>CM057449.1:954945000-957345000 GCA_016271365.2 Neoceratodus forsteri | reverse complement strand
TTTGTTTGAACATCTGTACTCTTCCGTAATGATTGTAAGCATTTAGGGAATGTTTTCTTATTCGTACTGTGTTGATTGAATGCCTGTATCTTGTACTCTCCCGGGTCGTGCTTGAAAATAGGCCGGGTTATTGCCTAATGCACTTACCTGGTCACCAAAAGCTAATAAATAAATATAGCAGGAGCAATAACATTGCTGATATTGTAACACACAGTCATGTTAAACCAAGAGATGAAACTTCCTATTGACTTAATAAGTTACCGCAGGGATATTTTGTCTGTAAAAGGTGTAGTATGTGCAGGTATTCATGTGCAGGAAAGATGTTTGTGTGCCCATCATGACCAACAAAATGTAAGTATATTTTGTCGTTTATTAATTGTTCTTCTAAATACAGTGGAACCCTGTTACAAGCACACCCTAAATGCCAAGCAAAAATGTTCTTATAACCAGGATGTTCTTATAAGAGGGCTTCACTGAAAACAGTGAAAAACCATGTAAAATCTATGGTTAACATGATTAAACCAGGCTCAAACTAGTTTTTAGATAACTCATTATTAACCCTTGCTGTGCCGCGGACTGACATATCAGTCCAAAATTCCTATATGTTCTAATTCTGTCGGCAGCCTAAGGGTTAAAAGTAGTATAACATAACTTTTTAAAAGAGCTCTTGATCAAACAATTTGTGTAATGTAAAATTCATTCAGTGTTTCACATAACTATGAAGGAATATGTGCAGTCTTCTTCATTTTTTTTTATTTTTTTTTTTTTTATTTTAGTCTTTTGGTAACTGGGTAAGGCCCACTAGACACAAGTGCCTGTTTTCATGGGGCATCTTTCACACATCCATTTACTACTTAAGTGACTGTTAATGAGGAGACTAGATGATGATTCAGCCCAGGCTTAGCACACTCAGAGGCGATAGTGACAATCTAAACACTACCGCTGGAAAGAAATGTTCTTATAAATGGGCTGATTGTTCTTATAAACAGGCTTTACTGCCATTGAAAATAATGGGCAAAAATCGGGACATCCAAACAATGTTCTTATAAACAGGACGTTGTTATATCCAATGTTCTTGTAAGTGGGTCCACTGTATGTAGTTTATATTCATTGGTGTACATGTCGGGGGGGGCGGGGATTCATAAAAGGGATGCGCCCAACGCATCTGAGATGTGCTGGTGCATCCTGGACTTGTGCTCAATCGCGATTCTGAAAGGGCAGTGATGTGCCGCACACCACTCATAATGGTATGCGGTGCATCTGGAGGGGGCGTGCAAGGGGTGTGCCCATGCTTATGGGTCGCAGTTCTATTCACAACCTATCTTGGAGGCGCATCTCTAGAGCAAGTCTGGAGATGCACCTCCAAAAGTTAAGTCTACAAACAGTAGACTTAAGTGGGTGTCCACCCACAGGAGGGCTGCCATACTGCAGACAGCAGCATGGCAGTCTGCCTACCCTGGCAGTTCAGTGGTCCCCCCCCCCGCCCATATCCTGTAATGTCATAAATAGTACCAGACATCCCTGGTAGTCTAGTGTTCCCCCTCCCTGCCTGTATCCTCGTAATGTAAAAATATCACCAGATATCCCTAGTAGTCCAGTGTCCCCCCCCCCATATCCCTGTAATGTAATAAATATCACCAGACATCCCTGGCAGTCTAGTAGAACCCCCTCTGACCGTATCCCTCTAATGTAATAAATAGCACCAGACATCCCTGGTAGTCTGGTGGAACCCCCACCCTGCCCCAATCCAATCTCACTGGCAAATGTAATGCTAAAGTATCCCTGGTGGTCCAGTGGACCCCCCACCCACTCAGGCACCCCCACCCACTCCCCCATCCCATCAAGTGCCGAAAGTCGGCGGGCAGCACAACCCACCCGCATACAGCCATGGCTGCCCACCAACTGTGCTGTCAGTGAATGACAGTGCACAGTACACCTGTAAGCCCATTGGTAGACCCTGTCAATCAATAGGCTTGCAGTGTGTACTGTAAGCTTTCATTTACAACTTTGTGAATGACAGATTGCCTTGTCTCTGATGGGCTCCCTCACTAGTTCTCTGAGTCCATGACATCCCGGGTCCTGGCTGAGGCCCCTGCAGGGATGGACCAGTACACATCAGGCAAGTTAAAGTCACCCATCAGCAGAACTCCCCCCCTTGCTGTTATATTATGTATGCTATCTAGCAGTATTTTGTTCCTATCATCCCCTGAGCTGGGGGTCTGTAGACCACCCCTGCCCAGATTGCTGTTCCCTTTCCTGTCTTGAGGGTGACCCATAATCCCTCTACCTCCTCCTGTTTGCTCTGTATTGCAGTTAATTTGATAGTCTCTTTGACATACAGGGCTGCACCTGCCACTGTCCAGCCTTGTCTGACCCTCCTAAGCAGAGCAATAATCACCTGGCATACTTATCTCCCAGCTATGATGACTGGTGAACCACATCTTGGTTATGGCCACTATGTCTAGATCTTCCTCTGTGATTACTGCCACTAGGTCTGGGACTTTGTTACTCAGGCTGCAGGCATTTGTGTGCATCATTTTCCATATGCTACTAGTCCACTGCCCTCTCCTTTCTGTGTGTTTGTCCTGCAGTCCCTTTCTAACTGCTTTGGTGGCATCTAAGTTTAGATTTTCACTCCCATGGAGTCCCTCCCTCTGGGCTGTCTTGTGTCTAAGGGACTTAATGAAATTATGGACTTGAAGCCTACTGTATATTTTTGCAATAACCGTATTTCTCATGTGTCTAAAGTTGTTGTCGAACTGTATTGTTTTTGCAGTCTTTGAAAATGAAGTAAGTGCAGTTTTAGATTAGCTACATTTATTTATTGTATTTATTTTTCAGATAGTAGCAGATTCCCACTACCAAGCCTGCTAAGGTACAAGTGCTAACAAAGCCAGTGCAGGAGGAAAGCTAAGGAGTTATAATTAACTGATTTATATGCAGTTAGTCTTGGGGGTGTAGGTCATAGCTCACAGCCGAGGGGGGGATGCAAGAGGGACACTAACAATATATGGTGGAGGGAACAGGAGGTTAGAGATCAGGAACAGTTGCAGGAAGGGTAGCAAAGTCATAAAGAAGGGACTTGAAAGAGGAGAAGGATGAGACTGAGTAGATATACAGAGGAAGAGAGGACCAGAGCTTAGGAAAACAATACAAGAGAGCAACCTGGCTCAAGGAAGTTTTTTCTGGAGGTGAGAGAGAGGGAGAGGGAAGCAGTGTGCTGGAAGAGATAGGTGAAAGGAGGAAGGTAGAAAGATAGGGGTGAGAGAGCCAAACCAGAATTTGGAGATGAAGGTGTCACGGTTGGTGAAACGTTTGGCCAGTACAGAGAGCAGTTGTCTCAATGAGGGGAATTCCAAAGCAAAATGACAGAAAGAGTGAAAGAGGGGTCCAGTCCTGCAAGAGTAAACTTGTGTGCGGCACTGTAGACAATGTTGCCATAGTCAAAAATAGGGAGGATCATCTTATTGACTAGCTCCCAGCAGTCAGAGAGAGTGATACTGGCTTTGTTTCTGTAGAACACACCCAGTGTGGGGTGAAGCTTGAGGTGGATAGCATCAATATGCACAGAGAAACTGAGGAGTCGGTCCAGCCAGACACCAAGATAGTGAAACGAGGAGATGTCCTCAATGGCAGTACCATCAGGGGTGTAGAAGGGGGTGGAGAGTCTGGTGAGTCTCTGCTCGGCGCCAAAGGTCATGAGGACAGTTTTCTTGGCATTTAGGGACAGAATAGAACCAGCGCTGAACACTGTCAGAATCCTGCTGGAGACAGGCAGTAAAGACAGCAGCAGAGAAGCCAGAGGCAAATAGCACTGTGTTGCCTGTTTACATGTGACTGGTGCAGGGGAACAGGCAGAGAGAGCTCATGTAAGAATATAGAAAATAGTATGGGGCCTAGGACAGAACCTTGGGGAATGCATGAACAGATCGAGAGTGGAGGGGAATGGATGTCACCAATATGGACAGCTTGTGAGCTACCATCATGGTAGGAAAGGAATCAACTGATAGAGGAGGCAGCCCTGCTGCCTTAAGTTTGTCCAAGAGAAGGAGAGGCAACACAGTGTTGAAGGCTTTGTCCAGGTTGACAAAGATGGCAAAAGTAATTGGCCCTGGCCAATAGCAGAGATAATGAAGTGAGTGAGCCAGAGGAGGGAGTTAGATGCGGAGTGGGACTTGCCAAAGCCAGACTGGAAAGGAGTGAAAAGGAGAAGGATTCGAGGAAAGGGATGAGTTGTGAGGGGACAAGATGTTCCTAGAGCTTGCCCAGAGTAGGGTGGAGATAAATTGGATGAAAGTTTCCAATGGAATTAGGATCATCCCCTTTTGGGAGGTGGATTGCAGTAGCCTGTTTCTAGACATCAGGGACAGAGGCAGAGGAGAAGTAGATGTTAGGGAGGAGGGTAACAGGGAAGGTGATGGTTGGTGCAGAGAGGTGCAGAAGCTTGTGGTCAATGCCATCTAGGGTCATACACTTGTAGGGAGTTAAGAATTAGATGGGCCTTTAGAGAGAGAGAGAGAGAGAGAGAGAGAGAGAGAGAGACAGAGGAAGTGGTAGTAGAGAAGGAGGAGTGTGACAGAAGAGAAGGATGGTGAAGAGGAGCAGCGGGAGATTAGGGAAGTAAGGAATAGAAAAAGGGCACAGGTGGTGAACAAAGAGTTGAAAAAAAGCAGCAACTACAGCAGGGTCATTGATGTGGGAGCTGCCATCCTTAAGGACCTGGGAGGACTGGGTTGGTGGGGAGAAGACGGAATGGATAACTTTCAAGAACTTGGAGGAGTGATTAAGGTTGTTCTGGAGTGTGAATACTATGTGCTTGGATTTTGCAAGCCTGGTGGCTTTGGTGCAAGCATTACAAAGGGTCCAGTATATTAAAAGTGTGGTAGGGGACCTAGTGATCTTATAGATCCACCAGGTTAGATCACAAGCTCGAAGGCAGGCCAGCAGCTCAGCAGAGATCCAGGAGAGGTGGTAACTTCAGACCTTGGTTTCCATGATGGGGGTATGGTGGTCCCAGACAGCTATAAATTTGTTTTGGAAGGAGTCAATGGTAATATTGATGTTGGATTCTATAGAGATGTGGGACCAGTCACTGGGTGACATGTTTGCATGGATAGAGGATAAATTCAGTGACCTGAGTCTTTAGGGTAAAGGATCTTGAGCACACAATAGACCAGATGATGGTCACTGAATGCATCTAGGAGGATACCTGTATGCAGAATACAGTGAGAGGAGTCTAACAAGTCCATGAGACTATGGTTTAATGATTTATGAATATGATGGGTGAGATGTGAAATTAGTTGAGGTAGCTGGAGAGATTTAACATTCTTACAAAATTTGTACACGGAGGGGGACCAGTTAGAATTTAAATCCTCAAGTGTCAGCAACTCACTAGATGAGGAGCGGGAGCAGATAGAGGCGAGGAGTTCAGTGACAGAAGCAGAAGGCAGGAAATGAAAGGACAGGACAACAGTACACTCCTGCAATGAAAAGTGGGACTGTGAAATGGAGGGTGAAATTGAGGAGAAGAAGCTTGTGGGGGAGAGGGAGGAGACCTATAGCACAGGCATACATCTGATGCTGGAGGAGAGGTAGACTGCAACACCTCTGCCTGTCTTGGGCCAAACCTGCCTTGCTATGGGGTAACCATATATGGACACTGCAGAGTCTCTGACCTTGTGAGAGACCCAAGACCCTGAGAGATGAGAGCATCTGGCTGTAAGTTGACAATGAGGGGCAGAAACAGATCCAGCTTTGTGAGGCTGCAGATGTGAAGGTCGGCAACCTGCAGTCTTTTAGTAACCTGCATTGGTGATGCAGGGACAAGATCAAGATTAAGCTTGATGTCACCTGCCATCAGGAGTTGCATGGTAACAAGTAGTTTAAAGAAACCACAGAGCTGCTTAGAAGGAGAGTGGTGGGTGGGTGTCAAACAGGAGTGGAGGGAGAGGCAGGAGGTGCCAGACAGCCCCAAGTGAAGTCAAGGGCAGGCGCAAGGCCAGCACCCAGGATGCCAGGGGAGGAGGGAGGAGGGAGGAGGGTAGAGAGGAGGATGGGAAGGTGAGGGTGGAAGAATGGTGGTGGGAGTAAGAGGAAGGAAGGGAGGGAGCAGTGGATGGGGAAAAGGAGGAGAGAGAGAGAGAGAGAGGAGGGGGAGGATAGCTAGAATGAGGAGCAACATGATGGATGACTCCAGCTCGGATGGGAACGCTTACAGGAAGGAGGAAGCCTAGATAACAATTTGGAGGGGGGGTGCAGGCTACACCCAGATGAGGAGAATAACCAAAATAAACAAATTGGGGTGGATGCATCTTCACCCAGATAGGGAGGAAACCCAAAATAACACATTAGAGGGGGTGTAAGCTTCACCCATGTAGGGTGGAAGCTCAAATAAACAAATTAGAGGTAATTTGGGCTTCACCCAGCCAGGGAACAAGCCTAAATTGCACAGATGGGGGGGAACATGGACTAACTACAAAACAGTGAGGACAGGGCAATAATCAAACAGTAGGTGGGTGGAATGCAGCATAGAACAAATATCAAGAAAGAAAGAGCAAAGGTATCAAGGAGACCTTTTACAAATTCCCATCATACTTAAAAACTACAGTATATAGTATTATCTTAAAAATGTATAGTGGATTTGAGTTTCTAACTGAAAAAGTACTTGACTGAACAATTAATTACTAACCTACGGAAGCTTTTAATTACAGTTTTTACGAATGTTATTGGACCTCACACTTGTTATAAAACCACAGTTTCCCACACAGGATTGTTAGCTGAAATTTAAACTCCACTGAATGAGACCTTTACTCCTTCACCTGCACATTATGGCTCTAATAAACCTGTTATCAGCTCATGAAAATGATGGCAAACAGGTGACTGGAGGATTTGATAAGCCAGCAGTAGAGATTAATGGTCCTTGTTTTTTCTTTTTTTTTTCTTCAGGAAAAGATGCAAGAGGTCCCCCATTTAAACGAATTGCAGCCTGTGCATTACAGCACTTAAAACCATTATTAGCAATTAGTACTTGTCAAAAAGGCTGCAGCTGTCTTCAATTACAGGTAGGCATTTATTACACTGGGGTGGTTAGGAGTTAGAACTTGCTTTATGTCTTTCACTGTAGATCACATTAGCACATCGTGGGGTACAATGGTCGCTGGTTCAGTGATTTGGGAAGCTAGCTGAGGAGATGTACAGTATCGTGACATCTTGGAGGCCTGATAGAATACTGGAAACTGAGGGTGAGCAAGTAGGGACTGAATTCTGGGAGTAAACTTAAAAATCTGGCTCAGTTCTAGGAGTAAAATGGTGAAAGACTGCTTTTGTACAAAATGGAACTTCTATACTGTAGGCATACAAAGACACCGAATGAATTATAAAAATGCATCATGCTTTTAGGAGACCTGCTTACAGACACCACTTGTCAGATACATTCCATCTTACATAACGTGTGGTGGGTTGCCCCAGTGAATTTTGTACTTTTCTATCATTGGCCTTAAATTTTGCACTTTAACAGGTGCAGCATTCTATGAATAATTTGTTTTGTTAATTAAACTTCAGGCTAACTTTAAGCCTTGAAGCTCTTGCTTATAAAGTTACCTCTGACATTAATCTGCCAATTACAAAATGACTGTCTGCTCCAAACAGCCCCAATGGACTAGGATCACTATATTTAAGCAATATACCATGAGAGGGTGTGGGTAGTGCTAGGATTTAATCACATCTGGAGTGTTGTTTGGTCACGAGGCCGAAGGTTGAGTGGTCAAACACCCAAGGCGTGAGTAAATCCCAGCATCACCTACACCCTGGAGTAGGATATTGCTATTATACAATGATTAAAACATTTTTTTGTGAGAAGAAAAAAATAAATAAAAATAGTTTTTTAATTGTATATTATTTTTATTGATTTTATTGCTCTGCCAGAAAAAAATAGTTATTTGTTTGTAGGCAGAATACCCCCCTCCAATATGTGCGCAGAGAGCGAGCAAATACCAGTGTTGCCTTTTTTTTGATTTCCCTACCCACGCTCCTGAGTGTGTCTTACATTTGAAAACTGACAGCCTCACAGTTTGTTTCTAGTAGATGTTTATATACGGTGCTGCAAGATGTGAGGTTGCCGTTTTTGTGCTTCCTGGTTTGCAGTGGCTTTAGCAGTTCTGCTTTTTGTTGTCTGTCAAATAAGATTAAAAAAAAGATTTTTGCATATATTTGTAGTTATTTGATTTAATTTGTTGGTCCATAGCTACATTTGAATTAGGGAGCACTGGCTCTGTTTTTTGAGTGCATGTGCAGCACTGCTGCCGTGTTTCCTAGCACTGTTTTCCCGGTTGTCAAGAGGGTCTGAGGGTGGGCAGTGGCCATTGATTTAAAATGGGGAATTTTGGAGACTGCTTTGCCATCCCCGTATTTGACTCTCTTGGGACCAGATGGTGAAGAGATTCAAATACAAGGGAGTAAGTATCAGAACTAGACACCAGGAATGGAGCTGACTGGAGATTGAGCACAAGGTGAGTGCAGTCTGTCCAGTTATGGGAAATGGGTTTAGAGGCAGAGGATTATTGGGAAGAAGATTTTTTTGGGGGTGTTTAGCCGATGCTCTGTTCTGTTTGGTAGACGTCTCGCTGGTTATGTGAGCGGGCTGGATAAGAATGGAACTGGAGCATCAGCTTTGTGAGATACTGTTTAGTAGGGATTTGGTTCTTTGCAAGTCCAGAGCTTGTGATGCTCGGAGTGATTTCAGGAGGGAATACCTGATGCAGCTAAGTGGCAGCTGGCACCTTTTTCTGTAGGGTGATACTAGGATTTATCACAGTTAGAAGATGCCAGCCAGTCAATCAGAATGCTTTATTTTTGTGCCTATTGTATAATTAAGCAATAAGGCATGACAGGGTGTGGTATATAATGGGATATCATCAGCCTCGGGTGGTTGGAGCCGCAGAGCACATGAAAAGGCCCAACTGTCCGAGAAGTGACGATATCCCATGATATACCACACCTGGAGTGCCTTATTGCTATTATGAACTGGCTTTTAAAGTTTTAAAATAAAAAAGTTAAACAGGTTTTAAAACATTTTAAAATGAGTTTTTGGGTGGTGTAGGGTCACATTTTGATAAAATAGTTCTTAAGACAGTAGGTAAATTACATCCCAGAGTGCTGAAGAAACTTGCGGATGTCCTGGCGAAACCCCTGGCGGAGCTTTTCACCATCTCTCTGAGGACATGGTGGGTGCCCCAGGACCGGAAGGTGGCGCATATAGTGCCTATCCACAAGGGGGGATCAAGGGAGGTGGCAGGGAACTACAGGCCTGTCAGCCTGACATCGGTGGTGGGCAAGGTGATGGAGGGCATTGTCAAGGAGAGGCTAGGGGGGACCTGGAAAAGTCAGGGTGCCTGGATGATAGACAGCATGGATTCATCCTGGGGAAATCGTGTCAGACAAACCTTGTGGAGTTCTATGACTGGGTGACGAGTGCCTTGGACCTGGGTAGACCAGTGGATGTCCTCTTTCTAGACTTCAGCAAGGCATTTGACTCTGTTCCTCACGTGGGCCTGTTGGATAAGCTGGGAGAAATGGGGGTGGGGAACCAGTTGATCAGATGGATAGGCAATTGGCTCCAGGACCGGACCCAGAGGGTCGTAGTTGGCGGGATAGTCTCATCCCTAAGGATGGTCATTAGTGGGGTCCCACAGGGATCAGTCCTTGGGCCCCTCCTGTTCAACGCCTATGTCTCTGACATAAGGACAGGTATCAGGAGTGAGATGAGTCTCTTTGTGGATGGCTCAAAACTGGGGGCGGTGGTGGATGGGGAGGAGGGGAGGGTGGCCCTACAGGGGGACCTGGAGGGTCTGGAAAGATGGTCTAGAAAGTGGAAGCTGAGGTTCAATGCAGGGAAATGCAAGGTACTGAACCTGGGGGCCAGAAACCCGGGCCAAGTGTACACCCTGGGGGGGGGGAGTGTTACAAGTCTCGATGGCTGACAGGGACCTGGGGGTGGTGCTGGATGTCATGATGAACAACTCGGAGACTTGTAGGAGGGCAGCAGCCAAGGGCAACAGGATGCTGGGATGCATCGCTAGGAGGATCACCTCTAGAAGGAGGGAAGTGATACTCGCTCTGTATAACTGCTTGGTGAGGCTGCACCTCGAGTACTGCGTGCAGTTTTGGAGGCCACACTTAAACAGGGACATTAAACTCCTGGAGAGGGTTCAGAGGAGGGCAACCAAACTGATTTGGGGCTTGGGGGACAGGACCTATGAGGAGAGGCTTGAAGAGCTAAATATGTACACACTGGAAGAGAGAAGGGACTGGGGGGACATGATAGTGGTCTTCAGGTACATGAAGGGGGTAAATAGGGAAGGAACAGTCAGGGTGCTTCGAAGGAAGGAGGAGGGGGCCACTAGAGGGCATGGGTGGAAGCTGGAATGAGGAAGATTCAGGGGAGAAAGGAGGAGGTGCTACTTCACTGAGAGGGTGGTGGAGCCATGGAATGCGCTGCCTAGGGGGCTGGTGGAGGCAAAGATGATGGAGGGGTTCAAGAGGGGGTGGGACAGATACAGGGGAAGGGTTCTGGAAGCAAAATCCAATGCAGCGAGAATATCTGGAACTGGAAAGGGAGAAGCCAGAGAAGGCGAGGGGGGCAGCAAGATCAGCTCCCGGGGTGAGGGCTGACCAAATGGGCAGACACGAAAGACCGTTAGGCCTAATCTGCTGGCATTTTAGTATGTTAGGTGGCGCTATTATATTGGCAGTTGATAGAGGTGGGACTGTTATGTCCCTGTGAACTCATCTCTCACTCTACATTGCATCCAGATGTGAATTGTGGCTGTTTTGAAGAGGTATCTGTTAATTTGTGGTAACGAGCGGCGTGTAAGGGATTTGTGGAGCTTACTGTTTTTTTTTAAATGAAGAATAAAAAGCCACACACTGAAATGCTGTGCTATGATGCGAGTCAGTGCGGAGAAGAGACTTCTGGCTGGGGTGAGACAACAGACAGTACATTGGTTAGTAACCGCATGTAGGAGTTGCAGCTCTTGTGTTATTTGAGACCCGCTTTGTTTTTATTTGCTACAGAAAAAAAAAATCATCCATTACTGTCAGTGTAGCTGCTGCTGCTATCGAAATCCGGAGTGACAAGTTACCGACCGCAACTTCTGTGCAGCTGCCCCTCGCCTTACTAACGGATTGATTTGGGGTATTTTTTTGGGTTCTTTTACGTCTGTGGTTGGTTGCAATATATCGGAGAACACATTCTTTGTGGGGAGACTTTTGTGAAGGTAGTGAGGGATCTGGAAAATGCTGCTAACAGAGGAAATTTTGTGAGTGAGGAGCCTGGTTGCCAGAGCTTTTTTAAAGCCGTGATGATGTAGCCCGATATCATCACGGCTTTAAAGAGCTGTCAACCAATCAGATTGCTCCATTTACGATCGCCAGTTCATAATTAAGCAATATACCACAACAGGGTGAGGCTTATGCTAGGATTTACTGGTGTGTTGTGTGGCCGAGTGACCAAAACACACCAGGCTTGGGTAAATCCTAGCATAACCCATACCCTGGAGTGGGATATTGCGATTTTACAATGTCCCCCTTTTTTGTGTCAGAAGAAAATAAAGAAAAAGGTTTTTTGATGTTTTAAATTATTTTAAATGATTTTTAAAAAATCCATCTGGTATGGTCCCGTATATAAGCACCCTCTTGGGAGAAGCCTTGGAGTTCATGGAAAAATTCAAATACCTGGTGGTCTGGAGTGACTCCAAATTGTCCTTCCTAGATCACATAGATGAGTTCACCAAGAAACTGAGGCAAAGGCTCAGTATTTTCTTCCGAATCAAGCATTTGCTTACCTGTGAGGCTAGAAAACTCCTAGTTCAAGCTACCTTTTTGCCACTCCTAGATTATGTGGATTTCTTGTATAGTCATAGTACTAGCACGGCTCTCTCCAAGCTTGATACCCTATACCACAGAGCCCTTAGGTTAATCTCTGATGCCCCTTATGCCACACATCACTGCATCCTCTACTCCTCCTTGGGTTAAAGCTCTCTTAGCTTCAGGAGGCAGAAGAATGCTATACTATGAACATACAAGGCCATTACTCATAAGCTTCCCCAGTACCTCTCAAGCTGCCTACCTCCTTGTTCCTTAGTGCCTGTCCTCTTTGAAGTTTTACCATCTTATCTCTGGCTGTTCCTAAAGTTAGAATACACTTCGGCAGAGCCTCTATAAACTACACCCTTCCTACACTCTGAAAAAAGATTCAGAAATCACTAAGGCTCGCTACCCCTGTCACGTTCTCCCTCTTCAAAGCTATGTTCCTGAGGTCCTTTTCCGAGGTCTGTCATTGCTTCAAGTCAAGGTCCAAACACTAAGGTCTGTCACTGCTTTAAATGTGGGTCCCTACACTAATTTTTACCTGAGGCACCTGTTGTCCTCTTTTCCTTCAGTCCTTCCTCTTTAGACCATCATGTCCAAGCCCCCTTACCTCTGCTGCCCCCACCCTCCCTCCCAACCCTATTTGCTAGTTCATGCCCTTGGTACTTACTCAAAAGACTTATCAAGCTTGTTTTGCAGTGCACTATGCATATAAAGGTTCTTACTATACTTGCTCACCTTGGGTCCTCCCTATGATGACCACTGTATAAGCTTAGCCCATTGACCCCTACATCTTTATACCTGTATTCATGCAATTTTATGTGGGAGGCACTACCTCTTGTTGTGCCCATCGCTATGCTCTATTTTATGTAGCTTGTCATATGGTTCTTATGATCACTGTAAATGTTATTGTACGTGTACCCCTTCTTGTTATTATCTAAACCCTGTTGGCAAATGTTCTGCCCCAGGTCCATCTTGTAAATAAGCTTGTCTCAATGGTGTTCCGCCTGGCAAAATAAAGATATTGATTGATTGATTATTGTTATTGCTCCGTCAGAAAAAATAGTTCCCTGTTGATAGGTAGAATAATGTTCCACAAGAGCATGCACGCTTTTTTTATTCATGTCTAACCCCTCCCCATCTCTAAAGTGAGTCAGTCATAAGTTTACTGTAAGACAGAGCCTGTGAGGCTTGTTTTTTTGTTTTTTTCTTTAGTTAACAGGGAACCTTTAGTTTGACAGTTGATACCCCCCCAGCGAGAGTGTGTGCGGCTTCAATTTTCTGCATTCAACTCTTGCTCCCCTCAACTCCCCCAGCTCACATGGCCTCCTAGAGACATGTAGACACAGATTTTATTTTATTTTATCTTTTTCAAGAGAGAACTGCATGATTTACCATGGTTACTTCGATTAAAGGCTGCCGTCAGGGTATGTTTGGGGTTTCTGTGTTTTTCAAGAATACTGTGGAGCTGCTACTTCAAGATTTGTTTACAGTAAAGGAGCACTCGTAATGGAAGCTGGAGGGAGTGAGTGTCTGAGGAGCAAATTATCATTGGAAGGTGAGAGGAGCAACCATCATCAGTAAACATACTGTTTTTATCATTTTGTTTTCCCTGAAGTTGTTTCGTGAGGTCAGTGTCTATCACTACAAAGCAGCAGTGCATGTTTAAATTTCAGGTTTCCTGGGAAACCAGTGTGGCAGTCTTTCAGCTGTTAGCCAACATACCTAGGATATATAAGTTTATTTAAACGGCGATGGTGCGAGGTGTGAAACAACTGCTGCCCCACTTTTAGCCAGGGGAAAAAAACACAAATCTCTGTGATGGATTATATTCAATGCTCCTTTACTGCTGTGATGGAGCGGAACTTATATGAAAATGTGAGACACAGCGGGCAAGGCAGTTGCCAGCGGTCACCGAGGAGCTTCTGTAACAAAATATATATTGCTGTAGAAATTTTGTTCAGGACTTAGAATGCGCTTAAGCGGGTTGTCACACATGACCGTGATTAAATGGTATTAGTAGTCCATTGTTTTGAATTTCGTTGAGGGTTCAGAGTGGAAATGGGCCGTACTGAACTGTGCAGTTCTGTTAGTGGGCATCTCACCGTCTTTGCCAGTCCTGGGTTTGTTGTTGTCGGAGTGATTATAGGGGGGTTCTTGATGCAGACAACTGGTGGCTGGCACCTTTTCTCATTGGTATATCATAGGATTTACAGTGGGGAAAAGGTGCCCATCAGCCAATCGGAAAGCAGGATTTTGAAGCCACATTGTATAATTTCCAGTCTCCCAGATCTACTCTCACCTGTAATTAGATGCTTTGTACTTCTACCAAGATTTAGTACTGGCTGCAAAACATGTCTTCACCACTGTATGTTGTACAATAATTTTAGCAACAACTAATCAAAATGACCTCCCCTCTTTGGGGGTAGCATAGAAACATCGAAACATAGACAATATCGGTAGAAAAAGATCACTGGTCCATCTAGTCTGCCCTGTTATATACCCCATCCTACCCTGAGTCCCACTGTCTAGATGGGTTTTTATTGCCCCTCCTCTCCCTTGCCCCTTGCCTTATGGCTACCACCCTGAGTAACTATTACGCCATTAACTCTTTCTCAGCCATGCTTGAAACCATTAATGGTTTTGACACCCACCACCTCTTCTGGGTATGTGGTTCCAGGGCACAACCACTCTCTTTGTAAAATACTACTTTCTCACATTCCTCCTGAACCTCACCCCAGCAACTTCCACTCATGTCCCCATGCTTTTTATCCTTTTATTTTTCTTCCCCACTAGGCTGCTGACAGACAAGCTTAAACTCTCTCCCCGAGAGAGCGCCAGCATTCACCCTGTGAGCCATGTCACCTCTCCCACCCAGTCCCAGCTCCCAGCCCCAGCCCCGCGCCCAGGTCCCGTGAATCACCCATGGATCCCCCACCCCCCACCATGGTGGGCCCAGGGAGGGGAGAGCCATCCTCAAACCCTGGTACACAAATTCAGTTTTGCCGTGGTTGATCTACGGGTTAGGAGCATCATGCAGGCTGCCAACGCTTCCCATTTTCCATTTGTCTTCCTCTTCCTCCCCGTTACTGGGGCATGCACATCAGTGTGTGCACATGGAGGTGCACGCACACTGCGGAGTCCTGCAGCACTGTCCCATTATTGACTGCCCGATCTGCACTACCCTCTGGCCTCCACCTGGGGGTAGTCATTCAGTGGGAATGCCAAGCCACCCTCCCTAGGAGAGGAGAACTGCCCTCCAGATGCTCAATCCTCTCCCTTCCTGACCAACCCCCAGCAATTTGCATTCACCACAGAACGTAGGTCACTGGTGTGGCAGGAGGTAAAGCACAATGCCTCAGCCCTCCAGGCCACTTGGCCATATGTTCCCATGTTTTTGACTTGCTGTTCCTCCTGAATATTTCCTCAAAGTTTACCTTGTTCATTCCTTTTAGGAACTTGAAAGTCTCTATCATATTACCTTTTCCCTTCTGGCCTCCAGTGAGAACATGTTCAGTTTCTTAATCAGGTCCTCACAGGATCTACCTTGTCGGTTCTGAACAATTTTGGTTACTCTCTGCTGCGCCATCTCCATTCTGTCTCTGTCTTTCCTCGGGTGAGGACTCTAGAACTGGGCACAGTTTTCCAGATGGTGTCTTACTAGTGATCTATAGCGAGGTAGTACAATATAACCTCTTTCCTCCTGCTACCAAACCCCTTCCAATACACCACAATGTTCTGGTTGTCATGCTGTAGGCCTTGTTGTATTGGCTTGCTTGTTTCAAGGAATTACTACTTATAAGGATCCCCGGGCCCTTTTCTCAGAAGTAGTGCCCAACTTAAATTCTCCCGTAAAATATTCCATTCTGGGGTTCTTGTTCTCTATGTGCATCACCTTGCACTTTCTGCCACTGAATTCTAATTGCCAACCTTGGAACACCTCTCTAACACAATAGTTCTCACACTTTGTGATAGTGAGCCTCCCCAAAGACATGAAAAAGATTTCGAGCCTCCCTCAAATTTGGAAAAAATCTTGGCCTTCCCCACAGAAAAAAATTAATCCTACTTTGCACAGTACACCAGGAATAAAGTGAAACTAATAAAGCTGACTGAGTATATTCTCTTTTTTTCAACTTATTGCTCTACACCCCTGACCCGGCACCCCAGGTTATACTTGTCACTCCTTTTTTCTGACTCTTGGGCCCTTGTTACTCTGCTTCCTCTGTGTCTGGAACAATTAACCTTGCCACTTCATCTCTTCCCCTCTTACCCTGCAGTTAAGTAACTTCCTGTACCCTTACCTCAGGTCACACCTGAAAACATGCATCAGATCACTGTGCCTTTCCCAGTTACTAATTTACATATAAATACCTACTGTAGAAACAAGCATTGACTCAGCATGCCTCCCCCAGGCATTAATTTACGTATAAATACACACCTATACACATGTTTTGGCTCAATGGGGACTTCCTGGTCACAAATATATGCATAAGTAAAGAATCTCACCTACAATTATCCATATTTAATTTGTTTTATCATTTCACACAAAACAGCCAAAACTTAAAATTTAAATACTGTACATTCTCAGACTTGACTGGGCCTCCCCTGGAACAAGCTGGGGCCTCCCTTGGGAGGCTGGCCTCACCATCTGAGAACACCTCTCTAATATATGTAGATTCCTCTGCAACCTCTGCTGCACACTATCCACCCTACCACAGAGCTTAGTTTCATCTGTGAAGAGACACATCTTACCCCATATTCCTTCTCCCATGTCACTGATGAACATATTGAAAAGGGTTGGACCCAGGACTGACCACTTTGGCACCCCACTTGTGACCTGTGACCTCCATCTCTGCCAACTTTTTTATTTTTTTTTATTTTAGTCTTTGGTAACCGGGTAAGGCCCACTAGGCACAAGTGCCTGTTTTCAGGGGTGACCTGGAAGCACTGGGCGGTTAAGTGACTTGCTCAGAGTCACACAGTATGCAAGTGGAGGTTGTGAGAATCAAACTCAGGTCTGGTCTGCTGGATGTATCAAGCTCGTTTACACCTCGTTCATCTAACCTCTAGGCTATACTGCCAACCCTTGACTCCATTTACCACACCCTCTGCTGTCCTTCCCAACCAACTACCCACAAATCTAACAAGGTTCTTCTCTGTACCTAGATCCTCTAATTTCTTCAGCAGCTTTCTGTGTGGCACCGAGTTGAATGCCTTGCTAAAGTCAAAGTAGAGTAAATCCACTGCTTGACCCTTATCCCCTACCTTAGTTGCAGCTAGTGCAGAATGCAGCGGCCTGGTTGCTGACGGGACTTTCGAGGTCCAGTCATGTGACTCCAGTCCTGCATGCTCTGCACTGACTGCCGGTCAGGTGGAGGGTTCTATTCAAGGTGGGTCTCCTCACCTTTAAGGCCCTATATGGGCTGGGTCCTAGTTACCTGTCTGAGCTTCTGACACTAGTGTCCACTGCTCGCTCCTTTCTCACCTCCTCAAGGGGACTCCTGGACGTTTCAAGGGTTCAACTTAAGAACTCGGGAGATCATGCTTTTAGTGTCTGTGGGTCAACCCTGTGGAACTCGCTTCCATCTGCAGTCCAGAAGGCTCCCTCGATTGAGGTGTTTAAGGGGGAGGCTAAAGGCCCATCTCTTCAGCCTGGCCTTTGACTGTTGATGCCTTTTTAGTTTTGGCCAGTCCCTGGAAGACTGACGTCTGGAAACCTCTGTTTTGCTAAATTTTTATCCTGCTATGGTTTTAACAAGGTTTTATTATGCTTTTATTTATTGCTGTATGTCCTCATTTTATGTTCGATGCCCAGAGCCTCTGGGATTGGGCACCTTATAAATAAAATTGCCTTGCCTTGCCTTACCTTACCCCCAAAGTTTAACAGTTTGTACAATTTGTGCTGCATTGTAGATAACACACTAAGGTTAAAAACTGATTCCCCTCTATATACGAACATACGGAATTTGGCAGCAGAAAAAGGCCATTTGGTCTATCGAGTCTGCTCTATTCTGCAGCTAGCAGCCCTGTTCTGCAGCTGCCCCTTCCTCCTCACCACCCTCCCTTTATCCTCCCTATTGCCCTGTCCCAGCCCCTTTTGAAGCAGCCCACTGTTTTACAGGCTACCATCTCTGCTGGTAACGCTTTCCACCCTGCCACCACCATCTCTGTAAAAAAGTGTCTCCTCATTTCCTTCCTCAACCTTCCTCCCTCCAATCTCATGTCATGGCCTCGAGTGTCCCTCCCCCACTCTTACCCTGAATAGCCCCTCCGTACTAGTCTTGTTTATCCCTCTCATTTACTTGAATGTCTCAATCATATCCCCTCTGTCCCTCCTCTCCTCCAGTGAGTACATGTTCAACTTCTTTAACCTACTCTTATATGGTAAGTCCCCCAGTCCCTGGATCATCTTAGTTGCTCTATGCTGCACCCCTTCCAATAATTTAATGTCCCTTTTCAGGTACAGGTGCCAGTACTGCACACAGTATTTGAGATTAGGTCTAATTAATGATCTATACAGTGGCAGAATCACCTCCCCCCTCCTCAACGTTATTCCTCTTGCTATGCAACCCATTATTTTACATAGACTTTGATGGTAGATAAGGACCGCTTGGCCCACCTAGTCTGCCCATTTCCCTACCTAGAGGATAAGCTGCAGATCCTATTTAACCAACAGCCTATTTCTTCCTACCCCCCACAAAAATTGCCTTATGTCTGTCCAATGCATATAGAAACATTGTTGGCCCTTGCTGCTGCCCTCCTATACTGTGCCCAGTTGTTCATTGATCCTGTGATTACCAACCCCAGATCCTTCTCCTCAGTATCCACCAGCTGTATTCCCCCCAGTTGGTAGTTTCTCCTTGAATATTTTGCCCCAAAATGCAGTACCTTGCACTTTTTGGCATTGATCCCCAACTGCCAAGTGTCTGACCAGGTCTGCAGCTTTTTCAGATCTTCCTGCAAACTCTGCCACCCCTCTATGTCATCTACCATCGCCCCTATCTTGGTGTCATCAGCAAATAAGCTGATCCTGCTCTTGATGCCCGTGGAAATGTCTGCAATAACTATTCCAGATAACACTGGTCCCAGCACCAAGCCCTGTGGAACCCCACTCATTACTGCCCTTGGGGATTAGAGCTCCCCTTCCACCTCCACCCTCTGCTGCCTTCCCTGAAGCCAGTTTGTAACCCATCCCACCATTTTTGCTCCTGCCCCTGTGCCTTCAAGTTTTATTCCAAATCTCCCATGTGGCACCAAATCAAATGCCTTGCTGAAGTCCAGGTACAGGACATGCACTGCATGGCCCTTGTCCATCTGCCTAGTTACCCAGTCATAGTAATCTACCAGGTTAGTTTGGCAGGATATGCCTGCAACAAAGCCATGCTGTATACTGTAATGCAACCCACTGAACTCCAGCAGGGACACCAGCTTGTCCTTCAGGATCATTTACATTAGCTTCCCCACGATGGATGTGAGACTCACCGGTTTATAGTTCCCTGGTTCATCTTTGGGGCTGCTCTTATGCAGGGGAACCACGTGAGCCAGCCTCCAATCCTTGGGTACACATCCCAAATTCAATGAGACATTGAATAGGCCTGCCAAGGGCCCTGCCAGGATCTCTGCTAGCTCCTTCAGTACCCTGGAGTGAATGCCATCTGGTCCTGGTGCCTAGTCCACCCTCAGCGCTCTCATGCCCTCCAGCATTCTACCTTCTGTGATCACCCCATCCATTACTCCCTCCCCAGCCTTCACTGCCCCCCCACCTCCCTTGGGAGCACTCCCCCTCTCTCTTTCATAAATACCAAGCAGAAGTAGTCATTGAGTGCTTCTGCCTTTTCTCCCCCCTTCTCTACCTATCACCTGTCCTTCTTAATCCTTACTATCTGTTCTTTACAGCTCCTTTTCTCCCTGATGTACCTGAAGAAGCTCTTCTCCCCCTCCTTAATGCCTTGCGCCTGCCTGAGCTCTTTTGTGGCTTTTGCTGTTCTTACTGCCCTTGTCACGTCCCTTGCCTCCTGCAGGTACTCCTCCCAGTCTTGCCCCCTTCCTGATTTCCTGTATCTCCTAATGGCCACCCTTTTTCTCCTCACCTTTTCCACAACCCCCCTGCTCATCCAGCTTGGCCTTTTTGCCCTGGCCTTTTTACTATGAGTCCTGCTACAGGAACTGGTAGCCTCTAGTATCCTCTTCTTAATGAGCTCACATCTCTGGTCCATGTCCATACTAGGCTGGATCCTGGCCAGGTTCCCACTCACTACCTCCCCCATCTTTGCAAAATCCGCCTGCCTGAAATCCAGAATCTTTTCATTGGATGCCACCCATCTTTGCCCATAATCAACTTGAACCATACTAAGTGATGGTCACTCCCTGCTAGTTGTTCGTCCCACCTTGATATCCCTCACAAACTCCCCATTTGTGAGCACTAGGTTGAGGGTGTCCCCCCCCCCCCGGTTGGTTCACTGACCACCTGTGTCAGAAAGCTTTCCTGAAAGGCATCCAGCAGTACCTGCTCCCTTTTATTGCTGGTGGCTGGGTTCCCCAGTCTACCCCCTGGCAAGTTGAAGTCCCCCACAACCACCACACTCTCCTTCCCGCATGCTCTTCTAATCTGCCTCACAAGTTCCCTGGCTAACTCCTCTATCTGGGAGGGTGGTCTGTACACCACTTCCATCTGGAGAGTCCCATCCCTGGAATCCTGGATTAGCAGCCATAATGACTCTGTTTCTCCCTCCTCCTCCTCTTCCATAACGCACTTTAGCATCTCCCTCACATATAATGCCACTCACTCCCCTCTCCTGTTTTCCCTGTCCCTGTAGAATATTCAGTACCCTGGGACTGCCAGGTCCCAGTCATGGTATTGGGAAGGCCCATGTTTCCATGATGGCTGCCATGGCCACCTCCCTCTCCACCATGAGGGCCTGTAAGTCATTCATTTTATCATTCAGGCTTCTAGCATTTATGGTGACCACCTTCCATATCTTTACCATCCATCTCCCATCCTTCTGCCCTCCACTTCCAGCATCCCCTCTATTGCTTCTACCTAGTTAATTGCCCTTGTTCTTGGAGGTAAGCTTGCTCTGCTTCCCATCTCGTGGCCACTGTATGCCCTCCATCCACCTGCCACCCCCCCCAGTTTAAATGCCCAGCTACCTCAATATACTCCCCAAGCTTTATTTCAGCACCTTCTTGCCCTCTTCAATTAGGAGAAGTCTATCCTTAGCATATAGTCTACTGTCCTCCCAGGTTTTTCCCCACCCTCCCACTAACCCTTACCCTTTGGTGTGACACCATTTGCCTAACCATTCATTAAATCCCTTGATCCTTTGTTTTCTAGCTGTGCTCACCTTAGGCACTGGTAATACCTCAGAAAAAATTACTGATCTACCCTCCCCCTTGCAAAAAGTTCCCAGCTCCCCAAACCTCTTTTGGACTACCTCTGATGTACTATCAGCCAGGTCATTTGTCCCCAGATGAAGAATTAAATGAGGTCTCTCCCTTCCCCTTCTAGCATATTTCAGGACCGATTGTTCCACTCTTTCAGTTTTCATCCCTAGCATAGTCTCCATCCATATACGACTATGCCTTCCCCCCTGCTACCCCACCTTACCCCCTTAGTATTGAATCCCCCAGTACTAGTATTCCCTCCATAATTCCATCTGTCTGCTTCCCCTCATCTGTTCCTCTCCTGTCTGACTCCTTCTCCAGCACTGAATTTCCCCATCTGTCCCTGTCGCCGTTTGTCTCCTGCCTGACTCCTCCTCCAGCACATAACTCCCCCTGCCTGTCCCTGCTGCCATTCCTCTCCTGCCTGACTCCTCCTCCTGCACACAATTCCCCCGTCTGTCCCTGTTGCCTTCCCCCATCAGTATTCTTCACTGCCACAGCTGCTATGCCCCTGACATCTTCTATATCCACACTGCTCCACTCCCCCAGATCCCTGCTCCCTTCGACCTTCCCCCAAGCTGTGCCTCTCATCCTTTCACCCCTGCCACCCCCCTTAGATTGGCTATCATCCCTTGTGCATTCCTCTCCCTTTCCCTCTATTGTCCCCTCCTGGGTATCCTGCACCCCCTCCTCCTCCACCAATATCGCCAGCACTGCAAACCTATTACCTGCCCCCTCTGCCTTGGCTCCTCCCTCCTGACTTGAGCTTTCCCTCCAGTGCTAGGCCCCTTGCTTGTTTTGCTCCCACACACCCTCTCCACCCCCTCCCATGATCCGATGTACCTCCCATGTTCTATTCTCATGATACTCCCTGGGGGATGCCCTTCTGCCCTATATTCTCTCCCCCCCATCCTCTCTAACTCTCTCCTGAACCACAGCACTTCTTCCTCGAGACTCCTCAGCCTGTGACAGATTGGACACCCTCCTAGATTCCACAAACATGGCAGCACAGACAAAAAAGGCCCATTCACCCATAACAGTTGAGGTGGCTGGAATTGTTAACCATTGTGTTCAATTGTGTTCTGCTTGATTTTAAAATTTAAAATAGGCTATTAAGATCCATAGGAAAGCACATGTTAATAATTCCAGCCACCTCAACTTTTATAGGTAAACGAGCCTTTTCTGTTTGTGCTGCCAAATATCAGAATAATTTACCAAAGTCATTTCATGAAATAAAAAAGCACGCAGTTTTTAAGCAGCAGTTAAAAATATACTTTTTAAAACAATTGCAGTGTAAATGTTTTATGTAGTCTTATGTGTTTATTGTGATTAGGCTTATCCTACATAGTGCATGTATACTTTAGCACTTTTATTAACAACCTGACTGTTTGTAAACACGGCCCCAGGTCGGTCATGAAAAAGGGCCTTTGGCTCATTGTACTTACGTGGTGAACAAAAGTTAAATAAATAAACAAACAAACAATGTGAATACTGAGCAGAAATAGTCATTAAGAACAGCTGCCTTCTACATATCCTCCTCTATTACTCTGACTGCCTTTCTATTCCCCTTTTCATCTTTCTATTTTCCCTAATATATCTGAAACACTGTTATGCCCCTCCTTTGACCTCTGCAATATGCAGCTCTGTGTCTGCTTCTGTGTCCCTGACTGCCTTCTTGGCCTTCCTCATCATTACTTGGTATTTGCTCCATTCTCATCTCCTTTTCTTTGTATCTGATATCCATTTGTCACTCACTGTCTCGCTGACTTTTTCTGAGAACCAGATTGGTCTCTTGTACCTGTTTCTCTTGGCGACTGTTCTCAAGCATGATTCGGATGCCTTGAGAATTGGCCTTCTAATTACGCCCCATATTTCCTCTGCCCCATTGATTTTGTCCAATCCAACTGACTTATCCTGGACTAATTTCTCTCATCAGGTCAAAGTTTGCTCTTATGAAATCTGAAACCTCAACCTTTAACAAGGGCATCATGCTACCCAGTGCCAGTTTGTATTATATGATGTTTTGGTCGGTGGACCCCAGTGGTTCCCCAACCTGCACTCTACCTACCATTTCTGAGTTGGTGAGCATCTTATCAAGAATGGCAATCTGTCTTTGGCTTCCCTGACCGATTCTATCAGCAGGCAGTCCTGCAACATGTCTAGCAAGGCCTGACCTTTGGTGTTCTTAACTACAGAAATGTCCCAATCTATGTCTGGTATGTTGCGATCCCTCACAACCACTACCTCTTGCTTGCTGCCTGCTTCTCTATTTCTGCCCCATGTTCCCTATTGCCCTTGTTCCTCTGTACCTGTGGTCTAGAGACCACCCTTGTGTCCAATTTCTTGCTTAATGATGTTGCGAGCTGTATCCACAGTGAATCCGTTTCCCCCTTCCCTCCCCTGGGGGTTCCATCTTCTACTGCCTCTATGCCTTCTTTAACATAATGGGTTACCCCTCCTACTTTTCCATTCCCACTATTACATATGAATATATGAATAAGCCAGCAGAATAAGGACATTTGGTCTATCTAGTCTGCTTATATTGCAGGATTCACAGCTTAAGTTATTAACTCTGCCCCTACCCAATCCTTCCGTATTTACTATCTGCCCCTCCCATGACCCTTACTTTTCCCTTATGTGAGTCCCAGCCTCTCTTGAAACTGCCCTCCATATTCAATAACACCACCATTTCTGGTAGGCATTACAACTGGCCACCACCCCCTCCATGAAGAAATGCTTCCTAACCTTCCTCCTAAACCTTCTCCCCTCTATCTTGAAACTGTGTCCCCTCGTGTTTCAGCTCCAGGAAATTACTATTTTGGATGGCTGATGGAGTTTTTAGTAATGTCAGCTGTGCTAAATGTTTAACACATCATACATTTAAAACACCCTTATAGAGGACTAGGATGGGGACAGACAATTGTCCTTCTTTTGGGGATATTGGGTGTTATGTGCTGGCTCATTCCTTAAGTTTTTCTACTTTTTCTGAAAACCCTGCTATGTTCAGTATCTGCAAGAACCCTCAGTGTAGGATCCTACTGGAGAACTTCCCAAATTGTTATCAAGCCTCTCAACTGCTATGAATTTGGCATAGCTCTGGGATTTTGACACTCAAATTCCCCTTGCTCCACAAAGGTTTATTGATGTTCTTAATAATGTTAGACCTATTTCTGGACACATCAACTATTACATCACTGAACTAACTTGATAGAAACATTCCTTAACACTAAATATATTGAGCCCACTATTTGTAGACATATTATTCTTTGAAATAAGAAAGTGCTACACATTCTGGCCATTTGCTATGAATTTTGAAGGTCAGTGCTATGAATTTTAATGCTGCAAGATTGAGAGGTTTGATTGGTATTGATTATTTTTTTGTACATCATATCCCTGTGGGGGCACGATGGTGACAAAATGGATTTGTTTTGCTCCATAGGGACTCAACTTCTAGTTTGTGGGTGCTACTGATTTTAATAGTTTAGGCTCACTGTCATCACCACCAACCCCCTTTTCTATAGGAATTTTTCCTAAAAGTGTGTAGTTATCACTGGCAGAGAGTTTCCTTAAAGAAATATGAGGTGAACTCAGTAATGAATTTTCTTACTATTCTTTATTCTTTCGACAAGGGAATTATTTATCTACTTATCTATGTTGTTACATGCTAAGGGTAAAATAGTTTGATATTGCTGTTGGGTCCATAGAGACCATGTTGTCATTGTTTGCTCTTTATTCATTTCAGTCCTGTTTCGTGGAGTGGTAACTTTTCTGATGTTATCTCAGAACCTTTTGAGGTCTTTAAAGTGTTCATATTGTAGGTTTTTAAAACATAATTTTTAGAATAGAATATATTACAGCTGGAAACATTTTAGTAACACAGGGGACTGGCACTCATTCTTTTCATTTCATTGGGTTGGATAATCTGTTACCCCCAAAGAGGGGAGGTAGTTTCAATCAGTTATTAAGAAGCTTTCTGGAGTTACTCAAAGATGGCACAATATTGTTCAGGTCTGAACAAGGAATTCTACCTTGCCCATTTTTTAGCACCAGTTGCTATATAGGAAGATGATTGTGCTGAACTATAACACATTGCTATATACCATATTGCACATTACACTTTGTTTTATATGTAGTTTACTTTCTAGCATTGTATATAGCTTGCAAGTTTGGCCCATCTGTCCCCTGTAGTTACACTTCTTAGGTGTATTGTCTCTTTAAGAAACATACTATTTCAAGCACCAGGAAGTTAAGGGAGGCACCTTTGACACAGTGCACGAAAAGCATGAAACATTAGGTTGGGGTATAGCAAGGTTCAGTGCATTGTTTCCTTTGCATGATTTGGCACTTTGAAAACCAATAAAGAATTAACAATATACTCATAACCAATAAAGAATTAACAATATTCTCATGGCGGGGAGTGTCTGTTTTACTAATGGTTACAAGTGCCAGGTTGGTTTTTTACTCAGATCAACAAGATCTGCCTCACAATGGAGGTTCAAACACCTGTCTTTGGTAGTAAACTAGTGTGTTAAGAGAAAGGTGCTTTCCTACCTATCCAAGATCTCTGAACCTGTAGCTCCCATGTCAGTGACCTGTTGAGATCTGATCACTGCACCCACTTCCACTGTTTACAACTTAACTAGGTGACAAAAAATCTTTCACTTATCAAGTCTAATCAAGTCTTAAACAAGTGGCACCAACTAATGCTGGGGATTTTGAAAATGTTAAATGATTTCTTCAGCTCTAATCTACTGTCCTTAAATCTAGGTGTGTTTCATACAGCTGTATGCACAGTGCCATATGATGCATTTCTAGAATAAATATCTTATCCCACCTACAGTACCAAGTAGCACATTGGTGTCCCATTGACATGCTTTCTTGCCACAAGAGCCTCATCACCACCTCTGCACTGTGATATATGATGTATCCTTGTTACACTTGTGCACCCCATGTTTGAAATATTACTGTAACCATCACACCTCTGATAGCTTTTTTGCTGTGACTGTGTTGGAATGCCACTAAAATATGCTGAAAGGTCATTTAAGTAATTTGCTTATGTGAAACATTATTTTAAACACTATGTTGGTTATCCATGGGATTCATTTGTACAGTATATAGAAGCATAGAATTTGTTGGCAGAAAATGACTGATTGGTCCACCCAGTCAGCCCAGATGATCCCTGCCTAGTCTGTCTCCACAGTCCCTAACTGGTCTCCAGTGACCCTCCCTCCTCCCTGCCCATTTTCTAATATTCTCCTATGTCTATTCCATGCATGCTTGAAGTCCCCCACTGTTTTCACCTCCACCACTTCTGCTGGCAGTCTGTTCAAGGCATTTCCCACTCTTTCAGTGAAGTAGTATTTCCTCACATCCTTCCTACCCCCCCCCCAGCTTCATCATATGCCCTATGGTTTTGGTGCTCATTCTAATTTAAAAGAGACTCTCCTCCTGCACCTTGTGCAAAGCTGTTTTCCTTTCTCAAATTGTCAGAAGGCAGTGGGACCTAAAGACTGGAACAAAAAAGACACAGCTCTTGGTAGAGTGCCAGGATCCAGCAGTTAGGAAGCTTTCCTTTTTCCATTCTCTGTGGCATCAGGAAAGGGGGAAGTAGATAAGAAAAGAGTGGAATGGGATGATATAGTGGTCAGGAGATTAGCCCTGGCCACCAGCTAGGGGAATAGGGTTAGTTTTCAAGGCTGGTCTGCAGACCACATTCTATTGGGATCATCGTCAGTAAGTGTTATGCTGCAGTCCCATCGAAACACATTGGGGGACTGGGATACACCATTTTGTTGCTTTCAGTGAGTGAGTGTTGTGCCTGCTATTGTTCCTTTTAGTTGTCTGTAACACTTTGCTAACTTTCTGTATGCTGCAAGGAGGAGAGTTTATGAGAACTTGATGAGCATATGTTGCTACTCTTGTGAACTTGCAGCTGACCTGATACACTGAAGAAGTTCTCGGCTTGTTTTGTCTAGCCCCCCCCCCACCCCCACATCTGTGATGACAAGAATGAAAATAAATAAGCTCGGAGAGGAAGTAATACTACACACTCTGCCTGCACAACTTCATGAATGGAAAGCTAACCTTTGTGTTTAAAAAGAAAAAGAAAAAAGAAATTGCCTATATAAAATGGAGATTTTTTTGTGGTACTAAATTATTGCATTGCAAAAAGGCAAGAATATTATACCTGTGGTACCATTTGATGGTTGCAGCAATTAGAAAGTATCTCTCCCAAACTCTCCATATAATGAAAAAAACAGCCAAGTTTCCAGTCTGAGTAGCCTGGCCATGGAGTAGGAAAACCTAAGGGGGGGAGGGGATCAGTTGCTGGTGCTAGAGGGGGGACAAGAGCAAGGCAATTTTCAAAACAACACTTAATCACCATGACTTTCATATACACTGTATCACAAAGTGTTTTACAAGGTACAGGAATTCCATACTGGTAGCACAGGAAATATGGAATAGAATAGAATTTCCAGTGCCTAATATAGCCTGACAGGGAATAAAAAAATCTGGCCCCTCTCCTAACTACCTGATGGGTCCAGTGAGATGCCTGGCTCATTAGGAAATAACAAAATTCTATCCCGCTCTCCCAAGCACCTGACAGGTTTGATGCCCAATCCCCCTTGCAGGGAATAAAAATAATCTGGCTATCTTTGCTTGTAAAATCTTATAAGCCTGGTGCCCATCCTGACATATGAGGAAATAATAAAAAAAAGTCTTTCCTCCAAACCCAGCAGGGAATAAATAAATCTGGCCCCCAGCTACCTAACAGGTCCAGTGCCCAACAAAATCTGTTAGAAAATTAAAAAAAAATTCTGCCTGTCCTTCTCCTCCTCCACCCAACTACCTGATGGATCCAAGCCTAAATTAGGACCATCAGGGAATGAAAAAAAAACATATATTCCCCTCCCCTCAACAGCCTGAGTAATCCCAAGTCAAACCCAGACTGTCAGGAATAAAAAACATTTGTCTCTCTTACCCAACCTACCTGATGGGTCTGATGCCCAACCTGGCCCCATCAGGGAATAAAATACGTCTCTCTGTCTTCCCACAAGTACCTGACAGGTCCAGTGCCCAAACTGGTCCATCAGGAAATAAAATCAGGCCCTCTACCTCCAACTACCAGATGGATTTGTGTCCAACCTCGACCAGAGAATAAACAAAATGGTAAAACTTTTTTCTCTTATATTAATAACAAATCTGCTGATAGGTCCATTGGACCAATAAATAGCAATGGTGTTGACATTAGTGATCTCAAAGATATGGTTGCAGCTTTCAGCGATTATTTCTGTTCAATGTACAGTCCATCCTCTAAACAAAGCACTCTTATAAGTATTATTGGCGAAAATGTAGCATTTACCAAGGAGGAAATAATAGACAAATTAAATAAGCTTGATGCATCTAAATCTGCTGGCTCAGATGAACTCATCCTAGGCTCCTAAAGGAGGTTAGAGAATGGCTGCTCGAACCCCTGTACCTGCTATATAATTTGTCTTTTAATACTGAAGTGGTCCCACAGGACTGGAGATCGGCAATAGTGGTCCCAGTGTACAAGAAGGGTAGTAAGACTGAGTTAGGCAATTATAGGCCTATTAGTCTAATGTCTATATTATGAAAAATATTGGAATCTCTTATAAGAGACACAATAGAGGAAGAACTTAGAAATAAGTGAATAGTCGTCAATAGCCAACATGGGTTTAGGAAACATAGGTCATGTTTGACCAATATGCTAACATTCTATAATAAAATACGTGACATTTTGGATCAAAATAAGCCAGTGGATATAATATATTTGGATGTTAGTAGGGCATTTGATAAAGTCCCACATGAAATATTTATTGAAAAAATGATACATTTGGACATAGACAAAATGATAACCCAATGGGTTAGAAACTGGCTTACGGATCAAACCCAAAAAGTGAGAATAAGGGGTTACTTGTCAGGAAGTAGGATTGTGTCCAGTGCAGTGCCACAAGACTTAGTCCTGAGACCAGCTCTTTTTTCCTTGTTTATTTCTGATCTTAACATGGGCATTGGGTGTGACCGCATTAAATTTGCAGATGATACCATGATAGGTACTGAGGTATCCACACAGGATCAAGCTATGGCATTTCAGAAGGATCTAGAAAAAATACAAATATGGGCTAACATTAATAAGATGAAATTTAACTTAGATAAGTGTGGAGTGATGCACCTTGTAACAAAGAATGCAAGGCATGAATATACCTTAAATAACAGTAAGTTGAAAGCAGTGTATAGAGAAAAGTATCTAGGTATTGTAATAAGTAGAGACCTTACCTTCGAAAGTCAGTTTAATGAAATTGTTAAAAAAGCAAGTAGGATAACGGGCAATAAGGAAAATGTTTGTTGCCAGGCAATGATCTTGTCTGATACCACTGTATAGGAATGTCATTAGCCCACATTTGGACTATTGTAGTCCCGTGTGGAGACACTAATTGAAGAGAGACATACATCTTGTTGAGAGAGTGCAGAGAAGATTCACGAAGATGATTAATGGGATACAGCAATTATCTTATGAGGAGAGATTAACAACATTAGGACTATACCTATTGGAACTAAGGAGACTCAGACGAGATCTTTTATTTATGTATAAAATAAGTAATGACTCAGACCTGATGACCAGCCTTGAACTCCAACGAGCAATGAGAGATTTTAACTTAAGGAGCCATAATAAATAATTGAGGTTAACATATCCAAAAAGCAGCTGTAGGAGACATTGAATTATTCACCATTGGAACAAACTTCCAGAATCCATAATTGAATCCAGTACATTTGAAATCTTAAAAAAAAGGCAGAATTCTTATCCCCTAGATACCTGAAGGGATGTATTCACCCCTTGCGGGGAGACAGGTCATAATGGGCTCCTGCCTTCTACCTGTCCGAGTATGGTTACCGAGTATAGTGATATGGGGGGGGGTGCTATAAGTGAATTTGGTGCTTGGGGGCTGAAACTATTTGTCTGGCATTGGGTGGATTTGAACCACTATGTACAGCATAGGGAGCATTACTGAAAAGCAGTCCTACTGCATCCAAGCCCTCCCTGTGGGAACTGTATACAAAAAATCTGTAAAACTGACATTGGACGTGGTCCTCATATACTGTAACTACAATCATAACAGTGAGGCTGGTGAGACTGTAAGGCCAGCTACAAAAGTAAAGATAACAAAATAAAAAAAAGCAAGACCAGCCTTGTTGGTAACAACCAAATCTAGTTTGTAAGTCACTTCCCTACACGCCAAACTAAATAATGAATACTGAACACCAAAATATTTGGGCCCCTTAATATAATATTCAGACTGAATATTCAGGAAAAGGTTATTTGCAGAGTCCTACTATGTACAGATCAAATAACAGTGGGGAGAGGGGGCATTCTTGGCACATGCAACTGCCTAATGCAAATGGGGTCAAAAATGTGTCAGTAGTTCTAACACGTAGATGTGTGATACATAGTTTGAAGGAACTCATTATCACCTGGAGCGCTTTTTGAAGTCCAAGTTTTCCATTGCTTAACCTTGATACAAAATTGTCGCTGAGGTAAAATTTAGTTAATTCTGCAGAAAGTCTGAATTGTTGTAGGGTCTTTATCACATAGGGCCAGGAGACCTTATTGTGGGCCTTTTTTTGCTGTGTTTGGAATTGAACCTAGACTCTCATGGTTTACACTCCATTTATTTTAACCAATGATAGGCACCCAGCCTGCTATCTACATGCTGTAACTCCTTAAAATAATGTTTCTTAACCAGTTTATTCATAATTGAATTACTGGCATACACCAAAACAATATGGTACCAGCATCTTTCCCAGCTGCCCTCCCCCACTTTTGCATTTCTTTCCACTTCTTTCATTCAAAACTCACCAGCAGCACAGAGCTTGGGGTGCCCTTATCTAAAGAAAACAGAGATGTGTTGCGGTAGTAGTGCCACCACCCATTATGCTGGCAACCCAAGACTGGGAGCAGTCTCAGGTTGCTGGGTGTTGGCCATGAGGCAGAGGACTAAGCATCTGAGGGACAGCTTTCCTCTCCCAGGGAAGGAGGGCATGTCAGCACCACCACAGTACAGGTGCCAGGTGGAAGCCTGATGGCAGCGTGAGACAGGGCAGTATGAAGGGAGAAGAGCTATGGGACTCTGTGGTACATGCGTGCCTCCACAGACAAGCACTGATATGTGCGCCCTAGTTCAAGGAAACAGGGAGAAAACCAGGTGGAAGATGAATGATGGGGCAGGCATGAATGACACTGCATGCCAGACCCCACCATGACATCAAAATCTGGATTTGTGTCGAGGGGGATTGCCATCCTCCTCCTGGCCACAGCACAGGGAAATTCATGGCGGAATGTAGCGAGCGAGGTAAGTCCTTGGCAGGTGGTTGCCAGCTAGGGGCAGCTGGGGTAGATGATGAAGAGAGCATAGCCTGCCCCAGTCATGCAGGATATAAAAACTTTCATGGAAAATAGATTTTGCATGTAGGGCAATCTCTCTGTGTAAAGCCTTCATTAGATGGTTAGCTTGTGCCACCAAAATCATATCAGTATACTGTAAACAAGAGCATTAAGGCTGATTTGTGGGTGTGGAATATTTTCTGTTGTGAATTAATAAGGTCACAATGTAGCTGTCTATGGGTGCCATCAACCTGGAGCTCTAGATGGTAACAAACGTTTTGGGTAGTTTTGGGGGTATGAAGCTTATTTTCAGGTTTTCTGGTTTACCCATTGCATTAGGAATGGGTTGTCAATGGTTTAACACAACAGATCACCTTGCTGTTTTTTTTTCCAGTTTTGGCAGTAGTAGCCATTTGAAAGCTTATCTTAGCCAACAGAAAAGTCCACTTCAAGATGGGGTGTTGACACTGTGATCATAAATACACAACCGTACCAGTCACCTGAGATTATGTGCTTGCTGCAGACATTTATTCTGCTGTGTTTACAAAAACATAGAAACATAGAAGTTAATGGCAGATAAGGACCACAAGGCCCATCCAGTCTGCTCATTTTATCTACCTTATGAATGTGACATAGGCCTTTACTCTGTCAATGGTCTATTTATTCATACTCATCTGTAATGCTCCCTTATGCCTATCCCATGCCTGATTGAAGCCCTGCACTGTATTCATATCCACCATTTCCTGAGAAAGGCTGTTCCATGCATCCACCACCCTATCTGTGAAAAATAACTTCCTCACATTACCCCTTAATCAGCCTCTCTCTGATCTTATGATGTGTCCTCTTGTCCTGCTATTTTTCTTATATTGAACCATGTTAGACTCTCTTTCACCTTGTTAATGCCCTTAAGATGTTTGAATGTTTTGATCATATCACCTCTGTCCCTCCTTTGCTCTAGGGTATACATATTGAGCTCTGTTAATCTGTCCTCATATGTTTTCTGATGCAGTCGTCCTGGCACCATTTTGGTTGCCCTTCTCTGGACTGCCACCATTTTGTTAATGTCCTTTTGCAGGTGCGGCCTCCAGTACTGCATGCAGTCCTCCAGATGGGACCTAACCAGTGTCTTGTAAAGAGGGATTAATACTTCCCTCTTACGACTTGTGATACCCCTACTAATACACCCCAACATCCCTATAGCCTTACCTACTGCTTTAGTGGTCTGTTTGGATAATTTCAGGTCATCTGTGATGATGATGCCCAAGTGATGATGCCCAAGTCTCTTTCTTCCCTTGTGATTGCCAGCAACTCCCCTCCTAACCTATAGGTGGCTTCAGGGTTTCTCTTCCTTATGTGCATGATCTTGCACTTCTTTGCATTAAAACCTGGTTGCCACTCTTCCGACCATTTTGCCAGTTTATCCAAATCTCTCCTCATTCTGTCCACCCCAACTGGATCATCTACTCTGTTGCAGATCTTGGTGTCATCTGCAAACAGACAAACCTTACCCTCCAGTCCATCTGCAATGTCACTGATGAAGATATTGAGGAGGACTGGCTCCAGGACTGATCCCTGAGGTATCCCACTTGTGACATGCATCTCTTCTGACTGTATACCATTTACCACTACTCTCCGTTTTCTGTCCGCCAACCAGTTTGCCACCCAGTTGATCAACTTCTGACCCACCCCGAGCCTACCCAGCTTATTAATCAATCTTCCATGTGGAACAGTAGTGAAAGCTTTGCTGAAGTCAAAGTAGGAGACATCAACTGCACCCCCTTGGTTCACCACTCTGGTTACCCAGTCAAAGAAATCTATGAGATTAGTTTGACAAAACCTTCCTGTTGTAAACCCATGCTGTCTTGGAGCATGTGCTTCTATGGAATTCAGGTGTTGCACTATAATTTCCTTAAGGAGTGCCTCCATAATCTTGCCCACTACTGAGGTAAGACTGACTGGTCTGTAGTTCCCTGCCTCCTCCCTGCTACCACTCTTGTGGAGCGGGATCACATGAGTCCTTCTCCAGTCTTCTGGGACCTCTCTTGTACTCAGAGACTCACTAAACACTTCTGCCAGTGGCTCTGCTAGTTCCACCCTTAGCTCCTTTAGTACCCAAGGATGTATGCCATCAGGTCCCATTGCCTTGTCCACCCTGAGCTTAGTGAGCTCTTGTAGGACCCTTTCTTTTGTGAAGGGACTAGTGCACACCTTCCTCCCCCCTGTTTCCATGGTGCTGAGCTGTGGGCCATGCCCTTCCTTCTCCTCAGTAAATACTGAGCAGAAGTATCTATTTAGGATAGATGCTTTTCCTTGGTCCTCCTCCACACACTTCCCCTTATCCCATTTGACCTTAGCAATACCCCCTCTGGACTTTCTCCTTTCACTAATGTATCTATAGAAAGTCTTGTCCTCTCCTTTTATTGTTCGTGCTAGTGTTTCCTCAGTTTGAGCCTTTGCCTTTCTTACTGCCTTCCCTGCTTCCCTTAGGGAAGTTTGGTATGCCTCACTATTTTCATCCCACTGCGTTCCCTTATATTTCTTGAAGGTCAGCCTTTTGGCTCTGACCTTTTTTGCTACTGTTTTTGGAGACCAAAGCGGTTTCCTCCTTCTTTTGCTCTTGCTTTACTCTCTAACACAGTGGGATTTTGCTTCAAGTACTGCATCCTTAATGTTTGCCCACTTTGCATGTACCCCCTCACCTGTATTTCTTCTTGCCAGGGCTAGCTTAACTCTGTTGGCCATCATATCAAAGTCAGCTCCTCTGAAGTCCCATATTTTTGCCTTGGAATGGGTTGATTTAGTTCTAGTGGTCAAATTGAACCAAACCATGTGATGGTCAATGGCCCCCAGCTGACCTTCTATCTGGAGATCTGTGATCCTTCCCCATTAGTAAGTACTAGATCTAGGATAGCCCTGTTTCTTGTGGGTTGTTGTACCAGTTTTTTGAGGCCCTCCCCCTGCAAGAAATCCACCATGTGTCTGTGGCATGTAGCAGTGTCAGTGGCTCAGTAGATAGCACACTCGCCTTTGAGGCCGGGAGATCAGAGGGCTGTGGGTTCAGTTACCACACCTGGCACTTGGGTTAATATCCCCATACTGACATTGTAGTGCAGCATGAGGGGGTGCTGCACTTTTGAGGTGCCGTCTTTTGGATGAGATTTTAAACCGAGGTCCCATCTGCCTGGATTGGTGGTAGTTCGGGTGGATGCTAAAGATCCCATGGCACTTATTCAAAAAGAGTAGGGGAATCTTTTATTAAATCATAACAAAATATATACAAATCAGTCTTATGTTATACCAAATCATTAAGAGAGAAGAAAAAAATCAAACATAAAGAAATATTGCTTCATACAGAAACTTTAAACATAAGGAAAAACATAAACAATATAAACAAACTGGAAACTACCCTCCCCTTCCTCACCATAAAAGCAGGGGAAACTTTTGTTTCTATTCAAATCAAAAACAACAATTGCTGAACATTCACAAGAAATTACAAACTTGCAACCATATTCCAAAAAAAATTAATCACAGAAAATAGATCTTCAATAACTGGAATTAATACAAATGTTTTCATTTATACAAGTTGTAATAGAAAGGAACCTCCCTCCCCCTCTTTTTTTTTGAAAAGACCACTCCCATATGTCTAATTATCTAATTTTACCGATAAAGCTATTAAATAAAATTAAATTGTGCCCATAATTCAGACCAGATATGTAAGCCATATTTTTTCAATTCTGTTTGTTTCAATAAACATAAATAATTTTGTATGATATAAAACAATTCTAGTTCTGAGATTAATTGCTGTTGTAACACCAGTCTACATCTACATATCCACAGCCAATATAAGAAATGAACATGCACCACCCAAAGGGTACTAAGGGACCTATTTTTTTATTGTTCTTGAGGGAATCCCATAAAATAGCATATTCAAATTTAGGGGGATAGCCAAACCTCGTTTTCATCTATCCCTTACTAAGTCCCAAAAACGTACCACATGAGCACATTGAAAATACAAATGTTTCGAGTTCCATAACACATTTGGCTCTTGGACAATATCTTTCTTGTACTGCTTTATGTTTCTGGTTTCCCTTTATGTTTATCCTACCATGAAGCCCCAACCATACTGTGTCCCACATGTGGACTGGAATACGAACTTCCCCAATAGAATCAGATAAATATGCCTGCTGTGCTTTTGAAAATGTTATAAAAGGATACTCCACAAAACATGTCTCCAAAATCTGTTTATATCATCCTTTCTGTGTTGTTGATAAAACCTGGGAGAACCCAATACCCCATAGTTTTATATATCAAAAACTGCTTCCCAGCTTTGTAGTAACCGTGGGCGTCATTTATTTTTATGCATAAAAGCATAATTTTTCCATTCCTGCAAAGTCCCTTCTAATGTCAACATTCCCCAATCCCCCCATAATGGTTTCTTCTGCCCAATGAGCAGTACAATATTATAATATAAAAGCATAGAGGAAAAAAAAAACTGGGTTTATCATATCTACTCCACCTTCCCGAAACCCAAGATACAACACATTTCTCCATATTGGATTGAGTCTACTCCCCCAAAAATAACTAAAAAAACCCCTAGTAATGATGTTTCTAATACCTTTGGGACTGGAAAAACTATATTAATATATAAGAAAATAGGGACCAAAAATGTTTTAATATAATAAACACTTTTTTCTTTGAGGCTTTCCATTTGTTCCAACCTGCTATCTTCATTTTCCCTTCATGTAGTGCTTTATTCCAATTAAAATGGGCCATATCTGTACCTCCAAAATAAATCCCCAATATACGAGTAGGTGTCATTACTACCGGGAACCTTCCTACCCATTCCTGTATTGTTGGAAAACCTGTTATTTTCAATACTTTCATTTTTGCTAAGTTTAAACGAGCCCCTATATAACTTTCTATAGTTTGTAATAAGTCACATGCAATCTTTAATGAGGATTCATTTTTTACCACCAAACAGATGTCATCCGTATATGCTAAGCATTTACATTGCAGGTCACCAAAACCATTCATACCATGAATACATGAAGTTCTCTGTAATATACTTAGAAGTGGATCTAAAGTCCATATAAGCTCAGGCTCAGAGGGCAACCCTGTTGAACCCCTTTTAAAATCCTATGTCTTGGTCCCCCCAACCATTTTCATAAGCAATTACATATGCCAGTGCATAACATAAACGTATCCATTGGATAAACTCTTCAGGTAAACCATAAGCCTTCAAAACTAACCACAAATATGAGTGAGAAACTTCGTCAAAAGCTTTGACTTGATCTAGACTAATTAAATATCCTCTACGTTCTTGTAACAAGGTAACATTGTTTGTAGGTTCCATAATTTCTCATAAAATTAAAAGGACATCTGAAATACTACGTCCCGGAACCACACAAAATTGTCTAGAAAAAATTAAATCTGACATAACATGAGACAATCTGTTGCTTAATAATTTTGAAAAAATCTTAAAATCTGTATTAAGTAATGTAATCGGTCTCCAGTTACCAATCATTTCTCTATTACCTGATTTGAAAAGAAAAATCATCAATACTTCATAAAATTGTGTCGGTAAACTATAATCTGATAAAAAAAATTATATAATGTTACCAAGTCAGTAGGCATAATTCCCCACAAAACCTTATACAATTCATTTGTCAGTCCGTCTGAACCTGGAAAACTTCCTTATGAAGAGATTTAATTACTATTTCAATTTCCGCCTCTGAAAACGGACTCACCAGAAATTCTATCTGTTCAGGTGTCACCTGTGGAAGATCTGCAGCCCTTAAAACATGTTGTATTTCTGGAGAATCCACCCCTGGGCAACCATAAGTATCTTGAATAAATTTATCTACCACTCCCATAATACCAATATTGTTCTTCTGGACCACCCCCTCATTTGAAATTAATCCTTCAAACAATCATTTTTCTCTCCTTTCCTGACTAGCCACAAAGGGGTTAACCTGTTCCATTTTCCCTTGGGTGCCAAATTGTTGTTCTTTTTGTAGGGACAACATTCTATCATACTGATACTCCCCCATCTGCTGTTTAAGAGTCCGAATTTCTTCAGAAAAATCTATGTGTTCCTCCACCTGTTGAGTTAACAAAACTCCTAACTCATAACGGAGTTCAATGTACCGTTCCCTTTAATTCATAGCCTGGGTTTTCCCCACCTGAGAAAAAAAACTACTGATGCAAGTCTTAAAATCCTCCCACCAAAGGCTAATGTTCTCATATAAAAACATAGTGGTTAATTTATCTTGCACCACTATCTGTAACGCCTTCCTAATTTGTTCCACCTCCAACAAAGAACTGTTTAACCTCCAATATCCTCTCCCCGCCTCCCTGATTGGTATTGAATTAATAAACATACTTACTAATAAACGATCTGATGTTTCAATAGGTATCACTCTAATTTTATCTACTATCAAAGTGTTTTTTACAAAAATGAAATCTATTCTTGACTGTAACATTCCTTTAAAAAAAGTAGCTTTTGGAACTCGAAAAACACTATCCTGTATTTCGTGTAAACCAGCCTGACATACAGCCTGTCTCAAAAATGTTTTATCACAGTATTGTTTGCTTCCTGTTTTTCCCAGAAGGAGATTAATATTAAGATCTCCTCCCAAAAACAGTTGCCAGTTAGTGTGTAAAAAAAGGCCTTATTTTTGTTAATAATTCTATCCTGGAAGTTTTCATTTGTAGATTATATATGTTTAATAATCAACAAGATAATCCTCTGATTACAATATGTAACAACAGTGCCCGTCTTGGGACGATATCTATCCATTTTTGTAAAGTCCATTCTGTCGTGGAAATACAAATCTCCACTCCACTACACATCTCTTCTACTAGTGACCAATATGAAGACCCCCAACCCCAGTCTTTGGAAGCTAGAGCATCTTCCCTAAGTGCGTATAACCTTGTATCTTGCACAAATACTACATCCATCTGTAATGAATGTAGTATACCAAAAGTCAATAACCTTCTCTTCAGAGATTTAATGCTGTTGACATTTAAACTTACCAACTGCAAGGAGAAAGGCTCAGGGAGGAGCTTTAATTATTTTCCCACTAGATCTGGTGACTCGTTTATTTGTTGACAATGTTCTTGATTTACATGGTGCCAGCATCTCACTCCCACCTTGTGCCTCTGAACTCGTTATTGCTGCACCTGTACTATCTCCCATAGGATGTTCTACATCATCTTGTTCCCCCCCAAGATTCAAAGGGGGCAAACCTATTGGATAATAGTTGGGGATACTGGATCTGTAAAAATACCTACTCCCTCCCCATTTTCCATTGAACACTCTTGCTCTAATTCTATGTCAGAAACTTCTACATGTAACTCACAAGGAGATTTTTGTGATAATAAATGTCCTATCCTTTGTGGAGACCCCACAGGAGTCACATATGGGGTTTCTTGAGTAACAATAACATTAGACTGTGTGCAATCACTAAGCACACCTGACCCAGATGCATGTAAGGGTATAGTCAAGCTAGGAATGGGGTCATGCAACCTATACTCATCATCGGTTCTTGAGCATCTCCCTCTCCTCCGCCCCCGGGAACCCAATTCTGATCTGCAACCTCTCGGAATCTCATAATGTTTTCTGGCCTGCTGTAAAAAAATTCCTGGTCATTAGCCTCATCATTATCGTGAATAGCCCACTGGCAATCTGCAAATGAATTATTCATCTCCCTACATAAGTTACAACTTGGTGGGGCCTCACACTGTGCTACAGTGTGCCCCAGAAGCCCACACCCAAAGCATCTAACCTGGTCACAGTCAGTATTTAAATGATCCAAAGAGCCACATTAATAACAACTGTTTGGTTGTCCTGCATAAAAAATGATGCCCCTATCTCTACCCAAGTAGAAAGAACTGGGCAGGTGTTGTATTCCAGAATCGGTATGAAACAACTGGACTCAGATAGTCCATCCCCCGGTCCAAAACCCATTATCGTCTAGGATTGGTTTCGGTCGATCATATAAAGTACATCTACTTTTCTAACCAGTACACAATGTTTGAAATGTTTACCCCTTCATTTCGAAACAGTACCATAACCGTTTTAATGGTTGGTTTTGTAATTGGAATGACTAAAAAATCCTGCCAATTTTCCGTGTCCTTAACATTGTAATAAAGTCTCCAAAATTTATCTAATAGTTGCATCGTGCAAAAACTAATGTCATAATTATGATCCATTAGAGGGTGTATGAATGCATACACATCTGCCAGGGTGAAACCCATATCATCTATCAAAATGTTCTTCCCCACCCAAAGCCGGTCCGGGACCACTGGGGCCTTACCCCGGTAATGTAGGCAAACTCAAAACCTACGTTTAGTGGCCTCTACAGGCTGTCGGAAAAGTTCAGCATAAGTTTTTGGGCCTGGATGTCCGTGTTGCGGTCGAGGTCTAGCCCCTTCTGTCGATTCCGGTAATGGATCATCTAACAAAACATTAGCTTTTGGTACCTGCTCATTATTAGGCCGAATTTGGTCTCTCGTAATTCCCTCTGTTAGAAGTTCTGGGTCTGCATGCAAAGTATCTGTGTTCTGAGTCAAGCTTGTTGCGGCGGGCATAACCAAGCACTCAACCTCAGTCTCATCTGGTCACGCAGCCCCTGATGTTCCTTTCTGAAGCATAGCAGCTACCACTTGTGAAGAATGGGGCTGGGACTCGTCAAATATTATCGATTCTAGTTGAACACTCAAATTAGCCTCAGGGGAGCCAGGTAAGGGGACATCAGCATCGGGAACCCAGATTCCCTGTTTTATCAACCAACCTGCCCTTTGTAATGCTTCCCCTGGCGTCCAGTTTACAGCAGTTTCATTTAAAGAAAAAGTTTCTTCAACATTTTCTGAACCAACCCGTTCAGGTTCCGTCTTATCCATTAATGCAGTTTTTGTCTCCGGTAACTTACCTCCTGGCAAGCGTTTTAAGACCCATAGATAAAGGGCTAGCCCCAGATCTTTTCCTTTTCTTTTTTCCATCTTCAATTTTCTGTTGGCAAAGTGCAAAATCTCTTTCTGCTACATTTATCATTTCCAATAATTGAGTTTTCTTTAAGTCCAATTCTTTCTGTAAATTATCTGTCTCTGATAAATCCTCCATATCCTGGTTTATTATGCCATCCATACTTCCAGCATCCAAAGCAATATCTTGGGCCAAACCTGATACACCATTACCAGGCAATAAAGGCAATACTTCCAAGAGCTCCAGAGCTCCAGCAGTAGCTCCTTCTCCTCCAACATCCAAAGCAAGACTGGGATCCTCCATCCCTGCAGACAGACGGACAGCGCCACCTGCCTACAGAGTAGGAGAATTTCCCTGGCGTCCTGGCCAAATTTCTCCCATTCACTAAAAATACCACCAACAGCTTAATTTGGTTCAATTTCAGTTGCTTACTATCTGTATCCCCCGGTCGCCCCTGAAAAAGGGACCTCTAGGCCCAGTGGGCTTACCAGGTCAACAAAATTCAATAAATAAATAATGTGTCTAGTTCTGGGGGATGTTCCTGCTGGTATTGACCAATCTGTATCTCGCATGTTGAAGTCTTCCATTATCAGAACCTCCCCTTTAGCTGTCATGTTTTGTATATCTTCTAATAGTAATGTGTCTATGTCCTCCCCCTGGTCTGGAGGCCTGTAGACAACCCCAGTTCGTATGGCTGTCCCATTTCCTGTTTCCATGGTGATCCACAGTTCTTCTGGATCCTTATGTGTATTCTGAATTTCTGTAGCTTTGATATTTTCTTTGACATAAAGGGCCACACCCCCCCCCCTTCGCACCTCGGTCTCTTCTGAACAGTGCATGGCTGGGTATTGAAGTCTCCCAAGTGTGGTTACTGGTGAACCATGTCTCACTAATGGCTACTATGTCCAGTTTGACCTCTGTCATTTTTGCCTCCAGGTCTGGGATCTTGTTTCCCAGACTGCGGGCATTTGTGTACATGATTTTCCATTGGCCAGATTTCAGTGTGTTAATTGTTGGGCAAGGTCCAACGTTTCCCCGTGCGTCATATGGGGGACAGACCCTTTTCCTTACCTGGTGATGCAAATGAACTATAGACATGTTGAACTCCTGTTTGATCATTTGCTGAGGGGGGAGGGGTGTTCTTCCAGTTCAATGCATCGGGTGCTGCACCCCTCTCCCCATTTGCTAGTTTAAATATTCTGCAAAGACGTCAGACTTTTGCCCCAATGCACTGATTCCCTCCTTAGTCAGATGCAGTCCATTGAATTGAAAGAATTTTTGTTCCCAAAACTGTTGCCAGTTACCTACAAATTTATGTCCTTTTTCCTGGCACCAGCCCTTGAGCCACATGTTTAGCTCCCCTATCTCCCCTTCTCTGATCTTCTGTCCATCTGCCCCTCTCTCCCAGACCGGCAGGATCTCAGAGAAGGAGATGCCAGATGAAATTGATGAGAGTTTGTCTCCCAGCCTGGTCAGGTGTTTCTTGGTCTCCACAACTGACTGAGTGGTGAGATGATTAGTCCCAGGCCCGGATATTCAAAAGGAATGTGCCATGCGCAACAGGGATGCGCCAGCGCAAGTACGGAAATGTACCATTGTGCGATATTCAGCGGGAGGCAGCTGTGCTGCACAAGTTGCTATGTGCAAGAGTGCAATAGTAATGAATACATGCGCAACCGTAGGGGGCGGAACCATGAATAACATGCGCAGTGCGATATTCAACAGCATACGCCATGCGCAATAGGGGAGCTAGCGGAAGTTGTGCGACAGTGGAAATGATCCAAAATAAAAAGGATCAAGACAGGGGTGCAAGAACGGTACAGGGAAGCCACAGGTGGGAGCGAGCTGACAGGCACAAGGCAGAGGGTAGCAGTGAGCAGAACTGGGCAGGAGCAGGACAGGGCACACCTGGAGTTAACCAGGAACAGGATAGGAGTGGGGAGCCTGTGCCACTCTGCAGGATTGCAAGTGTAGTGCCACAGTGGACTGAGGGCAGTGGCAGTAGTCAGGACAGCCACAGCCAAAGGCTGGAGGTTTACCCGGTGCAGGGGGAGCATCATAAAAGGATAGCGGGGGGAACGGGATAACAGCTGCCGGGGGGGGAACACCAGCCAGGGATGTGGCCAGCACCACCTTCCAGATGGAGGAGGTAATGAGGGGTGTGAGAAGGCAGGCAGCAGGGGGGAGCGGCCCTGGAGGGGCCCTTCGGCGGTAAGCCCAGAACAGGTGGTACTGAGCCCATACCACTTTCGAACACTACTCTGACACAGAGATTGTGGGCCGGTACCACCTGAACTGGGCGATCCTGAGGTGACTCTGTGAGCTATGCAGTGATGAGATGCAGGCACACACACGACGGAGCCATGCTCTGTCAGTGGAGATGAAGGTGACAGCTGTCATGTGCCTGCTCACCACGGGCACCTTCCAGAGACCAACAGGGGACACAACAGGCATAACCCAGTTGGCTGCATCATGCCTACTCACACAGTTCCTCAGCGCACTGCTGCCACATGCTGCGGAGGACATCCATTTCCCCAGCACACAGGCAGAGCGCACAGCACACATACAAGAGTTCTACAGGGTAGCACAGATGCCTGGCATGCTTGGGGCCATTGACTGCACCCATGTGGCCATCTGCACACCACCTGGCCTGGACAGTGTGACCTACATAAACTGGAAGGGGTATGCCAGCATCAACTGCCAGGTGGTGTGAGATGCCAGGGGGCACATAACCAATGTCTGTGCTATGCACCCTGGGGGAGCACATGATGCCTTCATCTGGCACCAGTCCACACTGTGCCACAGGTTTGAGAGTGGGCACATCCCCACTGACCACCTAGTGGGTGAGTATGCATATCACGCAGGACGACATGAGCAGACGTGGGGGGGTGCATAGTCAGAAGTGCCATGGGTACCGGCCTTGTCGGCCCATGGCAAAGGGATGCAGACCACCATACTAATGTCCACCCACTACACACAGGTGACAGTGGCTACCCACTCCGTCTCTGGCTGCTCACACCATACCGGGGCCCCATGACCCCATCTCAGCTACGGTACAGTGAGACACATGCCACAACATGGAATGTCATCAAGTAGGTGTTCGGGATGCTGAAGGCACATTTCAGGATCCTGGACATGTCTGGCAGTGCCCTACAGTATAGCCCTTCAAAGGCCTGCAGGCTATTCCTGGCCTGCTGCATCCTGCACAACATGGCCAATGACTGTGGGATAGCCGTAGAGGTCGAAGAGGGGGACAGCGGTGGGGACAATGAGGACGCCGGTCCAGACGGTGATGGGAAGCCACCCCCTGGGCGAAGGGACCCCCCGCCTGATCCGGATGTCACAGCTGCACCGGGACACCATCACAGAAGAGCACTTTGGCCAACACAGATAGGTCACGGGGCCATGTGCAACCACCAATGGCAAGGGCACATCCCACAGACAGGCATGGATGAACCCCAGGGGTGGATGGCGGTAAGGGAATGGGTTTAAGCGTGGCACCGCACACACCGTCAGGGATGGGCAGGGCCAAACACGACATGTACACACACACACACACACACACACACATACCACAAGACATGCACAAGGGGTAGATGGCACGCCAACCCCAAATGCAATCCCTACCTCCACACAGGTCCACACATGACCACATCCAGTGGCCATCACTGTGTGTGCCTCAGATGTTGGGCATCATTGCACACTGGCGGACAGCGCAATGCAGGCATCATCATGCACATGCCACAGTGGCCAGCAGCCGGGAGGGTGTGCACAGGGACCGTGTGTGTGCAGGGCCGGGTACCCCACCCGTGTTTCGCATGATACACACCACACTGCACACAGGGCAGCAGCAGATAATGGCCATGGTGGGAGACAGGTCAGTCACACGGCACAGTGCCACGGCTGCCACGGATGCGTGGGCAGCCCCGCCGAGACCTGCCAGCCGTGCCAGGCTGACCATTGGCCTCATGGGGTGGCACCGACGGTCCCCCAAGGGTGACACTGCATGAACACGACCGTGTTCGTGCAGGGGTCTGCAGCTCACCAAACATACCCACGCCAGGCGTGCTCGGTATGCCCACAGCCGAACCCGGTGTTGACATAGCAGGTGTTGCACAGCGCTGGGAATGGGGGGTGGACATGACACTGCACGGTGTCTGCAGCGCATGGGCACTGAACTGGGTGCCCAATGTGGCCATGACAGCTGTGAATGCATGTGTCTGCCTGTCAATGGCAGTGGTCACATCTTCCTGCTGCCGGGCCATCTCTGCCAGGAGCAGACCGTGGTCTCTGCTGTGCCACTCCTCTGTCTGGTGCAGAACCGCACTGAGTGCATCCACCATAGTCACAAGCTGCAACTGCTGATCCACTGAAGCCTGGAGTAGGCGGCTGTACTCATCAAAGGGGTCATCCGCCGGTCCGGCATGCTGTCCCTCGTGGTGTTCCTGGCCCTGATGGGCAGCAGCCCTTGATAATGGGCGCTGCACACCAGAGCCATGCCGGGGCACGTCCACACGTGGTGCACTGCCACCACCCCCAACACTGTCCCTCCGTCACCATTGGCTGACTGCTGGCACTGCCCCTCCAGCTGCCAATTGCCAGGGCTCACCAGTGCCGCCACTGTGGCTACAACAGCCCCACCGGCCTGGATGCACACAAGTGCTGCCCCACTGGGGCATACAGGCACAGGCTGGGACTGTGTTGTCACACAGGCCTCCACGGCGGCACCACCCATGGCCACGCCCATGCTGTTTCCTGCTGTGGGACCATCCTGTGTCCCACACGTATCACTGTCCTGGACGTGTGATCCATCATCATCGGTGCCAGATCTGGCACCAGTCCGTGTCCCAGCATGCTGGAGTCTGGGCGCTGTCACGTTGGGACACAGGCAGGGCCTCGTCCGCACCCGCATCACCATCTTCAGTCCAGACAGACAGGCAGGTATGCACTAGTCCTGTCCCTCGGACACCTGTGGAGGTGGATGGGCATTCCTTCGTGTCCAGGACATCACCCTCAGTGGACACACCCACCACCGCTGACCCATGTAGACACTCAGGAGCTGTAAGGGAACACAGTAGCGTTATTGTCTCTGACCTACCCTGTGGTATTCCCCCCACCACCCACGCAGTGACAGCACAGGACCTACCATGCAGTGATAGGGTGCCACCCATCTGGAAGCCACCACCAGGAACGCCCTCTATGGCATAACGCCACATGCTGCCGGCCACCTGCTCCTCCTGTGGCGTCAGGTGTGGCACATCTGGCTGTCCACCACCGGTAGCAGCACATGCTGCCCTGATGGCAGCCACCTTATCCTTTATCCTCCTCCTGCTCCGTGCCAACCTTCTTTTTACACTCTTGCACAGACTGCTGGTGGCTGCCATGCTGGTTCACGGCGCGTGCAACCTCACCCCATGGCGCAGCATGGGCCTGTGGCGTTCCACGCTGTCTGCTGAGCGGCAGTTCCCTGTCAAGATAGGCCTCGGACAGGGCATCTGATTCAGCCCAGGTGAAGTTGGGTCTCCTCCTTCTCCCCCGTCCCTGTTCCTCCTCATCCTCTCATTCGGTCATGATAGAGGCTGTGGAAATGACAAGTGTTACCTTTGAATATGCAGTCCCATTCATCCCTCACACACCACAGTCCACACATCCAAACAGCATGCAATCCACCACAATAGACTGCAATACCAAACTATGTCCTCTGCAGCCCCATGTCGCATTCACGTAGCACAACACATGCAAATGAGGAGAGACACAACTTTAAGTGGATGCTAATGTAGTGGTTGAGCCATGGAATTGCTGATGAGCTGATTTGCATATGCTGGCTGAATATCATGCTGTTGCGCCTTGCGCAATGTTGTTGAGCATGCTCAGGCAATGGCGCAGCTCTGTGATGTGCACAGTAGGCTCCACACGGCGCATGCCCGGGGTGCTGACGCCGACCCGCGCCATGCTGATGATGTGCTGTGCACGGGAGGCAGTGCAGGGCATGGCCACCACTGTGCCAGTGGTGCTAGTGCGCTGTTCTCGCGTGTGGTGCTTGTGCCCTGGTGCGCCATAGGCATCATGGAGCCACAGTGCGGTAGGCCACTGCAGGGCGTCACACACAGGCACCCTACCGCGCTACATGCAAGGAGTCCCAATAGCAATAGCGCTGTGGCGCTCCGTGCGTGGACAGACCCTTGACCCTGCGGTCGACCTTTGGCCCCTAGGTGCCATGTGTCCGCATGGGTGCACCCCTATCGCGCTGTTCAGTGACAGTGCAATGGGGAATGGCAGCGCTGTACCACACAGCCTCTGAATGTGGGGGACATGCTCTACAGAGTGCCATTTTGTTATCTGTACTGACAGAAGGATGTCACGCAGGTGAGCTCAGCAGTGGAGCGTGGTAGAGCTGTCGAACCTTGTGGTCATTGTTGAGCCACATGCTGGGGCCCTGTTTGGCCAGGACCCACTGAACAGGCCACGCAGTGCCGTGTGGCAGGAGGTTGCAGAGGGCATGGAGGAGGTCACAGGTATTGTCCGTTCCAGTGAGCAGTGTCGTCACCAGTATGGGGACCTCCGGCAGAGGGACCCAGATAGTCTGGGGTGTCCACAGGCATGTGCCCTGCAAGGCGCCGTGCCACGGCCAGGTAGGTGCTCCATCCATACACTGGTAGCGTCCATCCATCTGCGTATCATGGTGTGCATGTGTCCACCCCACAGGGAGGTGGGGGCCATCCAGTGTGGGTGGTGGTGGTGGTGGTGGGGTTGTGGCATAGCTGGGCTGTGTGGGAATGCACACATGGGGGGGCTTTGCTACTGGTTTGTACTGATGTTCCCCTCTCCATGTTTGCACCCTAGGCCCAGAGGAGTGCTGTAGGGTGAGGGAAGACCGAGCTGAGCGGGAGAGGGCTGGTGTGCCACAGCAGGGTCATGGAGGAGGGGCCATGGGCCAGCAGCACCCAGCTGGCCTGGATGCAGGTGAGTGCCTTTTTTCCCCTCACATCTGTGCATGCTGTGTTGCAGGGTTGGCGGTGGTGCATGGCCACCAGCACTTGGCCCCACTGCCATGCATGCCACACGGTACACTCAGCACGGTCCTGTGGCACTGCATGTGTGGGTGGGCATCGCTGGTGGTCCTTGCGTGCACTGGGTACATGGCTGTGCCACTGTCTTCACACCGCATAGCCATGTCACTGTATGTCCACGGTGGTGCTGTGCAGAACATGGGCGGTGGGTGTGTGCAGTGGTCCACATGGTTGTGGGTGCCTGGGTAGGCAGATCTTGCGGACGCGGTCACTGTGGGTGATCACATGCCATCACAGGGGCATGGCCCACGGCTGTATGCTATGCACAATGGGTGGGCTGCAGGGGGCTGGCCAGTCACGCGTATTGACTCTGCTCCCTTGTCCTAGGTGGACAATGTTGGACAGCAATGGAGAGAGGAGTGCAGGAGCTGCTGCAGCTTGCCAGGGCAATGCTGGAAATCCTGCAGAGGATGGAGCGGGATGGGGTACGGCGTCACTGAGGAAGGAGATGGCACAGAAGTGGAGAGAGGGGCAGGTGATAGGCCCTCTATGCCCCCTTGTTGAATTCCACCCGGACTCACCCTCACACCCCTTCTTCCCTCTCCCATTTGTTCACCCCTGCCCCATGCCCGCCTCACCTGGTTTGTGGCCCTTCCCCACCCTTGTATATAGTTGTACATATGTTTGGTTGTTGAATTTGTTTAATATATACATTTTGTTATGACAACTGTGGTGTTCTCTGATTTGCAGTGGGCTAATGGTGCTTGACTGCAGTGGTGTGCATGGCGTAGGGGGTGGTGCAGGCCTTGGCACGTGTGTGTGTGTGTCTGGCAGGGGCCCACCTATGGTGTGGGTGGGGGACTCAGTCACTGTCTGTGGTATGTGTGTTGTTCACTGTGCACTGGATGCCTGTGTGCAGTGGTCCCTGGCGCATGCACTGTGTCCATGGTGCCCCTGTCAGACTGTCCATGGCCTGTGCAGCTGACACCCTTGCATGTCTGTGCTATGCACAGTCTGCTGGCATGTCAGAGGTGGCTGTCCATGCTGGCCACCCCCTGGACCCGGTGCAATGCCTGATTGCCTCCTGTCACTGGTATAGTGCACGTCTGCCTCGAGTGGCACTGTGGCCTCTGCTGTTGTTGTCCCCCCTTCATGCTGTCGCTTGTGTCTGTTGCAGGGAATGTGCTCAATGTCTGTCACTTGTGCTCCAGCCGCATGCTGGTGGTGGACAGATTCATGGTGCATGCGCAGGGTGGCTAGTACACCTGTGCCATGGAGGGGTGCTGGCCATGGGTACACGGCTGCTGTGGTCACATGCCAGCGGGTTTGTTGCCCCGCTATTGTTTCCCTGTGTTGGGGTGTCCTTGGATATGGGTGGGTGTTTGTCTGTGCCCTGTGTTTCATCCTGTGTGATGCATGCTTCCATGCACCACTGTGGGCATCTGTGCTGGATGTTGGGGCCAGTGCTGGGACAGGGTGTGTGCTTGAGTGGGTGTGCAGGGTGCTGTCCTGCTGGTGGTGGGGTCCAGGGCAGGCCCTGTTGCATGCAGGGTACCTTGGGTGCTGACGCAGGATCGATCTCTCGGCTGTGCCTCTGGTGGGACCGTGCAGGGTGACACTGTGTCTGCAGTTGTTGCATCAGTGGCTGCTGCTGCCCACTGCAGGGTGCTCACGGTGGGGCTGCCATACATGGCTCCATGGTGCACAGGGTTGCATTGTCACAGTGGAGGTGGTGGCATGCATACCGAGACATGCACTTTTGGGCGATGCTCCTGGGCAGGGTATCTGGAGATTGCTATGCAGGGTGTGCTCTGCATTGGTGGGATGGAGTAGCACAGAGTGGCCAGACCTCCTTGTGTTACGGTCACAGCTTGCCATGGGGTGTGCTGGGGCAACATGCCCCAGCTGTGGATTTGTTGCTGGTATTCATGGGCTGGTGGTTCATCCAGCTCACCTCAGGTTGTGCAGTTCATGGGGTGCAGGGGGCGCTGTCTGGTCTGCTGCGTGCTCCTCTGCCCATGTCTTCCATGGGTGGTGCACCCCTGGTTGTGCTACTGTGCTGCTACCCTGCTCCACTGTGCATCCCTGGTTGTGCTACTGCGCATCAGCCCTGCACCACTGCACATCCCTGGTTGCACCATGGTGCGGTTGGCACAATATTCAGTTGTGTTGCTCAAGCGCACCTTGGCCTGCGCTGTGTTTGAATATCGTGCGTGTTGCACATGGGCGCACTGCACTTGTGCCTGCTCCTGCTATTGCACTTCTTTGTGGCGTAGTTTGAATATCTGGGCCACAATGTGTACCAGGACGTCAATGTTTTCTCCTGCTTCCTGCACAATTTTAGCAATGCGGTCAGTGTCTTTCCACGTTGATGTACCTGGGAGACATTTGACCATTACCCCCGGCTGGAGGTAGGTATCAACTCCCCAAATCATGGAATCTCCCATGATCAGATGTGTTTTGGATTTCCTTTTTGCCTTTTTTGTTGTGGTCCCTGTTTTGGGTGAGTTTTGTTGCACTAGATCCTGTGATGCAGTGTCCTGCTCTGCAGTGTCCTCTGCTCCTTTGTTTGATTTCAGAGATAGAAAAACATAACATTTTGGGCTAGGTATCTACCAGGTAAGGGTAATGGTATTGCTGATGCCTTGTTCTGGTTACAACTTGAGTGGTTTTACCCACTGGTCTCAAAGGTGAACATGCTCTCACAGGGGACCTGGCACCTTACGGCATCTGGACACCCAGGAATAGCTGAACTGGTTCAAAAGTTGGCTGCCGAAAGCACATGACAGAAGTATGTGAGTAGCTTCACTGCGTTCTGCAAATTATGTGGCTGGGATGTAATCTGGCCACAGGACAGTGAGTTAGAGCAGGATCTTCAAAACTATGTCCTCCACATAGTCAGTCAGTATAAGCAGGTAGCAAGTTACCATCAGAGCTCAACTTGCTAATATAGCATTTTTATTAAAGCTGCAGGGCATATGAGGTGTGACAAACACCTTCTTGGTTAAAATATAATTGCAGGGCTTGGCAAAGACTTATGCCAGGCCCTCTGACACAAGGAAGCCAATTGATGCAGCGTTGTTAGGAAAAATATTGGTGAAATTAGGCAGAGTGTGCAGTTTATCAGATGAGGCCTTTACATGTGCTTGTGCATTTTTTGGTGCATTTCTAGGCTTTGAGTTGGTCCCAAATAACAGTAAAAAGACATGTCACCATATAAAGCTACTTGATACCACTTAGTTGGAGGGAGGGTAGCTCTGCTGCTAAGGAGCTCTAAGATAAACCAGTCAGGGCCCCCACAGGCAGTGACACTTCATATATCTGATGGGCTGGCATTGACCTTGGCATCACATAGAAACACAGAAACAGAAGATTACTGGCAGATAAAGACCACTAGGCCCATCCACTCTGCCCATTTTCCCTACCTGAATCTTCTGATGGCAGTCCTGTGTGGTCACCAGTCTAGCCCCCCTTCCCATATCTAGTGTTCCTTTATGTCTATCGCATGCGTGTTTGAATCCACCCACTGTGCTTGCCTCCACAACCTCCTGTGGCAGGCTTTTCCATGTATCCACCACCCTTCCAGTGAAGAAAAACTTTCACATTTCCCCTCAATCTTCCCCCTTCCAACCTCATGTTGTGTCCTCTTGTTCTTGCCCCTTTCTTATACTGAAACATGCCTTCCACCTGCACCTTATTTATGCCTTTAAGATACTTGAAGGTCTCAGTCATGTCACCGTGTTCCCTCCTCTCTTCCAGCATATACATGTTAAGGTCTTTCAATCTCTCGTCATATGTTTTCTGGTGCAAGCCCTGTACCATCTTAGTTGCCCTTGCTTGGACTACTTCCAACATGTCAATGTCCTTATGAAGATCTGACCTCCAGAACTGTACACAGTACTTCAGATGAGGCCTCACCAGCATTTTGTACAGTGGCATCACCACCTCCCTTCTCCTGCTTGTGATGCCCCTTCCTATGCACCCCAACAGGGCATTCCCTACATTCTTTGTACATTGTTTGGCCACTTTAAGGTCATCTGAGATGATAATCTCCAAGTCACTCTTTTCCCTGGTGGCAGTAAGCAGTCCCCCCAAGCCTGTAGCTTGTTGCAGGGTTTTTTCACCTTAGGTGTATGGTTTTGCACTTTTTTGCATTGAACTTTAGTTGCCACGCTTTGGACTACTCTTCCAACTTATCTATGTCCCTCTTCATATTGTCCACCTGCTTTAGTGTGTCAACCCTATTGCAGATCTTGGTGTCATCTGCAAATAGGCAAACCATTCCTAGCAGCCCTTCTACTGTGTCACTAATGAGGGCATTGAAAAGGACTGGTCCCAGGACGGATCCCTGAGGTACCCCACTGGTCACCCTCTTTCCTCTGATTGGATTCTGTTTACCACCACCCTCTGCTTCTTATTCTCCAGCCAGTTCCTGACCCAGTTTACTATCTTTTGTCCCACACCCAGGCTGGTGAGCTTGTTTACCAGCCTTCTATATGGTATGGTGTTGAAGGCCTTGCTGAAATCAAGGTAGGCAACATCCACCACTCCCACCTGGTCCACAACCTTTATTACCCAGTCAAAAAAAGTCTATCAGATTTGTTTGACATGACCTTCCTGTTGTGAATCCATGTTGCCTAGGATCTTTGGCTCTGTTGGCCTTCAAGTGGTTCACAGTTCTTTCCTTAAGCAGCCCTTCCATAATCTTATGCACCACTGAGGTGAGGCTGATTGGCCTGTAGTTCCCTGCCTCCTCCCTACTTCCACTCTTGTGCAGGGGCACTACATGTGCCCTCCTCCAGTCATGTGGGACCAACCCAGTATTGAGAGAGTCACTGAACAAGGCTGCCAGAGGCGCCACTTGCTCCATTCATAGTTCCACCTGTGGGATTACCTGGCTCATAGATCATCTAGGAGAAATCATCTTTTTGCACATGGGAATGGGGCACCAATCATGAGGCCACAGATTACTGCCTTGCTGTGAAAATGCATGTGGATGGCAGGAGCAACCCTGAGAACTTCATTACCCATTCAGTTCTGATAAGGGCGTCAACAGAGACCGTGCATCTGGGATTACCAGAGGACAATATAAAGACATTAGGCAGCAAGCATCTAAGGATTGTGAAGGTTACAGTATGCACCTGCCAGGGGTTGGGGAAGGACTGTAAGACTATCAGTTCTAGTGTTTTTATATTTTTTCTGTCTCAGTCCAGTCTTCAACAAGTTACTACATCACAGAGGTGGTAGTAAAGGTTCACCCATGTCGCAGCAACAAGAAAAAGGGCGACCGTTATGAGGGCGCCAACGCAATGCCGACGGTGAACATCATGCCCGGCCATTGTGCCTCCCGACCACCATCGCGTCGAATGCCACGGGGCATGTTCTGACTGTTTGTCTGGTATATATGTTACGTTTCCACATAAAATGTACAATAATATTTTACAAAAGTACGTTGTTAATCAAATATTCAGACAGAAAATATTGTAATATAACAATTTATACTTTAGAACTTTACATTGTGTAGTTCATATTCTAACTGAGATCTAGCTTTCAGGTTTTCTGTCTATAAACATGTGAAACCAATAGATTCATCCTTTGTGTTGTTCTTATAATAAATTTATGAAAAATTAAGAGAATGCTAAATATTACATACTAACATACTATTTGCCAGCAGATTAGGCCTTACGGTCTATCGAGTCTGCTCGAACCTTAGTTCCTTAGTTGGGTGCCGAGACCCTCCCATCCCTTGTGCTCCAGAAACCCCTATCATCCATCCCCACCCCCCTGGGACAGGCCATCATCTGATACATCCACTTTCTGTGTCTGTCCCACCCTCTCTTGAAGCCCTCCACTGTGGATCTCTGAACCAGCTCACCAGGCAGTGCATTCCAAGGGTCCATCACCCTCTCAACGAAAAACCTCCTCCTCTTTTCCCCCCCTCACCCTTCCACCTTCCAACTTCAAACCATGCCCTCTGGTGATACCTCCCTGCTTTAGTCTAAAGATCCCCTCCATGTTTACCCTATTTATTCCCTTGAGGTACTTGAATACCTCAATCATGTCCCCCCTGTCTCTCCTCTCCTCCAATGAAAACAGGCAGAGCTCCTCAAGTCTGTCCTCATATGTCAAATCCCTAGCCTCTATCATCTTTGTTGCCCTCCTCTGTACCCTCTCCAGGAGCTGTATGTCCCTCTTCAAGTGTGGTCTCCAGTACTGTACACAGTACTCAAGGTGTGGTCTAACCAGTCCATTGTACAGCGGCAGAATCACTTCCTTGCTCCCAGAGGTGATCCCTTACGATGCATCCCAACATCCTGTTTGCCTTGCTAGCTGCCTCCTGCACTGCTCAGAGTTATTCATACATGCATCCACCATGACCCCTAGGTCTTTTTCCCTATTGAGGCCTCCACGCCTCCCTCCCAGGGTGTACCTGTGTTTGGAGTTTCCCACCAAGATGCAACACCTTGCACTTGGTGATATTGAAATTTAATTTCCATGTGTGAGCCCAGCTTCCAGGGTGTCCAGGTCCCCTTGCAGGGCCAACCTCCCCTCTTCTCCCTCAACTACTGCTCCCATCTTGGAGTCATCCACGAAGAGACTCATTTCACACCCTATATCCTCCCTGATGTCCGATATGTATGCATTAAACAGGATCGGACCCAGGACCGAGCCCTGCGGTACCCCACTACCAACCTCTCTAGGGTTCGAGAGCTCCCCACAGACCACTACTCTCTGAGTGTGTCCAGCTAGCCAGTTTTCAATCCATCTGACCATCAAAGGGCCTACTCCTAACCCCATCAGTTTCTCCACCAGACCATTGTGGAGGACAGAGTCAAACACCTTGCTGAAGTCCAAGAATAATACATCCACAGGCTTACCCTGTCCAGTTCTGATGTTACCCATTCATAGAACTCCACAAGGTTGGTTTGACATGATCTACCTGGCACAAACCCATGTTGCCGATCTTATCCAGACCTCCCACCTCCTCCAAGTACACCCCAATCGTTCCTTTAGTATACTCTCCATTAATTTTCCCACCACCGAGGTCAAACTGATGGGTCTATAGTTACCTGGTACTTCCCTCGACCCCCCTTTATGGATTGGTACCACATGTGCCTCTCGCCAATCCCTAGGTACCCTCTCTGTCTCAAGTGACCTGCTGAAAAGCTCCGCCAGGGGTGCAGCCAGTATGTCCGCCAATTCCCATAGTACTCTCGGATGAATGCCATCCGGCCCAGGAGATTTGTCTTTCTTTAGGGCCTTGAGGGCTAACCACACCCTTTTGGCGGAGATAGCATCATCCATCCCCTCCACCTTACTGGCCTTTTTATCCTTACCCAGATGTGACACCCTGGGGTACCTCCTCCTCTTGCTCCATTTCTGTTGCTCCTGATCCCACTTACTGATGCTTCTATCCCTTCATGCCTTGCTTTGTAGATATCCCATCCCCTCCATAATGAATACAGAGGCAAAGTACTGGTACATACCTCTGCCTGGTCCCTCACCTCTTCCACCCACCCTCCTTCTGATTTCAATCTGCTGAGATGGCCCTTAGTTTTTCTCCGCTCCCCAATGTACCGGAAGAACCCCTTTTCCCCTCCATGTATCCCCTGTGCCAGCCGCTGCTCTTTACTGGACTTTGCTCCCCTCACCATACGGCTGACTTTTCTAGATGCAAGCTGGTACATTTCCTTATCCCTATCCCCTCTTGTTGTTGTGTGACTATGAAACCTAGACTGAGCTCCAAATCTAATTTCCAAACCAGAATTCAGATCCAAATTTATTGGAACAATAAGCAAAACAAGTTGAAACAATTTAGACAATATAATTATTTATTTATTTTATTTTATTTGTTAACCGAGTTAGAACACTGAGCCATGGGTCCTTTCTCAGGTGTGACCTGGAGCTGACAGGGGGCAGCTACAAGATGATAAAGATAATTAGGTATAATAATTTTCCCCTTATAATATGCAGGCATAAAAGTCTAAAATATTAAAATGTTGCTATACACGCTGCCGGCCCAGTGGCGCTGAGGGCTAAAGCACTGGACGCCTTAACTAGCACTACGCTGGCGACCCGGGTTCAGGAGCGAGCATGGGTCATTGAACACCGGCGAGAGGCGGAGGGTGGAGGTGGATGAAGCTGCCGGAAGGCAGCTCTCCTCTCTGGGGAGGGAAGGCGGCATTTCTCGGCTATTGTCTGCCTCCTGGTGGAGGCCAGGGGACAGTACAGACTCAGACGGTGCCTAGGCATAGGCCAATGGGGAGGGCGGAAGGGATCATTACTGGGGTTGTAGTGCACATGCGTGCTTCCATGTGCATGCGACTACTCCTGGGGCCCTGGAATAAAATAGAAGGAGACAATCACCAGTGGCAGGATGACTCCTGACTCCCCGCAGGCACTGCTCCTGGGCCGGGCATATGGTAAGCCCCAGTAATTCCGGGTGACAGAGCTGTGGGGAGGGTCTGTCAGGCTGAAGGGGACAGCCGGCCAGGAGTACAAATAAAGATGTGATAAAAAAAATGTTGCAATACACTTTACAATGTAAAAGACATAATCTGACCATAAGAGACATGAATTATCAATTACTTACTGATGTAGCAAGTAAGTACTGCTTCAAATGTGTTTTGAAAAACATACAAATGTTAGCTAAACTAATAGAGATAAGGAGATTGTTCCTGTATTTAGAAGCAACAAACAAAAATGCACTTTGGCCCATTAATGTGTTCACTTTTGGTGTGGAGAGCAACACATTTTCATCAGATCTCGGGTTTCTAATATTTAGTTTGGGATTCAGTAAGGTAAATAAAGGAGAATCAGAGTGCAGCCTCTTGGTCTTATTAATTACAGTGCTGTGGAATGTGTCATGCTTATGCCAAGAGAACAGCTACTACAGTATAAAGAAAATACCACCACCAACTGGACACCCTAGGTTGTTACATACAACCCAGATCGAGAGCCCTAGGAAAAATTATTAAAGACCTACAACCAATATTCAGTGAGGGTGGCACCTTGAAATATATATGTTCCATGAACTACCTTTGCTATCTTTCAGATGGCCACCTAAGTTATGCAATCTGATTGTCAGGAGCAAACGTATACCTGCCCAAAACAAATGAATAATAATAAATAAATAAATAATAATAACTTTATTTATCCAGTGCCTTTCAAATATCAAGGCGCTTTAACATAAACTAGAAACAGGATAAAGTTAAAACATAATATAAATATGAATGATCAGTAAAATCCAAGAATTCAATAAAATCAATCAGAATAGGCTTGGTGCCACAGATATGTCTTCAAGGCCTTCTTAAAGCCCCCCACAGTCGTGCACTCCAAAGGGCTGGAGCTGCATACATAAATACATGGGTCCCTGATGAATTTAAGGATATCCTTGGAATCTCTAGCAACCCCTCATCAGCCGAACGGAGCAATCACCCAGGGCAGTAGGGAGACAGGAGACAGGAGCTCTTTCAGGTAGTCTGGGCCGAGTCTGTGTAGGGCTTTATGACTCAGATGTCTGACTTTGAAGGTGATCCGCCACTGAATTGGCAGCCAGTGCAGTTTGCTTAGCACCGGTGTGATAGGACACGTCTGGGGAGTCCCGTCAACAGCCGGGCTGCTGCGTTCTGCACCAACTGCAAGCGGTGGATATCAACCCCAGGTAGCCTTAGATAGAGGGAGTTGCAATCATCAAGGCATGAGGTCACAAAGGTGTGGACCAACTTTGGAAGGTCACCAGACGGAACTAGGTGCTTGACCCTGGCAATGTTCCTCAGATGGTAAAAGGAGGACTTGGCGACTGCTGACACCTGAGATCGCAGTGCCAGCCCTTCATCAAGAATCACCCCCAGGTCCTGCACCTGTTCAGAGGCAAGAAGCTGGGAGCCCCCCAGGAAAAGCCCCATAGGCTGACCAGCCCCCGAACCTCCATCCGGCTGCCCAGGACCACAACCATCACCTTAGTCTTTCCCGAGTTCAACTTCAACCAGCTGGAATTCATCCAATCCTGTATTTCAGCAAGGTAGTTATTAAATACCGACACAGCACTATCCTGGTCGGGGGCAAAAGACAGGTAGAGCTGGATATTATCAGCATAGCAGTAAAACCTCATTCCATACCATCTTACAATGTCTCCGAGGGGCAGCATATACAGTGTGAACAACATGGGGGACAACACTGAGCCCTGAGGGACCCCACATGACAGAGAAGAAGAATCAGCATTTATATAGCGCTTTTCATACACAGTATCCCAAAGCGCTTTACAAGCAATGCTAGACTGGTAGTGAAGTGACTGAATGTGTGGTGGCGGCCATATCGCATGCGAAGAGTGCCCTGAGTTCTTTTACTTCCACCTGGACACCCACCAGGACAACACCAGGATGGGAAGAAGGGACCTCGGTTTAACGTCTCATCCAAAGGATGGAGGGGGAGGATCGGAGAATAAATCCCTGACACCACTCTCTGAGTTCTGCCAGTGAGGAAGGACTTAAAGCACCTGAAGACTGTACCAGACAGGCCACAAATAAACCTCAGGCGCTCAAGCAGTACCCCATGGTCCACAGTGTCCAACTCTGAGGAGAGATCAAGAAGAACCAAGATGGAGCAGCTTTTTTGATCTCTCGCCATCAAGATATCATTGACCACCCAAACCAGCGCAGTCTCGGTACTATGCCTCTTTCAAAAACCGAATTGGAGAGGTTCGTAGATGTCATGTATGGTCAAATGGTTCTCCAGTTGTAAAGCCACTACTTTCTCAATCACCTTCCCCACAAAGGGGAGGTTAGAGATAGGTCTGTAGTTAGCAGGGCAGTCTGGGTCCAAAGAAGCTTTCTTTAGAAGGGGAGTCACCACCGCCTCCTTCAGGGAGCTAGGGAACTCACCTGACTCAAGGGAGCACCAGACTATCTGTGCCAGAACCGGACCAATGATGTCACCACAACCCATAATCAGAGAAGTTGGGCCCAGATCCAAACTAGAGCAAGTAGGGCACATATTCTGGGCAATCCACATGAAATCCGAGAACTCCAGCTGGTCAAAGGTACTCCAGGAAAAGTGAGAGAAAGTGACCGAGCACTGACCAATAGCATTCCTCATAGATTGTGCTGACTGGATCTCTGCCCTGTTGCCAGCCACCTTATCTGCAAAGAACCGAGCGAGCTCATCACACTCCAGTTGTGAAAAAGCTCTTCGAAGCTGCAGATGGGCCGGGTTGCACAGCCTGTCCACAGTTCGATAGAGCTGAGCCGGTCGGTTCTGAACAGCAGCAATCTCCTCGGACAGGAACTCTACCTTCTTACGGGAGATTGATGATTGATAGACTTGATAATGTTCCATCAATCTAAGATGGTCGGTCTCTGGGGCAGATTTCCACCAGCAAAGCTCTAATCTTCGTCCTAGTCACTGCATCTCCCTCAAGGTCCCATCAAACCAAGGGGACCGAGGGCGAATGGAGATAGGACAAGCAAGGACAGGAGCGATAGAGTTCAGAGCTGTAGTGATGACCTTAATATAGGCCAAAACTAAGGCATCTTGGCTCCCTCTTACCTCAAGAAACACTGATAGGTCAAGTACTGCCGCCAGGCCATCAGGGCTCACATCCCGTAATGGGTGGTGTCTGACCATCTCCACAGGGGTAGGTCTATGAAGGGGGGCACAAAAACTGAACCCCAAAGTGTAGTGATCAGACGATCCAACAGGTTCTACCCCCAAGTCAGAGGCTTCGATCCCCAGGAGGAAGACCAGGTCATGAAAGTGACCGTGTTTATGAGTAGCAGAGGTAACAATCTGTGTAAGGCCCAGTGATGTCATCAACTGGAGGAAGTGTTGTCCAAATTGCGAGAGTTCGTCATCAGCCCAGGTGTTGAAGTCACCCAAGACCATCAGCCTCGGCGACTCAAATGCCATGTCGAACATGAAGTCCACTACTTCCTGAAGGAATCGCTTCTCATCTGCTGGTGGATGGTAGATGAGGGCGATCCTACAGAATACACCTGCTACTACAGTACACTCAAATGACCCCGCCTCCTCAACTGGTACACTCGTGAGGCCCAGTTCAGTCTTGAAACAGACTGCACCCCCCCCCCCGTGGTTCAATCTCAAGCGGTGTATCACTGAGTACCCGCCAGAATTATAGCCTCCAACGTGGGACCAGCTTTCTCATCCAGCCAGGTCTCAGTGATGCAAGCCAGATCAGCTGTCCAAACAAGATCTGCAATAATTGCAGTCTTGTTTTTAATAGATCTGGCATTGCAAAACACCGCTAGAGTTGGACGGGTTTCCAGGGCTGCCCGAGCTGCCTGCCCACTAATGATGATGGTGCCCTTTGGGTATGGAAACCAGACATGGGGAACCATGTTCCAGAGTCCATTTCATCCCAGGGTGTCTTCTGGACCTAACAACCCTGATGTGAGAACCCCACTCATTCATCCTCTGCCATTCGCACCCCCCAGCCTGCCCACCCTCCCCAATGGGCAATACCCAGCGTTCTGCAGCACTGATAAGTTAAAAACTGTATGTGGGGGAGACAAAAGGGTGGAGGGTACAAAGGGCAGAGGATGAATAGCGCACGACCCGGGTGGCAGGCCTCCAACACATATTGCTGTCCCGAATCAAATAAAGTGTGCCAAGCCAAAAAGGAAAAAAAAACTACAAAATAAACTAATAAACTCAAAACCAAAAAAAAAAAAAAATAAATAAAATAGTTCAATACTCCCACAATACTAGGAGGCACTAAGCCCTGCCATATTCCTAAATGTAAAACATATGATCACATTTCCATGTCAGACTTTATCAACAACATCCAAAACAAGCAATTCAAGATACAGGAGAGTTATGCACGTGGATCCCAGAATGTTGTCTGTTATATTTAGTGCAAGAAGTGTCCACATACAGGCTACAGTATGTGGGAGAAACTGGGCAAACCTTCCAAACCCAAATGAACTCTCACAGCACAATGTGAAGGAGAAAAAAACAGAAACACCAGTGGGACAACATTTCTCTGAATCTGAACTCTTCATCTCTGACCTCTCTGTCCTGGTTCTCAAAGGACACTTCAAAAATTAATAAGAAAGGCAAGCTTGCCATCCTGCCTACACAGTTAGGGCTACCACTTGCAGCACTGACGCCTGAGGGGTTGGGAGTGACCTTCCGAGTCAGAGGGTTGGCCTGGGGGAGGAGGATTGAGCATCCCAAGGACTGCTCTCCTCCTCTGGGATGGGAGGGGAAGAGTGGTTGGTGTTAGCCTGGCCCCTAGCGGAGACTGGGTGCTGGCACATTGGCACTGTAAATGGGGGGGAGGAGGTAGGGCAGACACCCGGTGTGCTGTGTTTGAGAATGTGCATGGCAATGCCACTGGTATCATTGCATGCCACCCCCTCTGCACCAGGGGATAAACAGGAGGAAAAAGGCTGCCGGCTGGTAAGATGAAACTGGTCCTCTGAAGGCTCTGCACCGAGCCAGCTGGGCACCTCTGGTGAATTGGATCCTGTCTCAGTGGGGCTATGGGGGCCCTGCTGACCCCACCGGGAGGTCAAGCCCTGGGGGGGAGATCTGGTGAAGGTAGGTCCCAGTGGACGCCGGGGCGACGGGGCAGGGGGGCAGTGGATGGAGGCCTGTCAACAAGGAGCTTAAAGAAAATAAATAAACTAAAAAAAAGGCAAGCTTATGAACTCAAACACACTCACCCTTTTGATACTAAAAATGAATGGACTGAATACAGACCTCAGTTTCATGACCCATTACAAATTTTAACTGACAACTACCTTTTTCTTCATTCAGGTGCATATGCATTTTCTGTGCATATGTTTATATACATTACCTCTTACATTTAATATATACTTTTAGTGTGTCTTATACATTAACACGATTTTATTCATATTGTAGTCTCTCTCATATACACACACACACACACATATGCATACACGTGCGCACACACACACAAGCTCTGTATTTAAGGAGCTCTAGGGTTATAAACATCTATCAATTTATAGGCCTCCTGCTGTCACATTCCATCTTGGGAGAAGAGCCTGCATCCCCAATCTGATTTACAACCACCTAGTATTTCAAAGACTGTTTTTTTCTCTGCGTACTTCCTTAACAACAGCACTGTTATATCCATGTGTAAAATTTTATTTATCAGCTGATTGTTCTATACAAAGTAGAGAAGCTTGTTTTCTGTAGAACCTGCTGCTATGCCAGATGAAGGGCTCTGTATAGCCTGAAAGCTTGTGTTTTGTAAATTTCTTGTTAGTTCAATAAAAGGTATCAAAGAGCAGCTTCCTAGTCCCCCCAACATATGCATTAGCTCACCTGGCCCAGAGTTTATTCCCATAAAGAATTCCCTTTTTTTCTGCCCTGGCAATAAGTTATATCATTTATAATTTTCAAAATGTCCATCTCTGCAAAAAATGGAGCAACTTCCTCAGTCCGCTGACATGCTCCCACGCAAGCACATGCAACCCCGTTTTGTGATGTCAGAAACGAAGGCTGTGTGTGCATGCCCCATTGACTTGAATGGGGCCAAATTATCTAAACATTTTAATGCCATTTAGAGTTGTGATTTAAAAAAATCAAAGTGACCACTCGACTAAAAGGGACCCTGTTAGAAGAGCGGCCACTTTGATTTATGAAAATCGCAACTCTAAATGCCATTAAAATGTTTAGATAATTCTGTCCTATCTAAGTCAATGGGGCTCGACATGTGGCCTTCATTTTCTGACATCACAAAATGGGCTGTATGTCTGCGAAGGGCGTGTGATACTTAGGAAGTGGCTCTGCTTTTGCTGGATGGCATTTTGAAAATTACAAGTGATACAACTTATTACCAGGGCAGAAAAAGGAATTCTTTATGGCATTAAATTCTGGGCCAGGTGAGCTAGTGCATATGTTGGGGCAGCTAGGCAACTAAGAAGCTGCTCTTTAAATCACCGTCATTGTTCATCTTTTTGTACAAGGACCAACATGGCTACAAACAATTCTTTACAATTAAACAACTGTATTGATATTGTCTGTGCTGTGCATTCTATGACAAGCATTTATTTTTCAAATGAGTTGCCTATAATCCCAGCTGTCAGGTATGTATTGATGAAATAGAAATAATAAGGGTTGATAAGGCAATGGGGCTGGACGAGACACTTAAGGAACTAAGGAAGGAGCTCACTGCACCACTGACAGTGCTGTTCAATCTATCATTGGATATGGACATAGTTCCGGGGGGGCACTGAAGGAAAGTGGATGTGGTCCCGCTTCACAAGAGTGGGAATAGGGAGGAGTCAGGAACCTATTGACCAGGAAGCCTGGCTTTGGTGGTGGATAAAGTTATGCAAACACAACTAAAAGAAAGAATTGTGGAATACCTTGTGACCAATGGATTGTAGTGTCCGAGGCAGCATAGGTTCATAGGGGGAGATCTTGCCAGACAAACCTGACTGATTTCTTTGATTGGGTAACCAGGGAAGTGGATCAGGGAGGGGCGGTGGATATGGCCTACTTAGATTTCAGTAAGGCCTTCAACACTGTTCCTCACAGATGACTGGTAAATGAGCTGGGTAGCCTGGCAGTTGGTCTAAAGATTGTTAAATGGGTATGGTGTTGGCTGAGTAACAGAAGCCAAAGGGTGGTGGTAAATGGGGTTCACTCCGAAGTAGGCACAGTAACCAGCGGAGTGCTACAGGGGCTAGTTCTGGGACTGTCTCTCTTGAATGTCTTCATTAGTGACATTGCAGAAGGGCTGGAAGGGAAACTGTGCCCGTTCACAGATGACAGAAATATCTGCAACAGAGTAGACACACCTGGGGGGTAGAAAACATGAGGGAGGACCTGAAAAGACTGGACGAATGGTCAAGGGCATGGCAACTAGGCTTCAATGCAAAAATGTGAAAAATTATGCACATTGAGCACAGGAACCTAGGGGCAATGTACCATTTGGGGGGTGAGGAGGTGACAACAACAAAGAAGGAAAGGGACCTGGAGTCATCATATCAGATGACTTAAAGGTAGCAAAGCAGTGTGATAAAGCAGTAGGAAAGGCTAGTAGAATGCTGGGTGCATAGGGAGGGGTATAACCAGCAGAAAGAGGGAAGTGTTGTTACCACTGTATGGATCAATAGTGAGGCCACACCTGGAATATTGTGTCCAGTTCTGGAGGCCCCACCTCAGGAAGAACATAGATCAGGTAGAGTGGGACAGAGGAGGGCAACCAAAACGGTACATCTTCTGCATCAGAAGCCTTATTAGGAAAGACTAAGGGAATTAAATATGTACTGTACTTGCTAGAGGAAAGAAGGAAAGTGGAGGGCATGACTGCAATATTCAAGTACCTAAAGGGTATTAATAAGGTACAGGAAGGTAGCATTTTACTGCTCTAGGATGCTAGTTTGACAACACTTTGGTCAACTGGCATCGCAGCGACAGGATTTATGTCGATCGCAAGTTGCGGTCGATATAAATCCTGATTGTCTCCCTGTCCATAGCCACCGGGGCTTTGCCCCAAACCACCCATGCAGGAAACTCTGCCCCTCACCCCTGTATTATAGATTATCAACTCCGAGTTGGAGTTGATTTGGGGAGGGGGTGCAGGACTGGGAGACAGTGTCACCCAGTGTCAGGCACACAGATACAGAGACCTGTTGGCGGACTGTCAGTTTTGTCAACAGGTATGCAGGTAGCTGTGTTGGTGTCGCTAATTGTGGCACATACCACATTTTACATAGTAAAAGATGCTCAAGGACAAGGGGTCATGATTGGAAGCTGGAAGGGGAAGACTCAGAGGGGATGCAAGAAACATAGAAACATAGAATTTGACGGCAGGAGAGGACTGTTTGGCCCACCCAGTCTGCCCATTTCCCTACCTAATGGATAAGCTGCAGATCCTAGTTAACCAGCAGCCTACTTCTTTCTACCCCCACCCCCTAGAATTGCCTTATGACTGTCCCATGCATGCTTGAATTCAACCACTGTTTTTGACTCCACATCCTCCTCCAGAAGCCCGTTCCATGCATCCACAACCCTCTCTGTGAAAAAATACTTCCTTACATTACCTCTGAGCTGCCCCCATTCTCAAATTGTGCCCCTTGTTCTTGCACACTCTTTTTTGAAAGGTGTTACCTCTTGGACTTTGTTGATTCCCTTGAGGTACTTGAAAGTTTCTATCATGTCCCCTCTCCCTCCTTTCCTTGAGGCTATACATATTAAGCTCCTTTAGTCTCTCTTCATATGTCTTCCGGTGCAGACCCTGCACCATTTTAGTTGCCCACCTCTGGACAGCTTCCATCCTGTCTATGTCCTTGCGGAGATTGGGTCTCCAGAACTGCACAGTACTCCAGATGGGGTCTCAGCAGCTGTCTGTACAGAGTGATAACAACTTCTTGTTTTCTACTAGTGTTGCCTCTTCCTATGCATCCCAGTATTCCCCCAGCCCTCCTTACTGCCCTCTCACATTGCTTGCCCACCTTTAAGTCATCTGATATGACTACCCCCAGGTCCCTTTCCATTTTTGTTCTTGTTCGTATCTCACCCCCATTGTGTACTCTTCCCCTGGGTTTTTGTTTCCCAGGTGCATTACCTTGCACTTCTTAGCATTGAATCTAAGCTGCCATACATTTGACCATTCCTCTAACCTTGTCAAGTCCCTTCTCATCCTTTCCACCCCATCTTGTGCATCAACTCTGTTGCAGATCTTTGTGTCATCTGCAAAGAGACATACTTTTCCTTCCAGTCCCTCTGCAATGTCGTTTATAAAGACATTGAAGAGGACCGGTCCTAATACTGAACCCTGTGGTACCCACGAGTAACCCCCCCTTTCTTCAGAGTGGACTCCATTTATTGTTACCCTCTGTGTCCTATTCTCCAGCCAATTCTTTACCCAGGCTATCATCTTGGGACCCACTCCCAGGCTGGCTAACTTGTATATTAATCTTTTGTGTGGGACTGTGTCAAATGCCTTGCTAAAGTCTAGGTAGGCCATGTCCACAGCCCCTCCCTGATCTACTACTTTGGTCACCCAGTCAAAGAAATCTATTAGATTCGTCTGGCATGACCTTCCCACTATGAATCCAAGCTGCCTTGGGTCTTGTGCCCCCTCTGGCCTCTAGGTACTTGACAATTCTTTCCTTCAGAAGTGATTCCATCATTTTTCCCATCACTGAGGTTAAACTAACAGGCCTGTAGTTTCCTGCTTCTGCCCTGCTCCCACTTTTGTGAAGGGGAATCACATCTGCTCTCCTCCAGTCCTTAGGTACCACCCCATCCTCCCATGATTTGTTAAAGAAGGTAGTCAGTGATGTCACTAGTTCCACCCTTAGTTCTTTTAGAATTCTGGGATAAATTCCATCAGGCCCCATTACTTTGTCCACCTTCAGTTTTAAGAGTTCTTTCAGAACCCTTTCTTCTGTAAATGGGTTGGTATTAACTTCTGTATCCAGAGTGTTTCTATTGTTTGTTTTAGGTACCTCCCCCTCTTTATTTGTAAATACTGGGCAAAAATATTTGTTTAGTATCTCTGTCTTTTCACAGTCACCCTCTGCCAACCCCCTCCCCTTTATTAAGCCTCACTATCCCTTCCTTGGTCTTCCTTCATTCCCTGATGTACCTAAAAAAGGTTTTATCCCCCTTCTTAACTGAGTTGGCTATCTTTTCCTCGGTTTGGGCCTTTGCTGTACTGACTACCTTCCCAGCTTCCTTTTGCTTTAACTGATACAATTCTCTGTCCTACTCCTTCTGTGATTCCTTGTACTTTCTGAATGCTTTCTTTTTCTCTTGAACCTTCACTACCACCTCCTTTGAGAACCATAGTGGTTTCTTACATCATTTTGTTTTGTTTATTTGCTTCACACAAAGCGTGTTACCTCTGTGATGGCAGTTTTATTATTCTCCATTGTTCTTCCACCCTCCTTCCTGCCCATTTGCTAGTGCATTCCTTAGGCACTCACCCATTTTGGCAAAGTCAGCCCTCCTGAAGTCCAGTACTTTTGCCTTTGTATGGCTTGACTCTATTGCTGTGTTTATTGTGAACCATACTGTTTGATGGTCGCTAGTTCCCAGATGGCTACCCACTTCTACATCTGTGATCCTCTCTCCATCTCCATTTGAGAGAACCAGGTCTAAGATTGTTCCCTCTCAAGTGGATTCCAGTACTAGTTTTCTAAAGCATGCCCCCTGTAGGGCATCTAGAATAACCCCACTCTTAGAAGTGGCTGCTGCAACTGCACTCCAGTTAACATCTGGCATATTCAGATCACCCATCAGCAATATCTCCCCTTTTTCTGTCATTCTAAGTATACTTTCTATCATTTCCTTGTCCATTTCCTCCCCCTGAGAGGGTGGTCTGTATACAACCCCTGTGCGGATTGTGGTGCCATTGCCTGTCTCCAATTTGACCCACAGTGCTTCTCCTTCCTGTTTACCCTTTTGTTCTGTGGCTTTGATTCCTTCCCTTATGCAGAGAGCTACTCCTCCTCCTCTTTTACCCTCCCTGTCCCTCCTGTAGATAGCGTATCCTGGTATGTTTATGTCCCAGTCATGGTTCTGTGTGTACCATGTTTCTGTGACTGCCACGATATCCAGATGTTCCTCCTCCATCAAGGCCACTAATTCAGGAAGCTTGTTACCCAGACTACGGGCATTGGTAGTCATTGCTCTCCATTTGTTTTTCTTTTCCCCTCCTCTCCCCTGCAGTCCCCCTCTCTTCGGGAGACACTCTATGGCCTTTTCAGCCCTCGCTCACCTGCCTGTAGACCAGAGCAGTCCATCCCCATGGACCTTGGTTTACCCCCAAGGCGAGTGCGAGGTGGGGGCCCTACACTCGAGACACACACTGGAATTTGCATTCGGGATGCTGTCTCTGGGCAGGCAGGGCTTTGAGGGTCGGGGCCTAGTGCTCCGTCTACCAGGGGACCGCAAGGTGCTTTTTCGGTATTCTCTTTTTATGCAATGACGTGCCATGTCCCCTGATGTCAAGGTGCTGGCGCGACATCTGCATGTACGCCCCTTCTTTCCTGCCATCTGCCTTGCAGCGCCTCAGGTCTCCACCTGGGGACAGTCGAGCCGGGCTCTGGATCCCCCTCCCCGGAGAGGGCAGGCAGTCCCTGGGATGCTCAAGCCCTCTCCCCGGCCCGGCCCTCCAGCTTCCGGGCTCGTTCCCAAACCCGGCTGCCGCCATGCCGCCAGCTGAACTAACTCATTGCGCCATGGCCGGGCGCTTCCATTTTTTGATGGCTTTACCTTCTGTAGCAGCATCCCCACTGACCTTTCTACCTTGGTATTTTTCTCATTTAGCACCTGTTTGTAGGGGAGGCTGGGATTTTCCTCTGCCTATCAGTGCTCTCCCTTGACTAGTTTAAAAGCTTGCCAATGAAGCATTTAAACCGATTGCCCAAAAGACTTGTTCCTTCCTAGACAGATGCAGACCATCCTGCCAGTATAGGCTGGTGTCCTCCAGGTGGAACCCCAGTTCAATGAAGCCAAACCCTGTGCTCTACACCATTTTTCAACCTAATCGTTAAACTGCATGGTGCAAAGTACCCTCGCCTCACCCATGCCACTGACATGCAGCACCTCTGAGAAGAATACTGTGTGTGCTACTTGTCTTAGGCCCCTCCCCAACTCTACAAAGTCCTTCTGCACTGCTCTAATCTCATGATGAGCCAAGTCATTTGTCCCTAGGTGGACAATGACGTCCAGCTCAGACTCCCGTGCAACTGTTCTCATGATCATAAGGATGAGCTTCCTGTCCCTCCAAGTCATGGCACCAGGCAGGCACCTTACTTCAGTTTTCCCTGCTCCCCTCAGTTCTAGCCCCCTAATAATTGAGTCCCCCACCAGGAGCTGCTTCCTTTCCCTGTGGTGTCCTCTGCCTCCTTCCTGAGGGCCTCCCTTGTGACAGTTGTCTGCAACCTCCTTAATCTCCTCTGCGGGTGCATCCATAGGGGAACTATGCTCCCCCAGAATGGTGTATGGATTGTGGAGTGGAACAACTGACTGGGTGTGCCTCTGTTCCACCACCCTTACCCTCCCTGAGCCCACTGTGGTCCAACTGCTGTGCTTTCTTCACAACCTCTGAGGTAGTGGTGGTGGCTCTGGTGCTCTCTGGATGGGGGAGGTTCCCTTACTACTGTCCAGTGCGGCCTGAAGATGGGCAACTTCCTCCCTCAGGGCAGAGAGCTGTCTGCAAACAGGGCCGCATCTCAGCCTCCAGAAAGACTCCCGGAAGACTGCTGCCCCACAGCCATTACATTGCACTACTCCCCACATGTCTGTCTATCTTTTGTGTGTGTGTGTGTGTGTGTGTGTGTGATTGGTTTGTTATATAGAAATATATATATTATATAATATGTATGCTTATATTGTCAGTGCAGTGTGCTAGAGAGGATATGACAGTGATATGCAGGAAATACTTCTTCATGGAAAGGGTGGTGGACATCTAGAACAGACTCCCAGTGGAGGTGGTGGGTACCCAAATAGTGGTGGGATTCAAGCATGCATGGGCTAGACACAAGGGAACCTTAGTAACAGGGCTGGGGGGGCAGAGATCAAGTAGGGTCTGCGATATCACAGTAGGTAGTGGAATCTTTAGAGAAGACTGGGTTGGCCAAGGGGTCCTTATCTGCCAACAATTTCTATGTTTCTATGTATGTTCGATGTAAGCCGAAGGATTGTGTTGTGAGGGACTCAGGATATGGCTCTGTGTGGGTATGCCTGGGATGAGTTCTGGAAAGTTAGTCATGCCCTCTTCTCCCCTCCTACGCAATCCACCCTTCCTGTCTTAAAGCTAGGTGACTCCACCATCTCTGACCCTCTCTCCATGGCCTCAGCCTTCAACACATAGTTTACTACCTGTGCTTCCACTCTCCTATCCTCTTCCCCCTTTCACCTTCCTCCCAGCCCCCACACACTCCTGCACTTCCATTCTCTTTCTCACTGTTTACCCCATCCACCTCTCTGCAAGCCCTTCTAGATCTCAACCCCATGCAAGGTGGGGGCTCTGATGGGCTAGACCCTAAGCTCCCTCACCTCTCTGCCCCTGCCATTGCCTTTCCTGTCGCCTCCCTCCTAAACCTATCCTTCTCTCTTGCCTCAGTTCCAGACTCCTGAAAGCATGCTACAGTTATTTCCCTGCCAAAAGGAGGTGACTCCCCATCTCCAAGCAATTTCCATCCTATCTCTCTCTCCTCTTCACCCTTTCCAACTCCAAGAACACATAGCTGTATCCCAGCACTCTCCCTTCTTAGACTCATCTTCCTTCTTCACACCTTTCCAGTCTGGCTTTTGCAAACACCACTCCACCACTTCCTCCCTCCTCTGACTCACCGATGCCATTCACACAGCTGTGGACTAGGGCCTTCTCACTGCCACTATCTTTGTTGACCAAGCAAAAGCTTTTGACACTGTCTCCCACCCCCTTCTCCTGCACAAACTGAGGTCTGTAGGCCTCTCAGACCCTACAATAAACTGGTTCAGCTCTTACCTCATAAGTAGATCACAATCAGTAAAATTTGGAGATTCCTTATCCCTGCCCCTCCCCATTAACACCAGTGTCCCCCAAGGCTCCATCTTTGGCAATTTACTTTACTGCATCTTTCTAAATGACTTTCCCTCTACCTGCCCATCTGTGTCCATCCACATGAACGCAGATGATCATCCCTGTTTGTCTCTGGATCTTCTCCAACAGAGTTAAGATCCAAACTCCAACCTGATTTTGACTCTATCCAGATACAGTTCAGATTAAATCAGCTATCAATAAATGCCAAAAAAAAATGGTCTCAATGTACTTTGGCACCAGGCTGCGGATTCCTAATCTCCCATTCCTCCCCTTCTTCCACACCCTAGATGGGGACACAATTGATGACGAGACCTCATTCAAGTACCTCAGTATCTGGCTTGACCATCACCTTAACTTCTGTCAGCACATAGATGCCGTATATAATAAACTCTACCCCAAGTTTGGTGTCCTCTGCAGGAACAAAAGCTGCATCCCTCTTCCTGCCCACCGTGACATCCTTACAAAGATGATTCTTCCCATCTTTGATTATGGCGACATAGTCTATGGTGCTGCCCCAAGGTCCACCCTGGCCAGACTGGATCCCCCCGTCCACTCCTTCTGCCATTTCGCTATGAACTGTTCTCCCCATACCCACCACTGTTCTCTTTACTGTACTCTCTTCCTCCCTTCCCTAGAGGATCACCACTTAACACTCTGTGCCAACTTGACTTCCAAGTTCTTGCTGTCGTCCTCCCTCCCTCCCTATCCGAATTCTCTTCTCGCCTACCCCCACCTACTACTCCATCTACAATCCTGGCTATTGCTCCCTGCTGCTCCCTTCTCATAATTCCCTAGCTGGTCAAGCTGTTTTTCATTCTGTTTTCCTAAACTTTGGAACTCTCTGCCCCTTCCCATTCACTCTGCTTCCTCCAAACACTCACAAACCTTACAACTCCACACCCACACCATCCCCTCCTGTGACGGTCCCTAGTTACCAGTAGAGATGCAGTGGAATAAAATTTCACCCGTGAAATTGTGGTGAAATCAGCAATTTCACTGCACAAAATGTTTTGCAAAATTGGGGAGAAATTTCACCCACAATTTCACCCACTGCAAAAATGAATTCTGAATTTTTCCCTGGTGTCTAGTGGCTCCACCCTGGCCGATCACTGGCCCAAAGAGAATAAAGAAAGCCGCCCCCCATTTACTCATTATTTTCAGGATCCCCCTGGACCTCCAATCCTAAAAAAAATTCACTCCCCACTCCCTGGTGTCTAGTGGCCCCCCCGGCCGATCACTGGCCCAAAGTGAATAAAGGAAGCCTCCCCCTATTTACTCATAATTATCAGGATCCCTCCTGGACCCGCAATCCTAAAAAAATTAATTCCCCAATCCCTGGTGTCTACCGGACTCCCCCAGCCTCCCATCCTGTCATCAGATAGCACCCCCTGCACCCCCCCCAAAACCCCGATCAGTCCACCGTCACAGCCCTCCACTCACCTCCACAGCTGGCAGCCTGACTGAGTGCTTCAATGAATGAGTGCGTGCTTGTACAAGCATGCGCTTATTCGATGAAGTCTCAGTCGGCTGCCGGCGCGGAGGTGAGTGGATGGATGTGCCGGTGGCCCAATCGGGTTCTGGGGGCGCGACTGATGACAGGGTGGGAAGTCCACCAGACACCAGAGAGTGGGGAATTAATTTTTTAGATTGGGGTTTGGGAGATCCGATAATAATGAATAAAGGGGGCTTTTATTCACTTTGGGACGGTGATCAGCCGGGTGGGGGTCCACTAGACACCAGGGAGAGTGTGGAGCTTAATTTTTAGGATTGTGGGTCCAGGGGGACGCTTAAAATAATGAGTAAATGGGGGGCTTTCTTTATTCACTTTGGGCCAGTGATCAGCTGGGGGTGACCACTAGACTCCAGTGGAATACATTTTAGAAATTTGGGCCAGTGGTGGTGGGCGACCACTATTTCGCAGTGGGTGGTGAAGTCGGCCAACCGCAGCGAGAAATGTCGCTGGCTCAGGGGCGTATTGCGCTCCTCCTCATGAAATTTCACTTTTCACTCTGTGAAATATTTTGTGTAATGCCCGCATTACACAAAATATTTCACTGGGTGAAACTTTCCAGTTTCGCACAACACTAGTTACCAGGCCCATTTGTTTCACTCAACTCCTTCACCCTCACTGCCCCCACCTTCTCGTTTCCTTCCTATCTTCCTCACTCTCTTTCTCTTCTCTCCCCCTTCCCTCACTCTCTCTCTCTCCTGTCCCCTTCATCCCCCCTTTTTCCTCATGTTTCTGTCTCTTACCCTCATTCCCCTCCCTTTATCTCCTCTCCCCATCCACTTACCTCCCTCCTCCCCCATTTTTCCCTCCCTTAGCTCCCCTAATCTTCTCCTCTCTGCTCCCTCTCACCCCTCTGCCCCTCTCCCTCATTTCCCTCCCTTATCTCCTCTCCTCCCTCCCTCCCCATGCCCACCCCACTTACCTGCCCTCCTAATCCACCTCCTCTGCCCCTGACTAAATTCTCTTATCAATCGCCCTGTGTTGAGCCTCTACTTCGCCTACCCACAAGGACTCAGCTGCTCTGTTACCTTGTATCGTACTGGTATATGATTGTAAAAGCTGTAAATAACTGTTTATCATAACAAGCGAAACTACTGTTCACTGTATTGTACTGTATACCCTGCTATTCTTCTATCAATCCCCTTCCCCCTCCTCCCAGGACACATCTGGAAACAAGCTAATTCAATGCTTAGATGTCTTTCCTGGTGAAACACATAAATAAATGAATGGATGGATGAATGAATGAATGAATGAAAGAACGAACAAACGAACGAACGAACGAACAAATGCATGAATGAATGAATGAATGAATAAGCAGGCCAGTGGGATGGGTGTCAGGCAGCTCAGAGTGACAGGCCTGGACTGGTCTAGGAGGCTTAGTGTGAGCACCGTGGCTGGGTTGTGACTCATCAGGTCCCAGTTTTCTGAAGTCTGTCATGGGACTGGTGTGATCCAGTGTGGGATGTATAGTTTTTGTGGGCATAGAGGACCCAAGAGTGGACCCTTGTACATGTACAACAAGGGGTTGGTGAAGGGGTGACTAGTGACCATCAGCTGGTTATCTGTTCCGGTTTAAGGAATCTTGACTATGCTTGCTTCCCCAGGGGCCATTTATTTAAATATTTTGAATGTGTTGTGATTATAGTGTTAATGTAAATAATTTATTGAGATTTAAATGAGTAAATAAACAACTAACTGACTAAACTTACTAACAAACTAACTAAGCGATAAGTAAAGTTGCAGCCATTCCCACCAAAAAAGAAAGGGAGGTGCGATGCTTTTATTTATTGGTTGGTTGGGGTTGCTGGGAGACAAAGATATATGAAGTGACAGCATTTACATTACAAGTGAAAAAATCCAAATCCTTTCAGTTACTCAGGCTGGGAGAGGAGCCGAGAAGCCAAACTGATTTCATGCCCGGACAGCTTAAGTTTAAGCTCACAGTTGTACAACAGTTTTCCAAACTGGTGCAGAAAGATTGAGTGTAAACCTTTTCTTAAAACATCTAGGGAGGGGTTAACAGTTGTGTTGAAATACCATATGCTTGGCAAGATCACAATGTGTTTGGGGAGCATTAATGAGCCCTATGGATTTTACTAAGGGGGGGGGGGACATCTTGTCTGTTTAGTACAGTATGCAGAAAACTCCCACCTGGAGATTATGATTGAGATGAAACTTACTCAGACAGAGTTCAAAATTCTGTTTTCACTGACACTGAAACCCAAACCTTCTTGCTATGACCTTGAAGCAGGTTGTACATTATGTCCTGACCAATATTCATTTTGAAAAAGAAAATACTCTGAATACCCAGCTCTTGATAACGAGTATCAGATCTTCCAGGTGTTTTATGTAGATAGGTTTTCTGAACATGTCTTCACCTGAAAATAATTATTTACATGTCTAATAACATCAGTGTAATTCCGTTCAAGGTAACACATCTAATTAGATAAAATCAAACCCAGACCTCCTCATAAAACATTGCATACCTCAGTAATCAGGTCAAAGGTTCTACTCATTTCTTCACTGGTTGTTTTTTATGGCTCTATATATAGAAACCTTTTCCTTATATAGCAGCAATTATCATAGCTGTTGAATCAAGTTCATCCTGTGGTACAATTAACTGTTTGATAGCTGCATTTGGAGTGGACACCTAATTAGTATTACTCAAAAGTAAAATTTAGATTCCAAAAATAATCAAGCAATATCCAGATGGTTGCAACAAAATACTGCTGACAGAATTAAATGATGTTTTATTGCACTGGAACGCACATTGTTTATGGAAGATTAATATGTATTTTGAAGCTAATTCAACTTACTGTGTACTCAGAAAAAGTGGAAAATGGATGGTGCAGTGGAATGCGAAAAGACTGAGAATTCAGTCACTGACTGGCTGAGACCCACGTGATTATAATATGTTAGCCACATGGGTCATGTGCAAACCCTCTCATTGACAGAGGAAGTGCTGCATACTAGCAGAAGCAAGTGTGAGGTTAAAGTGATGATTTATTTCATAACAGACACTTGAGGAGGGCTACTTTTCAATGTTTCACAACTCTCCTTCAAAGAAATTGAACTTGGCTTTGCTTCATTCTGCTTGTTGTGTATATGTAGTGTGTGTGTGTGTCTGGGGGGGGGGGACTACTTGAGAGCGCCCCATCCCATCATGTTGTACCTTTTAAATAATACATAGTTATTTCAGCTATATGTCTGACTGCAGCTCTACCCATCACTGTAAGGAGTTTGCTTGTTTCAGTTCCTCCTATACTAGACAGTGACCCAGATCACAAAACCACCATATCTTGGGCTGACACAGTTAGCAGTGTGTTATCAGAAGATGTCTAGAAGTGACTGAACTGTTTGTCATAGCTGAAGATGGTTATCCTATGCCGTGGCTGAGGTGTGTAAGTGAACTGCCTCTCAATATAATCATCTATTGCTGTTGACATGCTGTAATGTAGTATAAAATAAAACAAAATTTAACAGTGGGGTACAAATGGTTATTTAATGAATGAATGAATTAAAGCTGGTTGCACCAATGATGCAACACAATACAATGGTGGCAAGCCATCACTGCCACCAGCCAGGTTGGCTTCCATGTTTTGGGTTGCATGCCTGCCCACCATCTCCAATAGATCCAGAAGCAAATGATTTGATACCTTTTAATGGACCAACATAGATGTAACAACAAGAACAAAGTGCTCTAGCTTTCGGACCAACCAGTCCTTCTTCAGAAGCTCATGGCAGTTGTTCATAAGCAGTTGAGCTTCTGAAGAAGGACTGGTTGGTCCGAAAGATAGAGCACTTTGTTCTTGATGTTACATCTATGTTAGTCCATTAAAAGGTATCAAATCATTTGCTTCTGGATCTATTCTTGCAAGGACCAATACGGCAACTGCTAAATCTAGATTTCACCATCTCCAAAGAATGCATCACCCCAGATGATTTTGCTGAGTCTTCAGCCTTGCAGCAGGCATCATTCCTGGTGTACCTTTGGACTAGAAGTCTTTCACTCCTCTCTGGTCCCTATTCCAGCTCTTCCAAGTAGCTCTTGCCAGCTCTACAGTGGTCCAATCCAGCCCTTCTCCTGCAGTACCCTCCACCAAGTGGGTCACAGGGATCCCCCACCAATTAGTTGGCTTCCTTCTACACTGTAGCCAGCCAATCCCATGTCCTCTGAGACAGAACCCAGGACATTGAAAAGGGCTTCTTTGCCACAAGGGAATGTCATTACTGCCACCAGCCTGCCCAACTTCCATGATGCAGGCTGCATGCCGACTGCCATTTCCAAGCATTGCTGCCATGCCTGAGGCTTTCATTGCCTCTTTAGCTTTGCAGATGGTACAGCTCCTGGTGGACCTTCAACCCCAGGAGGCTTCTGTTCCTCTCTGGTCCCTGAACCTGATTCTTCCAAGTAGCTCCTGCCAGCTATATAGCAGACCAGTCCAGCCCTTCTCCTTCATCACCCCCCCCCCCAAGGAGCCTCCACCAGTTGGGAGGCTTCCCTCTGCACTGCAGTCAGCAAATTCTGTGTCCCCTAAGGTGGTGCCTAGGACATTGAAAAGGGCCACCTCACCCATGCAGGTCAGCATGTGTGGGCCCAGCATGAATGGAACAGCAGGAGTGGAAAGTCCATGAGGGAGTCACCAAGGGAAATGCCAGGATGCTAGTAGATTGCCCACATCCCTGGTTCTGTGGAAAACACTGTAAATACCTTGGTCTTATGCTGTACTTAGTCTGCAAATCAGCACAGCTTGCACAATGATAGCTCACTAGAAGTAACTCTAAATGACAGCTAGTATACAGTATCAAATCAACTGTCATGTCTTGATGATTATCTACAATATTGTACTGTCATATCTGCTAGCATTAGGTTTTTGCTTTTGCTTCAGATGGCCTCCAGGTTAAACCATACTGCATTTTAAGCTACTGCCATGTTTTACTTTGCATTGCTACAAAATATCTAGTATTACTACAGAATTTCTTCATACTATAGGAAAATCCCTTGGATAACCTTCCTCAGCTGGACACCACCTAGACTGATCTTTGCTGTGTGACTGCAGGTGTTTCCCCCTACTGTTATCTTTGGTTTGCTTAATCACTGTCCAGTGGTTTCTTTCCAGGGATAAAATATTTTACCTCCCATGATATCATCCCTCTCCTTTGTAGTCCTGAGCTGTACTGTTCTGTTATCCCTACTCCTACTGACTAACAGTGTTTCCTCACTTCCTAACAGGCTAAGGGTACTTGTCCCAACATTATGATTTCACCTGTTCTAAAACTTAAGTAGCTAAGGTGTCTCACTCAAATCTGACCTCTCTCTCCTGAAGTCGAAGTACTTGTATTTATTGATATGGAATGTCAGTGACTACTACTTCTACCCCTTTATAGCTGTCCTTTTACTGTTGACATCAGTTGTGTATGAAACTATATCTTGCTCAGTTGAAACTTATCAGGAGGTATTGCACTCAACCTCAGCCCCCTGCTCCTGCCAGTAGCTCTGGCTCTCACTGGCCTGTAGTTAAGGGGATAAAAACTGGCCATCTAATTATATGTAGTTTATTAGCTAACTAAATGAAACTAGAGGTATGGGTGTCTCAGTACAATGACCTCCCCTCTGACTGTGCCAACTTGCATATTCACATGTCTGCAGATGACAGTCAGCTTCACCTCTGGTCACTGTACTGCAGCTGTGAAAGACCTGCTCCAGCAGGATTTACACAACATCCTGTGCTGGTTCCAATCCAACCATCTCTGGGTCAACACCCCCCAAAATAACTGTGTCTATGACCTTTGGTACCAGACAGAAACAGGCAAGGCTCTCAAGATATCTACTTTTTCCACTCTGGGTGTCTCCCCTCTTGAAAAAAGGCAGTCCTTCAAATACCTCTGTGAGTGGCTGGACAGCAAGCTCGACTTCTCAACTCACATTGATACCATTCATGCAAAACTCTACCCCAAGCTTAGTGCCTTGTACTGCAATAAAGACTGTTTACCCCCAGTGGTCCACCGGGAGGTGGTCACCAAACTGGTGCTCCTGGTTTTCAAATATGTGGATGTGGTCTACTGCACTACCCCCTGTATTTCCTTAGCCAGGCTGGATATTCTCTACATTGCCTTTTGTTGCTTTGCTACAACCCACTTCCCCCTACACACACCATTGTTCCTTCTATTCCTCCCTATCCATCCTCTCCCCACCTCCACGTCGCAAGTCACACTGTATCTCCTGTACCTCCTTCATTTCCAAATACTAGATTGGGTCCCTTTGTTCATACCTCTCCTCAGTCCTATCTCCAGTCCCCCTCTACTCCATGTTCCATCCACTACAGGGACTTTCAAAATTTCTCCACTCCACATCTCTGCACTTCAGCTGGGCAGTCTGCCTTTTTCTATTGATTTCCCACACTCTAGAACCTGCTTCCCTCTTCCCTCGGCCATTCCACCTCCCCAGGCTCTCTCAGACATCAGCTCAAACTGCCCTCTGCACCTGTTTCCCATAGGTGGCACTCCTTGCTGGCACAGGTGGCACAAAGGGAGGGCATTCCCTCTGCCTAACAGGTATCTAATGTGTTACAATTCTTGTCTTGCGTGCCTTGATGCAGCACTATTCCACTTTTATTGGTGTGCCATACAGTACTGTAACTACACTTTACTTTGTGTTATGTTTCACACCAAGTTTTGTACCTGTGTAGCATTCCTTATTGTAATGTGTCTACTTTTTATTCTGTACCAAGAAATGTGACTGTGTTGAGTTCACTATTTCTCCTGCATCCCTTCCCCCAGTTCATTCCTGGAATTGAACCTTGGCTAAGTGTGCTTTTCCTGGTTGCCAATTTTCAATCAACCAATCAATCAATCAACCACTCAATCAATCAATACAGACCTGATATCCTTTGCATCCTGGAATCCTGGGTCAAGCCCTCAATACATGACTCAGCTGCTCCTCACTTAACTACAGTTAATTAGCTGGCCCAGTGGCACTGAAGGTTGAGGTGCTGGATGCCACACCTTGTACCATGCTGGTGACCTGGGTTTGGGAATGGACTCGGGCTGCTGGGGGTCGGCAGGGATAGCAGAGGATTGAGTGTCTGGAGGACTGCTCTCCTCTCCTAGGGTGGGTTGAGGGTCAAGCATCACTCCTTAGTGGCCCCTGATGGAGATCAGGGGCACTACAAGGAGTGATACCACTGTGGGGTCGGAGCAGCGGTGAGTGTCAGCACGTAGCATGCACATATGCCACTGTATGTCTGCACTCTGGGGGAAACTAAAACAAAATCTCCAGTTCTCCTAGGAGGCGACGGTGGCCCCGGGTATCTGCGGCCTACATCCTCTGCACTGGAATTTCCTCACCAGCTCTCCCGAGCCGTCACTCTACTCTCAACCTGGCTGTCTAGATTCCAGACAGGACACCCAGGTATGGCATTGGGTGGCCCCACCCGGGGGGGCCTAGATCTGGGGGGGGGTCAACTGTGGTCTGCGAAGCAGGGTGGGGTATCTCTGTCCCAGATTTCCTGGTCTGGGGATTTCAGGTGGGGAGTTAGTTGTTAAAAGTTGAGGGGGGTATGCCTGAGAGATGCCCCAAGTAGCGGTGATAAATAAAGTTCGCAAAAAAAACTTACAATCAATTAAGAAGTGATTACCACTCCACCAAAAGAGTGGGTATGGAGTGGCATACCCACTGTACACATTTGTGTACAGTTGTTTAAGTACCTTGCTCAACCATGTACCATTTGTAACAAATACCATTCTAATCTGGAGTATTTGATTTACTGTAGGCCACTGAGTTGTGTCTGCATCTGTTTAAACTTCCGTTATTTAGGACATATAGTAAGAGTACAGCCTGTTTAGAGATTAGGTGAGACATCTGGACCAGTAACAATCACATATTTTGTAACCAATTGGGGGGGTGGGGGCAGCAGTTGTAGAAAGTGTATACAAAACTACAATTTCTTGCTACACTCAAGGGTGGCATAGTTATTTATTAAAGGAACACCTAAATCTCTCAACATTACTTATCCTTGAATTAACATTACGCGAGGCACTGCACTCCATCCTGCTGCTGGGTGGAACTAAGAAGCTCCACATTTTATGTACCTACAGTATAACACTCCCACAATTGGGTTGGCTGGATTGACTGAACTGCTGCCTCAGTTGGTAGCAATGCAATTATTCTATTTGGTACTTCAATCTTGATTGGCTTTGAAAATTATCAAAAGCTCTAGAGTCACTAGTACAAAAATATCTCCTGCCCCAGCTTATCTCTGACCTGGCTGACTTTCTCCAGCTACAGGTCATCACACATTGATTGGCTGGATCCTTACTAGCAGAAACAATAGGATCATTGTGGTTGGTATCCTTGCTAATGCCATCTGTGACTACTCCTCTGTCCATTGCATCTCAAGGGCTTGTTCATGCTGCAGCCCTCCTAAAGAAATTACCCTGTGGGACATCTCGGAGCTTGACCCTGCTGCCTTCTTCAGTGACCTATCTTGGATTGACTGGTCAACTGTATAAGGAGCAAATAACTTCACTGAGGCCCTAAATTACTTCATTTCCTGCAGTAGTACCCTCCAAGACCTGCATGCCTCTTTGGAGGAACACAGAGTCAGAGGTACACCCACTAGGTAGCTGCGTAGGGAGTTTCTTACTGCACTGAAGGATAGGGACAATAGCTGGGCTAAGTTTAAATCCTCAAGTCTCCCAGCTGACAGGGTTGCCTACAGGGCTTGGAGAAATGCCTGTAAAAAGGCTAAAAGTCTTGCCAAGAGCACCTGTTGTAAGGAGCTGCTGCTGGATGCAGCTGGTAACTCTCAGAAAGTTTGGAACCACATTGAGGGCTTTTATGAGGGGGTGTACGCACTACACAAATAACATGGTACTTGATTGCATTAACTATAACATTTTTTGCTGTTGCCAATGCCTTCAGTCATCATTTCTATGACCTGTCCAAATATACCTGCCCTTCTCAAGTCCCCTCCGCTATCCCTTCTCATACCTTCCTGGTTGCTTCTGTGCCCTCTTTTTCCTTCAGCCTCTACTCCCTGTTTCTACCTATGTACAGTAGCTATCAAGGAGATACATCAAGTACTTGACTCTATCTCTTCCTGCAGTACTGTTGGCTCTGATGGCCTTTAGCCTAGATTGTTCAAGATTGCCTCCTATTATGTGGCTCTCCTGCTGACTTGGATTTATAATCTATTTCTATGCTCTGGACTTGTACCAGAGATCTGGAAATTTGTTAACGATGTCGCCGTTTTCAAGAAAGGTGACCCAAATCTATCTTACATTATTGTCCAATCACCATCATTTGTGTTCTGAGCAAAATTCTTGCAACGTTATTTGCCATCCAGGCAACTGATTGCTCAGTGAGTTTAACTTGTTCTCAGGTGTCCAGCACAGCTTTAGGAAAGGCCATAGCAACACCTTGGTACTTCTTTATTTCACAAATGACACCAAGGTAATCGTGGATAAAGGCATGTTCACTGGGGCTGTGTTTATTAATGTAACAAAGTCCTTTGATTTAGTGGACCATCTTTACTTACAGAAAAGAAACTGTCTTTGGGCATCTCCCAATGTTTGTTACCCGGCTTAATAGCTACCTCAAGAATCATAAACAGTTTGTCAAAGTTAATATGTCTGTAATAGACGTCACTACTGTTAATGCTGGTGTTCCTCAAGATTCTATATTGGTTCCCCTTCTCTTCACTATATTTATAGATGACATCCCACTTATTGCTCCTCCCTGCTTTATGCTGATGATTTGGTGCTCTATGCTAGCTCTAAAAACCTGGTCAACATAAAGTCCAGCCTAAGCTTCGATTTCCATATGGTGCAGTCCTGGCTCTCTCAAAATAAATTACTGCTCAGTGCAAATAAAGCTCATTCTTTTTTATTTGGCTCTTCTATCATGCTGAAACAGTGTTCTGACAGTCTGGCTGTCTCCAGTATAGATTGTACGCTGCTTGGTAATGTACATGTTTTCAAATACCTAGGCATAACCCTCAACCCTTCTCCGGATTCTCACTCCGTATCTCTAATACTTGTGAAACTGTTAATATCAAACTTGGCCTAGCACATAGAACCAAATATACCCTCACCCTTCTGCCTGAATTGCCATTGCTCAAGGCAGTCTTCTTCCCATCCTTACCTATGGCTGCATAACCTACGCTTATACCTCAAAGGGACAACTCAACAATGGGAAATCACCTACAATAGAATTTGCCATTTTGCTCTGGCGTCAATCTGACTTTCCTACCACTGTTAGCTCTACTCTGGGTTAAACTAGTTATCTCCTGAGTCCTGTCATTCCTTTGGAACAGGTGCCCTTACTAACCGAATTCTTGGGATTGGCATACCTTCCTCCCTTGCTGCATTGCTGAAACACCCTGACCTGGCTTACCTCTTTTGATCTGGTGACCTGTCCCTTCTCATACTGTAGTTCCTTGGTGTGCTACCAATATGGGGATTCAGGCTTCCTCCCACTTTACACCACATTACTGGAACTGGCTCCCTGTTGCTCTCCAGCTGTACCCTTCCCGGGCATGTTTCAAAAAAGAGCATTTCCGGCATCTAAAGGCTTCTGACTCATGTATCTGTTTTTTTACTTCCCTGAATTTTATGCCTATTTTGCTGGCATCCAGTTTACTTAATTGTTCACTTGATCGCTATTATTTTCTTGTTGGTTACCCACCTCCTACCACACTTAGATTGTCTTTACTGCCTCTTCTAGAAAGTGGGGGAATATATAAACCATGAAGGTGAATTGAAATTACACCCAAAACTTTTTCATGCTAAGGTTAAAAAGAATATCATAGTGAAGTGTTTGAACTGTCAATTATGACCTGACCTTTGTGTTACATGATCCAGTTTATTTCTCTGTTTAATCCATTGCTATAAATCTTCTGCTACATGTTTTGAACTTGTAATATACATCTATTAGCCATCAGGGTTCTGAAAATATTTTAAAACTGTTTATAAAATATCTAAGATAACTGAAATTTTGACCTAAATTAAGATAGGAAAAATAGAACTATCTTGGGGTTTAATGGAAACATAAATTTACATTTAATCTGTGTTTTAGTTGTATTATAGTATGTTTCTCTGTGTTGTGTAGCGTAATACAGATCATCTTGAAAGCAGGACTTTGTCATTATGATGTAAACATGACAATCTTCCTGTATAAAAATAAAGATTTTTACTACTACTACTACTATACTTCTGCCATATACCTTATTTTGTATTGAATATTTGTCCGCTGTATTTTGCTGGCCTGTTTATTTACTCCAGTGTGCCTTATGATTCATTACTGATGTATCAATACATTGTACTGCACCTCCTTATTACTTCATTGTTACACCTGGGCTGTGATACTAAATGTTTTTTATGTAATGATTGTTTAAGTGTATTGTCTACACCATTGTGCTTTTAACTGCTCTCTCCTGAGTCATGACTGAAAATAGGCATATTATTTCTAGTGCACTTATCTGGTTATCAAACATCTAATAAATAAATATATAAATAAAACATTTGGTTTTGGGCAGCTTAATACTTTTCCCTGACAGGCAACAGTTTCTACAGAACATGACTTTAGTTTTAAATATAAAATTTGTTTATCTAAAACTAGGAACATGGGAACATAGTTCCTTTAGACAAGAGAAGGCATTGCTCATCAAGGTTGTCAGCCATTTCTTAATGGGAATAGCCTGTAATCCCCTTATCACTGAGGTAATTATTTACATTTCTCTTAAAAGAGTGCAGGGTTGCACTTTCAGCTGCTGCTCTTGGTAAGTTATTCCATGTCGATACCACCTTTTTCATAAACCAAGCTATTTGTCTTTCAGTTCTAAAGTGGTCACCTTTAATCTGTTACCTATGCCACCTTTAAATTGAAACTGGATTCCTTAAATTCCATATGAAGACATTTTCTAAACTGCATATTCATTGTTGGTTTGAATACAGTAATAAGGTCCCCTCTCATTCTTCACATCTCTAGACTGAACAGGCCCAGTTTGCATTATGGTTCTTCACATAATTTATCCTACATACCTTTAACTGTTTTTGTTCTTCTCCACTGCACATTCTGCAGTCTTGCAATGTCCACATTACTGTGTGGAGATCAAAACTGATTGCAGTACTCCAACTGCAGCCAAAACAACATCCGGTAGATTAGGGTTCTATGATGCTGGTTCAACAACAATTTCATAAACCAGCATCACAGTGATGGAATTTTTGTCAATCACAAGTTGTGGTTGACATAATTCCCGATGGACTCCCAGTCTGTTTTTCTATCAGGGGGCTTTGCCCTCCCGAACCCCCATGCAGGGGCTATGCCCCACACCCCCCATTCTAAATATAATCAACTCTGAGTCAGGAGTTGATTTGGGCAGGGGTTTAGGACCAGGAAGCGGTATGCCCCTGTCTCTTGCACACCAATACAGTGACCTGCCGATGAACTGTCAATTATGTCAGCAGTGAGGTAGGTTGCTGTATTGGTGTCACAGTCGGGGAGGTATACCATGGAGGAGCACAATGACTGCACTATCTTTACTAACTATATTCTTCTTAATGTACCCAGTATCCTATTGCACACTTCTTGACCACTTGATCACGTCCCACAGTTTGTTAAAAGGTTACCATATTTCCCAGATCTTTCTGTCTAGATGATTCTTTCAGCTCAAGACCTCCTAAATGTTAGTATGTATGCATGGGTTACTATGGTCAATGTGCACCACCATGCACTTGTCAAAATTAAATTTCATCCTTATGTGCCTTGCCATCTATCAAGTTCATTCAGCTCTCTTTGCAGATTACTGATGCCTTCATTTGAGTCTACGGTGTGGCCATGTTTTGTCTCATCTGCAAATCTGGACATCTAATCCCTGTTGATGACTTTCATTGATGTAACATAAACATTAAATGAAGATGGACCAAAAACAGACCCCTGTAGTAACAAACTGGTCACATTAATCCACTTAGAGTGATGCCCATTATTTTTTTACTATCTATTTTCGATCAGTTACCATGATGTTACCCACCTTACTATGTAGGTATTCAATCCAATATTACCTACTTCCGTTATTAACTCAGTGTGTGGTACAGTGCTGAATGCCTTGCTAAAATATAAATAAACAATACTGTCGACAGGTCTATACTCCTCCAACGCCCTATTAAACCTTTCACAAAAGTCTAGTAAGTTAGCCAGGCATGACCTACAACTCCTGAAACCATGTTAGGAAGCATCTCTTAGAGTATTCTGTGTTATATAGTTTTCAATTTAATCTCTAATAATGGTCTCAGACATTTTCTAGCCACCATCATCAAACTAACAGGCCCATAATTTTCAGTACTAGCCCTACTTCCTTTTTAATGACAGGTACCACTTCCACCAATCTCCATATCTCCGATGAATCCCCCTCCTCCAAAGATTTGTTAAAAAACCTTGTTATTGGGTCAGCCACTTCCTGCATCAGCTCCTTCAATTTTCTTGAGTTCATTTCAACCAGACCCTGGGATCTGCGAATATCTAAATTGTGTGTCATCTCCTCTATATAATTCTGTGTCATAAGCGAATGCCCAGCACGTGCATTAAGTATCTCAATGACTTCTAAATCAGAGCCTTGAAATACCAAACTGAAATATTTATTCAAAACATTAACCACATCTTCCTCATTTTTAATCAATTCCCATCCTCTGTCAGCAGGCACACCATTTTGTTTACACCCTCTCACAATCAAACATAACTCAAAAATGTTTTGTGGTTTCCTTTTAAGTCCTTAGCTATTTCCAGCACCTTATCCTTTTGGCTTCCATCATTTTAACATTACAATCCTTCTGTGTGTTCTTATACATTTCCCATTGAACCATATCTTTGCCCCTCTTGGCCTACTCATGTAGTTTCCTTTTTTCTTAATTTTGTGAATTAACTTCTTATTTAGCCAAACTAGAATTTTACCACTTGGCTTACATTTTGGTACTAGTGGTACTAATCTCTTTTCCAATTCACTTTATTTACAAAATGTTCCCATATCTGATTTATTGTCATACTACTTAGTTCCTCTCTTTATTCCCACTTGCCCAGCTTTATCTGTCTTTTGCACCCGACCAGGATGGAGCTCTCTCAGTGTTTAATAATTGTCTGGGGGAGATCCAAGACTGGATGGATTCTAGTTGGCTAAAGTTGAACTTGGAGAAAACAGAGGTTCTGGTAGTTGACCCAGGTGGTCGGATTGAGAGGCCGTATTGGTGCACCATCTGGAATTTTCCTTGGTGGTGTATCTCTTCCATCCTCTGAACGGGTGCGAGCCTTGGTTTATTCTTGACGACAAGCTGACTCTGAAATCTCAGGTGTCAGCTGTTGTCAAGACTTCCTTTATCATCTTAGGAACATTGCCAGGTTAAGCGCTTGTTCCGTCGACTCCTGCCTACCTTGGTCCATGCTTTTGTTTCTTCATTTGGACTATTGCAACGCCCTGTACTTTGGGCTTTCTGGGTTGAAATCCGTCACCTACAGCTGGTGCAGAACACACAGCCGGGTATTGACTAGGACAAGTAGGTCCTGTCACATTACTCCCGTGCTGCTAGCTGCCTGGCTTCCTATCTTGATGGTGGATCACCTTCAAAGTCATTTTACTGACTTTTAAAGCCCTTCACGACCAGGGTCCAGCCTATCTGAAAGAACTTCTGGTTCCTTACTGCCCTGACCGATCACTCCACTTGGCGACATGGGGTTGTTAGAGATTCAGGTGAGTTTAAATTTTCTGGCAGCAGGCGTTTCGCATGCTGCTCCTACTCTTGAACTCTCTACCATGCCGGTTACGGCAGTGCACCTCCGTGGAGTTATTTAAGAAAGACTTAAAAACATATTTATGGAGTATGGCCTTTTTAGATAACTAAGTTATTGTATTAATCTTTCAATTTTACTATTTATATGATATCTGGATGATACGCTGATTTTTATGGATGTTTTATGTTTTTTATTTAGAGTTTTGGATTGTTTGTAATTGTTCAGCACCTTGACATCCTGAAAGGTGCTTTATAAATAAAATTATTATTATTATTTCCCAATTTTTCCTCATACCTTCAAAATCTGCCTTAATGAAGCAACTACATTTCATGATACCTCTGTCCCTTGAAAATTATCTTATCATTGTGAATTCAGTCATAGTGTGGTCATCTCTTCCTGTTTGCTGTCTTGTTCTACAATCTGTTTTTGCCTCTCCAAGACTGCTTAATATAATGCCTAGTATATCATTGATCCTTGTTTCCACAGTAACAAACAGGTCCAGGAGACAATCAACTATAAGTTGAGCCAAGGATAGTTTTTGATACTACTACCCTTCCTAATCACTAGAGATGCAACAAAGTTTTACTACTAATGCAAAGTTCAGGTGAAGTTAGCAATTTCAAATCTGTGGATAATTACACAAAGTTTTTAATAAAAGGTCAACATTTGCCTTAAATTAACCTCACATTGCTGACTTCGCCTTAACTTCAGGATGTATTTCAGGAAGGCAAAGTTTGTGAAAAACATTCCATAGACTACATGTCAAAAGTCTGCTCCTGATTTTAGTCTGTTTTTATTTTTTGTTTTAGATAGTTTAAATCCTTATTTGATTTAAAATAGAGCACGGTTGACATTGAGGCCCCTGAACTGTCACGGCTAGTGTGCATTACTAGATGCTCTGAGATGGCTTTGTATTGCTCATACAACCGCTGTGCCATGTAAAGTGTTGAATTCCAGTGTGTGACAACTTCAAACTTGAGGCGGTGCTGAGGGAGGTTATTTTGAATCTGCAGATGATGAAGCTGATTGCGAGCCTTTCCAGAGCATGCAAAGTGTGCACAGATGAGACGTGCAACAGTCAGCATTTGCTTGATGTCAGGGTGCTGCAGAAAGTCCTGCACCACAAGATTTAAACAGTGGACAGTGGACCAGGCAGGGAACCCTCACAAAGCCACCATTGGTGATACATTTAATGATGTTTGATCCATTACCACTAGCTATAAATATAGCTTTTAGGGATAGGGTGTGCAGCCACTGATCAATTTCTGTCAGTAACAAGTCTAGCATGTTTTCATCTGTATGAGACCCTGTTGTCTTATGCATTGCAAGCAAGGCATGCTGTCTAATGCCATGAAGGCTGCTACCACTGCAGTCTGACTTATTACAATGCTTTCCAATCCCACCATCGCAGACAACCCCAAGTACCTACACCCAATGTGCATTAATACACAGATAGGAACTGCCCGCCATTTTGCCACTTGTCCACATATCCATGCTTAAATGAATGTAAGGTGATAAGGAATGTTGAAGGGCATGTCTTACAGACTCTCTCATAGTCTGATATAACTCTGGGACAGCATGGGTGGAGAAATAGGTCCTGGACAGGATTTTCCATTTGGGACATGTACGTGCCGCAAAGCACTGGAATCTGACATTCTCCACAAAGGAGAAGGACAAAAGGTCAATTGCCAGCATTTACACTATGGCAGCATTTAGCTCATGTGCAACTGCATGATTTGGTGGGTATTTCATGTGAAAAAAGACTGTGCAACGTGGGCTGCATTATTACCCGTATAGCACATGGCATGCCAAATGGCTCTGCTCTGTGAACTGCCATCGGTGGGGTGCTTTTGACGTATGATGGGGGGTGCACAGGTGATAAGCCATCAAATGAGGTTATTTTACCTGTTTTAAGCACAGGGGTTGATGTACTAGAATTACTACATGGACCACCACTACTGCTGTGACCACTACGTGATAATTCAAAATCCTCCTCCTCCTCCTCCTCATGCCTGTAGTAATCATCTATCTGGTGTTATTTTACCACTTCTACAGACATGGCAAGTTTGGCTACTAACAGTCAAGAAAGGGGATGCCATACTCACTAAGGTGGATGAGGGTGAATGCCCCACTACTGCATTAGCACCCCTCTGGTGCTGAGTCCACAGTGACATGTGCCTGCTCTTCAGATCTGTATGCTGGCCCCCAGTGTCCAAGGTGGCTACCCTTTTTACCACACCTCACACATGCCTGGCAAAGCTTGTAGATTGCCACTGTTTAATCACTTTCATCCTTTATGAAAAAATCCCACACTAGGGATTTTAATGCCCTACTTTTCACATGTCACTGATGCTGCATTTTGGACTCCAGTTTTTGTGGCACTGAAATTGGTGGTGTGGTGTACTGTGTGATTTCTGTTGTTGGGCACACTTGGACTCTGCCTGAACATCACAATGTGTGACTATTACTGGGTCATCATCATCAACAGACACAGCTATATCACAACTTTGAGGAGGGGGTGATTTGATAACAAACTGTTTACACACAGCCACCATTAGGTTCTTTTTCTCTAGTTCCCAACTGAGGTCACTAGTATCATCATCATACATCACCTGCATCCACAAATTCAGTTTGGATGCTGTCCTGTGGGGAACACGATTCAACCACAGACGCATTATGATCATTCACAATTGTTTTGTCAACATTTGAATACTTGGATGGCCCAGGCATAACCACAACCTAGCTGGAAACATGAAATTGTGAGTCATTGTCATGTTCAGAATCATGTTCAACTAATGTGGGGATGAGGAGTGTGACATCAACTACACTCTGAATCATGTCTTTGGACTTCACAACATTTTGGCACCCAGATAAGTTTGCATGGGTTGAACTTGGAGCAATACTCATGCTGGGCCCATCACTAACTTCACTACCACCACCACCAGCAGGGACAACAGCATCTCCAGCCATCACTGAAGTGACTGATTGCACTGTGAAAAACATAGTTGCAGAAATCCCTTTACTTGCATCAACTGTTTCTGCTGCATACTACCAGATAACGTCCATTCTTGGCAATGGCAGCATTGCCACAGCCAGGAACATCTTTGCATGCACGTCTCTTCTCAGGCATTTTTTGGGATTACACAGACAATTAACAACAAATTTAGATTTAGGCACTTTTGGGAGGATGGGAAGCCAAAAAACAAGAGTGACTTACAGATGGAAATTGGGCCCTAAAGAGATGCAGCGGCACAGACAGATGGAGGTTGTGCACTAAAGAGATGCAGCCGCACATGCACAACAACACCATAACCAGTGGTCAGCAATCCAAAACTTGAAAAACAATACCTTATTTTGCCGGGGGGGGGGAGGTACAGCAGTGCCTAGATAGAAGCAGTAAAAAATAATACAGACGGGCTAAGAAATTAAGAGTACTGCAATTATGGTGCCACAATAAAATGCATTTGACTTGATGGCATGTGCACACACACTAAAGGTAATGGACAGAAAATTTAAGAATTCAGTACACTACAGCCCAGTCTTTTAAAAAAGACGATAAAAATGCAAAGCACCACAGCAAACAGCAACAAATGATCAAAATTTACTGGTAGTATTACTGTGGGTACATGAACACATAAATACTAAAACAGTACCCAACAACAGTTGGAAAGACTGCCTTTCTCACTGTGGATCTCCCTTCACTGCAGATCCACCCCTCCCCAGAAACACACTTCTATAGTAACAGATTGAATGTACCAAATTAACATTCAATATTCACACAAAATCAATAAATGCTCGATGATATAAACACACAAAGGTTTCCTACAATCAATGTACTAAATTTTGACACAAAATATTGTCACAAAAATGCTTTTTTAAAGGTTTTTTGATGGTTTGATTCTCAGAGCTCCGAGAGCAAACTGTCTCCAGCTTTCCACTACATACACTACACTGAAATGAGGCTGTGCAAGACAATCTAGAGCCCATGTGACCTGCCATCCCATGACTCACTGCAAAATGTGCCTTAAAGAGCAATACAAAGGCAAATTTAACATGAAGGCCATTGAAATCAATGGAACTTCGTGTAAAAATTAAAGGCAAAGTTATTCACTTCACGTTGCAGAGTATTTCATGAAATTCAAGTTATACATGAAGTACTCCATGTAGCGAAGTTTAGGAACTTTGCCCACCACTACTAGTCACCCAGTCTATCCCAGGTAACTTCAAATATGCCATAAGAAATACTGTAGAACTAAAATCCTCCACATTTAAAATGTTTTGTGGCCTGAACCTCAAAGTGATATTCACTTACTTTAATTGTTACAGCTGTTGAGCATGCAAGTTTGACTGTTTCATAGATAGTTGAAGCAGCTGGCAGGAATGACAGTTTGACAAATTGTAGAAGTGGCTGTCCTGAATGACAGTTTGCTAGCTGGTTAACAAGCAGCTGTTGCTGTTGCTGCATTCCCATGTTTTCATGTGCTCACCAGTGCTTACCAATTGACATTGCTCCATGTTTTTTTGGGTAATTAAACATTCAAGCTATGTGTTATTGCCTACTGTCAAAAAGCCAAATCTGCTGTCTCTGCTTCTGTGTGTCCTGCCTTCTTGCTGCTCCAGTTATTAAATCTGCAGAAAAGCCAAATCTGCTGTCTCTGCTCCTGTGTGTCCTACCTTCTCACTGCTCTGGTTACTTCCATCAGCTGAAAAGCTGAAAAATCAAAGTCTGCTGTCTCTGTTCCTGTGTAGTATGTCATCTTGATGCTGTTCTGATTATCTAGCTTGGCTGCTCCAAAATGTCCCTATGGAGCTGGCTAAGCCGGCCAAAGACTGTAAAAGAGGGAATAATATTTGTTGAAGATGTTGAGGTGACCAGCTGGCTGACAATGCTGGAGTGTCCACTCGGGTGCCAGAGTCAGTCATGATTGAGTTTACTAATCTAAGCCTGAATCTACCAAAGGAACAACATGCCCAACTAGTGCTGGACTTAGTCAGTGCTCATGCAACAGATGAATTCCTTATTTGTTTAGAATCACATGGCATCATCCAGTTTTCATAGCAGCATTATGTACAGGCCAGTTTCAACTGCTGGATGTCTCAATTAATATACTTTTTAAAGACTTGTCAAAGCAGAACTTCACAGCTTGGCATGCTGGCTGCATCACAGGCCAACTAAACCAAGATAACACTGCAAGTTATGATAGCAACATACAAGTATCTTACAGGGAGGAACAGGGTGCAGGAATATACTATTTTTAAGCGAAAAAGATGTTCCAGGACTAGAGGGCATGGGATGAAGTTGGAGGGAGGTTAATTCAGAGGAAACATGAGGAAGAATTTCTTCACAGAACGGGTGGTGGACAAGTGGAACACCCTTCCAGAGGAAGTGGTGGGGGCTGAAACAATCATGGGATTTAAGAATGCATGGGATAGGCAGAAAGGAATTCTGGAGGTCCGGGTTCAGGGGCAACAGACTTCTAGGAAAACATAAAGTAAACTTACAAGCTCAAATGGGCAGACTGGATGGACCATAGGCCCTTATCTGCCGACACTGTCTATGTATCTATGTAAGTGAGAGCATCTTAAGATGTTGACTCTGAAAGAAAAGCACACTCAGTGGCTGGTTTGCAGTTTTGAGGAGATGGCAAGGAGGACCAAAGACTGCCTCACTGGGTTCCAGCTCACAGGTGTACAGGAAACACATGATAAATGCCTGGTCTAATAGACTTTCATAATAGTGCTGTTTGTACAATGTATGATGCAGTTTCATGATTTCAAATGTTTATGATTGTGCTTTTTAACCATGATTGAGTAAACTGAGTAAAGTAATATTTTATACAGTACTTCTGACTGTGTTTTGTCTCTAAAGTGAGCATGGTCAATCATCAAGATTTATATAATTTATACTCTACAAATATGTCACTATACCTTTATTTGTGTGGTACATGTCCATCCTGAGAACATAGTAAAAATAAAATGATAGTGAAATATATTAGTGGTACAGGATATCATCTTTTTCACTAAGAGTTTTAATATCTTGCAACAGTGATTCATCCCACAGACCTGACTGGGTGTTGATCTATAGCAGACTCCCCAAATTAGGTTATTTGGACTCCCACTACCAACCCCAAGCCAGATAATTTCCTAGTCATCTGGTTCTGGCCTTTAGAAACAAAGAAACATATAATCTGTCAGCAGAAAAAAAAAAAACACTTGTCCCACCCAGTCTGCCCAGAAGGTCCCTGTCTGGTCTGTTCCTGCAGACCCTACCTGGTCTTCAGTGGACCACCCACCTCCCTGCCTATTTTTCAATAGTTCCCTATGTATATTCCCACAAATGCTTGAAGACCCATACTGTTTTTGCCTCCACCACTTCCGGTGGTAGTTGGTTCCAGGCATCCACCACCCTTTAAGTAAAGTAGTACTTCCTCAACTCCCTCATAAACTCCATCCCCCCATAGTTTCATCACATGTCCTCTGGTCCTGGTGCTCTTTCTCATTTGAAAGAGACTTCTCTCCTGCACCCTGTTCATCCTCTATGAGGTACTTGTAGGTCGCTATCATGTCCCCTCTTGCTCTCCTCACTTTCCGGGTGTACACATTTAATCCCTCAGTCTCTCTTCACAGAGCCTTTGATGCAACCCCATGCACCATTTTAGTTGACCTCCTCTGGACTGCCACCACCCTGTCTATGTCCTTTCTGAGAAGTGTCTTCCAAAAGTGGACCCAATTCTCCAGGTGAGGTTTCACAAGCAAGCGATGCAGTGGCAAAATCCTCTCACTCCTGCTGCTAGAGATACCACTCCCTATGCATCCTAGAATCCCACTAGCCCTACCCTCAGCTTTGTCATGGTGACCTGCCACTTTGAAGTAATCAGATATAACTCCAAGGTCCCTTTTCTGCTTAATAACTGTCAGTACCTACCCCATCCGACTTAGCTTCTGGGCTATAGGTCCAAGGTGCATGATTTTGCACTTTTTGGTATTGATCTCCACCTGCCATGCTCTTGAGCACTTCTTGAGTTTTCTAAGGACCCTACACATTCTTTCCACCTGAAGGCATACCTTCCCTTCCAGTTCTTCTGCAATGTCACTTACAAAGATGTTGAAGAGGACTAGTGCCAGTACTGAGCTCTGTGGCACCTCACTGGTATTGGAATGAGTGCCATTATCTACCACTCACTGTCACTTATATATTAATCAATTCCTTACCCAGTTCACCACTTTGAATCCCACTCCTAGGCTGCTCAATTTTTTTTTTTATCGGTTTCCTATGTGGAACAGTGTTGAAGGCCTTACTGAAGTCCAAGTATGGCATGTCCACTGCCCTACCCTGATCTGTTTGCCTTGCCACTCAGTCAAAGAAATCAATCAGATTCATATGGCATGATCCCCCCCATGAATCCATGCTGCCTTTGGTCTTGTAGCCCACTGAAATGCAGAAACATAGAATTTGTTGGCAGAAAAAGACTGCTTGTCCTTTGCATTTCCTTGATCAACAGATCCTCTTTAATACAAAACAGTACTCAACCACCCTTTCATCAAGCTCTAGTGTCTTTTATACAGGTCAGCATGTTCTTGTAATAGCAATAATGTTAATCTTTTCTAAAGTGCATTAATGCCTCGAGTTCCCCAAATTTGTTATTTACACTTCTTGCATTTGTCAAAAGGCATTTCCACTTTGTTTTACAGGAGCTTGTGATGATGATCCCTTATTTCCCTCAGTTTTTTTTTACTGATGTTGACCACACAGTTTGAGCTATGTGCACCCAATGCATTTAAATGTAAACCATCACCTGTTAATAAATCAGACTTCCATAGGAATTTATCACAGTTTCTGAGGAAATTGATATCCTTCCTCTTTGCCAAATTTATGAACCACAAGCTCATTTTTTAACCATCTTAACCCTAATAAGGCCCACCCTAAGCACTGACAAAATTTCAGATACTATTACTGAGCAGCCTTTTGCCTTTGACCCCTCTTCCCTTTATTTTCAAAATCACTTTTAATATCCCTATCTAATTGATTCCTGATATTGTCACATATGATCTAGTTGATCTCTTCAGTTTAAGAGATGCTGCTTGGACCAGACACAAAGCCTGTGAGAAGCCTTCTGACAGGCATACTTTTACACGGCTCCAAAGCTATTGTGCTAAAGCCACCCGGCAGGCTAAAACCATTTATTTCCAGAATAAATTCTTGTTCAGTAGATCAAGCCCTTCCAAATTCTGGAAAGAAGTTCATGTCTCAACACCTCTCTGAATACATCAGGCTTGCAGAGTGATGTAGGTAGGTGACCTCTTTTCTGCTGATGCACTAAACCAGTTCTTCATAGATGGTCCTAGGGTCCTCATAACTCCTTCAGCAGCCCCTAACCTGCCATTACCTTGTTTTACTTAAGAGGCATTCAGTATCTCCCCAATCCAGGAATCAGATGTCCTCAGAGAAGTCCTCTCCCTGAGTGTTCTGTCTTCTGGGGGATCTGATGACCTCTTCTTAGACTCCAAGCCACTGTAGCTCCAGTCCTGGTTTCCCCTATCACTCACATTTTTAATCTATCTTTTGTGATCAACAGACATCCAGTACAGGCAGAGGAGAAGGATAAGATTCTAGTGGAAGCCATTCAGAAGATGGCAAGTAAGGGGGGGGGGGGTGCTGGTGGGGGACTTCAATCTGCCAGATGTGGATTGGGGCATCCCAGCTGCAGCTTCATCAAGGAACAGGGACTTCCTGGACTCCTTGCAGGAGGTGTTCCTCAGGCAACTAGTAAGGGACCTCAATTGGGATGGGGCAATCTTGGACCTTGTAGGTACCAAAGGGGACAGTATTGCAGACATCATGGTGGGTGGCAACCCGGGGACCAGTGATCACTGCATGGTGTGGTTGAATATAAGTACAGTGGCAGAACTGAACTGCATAACGGCGAGGGTCTCTGGACTTCAGGATGACCGACTTTACAAAGATGGGTAAGTGCCTCAGGGATGCCCTCGCAGAGGGGGGGGGACATGGTTGGAGTGGAGGAACAGTGGGCAAAACTAAAAGGGACCACAGTGAAGGCAACAAACCTCTGCATTTGGCAAATTGGCAAAAGCTGAAGGAAAAAGAAACTGCTATGGTTCTCAAAAGAGGTGGCTGGGAAGGTAAGCACAAAAAGTTGGCATTCAGGAGGTGCAAGGAGACACTGAGAGAGGAGGATAGGGAGGTGTATCAGGAGAAACAAGGAAAGCACTCAGGAGCACAAAGGTGCAAATGTAGGAGAACATAGCCTAGACAGTAAAGAAAGGGGACAAGATATTTTTTAGGTATGTAAGTGAAAGAAGAAAAACCAGGGGAGGGATTTTATGGCTGAGGAAGGAAGAGTGGTTGGGAGTGGGTGGAGGAGGATCAGGAGAAAGCTGACATCCTGAAAATCATTTTTATTAGGTATTCACAGAAGAAGGGAAAGGTGATGGACCACAGACAAGTGATAGGAGCATCACAGGAAGGAAGGTGGACACTAGTCCATTTACAGAGGAGAGAGTCCTGAAGGAACTTACAAATCTGAAAGTAGACAAGGCAATGGGGCCATCCAAGGATCTTGAAGGAGCTCAGAGAGGAGCTGGCTTCACTCTGACAATCCTGTTTAACCAATCACTGGAGATGGGGGGTTGGTGTCCAGAGGACTGGAGGAGGGCAAATGTATCCGCACTTCACAAAAGTGGTAGCGTGGAGCAGACGGGCAATTAGAGGCCAGTCAGCCTGATTTCAGTGGTGGGTATGTTAATGGAATCACTACTGAAGGAAAGGATTGGGTAATTACCTTGAATTCAGTGACTTACAGGATCCGAGGCAGCATGGGTTCACAGCAGGGAGGACATGTCAAACAAATCTGATAGATTTCTTTGATTAGGTGACCAGGGAATTAGATCAGGGTGGTGCAGTGGATGTGGCCTGCCTGCTGTAGATTTCAGTAAGACCTTCTACATTGTTCCACATATGAGACTCATAATCAAGCTGGACAGCTTGGGAGTGGGATCAAAGGTTGTGAAATGGGCAAGGAATTGGTTGGGGGATAGGAGACAGATGGTGGTAAATGAAGTTCATTCCAAGGAAGGGAGTGTGGTCAACATGTTGCCACAGGGATCAGTACTGGGACTGGTCCTCTTTAATGTCTTTATTAGCGACATTGTAGAGAGACTAGAAGGGAAGTTATGCCTCTTTGCAGATGACACAAAGATCTACAATAGGGTAGACACTTTAGGGTGTGTGGAAAAAATGAACAAAGACCTAAAAAAGCTTGAGGAGTGGTCAAGAGTGTGAGAACTAGGTTTCAATGCAAAGAAGTGAAACATCAAGCACTTGGGGCTCAGAAACCCAGGAGCAGAGTATAAGATGGGGAGAGAGGTATTAACGACCACTAGACAGGAAAGAGACCTGTGGGTAATCATATTTGATGACCTAAAGGTGCCCAAACAGTGTGACAAGGCAGTGGGGAGAGCTAGTGTGGTGCTAGGGTGCATAGAGAGGGGTATCACCAGCAGAAGAAGGGAGGTGGTGATACCACTGTATAAATCATTTGTAAGACCTCACCTAGAGTACTGTGTCCAATTCTGGAGACCACATCTCCAGAAGGACATAGACAGATCAGAGGTGGTCCAGAGAAGGACAACTAAGATGGTGCAGGGTCTGCATCACAAGCCCTATGGGAAGAGACTAAATGACTTCAATATGTACACCCTTGAGGAAAGGAGGCATCAGGGAAATATGATAGAGACTTTCTAATATCTTACAGGTATAAATAAATGATACACAAGGAGGCGTGGAAAGGATGAGAAGGGACTTGGCAAGGTTGGAGGAATGGTCAGAAGTATGGCAGCTTGGATTCAATGCAAAGAAGTGCAAAGTAATGCACCTGGGAAACAAAAACCCAGGGGAAGATTACACAATGGGGGGGGAGGTAGTAACAACAACAAAAATGGAAAGAGTCCTAGGGCTAATCATATCAGATGACCTTAAGGTTGGCAAGCAATGCGAGAAGGTGGTAGGGAGGGCTGGGGGGATACTGGGATGTATAGGAAGAGGTATCACCAGCAGAAAACAGGAAGCTGTTATCCCCCTGTACAGACAGTTGGTGAGACCCCATCTGGAGTACTGCGTCCAGCTCTGGAGACCCCATCTCCGCAAGGACATAGACAGGATGGAGGCAGTTCAGAGGAGGGCAACTAAAATGGTGCAGGGTCTGCAAGAGAAGCCATACGAGGAGAGACTAAAGGAGCTTAATATGTATACCCTTGAGGAAAGGAGGGAAGGGGGCATGATAGAAACATTTGAGTACCTCAGTGGAATCAACAAAGTCCAAGAGGGTAGCATCTTTCAGAAGAAGAGATGTGCAAGAACAAGGGGACACAATTTGAAGATAGAGGGGGGATGACTCAGGGGCAATGTGAGGAAGTATTTTTTCACAGAGAGGGTGGTGGATGCATGGAACAGCCTTCCTGAGGAGGTTGTGGGGTCTAAAACTGTGGGAGAATTCAAGAATGCATGGGACAGACATAAGGCAATTTTTATGGGGGGTAGGAAGAAATAGGCTGTAGGTTTAATAGGATCTGTAGCTTATCCTCTAGGTAGGGAAATGGGCAGACTAGGTGGGCCAAGCAGTCCTTATCTGCCATCAAAGTCTATGTGTCTATGTTTCTAAGGCACAGGAGGGAAGCATTTCTCAGAAAAATAAGATGCTCAAGAACAAGGGGTCATGCTATGAAGCTGGAGGGGGAAGACTCAGGGGAAATGTGAGGAAGTACTTCTTCACAAAGAGTGGAGAATGCATGGTACAGCCTCCCAGTAGAGGTGGGGCAAAAACTGTTACGGGCCTTAAGAATGCATGGGATAGGCATAAGGGTGCCATAGCAGAGAGGAAGGTGGGTAAAGTCGGAGATCAAGTAGGGAGTGTGTTACTGCAGTAGATAGGATAAATGGGTATACTAGGTGGGCCAAGCAGTCCTTATCTGACATGAAATTCTATGTTTCTGTGTTCCTGTGTTCCCTCTGGCACCTTCCCATCATGTTGGAAACATAACCTGGTTGTCCTTTTCCATAAAGGAGGTGGCACTGATGCCCTGACTAACTACTGCCCAATATCCTTACTCCCCTCCCTCTCCAAAATACTCGAGAGGTTGGTCAGCAAACAAATCTCAAATCATTTTGACAAATTAGGTTTCATCACTGCTTTCCAATCTGGTTTCCACCAGTCTTTTCCACTTCTTCCTCCCTGCTCAGAATTAGTAACCACATCCATTCTCACATGGATACCAGCCAAGGGACCGGTGCAATTTCCATAGACATTGCTCTTAGCTAAACTAGCTTCCTCTGGTGTATCCGCTACCTCTTTATGCTGGATAGAAATATAGAAACATAGACCAGGTAAGGACCGCTTGGCCCACTCAGTCTGCCCACTTCCCTAACTATTGGATATGCTGCAGATTCTAGTTTACCAACAGCCTACTTCCTTCTACTCCCCACTATAATTGACATACGTTTGTCCCATGCATTCTTGAATTCCCCCACTGTTTTTGACCCCACAGCCTCCTCATGAAGGCGGTTCCATGCATCCACCACTCTCTCCATGAAAAAATATTTCCTCACGCTGCCCCTGAGCCATCCCCTCTCTATCTTTAAATTGTATCTCTTTGTTCTTGCATATCTCTTTTTCTGAAAGATGTTACCTTCTTGGACTCTGTTGATTCCCTTGAGGTACTTGAAAGTTACTGTCATGTCCCCACTCTCCCTCCTTTCCTCAAGGGTATACATATTATGCTCTCTTAGTCTCTCGTCATATGGCTTCTGATGCAGACTTTGCACCATTTAGTTGCCCTCCTCTGGGCCGCCTCCATCCTGTTTATGTGCTTGCAGAGATGGGGTCTCCAAAACTGCATGCAGTACTCCAAATGGGGTCTCACCAACTGTCTGTACAGAGAGATAACTTCCTGTTTTCTACAGGTGATGCCTCTCCTTTTGCATCCCAGTATCCCCCCATATCTCCTTACTGCCTTCTCACGTTGCTTGCTTACCTTAAGATCATCTGATATGACCACCCCAGGTCCCTTTCCTTTTTCGTTGTTGTTAGTACCCCCATTGTGTACTCTTCACCTGTGTTTTTGTTTCCCAGGTGCATTACTTTGCACTTCTTTGCATTGAATCTAAGCTGCCATACGTTTGACCATTCCTCCAACCTTGCCAAGTCCCTTCTCATCCTTTCCACCCCCCTTGTGTATCAACTCTGTTGCAGATCTTTGTGTCATCTGCAAAGAGGCATACTTTTCCTTCCAGACCCTCTGCAATGTGTCCTATAAAGACATTAAAGAGGACTGATCTGAGTACTGAACCCTGCGGTACCCCACTAGTAATTCCCCTTTCTTCAGAGTGAGTTCCATTTACTATTACCCTCAGCATCCTGTTGTACAGCCAATTTGTTACCCAGGTTACCACCCTGGGACCCACTCCCAGGCTGGCTAACTTGTTTATTAATCTTTTGTGGGGGAATGTGTTAAATGCCTTGCTAAAGTCTAGGTAGGCCATATCGACAGCCCCTCCCTGGTCTACTACTTTGGTCACCCAGTCAAAGAAATCAATTAGATTTGTCTGACATGGCCTTCCTGCTGTGAATCCATGCTGCCTTGGGTCCTGTGCCCCGCTGGCCTCTAGGTACTTAATTCTTTTTTGCAGAAGTGATTCCATAATTTTCCCTACCACTGACGTCAAACTAACAGGTTTGTGGTTTCCTGCCTCTGCCTTGCTCCCATTTTGGTGAAGGGGAATCACATCCGCCCTCCTCTAGTTCTCAGGTACCATCCCATCCTCACATGATTTGTTAAAAAGGGTAGTCAGTGGTGTCACTAGGTCTCACCTTAGTTCTTTTAGAGTTCTGGGGTGAATCTCATCAGGCCTCATTGCTTTGTCCACCGACTGGTGTCGACCTCCCTGCCCAGAGTGCTTCTATTGTTTGGTTTAGGTAACTCCTCCTCTTCTTCTTCTTTTGTGAATACTGAGCAAAAGTATTTGTTCAGTATCCCTGCCTTTTCACTGTCTCCCTCTACCCCCTTCTCCTCCCCTTTATTAAGCTTCACTATCCCTCCCTAGACCTTTTTTTGCTCCTTAATGTACCTATAAAAGGTTTTATCCCCCTTCTTAACTGAGTTGGCTATCTTTTCCTCAGTTTGGGCCTTTGCTATTCTGACTGCCTTCCCGACTTCCTTCTGCTTCTTCGTCTCTGATAGGACATAATCTAATTGGGGTCCACAATTTCCTCTTTTCTCCCAGTCTCTTTAAGTGTTCCCCCAGGGGTCAGTCCTTGGCCCCTTGTGTTCTCTGTCTTCATTAACAATCTAACTGTCTCAAAACATGCAAATTCCACATGTACATGGATACATTCATCTTCTCCTCTTGTCTCTCACTAGCTGACATTGAGCTTTCTTTCAGATTGAGTTTGGTAATATGCGAAAATGGTTTCTCGGCATTCATTCAGCTATGAATCATAAGAAAACAGTTACAAACATATGTACATATTTATTTATTTAGTTTTTGTTGACCAGGTAAGTGCACTAGACAAATTCTGCCTATTTTCAGGCATGGCCCGGGGGAGGGGGATACAGATAAATGCCATCTGATCTTGAAGCAGATTAAGCTCTTGGTAGTATTTTTTTTAAGTGAATGTGACAAAGCCAGTAGAATAAGTCCATTAGGTCTATTAAGTCTGCTCATATTGCAAGATCCTCAGCATCAGTAACTGACCCTTTCCATCCATACACCCCTCTCTTGACCCTTAGTTTACCCTTAATTCTATCCCAGCCTGTCTTGAAGCTGCCTACCATTATTAATGAAACCATCTCCTCAGGAAGCTCAATTCCACCTGCCAACACTTTCTCTGTAAAGAAGTGCCTCCTAGCCTCTCTCCTAAACCTCCCTCACTCCAGCTTGAGGCTGTGTCCCCTCATGTTTAGGTGGGCACTAAGTTTAAAGAGACCCTCCTTGTCCATGATATTTATTCCTTTCAAATACTTAAAGGTTTCAGTCATGTCCCCCCTCTGTCTCTTTCCTCTCCTCTCCAGGTAGTACTGGTTCAGGGCCTCCAACTTCTCCTCATAAGTTCTATCCTGCCCATGATCATCTTAGTTGCCCTCCTTTGGACAGTCACCAACAGATTTATGTCCTTTTTAAGGTATGGACACCAGTATTGTACACTTTACTTCCGATGCGGCCTCACTAATGACCTATACAAGGGTAGTATTACTTCCTCCTACTTACTGCTGGTCCTCCTAGCATTGCGAACCAGCATTTTATTTACATTTGATGCTACTTTGATACATTTCATCTATTTGTCTATCTATCTATCTATCTATCTATCTATCTATCTATCTATCTATGGTATGTCTGTCTGTCTAATTTTCTATCATTTATTTTATTTATTAGGAGAGCACCTTTAAGCATGGGTGCTCATTTACAAAGGTTCCATGTCAAATATTTTTACATACAAAACAGTAAACATCTTCACCAATTCTAGTGGAACATAGTCAAGGCAAACTCAACATGTGTTAGACAAAAAGATTAAGTTAAGCCACACAGTAACAAAACAGTATGGAGTTTCATTGTGTACAATGTGAGTTCATAGATTAATTGAAGCATGTACAGCTGGAGTTGGAGGAGAGGGTTCTAAGTACCTCAGGGTGATCCTTGATCAACAGGTAGACAATTCACTTCAAATAAACTATGTAGTGGGAAAATGTTTTGTTGAAGTAGGGGCCCTCTACAGGGCTAAAAACAGCCTCCCTTTCAAAACCAGAAAAACTGTGGTTGAGTGCTCAGTCTTTCCCTTGCTACAGTAGACTGTGGGGCTGTAGTTATAGTGATGCTTGGCCAGCTGGTTATGATTGTTCTATGCTATTTGTAATACAAAAATATAGCCTGTGCTTATGGGTGTCCCCCCCCCCCAGGTCAGAGAAGCTACAGGATATATTAACCTCAAACCAGGAGGTAATTAAAGGACTGGAGAGACTTAATTAGAACTGACCCAGCTACCAGGATATAGGGCTCGTAAACTTTTATGATGTCTTGGAGGAAAAAAACATGTTATACCACCATGGTGCTAAAAAGTCATACAATCCTTTGATGTGCCCTGGGAATAGGAACTGCTTGAGATCAAAGAGGGGATGTTAATTAAGGAATCATATTGGGAAAAGAGTTTTTGCTGATGTCACCTTATTTGAAATACCTCCTGACAGGACATCCTGTTTGTATATTTTTTATATTCTAAAAGGAGGAGCTAGATGACTTACTAACATACTAAGGTTCATACTAAGGTTGGAAAGGGAGCTAGAGTGACATGAGTCCCATAAATCCTTCCTTGAATTAATAGTAACTGTAAGTAAAATCAGATTAGCCTGTCCAAACAAGATTTAAACAACTCCTTAGAACTACTAGGGATAATTTCCATAAGTAAAGTATTCCAAGATTTTATAATACATAAAGTGTAAAAGAATTTTCTAGGCATTAAATTTAATTTCTTGAGTTTTAATTGAAGTGGGTGACCTCTGAGATTGAAGATATCATCTTTAAACATGAATCCAAGATTAGTTAATAAATATGGATCTTTCATAATATCAAACATAAAAAGAAGATCCCCTCTCAACCTTCTCGTAGTGAAAGGCATCATAGAAGGGGAGTGGAAACACAGAGTTTTAAACTGTATTCTGTGTTTGAACTTGATGACATATCTTTTTTTACGCTTAAGAAACAAGCTCTCTGTTCTAACTTAAGCACTATAAAGAGGTAATACATTAGATAGAAAAAGTCTAATTGTATTGTGGTAGGAGTTTATGTTTTGTACTTTAACCTTGTTCTTTTAAATGATTGTATGCTTTTTGATATAGTGTTCTGTGTTTATATTTTACATATTGTTATCAATTTTAGTAAATATATTATTTTGAAAGACTGCCTGGGTGTGTCTTTGAAGTTATTTTTGCATGTGATGTATAGAGGGTTAAGACTGATAAAAACTGTACAAAGCTTGAAAGTGTTACTAAACTGGGAAAATGTAAGAATATACCTAAGGTATTTTATAGAGTTTTAAGGGTTCATTTTGGATACCTGGTTAGGTGCCCTTAGGTGAAAGGTATATTGCATCCCCCGAAGAGAATTTTATCGGAGCCTGTACATTTGGGTGTGCTAGCATAAGGTTCACAGTTTGAATCCCCTCAAAACATGAGACCAAAGGTGATTCGGACCCACAAGCAGACAGGAGGGTTACTCTGTCTGTTACCTGTTCACATTACTGCACTCAAAGGTTGGCACTGTGGGAGTAGAGGGCCTGACCTGCTGAGTGCATTTGTGACAGTTATCTCTGAAGCCTCCTCCTCAGACCTAGCTAAGCTCACCATCCTCATCAATTCACTCTGTAGATGTGTTGGCTTGTCCTCCACATATCCATTATTGTTCAGTGTATAAGGACCTAGATTTGGCATCAAACCCTATGAAGAAATCCCTCCATACTGCATTGCTAGGCACCAAATACTGGTCCAGAAAATGACTGGGGTATCTCAGTGACATATTTGCTCTTTCTTCCAATCCCTCATGCTCCTTAAGGTTGCAAAATAGAAACAGCTACAAAGTCTTGGTGTAGACTCTCTGCGGAACATGCGTCTATCAGGTATAGACTTCCACAAATATGGAAAAGTCTTCTCGTCTACCTCACCTCCATTACCAATTTCCACTCTGTGAAGGCTAAGCTTAAGGAGCACTACAATGCCTGATCTGACCTGCCCAAACTGCTCTAGAGGTACTCCCTAACTTTAACAGGGGCTTGGTCCTGGGTAGTTTATGCCTACCATGCCAATGTTCTGAGTTGAGCCTTCAGTATCTGTGGTATCCAAATGTGATTTGTCTATTTGCATATATTTTGTAAATTAGTGCCTTTGTATCTCTTCCTATATGCTGGATGTCATTGTACATGCACTTACCTGTACATCTGTACTATTGGATTTGTTGTATTGTATTGTTTTATCCCCCCCCTCCTCCCAGGTCGCAACTGGAAATTAGCCCAGTTTGGACTCGGTTTACTTACCTGGTAAAATATGTTACAAATAACAATGTTAGAAGTAAATCATTTTTTAACCACATGCAATGCCACTACAGGTGTAGCTCAAGCCTCCTGTAGCAGCCCTTCTATATTTGATATTACATCTTCACCTTATCCACATAAAATAGGCTATCCTTCCTTCCTTCCCTAACTGATTGTTGTGTCTTTGTATCTTATTATGATATCAGCTATTGTCATTATACTGTACTGTACTATACTATACTGAACTTTATAAAATGGGAATATAAAATTCTGTGTTGTGATTGGTTGTTACCTGTGCATCAAGTCTGTAAGATGCACAGGTAAAAACAAGTTCTGAAAACAAGGACCTCAGCAGTGAGAAAAAAATCAGTATGCCATTGGAACACTATGGTTTAAAATGCAACCATTTTTTATGTTAGTTAAAGACTGAAGCATTCATTCAAACTGTCAGCCATAACTATTAATTTCTTCAAAGTAGCTCCTGTAGTTAAACTTCACAAAGTTAAATACAAAGATAATCATGAAATTTATCTAGTTATCACACCAAATGGTAACTGTTTTATCTCTCTTTGTTCACAACAGTGGTAGTGGTTCAGTGGCATGCCAACTCCCTCTATATCCCTTATAAGTAGTGCTCCTGCCCCCATACTTTTAAACAAAAAATTCAGTTTCTGGATGTTTTTTTTTTAAGTTTATACTGCAAAGGTCAGTTTTGCAAGGCAAGGCACTGGTGAGAAACAAGCACTTCTGGTCCTCCGCTTCCTCAACAATGATGCTCATTCAGTTACAGGAAGTGAAGGGGTTACTCTGTTCTGCAGTCCTGTTTACAAAACACACACATTTATATTCTCAACCACCCTCAACATCTGCTGTTCTATCCACAGTCACAAAAAAGGATGGTTTCTCAATTCTGTTTCTCCTTGAGGCAGATAACAGTTGGGGGGGGGGAGAGGGCTCCTGGCTGCCAGCAACATGACATCATTTTCTTCCTGGCTCAACCTAGTGGAAGGATGATTTGATCAAAAATAATGACTGTAATTCCCTTTTTGGATATATATAAACTTGTTTTTGTTTCTATAAGTAAGAAGTTTTTAAAAAAGTAGCCCATTTTTTAAGTACAATACACTCCAGGGTGTGCATTGAATAGATATTACCACTTCACTATGCCCCTTGGCTATGGTAATAGCTGTTCAGTGCACACCCCATTGTGTCTTATTGCTTACATCTTGTACTGTACTATAGTATACACTCTGCTGCTCTGCACTATCCTATCCTATCCTATCCTATATGTTTTGGTCATAGAACAGATTAATAACATTCAAAACATATGTTATTATGTGACAAACATCAATTCTGAGCAAATCAGAATAGAAGACATACAATTTAATATCCTTAATATCCCACAAAACTCTTTTCAAATTTGAAGTGACACAGAATTCATTCAGTTGCTATGCACACTCTTTGTAATGCACTCAAGCCCCAGATCAAATATCCAATTACTCCTCTAGACATTTTCCACTTGAAAACACAACAATCATCATTTTATCAAATTTACACCACTTCCGTATTCAAACAATAAGTTTTAAAGCATTAATCCCCCTTTGAGTTTCTTTCTGTTATGTTTTCCAATTTAATTTTTGATTTTGTTTTAGTATTTTTCCTTGTCATGTAACAGCAACATTCATTTGCTGAAGTGCACACTATGGGTGAGTGGGTATAGAAATTGGCAGCTTTAGTTTGGCTTCTATTCAGACCCTCTGTCTTTGGTTCAGCTGCCACACTTAGGCCAAAGACACTTCTGATCCTTTGTATTGGGGCTTAGCCAGCTACAAATAGGAGGCGTGGTGCTCACCACCACCTCTTACCCATGCCAGTCTACCCAAAACTCTTCTGCCCTCTCCTGCTACTCTAGACAAATTAAAAAAAACTCAGTCAGCCCCTGGCACAGTGTCAGGAGATGGAAATCCTTCTTTAAAAAATATCTGAGGAGAGTGGGAAATAACTAGAGTGAGTGAAGAGGTGGTCTTGTGACTAACAAAGGCCACCTGGGAAGGGCTTAATTGTTCAAAATACAGTATAAAAAGGTTGCACTTCTACTACATCAGTATTTTCATTTAATTGTTTTCTTCCACTTTTGATGTACAATATTTCATATGTTAACCCACTTCTTCAGGTAGGTGATATTCTAATAAACAAGAAAAAAAAAGAATAAAGTATCCCAAAAAGACAACATCTGTACACAATACAAATCCTATAAACACAAGAGCTAACTTTTTGTTAAACATGTTATTGTTTTATAACATAATTATACACTTTAGTGAATGATAAGCCATCCATTTAAATTGATTGTAGGTACTTCTTATTAATGCCTAGTTTGTCTTATAATACCCACATATATTGTTACCAAAATTTAAAATAGAAGACTTTCACCTGAAAGTGATGCCACCTTAAAAATTCACAATAATCCCTCCAATCTGTTTCATTAAGTGTGGTCCAATGTTTTAATTTTTTAATCAAGTTGATATCAAAATTATACAGTGTTTCATTGAGGAAGCCAATCCGAGTTCCCCAAGACTAAACCTGCATATTAAACTTTGTTTATAAATGTGTTATACTGTATGTGAACTTCCTAGCTGTGTGCTATTTAAATTTTACCTTGGTATTTAAACTTTGTTTACTTTCTCATGGAGGTGCTGTCTCCTAGCAAAACAAATTACATTTCATTCAAGGTCACTGCAGTAATCAGTTCTATCATAGAAAAACAGGCTAATTATACTTGTCAGTTTGAAACGGTCCATTTTCCAAAAAACATGCCTTTGTAAATTCTCAGGTTACTTGGTTAGCTGGTGATTTAGCTATTTTTCTGTCTTGCACTTTGTACTAGTAGTTCAAATAAAATTCATTTTCACTAATCTCAAAATGCTATTCTAAAAGTTTTACTGCCGAGCACATGAATAAAGAGAGTGTTTACTTTTTACTTTGCATACTGAAAAATAACATGTCCCTGGACCAACCACCTTCCCACTATAAGAAGCAGTCTCACCACTCACTAGTTCCTGTTTTTATATTCTGTGGTTACATACAGGTTTCTGCCCTTAAAACCAGTAGTCTTGTGCCTAGTAACCATAGAAACTTAGTTTAGTGATTACCAATGTGAATATTAGACATGTGCAGTATGTTTAATGGGATACTTTGATTTTTGTCTGTTTTAAGATGGGAATGGAGAGGTTAGTCAGTTAACAAAAATTCTCTCCATTACTATGTATAAGAATTTCATCAAATCACCAATGTTTGAAAGTTTTAAATTCATGACTCATATTCTCTCATTTTGATAATAATGTTAGTAAACTAAAATCTTGAACATTTATATGGTGCTCAATAAGGTCTATACTGTAGCTGCTTTTTTTTTACATATAAGAATGAACCAAGGCTACTATTGTTCTGTACTATGTCAAATTAAATACTAAACTAGTTTATAGGGCTTAAGTGTTCCTGAAGGGGACTACAAGTTTTATAGGTTGAATTGGTTAAAAGTGCCAAATTTCAGCACAGTCACCAAACACAAATTTTGCATTAACTCATCCTCAGTACATTCACAATAACCAGTTTCAGCAGATTATTAATTGATGTATTTAAAACCATTTTCCAGGAAAGGCACACTGACCCATAGCTTGCTTCTAGGTATGACATGTACAAAGAAGGTTACATGAGAAAGACAACAGAGAGTAAAATAAAATTTACAACAAAGGTGAAAACTAGCAGGTGCAAGATAGAGCAAATACAATTTACAATGATAAACTAAACTAACAGTGTGTAGAAAAACCAAAAATGATGGAAGGCATTGATCAAACAGTAACATCCAGATGGACAAAGTGCACATACTGTAGTATAGTGATAAATACAAATATATTAAAACAATATTAAACAGGTTTAACAGATGATTAAGCATCCTAGCCTTTAGCAGCCTTTAGCATTCAGTCATTCACATTTAGTCACTTAAATCAGCTGGCAACTGTGTTGCTGCTCCAGCAAACTGAATGTTATCTCACTTAATTAAATGATCAAATTAAATGACCAGCATCTACTCTATATGGAGTGAATCAGAAAGAATCAAGAAAGGCCACCATTTAATATCCTCCAAACTTTGACTAAAAGTTAACTGACAAAAAAGTCAGCCAGTCACGTTACATACAGTACCTCACTAGGAAACCCATGTCCATAATCAATTATTCTGTTTGCCACTTCCCAGACCATTATTATCATAAGTAGCTATTTTAGGCAAAGCCTATGAAAGCTGAAGAAGATATTGAGACCACTATATGTGGAATTAAGAATTCTGTAATTTCTGCAATGCTTTAGTAGTACTTTGTCAACAGACTATGATTACCAAAATAAGTGGAAACATATTTATGTGATCTGGGTGTGAATCACAAATTTGAAAATTCAGAATTTTATAAAACAAATTATTTTTTTAAAAACTGTTGTACAGAACAGAGTAGCAATACTCTTTTGATTTATTGATGCTTATAGAAATGTTAATTCCTTAACCAGTCACCAAACAAGAAATTAACAATAGGTTTACACTTATAATGTTTAATTCACTTTTTAAATATTTTTATTAACTAGTGTGTTGACAACTGATACATCGATCAATGGACGATTTCAACTATTGCTACTTTATGTAAGTTTTATGGTTGGCTGTGATAGTTATACAACCAGAATAATTGCATTTTCTTAACTATATGGCAGCTTTTACATTTTTGAACCACAGTGACTTACTCTAGGATGATAACACACTATTTTCATAATTAGGTAATGAGGCATAACTAGGGCTCAGATTAACAGTCTGTTTATCACCACCTAAGGGCATAATGTAGGATGAGACACAACTGAGTGGCGTATTACCCCGGGGGATGGTGATTAACTAATTGCTAATCTATTTATTTATTTATATTTATTTATTTATAAAGTATCAGTTTTACAACCTTTGAGCCAGCAACTTGTTAACAAAGGTACCTCATCACAGGGAGGACAGGGATAACAAACAGTTACAATGGACAGTGAGATCAGCTGGTTACAGATGTTTAGCCATCATGTATAATATGCAGACGTTGTTACAGATAATATATACATGATCATATACAGTTATTTACATAGTCAGATACAGATATTAAAAGCACATGCACATTATTACACTGAGAGATTCTAACTCCTCAGAGAGCCTTACTGCTATTATAAAAAAAAAGCCAAAAAGGAAAGTGCTGGAAATGTATCTTTTGATGTCTTCCTCATTGAGAGGGAGAATTTAATAAAATAATTCATCCACCAACTGTTTAAAAATGCTTGCGCAGAATCAGAATGCATTATTCCAGTCACTAAGCAGCATTAGAGGATGGAGTGCTGACAGGAAGAATTTATGTGCCTCAGTGATCAGGCTGTGTAAGACAGTGCAACAGAGATTAATGTAAGGGTCTCAAAATGCTAAGAGCTGATCAGATTGCAACACTTTGGGGACCCTTTTTATAATGTATATGGATACATTCATTACTATCAAAAGTGTTCATTTGTATCGATAATGAACTTCTTATCAATAGTTAACTCTGTTTATACACTCATTATTAATAATAGAGATTAATGGATTTTAAGCAATAAGGTATGACCAAGGCTTAGCGTAAGAGTCTGTTAACCACCTCTAGGGGTGTAGTGTGGCACAAGACACGTCCAAGTGCCATATTGCCCCTGGAGGTGACTAACTGACTGTTACTCTAACTCCTGGGAGTGCCTTATTATTTTTATAAAAACATTACTCCAAAATAAAAGTGTTAGAAGTGCTCCTTTTGAACATTTTCCACATTGAGAGTTTAACCAGCTTTTCTGTTGCCTTCTTCCAAGCTAGAGACACATTACTAGTGAGCACTTGAAGGGTTAAACCAGACCCTTAAAATTGCTATATAGTGGGCCACAACTTTGAGACAGAGCATCTGGGGTTTATGCTCTATGCTTCCTGACTTAAGCCCTCCAGGAGCCTAGGCATGAATACTGATTGCACTGGCCTTCTCCTTTACTCTATAAAGAGAGGAGGCTAGCTGAGGGAAGAGGGAGAGTCTTAAGATTTAGATCCCGAGAGATCTGGGTTCCTGGGTATCAGAGTTTGAAGAGAAGAAGAGCTAGCAGAGAGGGAGCCTAGGTCTTTTTGGGTCATGAAATCAGAGAAGCCACTTGATTACATACCATCCACTGGAGTAAGGCAAGTGTCAGAAGTAGTCAAAGATGTTATTCAAACAAAACTTGGATTGGAATGAGAAAGCATTGTCCCGGATTCCCCCCTTTTCCCTCACAAAAGTCAGAAACCATTGTATGTTGTTATGCTCAGATTTGGCAATTAATGTATTTATATATCATAATTCCATTTTACATCTCATCATCTCTTATTATTATATTTTCACAATTGCATTTTATTGCATCCATACAGTATATCAATCTCTGATCCTCCCTCTTTCTTCCTCTCCTCGCTCCCCCAGGTGAAAACCTGGGTGCCTTCTTCTTCTCTCTTCCTTTTAGGTAACGGTGAGAACCGAGACCACTTTTCCTCCTTCAGCTTCTTCTTCTCTCATCCTATTCCTTTTTTATTCCCCCCTTCCCTCCTTCCCCCCATTTTCCCCCCTTTTTCTTTTCTCTGCCATCCACCTTTGGCAGCCCAAAACTGTCCAACGGACTGCTTTCTGTCATCTACCTCCGACAGACTGCCATACAGTCCCTTTTGACTGTCTTCCCTCCAGTTTTATAATACCAGGGAGGGTGGGAGGGATCAAAACTCCAGCAAAAGTGACTGAGCCACTCTTGTGCTGTCCCTTATGTACCTCCTTTAGCCCCTCTCCTATTGTTCTTTTTCCCTGTCCCTCCCCTTCCCTTCCTCCCTTCCTCTCTGAACACACCATCTTCAGGTAAAGGGAAGGGGTGCACTAGGACAACTTGGTCTGCCCCTTAAAGGGCAAACTCCATTGCCTAGGATTACCCCATTTTCCCTCATAAAAGACAGAAACCATTGTATATTGTGGTCAGATTTGGCAATTAATTTATTTATATATCATAATTCCATTTTACATCTCATCATCTCTTATTATTATATTTTCACAATTGCATTTTATTGCATCCGTATATCAATCTCTGATCCTCCCTCTTTCTTCCTCTCCCCGCTCCCCCAAGTGAAAACCTGGGTGCCTTCTTCTTCTCTCTTCCTGTTAGGTAACGGTGAGAACCGAGACCACTTTTCCTCCTTCAGCTTCTTCTTCTCTTATCCTATTCCTTTTTTCTTTCCCCACCCCCCCTTTTTCCCCATTAGTCAGTCTCCAGCTTGCGTTGGATGGCTGGCTTTCCCCCTCAACTTAGGGCATTGGTCCCCCCCCCACCTAAGGGACCTCCTTCCCATCCTTCTCTCCTTTTTTTTATCTTTTTTCTTCCATTTCTGCATGTCTCCTCCATGCTTCTATAAATCCCATCATTTCTGTATTAGACATATCTATGGCTAGATCTGATAGATGCACACCATCTGACCTGTAGAAATCCTCTACCCACTCTTCCACGCCCCTCAGTATTACATGCCCTCCCATTTTTTTTATCAGTGTTCCAACCCTCCCATTCATCTTCCTTCTGGCCCTATCTACCTTTCTGTGACTGTGTTCATGTCTCCAAACCCTTCTAGGAATTGTATCTGACCAGGCAAGGCATACCCTTGGCCACCACTGCTGTACTTTTTCTAAATCCCTTTTCACCTGCATGTATGTGTCCACCCATGGCTTACCCCCAGTGTTGTTACCCCCTAAATGTACTATAATTAGGTCTGGAATGGGTCACCGCTCCTTCAGTTCTTGCAGGGTAGGAAGCAGTTGCGCCCATCTCATCCCATGGATGCCATGCCAAGCCAACCTACATTTTCTCACATCCTGCTACAGCTGTTTTCCCCCAGCCTTTTTCTCAGCTCTCTTTTCCACCCAATAAATGTAGGAGTGCCTGTAGATCCATACTTCTGTGATCCTCCCTCTTCCTATAGGATTTAAGCAAATAAATATCTTATATACATTCTTAACTCCCTTTTTCGTATCACACCTCTATGTCCCTTCTCCCCCACAATGTGGCTCTGTATCTGTAAAGACAAAACACAGATAATACGTTAGTCTCCATACTGCAATGCTCGAACATATCTCTTGTAGCTGGCCGACCACCAGCACCCCCTTCTCCAATATATGAGTCACCGTCTCACCTGCTGCTGCCCACTGTGAGGCAGCCCCTATCTGTAGGGAGTGGGATGAGTAATTGCCCAGGTCCTCCCCCAGGAATTGCATGCCTTTTTTGAGTATGGCCGTGACTTGATAACTTGTGATCTGCTTTCCATCTCCATGTACAAACAATCTCCCTGTCCTATTCCCATGCTCTGCAGCATAAGCCCACAAAGCTTTTACTGGGCACACTGTGTCATCTGCATGAGCCTTCAGGGTTACTGTACTACCCTGCCCCACTTAATCCATCTTAGACCTCTTTATCATGATTTGAATCTCTTGCGTCCCCCAGTCTATATCTTCCCATTCCAACCCCCCTTTGTCATCCTTATTGCTATGTCCCATAGCCTCACTCACTCTCTTGGCCCCTGCAAACATTACCACATATATCATATGGAATAGCTGGGCCTCAACTTTCGATCTGCAGATTGCCGGTAAGACCCCTTTTCGTTTTTCAAGCCACTGCTCCCCTATTGGTCTTCTCATGTCTGTAGCTCTCTGTTTTAATCTACCCCACCCTTGCATCATTCTTCTAATGAACATTGACTTCATCGGGTCCTTCCAGCCCTTCAGGCTGCAAACTATACTAATCCCTGCCAAATAGACCCACATTGTGGTGTGGTCTGTTCCTCTCTGCCATTGCTCTACTGTGAACTTCCCAAGCTGCTCTTCTGTGAGTGGCCTACTTACCTCCATGTGGTGTGTTGCCCTAAATGTTTGTAACACCTGCCAGGCCCCCTCCTAGGCCCTCAGAGTCCGAGGAGCCCATGAGCTGAGAAACAACAGTTCTGCTCCCTCTTGCCAACATCTCAGATGTTCATTGGTATGGGCTTTCTTTGTTCCTCTGCTGTTGGTGCCAGCCTCTGGAAATGATCCAGCTGCAGACAGGATAGGCTGTCAGCCAGGGTATTGTGTAGCCCTTCTATATGTTTTGTTCTGAATGACATGTTCAGTTCTAAGGCTCTCAGCACTAATTGTTGCAAGACCTGCATGACCGTTTCTGACCTGGCTCCTCTGTTATTCAGAACCTCTACTACTGTCCAATTGTCACACCAAAATGTCACCTTCTGATTCCGCAACTCTTCCCCCCAAACCAGAGTACAGGCCCAAATAGGCATGATCTCCAACAATGTTATGTCTTTTACCTTTCCATCCTTCACCCAGTCTGTAGGCCACAGTTCTGCAAACCATCTGCCCCTCAAATAGCCCCCCATACCTAGGCCCCCAGCTGCATCTGTGTAGAGATCCAGGTCTGTGTTGTAAACCCATTCTTCCTGCCAGAAGGAGCAGCCATTATAGGCACTGAGGAATTCCTCCCATACCTTAAAATCGTCCTTGACTCCCTTTGTCATATCTACCCAGTGGTGTGGTCTGGTTACCCCAGCTGTAGCCCTTGATAACCTTTTGGTGAAAGCTCTCCCTGGTCCTATAGCCCTGCACGTGAAGTTCAGGTGTCCCAATACTTGTTGTACATGCTTTAGTTGTACTCTTCTTCTACTTGTGTGTATATGAATCAGCTCCTTCAGCTTCAATACTTTTTTGTCTGGCAGCCTAAACACTTTCCCCAGGGCATCTATCTCTATACCTAGAAATGCTAGCTCCTTACTGGGTCCTTCTGTTTTCTCTGGTGCCAAAGGAACCCCTAATTATCTACACAGCTCCTGAAAGCTGGCTAACATATTTTCTGTCTCTGTCCTCCCACTGCCTATGAAAAGGAAATCATCCAAATAGTGAATGACCATTTTGTAACCAGTACTTTCTTGAAATATCCACTGTAGACAGGTGCTAAATGCCTCAAATGTCACACATGCTATGGAACACCCCATGGGCATGGCTTTGTCAAAATAGTACTGTCCCTCCATTTTAAACCCCAACAAATCCCAGTCTTCTCTCCTAACTGGCAGCAACCTGAAGGCAGACTCTATATCTGTTTTTGCCATCCACACGTCAACAGTTGCTCGGATGATCTGGACTGCCTCTTCTAATGTGACATTTGTCACTTTACTATATCCTTCCCTGATAAAATCACTCACTGAATCCCCTTCCAGAAAGGATAGGTGGTGAATTACCCTGTATTCTCCCTGCTGTTTTTTAGGGACCAAACCCAATGGTGAAATCGTCATATTCTGTAATTGGAGGGGTATCATATGGCCCTTCTATTCTACCCACTGCCTTTTCTTTCTCTATTTTTTGTCTTAAAATTTCTTCTCTCCCTTTCACCAAACCCAGATTGTTCGCCTCTCTCATCTGCCTCAGGCCCTCACACTGCAATGAAAAACCTGTGCGAAAACCTTCCCCAGTCATCTCTGCCACTTATCTATTCGGGTATCTTCCCAACCAAACCTCCCATGGCTCTATCTTGATGGGCGTTCTTGCTGCCTTAAATTGCTCCCTTGCTTTTTTTCCCTTCTCCTCCACCACAACCCCCTGTTGCTCATTGTCTGGTCTTGCTGGTCAGTAGTTCTGACTCCCTCTCCCTGCATGCCCCCTGCCTCTCCCCCTTTACTCCATGCCTTTCCCCTAGACCCCTGCCCCTCTCAACAAAGCTGCTGGCCTGTTCCTTGCACCCCCAACCCTTGGACTCCCAGTACCCATGTCATTCTGCATCTGCTTGCTGGATGCGTTCCCCCACATTTTTAGCCTGCATGCTGAAAGCGGCACTGTGGCCAGGAACAAAAGGCCCTATTTTACCCCCAGCAACACCTCTGGGGCATCGTTCCTTTCCTCCTCATCTCTCCTTCTGGGGTGGAATGGTCGGTTACGTAATCTGTCCACAAATCTAATTGCTTCCTGTCCCATCTTACATCACCATATGTTAGGGTAGTTCAGCTACTGATTGAATGGAATAGCAGTTGGACATATATCTCCCTTTCAGAATTATATTGTGATTTATAACTGTGGAGGACATAAATATGTGTATTTATTTATTTATTGAGGTAAATTTGCATTTTATAATGTGTTGTATTTTTAAGCTGATTTATATGCGTATTGTTCAAGATGTTTGCATGTTGTACATATTTGAAATGGTCTAAGACCAATCAATAAACTAAACTATGAAGCAAACTAAAAATACTTAGACACAGAAATATTATTATTTGGTGACTTCAATGCCAGGATTGGCCCCTATGATGGTTTCATTGACAATTCATTTTTTCGCAAGCACAGTTAATTTACTATATATACCAAAAACGGTCACCAAAGGTGCAACTGTAAATAGCTCAGATATGCAACTGATTCAGATTTTAAAGGCTCATAATTTGCTCCCACTTCATGGTAAAACAGAGGGTGATATTAATGGAGATTGTACTTACATTTACCCCAGATGCTCTTCTCTGGTTAATTTTGCACTATGCTTAGGGTCTCTTAGCTTTTGGGAAAATATTTTCATTTGTGTGCGTGAAGACAGTGACCACTTTCCCTTAATACTAAAGAGTATTAGGTTGTGTACAGAGGTACAAAGCCCAGATAAAGCCCAAGAGGGCTATTTGTTCACAGTAATTAGTTCTACCAAAAAGTTAGGTGGACACAAGATTCAGGCCAACTCATTTTAGATATCGTAGTTAACTCCTTTTTGCATTGGGATCTTACAGTTTTAGAAGGTCTGGAAATGAGCTGACTTTTGGAAAATTTAAATAGTCTGTTTCAACAGGTGAAAAGCAAACTAGAGCAGACAGTTACTATTTCCAAGAATAAACTTAAACAAACTGGTTGGTATGATAACGATTGCAAAAAATGTAAGATTCAGATTAGAAAGCTTTACAAAGCATACAAGAAATAAAAGTTCAAGCTGGTACTTAAGGATATTAACCAAAAAAGGATGGAATATAGGAAACTTCTCAAGGGGAAAAACGGTATGCCAAACAGTGGGAAGATATGCTGGAAACAGTCAAAACTCGAGACAATAAAAAGTTCAGGCTTTTAGTAGCAAAAGGCACAAACAATTTTAAAAAGAACGTGGATTCTTATGTGTTGGAAGATAAATGGAAAAAGCTCTTTACCCAGATTCTTTATGATCCCTCTGCTGATACAACCTTCCCAGGAAATAGTGAGTTAGAGAGTAAGCTTCCTGCATTTAAATGTGCTGAAGTTTTCTATGCAATAAACACTTTAAAGACATCTAAAGCCTGGGACCGGACTCTATTCCAAATGAAGTTTACCTTTGTTAGACTGGAAGCTGGTGTAAAACTCTGACAGTATTATATAATAAGTGCATTGAAGAAAATCAATCCCCCCCCCTCCAGCAGGGGGCTAATATAATTCCTATTCATAAAAAAGGTGACCTGGCAGATCCCAGGTAAATATTGACCCATTAGTTTGTTGGACACTAATTTAAAAATATTCTCTAAGGTTATTCTGGAAAGACTTGTTGTCCAGATATATGCTGCCAGGGGTCTTTCCCACCTTCAGACAGGTTTTTGCACCAATTATTTGACTCTAGATAACATTTTTATACTACACCACCTAATTTAGAAATATGTAAGGCTAAATAGGCAAAAAATGTATGCCGTCTTTATAGACTATTCAATGGCTTTTGATTCTATTTCCAGAAAGATATTGTGGGAACAGCTACTTAATATAGGAATAGACAGATCCTTAGTTTCTACAGTATATAAATTATATCATGATACCTGGGCAAAGGTAAGAATGGGTATAAATGGACAGCTGTGTTTCCCTTTTGTTATTAACAAAGGGGTCAGACAAGGGTATATCGTGGCCCCTGTTCTTTTAGCGATATGCATAGATTGCATGCTAAGAGAAATGGAATTTTATCTTCAAACTCTCCCAAGATAAATGACCAGATATGTGCAGCACTTACGTATGCAGAGAATTTGGTCCTGCTTTCGTTATCTAAAAGTGGATTGCAAAAAAAATTGGAGTTTATAAACAAACATTCAATCACACTCAAACTAAAAATGAATCTCAACTAAACTAAAATAGTTGCATTTGGATAAAAAAAATGGTTGGGGGAATTGGGTATTTGGAGCTGAGAAGGTGGAAGTAGTACAAGCTTGTATAGTTAGGAATTACCTTTAATGCAAATTGCCTGTGGAATGATCAGCACTCTAAGACCTTAGAAACCCTAAGAAAAGCTTCAGTGGCTTTGGTCTTATTAAATCACAAATATGGTGGCTCTAGTATTCGTCCCTCAATAAAAGTGACTGAAGCAAAATTCCAAGCCCAACTTCTCTATGGCTTTGAGATTTGGGATATAAACCGCAGGGATAAGCTTACAGTTACACTGTTTAAAATGTTAAGAAAAACCCTAGGATTGGGCTTCTCCTGCCCAGCATAATATATAAGGGCCGAATTGGGAATATTGAATATTAATGCCTTAACAGAAATCAGAAAGTTAAACTTCTGGTTATGTCTTACCAGAATGCCCTCTACTACAATAATGCATCAATGTTTAACAGAAAAGAAAAAAAATGGTTCAAACTCAGACTTGTACAAAAGTATTTGTACTCAGTAATACTATAAACCTTAGATAGATGCAAGTTAAATATTTTAAAGTGCTATGTTGATAATAACATTACTCTAAGTCTTAAATATAAAAAAATATATGGCCAGAAAAATTGCAAATTATTTATAGAACAAGGATTTAGAGAACATAAACAGAACTGCTTATTCTAGATAGTTTGCCAATAATAACTTTCACTTTGCATTTAAGTCCTATTTAGATATCCTGGTGGAACCTAAATTAATAAGGCTTTTTATACTGTAGAAATTTGAAAGATTTGAGAGCAATGTCTTGAATTTATGGCATAATAAAACAAATAATGGGCAGCTAACTGTACATGTTCAATGGGGGAATCAAGGATCTTCATCACGTTATGTGGCTATGTTCCTGGTATGTCAAAGAAATAACTTATTGGCTGGGCCCTTTCTTTAGTACAGCACATGCTATAGATAATGGACTGTTAACCTCCATTTTGATACATACTCATGACTCATAGTCTATTGAAAGAATAGCTAAATATTTCATGGCTATTAGCAATAACAAGGTGAAAAGGAGAATGATTAATTGTCAAATAGATCCATAACAGCACTGATAATTTGGATAGGCATCTTTGCTGCTACATACTGGGTAGTGAAGTAGAAATATCCTGGCAGACTAAATTTATATGCCTCAATGTTAACTGTGTATAATTATTACTATAGGGTGGTTTTATATATTGTAAAACATAGTTGTATGTTTTGTTACATTTGGTACTGTGTACTTTTTAATTGTCAACAACTTTTTATGTCAAATAGTAAAATGAATTAATTATTTCATGAGCCCTCATGAAACACGACTGCTGGCTCATGAAACAGAAATATAGGCTCCTGAAAGAAGAATGTCTTTATATGCAGAGAATCAAGACTTTTGCTCGTAACTCTACCATTTTTGACCATCTCAAAGCCAAATTGTTAGCATGTGCTTTTTATGACCCTCATAAATAATTGTGGAAGCATACATGACACATGATCAAAAAGGTGCATACACGCACAGAAGCACAGAGCCCGGAGGGCCCTGCACTTTGCACCCAAACAGAGGTGTGAGGACCTGTGTGAATGAAGATACGGTTGTACTCTACCAAAAAGAAAGGAAATTCATTGCAAAAAAAAAACTGTGTTAATGTACCAGTTAGGGTTCAACTTAATCAAACAAAAGTAGGGAAATGTGGTATAATGCTCACACCCCCCAGCCCATAGCCTCCTGTTCAAAGCACAGAGCACAGCTCCAAGCCAGTGCCTCATACTGATACACTCTTCAAAGATGCAGAAGTATTTCTTGCCACATGTTGCCAACAACCTGTAGGCCCTGCCTGAAGAAAAGAAATCACATCTGACCTTGTTTACTCAGCAGAGGGAGTGAGCATTAGGGTTGAGAACCCCAAGGAGGTGCCCAAAACTGATTTTGCAAGACACAGGAGAGCCAAAACCATAATGTTTTTTCCTTTTTATGTTTGCTTGCATGCATGTGCAAGAAACATAGTGCCATCATCTGAGTTTTCGGAGGTGTGTCACCCGCTCTTCCAATTCAGTCAGTGTGTTGGCAGGTGCGGCCCCAGTCCTCCAATGCATGCTGGAGCTGTCTATGGCAGCTCCAAAATGCAGTGGAGTACAGTTGAAAGGGGGAGCTACGCTTCAGTGAGCAGCGATAACATATCGCCTGCTCGCGCACTGTCCCCTACACACACACACACACACACACAGCAGGCATACTGCATGCGCCCCCACCACACACTGTACAGCCGGGGTGCCTAATCTCGTCAGCTGCACCTCTGTAAAAGCTTTTTCTGACATGCCACGCTGGGTGCCCACCCCAGCGTGGCAACTCATCGTATAGCCAATGGGGGTGCCCAATCCCCCATCGGCTCCACTGTCCCCCCCGAGAGTACAGGGTGCCACACTGGGAGCCCACCCCAGCATGGCAACTGATGCTATGGCCGATGGGGGTGCCCAATCCCCTGTCGGCTCCATTCCCCCCAACCAGCCATCCTTGTGCCACGCTGGGAGCCCACCCCAGTGTGGCAAATGTCCTGTGTCGTCATTTTAAAAACGAAAAACCTGGAAATAAAAAACTGTCCCTCAGTGCTTCTCCCTGCCCCCCTCCCACAACCCGCACCCACCCACTGTGCACCCTGCCTCCCCACACCCCTCACCCCATACTTACGTCCGGACCTCGGCGTGACGATCTTCGGTGGACCGGGAACACGTCTGCACTCTTCAAAGCTGACCGCGAACTGAGGAAATGCTGGTAAGCTGTATAATGGTATAGATAGGGTTTTTCCAACTTTATTGCATATCTCAGGCATTTTTGGGAATTTTTGCACCAAATTTTCAACATGGGGTTTTTGGGACCCCTTCTCATGAATGCTGTCATTGTCATGGCGTTACTCGGGCCCGAAGGGTGATTTGGCAGCCACTGCGTGAAATCACCTTTCCAGAATGATTAATGAAATGACACTACCAGTGTTCATAAGATGGGCTCTCAAGAAGCCTATTTTAAAAATTTGGTGGGAAAATTCCAAAAAGTGACTGTTTTACGAGCATGCCTTGCGCAGTTCCTACGCAGGCTCGTAAGTTAGCGAATTTTCAATATTTTCACTCCAGATTTTCAACATTGCAATTTTACCACACCTTCTTATGAGTAGCACAGCTGTCATTTTTCACATCTCACCCCAAATGAGTTTCCGCCCATGTAGCGCACAATGGCGCAGTCGGTGTGCGAAATCAATGTACGGGACAAATTAAGAAAATCACAGTGACACTGTTCATGAGCAGAGGTCTTAAAATGGCTATGTTGAAAATTTGGTTAACTATTCCTAAAATGACTGTTTTGAAAATCGTGACAGTTCCTACACATGCCATGGTTGAATTTCAATATTTTCACTCCAGATTTTCAACATTGCCATTTTATTACACTTCCTTATGAACAGTACAGCTGCCATTTTTCAAATGTCGCCCAAAATGTGTTTTCGCACATGTAGCGCACAATGTTGCAGTCGGTGTGCGAAAGCAATGTTTGGGACAGATTAACAAAACCACAGTTACACTGTTCATGAGCAGAGGTTTTAAAATGGCTATGTTGAAAATTTGGTGACAAAAGTCCATAAAATGACTGTGTTACGAGTGAGCATTGCGCAGTTTCCACGCACCCTCGTAAGTTCATGACTTTGTATTATTTTCAGTCTAGATTTTCACCAGTGGCATTTTTCCACACTTCCTTATGAACAGTACAGCTGTCATTTTTCACAACATGGTCGAAATGTGTTTTTACACTTTCAGCGCAGAGATGCGTGGTCGCTGTGGGAAATCATTGTTCAGAACAGATAAAGAAAATCACAGTGACACTGTTCATGATCGGAGGTCCCAAAATGCCTGTGTTGACAATCTGCTGTAAAAAATCCCAAATTAATTACATTACGGGTGTGTGTTGCACAGTTTCTATGCACGCTCGTGACTTCACCAGTTTTTTAATATTTTTACTACAGATTTGCAACATTGCCATTTTTACACCTCCCATGAACAGCACAGCTGTCATTTTTACATCCTGTTCGGAATGTTTTTGCACCTGTGATGCTAAATGCGTAGTCGCTGTGCATAAGCAGCTTTGCCAACAAACTGATATTGCCACTGTTCATGAGGTGGGGCTCAACAAAAACCATGTTGAAAATTTGGAGTGAAAATACCAACGAATGCCTGAGGTATTAGGGTTTCCAACCATAATGCCCAACCCTGTAGAGAATGACAGGCATCAGGGATGTGACTTGGGATTCTTGCCTGTAATGCTCATACCATTCCACACCCTGCAGCCAGTGAGAGGCATTGAGGTATGCCTTGGACTCTTCGGCCCCAAAGTTCACCCCATTCTCCTATACCGCACCCATCTCACCGTATTTCCTGGTGGAATGGGGTGCACATAAGGGCCAAAGACCCCAAGGCACACCGTGACACTTGTCAGTGTCTGCAGGGTGGGGTGTGGTGAAAATGGCGTGGCCATTATGCCTGATGACCCAAAGGCACACCCCAATGCCTGTCACTCTCTGCAGGGTGGTGGTGGGGTTGGCTTCAGTTCAATACTTCACTGCCATTCCTATTACGCAGCTCTGTAACTTCTACACTACCACTGCCAATGCCAGCAAGCAAACATTCGGCATTGACAAATGCTTGTTTAGCTTGGGGATGGGGGTAGAAAGTTAGGGTTGGAACTCCCCATTTCCCTACTTTTATTGCTTTAAGCTGAACCATAACTGGTGTATTAGCACATTTTTGCACTAAATATATTTATACAGGTAATTATGTTTCTTGTGCTTTTTAAATGTATCTTTACATTACAATGAAAATATCCCCATTAATGTTCCATTAAGTAGAATTCACCCAACAATCAAGAATGCCACAGAATAAAAGCGTTCAAAATTTGGTTCAATTTTACTGACTCACTGCTCACTACAGATACTCACAGACATACAACAGAAGGCCTCATGTAGAACTATGGTCTGCTTTTTACCTGTGTTTGGGAAATCAGCGGAGATTTGTGGGAAGATCATAAAGATGCTAACATACTAAAATGGCAGCAGAATAGGCCTAATGGTCTCTCGAGTCTGCTCAATTTTCAGCACCCGCACTGAGGGCTGATTTTGGTGTCCCCCTCCCCCTTGGGTTATACTGTCCCCAGTCCCAGATGTTCCACCTGTTTTGGTCCTGGTCAGATTTCCCCTCCCCCCGTACCTGCCCCATCCCCTCTTAAACCTGTCCCCAGTCTCCACCTCTACCAGCTCCCTGGGCAGTGCATTCCATGGCTCCACCACCCTTTCAGTGAAATAACATCTCCTCCTCTCCTCTCTGAGCCTGCCCCATTCCAGCTTATACTCGTTACTTCTTGTTGCCCCACCCTCCTTCCTTTGGAACACACTGACTGGGCACTTTTATTGATCACTTTCATGTACTTAAAGACCTCTATCATGTCCCCCCATCCCTCCTCTCCTCCAGGGTGTACATGTTGAGCTCCTTGAGCCTCTTATCATAGGTCCTCTCCCCCAGGCCCCAGATCATTTTGGTTGCCCTCCTTTGGACCCCCTCTAGGAGTGTAATATCCCTCATTAAATGTGGTCTCCAAAACTGTACACAATACTCGAGGAGTGGCCTAACCATGCAGTTGCAGTATACAGTGGAAGGATCACTTCCGCCTTTCTGGAGGTAATCCCCCTGGCGATGCATCCCAGCATCCTATTTGCCCTTGTTGCTGCCCTCCTACAGGTCTCTGAGTTGTTCATTTTGACATCTAGCACTACCCCCAGGTCCCTCTCACCCTCCATGACTTGAATCATATCTCCTCCCAGGGTATACCCCTGGTCTGGATTTCTGACTTCCAGGTGCAGAACCTTGCACTTCCCCACATTGAATTTTAGTTTCCATTTTCCTGACCACCTTTCCAGAGCCTCCAGGTCCTCCTGCAAGGCCACCCTCTCCTTCTCCCCATCCACCACTGCACCCAGCTTTGAATCATCTGCAAAGAGACTCATCTTACTCCTGATGCCTCTCCTGATGTCTGAGATGTAGGCATTGAACAGGAGTTGCCCCAGAACATACCCCTGGGGCACCCACTAGTAACCCACCTTGGGGATGAGGCTAACCCTCCAACCACCACCTTCTGAGTACACTCAGAGAGCCAATTTCCTATTCATCTTAACAACTGTCTCCCTACCCCCATTTCCTTCAGCTTAGCCAGCAGGCCACTGTGAGGTACCGAATCAAACGTCTTGCTAAAGTCCAGAAAGAGGACATCCACTGGCCTACCCTGGTCCAGGGCCCTTGTCACCCAGTTATAGAACTCAACAAAGATACAGGTGGATGTTTTCCATGATCACAAAAGAAACACCAGAAATTGAAACTATGAATCACACTTACTTTTTTAATGCAGATATTTATCATGCAAGCCTCCAGTCCACTTTGCTTCTGTATGGCACCCCCCAGCACTGTTACCTCCCTTCTTCTGGGCTTACTTGACCACTACTTAACCAGTACAAACTGAAGTGCCGGGTGGGGTGCCAGGTGGTCAGTAGTGCAAGAATCTGTGGAGGTGGTGATTAGGCTGAGCTGTGTGTAATTCTTCAAAGGAAGCCAGCATGTGCAACCTGTTCCTCTTCATGAACTCAGGTCACTGCCATTGTGATAAGTAGTGCTACTGCTGTGTCGATGGGCTGGCCTTGTACTTTATTTAAATTTGTTTTACGTGTGTAAGGAGCAGATCATAACAGGAAAAAAACATTTAATAATCTGTCAAATGGTCTATTAAATCTATTTGAGTTTTAGTTTTTAAGGCATAAATGAAGACTTTCATTGAGTAAAAGTGGCAACCATGTTTGGGACGGCTATTAGAGATGAGTGAAGTGTCTTGTGAATTCTGTATGTGAGTTGCTCAAATTCCAAATCCCAGTGTCTGAACTTATTCCAATGTACATTTCTGAGGAACTACATATGGTTTGGGAACTTTTTTTGATAATCAGGTAGCAAGAAATTTCAAACCCATTTTATATTTCTGTTTTAGCAACAAAATCAATGGTATTACTTGATTGATCCCACTGTCGTTGCCATTAACTGCATCTGTAGCATGCTCAAGTGACTTTAGTTCTTTGGTTGTTTTCTTCAGCAGAAACCACTGCTGCCATTTCACTCTTTTATATGTTCTCTGTTTCTTCATATTTCTCTGCCACTTCCAGAGATGAGAGACACATTGAAGATATGTGCTACCGGTAGGGCTATGTATGAGGCACCAAGATGTAGGCACTTAGGCTCCATATTATCATGGCCAGCACTCAAGTATGGAGAAAGACCAGAGAGAATTTTCCACATTTCCAGGAAAGTCACTGCCCTGAAATAGAATAAGGGACAGGAGGCATGGACTGGCTGAGGGGCAGTGGGCAGAACTTGTCTTTTACTCATGCAAGCAGAGAATAATAAGGTGAAAGCAGACATGTCAGAAAAATGGGAATTGAAGGCATTAGCAATGATTATGGGATTATTACAGTTTGATCCATCAATGATCATATCGGTGACACCACATTTGGAGGAGCCATTTACAATATTTTTGATATTCCGCCAGAAATTTCTAGGGTCCCTAGCTGAACTTAGCAGGGCATATTTACAGAATTCACTCTTGGCAGCTCTAATAGCTTTCTTACACTCATTCCTGAGCCTTCTATAGTGCTGAAAGATAACCAAGTCCTTCGAGGCCTTAAAGTTGGCCCAGCACTTGTCCCTGGTCCACATGAGGGCCAGTAGACTCCCATGGAGCCACTTAGTGACGTAGCCCCTTACCCTCCTTCTAATAAGGGTGGCATGTTTGTGCTGCAGGGTCAAGAAAGTGGTAAGAAAGTTATTTACAGCAGTGGAAGAGTCAGGAGCTTTTAACACAGCTGACCAGTCAGTGAGCCTAGGTCCTCTTAAAACTTTCCCAGGTAAAACTTAGAGAAGTCCCTCACCAGGATAATTTTGTAGGGGATTTTAGGAGGGGAGAGCTACCATACACAGTATATGGGGTGTGTGATCTGAGATAGAGCCAGGAAGGGTTCCAGAACAGGCAATCCTCTCGGGTCTGTTAGACAACACCCAGTCAAGAAGGGAGCTATTTCCACCAGTGATAGACATCCTAGTAGGCTCCCGAATAAGCTGGGAGAGGGAGAGGTCAGCCAGCAGAGGCTCATACTGCTTAGTATTTCCCCCAAGCCAGTTTATATTAAGGTCACCTAAGATCGTCGGTTCATTATCACCGACCTTAGGGCTGACGACATCAAGGAGGTAGGATAGCCATTGCACACCACCCTTAAGAGGGTTGTAGGTGCATACAATATGCAACTTTTTAGTGTTGCTGAATAACAGTACAGTGTGAAGTAATTCACTAGGAGGCAGCAGTGGTTGCTGGTGGGATACGAGGGACAGATTTAAGTGACTCTTCTAGTAAATTAAGATCCCACCACCTTGCTTCTTCCCTGGACAGTCAATCCTAATGAGATTGAGGCCAGGAAGTGCATAGGTGGAGTCAGGGTAGAAGGCTTCAGCCATGTCTCAGTAATACCAAGTATGTCTGACTTGTGGTGAGTAACCCAGGCAGCAAGCTCAGCCAGATTGGTCAGGAAGCTGTGGATATTAAGGTGAGCCACTTTTAGCCCTTTGTCCAATAGCCAGCCAGAGAGAGAGGTGGAGGCATGGAAGGGAGGGAAAGAGGAGGGGCAAGGGTTTAATTCAATATCACCAGCCAGGACTAGGAGAACCAGTAGAAGCCAAGGAAGGTGCCTCAAGAAGAGGTGACCCCTGCAGGTCAGTGGCTTATGAAAAAGGCATTTGATCAATATGGAGAGATGCAAAATATGTCTAAAGTCAAGACAGCAGATAGGCCAGGGAGATCACGTGATGAGCTGATCAGGGGAAGAAGCACTGAGCAGAGCTCCCGGGCCCGATTGATCTAACTGCACTATAAAGCTACATTAGACCCTGTGGTGGTAGCCGAAATAAAGGGAATAATCTCCTAGAGTCTCCTTTTAGCCTCGCTGAAACTTTTTTTCCGAATCCCGGCTGTTTACTTACGGTACTGTAGTGGCTCACGGAACCAGACGCAACGTCGGAGATGGAGTACGAAGCTTTCGAGGGCCTGGATTCTCGAGCCCTGGCAATGAAATGCCCGAAACCCCCATCACCTGTCCCAGAAGACCGAGGGCCTAGCTCCGAGAATGTCGGAGGAGGTCAGACATAGCCTGATGACATTGCAGAAATTAAAACCCTGCTTAGAGGACTAGTCGCTGACTTCTCAACAGTAAAACCTGCACTGCAGGCTTTGGCTCAAAGAATGGGGGACATGGAAGCGCATATGGCGTCTCAGGAGCACAAATCTCTCTCTCAAGAGCAGGATCTGGTAAGTTAAAAAATTAGAGGATCGAGTTGAGGACCAGGAATCTCAAAATCGAAGGAATAATTTAATCCTGGTTGGCTTACCAGAGCGATCGGAAGGAGCAGACTGCATTACTTTTATTCAGGACATGTTAATGAAGCTCCTAGGCCCAACAACTTATGGCGACTCTTATAATTTGGAAAGGGCCTATCGCTCTCTCAGAGAGGTACCTCCACCAGGGGCCAGACCGAGAGTCATTATTATGCGATTTCTAAATTTTAAAGAGAAGTCACACGTCCTAAATAGAGCCAGAACACTTAAAAATCTGCAGTGGAATGGTGCGCCCTTGTTAGTGTTCCAAGACCAAACCCCGGTGATTCGAGAGAAACAGAAGGAATATGGGGACATAAAGAAAAAGCTTTATTTGGCTGGTGTGAAGTTTAGAATCCAGCACCCTGCCATTTTGGTCGTGAAATTACAATCTGGAGATAGGAGATACCTAACGGCGAAGGAGGCGGCAGAAGAACTGAGACTGGAATTCCCGGACTTGTTCAAATCGAAGACCTGAAAAGGCTCCACAGGGAAGGCACTAACCAGAAGTGGTTCTTTATAAGGTTCTGGGCATTTTAATGACAGTTGGATAACAAGGAAGCATTCGCTTAAATATTTATTTGGAAGGGGGAAGAAGGGACACGAATGAAAGAAGAAGAGAAGAAGACTAAAAGGAAGAGAAGAAGGAAGACAAGAAAGAAAAAGAATGGAAGGAAGAAAATTTTTTCCTCTTCCCCTCTTCCCCCCTTCCCCTCCTCTTTATCCCTCCCCTAACCCCCTCTCGCCCTTTCCCCTTTTTTTTTTCTCTCTGTTTTCTTGCAGCATCTCCCTCCGAAGATCTGAGGAGGAGTGTTAACTGTGTTCTACTGAGCATTCCTTCTATCTTAACTCTAATCTGAGCCAGGGGTCTAGGAGGACTATTTATTTTAGTTGGAACTGAGAAATCATTAAAGATGGCTCGGCTGGACTGCAATGTGTCTTATAGGGAACTGTAGGTCCATAATATGTCCTTGATGTTAATTGAAATATAAGGAGATTATATTTTAAGTTTACGACCTCTGTGAGACAAGAATATATGAGTTTAATAAGGGTTGCTCTATTCTTTTCTAACTTTGTAGGGTGACTGGTATTTACCTTAACTCAAGATATCATTATTGTTCTTTTTTTTTTAAGTCTAAAAGTATGGTAGGGGTTACTTAAAACTATGAGGGTAAACTGAGGGGGGTGATCGGGAAGATGGGCTTATGTTCAGGGGAATGTAAGAAGTTATAAGGGTGATTGTGAGATTTTAGAGGGTCCAGGGGCTTGCTCACCAGATAGCTCATCTGAGTATCCATCTGAGTCAGGAGGACGATCCAAGGATCGGGGGTGGATCGGGGTTGGGTTGTGGGAAATGGGAAAAGAGAGAGTCCAAGGCTTATATATTCGTTAAGGCAGATTCTGTTGGTGTGGAATCCAGGGGTGTAAGTAAAATTGCATGATCAACATCAAAATTATCACTTGGAATGTTAAAGGCCTCAGGGGGCGAAGGAAAAGGATGGTGATATTAAAGCACATCCGCCAACTGGGAGCTCAGATTGTCGCCCTGCAAGAGACTCACCTTCTTCGGGAGGAACTGGGTCTTCTTAAAAAATTATGTGTAGGACAGGTTCTAGGAGATGGAAATGCCAAAGCTTCAGGGGGGAGTAGCCGTTTTGATTGGGTGAAATTGTCAGTTCATAGTCTTACAAACTAAAATTAGAGAAGATTACAGAGAGATTTATGTTACGGGTACTATCATGGGTAAAGTGTTATCGATTGCCTCTATATATGCTCTTACACCACCCAACCCTGACTTCTTTGCCTCGGTAGAAGTTGACATAGCTCTACTTCCATCCCATCCTCTAATTTTAGCAGGAGACTGGAATCTCTGTCTCAATAATAGGGTGGATAAAAAAAACCCTTCCAAACGTCCGCCTTCTATTGCACAGGCATCTCTGGCCAAACTTCTGGATGTTGCGGCATTGGTTGACCCAATTACGGTCTGCAATAAAGGGGGAACACATTATGACCTTCTATTCTGGGGCGCACAAAACTCACTCAAGAATTGATTACTTTTTGGTTAATAAAGAAGCAACTCAGGGAGTAAGGGAGCTGATTACCCATACTAGAATTTTATCAGACCATTCCCCAGTTCAGTTAACTTGGGTGATAGAATCCCTCCCAATGAGACCTTACCGATGGAGGTTTGATGATTCCTTATTATTGGATGAACATATGCTAGCTAAATCAGAACAGGTACTGGTGGAAATTATTCAGACCCAACTTCCTACACTTTCAGATAGCAGATTAAGGTGGCCCATTTGTAAAGTTTTATACTCGGTATGGCTCAGAGACTGGCAGCCAGGATAACTCATATGAGAAGGCGAGGGAAGAGTTTATTCTGGGTGCTATTAATTCACACTGCTCCCAGAAGGTACTACAGAAGGGGCTAGATCTAGAGCTTAAGGAGCTTAGAGATGAGATGGCAAGCATTCTTTAAGGTAAGTTAGAGCGGTGGTCGGAAAAGGTCCATGCAAACTATTTAATGAAAGGGGATGTTCCAGGTAGGCTTCTTGCTAATAGAATAAAAGAATGGGAGGCAGCTAGGGTAATTCCATTTATAAATTACCAGGGAGAGACAAAAACAGAGCCCTAGAAAATGGCTGATGCTTTTGCTGCCTATTTCGAAGGGATTTATCAAGGGGGGTCTCGGTAAACGAGGGGGACATTATGGGGTTCCTGGAAGATATACCTCTTCTGAGGTTGGATCAAGAACAAGCCCAGTGGTTAGCGGCCCCTATTTCAGAGTCGGAAATACTAGAGGCAGTCAATTCGCTTCCGAATGGTAAGACACCGGGACCTGATGGTCTAACTGCCCAATTCTATAAATCTCACGCTGCAGTTATATTACCTTTATTGAAGGAATTATTTGTAAACATTATGCAGAATGGGGTCCCATACCCACAGCTATTTCAGGCTTATATAACACTTATTCCAAAACCGGAGAAACCCAAAGAACTCACTGAGAGTTATAAACCTATTGCCCTGATGAACCAGGACTTGAAATTGCTGACGAAGATACTGGCCAATAGAATTTTGATGCTTGCTCCTGGTTTAATTAGCCAAGAACAACTGGGGTTTATGCCAGGTAGAGGAGCTCATGATGCACTTCGGAAACTTCACCATATTCTACATAAGGCCTCTAATTCTAAGCTACCTATGGCGATAATCGCTCTAGACACCGAGAAGGCCTTCGATAGGGTCTCTCATGATTTCCTATTCGCAACTATGAGATGTATGGGTTTCCCGGAGGACTTTCTTAAGGGTATAAAAAATTTGTACGCTGCTCCTACGGCTAGGATTTTATGTAATGGCTACTTATCGAAGGAAATTGGTTTAGATAATGGGACCAGGCAGGGATGCCCCCTCTTCCCAATATTATTTAATATTTACTTGGAACCCTTACTAAGGGCGATTCAAAAGGATCCGGCGATACAGGGGATTGTTATTGGGGGGATAGAAATGGAACTATCTGTTTTTGCTGATGACATTTTGTTACACCTCTAGGAACCGGCAGAGAGTTTCAAGTGGATTCTAGATATTGTTGATAGATTCTCCAGGGTGTCGAACTATAAGTTAAACTTGAGTAACACGCAGGTTCTCCCTCTTACTATATTTACTTATAAAGCCGATTTTGAACCGCTCCATGTGAAGTGGTCCCCAAAAAAGCTTAAATATCTTGCCATTTGCATCACAATCAATGAGGATGAATGCCTTGAAGCAAATCTAGGAGAGATACTATCGGTAATCAGAACGGATATAACTAGATGGAATAAACTCCACCTAATTGGACAGCAAGACTGGGTTTGGTTAAAATGAATCTGCTACCCAGACTTCTGTATCCAATACATTTATCCCCATATATCATCCCTAAATGTTGGTTTACTAAAATACAAAAGCTCATTTCTAACTTTTTGTGGAATGCTAAACCCCCTAGAAAAAAGTATAATATCCTGCGACTACCTTATAACATGGGAGGCCTTAAAATCCCGGACCTACAAATTTATTATGTAGCGGGTCAATTAGGGTTAATGAGTCAGTGGCGTGGCTGGTGAATGAGGGGGGATATGTCCCAACCTGGCTTCAGGTTGAGAAGCAAATCCTTTTGGATATGGGTGTTTCCCCAGAAGCGGTACTATTTTTTAATCCAGGAGATCTACCGGATGGGGAAAAACAAACCCAAATTTACAAAGCAGTGTTGGCCTGGTGGACTCTCTTGTCCCCCAAATCAAAGAAAAACCCCAAAAGACTCTAGGGAACAACCTTTCTTGGGTAATCCGAACATGCGTATCGGGGGGCAAATAATTAAAAGACAATGGGCTACTCACCTGCTCAACTTAAGGTGGGCGGACTTTATAAAAGGGGATAAGGTGGTTCTCCTGGACCAGTGCAAGAATTTGAACTTCTTTAAGAAAATACAAATTACTAATTTGAAGCAAAAAATGGAAAGGGGGAGGGATAGACTTCATGATACTTCATTTACTTGGAACGTCCTTAAGGAGGTAAATTGTGCAAGAAATCCCCTGTCCAGGATCTACAAAATATTACTTGATTTTTTAAGCGGGGGACTCCTCTGTAAAGATTTCATACTGGGATAAACAAGAGGACATTAGCCCTCAGGGACCTGATTGGAAAGAAGTGTGGAGGAGTAGTAGATATATTCCCATTCCTAAATATAAGATCATGCAATTTTTTGTAGCTTCTAATATATATTATACCCCTACTAAGCTATGTGCTAGGGGCCTCAGACAGACAGACCTATGTTTTAGGTGCGGTGCAAACCCAGGGGACCTACTCCATGTACTATGGCACTGCTCCAAAATTTTTCCCATTTGGGAGCAAATTAAACATAATATGGATCCACTGGTAAACTATAAGGAATTCATTGTGCCTAAGATTTGTGTTCTAGGGGGACATGTCAGATATCCCTAGTACGCTTGTTAAAGGCCACATTTCTTTAATGTCCTCCTTGGTCAAAGCATTTGTCTTGAGGCATTGGAAAAGTGATTTGATCTATACATATGACCAATGGGTGGGAGATTTGCTGATAATCTTGACTAGGCTTATAAGGCAAATGCTTCGAGGTGGACGAAAGGCAACTTATGATAAGAGATGGAGGACCTTAGAGGCGGTATATACCCTACAGTCTAAAATATCCCAGACAAGGGTCTGTCTGTTGGAAGGTACGTAATTAATAATAGGTGGATAGGGGAGTAGATACCTTTGTAATAGTGGGCTCACTTAAATATCGTTAGCTTATTGAAGCAGGTATGCCACGTTTGAATGTTTTTCTTTTTACTAGATCTGATACAAGGAGACACGGAATCTGCCAGATATTGGTGGGGGGGAGGGACTCTCTCTTTTCCCTTGGGACGCAGCTGCAGGGTATTACCCTGAGGATCCTTATATGTGATACAAGACCCTAGAGGCACTAAAGGGCATTTGGGATATAGATATTGATGCATACAAGTATCTCCTTGGTTGGGGTTGTCCTAGTTATTATAATATAAACCTAGGTATAAGCAAGCTATTAGAGGGTATACAGAGCGGCCTTGTATGTACATAGTTATTGACTGTACATAGTGGTCACACTCAGTTTTGGGGTGTGGGCCCGGGCCTATCCTGGGTATATGTGTATGTTTGTCTAATGATCATTGGAGGAAAAATACAATAAAGAAGACTTTAAAAAAAATAGACAGCAGATAGGCCAGAGGATCAGGCTATCAGAGGCTATCAGGTTTGACAAGGTGAAGTCGAACTCAGCAGGCAATTTGAGTATTTCCCTGAGATCCCCTAGGGGAGAGCAACAGTCTGCAATGAATAGAGACAAGCATAGGGAAGTAATTAGGCTAATGAAGAGGACATGATCAGCAGAGGGAGGCTTTGTGGCCACCACAACGGGGTTGGGGGCCTACATATCTGAGTATACCTGTCTGAGGAGCTAGACCAGGGCACTAGGTAGTGGAATAGTTGGGGTAAGTCTGAGCTAAGCAGACGGGAGAATAAAAAAGCTAGAGAAGCTTGCTTTCAGCTTCACAGAGTGAGCCCAGGGGAGAAATCCCAAACAGTGCTTTCCATCAGACCCCCCAGCAAGGGAAAGTGGGCAACAGAGGTATGCTTTATAGAGGGATACCCCACCAGCTTCAACAACGATACTGTATCCAGTAGGAATAATAATGTTGGAGTCAGCCAAGTGTAAACAGACAGCAGGCTCTGAGCTATAAGCAAGTACCCTTATCACAAGAATACTGATACCATAATAACAGATAACTTGAGCAAGCCTAAACAGCCAATACTAGTACAGTAATAGCCATAGACACTGCCATCTATTTCCAGCTATTTCGTGAAATTTCTAAAGAGTTTCTCTCTGCTGCCCCATTGTGGAAATGCAGAAAGCAGGAGATTTCTCTAGAAATATTACAGAAATTTCCGGAAATAGCAGGCAATGTCTGTGGCTACTACTGTAGGTTCATCATAACAGAACAAATGATATTTGTGCTCAAAGTTCATTCAATATGGCAAAAAGTCAGGGAAACTCCAGAGTCATGGGAGAGGACCACCTCCAGACTGGGCAAGGCAGAGATAGAAGGGGTCAAGTTCAGTATTTAACAGGGAGGAGGAATGGGCTGGGAGGACAGGAAAGCTTTTCTTCCATTGCACAGCAGGCTGGCACCAGCAAACAGGAGCACAGTTGAAAATTTCCCTGGTGCAACCCTGGATTTTCTGCTTCCGTGGCAGCAGAGCAGAGTTGAGGCTGTGCAGGACTTTCCTTTTGTAAAAATAAGTCCAGGAACAGGTTGGGGGAGGAGGGGGTCTCAGCGAGTACCAGTCCACACCTCCAACCCCCGATGTCCTCTGCAGCAAAAGCTGGTGCTGCTGCTATGTTGGCCCAATTTAAACTGCTCCAGCAGTTTAAAATTTGTGCATTTTCTTCCATTCAACAGCAGGCTGGCTCCATCAAACAGGAGCATATCTGAAGATTTCCCTGGTATGACCCTGGATTTTCTGCTCCCATGGCAGCGGAGCAGAATTGGGGCCATAAAGGAATTTCTTTTTGTAAAAATTAAAAATAAGTCCAGGGACAGGTTGGGGGAGGAGGAGGTCCCCGTGAGGACCAGTCCACACCTCCAACCCCCAATGTCCTCTGCAGCAAAAGCTGGCACTGCTGCTGTGTTGGCACAATTTAAACTGCTCCAGCAGTTTAAAATTGGCGCCTTTTCTTCTGTTCCACAATGGGCTGGCTCCAGCAAACAGGAGCATAGTTGAAGATTTCCCCGGTATGACCCTGGATTTTCTGCTCCCGTGGCAGCGGAGCAGAGTTGGGGCCATGAAGGAATTTCTTTTTATAAAAATAAAAAAATAAGTCCAGGAACAGGTTGGTTCTATTGGTTATTAGAACAGTCACAGTGTCCTTATACAAATTGCTCCTTAGGAAGTCACTCCATGTACCCAATATTTCTGATTATACCACATTGAGTCCCATTTGGTCTAGGATGCTTGTCTTTTTCAAAATCACATTAACGATATTCCTATTCCTTACTACTATATTAATATGACTGCCCGAACACAGCCATTTGTCCGAAATCACCCCTTCTTTTCCTAATTGTATTTGAAGGGCATTTCTCAATAAATTTCAGATGGCACCAACTAATTTGTAGTCATTCTCTTTAGTTAGATACCCCATTCCAAGTAGACTTAAAGAGACCTGCTCCTTACAGCCCCTCTTCTGATTGTTCTTTCCAATATTAAACACGTCTTTTTGTGAAGATAACAGTGATGTCTCTGTTCAGCAAATATTCCCCATTTAACCATATATAATTGGCAAGCCTAGGTGATGCAAAATATACATCAAGTCAAGGCCAACCTTAACCATTTTGATTCCTTGTGCAGCTCCCTGCTGGGCCCCACCACTCCATTCCCTGCACCCCCCACGTCCATGATTTGTACATAGATACATAGATACATAGATACATAGACAGTGTCGGCAGATAAGGGCCTATGGCCCACCCAGTCTGCCCATTTGAGCTTGTAAGTTCAGTTTGTTTTCCTAGAAGTCTGTTGCCCCTTACCCCTGACCTCCAGAATTCCTTTATGTCTATCCCATGCATTCTTAAATCCGTGATTGTTTCAGCCCCCCACTTCCTCTGGCAGGGTGTTCCACTTGTCCACCACCCGTTCTGTGAAGAAATTCTTTCTCATGTTTCCTCTGAATCGTCCTCCCTCCAACTTCATCCCATGCCCTCTAGTCCTGGAACATCTTTTTCACTTAAAAATAGTGTTTTCCTGCACCCTGTTCCTCCCTGTCAGATACTTGTATGTCTCTATCATATCCCCTCTCTCCCTCCTCTCCTCCAGGAAGTACATGTTCAGTTCCTTCAACCTGTCTTAGGTCTTCATACCTAACTAACCGTCCTGTCCTGTATTAATAAATTTTTACCAGGTCTACTAGTTTAACCAGTATCTTTTAATTAGTGCCATTGACTGCATTGAATTGTTTGACTTCACCATTGAAAATGAATCTGACTTGAGCCTGGAGCAAGAATGTAAGTTAAGTACGGTACTACTACCATATTTATTTCTATAAGGACAGGGACATCATCACTGGACACTCACACCTCTGATAATCTGATTTAGAAACAAGTTAAACAACTTAACTTTTCTGGAGGTGTGAGTAAGAGAGACTAGAGAATATTATCATAGGACAGCAGTAAGGTTGCCACCTGTCAGTTTTTTTACCTGGTGATCAGGTTTTCAGGGTCCCTATAAGGAAATCTGGTTTTCCTCTGTGCCTGTTAGATTTTTGAGCCATTTTGAGTGCTCACATACTTTGAAACAGAGTTTGTCATATCATTTATTGTTTCAGCTACATGCTCCAGGCTACAAACAAGTTCTCTTGTCAATATAACCCCTTGTTTGTGAAAGCAGTCAATCAGGGAGGCATAAAGTATGGCCATCAACACCTTTAGCACTTACTTAATCAAATCTTTTCTACTGCATCTTAAAATGGTATAGCAGAAAAGCTGCCCCCATCTTTTGTAACAGTAACAGAGTCAGTTGTCTTCCATTTTCATTTGCTGATAAACATTTTCATCTCTAACAAAATTAAGGCATTTTTAAATGTTTTAAATTATTATTTTTTCCTCAAGAAAAAAAGTATGGGCCCCCTAGGTGTAGGGTACAGCTTGCACCTAGGTAAGGCCGGCCCTGCATCAAATATTATGGCAGGGCTCATGAAATAAGATTTTTTTGGAAACTGAAACAAGATTCTGAAAATACAAAACATTTCTTTCTGAGAGATTTTTGTGAGTTCATGAAATAAGGATGCCATCTCATGAAAGAAGAATGTGAAAAAAATAAGTCCAAAATCTTGTTTTGTGAGAAGGCATCCTCTTGCTTGAGAATTTCATGAGCTCATGAAAGAAAATGGCTTCTCATGAAAGAAGACTCTGAAAAAAAAAATAAGTCCAAAATCCTCTTTCCTGAGACAAAATTCTTTTTTTGTATGGCCCTATACCTCTTTCGAGAGCCTCATGAAAGAAAAAATTGTCTCACAAAACAAAACTTAGTAAGGATTTCAGGATGTCCCCAAAACACATTTTAAACTAAGTCCAGAATCAAGCTAAACAACTCAAATTTAGCTAGATTCATGTGTGTATGTGTCTCCAGGGCATAATTTTTATGAGTTTTGAAAGAAAGTAGAAAAAAAGGGAAACAAGATAAGTGCCATATGAAAAAAGAATTTCTTTCTTATGAAAGAGGAATTTTGGCCTCATGAAAGAAGAATCGTCTTTCATATGGCCAAATTCTTCTTTCACATCAAACATCTATCCAAAAGACCCTACTGAGCATGACCAGAACTGAAATTTCAAATCCTTATAGCTTGGGATCTGATTAATATTTTTCACCAAACCAAAGAAATCGCCATTCTAGGGAAAGCCCTTTCTACCCTGAAATTTTCAGAACAAAATTTCAAACTGTCTGGTCTATATGTGATTGCAAAAAAACAGCAATCCCCCCTCCCAGATTTTTCCTAAATTTGTACTATCCAGATCTCTGAATCCACACATCTGGCCAGAATGAAACTTGCCAAATCAAGAGACCTTGCCCCCCCCAGACCATGCATGCAAACTTCTGTGCAATTCCATTGAACTAGGGTGAAGCTATTAAGATGCAGAGTTAGAGGCTTAATATTAAACACCCCACTGAACCCTAACTATAGCGGCGCTACCTCACCACTGTAATAAATGCAAAACATATTTTTTACTGATTTGTGATTTTCAAGAATAGGCAATGGAAATTCTTGGGTGGTTGAAGGCACGCAGAGATACTTCACACTACAGAACACACCCAAGATGTGGCATTATGTCACACCAACACACACCCTGTTACATCTTACTGCATGTCCAGATTCTAGGAGGTATATACAGCTCACATTGGGGCCTATGCATGAACCCATGTACACATATGGGTAAATCCCTGTATATTGTGCATGCTGCAGATCTAGATTATGGACTGGAAGCACAGGAGGTGGCAAGCATTGTGAAGAATAGGTGGCCGATCTTAACATCAGACCAGGATTTAAAATCAGTGTGTGTGTGTGTGTGTGGGGGTGGGGTGGGGGTTCAGGCATCTATAATATTATATTGTAGGAAGAAAATCTCAAAGACCTGCTAACCAGTAGCCATTATGTAGATAAACCACCTAATACCGTTGGACAGAGAACAGGATTTTTTGTGTACTTGTGTGTCACAACAGTAATATAAGTATTTGCAAATATGCATTGACTGGTCTATTATTTCAACATCCTAATATTGGTGAGGAATTTACAGGACCACAAGAATTAATATGACGTGTCTGACAAGATTTGCAGTGCATGCAGAGTGGTGCACCTCTGGCAAGTTGTATGTGGGAAGAACCACAAGATACATCAAAGAAAGAATTCAGGAACATGTGAGGGCAGTTTAGCAAGGGAGTTTACGAAATATCCTGGGGGAACACTTTAGGGCTTGTCATGGGTGTAACACCACTGCCTTCTTCATCAGGGCTGTGGATCATATGCCCCAAAATGAAAGGGGAGGTGATTGGCTAAAAATGTTACTAAGAAAGGAAACAGCACAGATTTACTGTCTCAAATCACTTTGTCTCAGTGATTTAAACATAGAATTGGATTTTAAACCCTTTTTGTAATGGCTCGGACAGCTGCTTTGAGTGTTCAGTTAAGTCAACCCTCTGGAAAATAATTTCACAATATGTATAGTCACTATATATTATCCATTATTGTATGATGTTGTAATAAGAAGCATGTAAAATGTTTTTAAAATTCAATTTTTATGTGAAAAAAATTGTGGCGAGTGATATTTATTTCTCATATTTGTTGGGGCTGATGTTGGTGGGATACATTAAGTTCTGTTTTGGATCTGAAAAAGAACTGGTGTTCGTAATAAAATGTAGGCAATGTGAGGTTGGATTACCTCAACCTTAATATAGTAGTAGTTAAACCGGTTTGAGGTAGTGATTCTTAGCCTCATGCTGCCATATGACTGTGTATCCCACTTGAGACCATCTCATCAGCAATTTATGGGATCAGTTGTGGCTAATATGCACGTTGATGGTAATGTTCTATGTTCACCTACATAGGTTAGGGTATTGTACAGGATTAAATTATGACAACTGGTTGCATATATTAGTTGAGTGTCCCATTTATGGGTTTTCATGTGGTTTTTAAAAGTATTTTGTATTCATTTGGGTCCTGAATGTTTGTGTGGTAAATGTTGGCTTATTTCTTTCACATGCCAACGGTTAAATTGTGAAGTGTTTTTTTTTTATTCTAATTAAGTACTGATTAACATAATTTTGGTATATAAAATGAGGCTGTTTGTATGTGAACACTACTCCCTGATGAAGTCTCTGGCTTGAGGTGCAACAAAGGGGTGTTTGCCATCCCATGTATGTTTAATAAATAACAGGCTGTATTCAGTCAGTGTGTGCTCCCTTTTTTTTTCAAGAAAGTATGCCAAAGCCAAGCAGCATGCACGTAGGGTGCACAGCAGTACGCAAACAGGTTACACGTGTCATTATGCCTTGGCCACACTACAGGTGTGTCTGGGTGTGTGGCTGCATACCTGCATGTGTGCAACATACCTATGTGCATGTATGACAAGCACTAAGTCACCCTGGTGCATGGAGCAGCATGTGCAGCACTCCACCCTGTGGACGGCTGCTGCAAACTGCAGGTATGAAGGACAGGAACATATGCTGCAGCACAGAACACCCATTGTACATGGTCCCATGGGCATAGGACCTGTCAGTTCCCTTTTATGATGGCCCACAGCACCATGCAGGGTGCAGGTGGCCACAGTGTCCCCTACCCAGGCCCACAGACCCAGACAGCAGCAACACATCCCTACCCAGAATAACGATGACAATACTGGGTACATAAAAATGTCTTTAATAGAAAAAAACTGTATCTCACACACAACAGTTCCAAATGGACTGCACCAACTTGTGCTAGCTCATCATCCTCCACTCAGTCCTTCTCATCCTGGGAGACATCGCTGGATACCTCTTCTGTACTGGGCATGTTTCAGAGCTGGATCAGTGCCATCCAGCAGAAAGGGGCCACGATACCCCTCTAACACAAGTCAAAAGAGGACAGTCATGAGTGGTATGTACATGCAGGGCTACTGCTGTGCACAGTTGTCACAAACACTCCCCCATAATGCTACTGGTACATAGCTTGGAGGCCTCCTCTATGGCCCGCAGCTCCCCCACCTCATCCTTGTAGTAGGTGTCCTGGGATCCTACACACACCATGACAGAAAATAAGGAGATACAGGGACACATGCCTCCATTGTGCCACCACCACCAATGCAGCACTGTCCGGCTGCTCCATATGCTGGACCACCATCGTCTCAGGATGGCCATGGTAGTCCTGTGGAGACATAATGAAAGTTGAACACATCACTGACACAGCACCATACCTGACAGACATACATACACACAAGACCCCACATGATATTCAATGTATGCTACCTGATCTAATGCTCCATTGATCTGTGCTCATTTACAGTGATGTCCTGGTTAGGATAGAAAACTGTATTGTCATGATAGTACATGCACCATGGTGGAGGGGTACACAGCAATGATATTACTGCACAACAGAGCAGAATCATGTATAGGACTGTCAAAACATAGACAGTAACATTGCATACAGCTATACCAGACAGATGTACACTTAACTCTGCAGGTTCAGTGACCTGCCACAGCTCCCCCCTGTTCAGGTTGTCCTAATAGGGTAGGACACCCTTCACAGCTTGCAGGGATATATCCCCATATGTTCCACGTCCAGCACGGTCATGGTGCATGTTTGCAATACAGCTGCCTCTGCCATTACTGTCATCCCTATTGTATGGTGAACCTGTGACACATGATTATGTGGTGCCAACTCACCATTGTGCTGGGTCACCACCCATTTAAAGGGGGCCTTGTCAGCAATCAATGCCTAAGCACTGGAACAGGTAGTGCTTCTGTGTGGATTTTGAGGTTGTAGAGATTACACACCATGGGACATCCATAAGAGGGTCCACAGGATGTGCCCAGGCCTACTTCTAAATGTCCTCTTGATAAATGGCAAAAGGGAGAAACAAACAGCTATTAGAGTTTGCCTGAGGCCACATATATTCATGCCATGGATGGATGTTGGGCAACTGTGGGGCACACTTTGCACAGAAAGATTCTGCCTGGAGCACAGCATAATTACCAGGCTGTGTGACATGCTCCATACACATTTAGCACCACAGTCACTGAGATCATAGGTGAAGTCTGTGGAAATGAAGGTGATATGTGCCCTGTGGTACTATGCTATGGGGTTCTTTCAGAAGATTGCTTGGGAGGGCACTGGTGTCAGCTAGTCATCCATGTCCAGTGCCCTGCACCAGGTCATAAGCACCCTACAATTACATGTGCATGAGCACATAGCATTCCCCCACTGCAGAGGGTGACACACATACCACAAAGGAGGCATTCCATGCCATGTATGGCATGCTCAATGTACTTGGCGCAACAGATTGTACACATGTGGTAATCCTAGCAGTGACTGTAGATGAGACACCCCTTTAGGAACCACAAGGGGTTCCACAGCATTAGCTGCCATATAGTATGTGATGCAGGTGATATCATCACCAATGTGTTTGCTAAGTACCCTGGGTCATGTCATGACTCATACGTCTTCAACGGTTCCAGGTTTTGTGCCCTCCTCATGGTGTGTGGCGGTGCCAATGGGTAGCTGCTAAGTGAGTATAGATATGCAGCAGGTGTGACATAGGTGAATGCAGTGCTGCATGATGTTGAAATGGCTGTTTTTTCCCACTGCATACATGACAGCAGATACCCACTATAGCCATACCTGCTGACTCCATTTCTGGTAGTAACCATTGCAGTGGAGAAGGCATATAACAAGGCCCACAGGAAGACCTACGCTGTGATCAAGAGGACTATAGAGCTTCAACAGATGAGGTTCTGGTGGCTGGATCACACCAGTAGCATAATGATGCTTGCCCCTGGGATGGCATGCAAAGTGATCACTGCATACATCATGCTGCACAACATGGTCACATGAAAAAGGCTACCCATACCACATGACAAACAGGGTGATATCCCACGGGTGATTAGGGCAGTGTCCACCAGCACTCTGGTCCCAAGACACTGTCTGGCTGGGAGGTACCTCATGCGCTTGTGCAAGGTGCATTCCACAAATAGGGAGGGACACTGCTGTGGAACTGTGATGAATTTGGTATGACCTGAGTGCTTATTCCTAGGGAGGTAACTATGTCACCATTCCCACGGCTATTGTGCATGGCCATATGTGGCCATGTTCAGGGGGTGTTTGTGGCTGTATGGGGGGTATGCAGCTGTGTATAGTTGTCCTTGATTGTGTACATTAGGTTCATGACTTTCACCTTGTGGTAGTGGTGTGGTGCTGCAGACTTGACTCACATTCTACTGGCCAGTTGCCTTCCTAGGTATGTAGATGACCATGTGCCCAAATGCCTGGTCTTGGCTGTCACCTTGCCTCCCCTGTTGGCCATTTATCAGGCTATGCATTCAGAACTTGCAGTGGTTGGGTCTCTCTTGGGACATCCAGAATGTCTGGAGTGGTGGGTACTGGTCAGCTTCCATGTGTGCCATGGGTCCTGGGGACTGGTGGGTGCAGGATGGAGGGGAGTAATCTGTGTGTGCCATGGGGCTGAGGGGACTGGTAGCTGCTGGCTTGATTGGGTGTCTGGGTGTGGCATGGGACCAGAGGGGCTGGTGAGTGCTGACTGGATGGGGCATCTGGCTATGACATGGGGACAGACAGGGTGAGTGTGATAGGCATGGCTAGCAGGTGTTTGGTAAGTCACTCCAGTAGGTTGCTGATGTGGTCAATGCCTCATTGTGCCTGCAGGTGATAATGTTCAAGCTGGCACACCTCTGAGTAGTACATATGCAGTATGCCACATGTGGACACCCTCCTTGGCCTGATGGGCAGGAGGTTTGAGGGACCATCGTCCCCACTGTCACATGACCATTGTGCTGTGGCCTGGGGCACTCCTGTGTCCATTGGCTGTGTGCATGTGGTGGCAGGGCATACACAAAGATCATGCTTATGTGGCTGTGTCATAGTGCCATCTGTACCCTCTATTCTACCACAGGACAGCCAACCATGTTGTGCTAGAGAGGGTGTTGCAGGGCTGGGGGAGACTGGGGGATGGCTGTCTGTGGTTGTTGTATCCATATCCTGCATGTCCTCCTGGGTTTCCTCCACAGTATCTGTGTATGTGTTTTCAGGTAAGGACACCTCATCCACCACAACTGCTTTCTCCTGCATTGTACCTGTGGGGTGAGAGAAAGGGGCATTGTTACATTCAGCTGCACCACCATGGGTCTCACTGTGTACTTCTGGGCCAAGGTTCAATTTTAACATTGTTTTACTAGCCCAGGACCTAGCGCAACTTGTCCATCTTGACTAGTGTAGGTTTTTTATGGCTGTTAATGAAGTTAAAAAAGTCCCTACTATAGTGTAGTCCTCATCCTAATCTCCCTCAGTGTTCTAGATGACCTGGCGTGATTAACAGCTCATTATAATCTGCAATTACCTGGCAGTTTAAGAGGTGGAGCCAACAAAAGACTTAATGTGAGTCATTATCACTCAGTTGTTAAGACATTTATCTAGTGTGCAGGCTGTGATCAAGGGTAGAGTGCTGTTTCATCACTAGCTTCCAGTTTTCTGAACTTGTCTTTGTCTGATGATTTGTCCTACGTTATTAATACTAGTGTGCCTCATGTTCCTACATTTTGAGTGTCTGTATCCAATATTTCAGTGACAAAATGCTAAGAGGTATACAGAGTCTGCCCTGCAGGTGGTGGGTTTTATCTCAATCTCACCACAGCTGCTCCCACTCACCTCCCAGTCTTTTGACTCTATACTTTCCCTGGATACCACTGCAGACCAGACTCTGAAGTGACCATTAATACACCCATAGCTGCCATTACTGGCAGGTGTAGGGGTGTACAGCTGTTCTTAATGGTCCAAGACAATTAATGCCATCCATGCAGTCCCACCCTTATCCCACCCAGCATGTCATTTCATCCTAAAAACAATGCTTTGGAGCAGACATGGAACAAAAATAAACCTTAATAAAAAAAAGTAGTATTTGAAAGGTTAAAATAGGCTTTCCTGTGCTGTATAGATCATCCTATATAGAAAGAGAGGTAGTATAGCAACATGTCTGTGTACCGTTTCTCCTGGGCTGATGAAAGGACAATGTTTTAAAAAAAATCTGTTATTGTTGGGGCAGAGCATGTTAAATCAATACTTTTGTGCCTGGTATATATAAACAGAAATGTCATAAAGTTTTCTATATCCCAAGCCCAAAGGTTTGTGTGGCTCCCACCCCAAAGAAATCCTAGAACTGCCCCTGACTAACTTGACACTGTACAAAAACTTCCAAAAGTGCAGGTCTCCAGTTGATCACAGGGTGGGGCTGAAAGTGTCTTTCTCGGCCTGACTCTGTTCATTACCCTGTGGGTAGTAGTGAGAGTATGGCGAGGTGCATGATGATTTTGGCTATTGTGTGTATAGAGCTAGGACTGCTTGACTGAACATTTACTATTTTGGTATCCTTTGGTTTGGTGGGGTGGGGTCCCAGAAAGAGGAAGCCAGGGGGCCATGGTATTAAACAATGAAGGTGCGACTGGCCTGCCGGCACAGCAGTTGGATTTCCGCTTGCGACTCCAGTGACCCGGGTTCGGGCACGAGCTCGGGACACTGGAGGGCCAGCCGGGGGGAGACAGCTTGAGCATCCCACGACTGCTCGCTGTCTTCAGGGAGGGAGGGAGAATGGCGACCCGGTGTTGGAGACCAGGGGTATGGCAACACGTTGGGGTCATTGCTGGGAGGTGTGTGGCAGATGTCGGCTCTTGTCTTGACTTCCGGACATCACGCACCACAAGGAAATCAGGAAAATTGCTCGCTGGCCACCGGATGATGGCTCTCTGTTCCCTGAGTGCCTCCAGTGCCTTCCCAGGGCCTCCTGTTCCTCAGCAGCATCCCGGGCCCTAAAAGTATATGCTGGGGTCCTTCCCCCTTCCTGGTGCCTTCCCTCTCGGAGAAGGGGGACCCGCCCAACAAAGAGATACACCGGGATATCCCGGGATCGGCTGCGATACGAGGTCCAGAGGAGAGCTGGGTAAGGACAGTGGGGCGAGGGGGAACATGTAGGAGCCTGAAGGAGTGGGAGCCAGCGAGCACGAGGGTGGGAAAAAAAAGCAAACAATGAGGGTGCACATTCCATGTGATTGCATCGCAATCTCTTTTTTTTTCCTGGGGTAGGAAACAATGTAGGAGTGGGACCAGGATAAATATGCAATTATGAGAGTATTTCTGTGGGCTAATGCAATTTTGAATCAACTTGTCCTTCTGGCTAGTGCAAAAAAAGGTTAAGGTTGACCCCTGTTTTGGGCACACTAAGGTACACATACCTGCACCATCTGTGGTTGCGTGTCATCCTCCACAGTGGGTCCAGTCTCCGCCTGGAGACTGTGCACTGTCTCAGGCTCTGCAGGGTGCAAAACAGGGTGATTAGTATTCTCGTGGCATCCAGGACTTCCCAGCCCTTGTCCATTCAATGTACTCCATACCTGGCACTGTATACATGCCCTCCTCCTCCTCCCCATGCAAGGCAATGTCAGAGAGGATGTCAGCTTCCACTTTCTTCCAGGGAGTTAGACTGAGTTCCTTTATGGGCAGGTCACCATCCTTGCCTAGCTGTGCCTGTTTTACAGCTGCCAGTTTCTGCTTGACAGCTTGACAGCTGACCAGTGTTCATGCCACTTGAGCTCAATGGCCAACAGTGACCATGCCTCTGGACTGGCTGCCTTTACCATGACCTGGATGTTGAGCCACAGGTGGGCTTTGGTCTTGGTAAGTGCTTTCAGTGACTTTGCAACATATGGCATAGCTCATCTGAATATCTGTCACCATGGCTGCCACCTGCCTGCCTGTGAAGTTCATGGACAGTGACTAGGCACACCAGCATGCCCTTTGACCTCCATGCCTCTCAGGGCATCCCTGTCCTGTGCCATCAGTCCCTGACGTTGAGCCAGGTACCCCAGGTGCATCATCATCGTCCCCTGCTACTGCCTGTTCTCCCTCATCCTTCACAGTATTCACCTCCCTGTTTATACACCGGACCAGTGACAATGCTTTTATATGGGGGGCGTCTAGGGATAGGGATGCACATTTTCAGACCACCCCACAGTACCTCCATGTGGCACTGCGTGTGTCCATAGGTTACACTTATGCCTCGGCTGGCCCTGCACATGCGTTTGTGCATAGCGCATAGTTGTTCCACCATTCAGGAGTGTAGCTGTGCACCAGCATTACAACACTTCTGGGTGCAGTTTCAATGCTTCCATGCATAGGACCTATTAAGACTGAAGCACTGGGACTGTATTACGGCTCACACATCAGCTTAATAACTACCTATGAGCACTACATCTTGTCTAGCATGGAAGATCCTTGGTTCAAAAACACTTTGCTTCTGTGTTTACCAGATGAAAAGAATGATGAGAAACACTTCACAAGGACTCCCACTGAATAATTATTGAAGTAAATGAAACAGATGAAGCAGGGACAAAATAACATTGGCCAATGCATGTTTGCTAGCTTGTACTGGCAGAGTATTTGTTTTGAGCATATGTAACATAGCAATAAAATTAACAAATTAAAGAGCCAGCCTAATGGCATGGAGGGCTGAGGCACCTTCCAATCAAAGTAGTGGCCTGCAGTAGTATGGATTTACTCAAGACGTGTCTTGATATCTATCTTAGCATGAATAACATTATGGGTTATTCATAAGTCGATGGTGAGCTAAAATGGATGCAAGTCTGAAAAAAGCTCTGTAGCACCTATGATACCTCGTACCACACCATCGACCCTGGCTCAGAAATGGACATGGGTGGCTTGGGAAGGAGGACAGAGTGTCCAAGTGGTGGGCCAATCCAAGGATAGCCTGGTTTTCAAAGGTCATGGGGTTTGATGACAACACACACGCTTTCGGCTTTGACGTTGTTGGAAGGATAGAAACATAGAAGTTGACGGCAAATAAAGACCACAAGGCCCATCCAGTCTGCACGTTTCCTTTTCTACCTTATGAATGTGTTTGCTCTGTCAATGGCCTATCCATTCATACTCATCTGTATTGCTCTCTTATGCCTATCCCATGCCTGTTTGAAGCCCTGCACTGTATCATATCCACCACTTCATGAGGTAGACCATTCCATGCATCCACCACCCTGTCTGTGAAAAAGAACTTCCTCACATTACCCCTTAATTGGCCTCCCTCTAATCTCATGCTGTGGCCTCTTGTCCTGCTATTTTTCTTATATTGAAACATGTTAGACTCTTTCACCTTGTTAATGCCCTTAAGGTGTTTGAATGTTTGGATCATATCACCTCTCTCCCTCCTTTGCTCTAGGGTATACATATTGAGCTCTGTTAATCTGTCCTTATATGTTTTCTGATGAAGTCCCTGCACCATTTTGGTTGCCGTTCTCTGGACTGCCTCAATTTGGTTAATGTCATTCTGAAGGTGTGGCCTCCAGTACTGCACGCAGTACTCCAGATGGGGCCTAATCAGTGTCTTGTAAGGAGGGATTACTACCTCCCTCTTCCAACTTGTGATACCCCTACTAATACACCCCAACATCCCTCAAGCCTTACCTACTGCTTTAATGGTCTGCTTGGATGATTTCAGGCCATCGGCTGAAATGCAGGGTGCTGCATCTGGGGGTTAGAAACCTGGGACATGCATACGCCCTGTGGGGAGGACCACACTGCAATTCACATCGGGCGAGAGGGGCTTAGGGATAGTGGTGAACAGCAAAATGAATAACACAGAGAACTGTCAAAGAGCTGTAGCAAAAGCAAACAGGATACTAGGCTACATAACCAGGAGGATTACCTTCAGGAGGAGTGCGATGATCTTCCCTCTGTATAATGCCCTGGTTAGGACACATCTTGAGTACTGTGTGCAGTTCTAGAGACCCCATCTTAAGATGAATATAGTGCTGCTGGAGAGGGTCCAGAGGAGGGTTACCAGTATGATTCAGGGCATGGAGGGTAGGACCTACGAGGAGAGACTGGATGAACTCAATCTGTATGCATAGCAGGAGAGCAGGAACAGAGGGGACATGATAGAGACTTTCAAGTATGTAAAGGGGATAAATAAAAGCCAAGCCAGGGAAGTGTTCAGGCTTAAGAAGAGGGGAACTACCAGGGGGCACAAGTGGAAGCTGGAAGGAGTGAAGTACAGGGGGGAGCGCAGGAGACACTTCTTCACAGAGAGGGTGGTGGAACCATGGAACGCACTGCCCAGGAGTCTGGTGGAAGAGACCACAGTGGCAGGATTCAAGAAGGGTTGGGACAGGTACAGGGGGAAGCTGAGGCCAGGGAGGGCCACCTCTGGGGCTGGGGGGTGGACAAGCGAGCTCCCAGTAGGGGGCTAGCTTCCGAGCAGACATGATAGACCATGGGGCCTATTCTGCTGGCTTTTACTATGATACTATAATACTATGATGGTCTAAGTCTCTTTGGGATGGACACGGGGATTACCTAGGAAAAGGGATGACCATTGTTTGATTAGGCCTGGGCTGCTTGAGCAGGTTTGGGGAGAATTGTGACAGGTGGGTTCTTACATACCAGAAATAGTATAATTCAGAACTACCTTTTTGGTAGCCTTCTAGGGGGCATTCTGAGTGTCTGAGTTGGTGCAGTCAAACAAGGCGGCTGACACAGAAGTGGTCTTGGCATTTGAAGAGGTGGCCTTGACAACTGAAGGTATGTTCTGTGCATCCAAAAAGCAAAGCAGATTGTCTGGCTTTCAGTTGCTGGTGCAGTCTGCAGGCACCTGTGGGGATTGTATGGAACATAAGGGCAGAACTGCAAAAATACATAGCCCAGAGACCTGGGGGGTGGACTGTTATTTTGTCATGAAAACATATCCTCTTTGACTGTATTTCAGTTCAGATACATCCTAGGCAGGGTCATACCATGTTTGAACATTCTTACAACTGCCTGTCAGTACACTGTTTACATTGCACTTGCACTTTCTTTGCATTCTATTGTATACAGTACCATTATATTATAGCACTTTATTCTGTACTAAACTGTATTTAATGTATTCAATGTATTTCTACTCACTCTACTCCCTGTACCATTTTCTCAGTTAATGTAATTGCATTGTCTGTATTACCCACGTGCCATCTCTATAGGTCAGGTCATGCCTGAAAATGGTCTATTGCATCAGAGCACGTACCTGGTAAACAAAAACAAAAATAAATAAATTAAGGGATTGGGGTTGAATTTAGCAGAGTTCAATACTCATCCATTTTGTATCAGGGCATTCATGAAGATGATGGCTGTAGGGTTTACAGATGCTCAGATAGAGGCATTGGGATGATGGAAGTCACAAACCTTTGAAGGGCATGTGTGTCCACATTTGCTCTGATTTTTATTTGTGTTTACTGACAGGTGGCAGATTCCAGATGATGCAGGTGTGGATCTGCACACACTCTTTAATCCATTTTGCAGCCAAAAGAGCTAGGCAGATGCTGGGAGGTGCAAACCTCTTCCTAGACCTACAACAGCAGCAGGTACAGTGGATGGGGCACTCAGGAAGCAGGTGGAAGGACTTTGTACTGTGGGTCATTGCAGAGACCTATTGGCAGGGCCCTCCTGTGGTGCTGAGTGTGAATTTGGGGACAATGACTTGGGGCTGGTGAATTCCCTGGGTTTGATTTGCCAGATGAAAGACAACCTCAGTTTCTTACAGCACTGTTGGCCTGGAATAGTATTAATATGGTTGCACATTGTACAAGAGCAGAAATGGAGGCCTGCGAGGGATCCTGACACAACCAAGAAGAATCACAGGATGGTCAACATGTCAGTGCACAGCTTTATGGGCTCAGTAGGTGGCAGGGTACTGTGGTATGATAAAATTGTGAGCAAATTATCACAGCTGTGTGCAAAGGATAGGGTGCATTTGTGTACTATGGGTATGGACAGGTTTTTAGCAAATATACAGGGTGTTTGTGAGAACTGTTAGTGTGACTTCCTTTGGGGGTGGACTATAGTTATCCTGTGGTGGCATGGTATTCTCACAGGTAGAGTACAAAAGGGATAATGGGGGAACCTGCCACTGACACAGACGTGTTCCTCTCAAGACTGGCAGGAGGCAAGGCCCTGATAAGTGTGCACCCTATGGGCCAGTAGAAGGAGAGCATCCTTGTTTTTTTCCTGCATGTTTAGCACCCTCCAACGGGGAGGGGCAAACAGCAGATGGCTCAGGAGCCATCCCTTATGCCTCGGAGACTGGAGTCCATCTAGAGGCTGTGCCCCTTTTTAATAAATGGTGGGTCAGCCTGGAGGGTCCCCTATAAGTATATGGATGGACCAGTGGGTGGCGTTCCATCTAAAAAATCGCATGCTGGCACTACCAAGCTGCCCACACCATGCAACTACTTGTTGTTGATTGTGTATAAAGAAACACATGGCGGTGGCCATTTCTTCCAAAACACTGTGCATATCTTTTCTGTTCAGGTAAAGGGGGTAAGGGACCTACTAAGACAATAGACAGCAGGCAAAGTGGTCCCTTGAAGCCTGCAAGGATTTATCTGTGGGGTCTTCCCCAATGCCTGGCAAAAGGGAGGTAGCAGGGAACAGCAGTGAGATGGTAAAAAGGGAGGGTCAGTTCAGGAAGATAGGGCTACCCAGGGGGGTGGAGGAAGACTGGTTTGGAGGGAAGGAGCAGAGAGGCTATATGAGGGCTAGGACATTGAAGCCCAGCTTCTTTTCTCCTTCTTCTAGATGAGATCCCCCACCCCATACCCTGAAAGCAGGGGAAAGAGGTCTGAGGGTAGGAAGAGCACATTTTATACCAATAAGTGGGAATCACTTTGTGGGTTCAGGAGGATTTTCCTGTTTATTTCCCATGAGTTTTTTTTCCAAGTTGTTAGCCTCCTCTAACAGGATAGTGTTAGGGAGGTAATGTAAGTATGTTAGTCAGTAAATGTGGCAGCATGGTAGTCCCACAGGTAGAGTACTTGAGGAGTAACAGGAGGAACCTTCCACTGACACAGATGTGTTCCTCTGGAGGTTGGCAGGGGGTGAGGCCCCAATGAGTGGGAGTCCTACAGGCCATTCAGGGGTGAGCATTTTTGGGTTTTGGTCTGCCTGAGTAACACCCTCCAACAAGGGAGGGATGCATGACACACAGCTCAGTAGCTACCCCTTATGCCTTGGATGCTGGAGTCCCTCCAGAGGCTGTGCTCCTTTTTAGTAAATTGCAAGTCCATCTGGAGGACCCCCTGTAGGTAGGGTGACAGACCAGTGGAAGGTTCGGATCCCCTGAAAAGTAGCTTGCTGACACTACCATGCTGCACACGTCACACTACTGCTTGTTGTTTGTTGTTAATAAATAAACATATGGCTGTGGCCATTTCTTCCAAAACACCATGTATGTATTTCCTCTTTGGGTAAAGGTGGTAAGCTAACAGACAAAAATGTAGCACTACATGAATGGCTTACTGAAAAGGTGATTTATTTATCTACCAAAAGATTCCTCTTGGTATGGTACTGTCAGGAGGTCTAAACCTCACTCTCAGGTTCTTGGCAATAATTGGCATGCAAGGAATCACAAACATATTGCATAAGAGTAATAAAGCTTGTTTTTATTACTACCAAAAGAAATATCACAGTTGCCCTAAGCAGTTCTTACCAATAGGAACTGGGAGCCAATGCTAAGCGTTCCCTATACCTCGAGGAATCTCCGTGTCTCCTGGGGTCTCCGAGGTAGAAGACGCTATGTCTTACATCATATACCTAAGATAATTACCATGGTTACTGTAAGACAGAAACATTTTTAGTTACAGAGATGAGCCCTATTGGCTAAATTAGAGGTGGCTCCTCAGTCTAAGATAATAGTATACAATTTCGTTATAGTCATCACTTTGTAGAAACAAAGAGGTACAGTTTGTACATAGCCGTGTAGTAATACAAATCATCAGAAGATGGCAATGCTGACGCATATATTAAAATCATTACAAGGACACAGATGTCCTAACATCTTGTAAGCAAGAAATACGTGTATATTGGAAAGTAAAGTGTATAGCAATAATGTGCATACATATCCTGATATCTACTCTTATACGGTAGATGGCCTTAGCCCTATATGTTAGTATACCATATACCTAAATGCTAGCTGTCTGCGGTGTACTTGTGGGGGTACCAATTAGGGTGCAGGGACCTCGTGTAACATTCCCTCCTTGTTACCTCAAAAGGGGCAACACAGGTACAAGTAAGGGATTGAATAGGGAGCAGGGGTCATTTACAGACCTGATGCATGAGCCTTGTAAAGGAACTCCAGCTGCTCACGGTATTGGCGTAATGTGCGCTGTAGGCAGCAAAGCATAATAATAAGAAAAAATATCAAAAATGCTTGTATAATAAAACATTTAAAGATAATCTCTAACCAACTGTTAGTGAGTGCACTATTCATTTCACCATCATTAATTAGGGCAAGGACAACTTCTTTAGCTTAGGAGATATTATTGCTGATGTGGATGAGATGGGTGCCTTTCCTGTCTAAAAGTGACTTTAATGTCATAGTTAAAGGATCAATGTGTACATTAAAGTAAGGTAAATACTCTGAAAGAGTAAGCAGATAATCAGGGTTACCATCAATTATATCACGGTCCATAATTGGGATGGGGTAATAACTGTGTGCCCAATAACAGTTTTCTGATGCAGGATGAAACAAAAATTAGGAGCATCAATAGAATATGTTTGTGTACCATACGTAAAACTTTGGTAATTGGCTACCACACAATATTCACCATCTGAATTATATTGCATTTTCACAGTAGGCAGTCTTCATTTTTGCAACTGTACTGGGCAAGTATATGTCTGTTCGGAAATTCATGTTGACAGGTGGTTAACCTCCTTCTGATAAGACTGGTACAACTTGGAATCATCTGGAGCAGATGTTGAGTCCTGGTATTCTGTGCCATTAGTGGTGATGTCATCGTCCATGGAAAAGGATCAATCGATACTGTCTGGGGAATAGCCACATACAGGTTTAATAACATCAAATACATCACATTGACACAAATAAATATACCCTTTCTTCTCACAGCAGTCCATGTGTGGCGTGATCCATGCTTCCAGAAGAGAATGGAAAACCAGTAGAGGAGGCAAATTGAGGCGATCTCTGTAGATGTCTGCATCCAGTTGCCCAATGGAGTGCACAGATGCAAGCTGATCAAATATAGCTGCAGTAGGATCAAAATGTGGTAAAGAAACCATGAAAGACACAAACATAGTATCCTTAATTGAACATTTCTTAGAAGTAAAACAAGGACCAGTATTAGGCTGCCTGGTCACAAAACCCAAATTCCTAGCAGTAGAAATTGAAATAGTTAAAGACTGTAGCACACACATGGCAACAAAGTAAGGGGATTTGCAATGAGGACAATACCATTTAGAGATACGTATATCATGTATGATATCAGGGATTCTTCCAGATTCTAGATCACGGAAGAGATTGTTGATGGTAGTGATAATGTAAGAGCCATAGGCTGAGCATAATATTTCATGGGCAATGTATTGCTTACCTGCTTCTTTACTGTTTTGTGCAATTAGTGTGTAAATCTTATCTTTAGAATCTGAAAATGCCTTAGCAATATGTGCATATTGTATACAGTACATCTTTCTTCCTGACTAAGGCCATCCACACCATGCAATAATGGGGGTATAATATCATTCATAAGACCAGTTTGAAACTTCTGTGAATGTGATTTGATAGCAGCAATGTCAGCCTTATTCCAGATGGCCATTGCCATACCAAAAACAGTAGTGATGGTGCCTGTGGCACCAGTGACATCAGATGTGTTGCAGGTAGTACGTTTATGACTTTGAACATCTTGATTAGGTTTTCTCCTAAAATTGCCTCTATGCTCAGGGGTGTGCACCCCGGCCATAGGTTCTTGGTTACGAATCTGAAAAGCTGCTAAGCTATCAAGTAGCAGAATACTATAAAACAATGATGCATTAATAGTATGGCACATACATTCTTTCATATTCCAGTATGTAAAGTTAAACAAAACAGGTATATGCATAAATTGTAAGTTGTTAATAAGTGATCCAGGTCAAGCAGTGGCTGTGAGACCACTATGAAGACCAGGGGATTGTTTTGGACACTCCAAAAGCTGTTTCTCAGTAGGGTGTAACACAGATAAATACATGGCAGCTGATGCCATGTTGTGTACAGCACAAAATTTCCTGGCAGAATCTTTAGACAATGAATCACAACTTGAGGGGTCAATTAAGGCAGTGATATTGTATAAACCAGAATGTCTAAGAAAGGTTTGGAGCAAGGACAAAGTACCATTTGGGGATAATTTTGCATTGTGCCATCCATGGAAAGTTCCCTTGGAGAGCTTGGCAACAGGGAGTATTTCTCGTTGAGATTTAGTTTTCCACTCAATTTGTAGGGTAGATTTATCAGGAACAACAACCGAGGCAGTGAGGTAGGCATCTGAATCTTCCTGGACAGTAATCAAATTGTCGGGAATATTGATGGAGACTCCCTCTGGGGTAGTTGCGGTGGATCAAGGTGAGGAAGGAGGTGCTTTATCGTGCCTTGGATGCAGGGGATAACTCCTGAGATGAGGAGAAAATGGAACAAGATAGCCATCTTGACAGTGTATCTGAAAAGGAAAATCAAACATTAGTAAATTAGTACTTTTCCACCCAATGGGGAGAGGAAAAGTAATTATTCTCCTTTATACAGTTTCAGTTGGTTTGCATGTAACCATTTGTCAGTCAGTTTGTTGTTTAGCATGAGTCTAACCTGGTAGACTTCTGGACTGAGTTTGTTGACAATGGGGTAGAGGCCTTCCCACTTATTGGAGAAGGAATGTGTGGAATGTGCGGAATGTGCAAATCTAAGATCCATTACCTGATCCCCAACTTGCCAATCCACTTCTTGTGCGTGTTTGTCAAACTGAATTTTGGACTGTTGCTGGGTCTTGCCCATGCAGTTAGCAGCATACAAATGGGTGTGTATAGAGGTCTTTTCTGAGTTTTTCCTCATATTGGTCCACTGAGACATGATCTGCAGTGGGGCTGTTCAGGTCAAACAACAGGTGTTCAGGTAATCTCATTTGTCTACCAGTCATCACCTCAAAGGGTGTCAACTGGGTGGTGGCTGAGGGTGTACCCCTAATAGCCATAAGGAGTAATGGCTGTAGGGAATCCCAATCCTTGGGATTGTCCTCAATAAATTTGGAAAGCATTTGCTTAATCCATCTGTTGGCTGTCTCTACTTGAACTGAGGATTGTCGATGGTAAGGTATGTGGAACCTCTGATGAACTCCGAGGAGTTTAAGGACTTCTTCCATCAACTCACCTGTAAAAATGGTTCCTTTGTCAGAGTCTACCTTAAGAGGTAGGCCCCACCTGGAGAAAATCTGTTACACCAGGATTTTGGCAGTGGTTTTAGTGGTGCATGTCTTAGTGGGGAAAGTTTCAACCCACTTAGAGAAGAGGTCAGTTACTACAAGGGCGTATTTGTTGTTTCTGCTGGTATTGGTCAGGGGACCAATAAAATCAATCTGTATGGCATGCCAAGAGCCAGAATGCCTTTGTGGTAGCAGCTTAGAATTACATTTGGTAGGGATAGGGTTGTTTTGCGTACAAACAAGGAAGTTGTCTATATACTGTTTGACATCCTTGGTGACACCAGGCCACCAGGTGGTAGTCTTGAGCCTTTGGAGTGTGTTTTCCACTCCCTGGTATCCACCAGTAGGGATGTCATGCACTTGGTGCAGAAATTCAGACATAAGATGATGAGGGACCACCAACAATTTGGTGGGGGTGTCATCTGGTTGATACCAGATGAGCTTGTCATCAGGGGATAGGTGTAACCTACCTTCATGCCTTTGGTTGGGGTTATGGGTAGGGAAATTCTTCTCAGTACCTTTGTCCAGGAATCTGAACACATTTCTGAGTCCACAGTCAGCATGCTGGGCTTCTGAAAAATCCAAGGGGGAAAAGGGTTCAGGTTTCTTCCTGACTGCTGCAATGTGTACGGCTGCTCTGGCCTCTGGATGGTCCATCATCCAGGTATCCCCCCTGGGCCCCTTCCTTTGCAAGGGTGTCAGCAGTGTCATTAAAGGCATGATAGGGGTCATGTATAGAGTGGGCCTTAACTTTGTGTACATAGAGTTTTTGTGCAAACTTCTGTGCCAGTGAATTAATGCATATTACCAGTTCCTTGTGTTTCACTGGGCTGCCATCAGAGGAGGTAAAAGAGTTCTTCCGACAGAAAGGAAGAAATTCTGTAAGGGGACAGAAAACCCAGTTAGAGTCTATAAAAATAATGGTGTCCTCAGTTCCATGCTGGATGAACTTGAGGATGCAGGCCACCGCCGCATCTCCGCATACTGTGATGATGCCACACTGCAAAGCTTAGAAATCTTAACAGTGTTACCAAAAGGGTAAATTACTAAGATGCCCATTCCTGCTGTCTGTTCTCCCTGGTAGTAGGAAGCTGAGCTGTCAGTAAAGACACGACACAGTGAGGTGTTCTCAAGTAGTTGTGGTGTAGTTGGAAGGAAAGGATTTGGATCTGGTAGATCAGGTGGCTGCAGTGTACAGTCATGGGGCTCTCCTTGGAAAAGGAGACCATGAGCCAGCATGGATGGCATTTTGGTTGGGTGGACCTTAATGTCTCTGTCCTGGAGAAGGAGGGACCAGTGTGTCAGTCTGGTATTGGAGACTTACCCATCCTTTACTCTGTCTGATAGAAAAAAGTTTGTTGGGATGTGATTTGTATTGATGATCAAGGGGGAGTACCCAATGATATACAGAAAGTGCTTGACAGACCAGTAGGTGGCCAGAAGGTTCATTTCACAAAGACTGTATTTCTGTTCCACTGGGGTCAAGAGCTGTGATGCATATGCAATGGGTCTCAGGGTGCCATGGACCTTCTGGGCCAACACAGCAGACATAGCAATGTCAGAGGTGGCACATTCCAGATGGAATGGCAGAGTCAGATTGGGGTTAACCACAGCTGGAGCTGAAGCCAAAGCCTGTTTCAGTGATGTCACAGCTTGTATGTGAAATGGGACCCCAATTCCAGGAGACATCCTTTTTCAGTAATTCACAAAGAGGGGCAGCCTTCTGAGCAAAATCACAAATAGAATCTCTAGAATAGTTTACCATACCTAGAAACCTTCTAAGGGTAGCCACGCTGGTTAGCAGTGGTAGATCTTGCAATCCTTGTATCTTCTTCCAGGTAGGACTTCGGCCTTGGTCTGTTATCCTCAGGCCCAGAAAGAGTACCTCTTTCTGACATACATGTGCTTTTGCAGGGTTACATTTGAGGCCTACCCTCTGGATGAGGGTCACTAGTTCATCTAAGAGATCCAGATGTTGTTCCTGTGTGGATGGGGCCAACAACAGGTCATCCACATACTGCAAGAGACACTGGAGTGTAGAGAAACCCTCAAGGGCATCCATCATGTGTAAAGGGAACAGGGAGGGGCTGTTGTGGAACCACTGTGGTAAGCAGGTCCACGTGTACTGCCTTCCTTAAAGATGAAGGCAAACTTATATTGACTCTTGAGGGCCAATGCCAATGACCAGACACCATTGGCGATGTCCACGGCACTAAACCATTGTTGTTCAGGGGTCAATAGTCATAGCACATCTGGTGCTGATGCCACAGTTGGGGCACAACTGGGAGTGACCTGGTTTAGTCTCCTGTAGTCAAGGCAAGTTTCCAGGCACCTGTGGGTTTTTTCACAGGCCATACCAGGGAATTTGCAGTGGAAACACATGTCCTAATTACACCTTGCTTGAGGAGTGATTTAATTGTTTACCTGAGAGAAGGCAAGGCCTCAGGTGAAAAGCAGTATTGCCATTGCCTCTCATGAGCTGGGTCTGTAACTTCAATGACTCTGTGCATCCTGCCACAGTCATGCTTGTTGGTGGCAAATGCCTCCAGATGTCTTTGCAGAATGGGGAGTAGTTTTGGGAAAAGCTTGTGGTTCTTAAACAAATCTATGACGTCATACTCATTGTTGTTCGCAGAGATTGTTGCAACCACAGGTGAGTCAGGGATCATAATGATGTGATATTGTCCCTGAATTTGTATCAGTAACAGGTTGGCTATGTCTACCACACAGCCGTGTGGTGCCAAAAAGTAAATTCCAAATATACTAGGGTGATCACGCAGTACCATTAGCTGAAAGGTGTGATATGCCTTCAGGTGTCCCAGTGTCACAGGTAGTGGCAGGGAGCGGTATGCAGGTAATCTAGTTCTGTCCACACCAGACATATTGGTCCTCCATCTGGTGGACCAAGGTGATGTGTCTGGGTGGTCATCCTGTAATACAGACACAGCCACACCTGTAACCAGTAGTACTATCAATAGGTGGCCCCCGACCTCAGCCTCAGTGCAGGGCCTTCCATTGGTATCCAAGACCAGCTTGTTTATAATATGGACTGGGGTCTGCAATTGTCAATCTGTACCAGTGGAACCATAGGGGAGCTCTTGAAAGAGACTCTGGGCCTGGCTCCTTTGAACCATCTCACCATGCTGCACTGCTGCTATATAGGGAGCCGCTTCTGGGTTCAGGCCTGTAAGAGCCTGAGAGCCTGGACTTCCAGTATCTCCACGGCCTATTGAGGCCTGCTGTCCCAGTTGTATTGCTGCAAGGGCCCGAACGGGAATGGCATCCATTACAGAGCGTACTTGCCCAGGAAGATCTTGGAATTTCTATTTTTCATTAGCTATTTCCCTATAAGAGGGGCCTAATCTTTGTTGTTTACCCTTGTTGTTTTTATGGTGTTTCTTATTTTTGCAGTAGTTCCGGTTCCCACCCCAGGATTGTTGTTGTTGTTGTTGGGCCTGCTGTAGTTGTTGGTTGTCTGTGGGGAGCGATTGTTCCTCTTGGGCCTGCCCCTTCACCGTGTAGTGTGTTGTGGTCTCTGGAATGGCTTCCATGGCAACTACTTTCTTGGAACCGGTGCCTGAATCATGGATGTAGAGTCGATAAACCCTCTCTGATTTCTGAAGAATATCAGCAAACCTCTCCATGGTGGGATAGGTGGTTGGCTCTACCTATTCTCTTACTGCAGGGATCATGTTCCTAATGAACAGGTTCTTATATTCAATGAGGTCCACATCTGTGACTTCTTCTGCAAGCTGCTTCTGTGCTTGGTAGGCCATCCAGAGCCTCTGGTGGATAGCCGCTGGACTTTCTTTCACATTCTGTTTCATAGAGTATGCGAACATCACTCCTACTACACCTGGCTTGTGTGCAGAAATGAGCTCAGATGCTACTTCATCAAAGGTGGCGTGGCCATCCTGGCAGATGACATCAGGGAGTTTTCTCCCACAGGCCAGGATCAATGGTCTGGTGTAGGATCTGGACCTCGTAGTCTGTGGTGAGACTAAGCATTTCACATTTAGCATGCACCTTTTCCAAGTGGCAAATGAGGTTGTCAGATAGGCTCATCCGACCAATTTGTCAGCTATTTGCTGAACAGAGTAGGCCATCTGTAGGAGATTATTGGGATGATCAAGCAGAGGTAGATTGCCTCGGGCGCCCTCCAGGGCCGCCTGAGCCATGGCCTCAGCCACAGAATGAACCATGCCCTCCTGAGTACCAGCCTCATGTAGAAGCTGCCTAATCCGGGTCTTGAGAACCTGTTCATTTTCCTCAGAGATGGGCATGGTGCCTAATGCACTTTCAATCATTTTCTCTATCGCCTGCCTGTCTTCCACATTAATAACAGTTATCAGTGGTGCCGTCGAGAATAGGCCTAGGCCTGCTTCTCCCTATCATGGGGGTCACCATGTTGGTGTTGCCCATGATGTGCATCATGCCGTCGATGATGTAGGAACGTGGTGTCATGTGACAGGGGTCCACCATGTTGTGGATGGTGGGGAGGGGTGTCTGGGCCATAGCAGGGGTGTGACTGGACATTGCACAGAGAGATGTCATCATCTGACTCCTCCCCTTCAGATGACATTGACAAAGCAGGGGCTATGCCTTCCATTGCCTTGATGTGACCAGCCAACACCTCTCGCTAATGGTGCAGTTTCTCCATTTTAGATTCACATTCCTCATGACTCACTTTTGCAACATTCTGATTCACCTCATCCTGCATCTGCTTCTGTAACACTCTATATGCAGCGCTCAATTCGTGATTGTCCCTAGTAGCTAAACCTAAGTCATTACATACCTGGTTTATCTCGTCCTGTAACTCTCCCAACTCCTCACACATTTGTTCATTCGTTCTGCTTAACAAGTCATTCATTTACAAAGCCTGTCCCCTATCCTGTCTCAAACTTTCACACTCCTGCTTCAACATACAAAATTCCTGCTCACCTGCCTGAGCAGAATGATGCAAAAGGGAATCCTTTTCATTTCACACTGTCTGGTGCTCATACTCCAAATCCTGCTCTTTTCTCACACATTCAGTTTCCTGCAACCCCATCTCCTGCTTAAGAGATGAGATCTGCAGTTCAAGGGATCAAAACCTCACTTTGGAGGCTTCCAGAGCAGCATAAAGAGCCATGACCAACAGCCCTTTAGCCTCTCACTTTCTGGCTGTTTGTCTCATCTCTGTGTACTGGGTTGAAATCCCCAGCACAGGGTTTTGGATTGACTTGCATCCCATGCGAAGTCAGCCTCTTCTCCGTGGGAGGCAAGGAAGTTTGAGACATCGAGTCTCAATTCTGCACAGATATTGGATATGGTGGCCACTGTGTGGGAGGGAATGAAAAATTAAACTGTGAAAAGGTGCCGTGTTGTATATCAATCCACAAGAGGTGCACTAGTTCACAGTTGGGCCACTGTGCACTTGTAAGCTTGCAATTCAAAACTGCTGTGGGGTGGGTTGAGTCAGCATCGACCACACCCAGTAGGCAGCCAGACTGTGCAAGTGATTACAAAGTGGGTGAAAAATGGGAGAGGTGGTGTGGGAATGCACACCTACAGTCCCCATTGTGAAGGGAAAATGTTTTAGCAACAAGTGAAACTTTGCAAACACCAAATATTGCCTGCACGCAGTCACCAAATGTCAGGAGGTCTAAACCTCACTCTCAGGTTTTTGGCAATAATGGGCATGCAAGGAATCGCAGACATGTTGCATTAGAGTAATAAAGCTTGTTTATTACTACCAAAAGGAATACGCAGTTGCCCTAAGCAGTTCTTACCAATAGGAACTGGGAGCCAATGCTAAGTGTTTCCTATACCTTGAGGAATCTCTGTGTCTCCTGGGGTCTCCGAGGCAGAAGAAGTAATGTCTTACATTATATAGCTAAGATAATTACCATGGTTCCTGTAAGATAACAATATTTATAGTTACAGAGAAGAGCCCTATTGGCTAAATTTGAGGTGCCTCCTTAGTCTAAGATAACATTATACAATTTTGTTATAGTCATCACTTTGTAGAAACAAAGAGGTACAGTTTGTACATAGCTGTGTAGTAATATAAATCAACAGAAGATGGCAATGCTGACTCTTATATCATAATCATTACAAGGACACAGATGTCCTAACATCTTGTAAGCAAGAAATACATGTGTATATTGGAAAGTAAAGTGTATAGCAATAATGTGCACACATATCCTGATATCTACTCTTATACAGTAGATGCCCTTAGCCCTATATGTTAGTATACCATATACCTAAATGCTAACTGTCTGCAGTGTACCTGTGGGGGTACCAATTAGGGTGCAGGGACCTCATGTAACAGTACCTACCAAGATAAACATACATGTGTATTATTATCGGAGTACAACTTGTGGCACCTGTGACAAGAAGTTAGATAACGTGTTATGTGTTCCAACTTTCTGATGTAATAATACAATTGTGCTAAAATCATGACAAAAGTCATTATGTGCATCTGGAAGGCCATTGCAAATCCTGCCCTAACTGTTGCTGATGAGAAGCTTTTTTGAATCTTGAGAAAATTCAGAAATACTACAGTATATGGTTATAACCATATACTGTAGTATTTCTGAATTTTCTCAAGATTCTAAAAAGCTCTTGGATCCATGCATGAAAAGAGGTTACCAATGGGTCCTAAAGTTTGTAATGCAGTACATATTTCTAGTATATTCAGCACCTTAAAACCCAAAGTGCTAACAGAGGATGCTGATGCAAGATGTAAATATCTTGCATCAGCATCCTTAACACTTAGGTTTAAGGTGCTGAATGTACTAGAAAAATGTTCATAGTTCATAGCTTTTTTCTTCTGTTTCACTAAGGGTTTTTTTTTGTTGGCATATCTTATAAGTTATACTATTTATGCATGTTAATACAGTCACTAAGATTATCAGTTACACTATTTATGCATTTTAATACAGTCACCAAGACACTTTTACAGTAGTAAAAGTGGCCTCATATGCATTAGTGCCACCAAGAAACTTCTACAGTTGTGAAAGTGGCCTCATACGCTTCTTATGCTAAAAGAACTGTAAACCATAAGAGTGGTCTTGGCAGGTTATTAATATATCATAGATTGAGATTTATCAATAATATATTAAAATAAAAAAAATAGCCCTGAAAGTGCCTGTTTTTAGGGCAGCTGCATATAAGACACCACATACAAAATAAGTGTCTCATATGTAGAGGAAAGGAGTGCTCTGATTGGTCAGGAATGCTCCCTTGATCAATAATTCTCTTACACTGCATTTACAATTAGATGCTAAATCTCAGAATCCCCTGTAGCTGACATCAGATCATGGCTGTGACAGTGGGAGATTCAATAGCCTCCAGTACATTTTAGAGATTTTGAAAGCTCAGATCAGATGTTTGCCAATCCCACAGATCTCCCAAGGCTAAGTACAGTCCTCTGTACTTATTCAGGGAGGACAGCTGGACCAGCAAACAAAAGATCATTAATCCAAATGCTTCTTCTGTTCATTAAGAAATAATGTATTACATTATCTTTGTCCTTTTAGTTAGATACCACTCTCTTCCAGTTTGATAACTCTTTTACAGTTTTATAGAGTTTGTAGATCAGAGTCGAGTACTGAAACATAGAAACAAAGAAACAGACAATGACAGCAGAAAATGACCAAAGGTCTGTCAAGTTTAGAAATTACAAGGGGCTTGCCAGGGCTCAGCTCCCATAGTTCCAAAGTAAACTCTTGTAGCTTTTCATATCTGCAATTATAGTGGGAAGGAATGCACTTTTAAAGGCATGGTTTAAAGACAGGCTGGCCAAAGGTATATTCAATGATGTGCAATCAGTTGTGTGCTCATGCAACTTTGCATTGGAGACAAAAGGAGGTATATTGGAAACTACACTTTAACACTCAGTTCAGAACTAACCCATTTCTGATAAATCTCCTGTGAGTGCTTTGCACTTTACATGCATGGCATTAACACCTCATTACCATTTCCTTACTGTACCATTAGCTGCCTATCTACATGACAGCTATGGTTCACCAAAGAGGTGGTAGAAAAAGTAAAGGCCAAAAGGGTTGAATTCAGAAGATTCAAGGAGATGCGGGGGAGATAGGGAGGTGCATCAGGGGAAGCAGAGGAAAGTAGGCAAAGCAGTAAGTGCAAAGGGGAAAATGAAGAGACAGTAGCCCATGTGGAATCAAAAGTGGACTTTTAGTTATGTAAGTGAGAAGAGAACTACCAAGAAAGGGATTGTAAGGTTAAAAATGGAAGGGGGAGGGTGGCTGTACAGAGGGGGATCAAGAAAAGGCAGACATTTTAAACAAATACTTCTGCTCAGTGTTCAGTGTTCACAGAGGAAGGGAAAAGAGAGAGACTGCAAAAAAGTAACAGTAGCCTTGAAGGAAGGGAGGTGGACAGTAGTCCTTTTTCAGAGGAGAGATTCCTGAACGCACTTGCTAATCTGAAAGTGGACAAAGCTATGGGGCCAGACAGGGAGCAATGAAAGGTGTTGAGGGAGCCAAAGTAGGTACTGGCTGCAACTCTGACAGTCCTATTTAACAGAACACTTGATACAAGAGTCGATCCAGATAACAGGAGGATGGCAGATGTAGTCCCACTTCACAAAAGTGGTAGCAGGGAAGAGACTGGTCAGCCTGACATCAGTGGTGGGAAAGTTAATGGAAACACTGATGAAAAAATGTATCATGGAGTATCTTGATTCCAACAATTTATAGGACCTGAGGCAGCATGGACTCACAGGGGGGTAGTCATGTCATACAAATCTGATAGATTTATTTGACTAGGTGACCAAGGAACTAGAGAAAGGAGGGATGATTGCACTCTTAGACTGGGGTGATGCTGGTAATTGTTTTATTATGCAGTACTTCCATAGTTATATTCCATTGTGTTTCCAGCACCACAAGTATGTTACATACTGGAACCAGGAGTAAAAAAAACAGTGCTTTGAGACTTGACCAGCCTCTTTGTCAGGGGGAATACTGGGATGCTGCTCTCCCTAAATTTTTAAACCCTCCTTTGTTTCATCAGTCAATAAATCAATTTATTTATAACCAACCAAGAACATATTATGACACTTGAGTTGTCTCACATTGTAGGTTCAACAGGTGGAGAGGAGCATCACAGCCATCTAGATTCTAGATCAACCTGTTACCAGCAACTAAACTGCATGATAAAAGAACTCCTGTACCAAATTACATGCTATGCACAACTTATAAAACAAGAAAAACAATAGGCTAACTGGACCTACAGAGAGAAGAGATATATCCATTGTTATAATGTGTGTACTTAAAAAAAATACCACTTGACTAAGCTAGAGTGTGGTGCTGAAATTGCTGTTCTAAATTAATAGGTAAAATATACTATATTGCTTGCAAGACCAACAGGAACTTGTCAAAATGTTTTTTCCTATTATCTGCATCTGCAGTGCCAATTTGAGTTTTTCTGTTTTTTGTCCACCAACATCTTCCCCATAGTCACTCACAAAAAGTCACATGTAGTCTGGTGGCTCAGTAGGCAGCACACTTGCCTCTGAGGCCGGGAGATCAGAGGGCTGTGGGTTCAGTTCCCACATCTGGCACTTGGATTAATATCCCATTGCTGACACTGTAGTGTAGCATGAGAGGGGTACTGCACTTCTGAGGTGCCGTCTTTTGGATGAGACGTTAAACCGAGGTCCCATCTGTCTGAATTGGTGGTAGTTTAGGTGGATGTTAAAGATCCCATGGCACTTATCGAAAAGAGTAGGGGTAGTTTTATTAAAGAAGAACATAACATCACAAAAGGAAATTACAAATATAAACAAAATACCATATAACTTCAGAAAAAAAAAGGAAAACAACTAAAAGAAATAAAACAACTTAATACATTATAGAGTTATAAAGTTTTGCCAAAACAAATCAACTTTAGATTTGGAGAATTTATCCAAATCCCTAGTTTTAACAGAAAGTAAACCATTCTCAATTTGGATAAACAAAGTGTGAGATAAAACATTTAGTTGTTGATTAATAAATTGACACGAGCCTGCCAAAGATAATATTGTATAAATGCAAAAACACATTCAGGGTGCTTCTATGATAGTGACTTAAATCCAGTATAATTGCCCAAAACTATGGTCTGGTATATAACGTTGGCTAAAAAGGAGGTTCTAATGTACAGCAGCGTCCTACCAAAATGTTTGACTAAAGGGTCATGAAACAAAAAAATGAACCATAGTTTCTTCACAATTAACACAGGTGGGTAGTAAACAAAATCTTTCTGTAGTAGGTTTGTATTTTAAATTACCGAACCCCAACCTTCCTGCATAGATAGCCATACAATATCCCAGATATATGGGGAATCCTAAAATCAGTCAGTTTCCTAAAAGAAAATCATTTGAGTAGGTACACATTCTGGAAAAAGGGGACACATTTCTGCACTTCAAACAGAACAAATCTATAAAGGTTTTCCTAGAAAGAGTGAGCAGATGTGGAAACGATATCTTCCATTGCTGTAATTTCTTAAAAGTAGCAATACCATATGAGGGCAAGGAATCTTTTAATAATATCTTAGGAGGAAGTAGCGACCATTTATTTAAATAAGTAGACCACAAAAAATTGGACCATTTTTGCCAAGACATAGTGGTATAAGACCAGAGGTAAGAAAAAGAGTCAAACAAAAAAAAGGAGTGATAAAAAACAATAGGGTTAATCATACCCAATCCACCCTTATTAATGGGAAGATAAGTAATATCCCTGCACACTGGCTTCAGTCTATTACCCCACAACATTTGGAAAAAAATGCTAAACAGTCTAGTCTCTAAGTGAAGAGAAGGTGGAAAAACATAACTTAAATATAAAAACATGGGTAACACAAATTTTTTATAATAGCAATCCTTTTTTCTTTCCAAATTTCCATCCTTTCCATCTATGGATTTTAAATTCTCAATGTACAGCTGTTTTCCCAATTATAAGTAGCTAAATCTCAGCTCCAAACCAAATGCCTAAAATCTTACGAGAGATGAAGCTACAGGAATACCTACAATAATAGAAGGGTCTAAATGTGTAGACTGTAGAATAAAGATGAAACTTTTATGTATATTGATTTGAGCTCCTGATAATGTCTCAAAATTGGAAAATTTAAATGAATGCGTTCTGCAGAGAGGAATATCTCCCAAGAATAAAGTAATATCATCTGCATACATGATTAGTTTTCCATTGGTAAAGTAGAAGAGGGACAAACCTATAATATTTGTATCCCAAATAATCTGTCTAACAACAGGGTCCAAAACAAAGGAATATAAAAGTGGGCTCAATGGGCAACCCTGCGAACTCCAATTGATATAAGTACTTCTGTGCCAAAATATCCATTAACCATGGGAATACAACTAAGCGTTTTTATAAAGTGGAAATCCAACGAACAAAGGGTGAGGGAATACCGTAACGTAAAAGTATAGAGATTAAATAGTTATGTTTAACTCGGTCAAAGGCTTTGGCCTGATCCAGAGCAACAATATATCCTGAAATATGTCCTTTATTACTAAGTTCAAATAGATCCCGTAAAAGATATAAATTATGCTGAATTCGTCTATGAGGGATGGCACATGTTTGGGCCGGGTGAATAAGAGACTCGGCCACCAATAATAATCTGTTATTAAGAATTTTAGTAAGTATTTTATAATCACTATTCAGCAAGCTTAAAGGTCTCCAGTTAGGCGGTGAGGCCTTGTCCCCAGATTGTATAGAAAAAAAGAAGCTAAGTATTAAACCCAGAAAGTTCAGCAGAAGAAAACAATAAAAAATTAAATACTTTAGGCAAAAATATATCATGTGTGATGAAAAGAGTTTATAAAATTAGATTGGGAAGGCCATCCCATCCTGGCGAGGTATCTTTACTTAACTGTGTGATTGCTAGTTCAACTTCCTGGGAAGAAATAGGTTGAATCAATGGGATAATTTGAGAAGTGGACAGGTGAGGAATAGGAAAACTAAAACCAGAAAGATCAGGAAAAACAGGGGTAGAGGTATCCTGAAAGGAGATTGCTACATATTGTTGAACTATAGTCAATATATCCATATCTGTGGTGAGCATAATACTAGTGGGTGCAAGAATTTGAGTCATAAGAGTGGCTTCCAACCTATGCTTACATGCCATAAAGGGGTCAGAAGCGGGGACAGTCTTAGTACCAAATTTAAACTCTAGTTCTAGAGATTTTGCCCTATCATATTGATAGGATTTCATCTGTTCTTTCAGAATTTTGATTTGAGGAAGCAAATCTTGAAAACCTTTGGTAGAGGAAGACATCAATTTATATAATTGATTACGAGTAAGCAGATATTGTATATATTTAGAATTAGCTCTAGCCTTTGCAAATGAGAGGAAAAGTTTCTTTAATTCTCGTTTTGTGTCTATCCACCAGTTTAAGGAATCTGAGTATGCACAAAAAACAGATTCCCTGTATGCAAACAAAAATTCAGTCTGAGAAAAAAAAGAAGGGGTATCAAAAAGGGACATATTCAATCTCCAGTGGTTATATTTAGAAAACATTTTGGGGGGGATAGAATGCAGGCTGAAAGAACACAATAGTATATTATGATCAGAAAATTCAGAAGGTTGAGATTGGCAAGAAATGGGATGTAAATATTGGGAAAAGAAAAACATATCAATTCTAGTGGCGTAAATAAATCTATGATAGGTAGCACCAGGACCTTTGGGGTGTAATTTACGAAAAGCATCCTGCATATTTGAGTCAGTAAGGGTTTGTTTTAAAGCATTAGAATCACAATACATTTTCTTCTGGGTGGCTCCAGATAAGGGGGTGTCTAATGTACAGTTAAAATCTCCTCCCCAAATGACATGTAATTTGGTGAAAAGAAAGGGTCTAATATCCCCAAATAATTCAACCCTGGCAGACTTTGTTTGCGGGGCATAAATGTTAATAAGACGGAAAGAAAAATCTCCTATGGAGCCATCCAAAATTAAAAGCTCTACCAGGAAACATCTATCAACGAAAAATATGAATATTGGTGGTTTTAAAAAGAATACCAAGCCCATCTGCAGGTTCTAAGCCAAAAGACCAAAAAGAGGGGCCCCAGTGCCATCGCTTTTTAAGTACCTCAGTCTCATCAAGTGAGGAAATACGACATTCTTGCAAAAAAATAATGTCCACAGGAAGGGTTGACAAATGGGACAGGATAGAAATCTGCTTCCTATACGTTTTTAAACTGCAGACATTAAAAGATAGGAGTCGTAATGTAGACATAAGATGTCAAAGTTCAGCCAATTCCCCTTTTTAAATTATTGCTAGCTTTTCTTTTTTTTCCTTTCTTTCCTCCTTTTTTTTCTTTAGCCAAGTCTGTAGATCTTTTATCCTCATCTTCTGTAATTATCTCAGATCTATGGACGTATCAGTTCTAAGTCTGAGTCTCCCAAATCTTCTTGTAGGGGTAAAAAAATATTGGAAGTTGGAAGAGGGCCGGGAGTGGGTAATTTTAAGGAGGATCTGGTAAATCTTCGACCTTTCACAGTCTCAAATTTGGGGGGGGGGCATGGTGGGTCTATCAGGCTTAGACCCCACGTCAGAGGTTTGAGGTATATTATAAAGAGGGTCAGATGTTGCCACTGATGGTATAGATGTCGGTGTAACAGATACAGAAGGACCAGGAACATGTAACTTATCTTGAGCCTGGAGTACTAAATCATCATGATCCCATCCCTCTGTTCTGTTACGCTTGGCCCAGGGACATTGATGGAAGGCATGTCCCTTTTCATCACACAAATTGCACTGAAAAATATTCTGACATAAATCCATTGAATGGCCAAACCTCCCACAAAGTGAACATTTCATCATGTCACAAGAGCTACTAATGTGAGTGCGAGAACCACACTTATAACAAGCCCGAGGCTGACCGTTATAAAAACACACACCCCTATCTTTTCCAAGAAAAAAACTATTAGGAAGATGTATTATATCAGAGTTCACCTGAAACAATTTAACTTTAAATTTCCAGCTCCCAGTCCAAATGCCCTCTAAATCTAATAAGGCTTCAGGAGGGCCTAAGATCTCAACATTTCTGCATCCAGTGGTAAATATCGCTTACGTTCACCCCTTCATTCCTGAACATAACAGTGACGTACCTAATTTGTGGTCTAGTAAGGGGAATGGCTAAAAAAGGAAGCCATAGAGGGGTATTTTTAAGAACTGAGTATTTCTCCCAAAATTTTTCCAAGCTGTTATTGAGTCTGAAACTTATATCAAAAGAATCTTCCCCTGAAACATGAATAAGTGCAAAGAGGTCTGAAGGGAAAAAAGACATAGAGTTTTTAAGCAAAGTATTGGCAATATAATACCTATCAGGATGAGAAATTAGACCCCCTCTATATCTTAATCTAACAGTGTTTCTCCTGGGAGCCTGTTCAAGTTTATGTTTGAACAAGCCTGCCATAGAAACGCGAGGAGGAATGCCAGATCCTGCATCTGATTTTGAAACATCAACTGCAACAGTAGGAACCGTAAGTCCTCCCCCCACTACAGGTACATCGGGGCTACCAGTAGCCTCCTCGTCCTGCAACACTAGGTGCGCACCATTAGCAGAAACAGTAGGTCGAACAGTGTCAATACCTGAGCTCAGGGAGGTGGCATGCTGAGGAGAAGTATAGGAGACAGGCTTCCAAGCAGAATCAGGCACCCAAGTTCCTAAATCATTCTGAGTCCAGCCAGCATTTAATAAAGAGTCTTCTTCCGACCAATCTTTAGAAAAAGGATCCTGAGTTTGTAATTTAAATTGTTTTTTTAATGTCTGTCAAGCAGTAGGCATTCGTGCCAGAATAGCAGGATGCATTGAGCTGCGACCATCCATAGATGCACCCGGAAATCGTGCGTTGAAAGATGTCCGTATAGAAACAGGAGGCTTGGAGTTCAAAAGGTCCCAACGCAGAAGTAGAGCCCCTAGGATCAGTGTTTACGGGGTGCAAAATCTCTCGAATCGGCTGAACAACAGGCCGTAGTGTTTCCGGCAGCAAACTGTGACCGAAATCATCACCGATATCCATCCCAAGGGTAGCCAAAGCAGCAACTGTATCCTCAGGTGAAACTCCAGGTACCGATTCAATATTTTCATTACGACTCCCGTCTGCATGCTCAACAGCATGCAATTCTCCTGAAAATGATTCATTTTTAAGCTCCGTAGCAGGTCGCGCCTGTAACACAGCCTCATGCAGATCCATCGGCAGAGCCTCTGCCTGCACGTCCTCCTCCATGACTATCCTCGCACAGACTGCGAGTAGAGGAATTTCCCCGGTGTCTTGGCCAAATTTCCCTCATTCAGTAAAAAAATACCACCAACAGCTTAATCTGGTTCAAGGTCAGTTGGCATTCATCTGTATCCCCCTTCCCTGGGTCGTGCTTGAAAGTAGGCAGAATTTGTCTAGTGCTCTTACCCGGTCAACAAAAGCTAAATAAATAAATAAAAATAAAATAAAATAAAAGTTTCAGATGCTAAAAACAGAAGTCCTGGTTTATTAAATGCAATATAGCTAGACTGTCTTATATCAAACTCCATTCTGCATCATAGATTTGCACAGCTCACACTCATACATAGCCAGGAGACCCCACCCCCATGGAGCTCATGCTGAATTAAAGAGAAACTGAAAGTTTATTTATTTTATTTATTTATTTGATATATCTGTTTGCAACCTTTGAGCCAGAGGCTCATTTGCAAAGGTACCTCGTCACATGTAAGACAGATGGAAACACAGAGTAGGTATAATAACAATTACATTAAACATGAGATACATGGTATAACAGTGGTTACATTAAGCATGTGTTACAGGCAATTGCACAGACAATATTTACAAGATTTGGAAGTAGGTATTTTCTGACTTTATTTATCAGTTAATTGCTATGTATAATGTATCACAATAAATACTACTCATATATACAAGCTATGTCCAAACAACATATATCACTTCATAAATACAGAGAGGAAAGGAATTAATTATAAAATCCATAGAATTTAAGAGATTAAGGAAACTATTTAATCAACTTTTACTTTCTGTAGTTCCACAAATCGATCAAAGGAATCATGAAAAAAAAAATGTGAAAAAAGGGCAGGAGAGAAGGGGGGCAAAGGGGGAGAAAAACCTGAGCCTTGATATACTGTGTAGCAGCTTATTTTAGCACCCTCTTTATTTAGCACATAGAGGAGTGCAGCACTATTTAGCATCTGATTGAATTAGCATATCAGCTTCATGTCCAGTTACAGCACCATGCTCCCTGTAATATTAACGATCACCTTATTTTAATGCTTTTGTCAGCCAATGCTAATACGGCGAAAATAAACTGAGAGCTAATATTTCCTGCTATACAGTTTTTAAATGAAGAGAGTTAAATCAAACTCCTCATTCAATCCTGTTCTTGTGTGAGGTGAAGTCAGCCCATTAAAGAGTGATCTATCCCAGAAATTCCCCCAGGATCTGATAAAATGGAAGCCTCTTGTCTGGCACCAGCTCTTCAACCAGTTGTTGAATTCATCTATTTCCTCCAGTCTGATTCTTTCCATGCTGCCATCTTTATCCCATACAGGCAAGACTCCTGAGAAGGCTACTGTGGTAGCAGTTGTTGAAAGCCCATCTCCCAGCTTCTCAATACTCTGTTTTGCATCCTCCAGCATATGGTCAGCCAGATTGTTCCAATGTGTACCAGTATTCCCATGTCTCCTTCCTCCCTGTCCGCAATTCTCCCAATGCACTCTCAGTCTCTTGTTGCTGAGGTACTGGGGAAGGCATCTGACTGTCACCCTCTTCTTTGAGTACTTGTGCATCCTAGAAACCACAGGTACAGATCCAAGGAGTTCCAGCAGGGGTAAAAATGAGGGGTGAAAACCTTTCCAACAACATTTTTCATCCAAAATCACAGGTGCAGACTGAAAGAGCCCCATAAATCTTTTATCAAAAACCACAGGTGCAGACCAAAGGAAATCCATTAAGGGTACTAAAGAGGTGTGGAAAAACAAAAGGAAACCCACCTGTGCTATGAGTGAGGGGTAGAACATGGAGGGCAAAGGCAATAAACACCAGAAGCCTGGTGAACAAAATCCCTGACCTCATGGCCATCATGGCAGAAGCTGACCTTGACTTAATGGCCGTGACAGAATCCTGGTTCACAGACAACCATGGTTGGGACATGGCTATCCCAGGCTACCACCTCTCTCCAATAAAACTTTTCATGCTGAATATCAGCTTTTGTCCTATTTTTGTGGATTTTGTGACTTGGTGAGTGAGTGCACTGTGGTGATTTTCTTGGTTGTTAATTTCTGCACATGGGTGTAGGCAGGCATACTCCAAGCACTCCATGGTGTGCAATTTTATTTAAGGGGGGGTAGCAAATAGGCTCTGAACTGCTTCTTTTTTCCATGAAAACTAACAAAGATAATACTGAACCTTTCTTTAATTTTATTCATAGGAGTCGAAACTAGAAGGACTGGTCACTAATATTCTCTTTGCATCCCAAGGACAATACAACTTTACAGGCTCTGGGTTGGTATGTGGGTGTCTTAGGGAGCAATGCATGGCAACAACCACTGTCATGAGATACAAAAGTTGTATTTATTGTGCCAAATGAGGCAACAAACATGGTCCTGGTGTACATTTGTATATTGTCTGGCTACACCCGGGAGGGGGGGAACTCACCCTAACAAGGATGGAGGGTTAGAAGTGAGTCCACTTGGTGTGCAGATCTGAAATCCCTGGCTACACCTCTGTTTCTGCACACCCCACCTCACTCCTGAGCGTGGCTAAGTTGTGAATTAAAGTTTGAGTTTACCACTCATTTGTTTGTCACAGTCGGTCTGATATTATATTGGAGAGGAACCCTTTCAAAACTTTTGAATTTTTTGTCTGTAACAATGAGCAAGTGGCAAGAGAACTTCTTCAGGTGGCCTTGGAACTTTAGATTTCATTACTTAGCACCTATGCTTTATGGTCTGAAGCCTTTTGAACTGATTGACTGATTTTCCAACATGTGCAATAGTGCGTTAGCATTTATGTGGTGCATTCTGTGATCACTGGTATACCAACACACCTTGTTCTCAGTTTGATTTGTTGGAGAACAAAACAGGATTTTTCAGTGATTCTTTCAGTGGCTTTCTTTTGACATTGATTTTGACATTGATCAACTGGCTGAATTTTTCCTGGAGCCAACTTTTGGAACCAAATGTTGAGGAAAAGACTGAAGTGAGTATTAGGGCCTCCATTCACTGAATGCTACAAAGTAAGTTAATTGAGTTTAATTGTACTGATGATATTGGCGACCGACACAAACACTACTGCAGTGAGTATCAAGTCTCTATTTCACTGTGAGTTCTGAACTAATTCAGCGGCTGGAGATTTCAGCAATTAAGACAAGAATTACAGTGAGTATTAAAGAGTATTAAAGTTTCCCTTTTTTCACTGTCTGTTATGAGCTGAGCCAGCAAGGCTGAAGATTTCAGTTCTACCATTCATAATAGTGTTATGTCAAATATATGAAAGGAAGTCAGTCTCACAGTATTGCATTTGAAATTGTAACCTTATTCAGTGCTTCATTATAATAATTCAGCCACTCTGAATTTACAATTCAAAACATTTCTATCTACAATAAGTAAGTCACACAGCACTGAAAATGAAAATACAAACAGCATAGAAATTGAAAATGGGCAACAGGATTTCTCCATTTCCTCTTTTGAAAGCCCAGGGGAATCGGCTAAACACTAAGCAAATTATTCTAGTACAACTAATGATAGTACTGGTGGGCCATCTGATCAAGACCTTGAATGGAAGAAATTGTTTTCCAAGTTTGTAAAGTTACAATTTAAAGAAGTTATGTTTATTACAATAAGCAGTCTTTGAATGAATACAGACAAAAACAATGGGCACCACATGGTGTACACATTGACAAGGAACCATCTGGTGGTTTTTTGAATGCTAATTACCAACTTCAATGGGAAACAGCTTTAACTACCTGCTCTAATTAACTGGTCCAGACTGTAGTGGGATCAAAGATGAGGAAGTTTATGAAGAGGTAGTAAAATAATTAATTGCCACACAAACTGACCTTTCAAAGCTTCAAAATCATTCCAACTTCAAAAGCTTTGCAATTAATTTACAGATGAAGTTGACAAATCATGAAAAAGAATTAACTGAGAGAAAGAAAACCAAACCTCAAAAAGATTCTAATGACTATGCTTTAAATCAAGCTTTTAAACGGCAAACACCACAAGAATCAAACCAAGATCACTTTTAAATTCAAGAAATCAGAAAAATAAAATCAAAGCAGATCTAGGTGACAAAAGGGGTCATATCTAGATCTGGAGGTGGTGCGGCTTCTTAGCCTGACAGGCAAATGTCTTTTCTCAGAACATTCAAACATCTTCCCAGCCCCCAACCCACCCCTTCCACAAGTGCAAAACAAGGAGGGTGAATCGTGGCAGAGGTGGGCACCAGCAGAACACTAGTAGAGAATCTGAGAAGCAGATCTCAGAAATTGTAAATCTGTCGAACATAATTCTAACAGACAGTCAATCCATTGTAATTGGTAAAGGACTGACATTTGTTCCAGATCCTGAAGTTAATGAGCCTGAAACATATTTGGACATAAAAAAGGTTTTCAGAAAGTTTAACTTAAAAAAACCTTTTTGTAAGAAGAATACAATGGGATTCAATACACAAGCCCCATATTCCACGTTTGATGAGGATGTTCAGTTATTATTGGACATTAATCCTGAATCAGTTATTTCACCGGCAAACTCAGTGAATGATGTGTCCATGGTGGAAACCACTTCAGATCCATCTCCAAGACAAACTTCATTTAGTGCTAAGTCAAAGTTCAATCCATCACCAGCAAATAGTGCAGCACTTATGAACTTTCAGAGCTCAGTACAAAGGGACATTATAACTATGTTTGCCACCAAATGGGATTATCACAACTTCAGTCTGACACCAGATGATGTATTAACTCAGACTGAACTCAAATAAATTGATTCCATAGAAATAAAATAAGCTGACAAGGGTGGTAAAATAGTGATTATGAACAAAATACAGTACCAACAAGAACTTTTGAGACAACTAGGTGATGTCACCCGCTATAGAAGATTATAGCAGGACCCTACTAAAGCATTTAAATATTGTATTGATGCGTTTTTACAGGACTCTTTTTTCTAGTGAAATCTCTAAATCTGAATTTGAGTTTATGCAGGTGGACTACCCAACAGTCCCCATCATTTACATACTTCCAAAAATTCATAAGGACCAGACAAACCCACTAGGCAGACCAATTGTCTCAGGATGTGGCTCTCTAATGAAGAAAGTGTCAACATTTATTGATCTTTTTCTAAAGCAACTAGTAATTGTACAACCGTCTTATATAAGAGAGAGTGCAGATATACTGCACAAGCTTGGTGGGTTTGTCTGGTCCAATGAATATAGATGGATTATGGTAGATGTGGAGAGCCTTTATACATCAGTCCACCATGATTTGGGTTTAGCTGCTTTGGAGTTTCATTTATACCACTCATCAGATTTGAGCAAAGATTTTCCATCACGCTTCATTTTAGATGCAATGGAGTTCATTTAAACAATTAACTATTTTTTTTGTTTGATTGTGAATATTATCTACAACAACAGGGAACAGCCATGGGCACAATGTTGGCCCTCTCCTACACACACCTTTTTATGGCCTGGTGGGAGGGGACCACCATTCTGAACCACGATTGAAATCCATTTCTCCCCCCACATAGCTATGTGGGGGATATTTATTGATGACATCATAGTTGTATAGAAGGGAAATGAGCAATCAGTAAATTTATTTATGCAATTTCTGAACCAAAATGAAGTGGGTCTAAGGTTTACACATACAACTGATTCTGAGTGTCTTTCTGTTTTGGATTTAACATGTAAAGGAATACATGGTCAAACAGTACAAAGTTTAGCTTTCAGAAAACCATATGCTGGCAACATGCTTTTGCATGCGTCTAGTGCACATTCACAACATCTAATCAGGTCGATACCATTTGGTCAATTTACTAGAATTAGGAGAAATTGTTCTGATTTAGGGGGATTATATGGTACAGGCCACTGAGCTTAAATATAGATTACTTGACAGAGGGTATTTTGAAAGGTTGTTAGACAAAGTCCTTAACAGAGACAAAAATTTTGTAAGGTCTGATCTTTTGACACCAAAACCCTCCAACAGTGATACTAAACAGCCAATAACTTTGGTCACTACATATAGCAGAATTTCTAAGTATGTATCTTTCACAAACATTGGAAGGTTCTCAGAGGTGATCCTCTGCTATATCAAGCAGTTGGTGATACACCGCAAATATCTTACCACAGGAGAAAAAATGTTAAGGATGAGCCAACTTCAAGCCTATATGTGTCAAAAAAACCTGTCTATCAGGCCACCCCACATGCCACCTGCTCCGGTGAGTTCATACAAATGTGGTAGGTGTAACATCTGTCACTTTTGTGTTCAGAAAAAGTTTTTGAACATCCAGTACTAGACAAAAAATATACTATTGCTCAGTTTATCAATTGCATTACCCCTTTTGTAATTTATGTTCTAACATGCCCATGTCTGAAAGTCTACGTTGGATGCACAGTGAGATCTGTAAAGGAACGCATCCAAGAACGTGTGTTCCATTATTAATATGGAACAGGACAGTCTAGTAGGTCTGCATTTTGCAGAATTTCATAATGACAATGTAGAGTGCTTTAACTCCACCATACTTGAACATATTCCAATACCTTCCCATGGAGGCAATAGAAAGGGCAAATTGCTACAACAGGAAGCAAAGCTGATTTTCATTTTAAGGGCTCATTCTGTGTTAGGTCTTAACAGCAACATCATTGACATTAGCCCTTATCTGTAGTTGTTTTGTGACTCTTGCATCTGTTTTGGCTAGGGTTTGCACCAACCATTGATGGAATGTATGCATAATAGTATTATCTCTTTCTCTTTTGCTTTGATACTCACAGGGTCTGCTTATATAAAGTAATAATTTAATTAGATAAAACATGTTACCAACAAGTATTATTTAGTCTTGCATTGACTCAGACTGCCTTTTTAGTAAGCTATTTTGAAGTGTAACTAGTAATAAATGTTGTAGCATGTAGTGCTTTAAAAAGTACACTGTATTACATTTTGAGATAAGGGCTGTCTTTGAGTCTTTGCAAGATTATGTTTGCTGGCCTAAATGAATTAAATTTTCCTGCATTGATATATATTATTATCAGCAGCAAACATTGTTTATTTCACAATTTTTATTGTTGTTACACTATTTATGGGTATTTTTCATAAAGCATTTATAAAAAAATCTTTCATGAGGTGTTGGTTAGTATTAGTATAATTGTATAGCACTTTAATATGGAGTTATATATATCAAGTACATAAATTGTATACTGTCAGTTTAAAACCTGCGTTATTTATGAGAAGTTCTAAGAGTTGTAACTCCACCTCCTGATGAAGCGTCATGTGATAGATGTGAAGCACCAAGGCTGAGAGTGTTTTTTCCCCCAGGCTCTCGCCAATAAAATTTTGCATGCTGAATATTGGTTTTTGTCCTATTTTTGTGGATTTTGTTACTTGGTGAATGTTCTGTGGTGCTTTTCTTTCCTGTACAGAAGGGACAGGATGGATAGGAAAGGGGGTGGGGTAGCATTATATGTCTGGGAGGAAATCAAGGCTACAGAGATTCAGGGGATCCTGGATGAGTCAGAAGCACTGTGGGTAACAGCTGAGACAGGATATGGGGCAGCCATTTGGATAGGAGTCATCTATAGGCCCCCGTCACAAGGGGATATTGGGGATAAGGAAATGATGGAGACATCCCACAAAATGACAGACAAGGGCAAGACAATAATAGTAGGGGATTTTAACTTGCCAGACATAAACTGGTAATCTTGTACAGCATCTTCATCAAGAGGAAGGCACTTTGCAATGGCCCTGCAGGGTGCTGGTCTGAGGCAGCTTGTAGAAACTCCTACCAGAAGTGAAGCTGTCCTGGACTTGGTTTTTACTAACAGCAACAGGGTAAAGGAGGCAGAGGTGGGGTGCCACTTAGGAAATAGTGAGCACCACATGGTGGGATTTAAAGTAAACACTAGTGAAGACATTAGTCATTCCAAGATCAGGGTTTTAGATATCAGAAAAGCAGACTTTCCAAAGATGAGAGATAGCCTGGCAGAGAGTCTTAGATACAGGGAAGAGAAAGGAGTAGACAAAATGTGGGAATATCTCAAAGGCGCTATCACAGAGGTAACTGAACAGTGCGGCAGAAGGGTGAGCAAGGCAATAAGAAAAGGAAACCCCTCTGGTTCTCCTGGGAGGAAATGGCTGCAATAGTAAAGTAGAAAAAGAAGGTGTTCCCAAAGTTTAGGACGTCAATGAAAGATGAGGATAAGGAAACCTATAAGGTAGCACAGAGGAAAGCTGGTAAGGCAATAACGAAGGTTAAAGCCCTGACTGAACTGAGGATTATGCAGTGGGTAATGGAGGGAAATAAAGTCTTCTTTAGGTACATCAGGTTTAGCTTAGTAGTTAAAGGCACTGAACTGTAAACCAGGAGACTTGGAAGCTTGAAGACTTGGGGTTTAATCTCATAAACCCCCACTTGTGTATGGTGTGATCCTGAGCAAGTCATTTAACGTTTATATGTGCAGTTATCAGTGACCACTTGCTTTTTGCATGCATGCAGTCTTTCCCAATTTAACATAAAAATCATGGTTTCCACACTTGTTTGCTGCACACATACCATATGCATGCAATTGGTTCCAATTTAACATTTAAATTATACTTGCAGCACACATATCACTTGGGTAGTTTTATGTGCGTAGCATGAAAACATTTCATATAATTATTTCTGTAAGGGGTATCTTTTATGTAAGATGGTAGTTCAATAACCAGTTGCTTTAGGAAGTGATCCAAGAACTGAGACAAATTCTCAGCTAGTGAGCCCCTTCCCTGAAAAATTGGCTGACCCAGTGGTTAAACTGGGGTTTTATGTATTTTTGGTAAATGATAAAAAGTCTTTTAACCTTTGTTGAAAAATTGATGTAGGATCCTCTTGTAACCATCTATATGTTGTGGCATCATTTAATTGTCTCAATGCTTCCTGGATGTACAATACTCCTTCTCATTCATCAAAATGATAATCCCACCTTTGTCAGAAGGCTTAATTGCAATGCCCTTTAGATTCCTTTGTTCATTCAGAGCCTGTCTGTCTGTCTTCAACTGATAAATTATTGTAGGAATACCATTTGTCATGATTAGTAGTGATTTTAGTAATTTCCTTGGTCACAAATTGTTGGTAAAGAGAAATTGCATAACTCATCAGACAGCTGGGTAAAATGTGGACTTATGTTTGAAACTTGGTCTCATGAATTTCCTAGTGTAAGACAGAGTCTGATGTTCATTTAACATTGCAGTAAGCTCCTGATCTGGTAATTGGTCAATAACAGCCTCTGGTGTAGTATAAATATTAGAGGATTGGTCTGCCATTTCCACTTGTAGAATGCTTGAATCTATTAACAACAGTTCATGTGACAAAAGTTCACTGCCATTCAGTTTAGAGTATAAATTTAGCTTTCTAAAAAATTTAAACAGATTAACTTGCAAGTTAAAGGTGTTTAAAGCGTGGGTTGGAACAAAGCTCAATCCATAGGAAAGCACTTTGGTTTGATTGTCCATGAGTGTATGATCACTCAAGTTCACTATAGTTATTTCTTCATCTGTATTGACCAATGAGGGGAAGGATATCTTGTTTCCTTTCCCCCTCCTACCCTCCTACCCTGCCTGTTTCTGTGGTTTCTACTCTTTTTCCTTGTTCTAAAAAAAAAAAAAACTTGTGGCTGTTGGTTAGAAGAGACAGTGACTGGATTTTGTACTAAATTTGAGTTGGTAGTGAGTGTGACGTAGACAGTCAGTTCTGAGTGCTGTATAATATTTTTTTAATATAAAATGTATTAATGACTATCTCTGCTGAACAATCTAATGCTCTAGGAGTGACCTCCCCCCCCAGTTTTCAGCTGACAGATGCAAGCTAAGAGAAATGCTGACAACATGTGTATCACACACACTCAGTTTTTAGATACAATGTGTTACATGGCAGACCAGAAGCTAATTACAGAGTTGTTTAAGTTAACTTTGTTAAGAAGGAAATCATAAAAAAGGTTTACGACGTTGAAGAGAAAATCCAGGTTATTATGCAAGGATGCAAGGTTGTAAATGCTCCTATGAAGCCTGTGTGAGGAGGATGCAGCATGGATCAAAAGAGATGTCATTTGAAACATGAGTCATGCTGAAAGATTGCAAAATTGATACTTTGAAAAGACTACTGTTTCTTTTATTAGATATATTTTTACACATAATCTGACAGGGGAGAAGCTGGCTGACCTCACCAAAAGGGGGTTGGCCGATAAAGTTGTTTAGGGAATAATTCTGTTTTGCAGAGACACACTTTTGCTAGACTCTGACCAAGCAAGATCGGTGAGCACTTAAGCAAGTATTTAGAGACTAAGTACTGTATTAGGAATTTGCACTGTTTAAAACTTGTTTCTTTTAAAAGATTTGTATGTCTTTTGATACGAGTTCTGTATTTTGTGTTTTACTTATTTTTAACTATTTTAGTAAAATTCTTTTTAGGACTTACTTGGTCTGTCTTTGACTTCATTTTAGTTGTAAGAAAAGTATTTATGGTTATAGCAGACAGTAGGCATAAGCTTGAATGGTGGGACCAAACTGGAAAAAGAAGTGTTTTAAATCTGAGGTCTTTACTGAAGTTTTAAAGGGTTCATCTCTGTATACCTGGTTAGATGTCCATAGGCAAAGATATCTGGCCCCCCGAAGACAGATATATCTGAGCCTGTGTATTGGGTATCTTAGCAAGAGGTTAACAGTTTGAATCCCTCCAGAACTTGAGACCAAAGGTTGATCCAAACTCACAAAAACAGACCACAGGGTTACCTTGTCTGTTACACTGTTCACAAGACTGCACTCAGAGGTTGGCACTTTGGGAGTAGAGGACCTGACCTGCTGAGTGGGTTTGTGACAGTGTGATCTGATTTTTTACTGGATTTTTACTTTTTCTTGGTGTTTTGCTTGGATGCTGTTTAGACTGTCAGCTCCTAATTTGAGATCTCCCTCTTCACTCAAAACTCTGAATTGATTGTGTGGAGTAATTTTGTTCATGCCTCCTTAGTTTGCTTTTTTTGAGTTCTGTAATTTCTGTTTCTAATTTGTTGATTTTAATACTCAGATCGTGATTCCATTTTTTATCAGATCAGGAGCAGTGGATGTGGCCTATCTGGATTTCAGTAAGACTTTCAACACCATTCCACATAGGAGACTAGGGAGAAAGCTGGGTAGCTTAGGGCTGGGTAAAAAGGTTATAAACTGGATAAGAAATTGGTTAGGGGATAGTTGACAGAGGGTTGTGGTAAATGGAATTCACTTCAAGGAAGGGATTATTACCTGTGGGGTACCACAGGGATTAGTGCTGGGTCTGGTCTTCTTTAACGTCTTTATAAGTAACATTGCAAATGAGCTGGAAGAGAAGATTTGCCTCTCTGCGGATGACACCAAGATTTGCAATAGCATGGACACTCATCGGGGGGTGGTGTTGGAAGGGATAAGCAAAGACTTAGAAAACTTGAATAGTGATCAAGGGTATGGCAGCTGAGTTTCAATGAGAAAATGTGTAACATAATGCACTTGGGGTACAGAAATCCTGGGCCAGAGTACACAATGGATAGAATGGTATTGACAACAACCAGGCAGAAAAGAGACCCAGGGTAATCATATCAGATGACCTAAAAGTGGCCAGGCAATGTGACAAGGCAGTTGGGAAGGCTACTGGGATGCTGGGTGCATAGGAAGGGGTATCACCAGCAGAAAGAGGGAGGTGGTATTACCTCTATATATATTGCTGGTAAGTCCCCACCTTCAGTAATGTGTCCAGTTCTAGAGACCACATCTCTGGAAGATCATAGGCAGAATGAAGGTGGTCCAGAGGAGGGCAACTTAAATGGTGCTGGGTATTCTGGGCTTGCAACAAAATCTCTATGGAGAGAAACTAAAAAACCTTAGCATGTACACCCTGAAGGAAAAGGGGGAAGGGGGATAAGACAGAGACCTTTAAAGACCTCGCAGGGGTAAATAAGGTACAGAAGGGAAGCATTTTTCAGAAAAAAAGGTGCTCAAGAACAAGGGGACATGATATGAAGCTGGAAGGGGTAGTTTCAGGAGAGATGTCAGGAACAACTTCACAGGAAGAGCAGTGGATTCCTGGAACAGCCTTCCAGCAGAGGTGGTGAGGGACAAAACAGTGGTGGTGTTCAAGAATGCATGGGATAGGCCCAAGGTAATTGTAGTGGAAAGGAAGGTGGGGGAAGGAGAAAGAAGAGTAGGTCAAGTAGGGTCTGCGGTGAAATGTAGGTAGGCAAAATGGGCTGACTGGGTGGGTCAAGAGGTCCTTATCTGCCATCAGAGTCTTTGTTTCTATGTTACATGGTACTTGTAAGGTGCATTGTGCCATACATTTATGCTGTTAAAACATGCTTTTCCCAACTGTTAACTAGTGCAGCACAACAAGTAACCATAGCCACTGAGCTTCCAGTATACCATTGTACCATCTATGTATGGCCCTACCTTTCTTCTGCATGCACCCAAGCCCTGCCTTTGTGCTGATGCAAAAATTGCTTTGTACGACACAAACTTTATCTTCCAATATAGGGACTGGCAGACAAACTACTCTCTGAGCAATAACATCTCAGTTTGCATGACACAAATGCTTTGCATATGTTACCCCGGAACCCACGGGCCCCCATAGGTCCAGAAGCTCATAAAATAATGTATAATTCTGACACTGTCACATACCTAATGTCATTTGATGTCTAAGCTTACACTTCATGCACTCGATTTCTTTCATTAAGATCTGTCATTGGATCAGCGAAGGTGGTACAGAAGAGAGCCAGTACAAAGTAATACACTTGAGAGCTGCCACCTTCATAATTTGGCCTAATTTTTGAATAACACTCAAACAGGTCAGCAACACAGGGAAACCTAAAACTAATTCCTGAAAGGAACAAGCATTTGTCAATGCTGAAAGTTCACTTTTGGTATTGCTGTTGTACATGCCTCCTATATTTTTCTGTCTATATTCCTCTGCCTTGCATTTTAAGGCATCACTCTCAACACAAATTTCTTATGTTCTTCCAGCACTGGTTCACTTCTTTAGTAAAACAAGCATTTGTTAATGCCGAAGGTTTGCTTGCTGGTATTGGCATTAGTAGTGCAGGAGTTAGAGAGATGCATAATAGGAATGGCAGTGAAGTATTGAAGTAACGCCAACCCCCACCCCCAACCTGCAGAGACTGACAGGTGTTGTGGGTGTGACTTTGGGTTATCAGTCATAACTCTCACACCATTCCACCTCACCCTACCCTGCAGCCACTGACCGGTGTTGTAGTGTGCCTTGATGTCTTCGTACCTTACGCTCACACCATTCCATAAGGAAATAAGCTGAGATGGGTGCAGTATAAGAGAATGAGATGAATGTTAGGGCAAAAGACCCCATGGCACACCTCAATGCCTGTCAGTGGCTGAAAGGTGGGGGTGTGGGTGGGATGGGGTGAACATTACGGCCAATGATCCCAAGTCACACCCCAATACCTGTAAGTCTGTACAGGGTGGGTGTTACAGCTGGAAACCCTAATGCCCCAGGCATTTGTTGGTAGTTTTGCTACAAAATTTTCAACATTGGCTTTTTGGGACCCCACCTCATGAATAGTGGCAGTATCATTTCATTACCTATTCCTAAAAGGTGATTTCGCACAGTGAGTGTGCCATTTGGTGCCACAGGTGCGAAAACACATTTTGGGCAGGCTGTGAAAAATGACAGCTATATTGTTGATGAGGAGGTGTAAAAAATGTCAATGTTGAAAATCTGGAGTGAAAATATGAAAAAGTGATGAAGTTACAAGTGTGCGTAGAAACTGTGCAATGCACACTTGTAGCGCAGTCATTTTCTGGAATGTTTTCACCAAATTTTCAACATGGTCTTTTTGGGACCTCCCATCATGAAAAGTGGCACTGGGATTTTGTTAATCTATCCAGAAAGTTGATTTCACACAGCGACCGCACCATTCTGTGCCACAGGTAGAAAAACACATTTTGGGGAGGATGCAAAAAATGACAGCTCTACTGCCCATAATGGGGTGTGAAAAAATGGCAATATTGGAAATTTGGAGTGAAAATATTAAAAAGTGATGAAGTTATGCGCGTGCATAGAAACTGCGCAATAGACACTCATAACAGTCATTTTGGGGATTTTTTTTCACCAAATTTGCAACATGGGCTTTTTGTGACCCCACCTCATGAACAGTGGCTCTGTCATTTTGTTAATTGATCCTGAAAGGTGATTCCATGCAGCAACCACGGAATCACCTTTCAGGACCGAAAAGTAAATGACAGTGACAGTGTTCATAGCAGGGTCCCAGAAGAGATTGAACACCTCGATGTCAGCAGGTGGGGGGATCCACCTGTGTGATCCTGCTTAAAGTGAAAGTGCATTCGGGCACTGTATGCTCCCAGCCCGCATGGAGCTTAGGCTGTGGCCTACTCTGCGCAGGTGGGAGAAGTGGAGCAAAAGGAGCTAGTGGGAAATAGAGGCACCTCCTCCCACCCAGGAAGGGACCAGTGAGTTGACGAGGAGGAGGGGTAGAGTCGTCAGCCAGGCTGATTGGGATGAAAACAGCTGTTTGCTGCACAGTGACCTGCAGATGAAAGGAAAAAAGCCACCACATGATTGGTGTGGCTTTTTCTTTTCAAGTGCAGACCACTTCAGACAAAACAGCATCACGATCAGCCTGGCTGATGTTTGGTGTGATACTGTCGAGCCCCTTGCAGAGCACTCTGCATTGGACAGACAGTGTCACACCCTCAAAAGTCACTATACCAGGACGTTTGACGTGCATGTGTGAACTTAAAAAAGAATAGATGTGCCTCTAAATCTCTGGATCTCAGTGTGAGTGGAACACCAGAAACCCTGAAGAACTGGGTAGTCCCAAAATATGTGATAGTGGGTACCATGTGCCCCACCACAGTTGCCCCAGCCCAGATGAAGTCTTTGACACCATTGAACGGGGAGAATCAGAGAACCACTTTCCAGTTCCCACTTGAGCCTTATATTATCTAATGGGGGAGGGGGGGTCATGATTGCATAAAGATTTTATCAAACACAAAAAAACTTGGGCACACACCACCAAGTTAAATGCTGACACCGTTTCAAAATAGAAATAAATTTATTTACATCATAAAAGGCTAAAATAGCCCACCTGATGTGTTTCAGGTCCCTCCTGGATCCTTTCTCAAAGGCTAGAGTGAGTAAAGTGCAGACAGAATTTATAGACATTTCTTGTAGTCACAGTGACATCATCAATTCATTATCCCATTATTGCATTTAAAGTAATACACATAATGCAATAAAAACATATAAACACATAAAAAACAGGCACTGCAAATAAATACACATTGTTATTTTCAGTATCTCATTTATAGCAGTGGGGGGGGGCAGAGTTGGGCAGAGAAGCCTTGTCACAAAGAAATTCTAAGCAAAATAAGGCAGGAGGACAAGAAAAAACTGATAGAACTACTATTTCCTATCCTCTAGAAAGGGTTTAATTTCAAAGCCTGTATTTAATCCTGGACTTTTTGTAGCTTTTAAATTGATAATCCAACAGGTTTCCTGCTTCAGTTCCAGGTTATTAAAATTGCCACTTCTCGGATTAGATCTTACCCTATTTATTGCCATATAACAGAAAGTATGTACCTGACCATCTTTAGTGTTCACAATGTGTTGTGCTGTGGCATACATTATATCTCCCCTCTCAATCTTCCATTGATTCTTGCCTACCCTAACTTTAAAGCTTTGCATTGTACCCACATAGAAAGCCTTGCAGGTGCATGTGGCTAAATAAATAACACCTTTAGTGCTGCATGCTGTCAATTGACAGTACTAAAGGAGTTACCAGTACCCACATACTTATAATATACACAGTTATTGCACTTAAAACATTCCATAGTTTTCGTAAGCCAAGTTGTATTAGTATTTCTATCTTGAAAATGGCTGTGCATTAACATATCTTTTAAACTCTTAGCTCCCCTATATGAGAGCCTAGGTTTTTCTTGTGTGACATCCATCAGGTCTTGACCGGCTGCTAGTACTCCCCAATGTTTGTTAATAATGTCCAAAAAAAGCTTAGAATGTGCTGAATGCATAGTAACTACATTCATCCTGCAGTTCCCCTCCTTTACCTTCCCCTTATTTTCTAACAGAGTTTCTATCAACTGCTTCAGCATGTTACCTTGCTTTTTGTATTGTATTATAGCTATAACCTCTTTCATGAAATCTCTGCTGTAATTCATTTGCCCTCTTCTGACAGCTATCATTCCCTTATAGAAATAATTATATGAATTGTTTACATGCTGCAGACATTAAACTACCAATGAGATATGCATGCCTCAAGCATGATTTAGATGTTAAATTGAAACCGACTGCAAGCATGTGGCATGCGTGGGGCAAGCAAGTGTGGAAAGCATGCTTTTTATGTTAAATTGGAACAGACTGCATGCATGTGGCATATGTGCAAAAACCAAGTGGTCACTAATTGCTGCACACATAAAAGTTAAATGAGTTCCTCAAGATCACACCACATACAAGTTGGGTTTTGTAAGATTCAAACCCAGGTCTTTAGGTGTTCAAGTTTCCTGGTTTGCAGTTCAGTGTCTTCAACCACTAAGCTATACTGTCTGCATATGTGTGGCTCGCTTGAACTTCAAAACAAATCTGCATACCTCTGCACGCATGCAGCATGCTTCTAGCCACTTTATACATTTTAGTTTTCTTGTCTCCTCTCCTCTCATCTCATCTGTACAGCTGAACTCTGGCACACATACCAATGGAAACACATGTGATTCTTTCCACCACCAATACACACAATTACCCACAAAACTAATTAATTGCTTCTATCTGGCCTGCACTCCTACTATTTTCTCCATTTTTTGAACAGGCTTTAAGCAGCAAACACAGAAGTAGCAATAACTTGATACACACCCACATAGCCAGTCCCCCCCCATGCACACACACTGCAGCAGGTGTGTGGCCATGCTGCTATAGACAACCCACCAAGTACAGATGTACTGCAAGTCGAGAGTCTCTTACCTGTTTACTAAGGAGCCAGAGTTAGGAGTTTTTAAGAGATGACGTCCATGGGTCAGAGTGTTGGGACGTACCCCTTGAAATGAATGGAGTTTCTTTATTACTATTTAATACATTATGGTGGTGAGTTGGAGAATAATGGAGGCCACTGTTCTATTAACTATGCCCTTATTAGTTGAATGGTGGCCTTCATTAATCTCCTACTCTCCATCAATAATGTATAAAATGTAATAACATACCACCATTCATTTCAATGGTGCATGCCCCTGCAGTCTCCCTTTTCCAATACCATAATGTGCTTGTGAGTGGAGATATGGAGGTTGGCTTCACTGGTGGGGGGGGGGATAAGCCTTACTATAGTGGGGCTCCAATAGTCTGTGCATTCCATACCTCTCAACTGTCCCTGAATGTCAGGGACTGCCCTCATTTTACCCCTGAAACCTGCTCTGCTCTTCATCCATCTCTCATGGGAAACACATCACTCACACTGAGGATGTTCTGTAAATTTAGACTTTATTGCAGGGGCACAATTTTACATTTCAAGGGGTGGGAGACAACAACCAGTGGAGGCCAGATGCTAGTTAGCTCCTTGGTGACAAGCTCTAGAATCTCTGGAATGTCTCTAAAAGGTAAAACTTATTTATTGTGACTGAAAAGTGATATGCAAATCAGGAAAAATTCAAATGTATAAGATTCAACTGTCTATAGCCCAGAGCAGTACATTAGATTTGGGCTTAGCCCACCCAGTTACTAATAAGTTTTTTTCCCAGCTGAAGTTCTGACCCCCCCAAAGAAAACTTTATCCCACTTTGTCTTCTTGACACCATTCCATTCAATACTGATCTAATATATGTTGTGAAGCTGCCTAGATACATAGAAATGTGAAAAACACATCAATATTTCAGGCCTGCCTCCTTCCCCAATCCCCATGTAAAAACAAATATTTACTTTAACTTATCTGGTCATCTGGCCAGAACCTACAGCATGGCCCAGTGTGCCACCAACCCAGTTTTCAGTCCATGCCTCCTCTGTCCTTCTGCCAGAAGCTGGATACTTGACTCAGTCATCCCAGGTCCCCAACGTGGTCAGCAACCAAGTCTCCTCACCAACCAAACCCTCCCAACCTACATTGCTTGCTTCTTTCTTGGCTGCTGCCACACTGCACTAATCAAGGCCTTTGAAGGCTATTCACACCACTGTCACTGCTGCTGCTGGGCCTAGCTTTCTGCTGCAGGGGGCATGTGCTGTTTGTTTTGTGAAGTGAGCCAAGTTGAGTAAGTAGGTAGCCTAGTCTTGAGTTAGCTTCTAGCTCACCCTCTGTTGCTTCAGCCACCAGGGGAGACAGAGACCCACTAAGAGTAGACCAACAAAAATATGCCACCACAACACTGCTATTTAGAGTTCAGTGCACACTGACTCTGCCAAGCTGTAGTGTGCAGCCTGTCTACTCTCTGGTGGAAAGACAGTGTCACACTTACAGGACTCTTGTGCTCTTGCTTGGTGGGCGCTCCTACACATTATGTGTGATGGTGCTGCCACTAATGGATGGAGAGAGTGAACAACATAATACAGATGCAGTCAAGTCAGGAGTACACCTGCAGTGTGAGCACACATAGGCAGGGGGCACTTATTGAGCAAAAGATTAAATCCAAATTTAATGCCATTATTGCCACATCATAAGAGCAACTTAGGCACCAATGTGTGTGTGTGGGGGGGGGGTACCCTGGCTTTATGGTAGAAATGCATTCTCAGGTGCTAATATAAGGAACAAGTAAATACAATAGTTTCCGCTGTGTTCTGAGGTACTGTATCTCCATGTGTCAGGATGTGTCCTGATCATTGTGAGGGTTAGTGTCCTTATTGTCCCTCATTCTGTGTGTCCATGTCCCACATTTCAGTGACAAAATGTGAGGTATGGTGCATGCTTCCAAGATCCTACTCAGCACAAAGAGTACTGAACATGGCCATAGGGTATATGCTCCAAAAAGAATGACAAAGGGAAAATAAGTGAGCCAAGTCAGTCATGGAGAAACACATTTGTAGTACTAAATCTGCATAAGGGGATTTGCATGACCCAAAACAAAAATGTCAGGCTTCACAGCACAGAGGCCTCACTTCACACATCTGTAATGGGGGATGATGGCTGGGTATATACCAGGCATTCAATGTGTTAAGCAAACAATACTTTACAAATTAATTGAAATTTAATGACAAAAATCACACATGCTCCCACAATGCAACACAATGGAAAGTATTGTGAGGGCATGTGTGATTTTGTATTTCTTTGAAACTTGGCTTCTTGGCCAAATGCCCTTTGGGGTAACCATTGCCTCAGTGCTTGCACAGAGAGGTTCTTTGTCTTTTAAATCTTTTTTTGTTTTAATTGGGTTTACCACAACATAACCCAGATAGACCATCTTACAGTAGCTGGTTCATTCCACTGGGGTGTCAAACCTACGAGGCATACAGATGAGTCCTGGTAGGACGAAACATGTGTCTATGTCTTCTGTTAGCACCCTCTGCTAACTGTGTGAAAGGCCTTTTGGCACCATGCATTTCTGCTTAAAGTTGAACCAGCATAATATTCTGTGGTGATTTGCATATGCAGCCCAAGATGCTTTGCATTGTGGGGGCATGTGTGGTTTTGTATTTCTTTTAAACTTGGCTTCCCAGCCAAATGCCCTTTGAGGTAAGCATTGCCTCAGTGCTTGCACTCAGAGGTTCTTTGTCTTTAAAAAAAAATTTTTTTTTAATTGGGTTTACCACAACATAACCCAGATAGACCATCTTACGGTAGCTGGTTCATTCCACTGGGGTGTCAAACCAATGAGGCATACTGATGAGTCCTGGTAGGACAAAAAATGTGTCTATGTCTTCTGTTAGCACCCTCTGCAAACTGTGTGAAAGGCCTTTTGGCACCATGCATTTCTGCTTAAAGTTGAACCAGCATAATATTCTGTGGTGATTTGCATATGCAGCCCAAGATGCTTTGCATTGTGGGGGCATGTGTGATTTTGTATTTCTTTGAAACCTGGCTTCCCAGCCAAATGCCCTTTGGGGTAACCATTGCCTCAGTGCTTGCACTCAGAGGTTGTTTGTCATATATATATATATATATATATATATATATATATATATCGTTAAACTGAGCATTGTGAAGTACCAGACCATGTCTTACAGACCACTGTGCCTTCCATCTATCTCTGTTGGATGATGTTCTCGAAGGTACAAAGTTTTCTGTTTTTTTTAAATAATACCATAGACTCGCCATCCACTGAGGAGGAGACCCCTAAAGGTCACCCCCATCAGTCATCTAGGCTTTAAAATCATTTATGCATCATTAGGTGCCTTTAACAGTTGGTGCCTAAAACCTAGAGCCCTCATTGCACCTCACCTCCAATAGCCACCTCCCCCAAGCCATCATCAGAGACCCGCTGTCATCATGAAGCAGTCTCCAGCCTCCATATCTAGGCAACAAAGAACCATGCCCAGGGACCCTGTTAATATCCAGGAGTTGCTCAGTTCATTCCAAACTTGTGTCTGTCACTCAAAAAGTAGAGATAAAGAGTAGTGTAGGTAAGGAGGTTACCCAATAAAACAGAGATACACAGTAAAAGGAAAGAGAGTGAAAGAAAGGCTGTTGGCAACCTGGGTAGTTGTAGTCCCAGTTAATATGTCTGCATCTACTCCCCCAGATGACTCATCATAAGAGGAAGCCCCAGACAATTCACTTCCCCCTCCATGCCTAATATGGGTGTCTGACAAGACCCCTCCTAGAGAGCAGCCGCACAATCCCCCCATCTCTCCAGTGATACCTAAAAGATAAATGAATCCACAACTTAAAATATTGTACACAAGTCATTCAGATTCCCAAACTATAATGAGGCAGCAAGGCCACTCCACTATAAGCAGTATGGGGGGCCTCTTCGTCTGTCAGGACAGTCTTTTACCAAGTGTGTAATAAGAAAAGACAATTCAGACAAAACAGAAAACCTGCAAAAGTCATGTTGAGTCTGCTTGTCTTGGAATGGAGGTAGAATCCCTAGATCTGGACTCCTGGCCTGAGGCATTCCGGTCTTGTGCTGGAATCGCTTTCCCTGATACTTTGTCCCACAAGGTAGAAGTAGTCACATCTCCACTTTGAACAGTTTTCTTGGTTCCTGCCACTTGCCTTTGTGTATCCCAGATCTCCCCTTGTTGTTTAGTGCTGGCTATCACAGGTATCTTAACTCCTAGAGACTGAAGAAAATTGGCAGCGGCTGCCAGATTGGAGAAATGCTTTGAGCCATTTGCTGTAGAAATTTTTAGTAAGGCAGGATATTCCATGTACACTTGATGGACCACTTGCTTCAGTTTTTTTAGTACCTGGAATATCTTCTGTCTACACTGCATTGTCTAGGGAGTGTAATTATGGTCCAGAAAAATTTGTGTGTCTCCAAAGATAAGTTCTTTTTTTGACAACACCACCTGGAGAAGGGCTTCTTTCACTCTGAAATCTAGAAAGGCAAGGACTATTAAGCGGGGGTGAGCCTTTGGGTCCTGGGCAAGAGGGATTAGTGAGCAATGCACCTGGATGATGTTTAATTCTTTATCCGCAGGTAAGCCTAGAAGTTCTTTTAAGAAAGAGTCTGTGAACTTCAACATGTTGCCTCGCTCTGTACCTTGAGGAACACCGTGTATTCTTATATTGTTTCTGTGATTATGATTTTTTAAATTACTCCAACTTTTGTTCAAGGAGTTGTTCTCTGTGATGTGGGTCTAAGTGGGCAGAGTTATGTAGATCTGTGGTTGCAGAGTACTCAGTAAAACACTGTTCCAGAATTATTTTTTTTGAGGATGTTTATGTCCCTTTGATCCTCTGTTACTTTCACTTCTAGATGCTGCAGGGTAGTGTTGATTTGTTGAAGAGCTAGGCAAAGTCTTTTTGAAGTAATAGTGCAGTCTGTGTCTTCCAAATCACTGGTTGGAGGGGTCGAGCTGGGGTAGAGCCCGGGATTTTGAAGTGGCCTGCTGGGAACCCTCTAACTTGTGTTTGCTCATTTTCACTGACATTCCCAGTAGCTGATCTTTCCCTCTCTGCCTTGTAGACATCATGTAGTTGGTAATCTTGCATTTTTGGAGCAGGATTGCCAAAATTTAAGGCTGATTGCTGTGGATAGAAATTTGGCTAGGATGGAGCTCCAGAGTTACACTGCCATTAAGACGGTGTCTCCACCGGAAGTTGTTGGATGTGATTTTTGAATGTTAGGTTACCATCCAAGAAAATTCCTAAGTATTTGCATGAATTTACCATTGTTAATATAGAACCATCATTAGCCAGCTTTGACAACTCGGGTAAAATGTCAGTGGTCTGTTTATTGAACAGCATCCACTTAATATTCTTTGTGTTTAAATGAAGCAAATATTATACAAGGTTTCCTGGACTTTATTAAAGCCATTCTGAAGTATTTTTATGGCAACATTTAAATCACTATACTTAATATATAAAATAGTATTTTCTGATTAAACAAATTAGTCTGCTTAGTACAATGTTTGGAAAAATGATAATGTATAATAAGAAATAAAAGAGGGCCTAATACTGAGCCTTATGGGACTCCACGCAAAATCATAACATAATCAGAGCAGATATCTCCACTTCTAACACACTATAGCCTATGATTTAAATATGAAGCGAGCCAGAGTCATGAAGAAAAAATGAAGGCTGACAGATCTAAGTCTATTAATTAATAGGCTATGATCTACTGAGTCACAGCCTTGGATATGTCTAGGAATATGGCTGGGGAAAATTATCTAGCATCAAAGGCAAAGTAAAGGTCACTCACCACTCTAGAAACAACATAAGCGGTTTTGCGACCCTTGTGAAAACCAGACTGGTTTTCCAAGAGTAAGCTGTATCCTGATAAATACAAGAAAAATACTGTGGATTCATTTTTCAAAAATCTTTATGACAGGTGACAAAATAGATATTGGTCAGTAACATTTAGATAAGAAATGTCACTACCTTTAAAAATGGGGCTGACAAAAGCTGTTTTCCAGTCTTGAGGAATATCCACATTAGCTCAAGAAGAATTAAATGCAAATGTCAGATGCTTAGGAAAAATAGAGGCTACAATTTTCAAAAAGATGTGTTCAATCCTATCACAGCCAGCACTTTTTCTACAGTCTATCTTAATAAGTTCAGCTTACATTTCAGACTACATCATGTCATGAAAGGAGAAGAAAGGATGCTTGACTACAGCAGTAGGAGCAAAAGGTATGCTAGTGGGAAGCATATTTTGAAATGCTTCATTAGTTAGAATGTTTCTTACTTTATTAGCCTAGGGTTGACTGTTGTCACAAAGTTCAACTGTGGCTTTTTTGGGAGGGACACTTTCTTAATAGATAAGATTTTCCCTACCTCTGTACAGTACATTGTATTCTTGACCTGCTGCCAGCTGCACTGTAACTCCTATCCATAAAATGAGACTGCAGTTTCTCAGTTGTCATTACAAAGTCTGCATCATCACCCCACTTGTGCCTTGCAAGTGGCAATTGGCTTTTAGAGATGCTATTTATTGTATGGTTAGGATGACAGCTACTAGTTTTTAATGAGGTGTTTCAGTCTGTGGATTTCATAACAAGTCCAGTTTTGACACTGTCAGCTGTATCTTTTCTTTATTCTAGTGGTATGAAATTTAGTTAGAATTGTTAAACTGTAGAAAACCCATAAACTAAAGCAGTTCAGCCTCATCACCGCACTACTCAATAAAAGTGCCATCTAAATACTGCTTCCAAAATTCCTATTTGTCATAAAAGATATTTTCCTTAAGACTGAACAAAATATGTTGTCCCATTTACTACAATAAAGACTGGCAAACCTGGGGTCAAAAGTAACCCCATAGCAAGGACTCTGATCTTCAAAAATTGTTGGGCTATGAAAGTAAATGTATAATATTTCAACATAGTTGCTCAGTATGTACAATAGTCTGTTTGCCTCTGGGGCAGAAAGATCAAAAGATTGTGGGTTCTAGGCCTATAGGAGGAACTAAGGTAAATACCAAATCGTGACATTGCAGTGTGGCACGGGTGGGAAGGGGTGCTACAATATTTAGGTGCTATCCTTCATTTAAGACATTAAATCGAGGCCCCTTTTACCCATCTCTAGTTGCTCCCCAGGTAGAAGTTAAGGGTCCCATGGCACATATCATAAGAGTAGGAGGATTTTTATTAAAACAAATCATAGACCAAAAATCAAATAGTAAACACAACTAGAACATAGTGATACATACTTTGTAACCTACACAAATGGACTATATGAATGAAAATCAAGAAATAAAACTAATACAGAGTGAATAAGCATAACAAAAAAGAGACCCCAGTCTTGTTCCAAACCTAAAGCTCAATATCTAACCCAAACAAAGTTTTGCCAAAGTAATAACTGATGTTATGGCCATGAGAGATGTCCCCTCTGATAAACATGGACTTTAGAGAGTCTAGAACAACTCTAGCCAAATCCAACCGAGGTGTGTGCTTTTGCTGTATAATAATTGGACAGCAGATTGGCTAAATATAAAATCTTATTACAGCAAACAATACAGTCAGTGTACTTTCGTGGCACTTTCCCCACCTCTAATGAAACAGACCACAAACCAAGCAATCATATTGGATAGCTAAAAACAGAGACTCATTCACTACTTAGCCAGGAAGTACCAAAAAACTTGTATGTAGAGGCCATCAGAAAACAGATTAGTGAAAGTTTCATGTTGTTGGAAACAACTAGGTCTGGGACAGCACTGTTCTTCTAATCTCTTATGCTTTTGAGTGTCCCTGACACATAGCACCACATGACAGCTTTACCATAATTCATATCATATATGGATTGGAACATGATTATCCACCAATTGGGCATCTAGTGAGCTGGCCTCTGGGGACAAGCCTCAAAATCTACATCCACAGAAAGGCTATGGCCCTGACCTCATGGTACATTTGTTTCCTTGAATTGGTACAGTGCTAATCTAGGGAAATAGCCCATTTCCAAACTTTCACTAAGGCCACTCACACATATCCAGGCATTAGGGACATAGGTATTGCTTGGCAACCTCAAACAACCCTGCTTCTAGCCTAACAAACATGGTTTTCACTGCTCATGAACCCAAGGGGCCCAATGTTTGGGTGAGTCCCTCAAAGCTGGACCAAAATAACTAGTCAAATAATATGATAGAAAAAAAAACAACTGGGTTCAGCATATTTAACTATCCTTCATTAGGTGAAGATAAGCATTGTTATGCTTTACAGGGTTAAACCTGCTTTCCCTAAGGAACTGAAATCATAAAGTTTTACTTCTACTGAAAGGAGTGATGGGAAACTTAAGGAATAATGTATGGATGATCATACACAACAAGCCTGTGTTTCCATCAAGGGGTTGAGATACCAGCATATGGACCGCGAGAACAAAGCTTGAGAGGTCCATGCTGTTATCTCAACCCCAAGATGGAAAGACAAGATGAGTTGTGTATGGTCACCCATATTTTATTTATTATAGCATATAACTTTGTAGGGGGAAGTAGCGAGCAGGAGCTGTGAGTGGTGCTATGCACTGGTACAGAGGGAGAGCACTAGGTGATAATGAAAGTGGTTTGCCAGGCAGAAGTCAGCACGAGCAGGGAGCACTCAGTGAAAATGAAAGTGGGTTGCCTGGCAGGAGTCAGGTGAGCAGGGACACAAGCGAACTTGATGATAGAATGTGCACAACTTTTCAACCGTGCACAACTTTTTGAGAGCCACCAAATTCCATACACAATAAGCCCTAGCCATATGCATTATAACTAATAAATAAAATAGACAACAATGGTCTTAATGAAAAATAAAACATTTTCTCTAGACAATTACCACTGCTCTCACCAGTTTTTTAAATTTGGATTCACCAACTGCCAACATTTATTCTCAGTTTGCCTGGGTCATTTCACCAGGGCCATGGTGTTTTTGTGGACCCCACAAATCATTACAGGGGTAGTACTTTGCCAAAACTGATCAAGGGAGGAAGCAGTTAGAAGACTGGTAACAAATATGGAATCACCCAAAGTGTGAATTAGAGCATACAGTTCAGAGGCAAATGACTTTGACTGTCCATGCTTATCTAGAGTAAGGACCATCTCAGTTCCCTTGGCATGTGAGACTGTATCAGATGGGGCCACAAGGAGAGCAGACTTGTTTAACTGACTTTCTGCAAAAGGTGAAACAGCAACAGGCCCAGTACAATACGTTGCAGCCTCAACTGGTTTTAACAGAACAGTCTCTGACTTAGAGATGAGGTTTGGGGAGACTGAGGTCAAATGAAAAGTAGAGGATGCACTGAGAGAAAAACTCCCTACCTGCAGCAAGGTTTCCCACCTGTCTGTGTCTTGCATACTTACACTGTTAAACATAAACCAGCATTTGTCAATGCCAAATGTTTGCTCGCATGCTGTTGTACTGGGTCCTGCTCGAACACATTTTTAATTTGCAATGGAGTCCAGATTTTATACATTTTATACTGCATTTACCTAGTATAGTAGAGGTGAGATACAATATCTAATTTTTAGTGTGGTCCTGCTTTTATAATATATTTTTGCAGGACAGATCATCTTAGATGCAACATCTCCTTTTCAGTGGGGTTCTGCTGTAGGGTCCTGTTTTTACATAGTGTTGTAATATTTTTATCTAGTATAACCCAGCCGAGATACAATTTCTTATTTTCAATGGAGTCCTGCTTTGACACATTTTTGTTCTGTATTTACTCAGGATAACACAGCTCAGATACTATCTTGTTTTCAGTGGGACCCTGCTTTTTCCAATTTTTCCAGTTTTTACACTGTATTTTCCCACAATAGTAATATCTCCGTTTTGATGAGGCCTTGCTTTCACCCATTTTTATGATGTATTTACCACGATAGCCCAGCTGAAAGGCAAGTTACATTTTCAGTGGGTCTGGCTTTTACAGTATATTTTTCCCAGGATAGAGCAACATAGATGCACAGTTCCGTGGGGGCTCTGCAGTACTGGGGTCCTGCTTTTACACATTTTTAGATTGTATTTTCCCAGGACAGGCCAGCTGAGAGGTAGTATCAAATTTTCAGTGTGCTCCCACATTCTGATAGCATATTTACAACACATTTTTTTTAGGACCCAACGTTATGATCAAGACAGTTGGCATTTTTTTTATATCACATCAAAAAGGTGATTTCACAATGTGACTACGAAAATATGTTTTGGAGAGGATTTGAAAACTGACACCTGTCATGTTCATGAGATGGGGTAACACAAAAGATATGTGAACATTATGGGCTGAAATCTGCAAAAATAAAGTTATGAGTAAATGTTGGAACAATTCAAAATTTCTTCATAACTTTTTTTTTCTTATTTTGACCTTAAATTTTCAACATTTTTTTTTACCTCATGTTATGATCAAAACAGGTGGAACTTTTAAATCATGTCTGAAAGGTAGTTTCATAGAGGGACTGTGAAAACATGTTTCAAAGGGGATTTGAAAAATGACACCTGCCATGTTCATCAGATGGGGTAAAAAAGGCCTACTGTTTGTGCACATTTGGGGCCAAAATCTGCAAAATTGTGTTTTGAAGTGAGTGGTGTGACACTGCAATTTCACTTGAAATGGAACCATGCAGCATCAGCCTTGTTATGGAATCCTGGACTTTTCAACAATAAACTTAAGTAAGTTAAAACACCAAAACAAAGGTGTTTTTCATTGCAAAATAGCTAATCTGGAGTTACGGCTTTGGGATGGAGAGATTCTAAAGATGACAGCTTTCCTTTAAACTAGATTTACTTCATGGCTTTAAAAAAAATAAGCAACCCTTTGAATTTACTATTATGATTCTATTTGATTGCTTCAGCTACATATAGGGGTACATGTGGTGCCTACAGACACCTGTATCTCTCACAGGCAGTGCTAGTGATCACATACTAAGCAGTTTCCTGAAGCCCCATCAGTAACAAAATAAATGAATATTACAAGATTTATAATAATGTGTCCCCAGTTGCCACTCATTGCTATGCATCAAAATACCACCCCATTGATAGTTAAACCTTGTATTTCTGTTGTTATGTCATCTCTTTATTTTGTGTAGTCACACCTGTATCCCTAGGTGATTGGACTATTTGGAAGGCCTCTCAAAGCACTTACCTCTTCTCACTTTTGAAGTTTGGAAGTGGGTGTTCTCACATGAGGCTTAGCTTCTAATGTATATTAGATAAAGTTTAGATCTTTAAAATATTGTTTCATTTACGAATAGTCTGTCTCCCAAGAACACAGTGTCAGTAGCTCAGCACAGTTGCACACTCACCTCTGAGGTCAGAAGGTGCTATGGGTTCTATCCCCACTCCAGGCACTTGGGATAAATCCTAATACTGACACTGTAGTGCAGCATGAGGGGGCACTGCACTCCTGAAGTGCCATCTTTCGAATGAGATGTTAAACCGAGGTCCCATTTGCCTGTTCTGGTGGTAGTTAAAGTGGATGTTAAAGATCCCATGGAACTTCTCAAAAAGAACAGGGGAATTTGTTTTTAATGCAAAATCATACAAGGCAATATATATAGCACATAAATAAACCAACCAAAAGAAACCGTTTTTCATATTTACAAGTTAGAAAGGAAAAAAAAAAGACCATCAAAATGTATACATTACTGTCATATACATTAAATTATCTTATTGGAACATCACTGTCTGTAATCCATAGAAGATTTCTCCACATTCTCCTCATATATTGTTGATTTTTGTTTTTCATTTTGTTATAGAAAATCATTTTTATCTCATTGGTAATTTTAACAGACAATTCAATATAAGAAATGTGTTTCTGCTGTAAAGGACATAAACTTCTCATGTTCCATATATACCACTTAAAAACTGCAAAGATGATATTTAAAGTAATTTTTTCCCATTTTTTCCCAACCTACAGTATAACACCCATATATTAAAACTTCATAATTTACTTTTGCAAATATTTGCTAATTCCATTGTTCAGCTGTATAAGTCCAGAAATCCTATAAAAAAGAACAAAAGAAAATCAAATGCTCCATTGTTTCTAACTTATTAATACAGTTTGGTCTTGAACAAATTTGTCTTCCAGCATCTTATGTTTCTGGTTTGCTTTAATATTCAAGCATTCATGGCAACATAGCCATTGAGCATCTCTAAATATTTGTGGAATTCGAGTGTCTTGCATCAAATTTTGCAAAGCCGATAAACATTCTGATGGACATTTAGGGAAAGTTTCTGATTCAGTAAAATGAGTATTAATAACTTGTAGGTATACTTGTTTCTTTGTCTTTGTACAAAGTAATGAACTAGTAGTATTCCATGATTTCATTTTCACTAAGATATCCCTTAAATATGCAGAAACTTTGTGATCTGTTTTTATGACTTGTAACATGCCTATTTCCCATGCAGAGAACCAAGTTGAAATAGTAGATAGAAAAATTTCCACCCAGAATTTCCTTGTATTTACAAACAGTGGCTTAATATTAGTATATAGAAACTGACAATAAAAGAAAATAATTGGATTTATCATATTCTAACCTCTTTGACGCAAAGGAAGGTACAAAATATGCCTCTTAATTGGGTTGAGGTGACTGCCCCCCAAATGCCTGGAAGAAGACATTCAGAATAGTTCTTTCCCTGGCTCTAGGTGGAGGTAAGATATTACTAATAAATAGAAATAATGGTAATAGATAAGTTTTGATTAAGTGTACTCTTTTCTCTTTGCTCATGGTCCAGTTATCCTACCTCTTCACCTTCTGTGATCCAAGCTGTATTTTACTGTCCCAGTTTTTTATATCTAAATTGTCATTCCCATATTCAATACCTATAATTTTAATATCCTCTCTTGTCAGTGTTATTCCAGCTACATTTGCCTGAAAGTGTTCTTTCTTCCCTAATTCTCTCCCTATGCATTTTGTCATATTTAGTGCAGCTCCAGATATTGTCCCATACTATTTTCATTTTTTTATTGCTTTTTCTGCAGATGAATTATTTTTGACCAATAAGCATATATCATCCGCGTATGCCATAGCTTTAAAGGGAACTTCCTGTTGTTGTACTGTTATATGAGTAATATCTGAATGTGTATTTAATAGCCTTAAAACTGGATCTGTGCTAAAAGTGTACAAAAGTGGGCCAATTGGACAGCCTTGCCTTACCCCTTTGCTGATTGTGACCATTGGTCCACAAAACCCATTCACTTGTGGAATTACTACCACATTTTGGTAAAGAACTTTTAACCATGTTATAAATAGGTCAGGTATACCATATCTTTTTAAGGTATACCATAAAAAATTGTGGTTTACCGAATCAAAGGCCCTTTTTTGGTCCAAAGACAGAACAAACCCTTCTAAATCAGAAATATTGTCTATTTGTATGATGTCTCTTATTAATATTAGTTGATCACTAATAAATTGACCAGGTATGGTACATGACTGTGCTAGTATTATTAGATAGGATGCCATAATCAATAGTCTTTTATTAAGGATTTTTGTTAATATTTTGAAATCTATGTTCAGGAGACCAATAGGCCTCCAATTTGACATAACTCTTATGTCTCCTTTTTTTGTGTAAAAAGGTTAGGATTGCTGTTGCCATTCTGAATGGTATTTCTGTTCGATTTAATAGGAAATTAAACACTATTGCTAGTTCCCTAAATAGTTCAGGGCCTATGAATTTATAAAGCTCTGCTGTTAATCCATCCTTTCCTGGTGCCTTTCCTGTATTTAAGGATGAAATAGCCACTTCCACTTCTATGGGTTCTATTTGTCTTATAATATTTTTCATAATTTGATTTGGGAATGTTGGAATATCTATCTGCTGAAAAAAAGATGGTGCTGTTTGAATATCTAAATTTTCTATTTGGAAGAGATAACTTGCATAGTTAGAAACTATCTTTAGAATCCCCTGATTTATAATATGTAATTGGTTCTCACTAATATTACATCCACATTTTTCTTTTTTACCCTGTCAATGCAACTTATAAAAGGACATACGACATCAGATTTCCCCTGTGTGCCATAAATCTGTTGCATGATTAATGTGTTTGTTTGTTTATGGTGATAATCTTGTATCTTGTATATTATAGTTTGTATTTGTGCTGTATAATTATGTTTGGGAGTGTGAGCTAGACTCATCAAATGCTGTAATTCCGGCCTGTTTTTTTGACACTGTATATACTCTTCATTCCTTTTGGTTTTGCTGAGGGTAATAAGAATTGTCCTAAGTTCTGTTTTTGTATCTTCCCACGATAAAGAAGGTGTTTTCATAGATCTCAAATAAGGATTTTTTACTAATAATAAAGTATAAAATCTGTTATAGTATATGGTTAGGGCTTATTGTGTATGGAAAACAAAGGTTTTCCAAATCTTGTTGTAGGGCAGATCAAAGGTCAACAAAAGTTGTGGTACCATCCTTCTTACATCACATCTATAGTACAACAACTTTTTGCCCTTAACCTGTCATCTGATTGGCTGCAACAGTGCTGTTTTAAAAAAATTCACTCTAAAATGGCGCCTGTAGTTAGCTAGCAGTGCGGTCGGGCGAGCCGAATACTTCACAGACACAGTTTGGACACGGACTACTAAAGTCAGTTCCGTGTATCCAAACTGTTACTTTGCAGTTTTTTTTTTAAATTACTGGCACAGTTGTTGGATCAGAGCATGACTGCTGTGCAAAGGACCATTATCTTTGGGGACAGAACTTGGAACAGGACTGCAGCGACGAGTATTGGAAATATTGGGGACTGAAGTGGAGAGAATGGGAATCTAGCCAGTGTGCAAGAGTTAAGGTACAAACACATCGCGGGGAAACCATATACTATATAAAATAGTAGATGGTCACCCATCCACAACTTCGGCAGTGTTTCCCATCTTGGGAGTTAACATCATGGAGACCTCTCGAGCTTCGCTCTTGAGGTCTCTCTGATGGCATCAACACCTTCAATGGAAACACAGCCTAGTTGTGGATGGGCCCCCATTCACTATTCTATATGTCTGATATTTTCTTGCACTAATAGTGATGAACTAAACTTCTAAATACCTGGGCCATGTGCTTTTTGAGGGGGCCTTAACACAATTTAGAAAATGGGCTTTTTATTTCCTGGCATCTGATTGGTTAGTACCCTTGCCGAGGGTAACATTAACTTTCAATAGATGCCCAGGAAATAAAAAGTATCAGTCTATAATGCCCCTTCAGCCATGGAAGTATTCTAGTGCCCACCCAGCTTCCAAATTGGCTGTAAGCACCTAATTTAAATGTCAAATCACCACCATTTTTTCCTCCCCCTTAGCGGGAGATACTGTTCCCACAACACTCTGTGCCATCTCCCTAACAAGACCACAGACCTGTCTTTTGTTGTTGTTAAAAAAAACATGAACTGCATCATTTAATAGTGGCACTGAATGGGTTCAAACACAATGCGAGCAGTACAGTCTGGCAACCCATGGTACATCTCTGCACCCCACGTCCTGTCAACGATCTCTTGGGTAATTTTTTTATTAATACCCTGCTTAGTCCCCCAGCTGACCACTGAAAACCAGTGCAAATCACATGAATCTTTAGCTTAATTTCTCTTCTCAGATCATATTTAGTTCAAAATCTAAGGACCTTGTATCTGTACTTGAGAGTTCCATGGTGCAGCAGCGTGCCACCATCGCTCCTTGCAGATTTCCTGAGGATGAATAAAATGATTGTTTCCACAAAAAAAATCAGTTGTGGTGCATATCGGAGCTCAAATACCACAGGCTGTGCCATAGCCTCATTTTTTTGCTACTCTCCAGAAGAAAGGTTTTTCTTTTGTTTTAATGTCTTACTTCTGACTGCAAACTCAGGCAGCTGCCAGGTAACTGACTCCAGTACAACCATTACATGATCCTGAGTCCTGCTCACAGTACATCTTGGCACTAGTATATTAAAGTACACATCTCCCAATAGTACTGCCACAAAAATAAATAATGACAAGAAACAAAACAGTAGAATGCAACTTTGGGGAGGGAAGTGGCTTCAACGATCTGTTAAGAAGTAGGTTGCTGTGCAACCCTCCCCGTGCTTCCGGGTCATGCAGTCTGCTTCTGGCAAGCTTTCAGCAATAGGGTCATGCTATTCTCACAGTTCTCCTGTTTGCTTGGTTCTTTTCAGTAACTAAGGTTTACTATTTTTTTATCCATTACCATTTTTTTATTTTTATTTATTTCCATGGCAGTATGACTAGGACATGTGTACTATAATGTAGAATGCAGTGTGCAGATGTACCGTGAGTGGTACTGGGATTGGGTAACACTTGTAGCCGACCTGGCAGCTGTCTCAGTTTGCATTAGAGGTAAGCACACTCTGTGCTTCTGATTTCATAATGATATTAAAACTAAGAAAATAACTGTTATGTGGCACAGGTTGTGAAGCAGCTGTCAAACACAGCAGTCAATTGCAGGCGTAGGAACTATATAATTATAGAACTTATTTTAAACTCATTTTTTAATTAATTTTTTTTTAATTAAACTTACATTCTTTTACAGTGCCCATTTTCTAAGTGCAATAATACCCTACAGGGTGGGTGATATGGGGAATACTGCCCACCCTGTTGGGTATTATTGATTGCGTATAGTTCATTATGATCAGAGTATTCTACTATCTGAGTGAATGCCTGTTGTACAGTCACAGTCAAAGACATGGTCAGATATTTCCTGAACTTTCTGTTATATTTCTAGAGAAATCGCCTGCTTTCTGCATTTCCACAGTAGGGGCAGCAGAGAGAAACTCTTTAGAAATTATGCGAAATATCTTGATATATCTGACCATGACTGTGGCCACTACTGTAACTGTAATGTTTTATTAATAAAAAAGAAACCTATCCTAGTTGCTAAGTTCCCTTTTTGGAAAGTGGGATCTGTCCTATTTGTTTTGGTGAAGTATGCATCCACTAGTGAAGCTGTCTGCATGGTTGTTTGCAGACAAATCATATCACAAGAAATGTTTTGAGTATTGGTGGTTTTCCCCCTGTCCCTTCATGATAGGCCACCATTGAAATCCACATACAACACAATGTTTTGTGATGAATACAAATGTGGCCTTATCTGTGTGAAAATCATGACCCTGTCTGTTTTTGTTTGAGGTGCAGATATGTTTACTAATCTATTGTAAGTATTATGAATTTTAATGTCTAATGGAACTAGATCAACAATTTTCAACACTTGAACATCTGGGCGATGAAATAAAATACCTACACCTGAGCATGTTTCAAGCCCTATGGACCAGTAAGATACCACTGTATACCATTGTTTCATAACCTTAGACATTTCTAACACAGTATGTAACCTTGTATCCTGTATAAAAATCACATTTGAATTATTTCCCCTAAGGTGTAAGTAAACACATCCCCTTTTAACTGCATGTTTGATGCTGTTCACATTAACAGTGAGGCATTTTAAAGATGACTGCACCAGATTAAATTTAGAGAAAATGCATGCTCAAAACAAAATAAAAACTTTTTCTCAGGGAGGTTTCTCTTTCTTATTTTTTGCATTGATCCCTAGATCCTTTTTCTTGCTCTTGGGTTTCTCTTTCTTTTTCATTTCAGATATTACCTGTGCCTTACTCATTCCAGATCCTGAACATCCTTCAGTCTGTAGTGACTCAATCAAGGACCCCTCAAAGTCATTGTCTGGCCCTTCATTGTTTTTTGCTAAAGTCTGATATCTTTTTGAAACTGTTGTGGCTGAAAGTTTAGGTACTTTTGGAGCAGGTCATAACCAAGCCTGTCTCTACCTGGTAATCATTTTCTTTTGTCTCTGGTTTTTGTTGGGGTGGGGGAGGGGCATGGTAGCAGCATCTGAGTTCTTGCTTGTAATGGTAGGGGTAGTTTCCATGGCTTCTGCCTCTGAGCCTTCTTCAATTTCTGATCTCATATTTTCTGTTGTTGTCTGCTTCTTGAGGGGGTACAATATCCCTATTGTTGTCAGAGTCAAGATTTGCTGTAGTACTGGGCATGCCCTGCTGTATTCCTGATCTGGATTCTTCTTGGGTAGGGAGTAGGGGTGCTCAATCCATCTGGTACAGTTTCTTTACTGTGTGCAGCAGTTACCAAAAACCTTTATTCTTCAATATCAGTGGACTCTGGTGTACTGTGTGCAGCTTTAGGGCATTTTACTTAGCAATGCCCTCTTGTTCCACAAAGACTGCATAGTGCCACAATCCTACATTGCCCACTCATATGCCCCAGATTATTGCATAGGGGTGCAGTGTAAACAGTCACAAGTGCTGCTGATGTGTCCTGGGGCCCTACATTTATACTATGTTCTGGGCTGGCCTTGGTTAAAAAGTACCCCTCTGTCCCTGCCTAGGAAAAATGGGTTATACATGACATCTCCAACCAGGAAGCACTTTAAAAAAAAAGTAAGCAACCCTTTGAATTTACTGTTATGATTCTATTTGATTGCTTCAGCTACATACAGGGGGAACATGTGGCACCTAGAGACACCTGTATCTTTCACAGACAGTGCTAGTAATCAAATACTGAGCAGCTTCCTGCAGCCTCAATAAGTAACAAACTAAATAAATATTACAGGACCTATAATTATTATATGTCCCCTGTTGCCACTCATTGCTGTGTATCAAAATGCCACCCAATCAATAGTTAAACCTTGTATTTCTGTTGTTATGTCATCTCTTTATTTTGTGTAGTCATATCTGTACCCCTAGGCAATTGAACTATTTGGAAGGACTCTCAAAGCACTTATCTCATCTTACTTGATGAAGTTTGGAAGTGGATATGCTCACGAGAGGCTTAGCTTCTAATGTATGTTAGATAAAGTTTAGATCTTTAAAATATTGTTTCATTTGCAAATGGTTTGTCTCTCAAGAACACAGTGTCAGTAGTGCAGCAGGTTGCACACTCACCTCTGAGGCCAGAAGATCAGAAGGCTGTGGGTTCTATCCCCACTCTAAGAACTTGGGTTAAATCCTAATACTGACACTGTAGTGCAGCATGAGGGGGGCGCTGTACTCCTGAGGTGCCGTCTTTCAGATGAGACGTTAAACTGAGGTCCCATCTGCCTGTTCTGGTGGTAGTTCAGGTTGATGTTAAAGATCCCATGGCACTTCTCGAAAAGAGTAGCAGAATTTTTATTGGAACACAAAAACCTTAACACAAATACATATTAACATCACGGTATAAACTAAAATTTAAGAAAGGATAGGAAAAAAAACTAACTTGTGTCATAAAAACAAAAAGGGAAAGAAAAATCTAACATATGCTATCATTCAAAGGAAACAGATTGATGCCCCTACTCAATCACAGTATAATCAGAATGACCACTTCATACATTCCTTCATATTGGGATATACACACATCCTCACACCTGTGTTGTCTAAGTGACTAAATGCCTACCACCACCACACGTGAAATCTAAATGTGAATCTTTTAAGGTGGGTGCCATGGAAAGTTCCTCCACCAGGTTTCCATCACTCTACTAGGTAAAACTCCATATTTTCTACAGTAAATATGAACAATTTCCTTATCAATTAATTTCAGCAAGCCCTCAATGGAAATCAGTTTTTGTTGTAAGATAAACTGACATCATACTTGCCAAATGGCCCACTTTATACATGCAAAAATGAGTCTCAATGTCCCTGAATGAAAACCCTTCCACCCATCCAGAAAAATGTCTTAAATGCAAATCTCATATGTCATACCATTCATTTGTGGGATACACCGTTTGGTCGCCAACAAAGGCCATAATCTATTGATATATGTACATGTAAAAAACAAGTGACCCATGGTTTCAATCAACCTGTCACATGCCTGTCTTAAACAATAATGTTCATCCACTTTTTATGATGATGATTCCCTCGAGCATTTAATCTAGCATGACAGCCCATGTGTCCCACATTTTGGGTGGGATGCATTTTTCTGCTAGTTGGTTTATCAATGGGGATTCTGGGATGGTGTCTGGGCACTGAAATCTTGATGTAATGCAAATGTTGGTATTTAGAATATAATAATAAAATGCTTTCTTTGTTCTATGTAAAATGTCAGTTGTACCAAGATTCCATTGTTTAAATTTCTTAAAACATATCAATGCGTTGCCTGATGTCAGTATGAGCTGTTTCTGAGCCCCCCCCCAAACTAGACATCCATTTAGAAATTAAGTACTGACTACGGGAGTGCAAAATATGTACCCATGGATTCTCCTGCCCTGTGTAATAGGTAATAAACAAGCATAAACATAAATGGAAAAGAAAAAAAAAACACTGGGTTAATAATATTTCACCCCCCTTGTTTTAATGGTCGATATGTTAAATCAATTTGACAGGGTTTAATCTACTCCCCCACAATAATCTAAACAAGTTGCTCTATATTCTGGGTTCTAGTTCTAGAGGGAGTGGGTATACATAACTAACATATACTAGCAATGGTACAATAAAAGTCTTTAATAAGTAAACCCTTTTTTGTTTAGTCATTGGCCACTTTTTCCATTTCTCTACCTTAGTTTCTGCATCTTGCAGGACTGCCATCCAATTATCCACCTCCAGGTGAGGTCCCCCAACCCAGATTACTAAAATTGGTATAGCACCCACCTACACCTCAGTTCCTGCAATTGTTTCTACTGTTTGTGCCTGCCCACCCATTCAAAACCATGCCTTTACATTTATCTTTATTAAGAGCTGTCCCTGGTAAGCATGGCAATTCTTCAATAACCTTAAATGCTATAGTTCCCAACTGTTTGTCTGGACAAAAAAGGCAAATATCATCAGTGTATGCCAAGATGGTAGGGAATTCTATTCCTTGTTGTCCTGTTATGTGCATAATTTATGAATGTTGTTCTAGTTTCTGTAGTAGGGGATCAATATTAAAGACATATAGTAGCAGGCTTAGGGGGAATCCCTGCCTTACTGCCCAGCATATCCTAACCAGTGTCCTTGGTAAGCTATTCATGACTGGTCTAGTTGTAGCAGTATTATATAACCTTTGTATCCACAGTGCAAACTTATCAGGTATTCCATAGTTATGCAGTACTGTAAATAAAAAATCATGAATAACCATATCATAAGCTTTAGCCTGATCTAAACTAAAAATAAAACCACTATGTACAGTACTCTTGCAAACTTCTCTTAATAAAAACAATTTCTCCTGTGCTTTCCTCTTTGGGACTGCACATATTGTATCTGAATATTTTTTATCAAAGTTTGAGCTGCTTCAGCCAATCTAATATTCAGAATTTGGCTAAGAAGTTCCCAATCAGAATTTAATAAACTAATGGGCCTCCAGTTATTGAGATCTGTCTTATCCCCTTTTTTGAACAAATAAATTAAGAAACTTTCCAACAGAACAGTAGGAATCTTTTGGGAGCTGTTTAGAATATCACTAAAAACAATCGCCAGGTAACCTTCCATGATTTCTATCATTTTTTTTATAATTCAGTGGGTAAGCCATCAGAAGCAAGTGCTGTACCCTCTTTCATTGTTGATACAGCCCAATTAATTTCCCATGTTGTAATGGGAGCCATAAAAGCTCCTTTTATGTCCCAAGAAAGGTCAGGGACCTGTATGTCACAAAAAAACTTAGTGGTAGACCCTGTGCCTGCCTCTAATCAAACAATGTAATAGTATGATTATGCACCAATTGTGCAATTTCCAAGTTATGCACTGGCAATGACCCATCCAGTCATTTAATTTGAGCTATGAATTTTATATTTATTCTGTCTTTGCAGCAGTCATAAGGGTTAAACTGACTGCTTTTCCACTGGGTCCCAAATTTTTGTTCAGCCAATAAGGAAGCTGCTCAATCATATTGTACGGCTACCATGTCCTTTTTAATAGTCGTAATTTGGGTTGAATTGACATAACCTGTTTCATGTGTTCTAGATAATAAAGTCTGTAATTGTTTCCTTAAATCTAAATATTGTACATATTTTGCTGTATGTGATGTTTTGCCCACATTTTAAACAGGGTTTTCAAATCAAATTTTGTGTCCACCCACCACTCGATAGTTGTCATACAATTCGAAAACCGATTTCCTAGCATCTAACAATTCTTGCACAGCTTGCCAAATATCTTGTCCTGCCAAAGCTGAGACATTCAGTCTCCACATATGGTGTGTCATGGGTTTGTTTATACTGTAGCAGTTCCAACTTGGATTTCAATGAGACCATGATCCATAGTTACTATTGGAGTGACCTCATACCTTACCACCGATGCCCGGTGAGAAAGAAAAAGAAAGTCATTCCATGAGGACAGATTTCCTTTATAAAACATGTGTTCTGGTGGGTGTGGACCAGACCTGGCCCTGTCAATAAGCCGAGCTGAAGTTAATAATTTATTTTAAAAGTTTTTATCACGGTATAATTTTTTTTCTTCACTGTCTTATCAGTGAGGGACAAGACACAATTAAAACCACCTCCAGATATTACAGTTTTGGTTGAAAACAGGTATGGTTGTATTATTGTTAACAAATGTATTAGTTTGTAGAGCATATATAGTCCTGTATAGATATTCAGCAACAATACTCGACCTGGGGCCAGATCTACTAATCTAGTAACAACTATCCCTGAAGTATTAAAAAGAATCCCAACACCCGAACATGCATCTTCCCCTATTGACCAAAATGATGGCCCACCAACCTACACTGTGGATGCCATGGCTACTTCTCTAAAAGTATGCAATCGAGTATCCTGTCAAAAAAAGATATGAGCTTGGAAGTCCCATAAGATGGAAAATGTCATTTGCTTTCTTTTGATGTTTTTAATACTATTCATATTTAATGAGGCAGCTGTCAAAATGTGTGCCATGGCCAATGTCCAGGAAGTTTAAGGGCTGTCAGCCTTCACTGACTTTTTTATTTTGGCTTCTGTTTTCTTTTCCTTTTTCTGTTTAGAATCAGTGGAGGTAAGGTCTGTGTCTGTCATCAAATAATGTACTGATGAGGTGATGGAGGACATTTCTGAATCCCCATCTGACCCATCCCATGTTTTTCTTTATGCCAAGACTGCAAATTTGTTCTCTGTCAGTATATTTTCCTGGGTTGGAGGCTCTCTGCAGTTTCTATGTCTGGTACTATGTTGAGGCAGCATCTTATCACCACCATTGTGGGGTTTAGGAGGGGGCATCACTCCAGATTGAATTGGAGGTCCCTCAGCAGTGTTCATCACTTTGACAGAGAGATTCTTGTCCTTGGTGGATCCCTCCTCCGAGAGTCGAGATTGATCCGTTTCATTTGTAGAAGCCTGCTGGGGTGCTAGAAACTCCTCACTCACCTCATGGGGGGTTGTATCCATCATGTGAGGTACATTCACGCTGCATGATGGCACTCTATCTTCTGGTGCAGCAAGCATTTGAAGAAATGCAGCTCTTGCCAAAGTCTCAGTGTTATGCTGGGCCTGTGCATGAGATACTACTTCCTCTTGGTCATTTTCAGCAGATGGAGTTCTGTTGTGGGCAGCCCAAGGACAGTTCCCAGAGGTATGCCCAGTTTCCGTGCACATGTTGCAACTCAGTGGATTAGGACAGCCAGCACTCAGGTGTCCTATGCCTCCACACAACAAGCACTTCATGAGGTCACACGCAGAACTCAAATGCATGTATGCCCCACATCAAAAGCACAATTTTGGTTGGCCAGCATAGAATATGAAGCCTCTATCCCAACCCAGATGGAAGCAGCTCAGCAAATGCTTTATTGATCCATTCATTTGTGGTAAATGGACATGGATCCTCCACCCCCCGGTCCATATCTGTTCCTTGTCCATAACTGGATCCAGGTTAGTCAAAATGGTGCACTTTGGCTTCATCCAGTGTAAAATGTCAGCAATTGCCACCCCTTCATTTTTAAAGAGCACTGTTATGACTTTAAAAGCAGGTTTGGTGAGAGTAAATACCACAAACGGAGACCATAGGGGGTATATCTAACCTGCTGATATCTGATCCAGACATTTTCTAGGCCAGCAGCAGTCTTAAAGCTGACATCAAAGATGGGATCACCTGATGTATGTATCAGGGCATAGATATCATGGGCTGTAAACTGTAGACATGAATTTAACAGATGTTTACCAACATATATATGGTCTGGAAACACTTCCAGTCCTCTATACTTTATTCACACAGCATTAATGTGTGTTGCTGGTTCCAGAGGAGCATGAAACAGGTCAGCATATGTCCTCAGTGGAGGGTGTCTGTCTTCCAATGTGGAGGCAGTATGCGGATTCACAGTGTCATAGCTGGGCCTGGGGAGTGGGAGGAGGCAGTCCTCTCAGGAGTGCCATCCACCATGTTGGCCCCTATTTCAGTGGTAGACCAATGCATTCCAGCATCCTCACTATGTATGAAGTTTGTCTCCTACGCCACACTGGCAGCATGAGAAAATTCCAGTTTGGGATTTTGAGTTAAATCCAAGGAAGGTGGAATGTGAAGGGGGCTTGTGTTTTCAGCTTGGTCCACATTTTCTGGGGACTCCAGTTTGTTCACTGGCACTGAGCCAGGAGATTGCCATGGCTGCTGGGCCAAAGTCCTGACCCACCCTGCCTGTGTTAACGCTGCAGAGACAGTTAAACCAGATGCAGAAATGTTATCATCAAAAGGCAGTGCAGCCACACTGTTCCCATCAGAAGCTACAGTGCCAGTGTCAACAGAAACTGATACATATTTTCCCCCCTCTGAATCAGAGCCCCTGTCTTCACCTTGCTTATCAATGTTTACAGCAGTGTCCTGCTGCCTCCCACCACCCCAATACTGTCTGCATTAGCTCATCAATACTGGCAGTTGTCCCAACTCCATTTTGCTCTTCATCCACTTTAATAGTAACATTATGGATGTCTTACCCTGTATCTCATGCTGGGCAAGGGAAAGGTCCTGGAGTACCTATAGCTCTCCTGACAGTGCATGGCTCTCTCTATCATCGCCATCTGTATGAACCAACTGTACCACAGGAATAGGATTCCTTTCCTGTTCCAAAGTCCGTGCTCTGCTACGCAACTGCTCCTCGATCGGAACCTGCAATTGAAACTGCAAACCTTGTTACGGCTCCGTACTCATCCTCTATGTTCCTCTTAAGAGATGTTCCTGCTGCTGGATAATTTCTAATAAATGCCATTTCTGTCCCTCGAGCCTGAGGAATAGATCATCTTTCATTTCCTGTTCAGTTTTCTGTGCAGGCACCATTGGATCCTTAGAAGCGCACTCCTCTGTAGTCTGGTAGGTGATACTTTTAGAATCGCAGTCTGTAATATCCATCTCCTGTGGAGAGTCAGTGTCTCCCCCTCCGCTCTTCTCAACCTTCATCCATGAATTGCCACCAGCCATCCTGAATGGACCACAGTGCCCCCTACCAACGAGTAGAGGAGGTTTTTATTAAAGAATCATACAATCCAAACAAATGAAGCAAAGAGAAAAAATGTACAAAGGAAAAAAAAAACAACAGTCCAATAATGAACAATGCAAAAAGAATAACAAAAACAGAAAAGAAACACAACAGTTCAGGTAACAGGCACATCATCATCAGTTATACATGCCAAATTCCTCCACCTTTGTAACAAATGAGTACGGTCTAAGAATTTCATGTCCTGAAAATAAAGCTTTTGCAATTCATGTAAGATCTTCCCATAAAGTTCCTCATGTGAAAAATTCAGTTGTTGTAAAGTAAAAAGACATTGAGAATTCCAAATAAACCATTTGATGATGACAAAAATAACATTTAGAGTGCTCTTATCCCAATGTATCCAAGTTAGTGGATAGTCTCCATATATCAAACTGGAATAAGAGACCTGCCTAAACAGAGACATACCAGTGGTTAGATACAAAAAATTCCATAATGATTGTACATAAGAACAAGAAAAAAATAAATGATTGAGGGCCTCAGGCTGAACAATACAGAGGGGTTGGGCACAAATTCTTTTGTCTACCTTCTTATGTTTCTGATTGGCCTTCACGTTAAGATGTTCATGACATGTTAACCAGTGAACATTTTGCATTTTAATGGGAAATCGGCTTTCTTGAAGATAATGTTTCAATGCCAAGCAAGATGGTGGTGGGCATTTAGGAAATGGGTCTAATTCCCAAAAATGGGTCAGTAGGACTCGAGAATAAATTTGCTTCTTAGAGTTGGACAAAAAGCAATGCAGGAGGAAGTCTCCACAGTCGAAGTTTTACAAAAACTTCAAGAAGATAAGCCAGCGCTGGGGGGCCATGTGGAAGCTGTCTCAACTGATCAGTCTACCACAGTGTAAACCAGGGAGATAGGGTAGACAACAAACTAGGATACCAATAATTAGGGGAAGAGAATAGCGGAGGTTTCAAATTGGTCTGAATAAACTGACAGAAAAAAAAATAATAGGGTTGACCATGTTTTGACCACCCTCACGGAGGGGTAAATAAAGGACATTCCATCGTAAAGGGTTCAGCCGGCTGCCCCAAAATGCCTGAAAAAAAAAGACTATAATGTGTAGCTTCCCTAGACTTAGGCACATGGAAGACAGTACTAACAAATAAAAAAATGGGAAGAAGATGAGACTTGATCAAATAAACCTTCTTACGATAGGACATTTTTTGCTTATTCCAAGAGTGTATCAAGGCAGTCCCAAAAAGATTCTTCTTATCCTAGTTCAAAATATCATCCTGAGGACAACCCCCAAAAATTCCAAAAATCCTAATAGCATCCTGGGTAATCGGGATCCCTGCCACCGAAGTAAGAGAGGTATCCGAAGCCTTCAGGAACAGCCCCTGACTTTTTGAAATATTTAGGCGGGCTCCTGCATAGTGTCCAAAATCAATGCAGCAGTTCAGGGCAAGCACTGCTGAATCAACAGTTTTAGTCAAAATAACCAGGTCATCTGCATAGGCAAAGACAACATGTGGGATTACATGGCCAGGTAGCCTGATCGGGGAATTGCTACCAGTGGAATTCAAGAGATGTAAAAGAGGATCAAGACAAAAAAACATATAATAAAGGACTGAGGAGACAGCCCTGGTGAACACCCTTACGAATAGGGATGTATGGCCCGAAACACCCATTAACAAAGGCAGATCAATACAATAATCGAAGCCACTCAATAAAAGTAGAAGGGATTCCATACCATTGCAGATCATACTAAAGGAATGACTAGCATTATTGAAAGCTTGGGATTGGACTAGGGAGAGATGCAATCCCTCAACCGGGGAGACATTATGAAAATTGAAAACTTCATGGAGAAGAATGAGAGGATCAGTAATCGACCTCCCTGGAATAGTACAGGATTGGGCAGGGGAGATCAGATGGTGTGCCACTGATAAAAGTCTATTATTAAAAAGTTTAACAAGTAATTTAAAGTCAGTGTTCAAAAGACTGATGGGTCTCCAATTAGAAATATTCAGCTTATCACCCTTTTTATAAAGAAAAATGAACACACCCATAGCCATATCCAGTGGGATAAATGGCTGAAGTAAAAGAGAATTAAACACCTTGGTGAGTTCTTGGGAAATATCCCGGCCTAAGATGGCGAACAATTCCGCCGTAAAACCATCAGGTCCAGGAGAATGACGAGCCAGAGATTTAATAGCTGCAGTCAGTTCTAGAACAGTAATAGGAGATGTCAGAGCAAGATGAGAATCTGGAGGTAGCAAAGGAACAGGAAATTTACTAAATAAGGTGTCAAAATCGGAGTGGGTGGAAGTTTGACTACCAAATAAGGTAGAGGCATGATAAGTAACAATTTGAAGAATGTCAGGTTGGGAAAATAGAACTACTCCATCAGAATCTGTAAGGGCTGTCACAGTTTTCTGGGATTGGTAATCTTGATTAGCAATTAAAGGGCAAATATGGGAAAAAGAACCAGTAGTACTGTACCTCTGTTGAAAACGAAGACAATCTGTTTGAGTAGAATGGTACTTCAACATATTTTGTTTTATGAGGGAAATTTGTTCTGTTAACTGATGGGTAGTAAGCAGAGAAAGGGAGTATAAGTGTTGCAACTGTTTACGGTCATCCAAATAGGCAACATAATCCGTGGAATGGATACATCTACCGGCTCGAATAAGTAAGGTTTGGAGGTCGGACTTCGTGTCCAGCCACCAGTCAACCAGATTTGCATAAAGATCAAAAACAGATTTTCTACAGACCAAAAAAGATAAGATCTGTTGGTAATAAAAGGCATGTTCTAATAGGTTAGAGTTCAACTTCCAATAGCCAGAGCCATAGGGAATAATAGGATCACCTAATAGAAAAGACAGTGAACAATGGTCAGAATATTCCACCGGTTGTACCTTGGAATCGAGAAGCACCAAAGATTTAGTAATAAATAGAAAATCAATCCTAGTGGACAGAATACATTTATAGAAAGTCTGCTCTTTTGCTGGTAAAATCCAACAATGCGTCTTTAAGGCCTGCCGTGTGAGTGACAGAATTAAGAGCGGACATATCAGAAAAAATCTTTTCTGTGGAAGTTAGAGTTCCCCTATCCAATTTACTTGTCCCACAATTAAAATCCCCATCCCAAATAATATAATGTGCCACATGCAAATAAGGGGCAATGAGATTGAACAATGCAGCATGATCTGCCTTGGTCTGGGGAGTGTATACAGTGATAACATGAAAAGGGACATCAGCGATACGAAAATCCAGTAAAAGAACCCTACCGGGAACCAAATCTAGGAGTTTGGTCACAGTGGGCTGGAGACGATGAAACAGAATGCCAACTCCAGAGCAACAGTCCATACCTAGAGACCAAAAAGAGACCCCAGTGGCCCACTCTTTGGTTACTTTAGAAACCTTAGAAACAGAATGAATCCTAGTATCTTGCAGGAAAAAAATGCCTGGAGGGTGGGAACAAAGAAGGTGAAAAATGGCATCTCGTTTCTTATCATTCTTAATGCTATTGACATTAGATGTCAAAAAAAACCCACAAAGATGGCAATAACATGAAAAGGGCTAGCTTGATTTCTTCTTTTTAACCCTACCTTTCCAGGGTGGAGGTTTCTGCCCTGTGTCAAGAGTTGCTGGGGGGATGATTTCACCAGCTAAGTCCTGCGAGTGAGAATCAACTGAGGAGGCAACAGATTCAGCATCAGAAGTAACATCCTCCTCAAACACCTGAAATCTGTTAGAAGTAGAAAAGGAGGCTGCTGTAGTGGCCGTCTGCTGAGAGTGTGACCAAGTTTATCTTTTCCTGGTAGCCATCTTACCACCCTCTGGGTCCACCATGGGGGGGCATGACAGTAGATTGGGGAACATCAGAATCCAGTAAAGGGGGGTTCAGCACTACAGGGGTTTCTTCAGTGGTGAGGTGTAAAGAAACAGAAGGGTCAGAGTGGGGCATCCTGAATAGGGTTTCGGAGGATTGTGGTAATGGTAGGGGAAGAAGGACATTCAACCTGGGCAGAAGCCAGTAGGGGTGTCGGCGTCAGTGGTTCTACAGGTTTCAGTTTATTAAATTCATGTTGGGCAGTGGTCAACAACAGGTGTTGTTCTTCCGAATCCACAGAAGCGGATTTCCAGTGAGCAGCTTCAGGCAAGATGCATAATCGTGACCTAAAGTTCTACATAGGTTACACCTGACAATTGCGACAGTGTGTACTGGGATGTTCTATTTCTTGGCAGAGAGTACACATGTGCTGGTCACAAGCACTACTGACATGGCCCATCTGTCCACATCTATAGCAGGTCTTGGGCTAACAACTGTAAAAAGAACTCCCCTATCCCTGCCCAATAAAAAACTATTAGGGAGGTGTTGAAATTCCCCATCATCAGACCGCAAAATAACTTGGATCCTCCAGCACCCAGTCCAAATCCTCTCAGTGTCAAAAATAGCATCAGGGTGTCCAGTGACAGTACAATATTGTTTAAGCCAATAAAGGAGATCAGTGACACTAACCCCTCATTATTTATTTAGCTTTTGTTGACCGGGTAAGTGCACTAGACAAATCCTGCCTATTTTCAGGCAAGACCCAGGAGAGGGGGATACAGATGAATGCCAACTGACCTTGAACCAGATTAAGCTGTTGATGGTATTTTTAGTGAATGAGGGAAATTTGGCCAGGACACCAAGGAAATTCCCCTACTGCATTGCCATCAGTAGGGGGAGATTTTGGCATCTGAGTTGCGTGATGGCCACTTGGACTACAGCTGTGCAGTGTGAGGACGCATTTCTGGTAGGAGAGTTAGCCTTCTCTTCTGCTATGGATCGACCAGAGGCTGAAAATTTGAAAATGTTTCCAGACCTTGTTACGAGTAAAGACGACGAAAGTACGGATGTGTATGTTTCAACAGAAGATATTTTTACAGCGGTTTCTACAGTTGTTTCCACTACCATTGACTGTGCAAAAAGTGCACCGAGAGAAAAGGATGTTCGTGTTCAACAAATGATGCAGAGCAAAAGTAGCAAGCAGTAAGTCTACCTTTAATACGGAGCAGCAGAATGGGTCGGCTGTCATTTCTCTTTCTTGACTGTCAGTACAGCATCTGACGCAGTAGCATCAAAGGCTTCTCCACAGCTGGGTGAGTCATTTCCGCCTTTGGCGCCTTTTTCCATTGACATTCCTACTGAAGACTTTCAGGCTGGCAGTATTGATTCTACTACTGTAGAAATGTGCCTAAAGCCTATAGTGAGTCCTGCTGTTTTTACTAATGGTACAACTCCCTCGGGTTTTACTGCAAATCCATCAACAGTTGCAGTACCAGGGACTAAGGTGGACTGTGAGCCGGGTCCACAGCTGTCTAAAGTGTCCGGTTTCGTGTTTAAACCATCAGAAACAGCTGATAGTTTATTACAGCCTTCACACTCGGTTCACTATCAAACAGTGCATAATCAGCAATCAACAGCCACAGTTTTTTCCTTTACTACCCTGACCAATAATAAAGTTAAAAATACAGCCTCCGGGAGAAATCTGATGCCTTTAGAAAATCTGGCTGTCCCTCTTCCACAACGGCCGTTGGAATCTGCTACTGTCGTTCCCATTACTACTGCATCTATGGTGGAACCAGCCTTATCTAGTGATATTTGGTCCCCTTGAAAAGCTCTTTTAGAGGCAGGCTAGAAAAAATGTCAGGGGGAACTTGGCTTCCGGATCCTGCATGGGACTCTACTTTTGATTTTACATTATCTTCCCCAGACTGGGAACCGACGTCGGACACACGTCCCATGAGCACTCCAACTCATTTACAAGAATCTTTCAAAACTATCCTGAGTACTGCTCCAGCTATTTCAGCTCAAGATTGTGGTCAGGGAAAAATATCAGCTAATGACCCAGATAACATTACAACAGGAGAGCATATGGACAATACTAATCAAGATAGCATACCTGCTCAGCACAAACCCTTGATGTCAGATTTATTCTGTCATGCAAAAAAAGAAGCAGCAGCTAGAAGAAATGCTGTTGATATTAGATATAAAGGGGGTTTAGCAGATAGACCAGACCGTTATTATGTGGGCAGAACTTTATTGAAAGACTCTTTGCATTTTTCTCATACTGATGTGTTTGCTTTTATAAAACATATCAGGGGAAGATAACTTTGATATAAGTTTCCAGACATCGCATGCCTTGGACTTGTTCGGGGAACGTTATGGGCAGGTTAAATTCTCTCCCTTATGGACCCCTTTTTTAGTTATCCCACTAACCAAACCCCTTATAAAATATGTTACAGTTATGTTTCACAATGAGGGGGTCCATATGGAAGATATTACTTTTTGGCTCACTCAGAAATGTGATGTTCTTAGTTATTCAGAAGCAATTCTGGATTCTGAGAAATTTTGGACAGGGGGATGGACATACAAAGTGAAGCTTCATCAGAATGATTCTGGAATTGATCATATTCCTAATTCCTTTCTATTGGGAAGAGATAGAAGGGTGTGTTTCTATGGGGGGCAGCCAAGAGTGTGTTACAAGTGTGGGGCCCGTACTCATTTATTAAGTACTTGTGATAAACCACAGTGTGACAACTGTGGGGAAAAAGGCCATGTCACAATGCAATGTGCTAATCACACCAAGTGTGATTTGTGTGAAGAATATGGCCACACTTTTGGAGAGTGTTCTTGGGCGGCAAAGAATAAAGCTACCTGTGCTAGCCCTGATTTGCTAATACAGCAAACTCAAGAAACAGTGGCTCCCGTGGAAAAACCTCCCCTGCTTTCCTCACCAGGCCCTTCTTCACCAGCCAAATTGCTTTCTGGTCCGGTCTTACCTAGAAGTATACCACTTCAGAATCCGCCCCCCCACTCCTCTGCCTGTTCCAACTAAAAGTTCAGTGGAACCTCCTCAGGAAATTTGTTTGACATCAGGTTTAGTTTCTGAATCAAAATTGTTACTACCTGTGTGCTATACTGATCCACCCTTGTCAAAGGAGTCTTTTCCTGCTCCTTCAGTGGCTTCCCCTCTTCCTAGAAGAAGGTCTACTAGATCTTCAAGATCAAAACCCTTCCCCACATCCTTAGAACCTATAGAGACTGATAATTCATATTCAGTACTTTTCTGGGGTGACTCTGAAATGGATCATGGGGATTCTGATTCGCAAGCTTCGAACTTGGACCCTGGTTCTCAGAGTCATGGGGATTATAAGGGAAAGAAAAGAAAAAAAAAATAGTTACTGGACGTTGATTTTGTATACTCATGACTACATTCTGTTGGGGTTCTTTATATACATAGTATTCTCAATTATGAGAAACAACAGGCAGTTTTTCAGTATGTTCATGATTCAAAAATGTATGTATGTTTCTTGCAAGAAACTTGGATGCATTCTGCAGAGCAGTTAGTTGCTTTTAAAAAGGATTGGCAATGGGGTCCTTCTTATTGGTCTTTTGGCCCAGACAAGGCAGATGGTATTGGTATTCTCTTTAATTCTTATAACTTCACTATTAGGAAATTGATTGATTTACAGGCTGGAAGAGTCTTGATTTTGGATGAGTTATGGGGAACAACACATTTTAGGTTTATTAATATTTACAATCCTCAATCTAAAGCTGAACGAGTGGCCCTTTTGAAAACAATTCAACCTTTTTTTTGTTACTACCTTATTAGTCCTTTTTGGAGGAGATTTCAATTGTACCTTACCTCTGAAAAAAGTGTTTTCTTCTTCACAGATAAAAAAGAAAATTTATTGTGATTCCCAGGCTTTAGGACGTTTGGTCCAAACTGCAGATCTTATGGACTGTAGTATACATCAGATTTCAGGGCCAGAATTTACATATATTCGGAGTAAATATTTCACTACGATTGATTATTTATTTGTTTCCCAGAATGTATCAGTTAGGGATTTCAAAATTTGTCCAGCAGAATTTTCAGATCATCTTTTTTTATTTTGTACCATTTTTTTGGGAACACCACATGTATGGAAATCAAATAGATGGAAACATAATTCTTCTATTTTAGTACATTTATCGGCTCAGCATCACATTTTTAATCTCCTGACATCAAGATTATCTGTAGCATTTTTATGTCATGATATAGGGGAATGGTGGGCAATAACTAAATCTGATTTGAAACATTGGTTTTTAAAATATGGGAAACAAACTGGGAATAGGAAGTTTTTAAAATATCTTTCACTTAGGCAGCAATTGCAAAAACCTTATACCTTTTCTTATACTTCAAAATTTGTTTATACGGATCAAATTTTACACTTAAAAAAAGAAATGTTGTCTTATCAATATGATAGAGCCAGAACAGTTCAGGCCTTGTCATGTAATGGGACTCAGAAAGCTCCTATCAGTGATCCTTATGAAACTTGTAAGTCTTTTAAAAACTCTACCAATCTGGATATTCTAATTGATCAAGATGGGAATCATATAGATACAATTGAGGGGATTAATGATATGCTGAATAATCATTTTTTTTCCTTAGCCCCCAAAACTGTTATTTCCCAGGAAAATATTAATAACTTTTAGGATATTGTTCCGTTTTTTCCCAATGAGATTTTGATCCTACAAGACTCGATCCTGTATTTGAAATTGAGATGGCCATCAAATCCTTAAATAATACTTCATCACCGGGGATCGATGGTCTTACTAATAAATTTTATAAATCTTTTTCACACATGGTAGCACTCTGTTTAAAAATGGTTTTTGATACTTTTTTTCAAACAAATACCATGTATCCTTCTTTTTCAGAAGGATTAATGATTTTCTTATTTAAAAAAGGACTTTGAACCGATATTAAAAATTGGAGACCTATTACTTTATTGAACTCAGACTACAAAATTCTGACTACTGTGCTTAATAATCATTTAAAACATTATGCAACTAAAGTCATTTCTCAGCATCAATACTGTGGCCTTCCCAATAGAATGATACAAACTGCTTTAATGAATATTAGGGATGTCATTGAACACTCCACAGATTTAGGAACAGCAAATTGCATAGTTGCAGCGGATTTAGAAAAAGCCTTTGATAGGGTTTATCGGTCTTTTTTATATCAAGTTCTACAATGCTATCATGTCTCTTTTCAACTCATACAGAACATAAAACTCCTTTATCAACATTCCGGTATTTTCCCAGTAATACAAGGTCAGATTGCTTCTGGTTTTTCAGTTTCTACAGGCGTTAGGCAAGGATGCCCCCAAGACCATTGTTATATATTTTTTCTTTAGATCCTTTGTTGAAAAAGTTAGTGGATACTCCTTTATAGGAAGGTTTATCAGGCATAGGTATACAAAGGCAGCTGCTAGTACAAGCATATGCAGATGATGTTTGTTGTTTTTTTGCAAATCACACTTCTTTTAATTTTTTTATGGGAATTTGAAACATATGCTTGCATTCCTAATGCAAGATTAAATCTTGCTAAAACTCAAGGTTTGTTTATTGGTAATGGACACAATTTATTGGTATGAGAATTTGGTATCAATTTCTCTGTGGAACCCATTGTCATTCTTGGTATTTTATTTGGCTCCCAAAATTTGTCTCCAGAGAATTGGGATATGGTCATTAAGAAACTTGAGCCTAAAGTTTCCAGATGGAAGCAGTGGAAACTTACAAAGCAGAAACACATTCATCTTTCTAAGCAGTTTCTTTTGCCTTGTTTACAACATGTGTCAAAAATATTCCCTTTATCTACTGCATTAGAAACCAAGGTTTACAGTTTATTTTTTCAAATGTTATGGGGCAATCGGCTTAATTCTATTAAAAGACAGTTTACTTATTTGGATAAAACTAAGGATGGCATTGGCATGATTGACCTGGTTGTTTTTTGTTTTTCTTTAATTTTTTACAGTTACTGTTCGCAGTGGTTTATTAGTTGTTTCAGAGGGTGGCAATGCTGGGGTCCAATCACTTTTACATAATTATCTAGCTGCTTGGAAGTATACTCCACCAAGATGTAATAAATATCTACATATACCATTATATTTTAAACCTGCAGCACAGAAATTGTATAAATGGGGTATTACTAAGGAAATGTTTTTAGGTTGCTATGGGAAATCTCTCTATAAATCCTTGATGGGTTCAATCTATCCTTTGGCCCCTAGTTTTAAAAATTGTCCTGAAGCTGACAATCACTTAATCCTACCTCAGCTTAATAGTACCAGGCTTCCTCCTCAGATGTGGGAAACCCTGTGGTTATTAAAATATGGAAGACTGAATTTGAGAGGTAATGCAAAATATAAAGTTAAAGAAGAAAGAAATTGTCCCTATATGGATTGCATTAATTTAGATGAATCTACTGACCATTTTTTGTTACATTGTTCCTTTTCACAACATCTCTGGTTATTTTTGGCAAAAAAATGGAATTTCAAATGGCTGGCTTTTTTAACTTATGACATTTTGGTAATTGGTAAATATCCCCACAGTTTATTGATGTTTCACCATGAAACTTTATCTATTTTTTTTTTGCTTTCTCTGTTTTTATTTATGGTATCGCTGTCAGTGGGTGCTTTATCAAAAGAAATGGATTACATAGTTTTTTCCAGATTGATTATGCAAGAGATGGGAAAATTATATGATAGGGATTGTTGTTTTTTTCCCTGTACTCAAACCATTAGATGGTGGAAAGGTTTTCATATATTTATTAAATACAAGTAGAATGTCTGTTTTTTTCCTCCACTGTAGGATGTTTTGTTTTTTCTGCATGTATGATATTATTTTATTTTCTGGAAGTGCTTTATTTTCTTTCTTTCTCGATAAGTGCCATGGGATCTTTAACATCCACCTGAACTACCACCAGTCCAGGCAGATGGGACCTTGGTTTAACGTCTCATCTGAAAGACGGCACCTCAGAAGTGCAGCACCCCTCCCATGCTGCACTACAGTTTCAGTACTGGGATATTAACCCAAGTGCCAGATGTGGGAACTGAACCCACAGCCCTCTGATCTCCCAGCCTCAGAGGCGAGTGTGCTACCTACTGAGCCACTGACACCGATTATGAAAAAGAACAGTAATAGTTTTATGCACAGGGTGAGTCAAAGGTATAGCTTCAAAGGGGGTCCATTAGGGAGTATGTTTTTTCTGATGATAGTGGGCCCAAAACTTATCCAGACCACTCCCCAACTTAAAACTAACATCATAAGTGGTATCACCCGAAACATGAATCAGGGCATATAATGACACATTAAATTGTAAACTGTCCTTCAGAAGAGTCTGTCCAGCATAAACCTGGTCAGGAAAGACCTCTAGACCTCCCTTATAGAGAAGTCGAACTGCATTGTGTCGCATTGTGTCATAGGCAGTCTGCTGAAAAAAAGAAGCATGAGACTTAGGATTAAATGGTTTTGTGGAAGAAGGGACATCTGAGTTGTCAGGGACAGGTCCATTTCTGGCATCAGCAGGGATGTGTTGAGGAATGTCCGAAAAATCTGAGATATCATTCATAGCATCCCCAGGAGCCTCCAGCACAGGATCTGAAGGGGGGAAGCATGCAAGGTCTGAAGGACAGGGTGTTGAGTCAAAGCCGGTTTAGTGGGCAAATGAAGAGGGGATCGGTCAGTCTGGGAAATAACTACATCAGTAACAGGCTGAGAGTCTGAGGAAATTGGTAAAACAGAAGGTCCAAATGTAGAAGTTGAGGTAGTTGTCATACTCACTGTGGGAGCTGGGTTAGAAGGTTCCAAAGAAACTCTAGGAATTCTAATGGGAGTAAACTCGGAGATCCACTTGTCAGAGTCAGGGGAACAAACCCAGCCCACCCCAGTGAAGGAATTCTTGACTGACCATGGCCTCATCTCCAGCAACAGCATATCGGCCCATCAAAGTTTGCTGGGGGTACCTTTTTTAAGAATGCAATCCCAGGTAGGAGATTTTGCAGAGAAAGAAAACACAGCAGAATCCTGAACAGTACTGTACAAGTAAACAACAGGAGAAGCATTGTGTGCAGTTCCAGAAACCTCAGTCCTGGGAACGGTGTCCATGGAAATATCAGGAAGCAAAGGCATCATGTCAGGTGAAGGCCTCCCAGCAGGAACCGGAGAGACAGAAGAAAAACGAGCTAGCAAATCCATTTTTCTTTGCCAATAGGCGGCTTCTTCGTGAAGCAGCAATTTATCCAGAGTTAGGTCAGAGTCAGAAGGATCCAGCAGTATAGGCACATCAGGAGTAGGAATATCTAAAGGGCGGTCACAGATGATACCTGCGAAAGGTAATGCAACTTCATTTTTTCCATCAAATTCAGCAACGCGGTCGAGTCAAAGAATATCTCAGTTTCCAAAGCCTCTGGCGCCGAGGAGGAGACCACCTCCCTGACCTGCAGCCCTTCCATCTCCAAGCTCTTGCTGAGAAGCTACTGAGTCAGCTATTGTCTGATGGCCAAAAGGAACCCACTACTGGAGAGTAGGGGAATTTCAATGGTGTCCTAGCCAAATTTCCCCCATTCACTAAAAGAACCATCAACAACTTAAAATCTGGTTCATAGAAACATAGACTTTGATGGCAGATAAGGATCACTTGGCCCATCTAGTCTGCCCATTTCCTACCTACAGGATAGGCCACAGATCCTAGTTAACCAACAGCCTATTTCTTCCTACCCCCCACAAGAATTGCCTTATGTCTGTCCCATGCATTCTTGAATTCTCCCACAGTTTTAGACCCCACAACTTCCTCAGGAAGGCTGTTCCATGCATCCACTACCCTCTCTGTGAAATAATACTTCCTCACATTGCCCCTGAACTGCCCCCCTCTGTCTTTAAATTGTTTCCCCTTGTTCTTGCAAGTCTCTTTTTCTGAAAGATGCTACCCTCTTGGACTTTGTTGATTCCACTGAGGTACTTAAAAGTTTTTATCATGTCCCCCCCTCCCTTCTTTCCTCAAGGGTATACATATTAAGCTCCTTTAGTCTCTCCTTATACGGCTTCTCTTGCAGACCTGCACCATTTTAGTTGCCCTCCTCTGGACTGCCTCTATTCTGTCTATGTCCTTGCGTAGATGGGGTCTCCAGAACTGGACACAGTACTCCAAATGGGGTCTCACCAACTGTCTGTACAGAGGGATAACAACTTCCTGTTTTCTGCTGCTGATGCCTCTCCCTATGCATCCCAGTATCCCCCCAGCCCTCTCTACTGCCTTCTCACATTGCTTGCTAACCTTAAGGTCATCTGATATGATTACCCCAAGGACCCTTTCCTTTTTTGTTGTTGTTACTACCTCCCTCCCCATTGTGTATTCTTCCCCTGGGTTCTTGTTTCCCAGGTGCATTATTTTGCACTTCTTTGCATTGAATCCTAGCTGCCATACTTCTGACCATTCCTCCAACCTTGCCAAGTCCCTTCTCATCCTTTCCATGCCTCCTTGTGTATCAACCCTGTTGCAGATCTTTGTGTCATCTGCAAAGAGGCATACTTTTCCTTCCAGTCCCTCTGCAATGTCACTTATGAAGACATTAAAAAGGACTGGACCCAATAATGAACCCTGTGGTACCCCACTAGTAACCCTTCTTTCTTCAGAGTGGAATCCATTTACAATTACCTTCTGTGTCCTGTTGTCCAGCCAATGTTTTACCCAGGCTACCACCCTGGGACCCACTCCCAGGCTGGTTAATTTGACTATTAATCTTTTGTGTGGGACTGTGTCAAATGCCTTGCTAAAGTCTAGGTAGGCCATGTCCACAGCCCCTCCCTGGTCTACTACTTTCAATTTCAGTTGGCATCCATCTGTATCCCCTTCCCCAGGATGATGCTGAAAATAGGCAAGAAATTGTCTAGTCATCCTTCCCGGCCAACAAAAACTAACTAAATAAATAAATAAAAAATGACACACTGAGATTATAGGCTCCATGGGTGTTGTTTTCTCAAATACTGAACTTGAGATGGACTTATCTTCATCTGGGCTGATGTTGTCCCATATTGATTAATGGACATTGTTTTTAACATTACTTTAGCAATATGACTCAGGATTTCCCGGTGTTATTCTGTAGTCATGTCTTATTTTCATGTCTATGTAATGTGCTTTGTATGACTATGCTAATAAAGAAGTTTTAAAAAAAAGTGATTTCACTTGCATTCTACTCAAACCAGAGCAGCTCAGCTTCTCTTTGCTGCTCTCTCTCTAGCAAAAAGCATGTAAAACCAATCATATTCAGCAATGAGTTGCTCTGGGAGACACATTAATATATAGTATAAAATATTAGATTTTATAAATCAGTGTAGTCTAGGGCAAAAACAATGATGCATAGGAGATGGGGGCAAAAGAACAGAGATCAGTAAGAAGTAGGCTAAGGATTAAGGGCAACAGCAGGTGGAGGAAAGAAAGTGTTTTAAGAGAGATTTTAAAAACTGAGTAAGGGGGAGAAGTGAAGGGAGGTTGGAAGAGTATTCCAAACTGATAAAAGACAGGATAACAATGCACATTGTCCAGAAGTTTGACAGATAGTTTCTGAGAGCCGGAGAAATGAATGGAGTAACTGGAAGGAGGATTATAGAATAGTAATCAGCTAAGGAAGGCAGGAAGAGATGAAAACCAGAATTTAGAAAGAAAGGAAACACTAAAATAGACAACAGGAGTCTAAGGATGGGAGGGAGAGGATCTGATAGAGGAGACAGTGATGAGTGAGAGGAGGGGAGTTTTTTTCAATATATGTTTTAGTCTCTTTCATTTGGGGGTGGCTAATCAGCCCTGTCCCCATCTCCCCAAGCTGGTATTCACTTCCCCCAGGCCTCACCACAGTCAGGATCTCCACATGAATTCCACCTCATGGTGGGGCCAGAGGAGGAAGGGAGGTCTGTCCTCCCCTAGAACAGAAATTTAAGCTGGACCGATGGTGAGCTCCAGGTGGTGGTGCAGGCCTGGGGACAGGCAGGAAGGACTTTAAGCCCCTGATGTTCCTTCTTTCATTTTTTTCCCCATTCCATGCTGCAGAGCATCAGATTCATGCATGGAGGCGCACCTGTCTGACATTCCCCATTGTGCCCTGCCTTACTTGCTGCCTTCACCTGGTGACAGTCAAAGGGCAGGCAAACTTGCCTCCCCACCCCTGGAGAGTACAGCTGCCCCTCAGACACTTGATCCTTTCCAGCCCCAGTCAACCACTGATAACTGAAGTCCATTCCAGAACCTGGGTCACTGGTGTGGTAGGAGGTAAGGTGCTTGCACCTTAACCCCCCACATCACTGGACTGGCCAAGAGGATGGTGGTTTGAGGCAAAGCAGCAGAAAGAATGGAAGAGAACATCTAACCTGGCCAGGTTAGTTTTTGGAGCAGCCCCATAGACCGCGTCCTACAGTCAAACACTGGCAGGATCATGTTTAGAACAATTGCTATATGGACCAGGGCTGGGAGGCAATCCTTTTGCCATAAAGGGCTCAAAGTTTAGGTCATAGGTTCTCAAGAATGGCATTGATATGCAAAGAGAAGCTAAGGTTACAATTAAGCCATACACCAAGGTACTTGAAGGAGGGGACATCCTCCAAAGGGAATCCATCAAGAATAGAGATAGAGAGGAAGGAGTAAAGTCTAGCTAGTTTTTGCCTAGTACCAAGAAAACAAGACATGCTAGTAACAAATTATATTGTCATATTGCTTGTACCCACTGATGAGTGGAACAAAATTGAAATGATTGTAGAGGTAACTGCTTACTTAGTTTGTTTCAGCAGATCTGAAACAGTGAGCTGTGGCAGTTTTGAACACTACATTATGAACCAGGACTCAGTTAATGTGTTTAATGTTAAGTTATGTACGCCTCCCCTCCACGTGTCTAGGGGATCAATGTAACTTCTTGTCCAGGAGGTGCCACTGATAGCCAGAAACTTACATTGTACCTTACCACTGCAGGCCTGGGTAATTGGGACCAAGGGCAGCATAAACCACAGGGGAACACTGAGAGATTACTCACAAACTGAATGCCCCCACTAACAGTTGAAATCAAGCAAGTAGGCAGTTTGCTCATCCTTCCACTGATAGGCAGGGCAAAAAAGAAGGTGGGAGGTAGCCATTTACATTCAGGAGGAAATAAAAGCCTCAGAAATAAAAGGGCAACCTGGGAACTTTGAGTCACTGTGACTAACAGTAGACATGGGCAAGAGAAACCCCTTCAGAATTGGCATTGTGCATAGGCCCCCAAGTCAAGAAGCTAAAGGAGACAAAGACCTAATAAAGGAAATCCACAAAATGTCTGATAAAGGTGAAGTAATACTGGTGGGGGACTTCAACCTACCAGATATTAACTGGAGCACACTAATGGCAGCAACAACAAAAAGTAGGGACCTCTTATTGTTACTACAAGGTGCGGGACTATGCCAACTTGTTAAAACCCCAATAAGAGGAGATGCCATTCTCAATCTTGCCCTCACAAACTCAGAAAAGATCAATGACATCGAAGTGGGATGCCATATGGGAAACAGTGACCATCACAAGGTAATCTTTAAGGTAAACATAACACAGGACACCAGCCACTCAAAGTGCTAGGTTTCAGAAAGGCTGACTTCTAAAAAATGAGGAAAAACATAAGTAGCCAGTTAATGGAAATAGAGGTTGAGGAGATGGAGGTCATGTGGGGGAGACTCAAGAGAGCAATAAAGACTACCACAGGTCAATGTGCCAGATGGGTCAGCAAAGCAAAAAGAAAAATAAATCCTCTATGATTTTCCAAGGAAGTGGCTACCACAGTCAAAGAAAAAAAGAAGGCGTACAGCATATACCAGGAAACCAAAACTAAGAAAGACTGGGAGTCATACAAGGAAAAAATTAGAGAGAGACTAAAACAAATTAGAAAGGCAAAATCCCAGACAGAGGAAAGGATAGCAGAAGGAGCAAACAGAGGAGACAAATCATTTTTCAGATACATTATGGAATGTAGGAAGGCAAAAGGGGGGGATAGTAAAGATTGCTACTGAAGAAGGGAAATGCACCAAACATGACCCAGAGAAAGTCAAAATCCTCAACAAATACTTCTGCTTGGTGTTTTTCAAAGAGGAGCCAGTGGATGGCCCAGCCCTGAAAAAACACAACTTCCCAGGACCGGGGATAGACAGAAGTCCCTTTACAGAAGCCGAAGTATGGGAGGCACTAAATAAACTAAATGCAGACAAAACCATGAGACCAGATGAGATGCACCCCAGAATCCTTAAGGAACTGGGGGCAGAATTAGCAGCCTCTCTGGCACCTCTATTCACACAATCCTTGAAGAGTGGTATGGTACCTGAAGACTGGAAAAAGGCAGTAGTGGTTCCACTTCACAAATCAGGCATTTCAGAAGAGGCTAATAATTACAGACCGGTGAGCCTCATGTCTATAGTAGGGAAACTAATAGAGACACTACTCAAACACAGGATCATAGCATTCCTCAAAACTAGTGGCCAACAAGACCCTAAACAGCACAGTTTCACAGCAGGTAGGTCATAACAGACAAATCTGCTTGAGATTTTTGACTATGCAACAAAAATAGTGGATGACAGTGGGGCAGTAGATGTGGTCTACCTAGGCTTTAGTAAGGCCTTTGACTTGGTTCCACATAGAAGGCTGGTAAAGAAGCTTGACCACACAGGGATTGGTCCAAAAGTAGTTAGATGGGTACAAAACTGGTTACAAAGCAGAAACCAGAGGGTACAGGTTAATGGAACACAATTGACAGAAGGCAGGGTGACCAGTGGGGTGCCTCAGGGCTCAGTGCTGCGGCCTGTGCTCATCAATGTTTTTATAGCAGACATCACTGATAGACTGGAAGGGCGGACTGGAAGGGAAGGTGTGTCTGTTTGCAGATGACACCAATATATGTAACAGGGTGGACACCTCAGAAGGAGTGAGCTAGATGGAAGCTGACCTAAAGAAACTAGAAGAATGGTCTGGAGTGTGGCAGCTGAGATGTAATGCCAAAAAGTGCAAGCTCATGCACATAGGAAAGAAAAATTCAAGAAAAGAGTATTACCTAGGTGGTGAAAGACTGGTGGCCTCAAACCAGGAATGAGATCTGGGAATCATAATCTCAGATGACGTGAAGGTTAGTAAGCAGTGTGAGAAGGCAACATTGAAGACCAACAGAATGATGGGCTTCATTGGGAGGGGAATCACGAGCAGGAGAAAAGAGGTGGTACCACCACTGTATAGTTCGCTGGTCAGGCCTCACCTGAAATACGGAGTTCAATTCTATAGATCTCACCTCAGGAAGGACATTGACTGGGTGGAAACAGTACAGAGAAATGTGACCAAAATGATCCAGGGTATGCAGTACATGTCCTATGAGGAAAGACTTAAGGAACTGAATATGTACTCCCTGGAGCAGAGAAGAGAGAGAGAGAGGGGACATGATTGAAACATTCAGCTACATAAAAGGCATTGACAAGGTACAGGCACAGGAACTTTTCACTTCAAGAAGGGCTCCAGGACCAGGGGACATGACCTCAGGCTGCAAGGAGGGAGGTTCTCTACCAACACCAGGAAGTTTTTCTTCACAAAAAGAGTGGTGGATGCCTGGAACAGCCTGCCCCAAGGGGTTGTGGGGGTCAACACTGTGGGGGATTCAAGAATGCATGGGATAGGCAAAAGGGAGCCCTGACTACAAAGGGCAACTGGAGTGTCAAAATAGGTCTAAAACAAATGGGCAGACCAGATGGACCTAGCAGTCTCCTTTTGCTGTCAACTTCTGTATTTCTATGTTTCTATTATGTTACCCAGGTGTCCTGGGGAGGACTACTACTTCCAGTTCAGACTACTTTAATTCAGTTGTTTCAAACCTTTGAACTTCCCCTCATGAAGCCTTGTTTGAAGGTGAAGCTCTGGGGTAGTGTCCATTTGGTGACTGGCCTGGCTCGAATACAAGCAGTCTGCATAATAAATATTTATTTGATTCACATGTTGAGCCTCAACTGTTTTCTTGGAGTACAAGTGCTTTGACTTAAGTAACTTCATTCAGGTTGGCATACATGGTTACCATGCTTTTATGTCAGAACCATACCTGTATGAAGGTACATTGTAACTGCAGCATTCAGATAGGATTTTCTCTATACTACATTTACTAATTGCTAGCCATTTAGGACTACCAGTATTTACAAGTACTAAATTCATATTTACAGTGACCTCCTGGAACTGTTAACCCTTTAGATCTACACACAAGTGGCATTGTGCTCCAGCCATGGAGAAACACTAAACTGGAGCATTGCAAGGCCTGTGTTTCAAGTGTATATGCCTGGACATGATGCATACAAAAGGAACTGGGGACAAGCCTATGGCTCCCTAACTGCTGTTGAGCTAGTCAGTCCAGCCCTTGCATGACACCTCATTTGTGTCATATGACCATGATCCCTTAATGACTTTCTAAATAGATTTTTAATTGCCCTGACCCAACCACTGTAAGACTTTTGCTGATCCCAGCAGTTGCCATGCACACTGGTGCCACGTCAATCACTAAGTTTCATACTGCTGGGTTACCTGATCACATGAAAGTTTACTCCAGGTCCTGATGCACCTAGCATTCTTTCTCTGGACTGCTAATTTTTTAAAGGAGGTGCACTCCAATGCTGCATTGCTACTGCTGGTGAAGGAGTGGGCCCACCACAGCCTGCAATGACTTCCTCTAAGAGAAGGCAGACCACTTCTCCCAACTGCTTCTAAGATGCTTCTCAGTTGAGGATTTGCTGGAACTTCAGGCAAGAATTCCTGGGTCCTTTCCATGCTGATAGTGGAGTCCTCTTCCCAACCCCAGAAAGGCCAGGAGAGGTTGTGCTTCCCCCTAACTTCTGATCATTTGGGAAAAAGGTCCAAACTCCTCTTCTGGAAACTGCTAGGCCCAGCTGACCCTCTCCCTCTATAGAAAAGCGAGGTGGTAGAGCCATGAATATTCATGCTTTATGCCACCTGTTTGGCTGATCCAGAAAGAATAGAGTACCAACACTCAGATACTAAGGGCTCAATTTTCAAAGCTGTGGCATATGATGCAAGGTGCCTGCATCAAACTAAATTGATGCAAGTGGCACCTTGTGTTGCAAGATGTAGCAATCCCTATTTTTGAATGCAGTCTGCACCCAAAAGGGGAGCCGTTGTGCCAAAATGGCACTATGCCAGACTTGCAACCAAAATTGAGGTGCACCAGGTTACAAGGAGGCTTGTGCCATGGTGTGGCTGCAACTGAGACGGTGCGATGTGGCACTCTGCAGGGGTGCTGTTTGCATAGTCATACAATCGATGGGATGGGACAACCAAGGGGGGGGTTCAGGTACAGAAAGTGACATGGCACCAGGTGGGCACAGCCCTGGCAGCTGCCCTATAGGTGGCCACCTATGTGGCAGCTGTCAGGGCTGTGCCCACCTAGGGCCATGTCACTTTCTGTCCCTGTGCCCCCCCTTGCTGGTCCCATCCCATTGACTGTACAACTATGCAAATGGCAACCCCTGCCTGGTGCTATATCACTCCCCCTCATGCCAGCTGTCTCCCCAACACCCCCAATGGCATTCCCTGTACCCTTCCTTCCCCTGGCACCCTCCTGTCAAGCAGATTCACTATCCCAACCATCTTGGCCCTCTAGTGTTGCCTTGTACATGGGGGGGGGGTTAGAATCCCTGCCACAATTCTCTCAGGTGTGCCAAATGCTTGGCACTAGCCTGTGGCTGCTGTAACTCCTGAGCTTTTGGTGCTTGGACCACTCCCTTTTATAAAATTGGGTGCAGGGCCCCTGACACACTTGGAGTCCACTGCAACCCTAGAGTGACACAACTTGTGTCACTCTAAGGGTTTTTTGAAAATCAAGCCCTCAGTCTCCAACTAGGCCTAGCAAGAAACAACTCTGAGGGACTGAGTTAACCCTTCTGAGTGCTTCCTTAGTAACTGGCCTGGAACCTGGGAGTGAGAAGCAGGTTACATTTATAAATCAAAATAGCTCATTTTTTTGGTACAATGATTTTAAATGGTCTGTGTTTATGAGCTTATTTTGCACAGTATTCTGGCACTGCCACCTGATTATCATTTTAGTATTCATAAAGGCAACATAAAGATATGACTCCAAAGAAATGGATATCCCTGATGAAGTGTCACTCACAGAGCAAATGGTTCAGTTGGTATTGGGGAGTAGTACTGTACTATTTTTATCTCCTATTACTACAACTGTTTGTAACTTTTGCAATTTGCTACATGAAATAAAAAAAAATTCTCATCCATAGAGAATGAATCCTGATGTTGTTTGGGAGTATGTACCTTACTATGCTGATGTGAGACTTCATGCTTTTGCAATAAGCATCATGTTACTTTGGAGGTGGCCCTTGTAAATGTTCAGTTCTATATTATATGATAACATGGTTGATTAATTTATTTCTTTTTTATTGACCAGCTAAGCATACCAGACCAGTGTTTCTCAAACAGTGAGTCCAGTCTCACTGGGGTGGCCCCCACCTGTCCCAGGGGAGGCCCAGTCAAGCCTGACAAAATCCCGTACCAAAAGCAGAAGTGCAAGTTACAGTAAAAATTCTGAGTGTGCAACTTATTATTCTATTGTAGGCCACCCTTTTCTCCTGTCTTGTAATATGCTCTTTGTTCCAAATGTTATCTGCTTTAGTGTTTGTTTTAATATTTTAAATAAATAAAAACAGTGCTTCTTTTAATATGGCTAGCCCTAGTTTTTTTTCAGTGTTCCCAGCTATGTTTGACCAGCCATTGTCTCATATGTTTAATATGCAGAGTTTGTTGCATGCTAGTTGGCTATAGTCACAAGAAAAGAGATGTTAAGTGATGGGTTTTCATAAACAGCTGAAAACGTGGGGATAGCTATTTGAAAAGAAGTTCTCCTTTTATTCCCTATTTCTATCATTTCTATAATTATAAATGTTTTTGAGAGACTACCATACATTCAACTGTCACAGTACTTTTCCAGATATAACATAATTACAGATCTAAAATCAGGTTTCATAAAGGGTCATAACATCAGTTGTTATTTCAAAGGTTACTAATGATGTCTTTACAGCTTTTGATAAGGGACACAGTACACTTACTGTCTTTCTAGACTTAAGAAAAGCATTCGATACTGTTGACTATAACATCCTGCTTAACAGATTAAAAACATCTGGGCTAGGGTTATACACATTGCTTTATTTTCCCTCATATCTAATGTCAAGCCAGCGAAGTGTCAAAGTTGTTGAGGCCAGCTCAGGTATGATAACTATCAACAGAGGAGTTCCACAGGGATCAGTCCTTGGTCCACTGCTTTTTCTGCTGTACATAAACGACTGCCCAAACACTGTTCAGGTAATACAAAAATATACATGTACACCGATAATACAATATTATATACACACCATGACAATGCGTGACCTAGATATTAAAACATTACAAAAAGACTTTAATAAAATCCAGGAAGCTTTACTTTTCAATGAAAAAAAAAGACACAGTGACTGCTTTTCACTAAAAAGAACCTATCCCTCCCTTACTTGACCATACAATCTATTAGAAGAACAAACGTTTTCAAGAATACATGCATACAAGTTCTTAGGTCTAATCCTGGATGATCAGTTGACCTTCAAGCCACACATACAAAAACTTTCTGCCAAACTAAAAAGACTTATCTTTCTTTTACAGAAACAAGACTCAGTTTAATCACCCTCTTAGAAAGTTACTTGTTAGCTCATTATTCCTTTCTGTACTAGAGTATGGTGAATGTATTTATAGAAACATTACTGGAACAATTCTTAGTCTATTAGATCCAATATATCATAGAGCACTTTGATTTTTAACTGGTTTGCCATACAGAACTCATCATTGTTATCTGTATATGCATGCAGGTTGAACTTCTATAGCAGGATTGAAGAGAAATGCACTGGTAGGTATTCATTTCTATTTAGAGTTATTATTAATGCCCTACTGTTACATCTGTTAAATACACTTCAGTATAGAACATCAACAAAACATAGTCTTAGAGCCACTAAACATCCTAATTTTTACATACCTAAATATCAATCTAAATCTGGAGAATTTATGCTAACTGTTTCTGTCCCCCATACATGGTAAATAATTCAGAAGAAATGTAATTTAAATATTTTCTTGCCGCTGGCATGTTTTAGGGCTTCACTTGCTAACCTGGTATACAGTCATTGTGATTGCTTTGGATGAATCTTTACTTATTTTTAATGTTGATGCCTTTTATCAACTTGCTTGAAACTTCTGTGATACAATATTCCATATGTGTTTTATGTGTGTTTGTTTTGTAATGACTTTGTATTCGTAACTGACTTTGTACCTGGACACAATTGTAAACAAGAGCCTTTTCTCTCAACTTGCTATCCAATAAATGGTGATGATGAAATTTGTTCTGCTCTAAGCAAAATACCAAAGCTAAGAGATAAAAAAGGCTGTTATAAAACTGAAGAAAATGGTGATCTAAAATGGAATAAAAAAGAATAGGTTCAACATTTTCACCGTAATATGCAGTGTTGCTTTAAATTTTGAGTTATTGATGATTTATATGAAGAGATGGGAAACTGAATGTAAATAGCATCAAATGAATAAACACAGTCATTTATTCAATTACATTTCATGTTGTTTCTGGTTTACAGAGCAAAGCATTTTATGGTATTGTTTCTATGGGGAGGAATGATGCCTTGCTGAATAAATTAGGGGAGGCCTGAGAGTTTTTTCATATATTCAGGGAAGCTCATTAGGATAACGTTTGAGAACTTATGCACTAAAAAATTAAAATAGCCATTTTCAGGTATGACCCAAGAGATTACAAGGTAGAGCAATAAGGCAAACATCAAACAGACAGATGACTCAACTCTGACAATAATGTTTCATTCATTTACCTACAGTAGTTGTGAGAACTGCAATTTTAAATCCTCATTCAGGAGTGAAATCTGTCTCTACGAGTCACATCTCATTTAGGTGTCTTCCATCTTTGGGTATAACACATATGATAGTCTAAGTCCATCTCTTCAGTATGTGTCCATCTTAAGTATGCACGTATACAGTAAGTCTTTTATAACAGCATTATCATGTTCCCAGAACATTTCTCAGAAAACTAATAGTGCGGTGCGGAAGTTTCAATTTCCAGTGGAATGGAAGTCCATATAATTTCAGTGAATTCCACCTAATTCTGACATTTGTTTTCAGAAACAAAATGGCAAAATTCTGCCACAGAAAGATGGAAAGCCATGCCATGGAACCATGGTTTTTGGGGTACTGGAGCAATGGTGTTTTGCAGATCTGCAGTGCTCCCCAACCATTTCACATTAATTCCTTGCAAGCAAGTTGTTGAATTTGGTCAGAAATTAACCCATTTTTGTTTTATGTCTAGTATAGGTCTATAGTGATAATTAGTTGTGTCTGTTAATGTTTTAAAAAAAATGCTGTGCATTGTGATCAGTAGAAAGTTATGCTGAATTTAAGCAATGTGCTTCTGTTCCATGTATTGTACCATTTTTCTGTGGATTGATTATGTTTCACAGAATGTTATTGTGCAAGTAATCTTCCAATGCATTTGGAACCACATGGTGCTGTTTTCCTCAGAATATGTACCATGTGACTTCATCAACTCATTGTGGCCATTTGAGAGAGACAGGGATCTGCTCTCTGAAGCTGTTGTGTCTTACACAAACTGTTACAAATCCTCAAAAAACATTGTTTTTTGTAGAACATTTACTGCAAGCTGATAGTAGAAGTGACAGAGTGGTATAAGTTGAGAGTTTTTTGTAGGTTTTGTGATTTTTTGACCTAGTTAACTGTAGTTGCAATTTTAGCACTGGGGAATGGGTGCAGGCAGTACATTGGCTGCACAACACTGACTACAACTGCTAGTTTATCAGTAATATAAAAGGAGATAGACAGAGTCACACACACACACACACACACACGCAGCGCACACACGCACGCACGCACACACACGGTTGATTGCCAGATTTCTTTATTATTTAGATCTGTGTGCTGTGTGTTTTTTTCTTAAACTCTAGAATCTGGTGGTGACCTCCTTTTTCAGTGGTTCACTGCAGTCACAGTGTTTACAACTGTTGCTCTCTCCCATCTGGCAGACTACAGCAAGTTGCACAAGGTACTTTTTCTTCACTTCCTTGCAGCCTGCTTTGATGAGCTGTGGGGTGTTAAAAGGGTTGAGTCTCTCCCCCATGTTATGTTCTGTGTACATGTTGCCATAGGGCACCTCTCCCCCATATTATGTTCTGTGTACATGTTGCAACTGGGCACATCTCCCCCATGTTATGTTCTGTGTACATGATGCCATTGGATGCATCTCCCCCATGTTATGTTCTGTGTACATGTTGCCACTGGGCACCTCTCTCCCATATTATGTTCTGTGTACATGTTGCAGTTGGGCACATCTCCCCCATGTTATGTTCTGTGTACATGATGCCATTGGGTACATCTCCCCCATGTTATGTTCTGTGTACATGTTGCCACTGGGCATCTCTCTCCCATGTTATGTTCTGTGTACATGTTGCAATTGGATGCATCTCCCCCCTGTCATGTTCTGTGCACATGTTGCCACTGGATGCATCTCCCCCATGTTATGTTCTGTGTCCATGTTGCCACTGGATGCATCTCCCCCATGTTATGTTCTGTGTACATGTTGCCACTGGGCACCTCTCCCCCATGTTATGTTCTGTGTACATGTTGCTATTGGATGCATCTCCCCCATGTTATGTTCTGTGTACATGTTGCCACTGGGCACCTCTCCCCCATGTTATGTTCTGTGTACATGTTGCCACTGGGCACCTCTCCCCCATATTATGTTCTGTGTACATGTTGCTATTGGGTGCATCTCCCCCATGTTATATTCTTTGTACATGTTGGCATTGGCACATCTCCCCCATGTTATGTTCTGCATATATGTTGCCACTGGGCACCTCTCCCCCATGTTATGTTCTGTGTACATGTTGCTAGTGGGTGCCTCTGCCCCATGTTATGTTCTCTGTATATGTTGCCACTGGGCACCTCTCCCCCATGTTATGTTCTGTGTATGTGTTGCCACTGGGCACCTCTCTCCCATGTTATGTTCTGTGTACATGTTGCTATTGGGTGCCTCTACCCCATGTTATGTTCTGTTTACATGTTGCTGTTGGGTGCATCTCCCCCCTGTCATGTTCTGTGCACATGTTGCCGTTGGGTGCCCCTTCCCCATGTCATGTTCTGTGTACATGTTACCATTGGGTGCCTCTCCCCCATGTTATGTTCTGTGTACATATTGCCATTGGGTGAAGTCATTAGATGGTACAAGTTGGAGTTTCACTTATATGCAGATGACACCAACTGTTCCTGTCATTTACACCTGACAGGAGAGATGCAGTTTCTGTACTGGACCAATGCCTCCAAAAAATCTCTGACTGGATGGCATCCAGCGTGCTCACCTTAAATCTGGGCAAGGTGGCAGTGTGACCGGTAGAACCTGGTCTTCATGGGTCAGCAATAACTAGCCTATCACTATCACCCAGATGCCTATCTTCAAACAGTGTGACACTGTGAGTCATAAATAGTGTGAAGAATCTGGGGGTCATCATGGACCATAAACTATCACTAGAACATCAAGTGGTGGCTGCATTTTGCAGTGGATTTTTCCAATTGAGAAATAGTGACCCAGATTAAATGTATGTATTTCACAAGCATTTGCTGACCATAATTCACGTCTTTGTTAAACTGAGGCTTAACTACTGTCACACTGTATACTTAGGGAAAACTGGTAAGCTGGGGCACTGCCTGCAGCTGGTCCAGAATTCTGCAGCCAAGTTGACTGCTGGAGCTAAACCCTCTGAGCATATCATGGTTGTGCTGTGTTAACTGCACAGGCTACTAGTGCCGATGGTTGTGCACCACCTGAAGGATGCTTCGTTAACTTCCAAAGCCTTGCAGGGACTGAGTCATGACGGTCTTAAAGAGCAACTCTGCACTTCAGCATGTGCATCCATAAATAAGATGTTTCAGCTGTTACCATTTACTAGTGAATACATTTTTTTCACTTTCATTGATCCTTTTCAAGATTTACAGCACATCTTGTTAGTCCATTTAAAAAGTCTGTACGGAAAATATTTGAAAACATTTGTCTCTCCCCTGTTAACCTCATAGTGCCTTTGTTTATGACATCATAGTGCTCACCATGGTAGCCAGCCCAGTGGCACTGAGGGTTGAGGTGCTGGATGCCACACCTCATGCCACGCCGGCAACCCGGGTTTGGGAATGAGCCCAGGCCACCTGGGGTTGGCAGAGGAGAGAGAGGATTGATCATCCAGAGGACTGCTTTCCTCTTTTGGGGAGGGATCCAGGGATAGCCCAGCATTGTAGCGGCCCCCGGAGGAGACCGGAGGCACTGCAATACTTGAGACTAGCACGCAGGGGGAGGATGTCAACCAGCTGCCTTCCGGACATGAGTGGGAGCATCCATATCACAGGCTGGGCAGCATTGCACATCCCAAGTCTGGGGCATAATCAAAGAAATACCCTGGCTTACTGAGGAGGCGACGAGGGCTTTAGGGACCTCCCTCACATCTCCAATTCCAGGCAGACCACACCGGGGATCCACAGCTGACTTCCTGAGAAGGATGGACCCTCTAATTCCAGAAAGACGCTGCCAAGGGAGGGCGGACCCTGCCCTGGAGGGTGATCTGTGGTGCTGGGAAGTCCCTCTAGGGAAGGGAGAACTGGAGTGGTCTGTCACAGAGGGGAGTAGCAGGGCTAGTGTCAAGAAGGCACCTCTGAGAGGTGCCTCAGTGAATTGGTGAATAAACAAAGTTTGAAAGAAAAATAGTGCTCACCATGACAACAGACTGTGATGTCACAAACAGCATTTGCGTGGTTAGAAGGGGAAAAAGAGATACATTGTGTATTTTTATTATTATTCTATTTTTGCACCCTGGAGCCTGGTGGGTGGCTATGGCCCTCCCTTGGAGGGACTTATCATCCAGCTCATGCATCCCCACTCATGCTGACTCCCGGTAGTTCCCCCACAGCTTGCTCCCTGCGGCAGGGCCAGGGAGGAGAGCGTCATCCATCTCTCTCCCCCTCCAGAGCACAATCCAGAATCTGGGGTGGCATAGGAATGCAGGGCCATCATGGAGCCCACCAGCTACCATTTTCTACCTTATACTCCTGTCCCCCCTCACCACCAATGTAGAGACTCTGGTACATGCCACCCAACCCATACTGCCCTCCAGTCACCGTCAGAGGGCAGTCAACGAGTGGGGTGACAAACCATCCCCCAATGAGAGAGGAGAGCAGTCCTCCAGATGCTCTGTCCTCCCTCATCCCTGATGGCCCCCAGCAGTCTGGTCTCATTCTCAAACCTGGGTCGCTGGTGTGGCATGAGGTGTGGTGACCAGTGCCTCAACCTCCAGCACTGGGCCGGCTAAAGACAGATACATTGTAAAAGACTCAGTGAAATAATTACTGCATTACCTGTGATATTTAGTAGACCAACAACACAGGAAAGTAAAAAGTAATAAATAAATAGAAAACAATAAGTTAAAACATAATTGGTGTAATTCTAGTGTTATTAAGCTTTTCATTATAATAGTGAGTTGCTCTTTAAAGATCTCTTGGCTTTCTATGCTCTAAGATACCTCCTCTGCTCCAACATAGGAAACCTGTTGACCTTTCCTAGATTTAGACTGAAGCAATCTGAGAATATGGCCTTTACAGTAGCTGCACTTTTAATCTGGAATGCCCTCTCCATTGTGCTTTACCTGCTTCCTCAGTGGATGCATTTAAAAAAGGGGTTGAAAACTCATCTCTTTCAACAGGTATTTCAGCGACATCAAGGGGTTTGTTTTTGTGTATGCTTGCTGGTTGTGACTATGTTGTATTAGTCCACCTCATAATCTATTATTTATTTCTTTACCTATTTCTATTTATGTATTTATATAAGTATTGCACATTTTACAAACTCACTTCTATGATATGTAATGTATATTGCTTGCTTTATTGATAAGCACCCTGAGCCCACTGAGGATACGGAGCTTTTTAAACAAGTTCTTGCCAGAGCCAATACAGCTGTGGCGAGCTTGCAGAGCTCCACGAGAGTGAGTGCAGCTGACCGGTGGAGATGCGACTGCGCATGCACGACATTTGCGCATACATAGTTGAGGCATTCACAAGATGGCCTGCTGACTGTGACATAAGATATGTTCCTCTTAGCTCATTCTTCTGGGTCATCACACTTTTCAAGACAAGTACTGTAGTCTGTGTTGGTACAGTAAGTGTAACACTATTGAAAACAGAAAAGGCTTTATTAAAACAGGTACTGCATTGTGGAAAAGGGCCAACATGATCGTACAGTGATTAAGCAGACTTCCTCGCCAGTGGTTGAAATATCTGATTTATGTGCCACTGGACAGTTCATCCTGTAAATCCTGATTAGACCCATGGATTTTTGAGTAGAAAATAATCCCATTCACCGTACTGGACAAGAAACGTTAGGAACTCATTTTTCTAATGCAAGAGCGAGTGCCGGTGGTGTAAGGGTGTGGCAGTCATGCATGCATAGTTGTGGTGAATGGCATTCTGCCATTCACAAAATGGTGGAACCAGTGGAACTCTGCATGCATGTGAGGCATGCATGCATGCACAGTTCTTGGCTCGGAATGTGGAAGTAACAGCCAAAATAGTGCGGCTGTTACTTCATAGCGGCTGGTCATGGTGGAGTGTTTCAAGCTCCATTGGACTTTCAGAAGGAAACTTCCAAAAGTCCAATGGAAGGTGCCATGATTGGCCATTTTAAGGCAACAGATGCCAGAACAGCTCTAGGCTTCACCCACAGCCATAATAAAACTGCCTTGTTTTGCCTTGCTGTTTGCTGATTGCTGTGTTGAACCAATTCTTTTGCAGTAAATTAATTCATACATTTTTTGTTTGATATTAAGTTTAGCAGCTCTGGTAGTGGACACAGGCATGGGAGTGTCCTGTTGTGCACAAGCAAAAAAGTTCAAAGGATGGGCTGTGCATGCAAGTAATGGTACATCAGCAGCACTATCTGTAATGGGTGCTGCTGCCCAGCCATCTGTAATTGAGATGCTGGTTGTGACTACTGTAATAATAACAGCTCATGTATCCTCATCTGAGGCTCGGGGAAGAAGTAAAGTCACTGGTTTCAGGCGTGTGACTGTGCAGCCTAGTCACCCCATGAAAAACACTGCTACTGATGAAGCAACAATGTTAATGATGTCACAATCACAAGGTGGGTTGTCCTCAGTAGTAGAGGGTGACATGGATACAGTGGAGATCAGGATACAGGACACTGTAATGGAGGAGTGTTAGTGTGAGGTGCTAGAGGAGCAGGGCATACAGGAGAAGGTACTGAAGGGAGAGGAGGATGACAGCTTGCAAGACATGTTCACAAGCTAAATGCACTGGTACCTCCCTCTTTTACCATTTGCCCCTGTATAGCTCTATCCTGTTGCTGCACTATTCCACTCACAGCACTTCCTCCCTTATCCCTTTCCCATTCCTGCCCTCTTTTCATCCTACCTCATCCCCCCCTTCCTTTACCCCTCCACTCCCACTCCCCCCCCCGTTTCCTCACCTTGTTCTCTCCTCTACCCCCACCCACGTGGTCTTTCCTGTTTAAGCTTCATTGTGGAATCTCCTCCTTGCTCTTATATTGCTCCTTCCACCCCCAACCACCCCTGTACTTCTCTCCTTGTAATCCCTATCACCCCTCTTTAGACAAGGCCACTGGCTGCACTTAACATAATATTTATCTTGCCATATTGTTCTTTATTAATGTAATTACTTTCCTCATGTTGTACTACTTATTGAAACCATTGTTATTTACTATTCTTGTGACTTGACAAGGAGCCTCTGTAAAATAGCCTTGGCTCAAAGGTCTTTCTGATTTGTTAAATAAATAAAAAAATAGAAAAAATTAAACAAGCAAGTAAATAGTGGCGTTTAGGAATCGGAGTAATGAGTATATGCCCGTTAAAGAATTAGATGAGAAGAAATGGAGTATGTTGATCTGTTGTGCAAAGTTTTTTGTTCAGGTCTTGTTAATTCAGTGCTAAATGTGCACTGTGAGTCAAAATCAGAGGCCCACAAAATAGTTTGTAAATATAAAACTCCTTTTCCTGAATCAATAGACTTTGTAGCTGAGGAGGAGGCAGATAATAATGAGGGGGATAATTTGGGATCCACATTTCAAATCATAATTGAGCTACCACTAGGTCACTTAAGTGGGTTCAAGCCCCAGTTGCTGAGATAAGTGCAAATGGACCAATGAAATATCAGCAAGGATGATGAACAGATCACACAAGCAGCCATTCTTGTATATTTAGCCAGCTGAAGCTTGTTTTATTTCCTTGAAAAAACACCCATATGTAAGAAAGTTTCTGAAAGAGGGCAAGGGCAATGCAGAGTGAAAGCAAGAGAATTCTTATAGGGGAGACAGCAATGGAGGAGTTGGCATTTGTGATGATAAAATAGTTACCAGTGCAGGCTCAGTCAGGGTCCTCCAGCATGGCTGAAGAACTGCAAGGAAGCAGCCTCAACCCAGACCTTATTGGTATGGACTTTTTTTGTTCAAGATCCCAAAGATGAGAGCTTTGTCACATGCCAGATCTGTGACACTAAGGTCAGCCATGGCAAAGTGGGTTCATGACTTGGGACTACTGGTCTGCATAGTCATATGAAAACAAAAGATTTCATTAAGAGTCAGCAGCACCAAAGGGATGCACAGCTTAGTTTGAATAGACCTGTTGCTGGCCATGGTGAAGGGGTGGAGAAGGAAGCAGGAGTCACTGAGCCTGATCAAAGCCACAAAAGCAGTACCAACCAACACTTCTTTCATGTATGCTACAAGCACTCCTGCCAGTGCAAGCAATAATACCCAACAGGGTGGGTGGTATTGGGCTACATCGGGTAGCCCAGCGGTGCAATGAGTCCTGACTCCACAGGTGGAGGGCCTTATAGCCCCGGAAGGTCTGATATAGCACATACTGCCCAACCTGGAGGATATTATTGCACATAGAAAATGGGTTTGGGGCGATTTAAATAAAATATTAAAAGAAAAATTTAAAAGATGTAAAAAAGATGAACAAACTCAATACTGAATCCTGTTTGTGTAAAGTAGTCCCTGCACTGCATAGTGCTAGTACTGCTAACAGAAAGCATTTTAGCTATAATGTTGAATGCGGGAGTCTCCATTGACCCCCCCTTCAGTCCCTATGTTTTAAGTATGTTTCCAAGCTGACTAGAGATCTTTTTTTTTGTTAAAGTGCTGTCAGAAGGAAGATGCAGCTGTTATGTCGCTCATGACTGCATGGTGTGATACCTGGAAGTGTGCAGCAAGAGGCATCAGAAAGCTGAGTTTACTTCTTTTTTTATTTTAAATTAAAGTTGAATCTACATTTCATTTCTTATAATCCCTTTACATTTATTTGGCATTCTGTCGTCAGTCCCCAATGGTGTATATGCGAGCTGTACTTGAGAGCGAGCGGGCATTAGAAGCAGCACTGTTGATTGGTGGAGTATGAAGTTATTTCAGTTTTGTTCTGTTTAGCAATGTGAAAGTTATGATTGGTCTTTTTTTAAATTAAAAGTGATTGAAAGTGACTGAGTCGTGTGTGTGGTGTGTGTGTGTGTGTGTGTGTGTGTGTGTGTGTGTGTGTGTGCGTGCTCTCCAGGCATCACTATGTATCTCACTTGGTAAATGAGAAAAAATGGCGGCTGATCACTTTTTAAAATTCTATGGGGACAGTAATATTAGAACAAAATGAGGCATCCAGAGACTGGGAATTCATTATTTCCCGGTCTCTGATGTCTGATACTGGACCACCTGGTTGGTGGTCTTAGCCAGTCACAAACAAGAATTCTCCCTACCCATTTTCTAAAATGCATTACATTCTGTAGCTGGCTATTTTTCCAAGTCTAAAACACTGAAGAGACCTACCTCTGGCATTAAATTTGTGTCCCAGTCCCTTGGTGCAACATTTTCCTGATTTGTGCAGTGGTGTAACCCACAATCACAGAGACATTTTCAAAACCCAGCAGATATTATCATAACCACCCAGTTAATGGAACTTGTAAGTGTGTTTAGACCAAATGCTGGCAGTGAATATGCTGCCCTACTCCTTTGTGAAAATGCTGGGTTTCGATATTTAACGAGTAGGGTGGTTGCCGAATGAAATATTCTATGCAAAATATATTTTGCAACAAAGACTGTCCCAGAATTATACCTGGATCTTAAATCTTTTGTCTGTCATGGCCTTAGCCATAGTGCTGTGGAGACTGTATGCCTCACTACGGATATGTGGAGCAGTGGGCCCAGAGCAGACTCTTCCTATATGTGTATCATTAGTGCAGACTCTTCCTATATGTGTATCATTTGTATACTGGGTCAGTTTTCTGAATGTTATTGTGAAGTCTTGTCAATCTCCATTATGCCTAAGACTCCTTCTTTGCTGGTATGTGGCAGCAAATCACACTCAGCATGACATATGTGAATGCTGTGCAGAACAATGCCAGTAACATTTTATGTGAGCTGAACAACCAAACTGAGGAGTGCTAATGTGGAATCTCTTGAAACTGGGGGTTGCCAGCAACAATGGCAGAACTGTGGTGAAGGTCCTTGAGGATGGATCATTTTACCAAGTTCCATGCTTTGCCCACTGCCTTAACGTGATAGTACAGGACTATCTGAAGCACAGTACAGAGGTGGCCGTAGTGGTAGCAGCAACTTTGTTTCTTTGTGGTGCCCTTCCCCAGAGGCTCAGGGTGCAAAATACACAGGTAAAAGACAAAACAAAGCAAATAAATAAATGAAAAATCAGCAGCACATAAATAAATAAGTCACTTTTCAATATGTCAGTAATAAACAAATGAATAAATACAGCTATGTCAAATTAATTGTTAAATACTGGGGATCAGCTTGACAAGGGGACCATCGTTTCTTAAAGGGTTTTGTAAAAAGATAAGGCCTGAGACTTCTTTTAAAGGCCTTCACTGAGAGGGCCTTCCTAAGAGCATTCAGGAGAGAGTTCCACAGGACCAGGACCACTACTTCAAAGGCCCGGTCCCATGAGATTTTAAGCCTAGCCTTGGTGATGACAAGGAAGCCCAGTTCAGAGGAGGAGCAGAGAGGGTGTGAGAACACGTAAGGATGCAGGAGATCAGACAGATGACCCATGCCCAACCGAGGTAGGGCTTTGTAAGGGTACCCGATTAGATTAGTGCCAGCACCAGTCAAGAGAGCGCTAGTCCCTGTAGTGCTAACACGGACGGCGAGAGGGGACTTACAGCACTTGCTGTAAGTGCTCCCCTGTTTCCTGTCCATGGTGCTGGTACAGCACAAGGGCACCAGAATCCAGAAGGCTGGCTGAACTGCTCCCATGGTGTGGAGGGCTGGTGCATAGAGCAGCTCGACCAGCATCAGTAGAGACCGGGGTTCTAATCCTGGTCTCCAAACATTTTATACATGTTGGGACTTAGTATTTTTTTATATGGGACTATGGAAACAGTATTCCACAGCCCCATGAATTTTAACTTTCCTCGGGATCTGCTCCCCTCAGAGTGAGAATCCTATAGTAGGACAAAACAAAATTGGTGCTATTTTTTCAGCACGCTGCTTGACCACGCTATTGTGACTGGCGCTATTCTGACCCAGTGCCCTTTGTACATTAGTAAATCAACTTTAAAGGAGATATGCCACTTAACTGGCAGCCAGTGCAGCTTACACAGCTCCAGGAGACATGACTCAACCTCAAAAGGCTGATCAGCAGCCTAGCAGCTGCAGTCTGCACCAGCTGCAGATAATGTAGCATACCTCTACTGACCCCAGGGTATAAAGCATTACACTAGTCAAGCCTTGAGGTCACAAAGGCTTGCACCAGTGCAACCAGCTTACTAGGGGAGGATAAGGGATTTAATCTGGCTGATGCCCCTTAGATGGTAAAATCCATTATGGACTACTGCCGACACCTGAGACTGAAATGTCAGCCCCTTATCAACAATGACTCCCAGATTTCTCACCTTTGTAGCAGTCATACACTCAAAGGAGTTAAGCTGAAGCCCAGTCTCCCTCTCAACATCTGCAACTCCTCCATGTGACCTAGCTCAACCACCAGTACTTCAGTTTTGTCAGTGTTAAGTCTCAACCAGCCCGATGGTATCCAGTCTTGGATCTCAGCCAGGCATGTATTCAGCACAAAATGGTAATAGTAACTGCACACTGAAAACAGAAAATAGTGGCCTGGTGGCATGGAGGGTTGAGACATCATACCTTACCTCCTGCCATGCTAGTGATTTGTGTTTGCAGTGCGAGTGGGTTGCTGGGAGTTGGCTGGGGAAGGAGAGGATCAAGTATTTGGAGGCCAGCTCTCCTCTCCTAGGGCGGGAGGGGAATGGAGACCAGTGTTTGTCTGACACCTAGTGGTGGCTGGGTGTCAGCATGCCGCATTTCTTACAAAGGTGGGCAGAGGGGGAGCTGCCGGGCAGCATGCTGTGGGCAGAAGCACGCACAGCTTGGCCTCTGTCAACACTGCGCACTCCTCCTTTGGGGCAAAATGGAGAAGAAAAGGTCCTAGGTGAGTCAGATGACTGCCAGTCCCTGCAGACTCTGCCCCAATAAATGCAGGCCCTCCCCAAACTCGATCCTCTCTTAGAGAGTTGATGGATCCCCGCTGTCCTGCCATGGAGGGTAAGCCATGGGGGAAGAAGGGAGACAAGTTCTGCAAGGTCAGAGGATGGGGCTGGGGGGGGGGTTGGCTCAAATGTGGGCTGACCGGGACAGGGGGATAAACAAGTTAACGTAAAAAAAAGAAAACATAAACTAGTTAGAATCAACATTTCAGCCATAGGTCTTCTTCAGGAATTATCTGAAAGAGAAAAAAGTAAAGTTAGTAGAAAGGTGAGGGGAAATAAGGGATATATATATGATGAAAGAAAAATGGGGGGGTTGTAGGAGAAAAGTGGTTATAGGCAAGGTAAGAAAAGAATCTGGAAAACATAAAGGTGATGATGGATATGAAAAAGGCATAGTAGGAGTGAATGAGCTGAGGGGTCGTCAAGTGGTGATTAATTAACAGGGCCTAGTAAGGAAACTGAAAGGTGACACATGTGGGGGAAGGAGACAGAGATAGGGACATCCATAGAAAATGAAAATGGATGTGCACACATAGCTAAATGCCCATGTGAGGATGCACACCTCAACGTATGCACGTGTGAGTGTGTACACACACACACACACAGGATGCAAGTGTGTGCAGACATACCCACATGTGCAAATACACCATGCACACATGCAAGCAAAGATATGGCAGGGGTGGGGGTAAAAAAGACAGACTACAGTGGTAAACCATAAGGTGGCTGAAAGATCTTATTAGAAAATAAGTCTGTTATTTAAAACAGAGGGCTGCTGGGAGCCTATGTGGATGATCATCTTGGTTTCCTTATTTCCTCCACCTTTCCACTAACTTTGCTCTTTTCTATTGTAGAGAATTCCTGAAGAAGACCTATGGTCAAAACACTGATTAATGCTCTTTTTTATTTTCAACGTGCATTTAGTATTTCCATTTTGTTTTGTTTTTAGGACACATACTGACCCAGCACCTTGGCTTCCATGAGTCCCATGGCATATGCTTGCAACACATCCAAGGTGTCTAGCATGCCAACAGTCCCTCTGACCATAGTCCTCATAAAAGGTGGTACTTGATCATCTCCATGAGAGTGGACCAAAAGGGAGGGCCTTGAAGATGAACCTGACAGCACAATGATCCAACCAATTGACTGGATCAATCTTGAGATCTTCCAGCTCAAGCACCAGAGAGAATATCAGGTCCAAGGCATGGCCTTGTTGATTGGTTGCAGAATCAACAGCTTGTATGAGGCCCAGGGATTTCATACCCCAGAGGAAATCTTGTTCCAAGTGCAAGTGTTCGTCATTGACCCAGGCATTATAGTCACCCAGAATGAGCCATCTAGGCAACTCCAATATCCTGTCAGTGATGAAGTCGATGATTTTTTGCAGAAAATGCCCCATATGCCCTAGAGGCTTGTATATAAGAAGGATCCTGCAGCCTACACGTGGACTCCATGCACAGACATGCATTCAAATGATGACCACCCCCCCCCCGGTACACTACCAGGTTCAGCTCAGATCTAAAACAGATGGCCACTTCCCCACCCTGTGATCCTTCCTCAGGCAGTGCACTACAGAGAACACAGCTGGGAAGGTTGCCTCCAATACTGGACCAGTATCATCACCAAGCCAGGTCTTTGTAAAGCAAGCCAGGTCAACAGAGGAAGGAGACAGAAAGTCTGCTGTAAAACCAGTCTTATTCCTCATCATTCTAGCATTGCATAGCATCACCTGAAGAAGACACACAGTGACAGCTGACCCTTCAGCTACCTGCCCACTCAGTCTGATGGGCTTCCTGGGTATGATGGATTAAACACGTCTGGTCTCTCCCAAACACTTATTTTACCCCTTGGCATCTCCTGGTTCTCACAGTCCTAATAGCACCATCCCCCTTATCTTGCCCCAAGTCTCCTGCTCAGCTTTTACATTTCCTACTGATCCCAACTCCCAGCTCTGACAGTATGCTGCATTTGACAAGGGGAGTCATAGAAGGAGCACAGATCCCAGACCAGAGATGGGAGTAGATGAGCCTAGAGAACTGCATATTGCAACACATTAACACAATAACCAAATAATAAAATGCCCTCCTAACTTAAAAAAAACACTCACACCACCCCTCCAAACAAATCCCTTACACTAATCAAAATTCCACACACCATACATACAAATTCACACACTCCAAATACACATCAATTATTCATTACATAGCCTGTTACCATCAACATACTCTCCCCAAAACACTCCAAAGAAAATGATACAATATAAAATACAGAATAACATAAACTTTTCAGCTAGAATGGAATAAAAAATTAAAAGATGGTATAAAGCAGATAAACAGGTAATAATGTCCAACAATAATAGTGTCCTGAAAATGTCCAGTGCCCAGAGCAAAAGATTCTAGGAAAGAGTCCAAACAGATGAATAACTGAATAATAGATGACTCCCTTGGCTCTCACCCATGGATGACACCAGATCCATGAGTTAGTAGCTCTAAATTAATAAATGCAGAAAATATCCAACTCAGATGAAAGTCTTAAAATGTTAGTCTCCTAGCCCTCCCTGAAAACAACAAAAGACTAAAACCACCACACTGCATCACTAAAAGTACTGACTTCCTAAAGACAAGCTCTCCTACTAAATCTAAACTAAAAATTAAAATGCAATTATAATTGCACTTCAGCGCCCCTCACATAGGGTAGTTTAACACAATCTATGAGCTCTGAAGGCAGAGTTCATAATGGCCTGCCCAACCCGGCTTCCATCTTGAAATAGTGAAGGAAAAAGGTAGATTTGATGCTGCCCACTGCTTGTCACCAATGTGGCCATTTTAGGAGTTCTACAAAGGCCAGACACCAGTTAAAGAATCTACATATTAAAAATGGAATTCCACAGCACTGGCTAAAACAGAAGATGGCCACATGATGACATTTTACTTTGTATATATATGATTGGTCTGCTATTTGAACATTACTAGACACTGGTGGACTTTACCATGCTGCACAGAAATGATGGCCCAGCATCCCTCTCTCTCAGTATTAACCAACAGAGTGGATCATGGACAGCCTTACACAGATCTGCAGCTGTTTGAAGATGCTACCCAAGCAGCTAGTGCTGTAAATGCCTGCATCAGCCATGTGATCCTGTTGGTTCATGTACTGCAGCAGGCACTTTTGAATATGCAGGAGCAGTTTGAGTGTAACGATGACACCGCAGACGGCAATCTGATAGAGTGGATGGCTGAATGACCAAGCTCTTTCTCTGCTCCACCAGTACACAGGGGAACACACTCCCAGGCCAGATTCAGTTTCTTACTCCCCCATCGTAACACTGATGTGTGACAAAGAGCACGTTCCTTCAGGGTTCTTGACCCCTACAACTTCCTTCCTCCCACCTCAGCTTATGAAGTAGCATCCCCACATTCACGACAAAGCTTCACCAGTCTATGCTGGACAGAATGCACTGTAATTGTTTTTGATTGTTGTTACCATACTTGTACCATTATTTCTATGTTTCCCCTAGTTATTTTATTATTTTCAATGTTGCTGTTACAACTGGTCGCTTTTGAAAATGGGTTATGTAGGTCAGCTTGCTCTCCTGTGTGAAAAATAAAATGAGATGAAATAAAATAAATATAAGTCTGCAGACCCACATTTGTGCAGCATGATGGGGTCCAAGGTACATCTTCTGTCAACCTTGTTAGACACCCAGTACAAGCATGGGATTGTATTATTGTTGATGGGGTAAAGTCAGAGGTGAATAAACACATTAGAGTATTGACAGAACATGTACACAAACATATTGTGGCAGTTCGGTAAAGAAAGGAAAGCAAGCAGCAACATCTTCCCCCCAAAATACTTTGTTTGCAGCATCCTCACCCACCAGAAACATTAAATCACCCTCAACCTCTGCCTCCTCCACAGGCACACAACAACCAACCACTAGTACTGGTTTAAATCTCTGTGGGCTTTTCTTTCTCCAGGGGTGTGTATAGCAATAAAGGGGGTTCTATTAGATCCTTCACCAAGTCAATGGAATTTGCAGAATTCAGCCATGGTTTCAAAGTACACTACCAGCCTGACATCAAGACATTTGGTTGGTGTATCAGGGTCATTAGAAAGAAAGTTGATGCATTTTCAATTAAATTCACACACTTGATGCCACCAAAATTATGTGCAATGCTCGTGAAATGACTGTACATGGAATGAATGTGCTTCAAACCTACCTTGCTAACCCATACTCAATCTACAGAACCATATCCCACAGATTCATTAATAAATCAGAGGATTGCTTTCAGAATTCTGTAGACCGGACTAACAAATTTTGAAATTCATTCGACATGAATTCCGCTGCCAGACTATTACATTCTGCCTAGCGCTGCTGAATGATATACCAATTTACTCCTTGCCTATTATTATTGTTCAGAATGGCTGTGATGTCCTAAACCTCTCCTATTTTAATTGGCAAGTGCAGTTTTTGAGTTTACCTTTTTTCAGGGGCCTTTACAGAATCAATGTGTGTAAACAGATTAGTATCCGTAGCCTCTTCATTCATTACTTATGTTTATCCCTTTTCATCAAAAGATTAATATAATGGCACAGAGTAACATTTATGCCCCTTTTCTATTCAGTTTGTTTAAACACAACACCTGGAAAATCACTTTGGGTTTAGTTGTGCATAGTTCTAAAATTTATTATTGCTGGCCAATAAGACATTTTTGTGATTCTTACAATGACACATTTTCTCTTTATATGCTTCTGTAGTTTTTTAAAATTTTTACTTACTTATTTATTTTATTTTATTTGAGAATTTGGATACAACCTTTGTGCTGGAGCTCTTTTACAAAGGTTCCATATGATGTACACAAAACCAGTGATACATACAAGAAACACAAATTCCAGTAAATACATACATTAAATAAACAAAATAATTGCAGAATAAAATTTCAACAGACTGTTCTAATTAGCAGACAATGAACAAATTTAGAGCAGGATTGTAGAGGCTAGGTATCAGTTTAGCAAGTCTGGCAAGGGAGAAATCCAGTAGGAGTGGGGTAGCAGCCCCACTAAGAGGAGGGCCTTGTCATTATGAGAAGGAATGTGGGGTGGAGGACAAGAGAAAAGATAGATTAAAGAAAGCAGGGGATCCAGAAACAGGAGAACAAAAGAACAGTAGAAATCAGCTACCAATAAGTGGGTGGCAGAGCTGAGGGAGGAAGGAACTAGGCAAGGGGGTAAGGGAGCAAAGGGAATAGAATATATCCTTGGGGAAGTGATAGAAGGAGCACAAGAGCAGGGTGTTTAGGTAAACAGTGAGGCCAAAGGTATAGGGGGGTAGTACGAATGAGAAAATAAAGTAGTTAGAATACAAGAGAGGGTCAAGGAGTAGGAGGTGGGGAACAGGCTGGGCGATTATGATCAGGGTGGACAAGGTAGATGGAGGGGAGCAAGCAATGGAGTAATACAGGCTCACTTAGGGCTGATCTGATGAATAGTAGGGGGCAATTAGGTGCCCTACAGACAGGCACACACACACTTCTGTTGGCAAGATATTATTTCAGGTCAGACTTAAAGGCCCGGAGACTTCTAGTATTGAGCGATAACACTGAAAGTTCATTGAACCAGATGGGGGCTCTGTAGGAGAATGCTCATTGTCCAAGTGCTGTTCTTTGACAAGGAACAGAGAGTGGGCTCTGTGCTCTTCCTCTGGTGTCATAATTAGTGCTGGCAACTATAAAGATACCTGTGATGTTGGGGGGAGTTTTGCCAAGATGAGCTTTCTTTGCAAGGAGACAGATTTGGAACTTAAATCTATTCCCCAAGGATAGCCAGTTTGTGTGCTCATAAAGCATGCAGGTGTGTGCATAACAGTTAGCTGCAAAGGCAAGCCTGCAGGCCTTGTTAAGGACAATAGCCATCCGTTTATGTGCTGTGTCTGTAGCTGCACCATAAACCACCAGTCCATAATCCATAATGGATAATAATATGGAACTGGAGATGGAGAGACGGAGAGCAGATGGCATGAGGTTTTTCCTGTGTCAGTAGAGGACTTCAAGTTTGGTATTAAGGACCTTTACTACCATGTCAATATGTTGTACGAATGAGAGGGTGTCATCAATGGTGACCCCCAGGTACTTGAAAGAGTGAACCTGCTCCAGGGGGGCCAACACATTGTTGTGGATAGCAAATGTGGGATATCTCCTCTTGAGTTGAGGGCCAGAGAGGACCATTATTTTTGTTTTTTTGTAATTAAGTAAGAGCTTGTGTGCACTGAACCAGTCCTCGAGGTGATGGAAGGTGGATTGTAGTTTACTCTGTAGTGCCTCAATGTCAGTGTAGCTGCTGAGAATGACAGTATCAACAGTGTACAGGATTATTTTGCTGTTACAGGCCTCGGGTAGTGCATTCAGGAAAAGACTGAAAAGCAAAGATCCAAGAATTGACCCTTGAGGAACACCCAGAGATACCTCTCTGGACAGCCTGGCCAACTTTGGCTGTCTGTGTCCTATGCGACAGGTAGTCCTAAAACCAGTGTACAGCATTGGGGCAACCCTCAGGGTCTGTAGTTGAACCAAGAGGAGGGGGTGGTTGACCGTATCAAAGACCTTTGTTAAGTCAATGAAGACAGGCCCCACCAATTTACCATCATCCAAGGCCTCATGAACATAGTCAGTATACTCTACCAGGGCTGTGGCTGTGCTATGGTTCTTTCTGAAATCGTGTTGTTGTGGGCACTGCAGTTGGTATTTCTAAAGGTAGTAATTTGATCAGTGACTGTTCTCTCCAATGCTTTGGATAGAGGGGATATTTTTGATATGGGCCGATAGTTGGCCATGCAGGACCTGTCCCCACTCTTGTGAACAGGGGTCACTAGAGCTTGTTTCCAGACTGAGGGGAATTTGGCCAGGGTGAGTGATTTATTGAAGAGTTTAGCAATGGGGACAGCAAGCTCTTCCAGGGCAAGGGAGATCAGTTTCATGTTGATGCCATCACTGCCCTTCCAGGTTACCCCATTATGAAATCAAACACTCTAAAAAAAATAGTAGTGTGAAGAGATTTGGTATTTAGTTTATAAGCTGTTATCTTCTGACTATAAGTATAAACATTCCCCCCCATATCTGGGAAATATTTAGAGAACCCACACCAAACTGGAGAAGACAGCACAATGAACTACATAAACGGTTGTGCCAGTGTATGCTTACTAGCAGGTACAGTAAGGTGTGGGAAGTACTGTATATGAACAACAAAATGTAGAGATTTGCAACAAGATTATTTCCTTTGGGCAGCTATCTCACAGCATCCTTACTAAATGACTAACATGGGAATAACCAATATAAAAAAACCTCACACTAGCTACCCAGCCACACTAGACACAGATCATGGCAAAAGCATATATGCCACATGGAAAAGCTTTTATTATTAAAAAAAAACCTTACATACAAGTTAAAAGATGAAAATAGCTGAAGAGCCAAACAGAACTCCATGCAAGATGCAGGTACCACCTGACAGCGTTTCACACCTGAAAAAGTACCTTTCAGGGTAGTAGTTGGTAGGTAGTGTGAAGTGTTTTTAGACCAACTTCAGAATTAGTAAACTTTATACATAGCCTTGCCTGGGGTGATTCCTGTCTTCTTTTTCTAATATGGTAATAAATGTTATAACAATTCAGTAATTTATCCACTAACCTTTTGAATCAGTAAATTAGGGAACCTCGCTAGTTTGTTAATTGTAATAATCTGATTCTTTTTTTGAAACTGTGTGTGATAAGTGTGTTAGAAGAAATAGGATGCTGCAGATATTTTGAGAAGTTATGCTGTGATGATTATTCTGTTACTTGTTTGGACTGTCTTTACATGTGCCGAATTGTATTATGGTATATGTTTAGCAATTGTTCTTTATAAAAATCAGCCTGCTCAAAATCCTTGTTCAGCAAATTCTGAGCCATTGTGCACATTCCAAAGTGTTGTTAACCACATTTCGAACAACTGTGCTGCATAGTTCCAAGGTCATAATGTTTAAATTAATCATTCACCCCACACCTAGCTGCTTACAATTTATTTATGCATGTATGTCTGTCTGTATCTATCTATCTATATATATATATATATATATATATATATATATATATATATATTCATTTATTAAGTTTTGTTAACCAGGCAGGTGTGCTGGACAAAAAATTCAGGCATGATCCAGAAGATTACAAAGACAATTGAAATTACAAAGACAGCAATGCAAGAACATAGCAAAACTGCAGAACAACACAGAGACACAATGTGTGTTCTAGAACAGATTAACAATAAGCAGGCAAGGGCAAAACAACATCTTATGGGTCACCTCTCTGGAATAAAAAGATCAGGACATGGTTGTAGGATGAAAAATAATTTTATTACAAACTCATTAAAATAGCCCTTACCACTACAGACACCAATGCTGAACATTTTCATACACCACCCATATGCTTAGTTCCTTTTTTTTTTTACTCCTCCCATGCTACCCAACTGGCCACTCCTTCGGGTCACCTAGGATCCTGCTGGCACTCTGTCCCCACTGCCAATCACCACCCCACATTGCAGCCCCCTGGGTAAACCAGCGTAACCCTTCACCGGGTAGGTCCCCCCATCCGAGGAGGAAGGCACCAGTGGGGACCAGCCAGCGCACTATTTTACGTTTGGACCAGGTGCTGCTGAGGTGGTCCTGGCTGTCTGGGACTTTGTGGCAGCAGGGGCCAGCAACCGTCATCCAGTTGGCCAAGTAGCATCATTTCCTGTCTTCTCCCTTGGGAGCATGGTGTGCCAATAATGTCAAGGCACACACTGATGTCTGTCACACTCCCTATTCAATGGAGCCCAGTGCATTGCTGTTCCCCAAGCCTCTGCCAGAAGTCAACAAGTGACAGGCCACGGACACTCCCTCACCTCAGGAGAAGATGAGCAGTCATCGGATGCTCAAGCCTTCTCTCCCCAGCTGGCCCTCCAGTGCCCAAGTCCATTCCTGAACCTGGGTCACTGGTGTCGCAAGCAGAAATCCAACCATGGCACCAGTGGGCCAGCATATGCTTAGTTCTGAAGGGTAAAACAAGCATGGATGAAACAGCAATGAGTGCGGTGGAAAGGCAATACAACAACACAAAATCAATTACACAATAAGGTCAGAGATAAATAAATACAAAAAATGTTGTAAAACCTGTTGCAGTACAGTTCAAAGAATAGAAACAATTGTTGTACAATGAGCGATGTTATTAAAGTACAACAACTTGTCATGAAGAATCTTATACCCACATTCTCTGCATATGCTTACATTTAAATGTACTCACCTGCTAATGCTAACTACACCACAAAGCTTTACTTTCACAACTGCATACAGCCACTACAATGAGAGATGAAGTTTATTTGAAGACAATGACTGAGTGGCAATCATTTCTCACAGAGCAAGAAAAGAAAAGAACATTTTAAACAACTCCCACAAATGTGTAAGTCAAGAAAATATCACATAGTATCCGTGTGTCTAGTGCTTCACATAGTAACTGTGTATCTAGTGCTTCACTATTTGACATTTCTGATCAAACATTGTTAAATAATTTTTTTGTCAAATAGTAAACCTAGCCAAACTGCACTTTGTTGTAACAAAAACAGAGAATATGGTCAACTCTGCTTAGAGTTCTGAGGACACCAGAGACCTTTCAAGCGTCACTCTTGAGGTCTCTATGGTGGGGTTCTCAGAATCCCTTGAATCTCATTTTGTATAAATACCCATACTTTATTCCATATGTCTTGCCTGTTTATGAATTTCTCTCAGTTCCCCCTCAACCAGGTCACACCTGGAAATGAGCCTTTGGCACCGTACACTTTCCTGGTCACCAATTTCTAAGTAAGTAAATAAAAAATCAAACGTTCCCATCCCTTGCCAGCTGAGCATGGGCCCGCACTGGCATTACATCAGTGTTCATGGCTTAGAAGGCAGCACGCTCACCTCTGGGGCCAGAAGATTAACATGTCATGAGTTCTAGCCCCATGTCAGGTACGTACTCGGGGTAATACCAATAACTGACGCCCTAGTGCAGTATGGAGGGGGGTGCTGCACTGTTGAGGAGCCATCCATATTATGAGATGTTAAACCAAAATCCCTTCTGACCATCTCTGGTCACTGTCTATGTGGAGGCTAAAGAAAGATCCCATGGCACCTATTGAAGAAGAGAAAAGGAGTTTCCCCTGTGTCATGGCCAGCATTTCTACATCAATAAAACTGGTCCATATAACCCACCCCCAGGACATACCTGTAAATGAAGTATCACAGTTCAGTGCACCCTTCCTGGTAAAAAATTACAAAATATTACAAAATTTAAAAAGGCAAATGCTTGCTCACCCTTCTGGTCAGAGAACGGTGCAGATATGTAAACCTTGACTGCTATGGTGTTGTATGGGGCGATACATCCAAAAAATAAAACAAAATAGAAAAGCAAAATCCAGGCAAAATGGAAACCAGAGAACCTCTTTGTAGCTCTTCATCCACTCTGCTTCACTTTCTCTTTGTCATTCTCTCACTTTCCCTTGAGAAAGGAAACATACTGGGCTGGATTTTAAAAGGGATATGAATGCCGCAAGGTGCTTGCGACAAAGGGTGTTATTGGATCTTGCACCTTGTGGCAAAAGATGCGGCGATGTCAATTAAGAAACATGGCTTGCAACCAAATTGGGACCCACTGTGGCATACCAGCAATGCACCCCCCCCATGATATGAATGTGGGTGCAACATGTTGCAAGGGGGCTTGCACCATGGCAGTGCTACAACATCCCCTTTCCTGGATTCAAGAAGCTCCACTGTGGCTGCAGCAAGGGGCATCAGTTAGACCAACAATAAGCTGGTCTAAGCCCCTTATACCATGGACAGATACTGTGGCCATAACCGTAGGGGGACCCTGCAGTATGGATACTGGGATGGCATCGACAGTGGCTGCCAAGTAGGGGTGGGGGAGGTGGGCATGCATACTGGAGTGTTTGCACCCAGTGGGGGTGCTGCTCCAAGCCAACTACCACATTTGGCACAGAAAAGGGGAAGGGGTAGCAAGACACACAGTGTAATGGCCCCATGTGGGCATGCAGCCCCCTACCCCGTATGCCTACCATGTGTGTTACCCCATCTCCCACACATCCCAGCACCTCTGCTGGTGCACCAGGTGAAGGGTCAGACAGATCCCTGCAGCAGTTCTGCACTGCTTTGGTGCATGTCAGCCAATGTGGCAACAGCCTGATATGGGGCGCAGGGACCCTGTTATTTCAGAATATAGCACAGGGTCCCTGATATAGCCAGGGTTTGCCACAGCCCTATCTCACCACATATTTGCAGCAATCTAGGGGCTCTTTGAAAATCTGGCCCACTATCTTCATCCATCTTTCCTTGAATAGTATGCTAGGATATATTGCCACCTTAAAGGAGAACTGCACTGAACTTCTGAATCATTTTCCCTGTAGAAGTGGATTTTTAAAGACTAGTTCAAATTGTGTTACTGTTCCATTTCTACAGGCTGTTTAGTTATCCTGTTGGGTGTTTCTAATTTATAAACAGATAGTAAGTGCCATTATAGAACCATATGATATAGTCTATGTCCCTTGCTCATCTCTTACATTGTTGGAACAATGCATCCACTATAGAACTCTGTGGTTGCAGAGAGACATAAACTACATCACAAAATTCTAAAATGGCACTCAACACTAGACTGTCAATCAGAACCCCCCACCAAGATCACTAAAAGGTAAGTATAGATGGAACTGGGAAATAAGGGAAATAAGATCCCAGACCTGCAGGCAATAATGTCAGAGGCTAAACTGGACATAGTAGCAATTAATGAGATGTGGTTTACCAATAAGCACACTTGGGAGACTTCAGTACCTGGCTATGTATTGTTCAGAAGAGACCGAGGTGCAAAAAGAGGGGGAGGAGTGGCCCTGTATGTCAATGAAAATATCAAAGCTACAGAAATTCAGAATACACATAAGGAGCCAGAAGAACTGTGGGTCACCCTGGAAACAGGAAATGGGACAGATATAAGAACTGGGGTTGTCTACAGGCCCCCAGACCAGGGAGAGGACATAGACACATTACTGTTAGAAGATATACAAAACATGACAGCTAAAGGGGAGGTTCTGATAATGGGAGACTTCAACATGCCGGATACAGATTGGTCAATACTAGCAGGAACATCTGCCAGAACTATACACATAGTGGATTCTGTGCAGGGGGAGGGCCTCAAACAAATGGTACAGCAACCCACAAGAGACAGGGCTATCCTAGATCTAGTACTGACTAACAAGGAAGGGATCACAGATCTCCAGGTAGAAGGTCACCTGGGGGCCAGTGACCATCACATGGTATGGTTCAATTTAGTTACTACATCTATATCATCCCATTCCAAGGCAAAAATATGGGACTTCAGAGGTGCTGACTTTGATAAGATACCCAACAGAGTTAAGCTAGTCCTGGCAAAAAGAAACACAGGTGAGGGGGTTCAGGCAAAGTGGGCAAGCATTAAGGATGCAATACTTGAAGCAACATCCCATTGTGTTAGACAGAAAAGGAAGTGCAAAAGAAGAAGGAAACCACTTTGGTTCTCAATACAGTAGCAGAAAAGGTCAGAGCCAAAAGGCTGGCCTTCAGGAAATATAAGGGAACACAGTGGGATGAAGATAGGAGGCATACCAAACTGCCCTAAGGGAAGCAGGGAAGGCAGTAAGGCAGGAAAAATCCCAAACTGAGGAAGCACTAGCACGAAAAATAAAAGAAGGTGACAAGACTTTCTATAGATACATTAGTGAAAGGAGAAAGTCCAGAGGGAGTATTGCTAAGCTTAATGGAGAAAAGGGAGCATGTGAGGAGGAGGACCCTGTAAAGGCATCTATCCTAAATAGATACTTTTGCACAGTATTTACTGAAGAGAAGGTAGGGCAAGGCCCACAGCTCAGCATCATGGACACAGGGGGGAGGGAGGTGAGCACTACTCTTCACAAAGAAAGGTCCTACAAGAGCTTGCTAAGCTCAGGGTGGATAAGGCAATGGGACCTGATGGCATAGATCCCAGGGTACTTAAGGAGCTAAAGGTGGAACTAGCAGAGCCATTAGCAGAACTGTTTAGTGAGTCTCTGAGCACAGGAGAGGTCCCAGAAGACTGGAGAAGGGCTCATGTGATCCCGCTCCACAAGAGTGGTAGCAGGGAGGAGGCAGGGAACTACAGACCAGTCAGTCTTACCTCAGTAGTGGGCAAGATTATGAAGGCACTCTTTAAGGAAAGGATAGTGCAACACCTGGAATCCATAGGGGCACAGGATCCAAGACAGCATGGGTTTACAAAAGGAAGGTCCTGTCAAACTAATCTCATAGATTTCTTTGATTGGGTAACCAGAGTGGTGGACCAAGGGGGAGCAGTTGATGTCGCCTACCTTGACTTCAGCAAAGCTTTTGACACTGTTCCACATAGGAGATTGATAAATAAGCTGGGTAGGCTCGGGTGGTCAGAAGTTGGTCAACTAGGTGGCAAACTGGTTGACGGCAGAAAACAGAGAGTGGTGGTAAATGGTATACAGTCAGAAGAGATGCAAGTCACAAGTGGGGTACCTCAGGGATCAGTCCTGGGGCCAGTCCTCTTCAACATCTTCATTAGTGACCTTGCAGATGGACTAGAGGGTAAGGCTTGTCTGTTTGCAGATGACACCAAGATCTGCAACAGAGTAGATGATCCAGATGGGGTAGGCAGAATGAGAAGAGATCTGGATAAACTAGCAAAATGGTCAGAAGAGTGGCAACTGGGATTTAATGCAAAGAAGTGCAAAATCATGCACATAGGGAAGAGAAACCCTGAAGCCACCCATAGACTGGGAGGGGAGTTGCTAGCAGTCACAAAGGAAAAAAGAGACTTGGGCATCATCATCACTGATGACCTGAAATCATCCAAGCAGACCTCTAAAGCAGTAGGTAAGGCTAGGGGGTGTTAGGGTGTATTAGTAGGGGTATCATGTCGTAAGAGGGAGGTAATAATCCCTCTTTTTACAAGACACTGGTTAGCCCCATCTGAGTACTGTGTGCAGTATTGAGGCCACACCTTCACAAGGACATTAACCAAATTGAGGCAGTCCAGAGAAGGGCAACCAAAATGGTGCAGGACTGCATCAGAAGACATATGAGGACAGATTAACAGAGCTCAATATGTATACCCTTGAGCAAAGGAGGAGAGAGGTGATATGATTGAGGCATTCAAACACCTTAAGGCATTAACAAGGTGAAAGAGTCTAACATGTTTAAATATAAGAAAAATAGCAGGACAAGAGGACACAGCATGAGATTAGAGGGGGCCGATTAAGGGGAATGTGAGGAAATTCCTTTTCACAGAAAGGGTGGTGGATGCGTGGAATGGCTTACCACAAGAAGTGGTGGCTATGAATACAGTGCAGGGCTTCAAACAGGCATGGGATAGGCATAAGGGAACAATACAAATGACTATGAATAGATAGGACACTGACAGAGCAAAGGCTGATGGCACATTTATAAGGTAGAAAAAGAAATGGGCAGACTGGATGGGCCCTACGGTCCTTATCTGCCGTCAACTTGTATGTTTCTATGTTTCTATGGAACAATAACTGAATTTTCAAAAAAAGTGCTTCTTCTGGGAAAAATTATCTTCAGGCTCAACACAGTTCTCCTTTAAAATGTGATGGTATTGTAAGCCCTCCAAGACTGGCTTACCTTTGGTGGGGCTCCAGGCTCCCTTGCGACTTCCCCACTCTTCGGTCCTGTCCCTGGGGGTTCTGGTGGAAGTCGGGCCTGGCAACTCCCCATGGTGGCAAGCAGCTGTCTCTCTGGCTGCCATGGCCCACTCAGATTTGGGTTCAGTGCTAGAGCACTGTTGGTGCCGCCTGGTGCGGCGTCGCGTGGTCCCGGGTCTGGTGAGGTTCAGGGTCAGACTTAGGGCTGTGAAAATATGGGGGGCAGCAACAAAAGGGATGAGCAGTGTTGGGGGAAGATGGTGGTTCCAAGCACTTTGCACATGTGTGCGGACCGCCAAAGAAATTTAAAGGGACCGGGCTTCCTTTTCTGCCCACAGCCATGCAGCCGACTAAACTCATGAGTTTTCCCAGTCCCTGAGCATGCAGCAGGACCAGGGGAAAGGTACCCAGTGACCGGACATGTTCTGGTCATATTATTGAGACAGATACACCCCCTTTCATGGGCTAAATTACCCAGGGGAGTCCCAGGATCCTCTAGCTTGGGAGGGGAAAACAAGATGGTGGCCCCCACGCCTCCAGGTGACCTCAGGCTGCTGGGAAAATTATTATCAGCAGCCTAGAGGTCACATGGGGGCCAAGGGCCAATAGGAACACCCCAGGGCTTGTGGTTTAAAAGGCAGGGACTGGCATGAAACAGGGGAGAGAACAAAGGGGACAGAGAGAGGAAAGGAGAGCCACCTGGGAGGATGGAGAAGGAGCTAGTAGAAGAGAGACTCCAGGCTCTCCATGAGAGACCAGAGATGAGTAGGCTACCTGCCTGATAGGGGCTCTCGGGCTGCACCTTTCTCCCCCCCTCAATTTCCACAAACTGCAAGCAGGGACAGTGAAGGAAACAGACAGCAGCTGTGGCTGTGCAGGAAGGACCTACAGGTTTTTTCCCCTGAAGGCACTGGGGCTGACTGTTTGGGCTAGAAGGCACAGTGACATTCAGCCTTGGGCCTCTGGGACTCTGCCACACTGGGGTCAGTGTTTTCTTCCAGGGTAGAAGTTGGGGAAGTGGGGATAGTGCAGAAAAGGCCCGGAGGGGGATTGAGCTAATGTGCCCCCCCCCATTGCCAAGACCAAGGAGCAGAGGGAAGAAGGATGAACAGGCCTGCCTGGTGAAAGCTGTATACAAAGGCCTGTGGGTGAAGCTGGAAAGGCTAGGCAGGTGAAGAACAGTGCCTCCCCCTTGTGGAATGCCATGCTGTGGACAGTGAGTGTCTTCATCCTCTAAGGGCACCGTGAGTACCCTGAGCTTCAGCTCTGGGGAGACCTTCATTGCTTCTGCCAGGAGGGTCAGGGGGCAGCCACCCTCAACACCAGACTTATCTTCTTTTTGGAACTTGTGTTAGTGTGCAAGGGCCCCAATGATATGCAGCAGGCCTGCAGACTAAGGGACGGTGAGGTACCCACTGACGGTGACTGGTCTGGGTGCAGCCAGGGGAGGGGGGAGAGTGTGGATAAGGGAGTGTTTGGTATCCTGGAGGTTTGGAGGGAATAGCCCCCACCTCCTTTGTATTAGGGTGTGATAATAAAACTGGTTATTTATTGTTCATCTGCTTCTATCTGCTGTGTGGGGTTATAACCATTGTGGGGAGGCAGTCATAAGGGGAAACCATTACTAATCCTGGGGAAAAGTGCTAACCTGTTCTACCCACAGGAGGCAACACCGGGGCCCCAGGTGGAGGCACCAAGGCACCACAGAAACTCCGGTCAGGACTCAGGCCCGGTCCCTTGAGGAGGTACTGCAAGAACCCCCGAGAATGCCGGGGCAGCCCAGGTGAGTGTGAGTGTCAGGGGGGCTGTTACAGTATTGTTATGAAAGCTGGGTTTACTCCCAGTATTTTAGCTAGATGTGTATTAGAATTGGTGGGGGGGGGATGGAGATAGTTCTTTACAATAATGCAGGTGTGACTGTGCAATCGAGAGGCAGGAGTAATTCACTACTCAAGGCCACTGATTTGTAATGATTGAAGTAATAAAATTCTGTTTTCAAGATTTGAAATTCTGGAATTTCAGTGGTGATTGTTGCTTAATTTCCAGACTATAATGGTATCACAGTCTCTAACTTTAATTATGTACATAAATATTCAGATGAAAAAAAGTTAAATATTCAGCAAGTTAAATAAAGCAATAGTACAGGAGACAAGATACAGAAAAATGCAGATTCTGTAGAACATCTGATCAGGTAAAAATGTCAAATTCTGTGAAATTCTTTGCTTTTACTGGTATGCAGCAGTCCAGTTTCCTGATAATGTTACTATTTTTTCTGGTTAAGCTGAAAATCAGTGGCCTTCGTAATACTGCCACTCATGGCAAAGCATGCAATGAGGCAACAGTACTGGCTAATGGCAATAACAGGGATGAACAGAGAAAACAAGCATCTTGCAAACATATGGTTGACAACAGCAAATGGCAAATTACAAGACCTGTTAAAAATAGCCATAACTCTTGGGAGTAGGAGTAGCAGAGAACAAAAGTCAAGTTGCCATAAGCTGGATCATGACATTTCCTTATCCTGTATATCTGGTACATGAATGAGATCTCAGTTCATAAAATAAGTCACCAAGATTGAAATCCTCTCTAAGTGACCTACTGAAATCCTCTCTAAGTGACTGTATGACAAAAAGGCAGGGGCAGCGGGGTTTATTTTAGCAGTGATGTGTGTCAGTATTAGAATCTTACATGGAGTTGTATTTAGAAGTCAATGGTTGTGCCGTGCTTCTTCTTGTCTGCATTGTGTGTAAGAGCCCTTATTGAAAATTAAAATGCAAGGATCCCACGACATAACTTACGAGTTTTCAAGGAAAATTCAAGGATAAGAATACCTTTGAATGTTCTTTGCAATATTCATATTAAACCTGTGTTGCTACCTCTTGCACACCTTTCATGACCATGTGGGATCTTTCTTTGGTAGCAGAGCGGAAATATAATTACTGACTCCAGAAAGTATGAAATAAGTTTTAAAATGGAGTAAGTGCTGAAGAGATTCTACAATGGTGTCTTTTTTTTTGTGCTCCAGGAAGCATGACCAGATTAAAAGTCACATTTGATGTGGGGACGCTCCGCCACTGGGACTAGCTTCACAGCCTGCAGGGAGCCTGTTAATGCCCACTGTATGTCACACTGAAGTTGAAAGTATACTAATGCCAGTCCTCCTGCTGAGCTCCAGTGACTTTCACTAAAACCACCTCAGTACAAATCATTCCTATGCACTGTTAAAGAAACAGGCTTCTCCATTCTCAGTATCACAACTGTATGTTTGCCAACCTCCCAGCCTTTCTACAATATGGCATGAAAAAAATTAGCTGCCCACATGTAAGACATGTCAGCTGTTCAGGGAGCTAGAGATACAGAAATGAGTTCTTTGATACACAAGTCTGTTACAGATGGAGCACCCTAGTTTGAAGCCAAGGAACTTCTTTAAACTTTCATTTCATAATGAGGGATAATTCACATACAGGCTGCTTCCCCGCCTGCCTGCCAAACACAGACTTCTCTTTGAAACTGGCTATGCCGCTAGCATGTGTCCAGACAGATTTTTCTATAGATAGTTCCATGCCAAGACAGTATTATACAGTTTATCCAGGATTTGTTTTTTAGTGATGAGACAGTGAGAGTTCTTAATCTTTGATTTACAATATGATTACTATACATTGATGACCAAGCACTTATAAGGCACTCTTCCCAATGTTGTGCTTTATGCATTCTGTTTTTACTATATGACTTTTAAATCTAATCTGTTAGAACTGATGATGAATGCATCATCATTTATAGGTTACTTAATTTTGCTTTTTCTACTTTTGCCTTTTGAAAGACAAAAAAATAGAGTTGGTAGTATCCAAAGGGATGAGCACAAACCTGTGAACCTTGGATCAAGAAGCAATATGATCTAGCAGACAGATCACAGGTTTAGGAACTAGGATATCACAGGTTAAAACCACAACAGAGCCACATACTCTCAATGTGACCTTGAGCATGTCCCTCCCTTAAACGTCCTACCTTCCAGTTCACTCAGCTGTGGAAATGAGAAAAAGCAGCTCTCCCCTTCCACCCCAAAATGTTGCATCTCAGCTGGGATATCCTGGGTAAAAAAAAAAAGAAATTAAAGGAAAACTGTGCCCTCATGTCTTCTAAATGTCATTTGCTTCCATGTCAACAGACAACTCTTTTCATGTAGCTGTTAAATAAGTATGCACTACTTCTGTTAGTTTTCACACTTCATACTAGGCACTATCACTCTCCTGGGAGGGTCCATTTCGTGGTTGTTTAAATCTCATTGTTCTTGAGAGCTGCATTAGCATATGAGAACATGATGTCAGATCAACCATTTAGATCATGTATCTCTATGTTATAATAACAAATACCCTGCAAAAACTCTCTGGAAACTTATAAACCGAATGGAGTTTAAAGAGGAAAAAAAACTGCATTACAACTTAGATATCTGGTAAAACTCACTGAAAGTAAATGTAGTATTTCACACCTTCTTGCAGCTAGCTTCTTTTAAAACTACTTAAGCAAGCAGGTATACTGGGAAGCTTAAAGGCTGATTATGCATTACATTCTCATATGCTAATGCAGCTCTCAGGAACAAAGAGATTTCAACAATCACGAAATGGACCCTCCCAGGAGAGTGACAGTGCCTAGTATGAAGTGTGAAAACTAACAGAAGCAGTTGCATACATCTTTAACAGCTACATGAAAAGAGTTGTATGTTGACATGGAAGCAAATGACATTTAGAAGATATGAGGGTGCAGTTTTCCTTTAAAGAAATCTCTGGTTCAAATTCCAGTACAGCAAAGTAAAATCTCCAGTTCAAATTCCAGCAGTTTTCCCAAAAATGCAGCAGTTCTTCCTGTTGGAATGAGTACCAGCAGGATCCAACTAACAATGAGTTACTGCACATTTGCTGGGCTATCATTAGTAAATAAATATAAAGTTGACTTGTGCACTTAAATCTGGGAACTTAAACTGCCCCAGTATACCAGAACACATGAGCACATCGCACCTATTCTCAGAAACCTACCTTGGATACTTGTCTTGTTCCATTTCATTGTCATTGTTCTTGCTGCTTTTTGAAATTATTTGTGGCCTTAGCCCATCTGACCTTTCCAATTCCATCTGCTTAATCTCTTGCTCACAGTCTTTGTTCACCAGGCAGTGTACAAGTATGAGTACATTTAAATGCTTGGGCAACATTGGTTTTGATCATTCACACTCTGTCTCATGGCTGAGACTACTGCTATTAGACACATGCCACAGAGCTGGGACGTGCCAGAGGGGATCAGTCATATGGCTGAAGTATCCTTTGGGGAATGTGTTACATGAGATTCCCCTAGGAAACAAGAGAAAGAGAGAGAGAAAGAGAGAGAGAGAGAGAACGAGAATGAATGGCAGCATCAATGATCAACTGTCTATTTGCCATCTAGACCCAGCTCACCGTGGTACTTTATGTGCTCTTTTATGGAGAAGAGGACTCCCCATGTGAAGAAAACCTCTAATCACTCTAAATCCTCTGGCACACATCCCTCCAGATTTATTATTTTTTTTAATTTAAGAACAGGAAATCTCCCAAACAAAAATGGAGCTCAAATAATAAATGTAAGTTGATCCACTGCTTCAACTTATCATCTCCCTGTGTCTTATTATCAAGACTACCACCCTCACAAAGCTGGTACCACAGAGCTCAATATGCAACCAAATGAACCTCCACCTTGGTTAGAGTTCAGCCCCTTGAGGTGCCAAATTAACCCAGTCTATATGGCTTAAGGAATGCTGGGGAATGCAAAATGGCCCCTAAGGAGAGAGAGACAGACACAGAGAGCGAGTTAGTGAAAGAGAAAGAGAAAGAGAGAGAGAGAGAGAGAAACATCTGCACAAAAACAGCAGCAGAAATGGCCTGGCTGCTCAGTCTCTGTGGAGAATGATGGGGACTACCACTCTTGAAGGTGTAACAGAGTTTAGCTGTATGACTACTGACAGTGCCACCATGGAAGTGTATAAGGAATTTGGCCCATGCTGAAGGAACATTAAGGTGATGTGGCAAATGCAAGCCATCAAAAACAGAGTTGGAATTGCCTCCAGTGACATGCTGTTAATATAATGTAAAGGAAGCTGGATCACAGCACTGATCAAGTAAAGGGGAATGCAAAGCTCCTTTACCACAGCAGTGGAAAGCAGAGCACAAACATCATGGAAAGAAAAGAAATAATGAGATGCTGAAGTAAGCATAGCCCAGTGAGAAGAAGCAGCCATGGGGATGTGTCAAAAAGAAAAGCAAATAATAGAAAACAGTATATAATAAGGCAACCAATAAATGATGACAAGTAGGAGAACATAGCTTTGCAAGTAGGGTAACTGGCATGGAGTGAATTGTCCACTGATTGGGGGTGCAAGGAAAACAGGGAGGGAGACTAAGTCCCTTGAGACAGTAAGCACAGTGCTAAACTGCATTGGAGGCTGCTGAACACAGAAGAAAGCAAGGACCCAGGAAGAAGTGCATGGAGCTGATGGGTACACAACACAGAATCTGCAGGTGGGAGACCTTTGCATTTGTAGCACCAGATACCTGGAACAAAGTCCCTCACCAACTGAAGAATGCTTTTAATTTGCAAATGTTCAAATTTGGTCTTTCCAGCTACTTCAGAACTCCCTGTATTTGTTTTGGTCCAGAAGCCTCATTTAACTGACCGTGATCATGGTGTACAACAATGCTCATAACAACTGGAACATTCTACTGCTCAACTTTATCATTCTACCTTGGGAATTAATAAATCTACCCCTTTAATTGTATAAGAGCTGAAGTGGGGTTGGATAGCCTTTCAGCCTTGGCAGACGTGCAGAAAGTCAATTATTCATTACGATTAACAAGGATGCCATCATGCAGCCTACCTAAAATGTGTTTGAATGGCAAACTGAAATCAAATTAGCTTAAAGGGACACTGTCATCTTCAACATGTACTATTAACTTCTCCCTGGTATTACATGACAAGGAATTATTGCTTGGGTCCTATTATCTCCACATTGCAACTAGATAATATGAGTTTGTTATTAAAATTAATGAAAGTGGAAGATGATCTAATGATCTCTCATTTAGCCTATTATTTTAAGTGTATTAAAAAAGAATGAGAAGAGCTTTAGGATGTGTGCAAGAATTAGAGTTTTGAATCTACCTGGTTGCTGCTCTAACCTGCTCCAGAACTGATTGTATGCATATGATGATACTGTATCTAGATAAGACATCTTGTTTGCACTGAATTGTTTTGTATTGCTATCTATGTTTGTTGCACTACAATGCTACTATTGTATTTTTGTGTTTGTATTCTTCTTCATTATAATGACCTTCTTAATGCATGAAGAATGAACTTGCATTGCTACAACTGTTTCAGGCACAACTTGGGAGTGCTAATTACATCATCATTAACAAGCAGTAACAGACTTAAAATAATAGTGGGGGATCACAATAAGTAAGAACAACATAAAATAAAAAATATAATAGTGCACTTACAGATAGGAACAGAAACATCATAAATAGTCATTAGGTTAGGTTTACATGTGCCTCATTATTTACTAAGCATTAAGGCAAGATCAGAGGTTGGTTGCTATTAGTCAATGTAACTCAAGGAGGATTAAAGGTGTACAATGCAAGGTAGAGTATTAAATGTCTCTAGGGTTAAATTAATGAAGAAAACCCAAGCCCTGGAGTGCCCTAATGCTATTATTATTTTTTTATGAATGTTTTCATAACTTAAATTCTAATAAATACTTTTATATCTTAAATGCTAATTGCTTTATTGTACACAAGGGTTTCCAGTCATTAACATAATTGTTTAGGATACTATTCATCAATTGGACTGCTCTTTTTCCTAGTCTTGCTTTATAAGTGTGGTTTAGTAAATATACAGGCTTGATGTTTCATTATTAGCATTATTCATTTTGTTGTTTTTTTCAGTATCTTTATTCATATTTTTTTCAAATTCAGTTCATCTTTTGTGTTCAACTATTTCTTTGCAAATCACTTTGGGATACTCTGGTATACAAGATGCTATATAAAATAAAACTGTAACTACATTATCTCAAATACCCAACCTGATGTAAAGCATCTTGAGTATCCTGCTTTCTGTCAGCAGAGAGATCATCGTGAAGGTAATCCAGCCCATTTTCAACTATGGCAACATTGTTTAAAGTGCACCCCTAGTCTACCCTAGTTAGACTTGATCCCCTCTTTCACTCTTTCTGCTGTTGCTTTGCCTTTTGAGATGGACAAAGTCCACGAATTTTGCTCCACAAAATATTTAGTGAAATTTATGCATTTTGTTAAATATTCTGCAGGTGCGAAGTGCAAAAGTAAGCCAGCAAAATTTGAAATTTCACCCACAAATGGTGGAATTTTACCACTCCCAGGTGAAATGTCACCATTTGTGGGCAAAATTCTGCTGTTTGCTGGCAAAATTCCACATATCGCAGGTAAAATTTTGCATTTCACCCCTGCAGAATATTTCGCGAAATGCACACATTTCATAAAATATTCGACAGGGCAAAATTCCTGACTTTGCCAAAACTTCGCCAGTGAAATTAAACTTCGCTGCATTTCTATTTACCTTGGACTTTCCCCCTTTCATCCACCACTGTGCTCTGTACTCCTCCCTCTCCCACCCTCCCTTTAAAGCTTGGTACCTCACCCACTGTGCTTTCTTCTTCTCCATATTCTGGCTTGGCTTCCTTTCCTCATATCCTTGCCTCTTTCTTTTAATCCCCCCCCCCCAACCTCCACATACTCACTTCAGTCCACTGACTCTCATTTCTTTTCCCTTCCTCCAAGAAAGTCTGCTGCTGGTCAATTGACCTTTTCCTATTGTGTCCCAAAATTCTATCCCACTCTTCTAACCATCTGCTCTGTCTTATATCCCTACTCCCTCAAGTCTCTGACTTGTAAGTTCATAACACACTCCTGCAAATGCTTCTGACCCCATGTAACATGCTGCCATCCTCCACCCTCCAGCCATGGCTTTCCCTAGTTCTGCTTTTGCACTAGTGTATGCCACCATACCCAATTTACAGTATTGTTGTATTGGTTTTGAACATTTGCACATTTGTTTAACCTAAAGCACATTATTGCTTTGGATTTCTCTTCAACAACTCTTTTCTTTTTTCACAGGTGTTAAATTATTATATTATTGCATCTTGTTATATCTGTTCTCCCCACTGCCCCCTCAGTCACATCTGGAAACACTTAGGCTTGATTTTCAAAGCCCCAGTTTTGATGCAAGGTGCCTACATGTCAAACCAAAATGATATAAGGGGCACCTTGCATCAAAACCTGTGGCAGTCACAGTTTTCAGGTGTCAGTGTGGCTCTGTTGGTAGCACATCCGCCTCTTGACCAGAAGGTCGTGGGTTCTCATCCCACACTGGGTTCAGTATTGGGGCGTGCTGTACTGCTGGGGTGAGCTGTCCTTTGGATGAGATGTTAAACCAAGATCCCTTCTGCCCATCCTAGTGTTGTCCTGATGGGTGTCCAGGTGAAAATAAAAGAACCCAGGGCACTCTTCGCAAAGAGCAAGGAGCATTCCCAGTAGGCTGGACAACATTCCCCTTCCCATAAACTGGTTCATGCAATTATCCAGGCTGTGTGTGGGTGATGATGTGCAGTATGGCCACCACCACACATTCAGTCACTTCACTACCAGTCTAGCATTGCTTGTAAAGCACTTTGGGATACTGTGTATGAAAAGCACTATATAAATGCTGATTCTTCTTCTTCTTCTTCTTCTTCTTCTTCTTCTTCAACAGCAGGCTGTGTTGAATACACATGTCCCTGTGACAAACTGGTCCTTCACAACCCTGTATCCAATCTGGGGGTGCACCATGGCGGAATGTGTCATGCACCACAGTGGGGCTGTAGCATCCCCTTAATCAGGATTTTCAAAGCCTCACTGCAACTGCAAGTCCTAGCTGTGGTTAGACCAGCCATGGACTGGTCTAACACCCCTTGTGCAAACTACAAGACACCTGTTGGTGCTGGAATCTTGGGTGCCATATAGATATGGTTCCTGCTGCCAGCTGCAGGAGGGGTGGGCAGCATCTGGGCATGAGTCACTTTTGTCTGCAGCTTCCTTGCTGCTGTCTGCAGTGACCTGCAAGTGAGTCTGCCCCAGTACTGGCTGGCCCAGTGGTGATTGGCTGGTCAAGAACTGTGTATCACAGTGTGCGCCCATCAGCTAGGGGCAGCAGGTGGTTGCTGGGGTGTGCCCTAAGCGAGGGGTTGGGGACATAAGGGTAGGTGGCAGGGCTGTGTCTGGGCTTCCCATGCTGTTACCAACTCAGTACGTATTTTCTGACATAAACAAATAGATAGCAAATATAGACTCAGCATGTTAGAATTTATTTAAATTACATTATAATGAGAGTAAAAAATGGCTTATGGTCTTATTACATTTTTCAATAGTTGGATAACTTTCTTCAAACAAATGGTCTGTGCAACCCAGTCTAATACAGGTTGGTATGATCACGTTGTGTTCCTACCATTGGGATACTAGGCATCTTCAGATCTGCCATCATTTATGCTACACAGATGTCTGGAATTTATTTATTTATTTTATTTATTTAGTTTTTGTTAACCAGGTAAGTGCGCTAGTCAGCAAGTGACTGTTTTCAGGCACGACCCGGGAGGTACAATTACAACACACAAAGAGTACAGCCAGATTATTAAGACAACGAGTACAAAAAATGCAGAGAGAAATACATATGGCAATGTAACATACATTAGTAAACAAAAATATACTTTAGCACTTGATCATGGAACATACTCAAAAATGTGAATAGTAGAAGGCAGAAAATAAGAGAGGATAGGCATCAGTAGAAAAGACACAAGGAAGGGAAAACTGGCAAAAGGATGGGAGGGAGAGATTAAGTGGAAAGGAGGTGCCGTCAGATACGACAACAGCGGGGTGAGGTACCAACCTGCGGCCGGGCCTGTGGAGCCGAAAGATGGCAGGCGAAGAGAGGGTGGTAGGGGGGAGCGGCAGTAGATGGTAACAGCGGTAGGAGGTAGGAAAATACAAAAGCCGGGCTGGTGGAACCGATAGACGGCAGGGCGAGAGTGAGGATGCCGGTGAGAGGGGGATAGAGGCGGAGGAGTTACGGCAATAGCGGCAAAAGTGTCAAAGTCAAGCTGAGCCAGTGGAACCAAGAGACAGCAGGGCAGGGAAGGGGGCGGTAGACAGTGGGAGTAGGCGGTAGTAGGTGGAGAGGGTGACTAAGCACAGCCAGGAGGGTGGGGACTAAGGAGGGGCATGGATGAGGTAGGAACAGGTAAAGGTGATGTGGGGTGGCAAAAGGGGAAAAGGATATAACAGAAGAAGGGGGAGAGCAGCTAGGATTAAGTGGAGGAGGCTGTGAAGTGAAGATAAGAATGTCATGGAGTAGAATAGCGACTTACAATTGTCAACAGCTAACATTAGGCTTATAAAGAAACAGGTTAAGGCAACATTAATTACAAGGCACAAAATAAAACATTAATTACAAGGCACAGTATAGAACACCCATTTGGACAGGCAAAAGTGCTGGAATTGCTGCACAATGTACAGTAGATCTGAATGTGCCATTGTTTCCCCAACAGTGATGTCCAGAATTGGCGACACGGTAGCCCATTGTGCTTACAGTACTTACAAAAGTGCTCATCCACAAATTCTCACTGTTGTTTGGTGCTATTTGTTGGCAGATTGAAAGGGGATACTGTTAAAAGTCCAAAACCCTGATGTTGTTGCCACTGGCAGGTAAACTAATCAGAAATGTGCTTCAAATAGGATTAAGGGACTCACATGGGACTATTTTACCTGGAAGTTAGTTTTGTACTTCTTTCTGCACCTTAAAGGCTCAGTTTGGTTTTCATGTCTATTTATGAGCAAGACAGCTGAATGTAATCCTAAAATGTCAGACATTATTAGGGTGATGCCATTAAGTTATGCACTTCATCATGGCTGCCTTGTGTTCTCCTACATTAAACTATCCCCTGCTGATTACAGTTTGGAGTACTATACATTTATTAGGTAGTAAATGCAATTACAGTAAGTGGAGATAAATTACTGTATGCACAATACCAGCTCACAAGAATGCTTACTTCATTACATCATAAATAATGTCATAGCTATTTATTTAGGTTCTCCAGATATTGATACAATCACTCTAGCATCTTCATAAACAGAGTCACATATACTGGGACAGTTTAACTTCAGACTGTGATAACCCCAAATGCAGTTAACTGTGCTCTTTGTCTTTTAGACTTGTTTGTCTTTGCTGTTTTTAGAAAGGGGTCCCATTTGCCAGCTAAAACATTACAGTTAGCATCAGAAGAATTCAATTGCAAAATATTCCCCAAAATGGTTTGATCTGGGATGTAGGTAGTTAGTGTATGAATGTGGAAGTAAGATGTATTTGATAGATAAGTGGGTGAAGTGTATGATTGATTACATAGAGAGTTAGGTGTGGGTGAATGGGGAGTGATTGTTTTGTTGGGAAATATTTATTTTGAGGAGGAAGTTAAGTGAGATTTCAAGATCTGAAGGTGTGACAGAGAGTTGGATAGGATGTGCGGGGGCATGAGCTATAGCTGTATCACATACTCTGCATCACAGCTGCATGACCTCCACCCCTTCGTCGACCTCCCTGTGTTAGCAACAGCAGCGAGACACTGAAGAGAGGTTGGAACTGTAATGAGGTGGAAGAGCAAGTGCTAGTACACTAGTGATACAGCTGGGGTGAGTAGCATCAGGGTGGTCTGGTCCAGGAGGTGCCCTTAGGCAAAACTGGATCATGAGAGAGGCCAGACGTGTTTGGTTCCCATTCCCAGGGTTTCCACTGGACTGAGTGGGTAGGTAGCCAATGGACTGGAAACCTCTACTGGTCCCCTTCAGGTTGTGCTGTGCAATGCTAGGTCAATGAGGAACAAGACAGTTATTATGGCTGACTTGATTTCTTTGATCAGCCTGGCAGACATTATGGAGACCTGGTTAGGGGACAATGCAGGTCCAGTTTTGCAGGCATCCATCCCACCAGGGTAATCTATAGTGCACTGCCTGAGAAGGGAATGCAGGTGTGGCAGTGTGGCCATCTGTTTTAGATCTGACATGAATTTCTCCATACGCCCAGTGGAGTCTACTTCTTTGTATGTGTGGCTGTGGCTGTGCTTGGGGTCCGGGTGCAGGCTGCAGGATCCTCTTTGTTTATTGCCCTCAGGGGTGTGAGGGAGAATTCCTGCTAGAAGTCACAGACTTTGTTGCCTACAGGGTGTTGGAGTCATCCAGATGGTTGATTTTGGGGGACTTTAATGCCTGGGTTGATGACATCAGTGATCCTCACACAAGTGGTTGCTTCTGCGACCCATTGCCACAGCCATACCTTGGACCTAGTATTCTCACTGGGGTTTGAGATCACTGATCTCAAGATTGATCTGGTCTCCTGGCTGGATTACTGCATGGTAGAATTCTTTTTTTGGGCCCCCTCCGGTAGTCCCTCCCCCGTTGAGATGGTCCGCTACTGCCCTTTGAGGGGTTTATCCCCAGAGGAACTGTTTGCTGTAGCAGATTTTTCTGGTGTGAGTGCTGCATATGCAATGGGGTTGAATGAGGTAGTGGCAGCATATAATAATGCTGTCACTAAGGCGTTTGATGCCGTTACGCTGATCTATATATGACCCAGATCTTCTCACTTGAGATCCCCATGGTTTGATGGGGCTCTCAAGGAGATGAAGACCAGGGGTTGGAATTTGGAGCATTGCTGGAAGAGGACTGGGGCCTTGGACGATAAACTGTCTTTGAGAATTCACTGCAGTAAATATCAAAGGGCAATCAACCATAAGAAGGCAGAGTTCCTGTCCTTGGAGATTGCTGCAGGAAGGAACAGACCAGGTCTGCTCTTTTGGACTGTAATGGGCTACTCATCCAGTCTGTCAGCAGCCAAAAAAAAGCAGCTTTAATCACACAGTGCGGAGAGTTTGTTTAGTTCTTTTCTGACAGGGTGTCCTCTATTAGGACTGGGATCTCTCCAGTGCATCAAGACCTACCCCACAGTATAGAGCCTGGTAGGGACAGAAGCACTCGCACTGTCTGAGAAGATTTTCGGCCGGTGGGGGTGGTTGAGGTCAGCGAGGTAATCTCAAAGCTATGACCCAATTTTTGTGAACTGGACCCAGGCCTGACACATCTCCTAGTGGGATGTATTGAGTCTGTTGACCCAGTGTTCACTGAGATTGTTTGGTGTTCACTTTCAGGGGGACTTTTCCCTGTTGCCTTGAAGGAAGCATTGGTGAGGCCCCTACTGAAGAAGCCATCACTCAACCCTGACATCTTAACAAATTGCTGACCTGACTCCAATCTTCCATTCTTGGGGAAGGTAGTGGAGAAAGTGGTGGCTTTGCAGCTTGAGGCTCACCTGATGGCTTTGACATCTATGAGCCACTCCAGTCCAGATTTAGGAAAAAGCATAGCACTGAAAGAGCATTGGTCAGTGTACAAAATGATCTTCTCAAGGTGAAAGATAGAGGGTAATGGTCAATTCTTGTTCTCCTGGATTTCTCCTAAGCATTTGACACCATAGACCACATGGTGCTATTGGATCACCTGAGAGAGCTCTGTGGACTCACCAGCAAGGTCATCAGCTGGTCTGAGTCCTTTCTGACAGGCAGGTTGCAATGGGTTGTGATGGGGAATTTCTCCTCCTGCATGAAGCTCCTGACCTGCAGAGTGCCTCAAGGTTCAGTCTTGTCACCCATGTTGTTTGTGGTGTACCTGCTGCCCCTGGGTGTCATGATTAGGTGTTTTGGTCTGGGTTTTCAGTGCTATTCAGATGATACCCAGCTGTATGTGTCTTTTGCCCAGGGACATATGATGCTGTGTAGGTGCTAGGTAATTGCCTATCCAAGATCCAGGACTGCATGACCTTTTACTGGCTGAGGCTTAACCTGGATAAGATGGAGGCACTAGTGACTGAGCCTGGTCATTGGTGGGATGTGGTCACCTCCAGAGCAGGGACAGGGTTGTTACTGGGGGGGCCACTGCATTGGTAGAAGCCACCAAGGTGTGAAATGTGGGTGTCATCCTTGATGATGGCCTGACGCTTTCCGCTCAGGTGTCTACCATCATTCAGAGTGGTTTTTACCACTTAAGAAATATCCCCCAAATTAAACCCTTAATCCTGCCTGATGACCTGCTCTCACTGGTGCATGCTTTTGTTACATCCAGGCTTGATTACTGTAATGCTCTGTACTTCGGTGTCAGTGGAGGCAACCTCCACTGGCTGCAGCTGGTGCAGAACACTGCAGCCAGGTTGTTGATGGGCCTTTCGAGGTCTGCTCACATAACCCAGGTTTTGCATGAACTGCACTGGTTGCCGGTCAGGTGGAGAATTGCCTTCAAGGTGAGCTTGCTCATCTATAAGGCCCTCTACAGCTCAGACTATAGAAGTCTAAGTGACCTCCTGACACCTGTCCATCCAGTGGGTTTACTACATTCTTCCATTGAGTGCCTTCTTATGGTCTCTAGGGTGTGACCAAACACCTTGGGAGACCGCGGCTGCAAAGTGGCAGAACTAGTATTGTGGAATTCCTTGCTATGATCATTAAGGGGGGCTTCCTCTGTGGATATTTTTAAGTAGGGTCTTAAGGCACATCTTTTTCAGCAGACATTCGATGTCCACTCAATTTAACTAAAAGCTGAATGAGTTTTAAGATTATTACTATTTAATGGTTATTATTTATTATGTGTTTTATAATTAACTGACCCTGATTTTAAAGTGCTGTATTTTGTTTGTAAATTGTTCCACCTTTATGTGAAGTGTCCAGAGCCTCTGGGACTGGGCGCGTAAGAAATATAATTGACTTGACTTCACTTGGGAGCCATTCTTTTCTTTGTCATTAGGGTCATCAAGGTGAAAGTTTGAAACCTTATCCTTTGCAGTTTCTTACATATGAAGCTGGAGCTGAAGTCAGAATCTCAGGCTTGTGACATCATAATGTTGTTGTGAAAATGATTGTGTGTGACTAGTACAGCATTATGACTTCAGCTCTATAACAAGCCCCAGCTGTACATAGACTGTTAAAGGGGGACTTCTGCTTTCATGTAAATAACCTCAATGATGAAAAATGGCATGACGCAAGTTTTTCTTTTTAGAATTAATCATACTGTTGAGCTTGGCTGATGCCAAATGTGATTTCATTGGTAGGAGATTGGAGTTTTCATCTGAATCTGTCTCTTGCAGGCTGCTTGTTCTTAAATGTATAATCTCATAGTACCCAAATAAATTTGGTTACCATGGAAAGGGAAATATATAATTCAGAATGGAACCAAACTAACAATATTGAAGCCATGAGAGAAAAGGTTCCCACTCTTGCTACTGACTGTACACTACAAGTAACCAAACAGCCCGTGCATAAGTAATGTTTATGTACCAGATTCTAAACTAGGATTAACTTCTAGACTCCCATAAAAGTCTGTTACTTTATTAATATGTAAGTTGTAATGGATTTATTTTCCACTTGGTCACTGTTAGGGGTGTTAAAGTACCTTTTCGTGAATACTCAGTAAGTATTAATACCTGAGACCACCAAATACACTACTGTAAATTGATTTTTCAGCATTCAGTCATCAAAATGACCTTTTTCATTAAAATCATGCAAAACACTGTTTGCCAACACTGTTGTTTCACCTTTGGAGTCAGGGCAGTATGTAGACCCCTCTGTGCCCCACCCAGAGCCTTCCACTAGCCTGACAACCTTTTGAGTCATCTAGGATCTGCCAATTACCACATCACCATATTTTTTGCTTTGAGGTTTGACCAGGACCTAGCGGACTGCATTAGTCACCTGAGAGTGATACCATGAATGCTCTGAGATCAATTGTATCACCCCTGCCATGTCACACTGTTCATGACCTGTGAATACAGCTAAGTCACTGGTTTAATACAGAGAAGTGAAGAGACAGATGTGTGTGAGCAGAGCTCTGTAGTTTGTTACCTAAACTACCAAACAGTAAGATTCACTAAGATATGTATTTTGTTTCGGCCATCTGTTCCCAGGCTTGGGTGCATCAGCAACTGAGGAAAGCATTTGGATGATTATCCCCTTCCAAATCAGAGTGTGCAAGACATGCCTGTGCATACAACTATGCCCTACATTTTACAAAATCTCCTGGAGCTTCCTTGCCAATCAGAAGCCATTTCTGGAGCTCACAGAAGCCAGATAATAGGATCCTGTCACTCTCTTGTGGTACAGAAGAGGAGACAGGCGTGTCTGAGCTTTGCTCTGTAGTTTGAGACCACATGTAACAAATAGCAAGGTTATTTTGTATACAGGCTCTTTTTTTCATCAGATGTTTGCCTTTTGCTTTCAGTGAGCTCATGACAGAGAGTACTCTTTGGAGACCCACCATAGTGACTTTGGGGATGAGCTGCAGTATGAGATCTATATGCAGGAAAGAGAAAGAGACTAAGATTGACTGATTTTCTTTATTTATTAAAGATTTTTATCAGAAAAGCATCCTGAGCTGTATGCAGTTTGTTCCCAGATGTTTCCCATAGAGAGGAAACAAAGAATTAAAATAGCAACACAATAAATAAAAAAGTCTCCAAAAGAAAACAATCAGTGCAGTCATTTATAGAAATTATATACAGGTAAATCCAAGGAGGCTGTACAAACCAGGCTTTCAATGACACACTATACACAAATGTAACACACTTGCAGTGGAGGCTGTACAAACAAGCATTTGTCAATGCCGAATGTTGGTTGCTTGTTTAATGATGACACTTTCCTGAGCTCCCTTTATACCCTGCAGTGTACCTCATCTGGTCCTATAGCTATATGTACTTTCAAGGCAGCAACTTTTTCAGTAACACCTATTTAGATCCCACCCTCCTATCCACCGAGCACCAGCAATTTTTTTTTCTGCCGGAAAAAACCTTTTAATGAGGACAAACACAACTCACCCGTCTCCACAGCCGGCCCCCATCTTATAAATGAATTTAAGTGAGAGGCAGCAGCAGCACCAAGAATATAGAGGAATCCACCAAATTTAAATGAGAGGCAGCAGCACCAAGAATACAGAATAATCTCCCAAATTTAAGCAAAAGGCAGCAGCTCCAAGAATCCAGAGTAATCTCCCCCCCAGCAACAACAAGCAGTGACCTGACCAGTCCATCCGTCCATTGCCCCCCCGAACCCACACCCGGCACCCGGTGCCAAATTCTTATTAGGAGAAGGCAATTGCTGCCAGCACCCACCAGTCCAGCACAGCACAACCCTTCCTTCTCCACTGCTGAGAGCCAGCTCCTAATGAATGAAATCGAGCTGCTTGTTGCTGTAGTACAGCCAGCAGATCACAGTACAAAAAAGTAAATTAATGCATAAGTTAGGGTTTTTATTAAACCATCAAAAACTAGGAAATTTGATGTTAGGGTTCCCACCCCTGCCACCTCACCCCCCCACCCTTCGTACACCAACAGGCGACGGGTTGCGCCATGGGGTCATCAGGCCCAGCTGTCACCCCATTCCATGTGTAAACAAGGTGACTTGGTACAGTATAGGAGAATGGGGTGAGAGTTAGGCCTGACAACCCCATGGCACACCCCGATGCCTGTTGGTGTGTGGAGGGTGGAGGGTGGAGTGTTAGGGGTGGGAACCCTAACAGAATTTCTCAGCTTTTGACAATTTAATAGAAACCCTAACTGATGCATTAGCATAGTTTTTTGCAATTAATGTCCCTTCTTTTTGAGATAGTATAATAGTATCCTTATTTTACTGTGGGAGCGCAGGGTCCCACAAAGTTATGTGTGTGCATAGAATAAATGCAATGTATGCACATAACTTAGGCATTTTCAGGAATTTTTCACCAGATTTTCAACATGGCCTTTTGGGGACCCCACATCATGAACATTGGCACTGTCATTTCATTAAGCTGCCCCAAAAGTTGATTTCACAAAGCGTCCGTGCCATTCTGCGCAACAGGTGTGAAAACATGTTTTGGTCAGGATTTGAAAAATGGAAGCTGCATGCTGTTCATGAGGAGGTGTGAAAAATGTCAATGTTGAAAATCTGGAGTGAAAATATGAAAAATTGTTGAAGTTACACACGTGCGTAGAACCTGCGCAACACACACTCGTAACGTGGTCATTTTTTGGAATTATTTCACCAGATTTTCAACATGGGATTTTTGAGACCTCCCCTCATAAACACTTGCACTGTAATTTCATTAATCTGTCCTGAAAGCTGATTTTGCACAGCGACTGTGTCATTCTGCGCCACAGGTGCGAAAGCACATTTCAGGCAGGATGTGAAAAATGACAGCTGTATTGTTCATGAGGAGGTATGAAAAAATGACAATGTTGAAAATTTGGAGTGAAAATATTAAGAATTAGTGAAGTTACAAGCCTGCGTAGAAACTGCGTAACGCACACTCGTAATGTAGTCATTTTTGGGACTTTTTGCTCCAAATTGTCAACATGGGGTTCTCAGGACTCCACCTCATGAACACTGGCACTGTCATTTCTTCAATCAGTCCTGAATGGTGATTCTATGCAGTGACCGTGAAATCAACCTTCAAGACCGATTAACGAGATGAAAGTGCCAGTGTTCATAATGTGGGGTCTCAAGAACTCCACATTGAAAATTTGGGGTCAAAATTCCTAGAAATGGCTGAGATATCAACACAAGTTAAAAACCCGATCAACAGCCATTATACTGCTTACCTTGATTCCTTCAGTTTGTGGTTCGCCTTTGAAGAATGCAGACATGTCTAGATCCAGAGAAGTCACAGCTGCTGACCTCTGGAGGTAAGCATGGGGTGGGGTGCGGGAGGTGGGTGCACAGAGAGGAGGGTGGGGATGGGGGAGCAGGGATGTGAGGAGCGTTGAGGACAGTTTTCTTTTTCCAGGTTAAAAAAAAAGACCTAGGGGACTTTTTTTACAGGTACATTATACATTTGTGGACACTGGGAGTGGGTTACCCAGTGTCCCACACTGTCAGGGGAGGGGGTCTACTGATGATGCAGAGATTGGGAACCCCACTATTAGCAAGCATGAGGGGGGAAACAGCAACACTGCGGGGAAGGGGTGACATACTGGGAACACTGGGAGTGGGCTCCCCAGTGTTCCACAACAATAATATGGGGATTTTATACACAACTGGGGAGACTGGGAGTGGATTATGCAGTGTTCTACACTGCTGGTGGGCTACTGCTGACGTGTGGATTGGGCACCCCGCTGTCAGCAAACCTTATATTAAGAGGGCACACTGCTGGGAAGGAGGGGGGAATCATACTGGGCTGAAAGACACTGGGAATATTGGGAGTGGACTATCCAGTGTCCCGCACTGAGGGGGATGTGGGGGTCTGTTTTTGTTGGTCTGGGGAAGAGATTTGTTTTGTTTTGTTTTTTGGAAGCCATTGTTACGCAAGACTTCTCCTTTCACTCCACAAGCCAATCAGCTGTTTACTGACGTGGGCTTCATGCAAAACAAATGACTGAAGCCCTCTCTGATTGGAGCGACTTTTTTCCTTTGAAGTGCAAGACCATTCAGCCTGCCTAGCAGAGAGCTGCATCAGGACCACAAGGATTGGTCACTGGTGCCGACTGCCGAGTCCATTACAAGCCTCTGGTTTTGTGTACTGCAATGGGCTCAGCAGTGATACACACCCAGAATCTTGTATTGCAGCAATACATTGGTTTGCACATGTGCACAACCAAGGTAAAAATGTGTAAGGCCCCTGCAGGGTGAATGTCTTCCCAAATGGCTTAGGATTAGAAAGCACAACTAACTTACAACATCACTGAATCACAGTAGATGGTTCAGTGGATCATGGGCTTGTATTCTTCTTCACTAGTGGTGGTGGGAGGGTCAACTCCAGATAGTAGAACTCATGCAATACCTACACCTACTGAAAGATTTAAGTGGGCCTAGTGAGGAGTTAGTACAACTCCCTGGGATGCTGTACTTGCCCTCCTCCCCACAGTGGTCACTACTCGCTAAGACCCCCAGACAATGGCAAGCAGTTAATTCAGTGAGCATGCATTTTTACTGTGGAGAACATCAAGAGCAACTGCTTCCAATACAACACAGCAAAACTTTATTTAGAGATGAAACCCTAACAAGAGGAAAAACAGGGTTAAGTCAGATGAGACAATCAGTTATGAACCAGCTATCTGGTAGTGTCCAGCATAGACCTAGCCTAAATAACTGGTGAAAAGGTGGATACCACTATTGACCCTGAGCAAGCCCAACAAATGAAAGTTATCCCATGTTACCACTGGTAAAGCTCTTTAAGACTCAGCCCTTGATCTCTGCCAGCCCCCACACTACAACACATAATACATGAGCAGACAGTGGTCCTCTTATAATGGAGGCTGCTATCTTCTCTCATCTGGTAACAATTTTCCACTTTTAACACTTTAGGCAGCTCCCGTTCAAAATTACTGGGTACCCACTGAGGAATTAGGGAAGATCTGTTGATGTGCCATTGGTTGGCAAGCAGTGGTACACTTTAATTAAATTAATCAGTTTGTACTGGCTCTGAAATAAACCCCAAACCCAAAGGCCATGCAATTGCTAAAATGGCAGTTTACCTTATCCTTGAGGTATTTTTACAGTTCCTGACCCAATGGCCAAAAGTAAAATACAATTCCTGAACTTGGGTGCTGATGCAAAGCTGACCCCTGGTTTACTTACAGTTTCAGAATATGCTGGAAGTTCCCTGTACTGAAAGGACTCTGGGATGCAGCAGTCTTTCCATTCTCAGTTATCTCACTTGAAAAACTGTGTTGTCTCTCAATTCTGCTTTACTTACACTCTGGTGCTGACTTCATGGTCTCAACCTGGAGTATGAGCTGCACTCTACTGACCTAACCACTTTCTGTGCAAACTGACCCACATATCAAGACCTCCAAACCTTCAGAGAACTCCCAGCCAGACCCCTGGTTATGGTGCCAACTAGCAGCGCCTTATTACTCTCACCACACTGGTACATCTTAGCATCAGCTGACATGCTAGTTAGCAAACAAATATCTCTCTTTTGGCACCAAAAAATTCAGATCTTACTCACAGTTCATCCACCACAGACTCATGGTCTGTTATAGCTTGGCTTGAGCTCTCCTGAACAGCAGTCCTCCCTCTTCAAGTTCTCAGCCAAACCTGATCCAAAGTCAACATAGCCCCTGCTTTTCTGTCTGTAAAAATGAGCTGCCATTGGCCCCTAGTGCTACCAATCAGATCAGGCAGTCCTGGAGGTCTGATTCATGACATGCAAGTGATTGAACAAAAAGTGATCTGAATTAGTAGGTCCTCCTGTAGCCCATGAGTCTCTGGTTTCCTTCTTTATGATCCTGTCCCCAGATTGGCTGCAGGAACAATTTCAAGGATGACTAATGTGGCAGTGACCATGCTGGTCAAGTGCTATGTCCCTAAATGTTCTTTCCAGAAGGGCCCATGCCCATAAACAGTTAGTGTGGTGCTCCATTTGTTGGTTTTCATTGTTGCTCTGCAGTACAGTACTGTCAGGCAGTCACAGTGGTGATTTCCCAGTGCAGTATGAGCAGTGATCACTCATTCTGACAGCAGTGAGCAGGCAGCATTTGATGTGCAGTCAGGAGATGGGCTGGTGCAGATGGCACTAAAGAATTCTTACCTCTCCTTCTTTCCTGGTCCCTGTTGGAATTTCTGGGAACTGGAGGGCAACATGTGTGAACAGTTTGGTGGTGCTCAGTGGAACTAATGGTAAGCTGCCATGTTTTGGAGGATTACAAAGGCATAAGTGGTAAAACAGAACCATTTGTACAAGAATTAAATAAAAATACAAATAGATGTGACAAACTAGTAAGAAAAATCATTCAGTAACTAAAGGAAATGTGTTGTATTCACAATACATAAAAGAAGGGACAGGTGGGGAAAAATAGAAAATTAAAGTACCAATGGTATTAAAGGCACCAAAGATGGTCTGTATAAAATAATTATGTGGCCAGAAAGAAGGCTGATGTGCTGCCCTGAGCAATGGAAAAGGAAATGTCTAGGGAGAGGGGCTCTGAGACACAGCACTGGTCAATTGTAGTAAGAAAGCCAAAAAAAAAAATACATATATATTACAGTCTGGTGGTTGAACTCAGGCCCCTTACTCTCTACTGCTTGGTAGCCTATACCTCTACTGATGTACTAAGCTTGTTTGAGAGGAAATGTATGCTGTAGCAAAGGACATCTAGTACTGAGTGCAGCCCCCCCCACACACACAGTTGCAGTGATTTGTTTTATAATGAACAGTCCGCCTAGTTGAAGTAATGTTTCTCAAGTTGCATTTCATTTAAGACTCATTATAAAAAGGGTTTCAGAAATGCTGCAATCTAATTGGCTGTTAGGATTCTAACAGCCTTACAATGATCCCTGTTATACTGTCATGTACTGCCTGATCACCATGGCACATGGATTTCTCCTTTCAGCATTCCATCCTCTAGCACTGCTGAATGACTGGAATGATGCATTCTGATTTTGAACCAGCATTCTTAAACTGTTGGTGGATGAACTATTTTATTCAAAAGCTCCCTCTAAATGAGGAAGACATTTAAAAAGTATACTTTTAACACTTTCCTTTTGGAAAATGTTTATAATAGCAAATAAGACACTCCCAGGAGCTAGAGTAACAGTGAGTTAATCTAACCCCTGGTGATGCCTTATTGCTTAAATGTCTAAGTTGGAACTTTTCAAGTTATCAGTAATATAGAATGTCAAACCTTCATGAAGCTCTATCATTAAAATTAGTACTGACATCTAACAATTTCTTTCATATTACATGTATTGCAGTGAGAAAAAAAAATCCATTCTGGGGGTCAAACTCAGGCCCTCTACCCTCTACTACTTGGTTGCCTGCAGAGGTACCACTGAACTAAGATTCCTAGACTGAAGATGCATACTGTGGTGAGGGACATTCTGCTCTGAACAAAGCCCCCCCCCCCACACCCTGGTTGCAGTGAATTTTTATAATGAGCAGTCTACCTAATTGAAGCAACGTTTCCTAACTTGCATTTAAACCTCACAGTTTGAGCTGGAACTATTTGAGTTGTCAGTCATATAGATTGTCATGCCTTGCTAAAAAGGTATTACTAACATCAGCAATCACATCTAATAATGTCTCTCATACTGTACTACATAAATTGTAGTGAAAAAGGAAAAAATGTACCACTCTGTGCATCCAACCAAGGCCCCAGACTCTCTGCTCTATGAAAGGACATAAATAGAGTGGAGACAGTTGAAGAGGGCAAACAAAATGGTGCAGGGCCAGAATCAAAAGTGCTATGAAGAAAGGCTTAAGGAGCTGAATTTGTACTTTCTAGAGCAAAGGAGGGAAAGGGGAGATATGATAGAAATATACAAATATCTTACAGGTTAAAACAGAGTACTGGAAGGTAACATTTTCCAAAGAAAAAGATACTCAAGGACAAGGGGTAACACTATGAAGGTGGAAGGGGGGAGGCTCAGGGGAAATGTAAGGAAATATTTATTCACAGAGAGGGTGGTGGATGCATGTAACATCCTCCCAGCAGAGGTGGTGAAGGCTAAAATGGTTACAGGATTCAAAAATGCATGGGATAGATACAAAGGGATCCTGGAAGTAAGGAGGTGGAGAAGACCAAAGGCTGAGTAGGATCTGTGGTATAGCTGTATGTAGAGAAAAATATGGCAGACTGGATGGGCCCAGAGGTCCTTATCTGCTAACATATTTTATGTTTCAGTGTTAGTCCTTGGTGGTCTGTAGCTCAATTACTGTACTAAGATTCCTGTACAAGAAAACATGCTTTGGGAAAGGATATCCAGCAATGAGTGCAGATCCCTCCACACAGCTGTGGTAGATGTTCACAATAAGCAAGCTGTCTATTTAAAGAAGTGTTTCCTAAGCTGCATTTCTCAATGTATAAGCTGGAATGTTTCAAGTTCTCAACAATATTGAACTTCAAACATTGCTGAAACTCTATTACAATCACCAGCAATGACAATTAACAGTTTCTGTCATACTGCATAAATTGTAGTGAGAAAGAAAAAAAAGTTCTATTCTGGGGTTTGAACCCAGGTTTCCTACCTTCTACTACTTGATGGCCTGTAACTCTATCACTGTACTAAGCATCCTATAGAGGAGACCATGCTGTGGCAAAGCACAGTCATCAAGCAGTGAGTGCAGACATCCCTCAGCATAGCTGCAATGGATGTTCATAATTAACACTCTATTTGAAGTAATGTTTCCCAAGTTGCATTTGAATCTCAAAGTCTGAAGTTGGAACTTTTCAAGTTAGCAGCAATATAGAACATCAAGCCTTCCTGAAAGAATATCATTATCATTAGCAATGGCATCTAACAGTTTCTGTCATACTAAATAAACTGGGGATCAGTCATAAACCCCCTACCCTCTACTGGTTGGTAGCTTATAGCTCTACCACTGTACTAAGGTTTCTATACAGAAGATGCATGCTGTGGCAAAAGACATCCAGCAGTGAGTGCAGACTTCCCCTACATAGCTGCAGTGAATGATTGTAAATAACAGTTTTTCTATCTGAAGTAGTGTTAAAACTTCAAAGCCTGAGCTGGAACTTTTCAAGTTATCAGTTACATAGAACTATAAACAATGCTGAAAGTATATCACTAATATCAGCAATAACATCTAGCAATTTATCTAATACTACATAAATTGCAGTGAGAAAGAAACAAAAAGTTCCACACTGGGGTTCAAACCAGGCTTGTATAGGTTTGAAGCCCTATGCCAGGACCTAAAAGCCCAATTGCTGACATCATCAGTGATATCATCCAGTTGAATCACTCACTTTCCATGTACCTTTGAACTTGACTAAACGCAAAAAAGAAAGAATACTGTACATGTGACCACAACAGGTACTTATGGCTATGCTGTTGGCACATAAAATTCAATCAAGAAATAGAAGAGTTGTAGCACAGTAGCATATGGGAGAACAATAAACAGGACTAAAGAGAAGAGAGTGAATTTGGGGAAAACAGGAGGGACAAGGAGGTTAGGTGCAGGAGCAGATGTGAGAAGTATGGTTCTAGAGAAGGGATTTTAGTGTAACGTAGGAAAAAGAGCAGATAGAGGAAGCAGGGAAGTATGGTCAGAGCTGAGGGAGTCTACAGATATGGTGTCCAGCCCTGCAGCTGTCTTAGCACAGGGTAAATAGAAAGAAAAGGAATCAGACTTTCTGAGATGGTAGGAGATGGGGAGCAGACAGGATGAGAGGGAGCTGAGGTAGCACATGTGGGAATCTAACCAGAATTTGGAGATTTATCTATTTATTTATTTATGATTTTGGTTACTGGGTAGGTACACTGATCCAAAGGACCATTTTCAGGCACAACCCAGGCCACAGCAGTGGCACAGTAATGACAAGGAAATACATACATACATGATAAAGAGCTACTATACAATACATGATAATTATATGCAATAAGTGCAGTCGGTACAGGACAGGATAATTATATACCATGAATACAGGTGGAGCGGGATGTGAGATACTGGTAGAAGTGAGTAATAAGAAACTTTACAAAATGCAGCTTAAGATGAGTTGACAAGGAATACATACATACAATGCAATACATTCATGATAATTATCTGGTTGAAATGAGAGAGATGGCAACTTTACAAGTGTAATTTAAGAGTTGACGGGTTCCTAAACACAGAAAGCCAATTAGCCAATGGTTGAGGGCATAGTTAACGAAAAGGAGGTATCAGTAAGTGATTACCATCAAGACTGCAGTTGGACCACCCCCATGGCCAGGTAACCACTGAAGCATAGGCACAGGAGAAGGTACAGGCACAGGTGGAGCAGAAAAAGGAGGAAAGAAGGGGTACACCCCATGGGGGTAAGGGAGGAAGGAGCTACCTGGGCAAGCAGTAACAGTGAGAATCCCCAAGTAGCCAGGTTTTGAAACTGGTTCTGAAGGTGAGGTGAGAAGAGGCTGATCTGAGAGATGGGGGTAGGTTGTTCCAAAGGGTGGGGGCTTAGACCAATAAGGCTTTACTTCCAATACAAGTTGCAGCTCTAGGAACTTCAAGGGGGGAAGGGACAATCGAGAAATGAGGGCCCTGGAAGAATGTCTAATTTTGAGGCGGGAGGAGAGAGGGGACATATTCCCAGTCCTGAGGGTGCTGTTGACAATACAGCCAAGGTCAGAAATGATCAAGATATAACAAGACAAGCATCTGCACTCAGGGGAGATGTGTATAAAAATGAGGAGTAGAAAGCACAGTCAGGGTTATGTGGATGGCAGTCAAGGACAATGTGACAGAAGCAGCAGAAGAGAAGATCCACACATGCAAAGGTGGATTTGGGGCTACACAATACAGCACATCTCCATAGTCAAATGGTGGTAGGACAATCTTCATTGCAGTCTCATGGCCGGTGGAGAAGGTATACTGTACAAGCTTTGCTCCTGTAGTCTGATTTCTGTTTATCTCTCCAAACTACACATATATACTCTAAAGTATCAAGCCCTGCAGAAGTCGCCATGGGTATACAAATCATTGTGTGGGTGTTTGGTTGATTTTTATTTTCTCTTAACAGTTCCCTTAGGTCACACCTAGAAATGAACTTCAATTCAGTGTGCCTTTTCTGGTCACTACTTTTGAAACAAAATAAGCCAGCTTGGTTGCACTGAGGGTTAAGGTGGTGGACATTGCACCTCACACCACCCACACCACACCACACCACACCACACCACACCACACCACACCATACCACACCACACTGGCAACCTTATTTGGACATGGACTTGGGTTGTTAGCGTTTGGCTAGGGCAGGAGATGATGGAGCATCCAGAGGACTACTCTCCTCTCCCAGGAAGAGAAGGTTACAGTGCTTGGCATTTGCCTGGCCCCTATCCTCTGCTAGGGGTGGGGCAGCCAGGACTGTTCAGATAGGGGGACAAGTGACAACTGCAAAAGTCCCACATACAGAAGTGAGCATGGGACTGTCTGGGCAGCATTACTCACATGCTCCTTGGGGACAGAGATAATGTGAATATGGTGGACTCCTGAGTGGCCACTGAGATACAGCCACCTGTTATCATTGAATACGATTAATACCCAGTCCATGCTGCTTTGTGTGAAGATAAGCCCTGGAGGAAAATCAGGGGGATGGGCGATGGGGCTAGTGTAGCTGGCATCCAGTACGCTGCTTGGGGTCAGGGGGAGAAACAACAGTAACTGCAAAAAAAGTTAATAAAACAGAATAATTCAATCAATCAATCAATCATACTAAAATGACTCTCTGTTCATTGTGGAAGTGTGCAAAAAGCTATGGGAAATACTTCTCAAACTTGATCACCACATTAAAGATTAATCACCTGCAGCAGAAACATCCAAAGGTGTATAAAGCATCAGTTAAAACAGAGAATTCAGTGCACACCACTTCTATTGAAAGTCTTTCAGATGTAATATTCTTTCTGCTTGAGTTGGCTACTTACTTGTTCCCATTCTCTTATACCTCTGCTTCTTCACACATCTGATGGGGTGAGTGTTGGGCCGGCAACTAATGCGCACTCTTGATGCTGGTTGGGCGGGGCCAAGGGGCTTTCAACCCCACATCAAATTTCCTCACTTTTGTCACTGTGGAACAACCCTAAGTAATGCAATAAATGGAGTTTTTTACCTCTAATATATATATATATATATATATATATATAAAGGTTATATTAAATGCACGCTGAAAATAGAAAATAGAGTCAGAAATCTACGTTTCAACCTTTGGTCTTCTTCAGGAAATATCTAAAAGAGAAAAAAAAAACAAGTTAGTGTAGAGGAGAGGTAAATGAGAGAGATATATATGTGGAGAAACAAGAAAGGGGAGGCTCAGGGAGAAGAAGTGATAAATGGTAAGATTAAGAGAGAATCTGTGAAACAAAAGGTGATGATGGGAAAGATAAAGCATAATGGGAGTGAAAGAGCTGGGGAAGTTCCCAGGTGGAGACTAATTAACAGGGCCTAGTAAGAAGGCTGAAAGGTGACAAATGTGTGGGAAGGAGACAGAAATGGAGACTTATGGTGAAAATGAAAAAATAAAGTAAATGAGTACAAAAACAAATAGACTTTAGGGAAAAGAAAGGGATGGCTGAAAGATGTTAGTGGAAAATAAGTCTATCATTTAAACCAGAGGGCTGCTGGGAGCCAAGGCGGATGATCAGCTTGGCTTCCATGTTTTTTCTATGGTCAGGATCCCAGAAGCCCTGCTGAAGAACACAAACAGAAAGGTCATTGACATTGTGGTCCCTGGAGATAAAGTGGGATACAATGGGTTTAGCAGTTTCACCATTCCTGACTGCTCTGTAATGTTCCCTGAAACGGTCAGCAAGATGCCTACCAGTTTCTCCGATGTAAATAGCTGTACACTTCCTGCAAAGAATACAATACACCACATTAGTGGAGGTGCATGAGAACTCCTTGGTGATGTGAAAACACCTGTAGGCCCCGAATCAGTCACACTGGAAATAAATTTGCAGGTGTAGCAGTGAGTCCTGTTGCAAGGTTTGGTACCTGGGAGGGAGGAACTGTTAGGAGTAGGTAGGCTGCTTTTAACCAGGACATTCTGCAGGTTAGGTGGCCGGCGGTAGGAGGCAATAGGTGGTTCTGTAAAGGAAGCACCGATGTTAGGGTCAGTTTGCAAAATGGGAAAGTTACTAGTGATGATCCTGTGAAGAGAAGGTGTGCTCCGACGGAAAGGAAGAACTAGTGGAATTCGCCATTGTTCTTGTGTGACAGTATCCGTCTTGCGGGAGTCAAGGTTACGGGGCATGTTCCTGACCCGGGAGAGTGCTCTGTCCACTGTGCTTTTAGGGTATTCCCTGTTGATAAAAAAACTATGCATTATTTGAGTCTGACGTAAAAAGGGGAGCCATCTGGGGACAGGAGGACAGCATATGCATCTTAAGAATAGGCACTTGGCTCTGTGGACCCAGCACAAGCTGGCAGCTAATACCACAGTGAGGCGTTCACCCGTGTCACCGGCAACCATAGCCAGCATGTTATCCCCTTGCATGACTGTTAAGCCCAGTAGGAAATTAAATGTGTGCAGTAGTGTGGTAATAAGAGCAGAGGATTACTACAGGCATGATGAGGTGGAGAACCATAATGACTTTGAAATGTTGTCCAGTTCTGGTGAGAGTAGCAGTTTTTGTGGTGGTGGTGGTGGTGAATGTAGTTTGTCTAGTGCAAGTGGTACCTCAACCCTGGTTGGCAAATCTGGCAAAATAACATAATTTCTGGGTTTGTTATCATCACCAGTACAACTGTCTTCATCAAATGTCCACACTCCACCCCTGCCAATGCCATTCATCACAGAGCACAACCATTTGTGACTAACAACACACCACACATAAAACATTTAAGTCAGCCCCCGTTACAGAGTGTTTTTGCACATAAGCTGAAGTACCCCCCCAATTATACAGTGTCACGTGAACTTAATGCTGCTTTAGTGGAAATGCTGGCAACTGATCTTTTGCCCTTCTCCTTTGTGGAGAATTCTGGGTTCTGGTGGTTTGCTGTATGTGCCCGTCCAAATGGAAAGTCCCATCCAGGACATACTTTTCTACCCGTGCTGTCCCCGAGTTGTTCCGCACTGTGTCTGAATCAGTAAGACATGCCCTTCAACATTCCTCCTCTCCATTCATCCATTTAAGTAAGGATATGTGGACAAGTGGCAAAACAGCGGGGAGTTCATATCTGTGTATAACTGCATACTGGGCACAAGTGCCGGGGGTTGTTTGTGATGTTGGTAGTGTGAATAATCAGTGCAGTAAGGTGGATTGTAGTGGTAGCAATCTTCCTGGACTTCGCCAGCATGCAGTGATTGCTATGTGCAGTGTGACCTGTTCACACACTGGTGAGAACATGTTGGACATGGTACTGACTGAAATTGACTAATGGCTAAACCCTCTGTTCCTGAGAGCTGGGCTCATAGCAAGTGACAATGGGTCAAATGTGGTGAAATGCATCACTAATGGTGTTTTTTTCATGTTCCATGCATGGCCCACTGTTTAAATCTTGTGGTTCAGGAGTTTCTGCAGCACCCTGACATAAAGGAAATGTTGACCACTGCACAACTTATCTGCTCTCGCTTTTCAAGATCTGGAAAGGCCCTTGACCAACTGCAGCAGTTGCAGATACAAAACAGCCTGCCTTAGCAGCACTTGAAGCTGAAAGTTGTCACCTGAAGGAACTCCATGTTATACATGGCAGAGAGGTTGTATGAACAATACAAAGCCATCATAGAATATCTTGTTATGCACACTAGCCATGACAGTTCTGGGGCCTCCATGTCTGTGACGACTGAACAGTGGTGCCTCATGGACTCTGTAATAACAATTTTGCGGCCTTTTGAACATGTCACTCAGGCAGTGAGTGGTGAGTCTGCCTCCATTAGCCAATCAGTTCCACTGCTGCAGGTGCTGATTCAGACATTGGTGAATGTACAGCATAGCTGTGATGTTGTCGGAGATGGTGGTAACAGTATGTTGCTGCAACACATGCTGACAGTATTCGACCATAAACCTCACATTGTGAGCATTCAGCGTAGTGACAACTTTGCCATAGCAACAATGCTGGACCCCTGATACAAACGTGGAATTGCATCAGTACTGGAGGGAGGGTCTGACCAGGTAAAAAATATCAGTGGTCAACTGGTGCACTTGGTTCATGGGGCACAGAAGTCACGTACCATGGTCAGCAAACCTCAGCAACATAATCCAGCTGAAGGTGTACCTGGAGGACCATCAAGCATATCCTGCAAGGGGAAGGGGACTGCAGTTCCAGGTGGTCTGTCATCCAAAGTGGGTGGCATCAACCTGCTTTGGGAGGCTTTGTCCAAAGTGGGTATTTGTGAAATAAATCATTCTGGAGAACAGGATGATGCATCAACAATTGGACTTAGTGCAGCACAGAGAATGGTTAAGTCATATTTGTCTGAAAACAGGCATCTCACAATAAGTGAAGATCCTATTTTGTACTGGAGTGGAAAGGTCAGCGAATGGCCAGAGCTGACTACAGTGGCACTGAGGTAGGTACCTCACATGCCCACCCTCCAGTGTAAGTGTTGAGAGGGTATTCAGCTCAGCAGGTGCAATAGTCAGGGATTGTCGGACAATCCTGTCTCCTGCAAATGTTAGTTTGCTAACATTCATTAAAATGAATGAGAGGTACATACCAGCACAGACTGCAGCCTCAATATTCATACCCCGGCCTAGTCATGGTGGTCTTGTTGATGTGGAAATGGAGCATACTGGTGGAACTGGCAGTGTCTGCCTGAAATGGCCCACCACTGATGTAGATGACGACACAATGGAGAAAGAATTTTCCAGTGGTCAGACTTCAGACATCGATGACTGTGAGGGCAGTTTTATTTATGAGGATGATGATGTGGTTAATTTTGGCAGGTTTTAACTGCAGTATTTAAAAGGTGGTGTGCCCCACCAGACCACCACCACCAGGACTGATGTTATCCACTGCCACCACTGCCACCACGAGTCTGTCTGGCCCCCGGACCACCAGCACTGGGACTGATGTTATCCAAGTCTGCCACCATGAGTCTGTCTTCCCTCCACGGACCACCACCACCACCGGGACTGATGTTATCCAAGTCTGCGACCATGAGACTGTCTTCCCTCCACGGACCACCACCACCACCGGGACTGATGTTATCCAAGTCTGCCACCATGAGTCTGTATGCCCCCCACGGACCACCACCAGCTTCTTAATATTTAAACCATAAAGTGAGTATGTGTACTCATGTTTGTTATGCTGCCTCGCTTCCTTTAGTTGTATGTTTTGTTTTCTGTAGCTTTTCAGAGCCGCAATGGTAAACCACATACAGTACACTTCTTTTGTTTCTTTTATAGGGTAACAAAAAAAGGCTCCATCGCTAAAACTCATTGGGAATGATGCTGTAGCTGTACTGTACAGAGAGGAACCGATGGAATATCCATGTGAAATCCATTCTGGTAAGTATGAAGATTTTATTTAATCAGTTTCATTGTTTTGTAAAGACTGCAGCAAATATTGCATACAGGCTGTGTTAGTTGATAAGGTGTGTCTTTGAAATGTAACTTGACTTTAGGGATTGAGATTTGAGAACCAGGGAGGAACACATAACAATTAAGTTGTAAGAAGTCATTCATTTCTTTTTTTAGGAAACTTCCAGATGCTTTGTTGTTCTGACAAAGTGGCCTTATCCAAACAAGTTCTTACATATCAGGGCCCCCCTCCCCCCGGGCTGGGGCACACATGCAACATGCAGAAGTCGTTTCATTAAATGACCATGACCATCTCACCAGACTCAAAAAGGATGCAGATAAAATCTGTGAAGAACTAAGAAAATAAGTAACCATTACAGACAAACCTGCAAATATGCTTCCCCCAACACCCCCCCAAAAAAATACTTACCTTTATGTGCTTGACAGTTACCCATTGTAAATTTCTACGCATAAAGTTCTAATCAAGCACTGGAATGTGCGTACCAACAGTATCAGTGACCTGTGATACAGACCAATACCATGAGTACATGTTCCTGTCAAAACCCCTCACCTACAAACTACAGAAATATATATCTATATATATATCAACTCACCAAGGCTACTATTAGTGTACAGACAAAGGGCATCCTTCCATTCAGTTGAGATGATCACATTGCATTTGCTTGCGTCGCAGCACACATTGGACCAGCAACAGTTCTCTCATGGTCATCATTTTAGGGGCACTGTGCTCATGAGTGACTGCAGAATAAATTCTCGGGGACTTTGTATGTGCTGAAACAGTCTCATTTCACTTCATTATCACTTGTCAATTTTCTGCACACTAGGAGGATGCATTCTGGGCCTGCAGAAAAAATCTGGGGACTCTGTGCCACTTTTATGCACATGACTGAGGGCACCATTAATTCTGGGGGACTTTGTATGTGCTGAAACAGTCTCATTTCACTTTGTTAACATGTGTTGATTTTCTGCACACAAGGAGGATGCATTGTGGGCCTGCAGAAAAAAATCTGGGGACTCTGTGCCACTTTTGTGTGTTCTGTGATTGTTGCTGTGAGCTCATGATGTCATAGTGACATTTTTACAATTAAAGCAGCATTGCAAGAATGTCCTCACAGTTCTGAACTGTACTTTTTTATGCTACTTTACATTGCCACAGCCACCACTACTTACCTCCGAGTCATGAGTGACTTGAATGATATGATCATTTCACAATTTATGTCTGCTTTACTTACTTTACTACTTTTTTCATATATGAAAAAAAAATGAGCATGACTTTCAATATTGTTCAGACCAGCTTTGTATTTATTTGCAGCTGCTTTTCAATAACTATTGTTCTGTGGTGTCATAAAACACTGCCTGATGCATAACTGTTAATTAACAACAGAAGTGATATATGACAACTACTTGATATGATGGAGAAAAGCAGAGGAAAACAATGACAAAGACCTGGTCAGCACCAATTTAAAAGGAATGCTCCTTTCATTATTTCACACATGAAAAAAGGTAGTACAACAGACTCAACTACTGAAAATTATCATATCATTCCAGTCAGTCAGGATGTAAGTAAAGGAAGTTGTAACATAGCATTAAAAATATAGGTCAGAGTTATCAACAGATTGTTGTGCTGCTGCTTTACAGACATTCACCACATTACATAGTTATGGTGATTACTACCCCTGGAATATTTCTTGCTCCACAGAGTGCAATACATGTCTGTGAAAGTCACCCATAATTTCATTACAGTGAGTCATGTAATGGAGGAATTACCAATCAGAAAAGCCACACACATTCTGCCACCCTTTCTCAGCAGCGTTAGGATGTGATACCAGGGGGAGTGCAGGTGCATGCTCCACTATAGTGAATGTCCGGCAGCTATCCCAACCAATGTTTCCTTATGTTATAAGGTTCACTTTGTGGTGAAATGTGGGATGTTTCCACTAACAAGGCTCTTCTTACTGGAAACGTGGCCACACATTTCACCACAGACTGACCATTATAACATAAAGAAACATTCAGAAACCTGCTGGACAATCGGATATTCACTGTAAGGAGCATGCACATGCGCTCTCACTGCCTTCATGTCCTAAAGTTGCTGAGAAGGAAGGCAGAATGTGGGCAGATCCTCAGAATGGCAATTCCTCCGACACGTGACACACTGTAATGAAATTATGCCTGGTTTTCACAAAAATGTATTGCACTATGTGGTGCAAGAAAGATTCCCCTGGAAGGGAAAATGTGTATGATTAAACAATACCAACCAAACACACACAAAAAAGTACAACACAGTAGTGGGTGGGTCAGGGTGGGGGTGGGGGGCAGAAAACAATCCCTGACTTACTATGGCTGTGGGATGCCATGGTAGTCCAGCAGCAGATGCAGCATTGAAAGTATTAGCTGCTGTTGTGCTTCCACTCTGTTAACCTGCTGCTCCAAAGCACTGAAACGCGCATTGTTTTCCTTGAGCACTGCCCACACCAGGCCGAGGTCAGACTGGCTTGCAGGGACTGTGACGGGGTCCATTGCAGTGGATAATCCAGGTAGTGGGGCTGGTGGTGGACAGGATGGTGCCAGTGGCTGTGGTGGTGGTGGAGCAGCTGATGTAGTAGCCGTCCTCCTCCTCCAGCTGTGGCAGTGACTGCTGTGAGGCACATCTTCCACTCCAGCAGCACCCTCGGCCACTGCCACAGAAGGGCCAGCAGGTGGATGCCTGGCCCCTTCTGTGGCAGCCTGTCACTCTGCCCTGTAGTGGTTTAGCATGTGGGTGCACTGGCCACTGGTCCCCAAATGTGTCCCAGGGGGCCACGGTGCACCAGCACACCCACACACATGGCACTCCACCACTGTGCTGTCTCCCCTTACACAATTAAAAAACTCCCACACTGGGGAGCTGCGGGGTGGACCAGACACAGTCTGCACACATTGGGCACAAGTTCCACCACCACCTACAATTGCCCGGGCCACCTCCTGTGGCTGTGGAGGTGGTGGAGGGAGTGCTGCTGGAGCCCCAACAGCTGCTGCTAGTGGTGGTGGTGGTGGTAGTGGCAGGGAAGGTGGATGTGCAACAGCCACCGGTGGCACTGGTGCTGCTGCTGCTCCTATTGCTTCCACAGGGGAAGCAACACCAGCCAGGAGTCTGGAGCGGTCCAACATCACATGACCGCCCTGCTCCCCATGGGTCCACACTCCTCCCCTCCTAACGCTCCCACGGGCCAGCGACTTGCCTTCTCCAACATGACCTTCCATCCTCCTGAGTCCACAGGATGACACACACACACACACACACACACACACACACACACACAGTGGACACACACACACACACACACATCACACACTCAAAACAAAAAAAAAACTTATACAAAAAATTCACTAACAAAGAAACACTAAGACAATACAAAAACTAAATAAAATAGCTTTTAAAAAAGCTGTTTGTTTGTTCTGGTTCTGGCAGTAAAAAGAAACGAAAGCCAAGCAAACTCCTCTCCTCTCACAATTTTGTTTTCTCCCTCTACAAATTCAAAGGAGAAAGTGAAACTTCTTCTCTGACTCACTTCCTTCCTGCCTGGCTAAAGCATGTGACTTACAGAACTGCAAGCCATGTGATGTGCCTAATTTCTTCTCACTTCACCTTACTTCGTGTTAAGGATTAATGAGAATGTGGAGTGGAATTAATAATGCAAAGTGAGCTCTTTACAGGGCCACTTCGCATTATGCTCCGCGGACGTGAAGTGCCCACTTTGCATCCACTTTGAGGTTGGGTTAATAATTTGCTGCATCTCTACTCCTATCACCCCACTTCTCTCACTCTGACAAAGTCTACTCAAGCTGCTACCTACCTAATGACTTGCACTTAGTAACCCAAGTGTCTTATGAGTTCAAAAACAGTATATTTTTATAAAATTATTATTGTGTATTTTTACATATTGATGCTGTTGTGAACTCTTTGCACTTCTGGAACTGTTTATTTTCTGTATACCTGTGTACCACACAATTCTGTCTCATGATTTATGCTTGCACCAAATGTCTTGTATTACTGTACATCTCTAATGTTGACTTGGAACCTTTGTAAAAGAGCCTCTCAGCTCAACGGTATTAATCGGAACCTGAAATAAATAAATAAAAATGCTCCCCATGCACACACAATTTGTGGCCAGAAATGTGGATGATATAGATGATCTGCTAAGGAGCTTGCAGTTAGAACTGATGAATGGTGAGGATAATATAAGAGGCATCAGAGGATAATATAAGAATCACTTCCTTTCACCCTGGGCTGATAGTCATGTTGTTAGTTACACCCACAGGCTCTGGATAACAAAGTAGATGACACAAATGATGCTGTGGGGCTCAGAGTGGTGACATGAAGTTGATGAAGATAAGATATGGGGATTGCTCCTTTCCACTGTAACTAGATGGCAGATTATGTTAATGACCCCCTGGCACATACTAGGTTATGGCTATAAGAAGGTGACATACAATAAATGATGAGCTATACAGTTCAGGATACTGAATGATGAAGATAGATACGGAGATCACACCTTCACATCATAAGCTAATTTTACATTGATAACACATTTATGTTGATGATGTATGTGCACAGAGTATCCATACAACTCTTTTTATTATATCCTGCTAAACTCTGTGTTTTGTAAGCCAGGTTCACTAAAAACTGAATGGATATACAGTGTAACAAGACAGCTTCTTCTGCATGGATTTCAGTCCTTACCAGAACACTGTTGTACCGCAGTGCAAAGGTGATGAAATACAGTTGTACCCTTCAGTGATACAATGGCACTGTATGAGCTATGAATGTGCACGAGTCCACCTGGTGCTTTACTACTGTTGAAAACAGCTGTTGTGTCATCAAAGTAGAAACTCAACTGAATCAATGAGATAGTCACGGTGTGTTTTCAAAGGACTGTAGTGAGCACCAGATAGTTAAAGAAGAGAATGAAAACAGTTTACCTTTTAAAGTTTATTGGCAAAACATTTTTAGGTTTTCTATATTCTGTTATAGTTGGGAGTTAAAAAATATGTTTTTTGTGTGTTAGGACATGTTAGAACATCCATGAACAGGACAAGAGTCACAGTTTTAAAATGAATTTAAACAGAAAAACACAACTTTTAAATTGTTGTCTTGGAATTTATTTTAAACAGTATAATGCTTGCTCTATACATTATAAAAAATACTGGTTAGGCGTATCCATGCCCAACCAGCCTATGCTGACATCTCAAAGATCAGATTCTTATTGACCTCTCAAGCTTTGCTGTTAAGGTCATTTGGTATCTGAACCTCTAGGTGGCAGCATGGGCTGGTTTTGCATGGTTGCCCAACCAGTACATACACATATCTGGAGGTGGAGACGAGTAGGGGTGGGTGGGAAATGGGCAGACTAGATGGATCAGGATGGTCCTTTTCTGCTGACACATTACTATGATACTGTGGTACATGCAGAGGGCACTAACTGTTACACATAAGTAGTTAGTTATTAGCATATGTTCAAGCAGATTTTTGGTGCAATGTGCACAAACAATAGGTTTTCTGTGCAGTGAGCTGTGTCCTTGAGGAGCGAGATATCCAACTACCTTACTTGATCACAAACAGAGGAGTACCAGAGCTCAGAAAACAGCCACAATCCTCAAAAGTATTACACACCAGGCCGTGAATTACTGTTCTTAAAGGGGTAGTCAAAATTTGTGTAGTTGAACACCCAGAAAAAAATATAATATGTGCCTTTTAATTTGCCCAGTATACACACAAAATATCACTAATACAACTTTTTCCAAACAGCATTTGTCATGGATACATACATATTTAAAGAAAGAGGAAGACCAGAGGTCCATCTAGTTTCTCCTTCCCACCAGCTCACTAAGAATGCCATCACCTGTTTTTCGGCAAAGTACTTGTTAAGTCAGAATAAAAAGGTTATTATAGTATCATTTGATACCACATGCTCTGCTTATCTATTCCAATTTCCAAGTTTTCACCACTGATTCTGTGAAGTGGTTGTTTCTAATGTTTCCTTTGAATCTTCCTATTTTCAATGATATTGAGTGCCTCTGCTTGAAGAGCCCTTGGTCTGATGGTGGTGTCCATTTTAGATCCTTGAATTCTTTTTTTATTTACTATACTTTTTCCCTGCTACTGACTGCCTGGTACCTCAGCCCAGCCATGGACTCTGCGACTTCCATGCTTACATTCTACTGTGACATCCTGATACCCCCTGGCTTGCCTCCCAGAGTGGGGTTGTGGCACCAGCCCTAAGTGCTGCATCTGACAGGAAAGGTCAGGGAGCCGGCCTGAGAGCTGATTGAAGCCGAGGGTGGGCTTCATCGAGGGTGGCTGGCAGTGCTTTTTTCCTAGACTGCCCCAGGGCAGGGACGTGCAATGACGTCCAGCATCCGCCTCACCCTATTGCGTGCTGGTACGAGTCACCTGTGGTTCCCTCAGCCTCCGCCAGGTGTCCCCTCGAGCACCAGATACTCTATCCCTCCGTCCCCCCAGAGACGGAGAGTAGTCCATGGGATGCTTGATCCTTCTCCCCTGGCTGGCCCTCCAACTCCCTGGGTCCATTCCCAAACCCGGGTTGCCGGCATCGCAAGTGGAAATCCAACCACTGTACCAGTGGGCCAGCAGATACTTGAATTCTAATCATATCTTCCTGGAGTCATCTCCTTTCTATGGAGATACAGTAATTGCAGTTCTAATAGTCAGTCCTGGTAGCTCACATTCTCCAGTGCACCTGCCATCTTGGTTCCTGCTCTCTGTACTTTCTACATTGGGTCAATATTCTTCCTGAGATATTGGAACAAGAACTGCACATGGGGCTGCACCACATATCTGTATTAGGACATTATAATATATAATTAGGCCTACTTACAAATTTTCTCTTAATACGTGCCTTATTTGTGTTTGCCTTGCTATGAGCTACCTTACAGTACTGCTCCCTTTATGATTTGTATAATTGTATTTAATACTGTCACATCTTTTTTCTGCTTGGGTTCAGTAATCCCTACACCATTCAGGTAGTATTTTACATTCAGTTCTTTTTTCCTAGATGCATTACCTTGCATTTCTCAACATTAAATTTCAATAGACAATTTGTTCTTGCTTCCCATTTCCCAAGCCTATCCAGATCCTTCCACATACATAGATACATAGACAGTGTCGGCAGATAAGGGCATATGGCCCACCCAGTCTGCCCATTTGAGCTTGTAAATTCAGTTTATGTTTTCCTAGAAGTCTGTTGCTCCTTACCCCTGACCTCCAGAATTCCTTTATGTCTATCCCATGCATTCTTAAATCCCATAATTGTCTCAGCCCCCACCACTTCCTCTGGCAGGGTGTTCCACTTGTCCACCACCCATTCTGTGAAGAAATTCTTCCTCATGTTTCCTCTGAATCGTCCTCCCTCCAACTTCATCCCATGCCCTCTAGTCCTGGAACATCGTTTTCGCTTAAAAATAGTGTATTCCTGCACCCTGTTCCTCCCTGTGAGATACTTGTATGTCTCTATCATATCCCCTCTCTCCCTCCTCTCCTCCAGGGAGTACATGTTCAGTTCTTCAACCTGTCTTCATGGGACTTGTGATGCAATCCATGCACCATCTTTGTTGCCCTCCTCTGAACCTTCTCTACCCTGTCTACGTCCTCCACGTAGGTATGGTCTCAGAACTGACACTGTACTCCAGGTGGGGCCTCACTAGTGTCTTGTATAGCGGAATTATGACCTCCCTTTTCCTGCTGGTAATGCCCTGCCTATACATCCCAGCATCCTATTTGCTTTACCTGCTGCCTTGTTACATTGTTTCCTGCCTTGAGGTCATCAGAGATGATAACCCCAAGATCCCTTTCCTGCTTGGTGCATGCTATATCCTCACCCCCAACTGATATATTGTGCCAGGGTTTTGTGCCCCATATGCATTATCTTGCACTTCTTTGCATTGAATTTCAACTGCCAAACCCCTGACCATTCTTCAAGTTTCTGCAGGTCCCTTCTCATTCTGTCTACACCCTCTGGTGTGTCTACTCTGTTACAGAGCTTTGTGTTATCAGCGAACAGTGAAATTCTGCCTTCTAGGTCCTGTGCAATGTCACTGATGAAGATGTTGAATAGGACCGGTCCTAGCACTGATCCCTGTGGTACCCCACTGGTCACTCTTCCCTCTGTGGAGTGACAGCCATTTAACACCACCTTCTGTGTCCTGCCACCCAGCCAGTTACCTACCCACCACACTACTGTCCTGCCCACACCCATATTCCCCAGTTTGTGTAATAGTCTTTTATGTGGCACAGTGTCAAAGACCTTGCTGAAGTCCAGATAGGCCATGTCCACTGCCCTCCTGACCACCTCTCTAGTCACCCAGTCAAAAATTCAATGAGGTTGGTCTGACATGACTCCCTAGTGAAACCATGCTGCCTTGGGTCCTGTAGTCCACTGACAACCAGATGTTCCACCAATCTCTCCTTCGGTGAGTGCTTCCATGATCTTCCCCACTACTGAGGTGAGGCTGACTGGTCTGTAGTTCCCTGCTTCCTCTTGTTCCCGCTTTTGTATAAGGGGACTACATCTGCAGTCCTCCAGTCTTTGGGTACCTCCCTGTTTCCAGTGATCAGCTAAACAGGATAGCCAGAGGTTCAGCCACCACCTCTCTTAGTTCTTTAAGGACCCTGGGGTGCACCCCATCTGGCCCCATTGCTTTATCAACTCTTAGTACTTCCAGTTCCTTCAGGACTCTTTCTTGTGTAAAAGGACTTGTGTCCATTTCTGCACCATTCTCACCCCTTGTACTCCCTTCAGACCCATTACCCTCCTCTTCCTCAGTAAAGACTAGGCAGAAATACCTGTTAAATATGTCAGCTTTACTGTTGTCATCCTCCACGTGGCCCCCATCCTCCCCCTTCTGTCTCACTATCCCTCCCTTTGTCTTTCTTTTTTCACTTATGTACCTGTAAAAGGTTTTGTCCCCTCTACCCACTGATTTTGCAATGTGTTCTTCTGTCTGAGCTTTGGCTTCCCTTACTGACCTCCCTGCCTCCCTTTGCTTCTCCTGGTACTTCTCCTATCCCTTCTGCCTGTGTCTTTTGTATTGCCTGAATGCAATCTTTTTGGCTTTCACTTTCTTGCTACCTCTTTGAAAACCATAATGGTCTCCTCTTCCTTTCCTTTTGCCAACCTGCTTAATGCATAATTCTGTTGTTCTTGTAATCCCATTTTAAATACTGCCCACTGTTCCTCAACCCTGATTCCTGTCCCATTCCCTTAATGCCTTTTTCAAGTATCTCCCCATTTTCCCAAAGTCTGCCCCCTAAAATCCAGGATACATGTTTTTGTGTGGTTTGGTTCTGCTCTTTTGTGATTTCAAACCACAATGACTGGTGGTCACTGTTCCCCAGGTGCTCCCCCACTGTTACCCCCATCACACGTCCCTAGTTTGTGAGCACAAGGTCCAGTATTGCCTTCTGCTGAGTTGGTTCCATGACCAGTTGCTTGAGGAAGGCACCCTGAAGGGAGTCCAGTATAAATCTGCTTCTAGTTGATGCTGCTGCTGGGATGCTCCAGTCCACGTCTGGAATATTGAAGTCTCCAACCAGTACTACCTCACCCTTGTCTGCCATCCTTTGGATGGCTAGCATCAGCTCCCTATCTGTTTCTTCCTCCTGGGCTGGTGGTCTATAGACCACACCTGTGCCGATGGCTGTTCCCATTTTTCTTTCCAGCTTAACCCACAGTATCTCTCCCCCATTTTGTTCCTCCTGGATCTCTGTGGCCATTATGTCATTTTTCACATACAGTGCCACTCCTCCTCCCTTCCTGCCTGCTCTGTCTCTTCTGAATATGTTGTAGCCAGGTATGGCCATCTCCCAGTCATGGTTATCATTACACCAGGTTTCAGTGATGTGCTACAATGTCCAGGGCTGACTGCACCATGAAAGCCTCCAGATCTTCCATCTTGTTGCTAAGGCCCTGGCATTTGCACACATGGCTTTCCATGATTTGACCTCCTAGACTGTTTCACTGTTCTACTCCAGCCCCTTCCTTGGTTGTCCTTTATCCCTGGTTCTCCTTGCTGTCTGCCCTTCTGCTGAATTTTGCCCCTTTCTGCCTATCCACCTCTTGGGCACTAATCTCCATCTTTTGCACACTGCTTTGCAGAGATAGCCACCTCTGGTTCACTGGTTCCACTGCTAGCTGTGGGGTGAGCAAGTAGGTACCCTCCTTGCTGGCCTGCTACCCCTTTGCTAGTTTAAATGCTTGTCAATGTAGCATTTAAACTTATCATTGAGTGCTTGGATTCCTCCAGGATGGATGCAGGCCGTCAGGCTTGAACAAACCTCAGGTGGGTCCCCAGTCACTAATGAATCCAAACCCTTCCTCACAGCACCAGTTCTTCAACCATGAGTTAAAGTTCCTGGTGCATGCACTCTATGCTCTCCCTTGCCTCTCGTAGGTAGTACTTCTGAGAAAGTGACAGAAGTAGCTACTTGCTTGAGACCCCTTCCCAATTTCCTAAACTCTTCCTGAACTTCCTTTGGCTCCCCATTTGCCAGGTTATTAGTACCTAGGTGGATAATGACATCCAGCTCACCCTCCCGTCTTGCCTTCCCAGTGATCCCCAGGATCTTCCTTCCATCCCTCCATGCTGTGGCACCTGGTAGGCACCTCACCTCCCTGTCCTCCCCCTCCTGTGTTCCTAGCTGGATCCCTCTTATGATGGAGTCCCCCACCAGGATTCACTTCTCCCTCCTCTGGGGTCCACTTTCATTTCTCTCCTGTTGCGATGTATGCAATCATCCTTTCTTGGGCTCATCAGTAAACTAAATGATGCAGCTGGAGGCACCCACCCCAGGTCACTTATAACTATCTTGAACCATGTACTATAGGTCTTAGAACCAATCACTTTGGCATCCCACTGGCAACATGTTTCCATGGTGATTGGTTAACATTAATATCGGTACTTACAGGAAGCTAGTCTCAACACATCACCCAGATGTAAGGAAGCAAGGATGCTGCTTTCAGAGTTCAAAGGTATCCTTTATTGGTAAAAGGTATAAAAACAAGACACACCACACATATACCCACTTCAAATGTTTCAAGTCAACATTGGAAGTGGGTGCATGTGTGGGGTGCCTTGTTTTTATGCCTTGTACCAATAAAGGATATCTTTGAACTCTGAAAGCCGGATCCTTGCTTCCTTACATATGGGTGAAGTGTTGAGACCAGCTTTTCATAAGTACCTACTCTCTTGCATTTGCTGTGGGACCTCTGTTTTTCTTCAGAGTGGCCTCTCCTTTGAACTTTCTTAACATTAATTATGACTGTGTCTCATATCCTGGAACCAGTTTTGAACTTATTTTAACATCCCTAGCTATATCAGTGTTCACTAGTTCATGTACTAGTCACCTGTGTGGTACAGCATACAGTTCTTTACTTAAGCCCAGCTATATAACATCCATAGGATTTCCCACATCTAATTCCTTGATGGCATTATTATAAAAACACACAAAAACAATTATGTTTATTTGCCATAATGTCCCCTAACAGAAACCATACTGGGCAATATATACTAAGTTGCTGTTTTGTAAGTGCATCCCCTTTTGTGGAGTCAGGACTTATTTGGAGATCTTGCTGACCCCCAGGACTCCTGACATAAAGTGGGGGACTGGTGGAAGTGCACACTTGTTGGAGTGATTATATATATTGGACTGAATGTGTGGACTCCATGGGGGCTGCCATCATGTGACCTGTTGATCTCTGGGATGGCAGTTGACAGAGTTCTCATTCCCCTGCAGAACTCTGAGAGAAGGTGGAGCAGTGATGCAGTGCCTTTTCTGAAGCTATTAGGTACCATGAACTGTGAGTACTAGGACATGGACCAATCTGTGCAGTACTAAAGTGGCTGCAATATAAGCTTGGCTGGGTGGGATGGGTTAGATCTGTGATAGATCCTTAGGAGAATAGACCTGGTCATTCTGCCTTGTGTCTGGGTTGTTGAGATAGCCATATGGGTCGAGACTGGAGAGGAGAATAAGTGGCATCTGTGTGCTAGCCTGCATGAGATGTGACAGCTTTGGAATTTAGCACATAGCAGTTTCTTATACCCATCTGGATTTTGCCAAAAGCTTGGTTGAATATGTTAGAGAGAGACAGAGAGAGAGAGAGAGACAGAGAGAGAGACAGAGAGAGAACATGGTAGAGAGGACAGTGTCTGGTTTGGGCATCTGTATCCCGTATTGAAGCACAGCTGGTCCCAGGAGCACAGTGAGACTTCAGAGGGACCAAAGCCTTCAACAGCCAGTGGAGCCACCAAACTGGTAACTGCGAGTACAAATGGAGCTTCTATTTCAAGGAACTATGTGTGAATACAGAGTTTTTTGCCAGTTGGCCATTGGTGGGATTACAGATATCTTGTTTGCAGTTACAAAGAATTTTTAGCAATTGTATGGCCTTTGGTGGTACTGTTATGGAGCCTGTTGCTCCATGCTATAACATGTGTGCACCAATGCCAGTCAACCCGTGGCATACTCTTGAGTCCAGTAATGTTTCAACACTGGGTGCCCAGGGACTGCTGTGTAGGAACTCCTAATTATTTTAGGTGTCCTGATACCAGGTGGAAGAGGGTAGCGACCTCCAGTATAGGAGGGAGAGATATTTACAAGACAAGCAATTTGGTAGCTGCAAGTAAAATGGCAGGAGCCGCAGCAAGAATTAAGTACTCACAAAATCCAGAAGCTGGGCTCAATGATCTCTTCATGCTTTGAGGAAAAAAAAAAAAACACTTCTGGGTCATAGGATAATGCAAACACTTTAATAAGCAAAGTGAAAACAGCAGCACACGCCCCCCCCCCCACACACACACACAACAATACACTTTGTCAGGACGTAGCATCAATTATGGATCCCATCCTTTACACCCAACAATTTAAAATGCAAGTGCATATACAATCAGAAAAGGCATGAGGCATTAAAGCACACATGTAGAGTCCCAAGAGTCCAATGACTATGATAAATAGCTTCCTTCATCATAGAGAAAAATTCACATTGAATGCATTTTTGCAAGAGAGGTTAAAAACAATCTTGAAATGGATGGGGGAAGAAGCTGAAAAGAACAAAGATGGACAGAGGGAAAACAATAGGAGCAGTGAGAGGTAGAGCGGAATGGAGGGGTGGGGTATTGTGGGGAGGGGAACTTACCATAAAAAAGTAGTAACACTATTTTATAACTTAAGTTGATAGCTTCTTACCTGAGTCGTCATACAGTATAGGTACAGTTATGTACCCCAAAATGGACCCCGTTGAAAACAATCATTTACTGTAGGGCTGGTGCCTGGTTTGCTTTCAACTGGTATTGCTAAGATGACTCACATCTTAGTGTTTGATGTGTAGGTTGCCACCATTCATACCCACTGTTAGTTTCTGTGTTAAAACTGGGTCTGTTTCTTTGGGTAAAAAATTATGCATTATCAGTGAGGTGCTTGGCTCAAGTCCTATCATTCCCCCTTCCCTCCCTTTTACAATCCTTTTTGTGTTTGCTTGCGCGCATGTGCAAGAAGCACATTGCATCAGCTTTCTTTACAAAGGGGTTGTGGAGGTGCGGCAGCGTTGTGCCCAATGGCAGCAGCCCATTCAGGGGCTATTCTCTGCCTGGCCAATAGAGGAGCTTGCCCTGTATCACCACAGTTAATCAAGCAGGCCACTACATCAAAGGAATTGAACCGCTGCAATCAGGGAGCACCCCGTCAGTATGCAATCAGCTGTTCGGTACGCTCCCTGACTGCAGCAGCCAATTACAGAGTTGCAAGCCGCTGGTCCCCCCCTTTAGTGTACCTTCCCGGTAAAACACTTAAAAAAAAAAAAGAAAAACTACAAACCGACAGGGTAGCCCACTCCCTGTCGGCATAATAACCCCCCAAAACATTCAGGTTCTGCCGAGGGGGGTGCACAATCCCCCTCGGCTTTTGCCCCTCCCCACTGAAACATTGTTTTGCCGACGAGGGCCCAATCCCATTGGCGCTATTCCCCAGATTTGTCAATGGGGAGCCCACCTCATTGGCATAATATTCCTCCCCAAAACATTTGGTTTGTACTGAGGGGTGCCAATCCCCTTGGCTTTTGCCCCTATCCCATGTGCTGATGGGTGTGCCCAATCTCCTGCTGGCTACAGCCCCCCCCATAAAAGATCATGGGGTGGCATGCTGGGAGCCCACTCCAGCATGCCAAATAACCCTATAAATGGAAAACGGTCCTACGATGTATTTATTTATTTTTTTTACCTGCAAAGCAGAAAATGGTCCTGTGTTGAGTCTGGAGACCCTCTCCAAACCCGCACCCACCCTCTGCGCACTCCACCTCCCCACACCCCCCTTCACTCCATACTTACCTCCGGAGTCCGTCTTGACAATCTTCGGTGGACCAGGAACATGTCTGCAGTCTTCAAAGCCAACCGCGAACTAAGGAAATGCTGGTGAGCTGTATAATGGAATACATAGGTTTTTTTCAACTTTGATGCATATCTCAGGCATTTTTTGGAATTTTGGCACCAGATTTTCAACATGGGGTTTTTGGGACCCCTCCTCATGAATTCTGTCACAGTCATGGTTTTAATCAGCCCCGGAAGGTGATTTTGTGGTCACTGCACAGAATCACCTTTTCGGGACAGAGTAACAAAACAACAGTGCCAGTGTTCATGAGGTGGGCTCTCAAAAAGCCTATGTTGCAAATCTGGTGGAAAAAATCGAAAAAATTACTGTTTTATGAGCATGCATTGTGCAGTTGCTATGCATGCTTATAACTTCGCAAATCTGCAATATTTTCATGCCACATTTTCAGCATTGGCATTTTTCCACACCTCCTTGTGAACAGTACAGCTGTCATTTTTACATCCTGCCCAAAATGTGTTTTCGCACTTCCAGCACAGAATAGCTCAGTTGCTGTGGGAAATCAGTGCTCTGGACTGATTATGAAAATGACAGTGACACTGTTCATTAGCAGAGGTCCTAAAATGCCTATGTTGAAAATTTGGTGACAATACTCCATAAAATGACTGTGTTATGAGCATGCATTGCACAGTTTGCATGCACTCTCGTAAGTTCGCACATTTATATTTTCACTCCAGATTTTCAACATTGCCATTTTTATGCACCTTCTTATGAACAGTTCAGCTGTCATTTTTCACATCCTTCCCTGAAATGTGTTTTCATAGTTCCGGTGCAGAATAGCGCGGTCACCACGGGAAATCAATGCTGGGAACACATTATGAAAATCACAGTGACACTGTTCGTTAGCAAAGGTCCTAAAATGCCTATGTTGAAAATTTGGTGACAAAAGTCCATAAAATGACTGTATTATGAGTGTACGTTGCGCAGTTTCCATGCACGCTCCTAACTTCACACATTTGCAATATTTTCACTCCAGATTGCCAACATTGCCATTTTTCTGCAGCTCCTTATGAATAGTACACCTGTCATTTTTTGCATCCTGGATGAAATGTGTTTTCGCTCTTCCGGCACAGAATAGCGCTGTAGCTGTGGGAATCCGTGTTCGGGACACATTTCAAAAATCACAGTGACACTGTACATTAGCAGAGGTCCTAAATTGCCTATGTTGAAAATTTGGTGAGAAAAGTCCATGAAATGACTGTGTTACGAGCCTGAATTGCGCAGTTTCCACGCACGCTCATAACTTCGCACATTTGCAATACTTTCACTCCACATTGTCAACATTGCTATTGTTCCATACCTTCTTATGAACAGTACAGCTGTCATTTTTCACATTTCACCCCGATATGTGTTTTCAGACATGTAGCATACAATGGCGTGGTCGGTGTGCAAAATCAATGTTTGGGACAGATTAAGAAAATCACAGTGACACTGTTCATGAGCAGAGGTCTTAAACTGGCTATGTTGAAAATTTGGTGACAAAAGTCCATAAAATGACTGTGTTATGAGTGTATATTGTACAATTTCCAAGCACCCTCGGACGTTCACAAATTAATAATCTTTTCAGTACAGATTTTCAACATTGGCATTTTTCCACACCTCCTTATGAACAGTACAGTTGTCATTTTTCACAACCTAGCTGAAATGTGTTTTTGCACTTCCGGCACAGAATAGCATGGTCGCTATGGAAAATCAGTGTTCGGGACAGATTAAGAAAATCACAGTGAAACTGTTCATGAGCAGAGGTCCCAAAATGCTTGTGTTGAAACTCTGCTGTAAAAAGTCCCCAAACTAATTACATTACAGGTGTGCTTTGCGCAGTTTCTATGTACACTCATGACTTCACTAGTTTTTATGTTGCTTGCACGCATGTGCAAGAAACATAGTGCCATCATCGGAGATTTCGGAGGTGTGTCACCTCCTCCTCCAATTCAGTCAGTGAGCTGGCAGGCGCGGCCCCTGTAAGGCAATGCATTTTGGAGCCGTCTATGACACGCCCAAAATGCAGTGGCATACAGTTGAAAGGGGGAGCTACGCCAGGTGAACACCGATAAGGGTAGTCCCCCACACACAGGCGTGTGTGTGCCCCGCGACTGCCCTGTGTAGCCAACGGGTGCCCAATCCCCACCGCTGAGCTGCTGTCGTCCCCTGAGAGCTGGTGCCACGCTGGGAGCCCACCCCAGCGTGGCAATCAGTTCCTTGGCCGGTCGGGTGCCCAATACCCATCGGCTGAACGGCCCCTTCCCTGCCACGCTGGGAGTCCACCCCAGCGTGGCAAACGGTCCCATTAATGTCTTTTTTGTTTAAACCTGTAAAACAAAAACGGTCCCATGGCGTGTCTCCCGACCCCCTCCCACAACCCGCAACAACCCACTGTGCACCCAGCCTCCCCACACCCCCCTCATCCCATACTTACCTCCGGACTCTGGCGCGATGATCTTTGTGACCGAACACGCCTGCACCTTCAAAGCCGGAACTGAGGAAATCCGTTAAGCTGTACAATGGGCTGAGATAGGAGGGTTCAACTTTATTGTATATCTCAGGTGTTTTGGATTTTGCACCATCTTAACATGGTTTAGACCCTTCTCATGAACATCACTGTCATGAGCATTCGGGGCCCAGGCTGATTTCGTGCAGTGACTGCGACAGTGACTGCAAAATCACCCTTCAGGCCTGAATACCACCTTGACAGTGACATCATTCATGAAAAGGGGTCCCAAAAACCCCATGTTGAAAATTTGGTCCAAAAATTCCAAAAAATGACTGTTTTATTTGCTGCATTGGCGTGAAGTTCCCCACGCAGGCTCATAAGTTCGCAAATTTCAATATTTTCACTCCAGATTTTCAACATTGCCATTTACCACACCTTTATGAGCAGTATAGCTGTCATTTTTCACATCTCACCCAAAATGTGTTTCCGCCCATGTAGCGCAGAATGGCGCAGTCGGTGTGCAAAATCAATGTATGGGACAAATTAAGAAAATCACAGTGACACTGTTCATGAGTGGAGGTCTTAAAATGGCTATGTTGAAAATTTGGTGAAAAAATTCCTAAAAATGACTGTTTTACGAGCGTGCGTTGCGCAGTTCCTACGCAGGCTCGTAAGTTCACAAATTTTCAATATTTTCACTCCAGATTTTCAACATTGCCATTTTACCACACCTCCTCATGAGCAGTACAGCTGTCATTTTTCACATCCTGCTCAAAACATGTTTCTGCCCATGTAGCGCACAATGGCGCAGTCGGTGTGCGAACTCAGTGTATGGGACACATTAAGAAAATCACAGTGTCACTGTTCATGAGCAGAGATCTTAAAATGGCAATGTTGAAAATTTGGTGAAAGAATTCCTAAAATGACTGTTTACGACGTCGTTGCACAGTTCCCACACGCTTGTGGGTTTTGCGAATTTTCAATATTTCACTCAGATTTTCAACATTGCCATTTTACCACACCTCCTTATGAGCAGTACAGCTGTCATTTTTCACATCCTGCCCAAAACGTGTTTCTGCCATGTAGCTATTAGGCGCTTGGTCGGTGTCTAAACTCAATGTATGGGACACATTAACAAAATCACACTGACACTGTTCATGACCAGAGGTCTTAAAATGGCTATGTTGAACATTTCGTGAAAAATTTCCTAACAATGACTGTTTTACGAGCGTGCGTTGCGCATCCTATGCACGCTCATAAGTTCGCAAATTTTCAATATTTGCACTCCAATGACTTCCAAATACCTAAACAGCACATAGAAGCAAGCAACATTTGGCATTGACAAATGCTTGTTTATATTTTCATTCCAGATTTTCAACATTGCCATTTTTTACACCTCCTCATGAACAGTACAGCTGTCATTTTTCACATCCTGTTCGAAATGTGTGTTTCACACCTGTGGCGCCAAATGCTGCAGTCGCTGTGCAAAATCACCTTTCAGCTGACAATCTGATAATGTCTCTGTTCATGCAGTGGGATCACAAAAAGCCCATGTTGAAAACTTGGAGTAAAAATACCAAGAAACGGCCAGGGTGTTAGGGTTTTCAACCATAATGCCCTACAGCCATCAGGGATATGACTTGGGATTGTCCACAGTAATGCTCATGCCATTCCACCCCCCCCATCCGCACCCTGCAGCCAGTGAGAGGCTTTGCAGTGCTCCATGGACTCTTTGGCCCCAGAATCCATCCCATTCTCCTATACTGCACACATTTCAGCATATTTCCTTATGGAATGAGATGAGTAAAGCCTGAACACCCAAGGCACACCTTGACACTTGTCAGTGTCTGCAGGGTAGAGTGAGAGGAAATGTCCTGACCATTATGGACAACAACCCAAAGGCACACCCCCAGTGCCTGCCCATCACTGCAGGGTGGGGGTGGGGTTGGCGTCAGTTCAGTACTTCACTGTCATTCCTGTACTGCATGGGCCCAATTCTCATAGGGGCCTGTGTCTGGCACAAGCTTAGCAAGCAGCATCTTGCACCAATGCCTGGTGCACCAGGGACCCTGCACTTGATTCAGGTGCAGGAGAGGTCCCAGTGGCTAAGTCCCCATGCTAGCACTGACCAGAACCCTGCAGCAAACCCCTTGCACACTGCACAGGTCCACCGAGGACCACCAGAGACTAACACAGGACCCCCTGTCCCACTAGGTAATGGGCATGTGGACCCAACCTGATGGGTCAGTGCCCCCCCACTATGTTTGGTGCAATTGGTGCCTGGCCACAGAGGTGAGTGGTGGGATGTACTGGGCACTGGGGAGCAGTCTGCACTGGTGTAGGTAGGTAACTGGCTGGGTGGCAGGACACAGAGGGTGGTGGTAAATGGCTGTCACTCCACAGAGGGAAGAGTGACCAGTGGGGTACCACAGGGATCAGTGCTGGGACCGGTCCTATTCAACATCTTCGTCAGTGACATTGCACAGGATATAGAAGGCAGAATTTCACTGTTCGCTGATGACACAAAGCTCTGTAACAGAGTAGACACACCAGAGGGTGTAGACAGAATGAGAAGGACCTGCAGAAACTTGAAGAATGGTCAAGGGTTTGGCAGTTGAAATTCAATGCAAAGAAGTGCAAGATAATGCATATGGGGCACAAAACCCTGGCACAATATATCAGTTGGGGTGAGGATATAGCATGCACCAAGCAGGAAAGGATCTTGGGGTTGTCATCTCTGATGACCTCAAGGTAGGAAACAGTGTGACAAGGCATCAGGTAAAGCAAATAGGATGCTGGGATGTATAGGCAGGGGCATCACCAGCAGGAAAAGGAGGTCATAATTCCGCTATACAAGACACTAGTGAGGCCCCACCTGGAGTACAGTGTACAGTTCTGGAGACCATACTCACGTAAGGACATAGACAGGGTAGAGAAGGTTCAGAGGAGGCAACAAAGATGGTGCATGGGTTGCATCACAAGTCCTATGAAGACAGGTTGAAGGAACTGAACATGTACTCCCTGGAGGAGAGGAGGAGAGAGGGATATGATAGAGACATACAAGTATCTTACAGGGAGGAACAGGGTGCAGGAAAACACTATTTTTAGCGAAAAAGATGTTTCAGGACTAGAGGCATGGGATGAAGTTGGAGGAGGACGATTCAGAGGAAACATGAGAAAGAATTTCTTCACAGAACGGTGGTGGACAAGTGGAACACCCTGCCAGAGGAAGTGGTGGGGGCTGAAACAATCACGGATTTAAGAATGCATGGGATAGACATAAAGGAATTCTAGAGGTCAGGGGTAAGGGGAAATAGACTTCTAGGAAAACAAACTGAACTTACAAGCTCAAATGGGCAGACTAGGTGGGCCATAGGCCCTTATCTGCCTACACTGTCTATGTATCTATGTATCTATGTGTATGGGGGGTTTGGGCACCACCTGCTGGGGCATGGGTGTGCACTGTACCACCATATGTTGGTGCTGCAATAGCACCGATAGGGCAGGCATCAGGGATCAGGAGAGCTGCATCAGGATGGGGGTACCAACATGGTACATAGGTGGCATCAGGGAGCTGTGAGGGGTGCCATTGGACCACTAGGACAGGGGCCACACATATGAGGCCACACTCTGGGGTGTATGATGGGTGGACCATCACCCATGGTATGCCACACACAAGCATGTTACCCAGAGGAGAATGTCTAAGTCCCCTTATGGCCACCCTGGCTGGTCTAAGGACACTTAGAATTTCTCCCACCAGGTGATGCCTGTGAATTGCAGGATGCAGCTTGCATTGGCCGCAGTCCCCCTACCGCCATGCCACAGTGCATTGCAGGTGCAAGTCCTGTTTGGGGCAGGTGGACTGCGGTTGGTGTGTGAAATCAATGTTTGAGACACATTACGAAGATCACAGTGACACTGTTTATGAGCAGAGGTGTTAAAATGGCTATGTTTAAAATTTGATGACAAAAGTCCATAAAATGACTCTGTTACGAGCATGCATTGTGCAATTTCCACACACCCTCATAAGTTCATGAAGTGATAAACAGTACAGCAGTCATTTTTCACACCTGGCCAAAATGTGTTTTTGCACTTCTGGTGCAGAATAGCACATTTGCTGTAGGAAATTAGTGTTCGGGACAGATTAAGAAAATCATAGTGACACTGTTTATAAGTGGAGGTCCCAAAGTGCCTATGTTGAAAATCTGCTGTAAAAAATCCCAAAACTGATTACATTATGGGTGTACATTGCACAGTTTCTACGCATGCTCATGGCTTCACCTGTTTTTGTATATTTTCACTCCAGATTTTCAACAGTGCCATTTTTTTATACCTACTCATGAACGGTACACCTGTCACTTTTCACATCCTGTTCGAAATGTGTCTTCACACCTGTGGCACCAAATGGCACAGTCGCTGTGAAAATCACCTTTTACCTAAAGAACTGATAGTGTCACTGTTCATGCAATGAGGTCACAAAAAGCTCATGTGGAAAACTTGGAGTATAAATACCAAGAAACACCCAGAGCATTATAGTTTTGGACCATAACGCCCTACCCTGTAGGGACTGACAGGCATCAGGGGTGTGACTTAGGATTGTCAACAGTAATGCTCATGCCATTCCACCCCCACCCTCACCATGCAGCCAGTGATAGGCATTGAGATGCGCCTGGGACTCTTTGCTCCCAGAGTTCACCCCATTCTCCTATACTGCACCTGTTTCGGTGTATTTCCTTATGGAATGAGGTGAATGTAAAGCCCAAACACACCAAGACATACCTCGACACTTGTCAGTGTCTGAAGGGTAGAGTGAGGTGAAATGTCGTGACCATCATGGGTGACAGCCCAGAGGCACTCCCCAATGCCTGTCTATCTCTGCAGGGTGAGGGTGGAGTTGGCATCAGTTCAATACTTCAATGCCATTCCTATACTGCATCTGTCTAACTCCTGCACTTCAACTGCTAATGCCAGCAAGCAAACATTTGGCATTGACAAATGCTTGTTTAACCTATCTTACCAATATTTATTTAATGTGATTTTGTTCTGTAATGTTTAGAAGTCATTTATGGTATTCATTGGACTATAATAGTTACACTTATACGCGTAATTTAATGTATCATGCATTTTGTAAATGTGGGCACTTGCATTTGAAATTGTGGGGTATAAAGGATGGCACCCATACTGATTAGGCCATGCCTTGTCAAAGCACATTGTTGCATGAAATGTTAGTGCCTGGGGTGGTGGTAGTGTATACTGCTGTTTTCACTTGGCTTATTAAACCTTTTGCATTATTCTACAACACTGCTTTGGTTCTTTCAACAAAGGATTAGGAGACTATTTAGCTCAGTTTCCAGATTTTGAGAGATATTTACAAACCTGTATCCTTATTCAGTGGTATAATCATCTGTGCCTTCATAGAGCCTAACTAATTATTGGCTCAGATAAGGAGTTATAGCTTGGACTCCACCTAAGAGAACAACTAACTGGGACCCAGAATGCTAGTAGTATAATGCTAACTTGCCCTTCTTTTTTTGCGGGGGTGTCAGGCTCCAAACATTTTAACTTCAGTGCTGTGGGACAGCTTTGGCTGTGAGTAGAGATGTGCAAAGTCCACAAACTTCACTCTGAGAAACATTTTGCAGATTGTGCTCAGTATGCAAAGCACAATCCATGAAATTTGCAGATTGTGGAGCGCAGGATCAGATGCGCAGTATGGAATTTTGCAGGCAAAATTCTACACTTTGCATATAAACTTTGCCCATAAACATGTAAAAAAACAAACATGAATCCCTTGCTGGTGCCTAGTGCCCCCCTCCACTGATCACCAGCCACTGTCCTCCATCACTCAGTGGGCCACAATGTAAAAATATTTTTTCAATTAAATCCCACCTGGTATCCCCCATGATCAGACACAGTTGAAACAAGAAACCCACCCAGGCCCCCACACCCCTGCTGATAGCTGTCGATCGTAAGCCAAAATGTAAAATAAAACATGCATTTTTTAAATTCAGTCCTCGGTGTCTAGTGGACCCTCAGCCCCCATCCACTCGGAAGCTCCCCACCAGTGCCACCACCCTGTTCCCACCAATCCTGAAATCATCCTGGCCGAAAAGGCCACGCTCTGGTCTCGACTCACCTCCATGCAGCCTGGCACAACTGAACTCTCAATGAATAAGTGCGTGCTTGTTTGTGTACAAGCATGTGCCCATTCATTTAGAGCTCAGTCAGGCTGCCGGCCATGGAGGTGAGTGGAGGGCTGTACCGGTAGCCCATCAGGGTGTGATTGGGATGAGGAGGAGCAGGGTAGTGTGGTCATGGTGGGGCACTCCCTGATGGGGTGGGGGGTCCACTAGGCACCAGGGATTGAATTTACAAAAATACATTTTGTATTTTTACATGGTTGCCGACTCAGTGGTCAGTGATCGTTGGGTGTGTATGGGGGCTTGGGGTGAGTTGTTAATTTCAACTGTGGCCTGCAATCGGGGGGGGGGGCACCAGGATTTATTTCATTAAAAAAACTATTTAAAGGGGGCAGACCTGGTGGTGCTGAGGGTTGAGGTGCTGAACGCCACACCTCACACCATGCCGGTGACCCATGTTCGGGAACGAGCGTGGGCCACTGGGGGTTGGCAAGGGAGTGAGAGAATTGAGCATCTGAAGGACAGCTCTCTTCTTCCAGGGAGGGAGGACTGGTGCTGCTGCTGAACTACTGCCCCCAGGTGTGGGCCAGAAGGTAGTGTGGGTCTGAGGGTGCCAGCAGAAGGGAAGGTGCTGTGGGACTTCTGCTGACGTGCACACATCTCTGGCTGTATGATGCCCAGCAGGGGAATGGAAGAAAATGGTGGACAATCACTCTGGCTGCAGGATGATGCCCAACCCTTAGCAAGCTCTGCACCCAGACCGGGCAGGAAGGTAAGTCCTGCTGATTTTGGGGGGACTGGGCTGGGGGGGGAGCAGTCAGAAGGGCAGCTGGAGATGAAGGAGTATGAACTGTATATATATAAAACTAATATATATATATATATATGTACCTGTATATTGTTTTTATGTGGTGAACTGTCCAGAGATGGTGGTGGGGGCTCTAGACTCCAGGGATTTGGTGCTAGTTCTTCTTGCATTGTGGGTTTTATGTGCAGTTTGCACTTAAAAAACCCAAAAGCAAGGCAAAGTAACAAATTGCAAAGTTTCAGTGAAAGCTGCAATTTCACAAATTGATCCACAAATGCGACTTTTGCGACTTCTCTAAAACTAAAAAAAAGTGGAGTGAAACTTTGCTGCATCTCTACCTGTGAGACAGCAAATATAAAACAATATTACTGAATGCTTTAGTCTTCTTTTCTTTATAATTTGAGGTGTTAGTTATTGGGGCAGAGGTCTGTTGACTGCAGTAGTAGTAGTAGTAAAATATTTATTTTTATACAGGAAGAGAAAACATATCATTGGGGATGTTATACCTAGTTCGCAGACAAGTCGTGGTTAAATATCATTAGTTACTCAAAAAATACATAAAATTAATCCTTATTAAATTACAAGTACAATAAAGACAAATAATCCTACATTCTACAATAAGCACAACATTCACAAATATATAACCATGTACAGTTATAAACAAGTAAAAAATGTTGTTCTAGAGGTTTGACTGTGTCATAGCAACAGACCGAGGAAGGAACCAGGAAGAGGTAGGCTCCTGTAGTCCTTGGGAGAAGCTTCTAAACTACAAAAATGAGCAAATGGAGTATTTTGTTATAAAAATTAAGAAGCTTAATTAAGTTAAAATATTTACTTATATTTAAAAAACAAGTAATTTGGCAGCCAGCAGTCATGAGACCCCAGAGACATGTTTCTGGGTCACGGACTACATAAGAGGCACCTGGAGCGAGCAGGGCTTTCTTGACATTTTGACTTCAGCACTGTGGGACAACTTTGGCTGTGAGACAGAAAATATAAAACAATATTACTGTGTGCTTAATTTTTTTTTCTTTATTATTTGGGCTGTTAGTTTTCAGGGTGGAGGTCTGTTGACTGTGTCATAGCAACATACCGAGGAAGGAACCAGGAAGAGGTGGGCTCCTGTAGTTCTTGGGAGAAGCCTCTAAACTACAAAAATGAGCAACTGGAGTATTTTGTTATAAAAATTAAAAAGATTTACTTGGGAAGCTGTAGGTAAACATCTGAAAGTGTCAGACTAAAGTTAAAACATTTATTTATATTTAAAAAAGAAGTAATTCAGCAGCCAGCAGTCATGTGACCCTGGAGACATGCTTCTGGGTCACTGACTACATAATGGGTGCCTGGATTGAATGGGGCTAGTGCACGGCATGGAGCGCAGATACGTGCACAGAGACTTGCATATCTTGTGTGTCCTGCATGGACAAAGGGACAAGGACAGCCACTATACTACTGATAATCAACATATATATATATATATATATATATATATATATATATATATATACTATATTTATTTAGAGTTACATTTTCTCCTCTCAGAGTCCTCTACTACCCCTCTGATGTCCCCCCGCACATGAACCGGGTATGAGGCCCCCCTCCCCTGAACCCCATGACTTACCCTTCATCGCAGGGGGTTGGGAGCAACTTGAATCACCAGACCAGATGAGTATTCGGGGAGGTGCCTTCCACGGCCATTGCGGTGGAGGACCATCGTCATCCTGCAGAGGACTCCTTTTTTTACTTTTTCCTGTCTTCCCCCCAGGACTGCGGTGTGCAATGGTGCCAGTGGTGGCAGTGCACATGCACCCATGCACACCACCACCAAGTGCCTGCCCGAGTCACTCACTCTCAATCTTTAGCACTAGTGTGCCACCTCCCAGCCTCCACTAGTGGGGCAGGCAATTGCTGAGCACTGCTAACCCCCCTCCCCAGAGAAGGAGAGCAATCCTAGGGATGCTCAATCCTTCTCCCCTCTGCCAACCCCAGTGGCCCATGCTCATAGCACAGCAACAAAAGCGATGTGGTGTGGGGTTACCACCTACCCCACCCTCTCCCACACATCAACAGGCATTGGGGTATGCATTGGGGTCAGTGGCCTAACCTCATCCCATTCCATGTGTAAAGAAGCTGAGGTGGTGCAGTACAGGAGAATGGGGTGAGAGTTAAGCATGATGACCCCAATGCACACCCCGATGCCTGTTGGTGTGTGGGGGGGTGGGGGTAGAGTGGTGGGGTGGTAACCCTAACAATCACATTTCCATGTTTTTGTTGCTGTACTATGAACCCTAACTGATGCATTAATAGAGTTTTTTGCCATGAATTTCCCTTCTTTTTGAGAAAGTGTAATGTAACTGATTAGTGGTATGTGTTACTGGGAGCATGGTCCCTCCGGGCCCTGTGTGCCCTTCATATTGCCCATTTTTGTGTAATGGAATGCATCTGTAGGAGTGCAGGCCCTCTGGGCCCTGTGTTTCCATTTACACAAAACTACGGAGCCATACAGCAGCCCTACAGGGCAAGGAACCCTTGTAACATTAATTTGCTAATATCTCAGCAACCATAGCAGCTAGGAAAAAAATTCCAGTGCTGTTGTAATCATGACAGTGAGTACTCCACATGAGATACATCAACTAAATATGTATCTTGCATCATTTACAAGATATGGGCACCAAAATACACTGAAAAGGCAGCCTTGGAACCCTTGTGACACTAATTTGCCAGTATCTCCATAACCACAGCAAGTAGGAAAAAATTCCACTGCTGGTGTAAACTATGATTTCCAAACTTGTCTCTACAGATTAGTTCACCTGAAGGTGAACTAAGCTGTGGGTAGCTAAAACTTCATATCACGCTTCATTTTTGAGATAAGGGCACCGGAAGGCTTCATAGGCACCACAATGTTATACTATGGAAAATTTCTCAGCTTCAGAATGCTGTAACTTTGGGCCCATTGAATGTTTTGGCACCAAACCACCAAAAGGCACATCTGTGAGAGCAGGGCTTGCCACTCTGCAAATGTCAGCCCAAAAGCCCAAACCGTTTTGTTGCATGGTGATGGCAAATATTTGCAGTTTTTGTACAAAATACTTCAGCAAAATTGAGAAAGTTTTGCAAAAAACAGCATGAAACTTTTGCATTTGCGAAAGTGTCACGGTCATTTCTTTCACAATTTGCAAAAGTACTGTGGAGCCACTTTCAAAAATGGCATTTCTAGGGGGTTTTACCCCCCCAAAAAAGATAGGGCTGGCATCCTCAGTACCAGACTAGGTAAACCCAACAGTCGGTGTTTACCTAGAGGGTTTTAAATTTAAATGCCAGGATTTTTCTCTCTCACTAACTAAAAACAAGATGGCCATAGCATGAAAGTAAAAGAGCCATTTGAGAAAGTAAAATTGTACTTGCAACACTTTCGTGAGACACATATATTTTTTCCCCATTGACTGTAATGGGAAATATGGTTTTTGAATAACTTTTGAAAGGTTTAATATTTTTACACCAAATCTTCAAAAGGCATATCAGTGACAAAGACTGCATCTTCCCTGAAGATTTCAAACCAAACAGCCAATCCATGTGGGCTGTTGGCGTGAGCAAAAAAATGCACAAAAAGTGTTTTTTTTTTTGTGTTTTGTGACATTCTGCTGCTCTGCAACTGTACAACCAACCGTAACACAACTTGCTAGATCCAGAGATCTATGGTACTAGACCATGCATGCAAAATTTTAGGCAAATCTGTCATACGGTAGCAAAGTTATTAAGGTGCAAAATTTGAGGTTTAACATTAACGTGCTTATTCAACCCTAACTATAGTGCCACCACCATGGCACTATAATAGTAAGTATTTCTTTACATCAGTGCTCTGACAAGCTACTTTATTATACTGCCTTGACTGTTTTCAGCAGCCCTAAACTACATAATCCAGCAAAAGCTAGCATTTATTGTTGTTTGTTCTTCTTAAATCAATTGCCCATCATTAAATAAACATGGATGCCTATAACCTTTCAGAGGGTTTTCTGTTTATCTTATGTAACGAGGGCACTATCTCCAAATGTTGTAATTGCTTTATGTATTGAACAGACATTACTGATCCAAATCTTGAGAACTATGTTTGCCTAAAATGTATTGAAATGGGACACTTACTAACAGAAGTAAAGACACTAAAAGAACAAGTTAGAAAGAACACCCTACATCTAGTATATACTGCTCCAAAAGAAAAAAAAGAAAAGGAGACATTGGAACAAAAAAAGATATAGAAGACCCAGACACAAAACCTGAACAAAATAATATGGAACAATCTAAAATGGATGTTGCAGATTGGACTGTAGTAACTAAAAAAAAAGGGAGGAGGGCTTTTGGAAATTAAGATTTAATGCTAAAAAATAGATATGAGCCTCTAAGCACAAAAGAAAGTGGTAAAGAACACGGGGTAACTGAAAAAGTAATTGTTATAGGGGGTTCAGTTTTATGCACTTAAGCTCTGTTGGCACCAAAAGACTTGCTCTGTTAATAAACCATGAACTACCTGCTGAACGTTTAAACCGACCCCTGAGGTGGGAGGGTCAACTCCAATAAAAAGCACAAAAAATAATTCCCTGGCAAAAAAAACAAACAAGAAAGGTCAAAATCGAAATACTATTCATTGCTACTTAAGCAATGCTAGAAGTCTACACAACAAAAAAGATGAACCTGAGACAATATCAAAGCCTGATGGAAATGCAGGTATGGCCTTCATAATTGAAACTTGGTGGACAGGTGAAGATACCTGATGGAAGATATCCCTGGTTACAGGCTCCATGAACTGGATAGGGTTGGGAAAAGGCTGGTGAAAGCATATATATCTGAAAAGATACAGACTGTGAACATTTCAGAAAAAATAAAATCTAGTGGTAGTAATATGGAGACCTTATGGATAAAAATCATGAAAAAGAGTGGAAAACACTTTATAATAGGTATATGTTACAGACCACCAAATGCAAACAATGAGATATCAGAGGCAATAAGTTTGGAACTTGAGAAGGTCTGTGAATTAGGAAGCATAATCTTTCTGTGTGACGAACTTCAATGACATTAGTTGGGAAACAATGAATGCCACTAAACACCAAAGTAAAGAATTCCCAAAAATCACTGAACAGCTTGGACTAAGGTAACACATAAAATTTCCCACTTGAGGAGATAACACTTTGGATATACTACTAAATACCAATGAAATAAATGTCACATACTGTGAAATCGATGCTCCACTTAGAAGTAGTGACCATAGCAGTATTTTCAATGTGCTTACGCAACTTGGTATGATTATCTGCTTGTGTGACTTAGATACATTGTGGCTGTTCACCTCTCTATCCATGGGATATACCACCCTGTAGGAGTACGATGGTGAGGAACCCTAGGGGAGGGTTCCACCCCATAGGTGCTATGGGAATGATTTCCTTGGCTAAAGGTAGCTTAGGAAAAAGCCCACGGGAGAGAGACATGCCACTGGAGGAGGAGGAGGGGAGGATGGTGGAGCAACTAAAGAAACAATCCTGGATTAGCCAGGAGGAGCTGCCTGTAAAGGCCTGATGGGGGAGTGGTTTGTTGCTCTGCCCATCGAACTACAGGCATAGCCTTGCAATTTGACGTGCTTATGCAACTTGGTATGATGTATGTTTGTGTGACTTAGATACATTGTGGCTGTTAACCTCTCTGTCCATGGGATATACCACCATGCAGGGGTACAATGGCGAGGAACCATAGAGGAGTGTTACACCCCTGTAGGTGCCATGGGAATGATTCAGTTGGCTAAAGGTAGCTTCGGAAAAAGCCCAAAAAGAATACCCAAAATGGTGTCAAGCATCGAAGGAGGGGAGAAGTCACAAGATATTGAGGACAGAAATGGAGGTCGATAGATGTAGATGGGAAGGACTGGAGAGGAACAGGAGATGATGAGGACAATAAGCAGGATGAAATCTGACATGATGCAGAAGGGTGGGACTTCCTAAGGAGAGAGGGAACAGCTGGGGCAGCCATCTGACTCCATCCAACAGTGGAACCTCACTACGGAACCCATGAAAGCACTAACCCTATCTAATTATTATGACCATTGGCACGGAGGAGAGGAAAAATTCCCTTTGAGGAGGAAATCTCTGTGGATCCAATGCCTAGGTAGCCTTCCCTCCAGGCTGAAGGATGTTTTGGTTAGTGATGGCTCAGCTACTGCAATTTAGAGTCAAGATTGAGGGAAGAGGGAAAAAAATCCAATTTAGATGAAGCTCACGCTCTGTCCTTCTAACAGGAATGCTGTTGAGGGTTGTGAGCAATGTCTCTGCAACTAGGTGCCTAAAAGCAAAAGAGGAGAGAATTGACTGCAGAGGCACTCAGCTGGCCTACACGAGCCTATGAAACAGACCAGGTGAACCAGAGTTGGTCAGATGGAGGATAGCGTAAAGGGTGCCCCTGAACCCGCTCGGACAGCCAAAGGGGTCCTACTGATTAGATCCTCACCCCTCGGAGCTTGAAGTCATAAATTCTACATCCAGATGTTTTGCCAAGATGAGAAATGACTGAAGGTCTACCCAGAGTGAAGACATTCTCGCTATGGGTGAGGAAGAAGGACCCCACTCCAAGCTTCCCATGCTCTAGTTGTGGACTTCGGTGGTCCAGAGCAAGACCATCAGCTACAGGCTAGCCCCAAGCCATGGAGCAATGGACATGGAAGACACATCTCCAGGTGGGGAACAGATCGAGTCGAAGTAGCATAAGACCCACATGAGGGGTATGCTTGGACAGGCAATGCGAATGAACAGACCCACCAATAGGTTTGATGAAGCGAAGTAAACCATGATTTGTGTCTGGAGGAGAAGATTGCAAGTAGCAATCATAGGAATGCGTGTCAATCAGGTCCTTTGATAAGCCAAATTAGGAGTGGATTGATTACACAAGAGTGAGTAAGAGAGAGAGAGATGAGGACAAGCGGGCGCAGCACACAGCCGACAGTGAAGGTACGAATATCAGGAGTAAATATTAGGTATGATGTCAGGTAGGGTATAGCAAGGATGAGGTTCGAAATGAATGGAGGTTAACACAGAGTAGAGGGAGATATGAGTCAAGTAGTCAGAAATGTAGGACTCGGGTAAGAGAAAGATGAATAAGTACGGTGATGGCGGGATAGGAAAACACCCCCAAAAGAAAGCATGGGGGTGAAGTAGGAGAAGAAGTGAGGGTCAATGGAATGGAGGAAGGTGGGGGCCAGCCCCAAGGTGAGAATGTCTGTTACCTGGAGCCAGGGTGCCCACCGTGACCCAGCAGTCCCCTGCTGTTGGTAAAATAGAGGGCCACAAGTGGTACCGGGGTACCAGAAAGCAGCTGAAAGAAGGAAAGAATTGAGGCAGTGCATAGCACCAAAGCAGACCATGGTGAAGCAGAGGGGAAAATTGAGATGCCTGTCCATTTAAGACAGGAGAGGTTGTATCCTGGAAAGGAGAAAGCAAGAGAGAAAGGGAGAGTTGCACATAAAGCAGCAGTGCCTGCTGCAAGACAGTGGCAGTGCTTAGAGAAGTGTGATTGCCCGATCAAGTCGGTGTGCAGGGTATGGCCAAAAAAAGAGGATAAGTCTCCCTCAGGTAAATAGATACAGGAATTCAGTGTTGGTATGGAGCTTGGGATCCGAGGTCTCCCCCCCAAGGAAGACTTGCAAAAGTGTAAGCAATAAATAAAGTGTTCCAGCTTTCAGCGAACCCTCAGGCCAACGTTGTGTGCAGAACAGCATGGAGGGATACGCTGGTTCTGCAGGAAGTGGAGGGCAATGAGCCTAGCAGAAGGATGCTGAGGAAGGGCAGGCACCAAAGAACCTGTGACAGAAGGAAGGTGGGGTGAGGTACGAGCCACAGAAGCAGCAGACAGGAGGGGGAAGGGCAGTGGCAGAGCGCCAGAAGAGAAAGCAAGTGCAGCGGGAGTCAGTGAAAAGCCACCATCCCAATGAAGATAAAGCAGGCTGTAGAGTGTGATGGTGGGGGCACACTGATGCAGGGCAAGTGGCAAGGACAAAAGAACAGATGAGTGAGGGGAATGAAAGTGGCAGAGAACAAGAGGAACAGGAAAGTAGACGGGCCAACAATCGCGAGCAGCAGCAGCACCAAGAGAAGGAATGGAGAGAGAGGGGAGTGAGAACAGCTGAAGGCAGTACAATAGAACAGGGATGACAATGAGGAGAGACAAAAGCAAGGTACAGGGAGAAGAGGAAGCCTGCCTGATGGGGGAGTGGTTTGTTGCTCCGCCCATCAAACTACAGGTGTAGCCTTGCAATTACTTTTCTTTCCATGAATGTATTTCTATAAACAACTATCTCCCAGGATACTCCCTGCTGAGGCATAACAGGCCTGGTTAGAAAAGGGGTGGTGGGGTGGCTCTCTACATCTATGAGCCCCTCTCTCTCTCTCTCTCTCTCTGCTACCCCAGGCCTCCATTCCAACCCTATCTCACCCAGTGAGTGGCTCCTAGTGGAACTGACCCGAGGTGCAGCAAAAAAGATGTATGTAGGTTGCTGCTTGAACCCCCCTCCAGGCCGCCAAGCAGGTATCACCGCCCACCATGAAGGGATGGGAAGCCTCTTCCCCACCAGGGACACCATCCTTCTTGGGGATTTCAACCTAGACTGGCAGGAACCTGATTACTCTAACCAACTCAAGCTCCATATCGTGCACTCTGTTTGATGCCATTAGTGATCACTCCCCCACCTACCTGGTCTGGGCCTCTAAGACCATGCGCCCACCCCATAAACTACTCTCCTTCCATAATTTCAATCACCCAGACATCCCCTCCCTCCTTCATGGTGTTTGAGTGATAAACTGGTCAACCTTCTACACCCTCTCTGATGTGTCTAAGGCTGAGAGTTTCTTCACAGCCACACCCCTCCATCTCCAAAATCAACATTTCCCCCTGACTACTTGCCGAGTTAGGGATGGCTGTATGCACTGGGTTGCCAAAGATCTCCTGGCCATGATGAGGGAAAGGGATAAGCTATGGTCAGCCTACAAAAAAGGCCCCTCCCCTGCCCGATGGAACTAATACTGGTGGCTACGAAACATTTGTAAACAGGAATCCCTTGCCATAAAGCTTGCCTTCTTTCAGGGCAAAGGGACAGTCTTGGTGACCCCCATCTCTTCTGATGTAAGGTCAGCTCATTACTCTGCCCGCACACTCATAACTCCATTATTCACCTTGACACTCCCTCTAGACGTCTGGCCGATCCCATTGCTGTGGCTGAGGCCTTCAATACAAAATTCACAGACCTGTCTGCCCTCCTTATCAAGCTGCCACCCCTGGTGACCACTGCTTTCTCTGATCATCCCCCCACCCATATCCCTCAAACTCCTCCCCTCCCCTCTTTCTAATTCCAGACTATCACCCCCAGGGACACTGCCAAACTGCTGAAGACCCTGCCTAGCTGGGGCAGCCCGGGCAGTGATGGTCTTTTCCCTGCTATGCTTAAACTTATATCACCTGCCATCTTAAAACCATTCACCTACCTCTTTAACCTGGCATTGACTACCACCTCAGTGCCCAACACTTGGAGGCATGCCAGGATGGTCCCGATTTTTAAGACTGGTGACCCTCTATGCCCAGATAATTATCAGCCTATATCCTTGCTCCACCAACTTAGTAAACTCCTGGAAAGGATTGTCCACCGACAACTTTCTGACTATATTGACACAGACAACCTACTGCCCAGACAGCAACACAGCTTCCATAAACATAACTCCACCACGTCTGCCCTTGCCCTGTTTACCAATCATATTCTTAGGAACATGGACCTTGGAAGGGCAACTGGTGCCATCTTTATCAACCTGTCTAAAGCTTTCAACATGGTTGACCACACCCTGTTACTCTCCTTCCTCTGCGCCCTTGATTACTCTACTGAGACCATGTGGTGGTTCCAAAGTTACCTTTCAGATAGATCTCAGTTGATATGTGTAGGATCTTCCACCTCCCTTGACCAACCAGTCACTACTGGTGTACCCCAGGGCTCCATCCTGAACCCACTCTTATTCTCCCTTTTTATAAACTCTCTCCCTTCTGACTGTCTCACTTGTGATGTCCTATTTTATGCAGATGACCTTGTCCTCTTCACTAGTGAAAAGGCTCTTGAGAATATATGCAGGGCTTTATCCACTAACTACTCTGTGGTGCACACCTGGTTCCACTCACATCGCCTAATTGTTAATGCTAAAAAAACTAAAACCATGCTATTTGAATCTAAACTCTTCCTATCTAAGGTCACAAAGGCTGGGTCCACCCTCTCAGTAGTCTCACCAGATGACACTGTACTTGAAAATGTGCTATCTTTCAAATATCTGGGTGTTATCCTGGAACCGTCCCTCTCCTTTTCTGATCATATCTCCTCTGTTATCCACTGTATTAACCAGAAACTTGGTTTGGCTCATCGGATAAAGTCACTTCTGACCAGGGAAGCTGGCTTAGCCATTGCCCAAGGCAACCTGCTACCCTTAATTGACTACTGCTCCCCTGTTTACTCACACACATCCTCAGCCTTGCATGCGCACCTCTGCTTCACATACAACAACATATGTCATTTCACTGTCCTGGCACCATATTCCACTCACCACTGCCACCTCTACCAGACTCTTGGCTGGCTCCCACTACACTACAGATTTGATTACGGGCCTGGCTGCCTCATGGACAGCACCATCAGACATGGTGAAGCCTCCCTTAATATGTCTCTCCTCAAGACCAAAACTCCCTCAAGGTGTCTGCGTGCATCCTCAGCCCCCCCCCCATGAATATCCTGAAAGTCTCCTTGGCTATGGGTAGCAGAGCATTATCTGTAGCTGCTTCCACTCTGTGGAACAGAATCCCTATACCCATCCACTTTCTGGACTTCCATGCCACTTTCAAGACACATCTCAAATCCTGGCTGCTTGATGAGGCCACGTGCCATTGCTAGCTTGGATAACCCTCCCTCCTACCTTTCCGACTTTTCCCTCTTGGGCTGCTTTGGTCTCCCCTGCCCTCTTTCATTTCTTTGGACTCCTGTCTTACAACTCTTACTGCCTGCTTCTTGGGCTCTCCCACTTGGCTATTGTTCTGCATGTCTCCCCCCCCCCACCCACCGTTTGTTTTCCATCATGCATTAATTTGCACTGGCCACTTATCCTTAATTAATAATTGTATAATAATTGTTGCTTATCAAGATGTATTGATTGTTTTTTTCAGCCTCTCATTAATTTTACTTTCCTATGTCACTTTCTTTGTTCACCAATGATGTTTGTATATCCACTTTATTCACCAATGATGTCTGTATATCCACATGGCTTGTACTCATTGTATAACTTGTCACTACCTCTGTAACTGCTGCCTGTGTGGCCCGGGTCATGCCTGAAAATGGTCCCCTGGATCAGTGCACTTACCTGGTTACCAAAGACTTAAATAAATAAAAATTAAATAAAGGATTGCAGGGAGATTTATAACTATGATTCTGCTAATCAAATCCTCATTCAAGAGGAATTACAAAAAAATTGCCTGGAAAGCTAAACTAAGCAATAAAACCACCAGTGAAATGTGGGACACAATCAAAAGACTCATATTTAGAATATGTGATAAACACACAAAAAGATAAAAAAAAATATAACAACAGGGATTGTTATGGTTCTGTAGGAAGTTAACCAAGGCGGTGAATGAAAAAAAGATGACATTCAAGAGGTATAATGAAACGCAGAGGGAGGAGGACAGGGAGGTGTACCAAGTAAAACAGAGGGTAGCCAGAAAGGCAGTGAGGGGAGAAAAGATGCAGACAGAGTAAAGGATAGCCAAAGGGGTAGCTTAAGGGGATAAGACTTTGTTCAGGTACATAGGTGAGAAAAGGAAAACACGGGGGGATAGTGAGGATAAGGAGGGCTGCAGGTGGAGACTGTGCAGAAAAGGACCAAGAAGAAGCTACTACCCAGAACAGGTATTTCTACTCAGTGCAGTGAAGGGGGACAGACCCCAAGGAGTAGCAGGAATAAAGGGAGGAGTTGGACACAAATTCCTCTGACTGAAAAGAGAGGAGAGAAAGAGGAGAGGGGAGGAGAGGAGAGAGAGGAGAGGAGGGGAGGGAGGGGGAGGAGAGGAGAGGAGAGGGAGGGAGGGGAGGGAGGAGAGGAGAGGAGAGGAGGAGGGAGGGAGGAGGGAGGGAGGAGGAGGAGAGGAGAATCCTGCAGTAAAACTTTTGAAATTAGATAGTTTGCAACTTGTGATGCTGCAGGAGTCGTTTATATGGCTACATGTACCTGTGGTTCATTTTATGTGGGAAAAACTAGCAGATGTTTAAAATTAAGAGTAGGTGAACATTGTAGAGTGATCAAAGGGGGTGACGTTAAATGTGCTACCATGATGCATGCTACAAAAACATCTGATCCTGCAATGCATGAATTCAAATTTAGGGTCATAGACAGGGTCAGTAAACATACAAGGGGAAGGGATTTCAATAATTTGGTGTTGAGGAGAGTGGCATTCTGACCTTACAACTCACCGACAACTAAACTGCCTGGACTTAATGCCTCATTTGAAATAACACTGTTCATTAAGAAATGGTAAGGGAATTCAGACATTCAAGGCATCTGTGTGATGATACCCCCTAAGGAAGGCTGGGAGAGCTGAAGCGCATGGGCAGAGCTACAGTTTGGGCTGTTTAAAAAATGCTTTAAAATCTACATACAGTTTCTTGATTTTTCTTGAAACTGCAACTGATTTGTGTGCTACACTGTTTGGACTTTTATTTGCAACTGTTAGTAAGCTAGCCACCTACTTGTGTTTAAGCACCACCTTATACCGTTTGGTCACAGTAAATACTGTTGGGATCTGATTGTGGAATGAGAGATTGTGCAAGGTAATGTTAAAATGGAACATAGGAATGGGTCTTTTTTAAGTAATTATGTGTATATTTTAAAAGTGATTTTATTACAAATTGTGTAATATATTGTTATATGTTATTTAGGAAAATAATTTAAATTTCATAACGTAGTAACTTGTGAGTTTGTGATATGCTAATTAAGTGAATTTTAACTATCACATACAAGTGTTTTGTATCTGTATGGTGACAAAAAAACAATGTCACGGGATTGAGTGTGTTTAAGAGCCAAAGTAAAATTCAAACCTATGCCTTTGATAAAGAACACACAGTCTGAAACGTGTCAGCTGGTATGTGTTTCTAAATTAGGCACTGAATAAATGCAGTTTGGATTATAGACTCGTTTTAGTGGGATCCATGACAGTCAGTTGACAAATTCGTTGTCAACTGACATTACAACGACACCTTTATGTTGACTGTATTTACGTTCAACATAAAGGTGGTCACTTTGGACTGTGTTTTCTTCAGGGGTCTTAACCCCTGAACCCCCCGATGTGGGGATCTCTGCCCCATGCACCACCCCATAACTAAAGTAATCAACTCCAAGTCGGAGTTGATTTGGGGAGGGGGTGCAAGAGCCCCAGAAAGAAGTGCTGGCATCCTGCGCCAACACTACAGCGACCTGGTGTTGTTGTTGCTGTAGTGTCAGTCCCGGTAAAATTGTTGTCGTAGCAACAGCATACCATTTTGGAGTGGAGTCCTTTTAAAATAGAGATGGAGAGTGCCTGATTTATTTTCACATGGATTCATGCTGTTTTAACATGAGCACCCCATGTCAGTGTTGTTTCTTGATGTTAAACTAAAGTACACCATGTTTTGCCTGCATCTTCCTGCAGGCCCATCCATGTCACCACTAATATGTTGACAAGCGGGAAGCTCTGGGACTAAATGGCAGTGACAGTGCACTGAAACCATTGATTTTTAATAAGCAGAACCCAAGAACAAGTCAGCCAGTGCACAGAAAGCAAACAATGATATATGTGAGTAGCCTTAAAAATGTCTACAAACATGAGCACATACTGGAGGCAACATTGGAGTAGTTCAACAGCTGGTTTACTCCACACAGTCTAACACCAAGGATGATGGTAACTGATGATGGGCCTACTACTGTGGAGTCAAAGCAGTGTCTGGCAGACATTACAGCCATATGCCAAGCCTCACAAACTGTTTCTAGTTGGTGGTGTGAGAGTTTTCTGTCCTATTGGAGAGTCACCAGGCCGACATTATTGGCACAGTGAAAAAAAAAAAAACTGCTGTCAACTTCTTTCGCTTCTCCCTCTCGTTGAAGGCACACCAGGCTCCTAAAGTCATCCGGCAGACGAAACAATTGCCACTACATCCTCAGACAGGATGTAGCAACTTAGTGGCGTTCCATTAGTTATACTGTATATTTAAACAGTTCTTGTTAGGTGGCTAGCCTACATAAAAGCAGAGAATTTGACAGCTGATTAGGACTGATTGGACCACCCAGTCTGCCCATTTTTCCTTACCTACAGTATCACTGCAGACCTTAATCGATCTCCAGCTCTTTTTCCCACCCCCTTCCTTTTAACTAAGATATCCTTATGCCTATCCTATGCATTCTTGAACCCCCACTGCCTTCAACCCCACCATCTCCACTGGAAGGCTGTTCCAGAAATCCATCACTCTCTTTTAAGAAGTAAGGAGGCAGTATAGCGCAGTGGTCTAAAGCTCTAAGCTGCAAATCTGGTGACATCCAGCAGACCAGACCTTGGTTTGAATCCCACAGCATCCCCTTGCATACTGTGTGACCCTGAGCAAGTCACTTAACCTCCTTGTGCTCCCAGGCCACTCCTGTAAAAAAGCTTCCAGCTTAGTGTGCTATACCTGGTTAAACAACTAAATTAAAAAAAAAAAGTACTTCATCATATCTCGCCTGAATCTACCCCCTCCAACTTCATAGCATGTCCCTTTGTTCTTCAGCTTCTTTTTTTCTGAAAAATACTTCTCTCCTGTACCTTATTTACTCATGAGGTATTTTAAAGGTCTCTGTCATATCCCCCTCTCCCTCCTCTCTTCTAGGGTGCACATGTTGAATTCCTTTAGTCTCTCATCATAGGGCTTTTGGTGCAGACCCTGTACCATTCTGGTTACCCTCCCCTGAATTGCCTTCACTCTGTCTGTGTGATTCTGGAGATGTGGTCTCCAAAACAGGACACAATTCTCAAGGTGGGGTCTTACCAGCGATCCATGCAGGGACAACACAATCTCCCTTTCTGTTTCTGCTGGTGATACACCTCCCTATGCACCCTAGCATCACACTAGCCCTCCCCACTGCCTTGTTGCACTGCCTGTCCACCTTTAGGTCATCCAGTAGATAATTATCACCAGACCTCTTTCCTGATTGGTGGTTGTCAGTACTACTCCACACATTTTGTACTCCACCCTGAGTTTCTGTGCCCTAAGTGTAGTGTGTTGTCCTTTTTTACATTTAAACACAGCTACTATACCCATCACCACTCCTCGAGTTTCCTCAGGTCTTTGCTCATCCTTTCCACTGCCCCTTGGAGAGTCCAGCCTATTACAGATTTTGCTGTCATCCGCAAAGAGCCAGGCCTTCATTTCCAGTTCATCTGCAATGTCACTTACAGAGACATTAAAGAGAACCAGTTCCAGCACTGATCTCGGGGGCACCCTGCTGCTCACCCTACCTTCCTCAGAGTGAATTCTCTTTATCACCACCCTCTGTCACCTATCCCCTAACCAATTTCTTACCCGGTTTACCACCGTTGGACCCACTTCTAAGCTACCAAGCTTGCTTACTAGTCTCCTGTGTAGAATAGTGTTGAAAACTTTACTGAAATCTAGGTAGGCCACATCAACTACTCCACCCTGATCTAATTTCTTGGTCATCCAGTCAAGGAACTCTGTAGTTTCATTTGACGTGACCTCACCCCTTTGAATCCATGCTGTCTCGGGTCTTGTAACCCATTGAATTCAAGATATTCCACAATTCTTTCCTTCAGCAGTGCTTCCAGTAACTTTCCCACTACTGATGTCAGGTTGACTGGCCTATAATTTACCATCTCCTCCCTACTACTACTTTTGTGAAGTGGGACTACATCTGCCCTCTTCCAGTCCTCTGGAACCACTCCTGTTTGCAGTGAGCTGTTAAACAGAACCTTCAGAGGTGCAGTCAGTACCTCCTTGAGCTCCCTCAATACTTTTGATTGCACCCCATCTGGCCTCAGTGCTTTGTCCACTTTCAGATTCCTCTGAAAAAGGACTGGAGTTTACCTCTCCCCCACCAAAACTCCTGTTACTTTTTTATTGTCTCTTCCCTTCTCCTTCTTCTGAGAAGACTTTACAGAAGTATTTGTTGAAGATGTCTGCCTTTTCCTGTACCCCTCTGCACAGCATCCGCTTCCCTTTGTAACCTTATACTCCCTCTCCTGGTCTTCCTCTTTTTGCTTATGTACCTAAAAAAACACTTGCCCCCTTTTCGTAGCACCTGGGCTGTTCTCTCTTCACTTTGTGCCTTTACACTCCTTACTGCTTTGCCTGCCTCACTCTATTTCCCCAGATACACCTCCCTGTCCTCCTCACTCTGCATCACCTTACAACTTCTGAATGCAGCCCTTTTAGCCTTTACCTTTTTTGCCACCTCTTTTGAGATCCATAGTGGTCTCTTTTTCCTCTTGCTTTTGCTTACTTGCTTGACACAGAGATTTATCACTTTAAGTATGTCCCCCCCCAACTGCCATGTAATGCCCCTAGCCAGGTCATCCTTTCGGCAACTACCCATCTTTATAAAAATCTGCCCTCATGAAGGTCCAGCACCCTCACACTTGTTTGGTTTGATTCAAACCACACTATACGGTGGTCACTGGTACCGAGTTGGCCACACACCTTGATGCTTGCAGCACTGTCCATGTTAGTGAGAACCAAGTCAAGTATTGCCCCTTCACGAGTGAGTTCACTGACTAATTCCCTGAGGAATGTCCCCTACAGGTTGAACAGAATGTCCCTGCTTCTAGCTAAAGCTGCAGCTCGGAGGCTCTAATCTACATCCAGTAGGTTGAAGTCCCCTATTAGCAGCACCTCCCCCTTTTCTGCCTTTTGTCAGTGGCTTCCACCTGTACCTCATCTAACTCCTCCCTCTGTGCTGGAGGTCTGTAGATGATGCTTGTGTGAATTTTTTCAGTTTTTCAAGATGGCTGCCAGGCTGGGTTGTGCGATCGTCTACTCCTTAGAAGATTTACGTTGTAGTTGAGCATCTTTTTTCATTTTTAAAGTTTTATTTCAACGTTTTGATTTGTTTTGTTAGCGGTATTTTTGCCGCTTTGTTTTACATTTTATTGATTTATTTAGTCGCGTTGGTCGCACTGATTAGTTGGCCTTCCACTTTTGGATCTGGGATTGAGGAGGATCAGTGGGTTGCTGTACAGTGTATTGCTCCCTCATTTTTGATTGTGTCCGAGTACTGACGCCGCATTTTTATCATTAAGTTACCCAGTCCTGGTAATCGGTCGGGCGTCTAGCATAGTGATTGGTACGAGCTGCGGCGTGGTACAAATGCTGGTGATGCCCGTTCGTGGAGTATAGGACGGCTGGTTTACTCTGCCGTCTGTTTATCTGGTGTGCGAGGATTTGTGGATCTGGGGATTTTGGATCTTATACAGAACAGACTTTTGCTACGAGGGTCTTGAACCTACCAGTTCTTTGGATTTCTTCCCTACCCTGGATTGTTTTACTTGGTCTGTGAGTACTGTGGCCGGGGTCTACATTGGATTCTGGCCTGTTCTTTAAATTTTCTGCTATCCTGGGAAGGTTTCATTTCTAAGGAAGGTGGAACTCTTTTGAGTCGGTTCCTCAACGCTGGTTTTGGACTACTTCGTGGGTGTTGTCTGGATTTGGGGACTTTTGCATTTATTTCCCTGCTTTTATTGCCCTATCTGGTGAATCCTAACTCTTCCGACTGTAGTGGTGCAGAGGTGGGGCATCCATCACTGGGGAGTCAGTGGGTGGCAGTCCTTTCTTCTAGGGAACCCCTGGGAGCCCATTTGGTTGAGCTCCATTGGGGTCTCGTAGTATCTGCTGTAGCCTGGTGGTGGGCTGGGTACAACCTTTTGGGTTTTAGTAAGGGGAATATAACTAGTCCCGAAGATATTTTCAGTGTTTTCTTCAGTGGACAGACTGTTTCTGTGACTTAAGACCCCTTTGAATCAAGAATCGTTGTGCCTTTTGGAAGATCTTGCAGTGAGAGTGCTCAGGACTGGGATTCCCTGATTTTTAGTGGCTTCATTACTAATATAAGTTATTAACTATACATGGTAGTGAGAGTACCATTTTATTCCTCCTGGCTACCATAGTGAAAGTATGGTGTAGCTCAGGGGGTTCACTATTCTTTTTTGGTTTATTAGTGGCACCAGTTAGTGAGAGTTCCTGGTTGCCTGGGGGGATTTATTTTATTTTATTAGTTACTGTTTAGTTTGATAGTTATTTGATTGGAATTTTGGGCCTAGATCAGTTGGACTCTCTTAGATGTGCATAAAATTGTTTTAATATTTTAAGGGGTATTTTATTTTACTTTATTTATTTTTTCTTTGGCTATTATTATTATTTGTTGGGGTGGGAGGGTTGTTGTTTGTCAGAGTGAATAAATTGGTTTAAAATATGTGTTGGGGTTTAAGTAAAATGGTTAGGCAGTACTCCCCTCAAGACTTCAGGATCTCCGTCCTTTAAATTACCCTCACTTACAGTGGAGGTTTATGTTAGATGCTCAAATCTTGGTATTGTAAGATCAAAAGTAGAAGGATCACGGGATCTTGGAATTTTGTTGGGGATGGAGGGAAGAGAACGGATACAGGCAGTGAGGGTTAGGAGACGCCTGGGGCGAATGGGTACTGGAGTGAGGTCCTCCCTGCCTAGTTCCATACCCAAGGGCACTGACTTGGAGTGTGTCAGGCAGGAAGTGGATCACTTGATTTCCGTCCCTTCGGGCGGTATAAGCAATGCCAGGTCAATTAGGAACAAGACTGCAGTGATTGTGATCTTGTTTCTCAGTCGACCTGGCTTGCATCACTGAGACCTGGCTAGATGGAAATGCTGGTCCTGTGTTGGACTCTGCAGTTCCGGCTGGGTTCTCGGTGATTCACTGCCCGAGAGTGGACCGGAGGGGCGGGGGGGTTGCTGTCTGTTTTAGACAAGATCTGGATCTCAGGGAGGTGCCAGTTGGTGATACCAATACCTTTGAATGCATAGTGGGTGCAGGTGCAGGCTACAGGACCCTACTTATCTACCGTCCACCAGGGGATGAGAGGGAGTTCCTGAAGGAGGTTGCGGACTTCATCACCGATGTGGTATTGGAATCTCCCAGATAGATAATTCTGGGGGATTTCAATGCCTGGGTCGACGATGAATTCTGGCCATTTGGTCAAAATCTCCTCCAATTAATGGATTCATTGGGCCTGTCACGAGTAATTACTTCTGCAACCCATGGGGGGGGGCATACATTGGACTTGGTTTTCCATCTGGGGATGGAGATATCTGATGTGGAGGTGGAGCCAGTCGGATGGTCTGACCATCACGCCTGAGGTTTAGATTTGTGGCCCCGAAATAGGCCTGCCCCAGGAGTTAGTACAGTTCTGGCCTTTAAGAGGGATTACCTCAGAGGGCCTAATGACGGAGCTAGACTTGGATTTTCAAGGGATAGTGGATCCAGGGCCACTGGTCTTGGCCTATAATAGGGTTGTGACTGGGACCCTGGATGCCATAGTCTAATTCATGTTCGTCCTGTACTCTTCACCTAGGGGCTCCTCTGATTGACGGGAGGTCCGTGAGTGGAAGAGGAGGGACGAAGATTAGAAAGACGTTGGTGGAAAACTCAACTGGAGGTGGATAGACTTGAATTGTTAGAACATTATAAATTCTACCAATCAGCAATCTCCCATAAGAAGGCAGAGTTCCTGTCCAGGGAAATTGCTGCAGCTAGGAATAGACCATCCCAGCACTTCCGGACTGTGGACAGACTGTGCAATCCAGTCTGTCTCCAGACTGGTAGAGCATTATCACAGGTACAATGTGAGAAGTTTGTGAAATTCTTTGCTGACAAGGTATCCGCCATCAGGGATGAGATCAGCCAGTGTCTTTCTATTGAGCATTGTACTGATCAATCGGGTGGTACTAATGCCCAGTTGTACTGGTCTACCTTTAGACTACCAGCAGTAATAGATAGTGTGAGGATTATCCAGACTCTGCGACCTAGCTATTGTAAGTTGGACCCAGGCCCTACTCACCTGGTGGTGGGGTGTGTAGATGTTATCAGCCCAGTCCTGGCTGGGATAGTGGTGGTGTCATTAGAAAGAGGGATCTTTCCGGATCCCTTAAAGGAGGCGGTAATACACCCCTTTTGAAAAGCCCTCTTGACCCCGATTGCCCAGCAAATTATAGATCAATTCTAACCTCCCTTTGTAGGAAGGTTATTGAGAAGGTGGTCGCCTGCAACTGGAGGATCATTTGTCTATCCACAATATCTATGACCTCTCCAATCCGGCTTCAGGAAGAGGCACAGTACAGAGACGGCTCTTGTTCGGGTATTGAATGACCTCCTGATGGCAAGAGATCAGAGGACCCATTCCATCTTGGTTCTCTTGGATCTCTCAGCAGCATTTGACACCGTGGATCATGGGGTATTGCTCACCGCCTGTGGTTTCTCTGTGGTCTGAGGGAGCAGTCCACAGTTGGTTTCGATCTTTTTGAGGGCAGATCTCAGAGAGTGGTATCGAGTTAACACCGGCCCTCACTGTCTGCCCTGGGGTACCACAGGGGTCGGTGCTGTCCCCTATGTTATTCTCGTGTATATGCCCCACTGGGGACATTATAAGACAGTATGGGTTGAGTTTTCATTGTTATGCTGATGATTCTCAACTCTACCTGTCTTTTATGCCTGATCAGGAGTCGGATTCCATCACTATTTTTAATAACTGCCTTCTGGAGATTCAGGATTGGATGAGTGCTGGTTGGCTTAGGTTGAATCCAGGGAAACTGAGGTGTTGGTTGTGACCCTGGAGGGAGGATAACAGGGGCTTGGACAGGAAACCCTCTGGTTTATATCTTGTGGGGCTCAGCTTCTGCCTCTGGCCAAGTACGTAACCTGGGAGTAATTTTGACGTAAAGCCTGACTATGAAGATGCAGGTGTCGGCCAGAGTCAAATCTGCCTTTATCATCTGAGGAATATTGCCTGGGTGAAACACTTGGTTCCACGGAAGATCTTCCTATTTTGGTCCACGCCTTTGTTACCAGCCGCTTTGATTACTGCAATGCGCCTATCTAGGGCTGCCGGGTGGATATCCCCGCTGCAGCTGGTGCAGAACGCGACGGCCAGGTTGTTGATGGAGTTTCACGATCTAGCCATATAACACCTGTGCTGCGTGATTTGCACTGGCTGCCAGTATAGTGGCGGATCACCTTCAAGGTCGCATTATTGACCTTAAGGCTCTATGATTTGGGGACCCACCATCTGAAAGAGCTCTTGGTGCCTTACTGTCCTGCCCGCTCTCTTCGCCTCTGATGAGGGATTGCTAGAGATTCTCAGGGTACATCTAAAGATGTCAGGAGGTAGATATTTTGCCTATATGGCACCAACCCTGTGGAATTCTCTACCTGTCAGATACGAGAATGTCTAACTGTTGAAAGTTTTAAAAAACAGTTAAAAACTTTCCTTTTTGCCTTAGCATTTGTTGGTACATAATGAGTAAGTGTACTGTATGGTTGTTTGATTTATTGTTTGAAATTTGATTTTACTTCTTTTATTGTAAAAGTGCCCTGAGCTTGGGAAGGGCGCTTAATATAAATAAAATTTTACTTACTTTCTTACTTACTGAATAGTGGCTCCATTCCCTGTCCCCAGGGTGACCCACAGTACCTCTGCTCTTCCCTGTATTCCCTGTATCTCCATTGCTTTTATTCTTTCCCTCACATAAAGCACCACACATCCTCCTTTCCTTCCCACCCTGTCTTTCCTGAACAGAGAATAGTCTGGTATGGTAGTGTCCCAGTCATGGTTTTCAGTGCACCATGACTTGGTAATGGCCACAATATCCAGGACAGCTTCTGTCATAATATCCTCTAGGTTTGAAATCTCATTTCCTACAGTAGACGTCTAGCATTTGCACATGTGGCCTTCCAGATTTTGTTAGCACTCTACTTGTTACCCCCCTTTTTTCCTTTTTGCTCCCTCCCCCTACTTTTATTAATGCTCCTTTTCCCATAGTCACTTGCCAAAGTGGGTGTCATTCATGGATTCATGAATGACATCCACTTTGGCAAATTACACCTTTATACTCGGGTTGGGTGGCATCTGCACATCATAGGAGTGGGGGCATTGACCAGAAGAATGGACAGGGCAGTTAGGAGGGATTCAAAATATAGGGGAGGCAAATAATGCTGGGATGGACCATGGGCAGAAGGTAGATACAGGGGATTATAGATAGAAAGATAGGAGAGTACAAGGAAAAAAGATTCCACTGTCTTCCTCAGAACAGCATACTGCAGTAGGAAGAGCAGTTATATGAGAAAGCTTGTTGCAATTGCAAATAACCCATTATCCATTTCATTACCACCTAGACGTCTACCATGTGACCACATTGCTCACAAAATAATGTTTGACATTTTCTGCAGAATTCAATAGCGAAGGGAAAAATCTTGGGATGAGCTGTGGAAGTTGATGACTACTGTACCATGTGACCACATTGCTCGAAATAATGTTCTGAAAAAGTAGCAGTCACTTGAGAGAGGGTTTCTATAGCAAACAACTCTTTGACCCTTGCATCACCATCTAGAAAAAGGCCACACATCTGACCACATTGTCTGTGTTAACACGTTCAATAGAAGTCAACAGCAAATGGAGTAATTTTGTGATGAATAGTGAAATAGTTGCTAGTTTTACTATAACCTACCTACAGCTCATGTTAAGCAATTTGCATTTCATGTGAATATTCTGCTGAAACCAGTGATATTCCATGTATTCTGTGGAATAACGCAAATTTCACTAAAGGTGATACCTTGTGAAATTTTGCGAATGTCGTGGAATTACATGAAACTTTTGTGGACTTAAAATCTGCAAGTTTCACCCAGAACTAGTAAAAGGCAGTTGTTATTGATAACAAATAGATTACAAGAAATAAAAACTAGCAGAAATATCTTGCCAGCAATAAAAAGTCTTAAGCTAACTTATACATTACCATTCGAAGTTTATTCAGTTTTCACAGCAAAACAATAAAAACAAAAACATGTGCAGGCTCTACAGGAAACAGGCACCCCACATATCACACATTCACATGCTCTTTGTCAAGAGATGATTTCTTGACAAACTGTACATGATTGCATGATAAGTTGTGTGCCTGTTTCCTGTGGATCATACACATTTGTTTTGCTGTGGAAACTGGAAAACTTTAAATGGCAATGCTGGCTCAGTGGCACAGAGGGCAGAGGTACTGTATCCACTTTCCTGCTAGCAACCATGTTTATGCAAGCTCTGGGAGCCGGGCTGGGGGAGCTGGGAAAGGATTGAGCAGCGACAAGGCAGGTCTCCTCTCTCAGACTGGTGAGGTAAGCCCTCCAAGCCCTTGGTTGCCACCGAGTGGAGTCCTGATGGTAGTGTCAGGTGGAGAGCTGGCACTAGGATGAGTGGGGGCATCTTGGTTGTTTGGGCCTCAGGGCACATGTCTGCCTACACACACATGCATGATCATGCTACCGAGACCTCAGGGATAAAGGGGAAAAAAATGGAGGAAAAACTCCCATGGAGATGGGATGAAGACTGCCCCCCCCCCACAGGCCTTGTACCAGTGGCCAGGCACCCACCACAGTCATGTGGCACAGGATGATGGCAGCAACAATAGAAACATAGAAACGTAGAAGTTGACGGCAGTTAAGGACCGCAAGGCCCATCCAGTCTGCCCATTTCTTTTTCTACCTTATAAATGTGCCATCTGCCTTTGCTCTGTCAGCGGCCTATCTATTCATGCTCATCTGTATTATTCCCTTATGCCTATCCCATGCCTGTTTGAAGCCCTGCACTGTATTCATAGCCACCACTTCCTGAGGTAGGCTATTCCATGCATCCACCACCCTTTCTGTAAAAAGAATTTCCTCACATTCCCCCTTAATCGGCCTCCCTCTAATCTCATGCTGTGTCCTCTTGTCCTGCTACGTTTCTTATATTTAAACATGTTAGACTCTTTCACCTTGTTAATGCTCTTAAGGTGTTTAAATGTCTCGATCATATTACCTCTCTCCTTCCTTTGCTCAAAGGTATACATATTGAGCTCCATTAATCTGTCCTCATATGTCTCCTGATGCAGTCCCTGCACCATTTTGGTTGCCCTTCTCTGGACTACCTCAATTTGTTTAATGTCCTTGTGAAGGTGTGTCCTCTAGTACTGCATGCAGTACTCCAGATAGGGCCTAACCAGTGTCTTGCAAAGAGGGATTATTACCTCCCTCCTATGACTTGTGATACCCCTACTAATACACCCTAACATCCCCCTAGCCTTACCTACTGTTTTAGAGGTCTGCTTGGATGATTTCAGGTCATCCGTGATGATGATGCCCAAGTCTCTTTCTTCCTTTGTGACTGCCAGCAACTCTCCTCCCAGTCTATAGGTGGCTTCAGGGTTTCTCTTCCCTATGTGCATGATCTTGCACTTCTTTGCATTAAATCCAAGTTGCCACTCTTCTGACCATTTTGCTAGTTTATCCAGATCTCTTCTCATTCTGCCTATCCCATCTGGATGATCTGCTCTGTTGCAGATCTTGGTGTCATCTGCAAACAGACAAGCCTTACCCTCTAGTCCATCTGCAATGTCACTAATGAAGATATTGAAGAGGACTGGCCCCAGAACTGATCCCTGAGGTACCCCATTTATGACTTGCATGTCTTCTGACTGTATACCATTAACCACCACTCTCTGTTTTCTGCCCGTCAACCAGTTTACCACCCAGTTGACCAACTTCTGACCCACCTCGAGCCTACCCAGCTTATTTATCAATCTTCTATGTGGAACAGTGTCGAAAGCTTTGCTGAAGTCAAGGTAGGCAACATCAACTGCTCCCCCTTGGTCCACCACTCTGGTTAAACAGTCAAAGAAATCTATGAGATTAGTTTGACAGGACCTTCCTTTTGTAAACCCATGCTGTCTTGGATCCTGTGCCCCTAAGGATTCTTGGTGTTGCACTATCCTTTCCTTAAAGAGTGCCTCCATAATCTTGCCCACTACTGAGGTAAGACTGACTGGTCTGTAGTTCCCTGCCTCCTCGCTGCTACAACTCTTGTGGAGCGGGATCACATGAGCCCTTCTCCAGTCTTCTGGGACCTCTCCTGTGCTTAGAGACTCACTAAACAGTTCTGCTAATGGCTCTGCTAGTTCCACCCTTAGCTCCTTAAGTACCATGGGATGTATGCCATCAAGTTCCATTGCCTTGTCCATCCTGAGCTTAGCGAGCACTTGTAGGACCCTTTCTTTTGTGATGGGAGTAGTGCTCACCTCCCTTCCCCTGTGTCCATGGTGCTGAGCTGTGGGCCCTGCCCTGCCATCTCTTCAGTAAATACTGAGCAAAAGTATCTATTTAGGATAGATGCTTTTACAGGGTCCTCCTCCTCACAAGCCCCAGAGGAACCAGGTGACAATGGCAGGGGGGTCAAGTTGGAAGGGGGTTGCCGTGGGAGAAGCAGAAACAATGGATGGGAACAAAAAAGACTTTAAATGGCAATGTATAAGTCAGTGTAAGACTTTTTATTGCGAGTGAAATATTTGTGCCCAGATTTTTTCTTGCATGGATGGACTTTCTTGTTTACTATGAGTGCCATCAACCTCAGAGCAGTTGTTTTGCTTTTTTGATAACAAATAGAATGCTTCAAAGTTGGAAAGGTATCTGTGTGGGAGAAATGCAGGTGAAAACTGTCAATTAAATAAATTCTGGTACAGGAGAAGGATGTTGTGTACAAAACACCAAAACATAGTATACACTCTTTAATTACTACAGTCAGTGGTGCAAATGTGGGGGAAGAGTACCCAGGGGAAATATGTTCTTGAGAGTGAAATTACAAGCCTGATTCAGTTTCAGTAGCAAAATGGGGAAGAACTGCCATATGAAATAAATTGCTGAAATGCAACTTATAATGAGGAAACATTATCCGCAGGCCCCATCATGTATATTTGTCCTTATATGATTGGGGTGAGGAGTTCTCCCAGTAAATTGTTTTCCATTTTCAACACTGACTATGCCTAATAGAAAGGTGCATTTGTTGTGAGAGGGATAATGTTTTTTTTATGTTAGGTTTAACTAAAGAATTTCCATTTCACTTTTATAAAAATGTTTTGCTGTACAGTAGTTAAATACACAGATACATTGAATGACAAAGGTACAAATATTGGATTCCTGAATCTTGTCTATGATTTTAAGCAAGGGCATTTGTTTAAGTTCAGCATTCCTGCAGTTAAGTAAGAAAATACTGACACACTTACTTAAAACTAGGCCTGGAGTCCTTGTGGGAATTTTCAGCAAATGCAAGAGTGAATGCTGAGAGTACAGATCGTGATTGTATTGGGCTGCATCTCAATGGGAGGTAAACCCAAATCATTTATAAAAGGTAAACGCTGTCAGAACACAGGGAGCTTAGAGCACCACAGTGCAGGTGTGATTTATGAGGCAAGGGACTAGTTATAAATCAAATGCTTTGTTTTAAATAGTGCTGCTTCCACACTGCATATCAACTGACGTGCAGAGAGAACAATAAAAAGGTGATAAAATATATGGGAGGGATACCATATATTAACATCAGAGTGTGTTTTAAATAGGCTATCAATTCAATGAGAGTATTCATTGAATATCTGATCAGCATCGCAAATAATCTGCATCCTATCAATTCTAAACATTTTCTGTTCATTCTGAATTTGCTCTTCAAGGTTACAAATAAATGAATCATTTATTGTACATTGTGATGTCAACAGGAATACCTGGGACTTTTGTTTTATATGATCTTTTTGTCTCCACTCACCTAATAAACAAAGTGCATTTAAGAAAATGTGTCCTGGGATCCACATGGCATAAAAATAAAGCAAAAATCAAAACAACAATCAAACATTAAAACTGATCCCAAAACACAGCCCAGTATCTATGCACAGTGTCAACGCATGAGTGTACTGCACTACCATGACCGGATACCGAAAACAGAAAAAGTAACAATGATGAGATTCTGTTCTCAAACCTAATTTGCAATGGGCACAGATCAAAAGAAACTCTTGAGAACAGGAACAATTGTTTTGATATCATAAGAAGTACAGTGGGTCAGTTCAGTAAGGAAAACAATATTTCCGGGTGCAGCACTAATTAACTAGGACAGAGAGGACCCAGATACAGGGTCACTAGGGATGTACTCAGTAGCAGAATTACCAAGCAGGGAAAGAGAAGCAGGTGACTTGGCCAGTGGCCTAGGGTTCCCAGCGGTTTCCATTATTGTTTAATTTTTCTACTAAGTGCTAAGGTCCATAACATCTGTTGGTAACACCATGTTGAACACTGAAAAAACAGTTTTTTATACTATTGCATACTATGAGTAATTATAAAACAATAGCTAGTAATGGAGCATCCTGAATGGCTATCAAAGCAAAGCAAAGCAAAGTTTATTTATAAAATAGCATTATTCACACAGAGACCATAGCACTAGCACAATAGATCATAAAACTACAGTTACAAATTAATAAATAATAAATATCAGCATCAAAGAATTATTCAAAGTCAGGAAAAGCAAAATTAAACAAATATGCTCTCAACGCAGATTTGAAACTCTCCACTCTAGCAAGGTTATGTCAATGGATGGAAACTGTCATGCACAGTAAAAAAAAAAAAAAAAAAGATAGAACAGTCAGTTAAAAAAAACGAGTTTTATAATAGCACTAAGGCACTCCAGTTGTTGAGTTACCTTTGTTAAGCTAACCCAATGGGGCAGAAGACATTCAGCTACAACTTTTGTCTTATGCCCCCATAGGGTTAGATTAATGGCTGGTAACCTGACTCCTAGTCATGCCTTAGTGCTTGATCCACAACATGACCACACACGCTACATGACTGCATAGTGCAGGTGCACAAGGCACTATGCAGAAATTGCTTCTTGGCAGCAACACAGAGATCCACAGTGGGCCACATGCAGTGTGCACAGAGGGATTGTAGAGCCTCTGCACAGTGGGTATGCATGGCACAGGACCTTGGCATGTCTGGCAGTATACACATCCATCAAATATGTACACTGATCTACAGCACTGAATGGCAGGCCTCACAGGCAGAGTGCTGACCTTGCACCTATGCATGTATGAGCTCTAGCATAGAAGTATCCACTTAGCAAACGTATGCCCACATGGCACAGTGTCATGCCATCCTGGAACACACATGATCTGGCCTGGACCCTCCCCCTCCCCCCAAAAAAATGACACTGACACAATGAAATGATTTCTGACAAGCAGTTTCAATATTTATTGCACCAATAACAATAATAGGAACATGTTACATACAGCATAGTGTAAATGGTGTGCCTTCCACATCTCTGTGCACCTGATTGTTACATCACACCCTAGTTATGTCCAGTCCACTAATTTTCCCATTCCTGGGTGCAGCACAACAATGAAAGTCCACAAGTACCACAGCATACAGCACTCCAGTAGGTGGACTGATGGCTGCCAATGACTGCCTGGTTGGTGGCTGCAGCACCCACTCCTGGAGGTCCCTGACATTGTCCTCATGGCCCAGTCCCTGGCTGACTGGCCCTGTCCAAGATACACCTCTGTCACTGTCATCTCCATCATCCGTCAGCAGCCAGTCATTGGCATCCCAGTCCAATGCATTGTCATACACAGTGGGCTTCTCCTGTGGCCTCTGCAGCAGTATCAATGTACAGATCAGTGAGGTGGACCCCCTGCAATGACATATGAAACATCACTCAATACACAGTATAAGATATTCTAGATAATAAGCAATGACAGGCCAATAACAGCAATGGGTGAAATGCATGTAGTGGAACACTTACCGTATCCATGGTGGCTCAACCAGCCGTCAGTAACCCTTATCCTTGTCTAATTACTCATTACCCTTCAGGGTCAGGGTCCAAGGGAGGAATGTCTTCTGGTGCATGAGCACTACCTTTGGCCTCATTAGCTTGGTGTTCAGCATCCTTTCTCTGACCTGTGTCCCTTTAGGTAATGCTCTGCTGTACAAACGTGGATGAGCACTGTTGTGACACCTGGCTGCCAGTAACTAACTAAGTGTGGCACAAGACCTCTATCTAAAGGGGATAGGCATTGGTGTCCATGTCAGGGACATCAGAGACTGCTGGGATGTATGGGACTGCATCCTGTAACAAAACTCTTGCATCCTGATGGATATGGTCCTACTGGACCTGCAACATGAGATGTTAAAGGAATGGGAATAGCATTCTGGACACCCCTGTATCTACTGTTCAAGAGTAGCAACAGCAACACTAACAGAGCAGCAGTACAGAGTTAGGTACCACTTCGACAGAGGCACTGTAGTGTAGCTGTGCCAATGACTAAGACCATAGGTGCAGGCCAGGATTTGAAAGAGCCAAGCACTGAGCATACACGCATGTGCCAATGATCCTGGCCTACTTTGGGACAGATACTTTTCAATGCATGATAGCGGCCATGACAGGTATGAGCCAGTTCTCCTTCAGCAGATGCCTCTGGTCAGATGGCCGATGCACTGCTGGAACACTGCAGTGACTACATAACATTTCTGTGGACAGAGATACTTAGGAGGAAGGCCAAAGCAGCTTTTTATGCTGTGTTAGGCATGTCCAGTGCCATAGGTGCCATTGACTGTAAACACGTGCCAATAATTGCCCTGACACAGGCAGAGAAGGCAAAAAAAAGCCATAAGACATAACACAATATCAACATGCAGGTCATGTATGGTGCTGCAAGCATAATTACGCATATCTGTGCCACTTGGTCTCACTGGTGCACATGCAGGGAATGGAGGATGGCTGTGGACTGGCCTGCTGTGTCCTGTGTCCTGCCAGCACAGCCACTGTAAGGGCAGAGACACTACCCTCAAGTACATCAAATAGTTGGCCAGGGCCATCATCCATGGACTGCCTGATGATCACAAGCTCCTCAGTCATGCTCCCTATCTTTGAGCACAGTCCAGTTACAGTATTGGAGAGGTGCTGCAACTGCTCATGTCCTGCACCTGCCTGGTGTATACATTGCTGTTCCATGCCATGCACCTCCACATACATGCCATGCAGCATATGCCTCCCGTTCTTCCATTCTGGAGGCTGTGTCCCTGAGGGTGCCTCCAGAAGGTCTGGGTCTGTCAGTGTTGCTCATGTTGCCCCCTGTGTGCCTCTTGCAGTGGTGGGTATGCGTGTGTGTGTGTGTGTGTGTGTGTCTGTGTGTGTGTGTGTGTGTGTGTGTGTGTCTGTACCATGGGCTGTGCCCTGGGCTGGTTCGGCATGACAGTGTCCAGTGTGCATGGCAAGGTGGGTTCTGGTGTGTTCAATGTGGTTATGCATTGTGATGGCTGTGGCGTGTTGTGTGTTTTGGTTACCAGATAGTCCAAGGGGGCTATGTGTGTATCCTGGAAAGTGTCTAGCTGGCGTGTACTGTTTGGCATACCTCTGCCACCGCCATCATCAGCTGATGGAAATTGAGGAAAGCAATATGTAAGCAGACACAGAGAAAAGGTGATTGAGGTTCCTTGAGAATGAGGACATCAGGGTGAGGAAATTACATCATAGACTTCTAAAGATCAGCAGACCAAATCCTCACAGTTGTGTGGTTGTTGTTAATGCAAAGTGCACAATGGATATTTGTTTCCATGTACTGTCCCTTCATGATTTTTAATAAAAGAGATAAAAAAGACTGCGTAGATGAAGATGTCCTGAGCTTATTTGAACATACTTCCAGCTGACAGATGGGGAAGGACCAGTTGATCTCATTGTTTGGTGTATATGGGTGAACTAGAATGGCATTTGGGTAGACTCATCATTACCAGACAGACTGATGATACTTGTGAATGCTGAGGCCCCATCCAGAGTCACAGTTGGGGTGTCATAAATAGAGGCTGCAAATCAATGAAATGGACAAATGAATGCTTCACTCTGGATTTGTATTTAAAAAACAGTCTTCTTGAGATATTTTTTTGAGACATCTAGATTTTACAACTGATGTTTCATGGCTCTGCCAATTCATCAGGGAAATGGTGGTATGAACTCTTTCATATCAGACAATTATAGTGGAGCATCCAGTCAGGATGTAATGCAGTTCTTTGCAGCAATTGACATGTCACAAAATACTGCATGACAATTGGGCTTAATAGCCATTGCATTGCACTGTTCTCCGCAGCATACTGCAGCCTTTTTCAGTAACACTACAAGGTATTGCATTCAGTCTGTCAAGTCAGATGAATTATACATATTTGCAGTATTGTATGAGCCCACTGAATCCTAAACACTATGGGCCCAATTCTCAAAACGCTTAGTAGTAGTAGTAGTAGTAGATTTTATATGTTTCGAACGCCCTTCCCCATAGTCTCAGGCACCCTTACAGAGTATAAAACAGACAAGCAGCACAGGTAAATACACAAATAAATAAAAGAATAATAAATAACACTCATTAAAACTCAAATTAATCAAACCTCAAACTGCTTGTCACATTAAAATATGTTTCTTAGACACCGAAGGTCTGTTGAAAGAGGAATGATTTTAACTTCCTTTTGAATATCTCCAGGGAGGGCACCTCCCAGAGGTACCCCGGCAGAGAATTCCAAAGGGTCGGGGCAGCCACTTTGAATGCATGATCCCAGAAGATTTTAACCTTGCTCTGGGGAACTCTAGGAGGGCTTCTCCCACTGACTGGAGAGAGCGGTGTCGGGATGCAGGAGCTGATCAGGTAACCCGGACCCAACATGTGTAGTGCCTTTAGTTCAAAAGACCTATTTTAAAGGATATGTGCCAGTGCACCAGCAGCCTGTGCAGTTCAAGCAGCACCGGCATAATATGACTAGACATCAGAAGGCCTGTCAGTAACTGGGCCACAGCATTCTGCAGCAGCTGCAGGTGCCGCGTCGCACCTCCTCTGACCCTAAGGTAGAATGCGTTACAGTAGTTGAGCCTCGAGGTCAAAAAAGTATGTATTAGTGTGACTAGATCACCAGGGGGGATAAATGATTTAATTTGGGTGATGTTATGGAGATGGGAAAAACCAACTCGGACAGCAACTGACACCCAAGTGTCAAGTGTCAGTTCGCTGTCCAGGACAATGCCTGAATTCCTCACCATAGGGGAGGTCTCTAGTTTATTTGGACCAATGAAGAACCCTAAACCTTACCCAGAGGCCCCCACTCCCCCCCAACTCGGCTCAACCACCAATACTTCAGTCTTCCCTGGGTTGAGTCCCAGCCAATTTGACAATATCCATATCCGGATCTTGGAAAAGCATTTATTCAGCATGTGACTGCATTAGATCTTCCTGGTGTGAAGGACAGGTACAGCTGAGTATTGTCAGCATAGCAATGAAAACTCAGTCCATACCACCTTATAGAAACATAGAAACATAGACTTTGACGGCAGATAAGGAGCGCTTGGCCCACCTAGTCTGTCCACTTCCCTACCTATTGGATAAGCTGCAGATTCTAGTAAACCAACAGCCTACTTCATCCTACCCCTACTATAATTGCCTAATGTCTGTCCCATGCATTCTTGAATTCACCCACTGTTTTTGACCCCACGACCTCCTCAGAAAGGTAGTTCCATGTGTCCACCACTCTCTCCATGAAAAAATATTTCCTCAAGTTGCCCGTAAGCCATCCCCCCTCTATCTTCAAATTGTGCCCCCTTATTCTTGCACATCTCTTTTTCTGAAAGATGCTCCCCTCTTTGACTTTGTTGATTCCCTTGAGGCATTTGAAAGTTTCTATCATGTCCCCCCTCTCCCTCCTTTCCCCAAGGGTATACATATTAAGCTCCTTTAGTCTCTCTTCATATGACTTCTGTTGCAGACCCTGCACCATTTTAGTTGCCCTCCTCTGGACTGCCTCCATCCTGTCTATGTCCTTGTGGACATGGGGTCTCCAGAACTACATGCAGTACTCCAAATGGGGTCTCACCAACTGTCTGTAAAGAGGAATAACAACTTCCTGTTTGCTACTGTGATGCCTCTTCCTTTGCATCCCAGTATCCCCCCAGCCCTCCTTACTGCCTTCTCACATTGCTTGCCTACCTTAAGGTCATCTGATATGAATACCCTCAGGTGCCTTTACATTTTTGTTGGTGTTAGTACCTCCATCCCCACTGTGTACTCTTCCCCTGGGTTTTTGTTTCCCAGGTGCATTACTTTACACTTATTTGCACTGAATCTTAGCTGCCATACTTTGACTATTCCTCCAACCTTGCCAAGTCCCTTCTCATCCTTTCCACCCCCCCAGTGTATCAACCCTGTTGCAGATCATTGTGCCGTCTGCAAAGAGGAATACTTTTCCTTCCAGCCCCTCTGCAATGTCTCCTATAAAGACATTAAAGAGGACCAGTCCCAGTACTGAACCCTGTAGTACCCCACTAGCAACCTTCCTTTCTTCAGAGTGTACTTTGTTTACTATTACCCTCTGCATCTTGTTCTCCAACCAGTTTGTTACCAAGGCTACTACCCTGGGACCCACTCCCAGGCTGCCTAACTTGTTTATTAATCTTTTGTGTGGGACTGTGTCAAATGCCTTGCTAAAGTCTAGGTAGGCCATATCCACAGCCACTCCCTGGTCTGCTACTTTGGTCACCAAGTCAAAAAAATATTTTAGATTCATCTGACATGACCTTCCTGTTGTGAATCTATGTTGCCTTGGGTCCTGTCCCCCTCCCACTTGCCTCTATGTACTCAACAATTCATTGGGCTGGCAGTATAGCCTAGAGGTTAGAGGAACGAGTTGTGAACAAGCTTGATACATCCAGCAGACCAGACCTGAGTTTGATTCTCTCAACCTCCACTTGCATACTGTGTGACTCTGAGCAAGTCACTTAACTGCCTAGTGTCCCCAGGTCACCCCTGAAAACAGGAACTTGTGCCTAGTGGGCCTTACCCGGTTACCAAAGACTAAAATAAAAAAATTAAAATGATTTCTTTCAGAAGTGATTCCATAATTTTCCCTACCACTGAGGTCAAACTGACAGGCCTGTAGTTTCTTGCCTCTGGTTTGACCCCACTTTTGTGAAGGGGAATCACATAATCCCTCCTTCAGTCCTCTGGTACCTCACCATCTTCCCATTATTTGTTAAAAAGGGTAGTCAGTGGTGTCACTAGGTCTTCCCTTAGTAATTTTAGAATTCTGGGGTGAATCCCATCAGGCCTCATTGTTTTGTCCACTTCGAGTTTTAGGAATTCTTTCAGGACCCTTTCTTCGGTGAATGGACTGGCGCCAACCCCCCTGCCCAGAGTGCTTCTGTTGTTTGGTGTAGGTACCTCTCCCTCTTCTTTTGTGAATACTGAGCAAATGTATTCGTTCTGTATCTCTGCCTTTTCACTGTCACCCTCACCCACCTCCCCTCCCCTTCCCTTTATTAAGCCTCACTATCACTCCCTTGGTCTTTCTTTGCTCACTGATGTACCTTTAAAAGGTTTTACCCCCCTTCTTAACTGAGTTGGCTATCTTTTCCTCAGTTTGGACCTTTGCTATTCTGACTGCCTTCCCCGCTTTGTTCTGCTTTAACTGATATATTTCTCAGTCCTGCTTCTTATACTTTCTGAATGCTATCTTTTTCTCCCTAACCTTCCCTGCCACCTTTTTTGAGAACCATAGTGTTTTTTTACTTCATTTTGTTTTCTTTACATGCTTCACACAAAGGCTCGTTGCCTCTATGATGGCAGTTTTTTTATCATCTTTCTTTTGTCTCCTCTGCAGCCACTGATCTGCCTTATCATCCAGCCACCGCTCACTTCTCCCGATGACCACAGGACACATCCACCCAGGCCAGCTGGCATATGTAGCTGTACCCGTGAAAGGGACACCCTCCTTGGTCCCCGCGCCAGGCCAGGATCCAATACCAGCCCCGGTTTCATGCCCACAAGCCCCACCAGGCTCAGGAAGTGTGGCCATCAAACTGCTGCAGACAGTGCTGCCATTTTCCACCAACTTTGTTCCCCAGGAGTGCAGACATGCAATGACATCAAGCACTGACATGCTGACATCTGCTACACTCCTCCCTCCGTTGCACCAACTCTAGCAATGCCCCCGGCCATCCTCAGGGGCCGTTACAGAGCAGTGGAGACCCACTTCCCTCCCCAGGATAGGAGAGCAGTCCTCTGGATGCTCAATTCTATCCTCCCCTGCTAACCCCTGACACTCCGGGCTCACGTTCAAACCCGGATCACCAGCGTGCTGCAAGGTGTGGCATCCAGCACCTCAACCCTCAGTGCCACTGGGACGGCCTATGATTGCAGTTTTGATTTTTCCCCATTGTTCCTTCACCCCTCCTTCCTGCCTATTTGCTAGTGCATTCCTTAGGTACTCCCCCATTTTGCCAAAGTCAGCCCTTTTGAAGTCTAGTACCCTTGCTTTTGTATGGCTTGACTCCACAGTTGAGCTTATTGTGAACTACACTGTTTGGTTGTTGCTTGTTCCCAGATGGCTACCCACTTTTAAATCTGTGTTCCTCTCTCCATCCCCGTTTGAGAGCACCAGGTCCAAGACTGCTCCCTCACAAGTGGGTTCCAACACTAGCTGTCTGAAGCATGCCCCTTGTAGGGCATCGAGAATGACCCTACTCTTGGATGTGGCTGCAGTAAATGTGCTCCAGATGGGGGTCTGTATACAACCTTTGTTCTGATTGTGGTGCCACTGCCTGTCTCCAAGGTGACCCACAGTGCCTCCTCTCCTCCCCGTTTACTCCTTAGATCCCTTCTCTTATGTAGAGAGCTAATCCTTCTCGTTTTTTACCCTTCCTGTCCCTCCTGTAGATTGTGTTCCCTGGTATGTTGACATCCCAGTCATTGTTTTCTGTGTACCATGTTTCTGTGACTGCCACGATATCCAGGTGTCCCTCTTCCATCAGGGCCACTAGCTCAGGAAGCTTGTTACCCAGACTATGGGCATTGGTACTCATTGTACTCCATTTTATTGATGTTCTTACCCATTTTAGGCCCATCCCTGCCCTTGCTGCCTTTGCCTTTTCCTCCATTTACCCCTGTCCTCCTCCCTATCGACCTCTGTACCTTGGTGTTTTCCTTGCTAACTACCTTGCTTTGTGGGGGGAGGCTTAGAATTTCCTGCTTCCTATCAGCACCTCCCCCCTTGGCTAGTTTAAAAGACCTCACCCAGGGGCAGCATGTACACTGCAAATAACATGGGGAAGAGGACAGAGCCTTGGGGCATGCCACAGAACAGGGCCTTAGAGTGACACAAGGTGCCTGCATCAAACATAAATAGTGCAAGTGACACCTTGAGTCAAAAAATGCACCCTGAGCTATTCACAAAAGCAGCCTGTGTCAAATGCAGGCTGCATGTGCCAAAGGGGACTTGTGCCAGTCTTGCACCACAAAATGGGCTGCAGCATGGTGCTAGGGGGCTTCCAACAGATGCAGGCTGCCATATCTCCAAAAGTGGGATTCACAAAACTCTCCCAGAGGGAGAATTTCTAAGTAACGTTAGTCCAGCCAGGGCTGGTCGAAGGGTACTTAGACATATCCCTCTGGGAGAGTGTAGCACTTTGTGGTTATGTGCCGTGGACTCCCTCGCCAATCTCCCATGACCCTAATATAAGAGCTCAGTCAGTGGCTGGCCATGGTGGTGAGTGATGGGCTGTGCCAGTCACCATCTTGGTTTGGAGATAGTGGTGCGGGCTGGTGGGACATTGCCAGCTGGTGTGGGGGTGCACTAGACCACCAATGATGTTGCATTAATTCATAATGGGTGATCAGAGCTTGGGGGAGGTGCTAGATCACCAGGGAATTAGAACTATAAATTTATGTTAGGAACATGGGGGATCAGGAAGGAGATCCACTTGACCACCAGGGGATTTTTGTAATAGCTTATTTTCAGGGACTTCGGGGATTGGGGAGGAGGTCCACTAGACCACAAGGGGATTTTTGTAATAGCTTATTTTTGGGGACTTTGGGGATCGGGGGGAAGGAGACCACTAGACCACCAGGTAATATTATTTATAACTAATTTGTGGGATATCAGGGATCGGAAAGTGGTGCTGCTAGCCACCAGGGACTAGCTAGAGCGGTGCACAACTGCCCCATGGCTTGCAGCACACCCTCAGGATGTGCCATCTGTTTGGTACATGGCCAGGGTTGCTGCAAGCCAGAGGACTTTGCTGCCAGGATCCTGCCCAATAGAGAATCTGGTACAGGGTCCCTGGCACACCAGGCTTTGATGCAAGCTGCCGTGTTAATCTAAGGGCTGTTTGAGACTTGAGCCACATATTTTTTCCTTATTTCTTATACTCCTTTCAACTGATAATTGGGATGTAAGGTAAATTTACAGTGATGTTTCCAGCGAACTTTTCATGCAAGAAGAAAGCATGCATTCTACTTCCTGCACAAAGAGAAATCCTCTTGAAAATGATCCTTCTAATTTCTGATTATGGTGACATTATCTATAGTGCTCCTAAATTAATTCTGGGTAGACTGGACTCCCTTCCCGTTTCATTCTTTCTCTCACTCTGTCCTATAATTCCCCTCACATCTACTATTATTCCCTCTGGTCCTCTCTCTCACTTCCCTCCCTGGAAGCCAGGCATGTCTAACTATTGCCTACATGAAATATATTCCTGCACTTCTCATTTTGTCCATATGCTATTGTTGAAATATTTTTCTAAAGTGGTCATTGTCATACATTGTATTTTTTACATTGTACTCTGCCAGGTCATGTCTGAAAATAGGCAAATGTTTGTCTAGTGCATCCTCCCTGGTTAACAAAAACCAAATAAATACATTTCTGTCACTGACTCCTTTATATCTAGGTTCTGGCTTGACTCCCTTCCCCCTGCAAAAATTTTATTAACAAATGTACAGCATGTAACACACTGTATATACTTTTGGGACATAGTGAACTGTCTAATGTAAGAAAACTGTCTTCTTTGTATCTTCCTTCATTGTCATTATTTCTTTTTAGTTTCTTTGGCAGAAGAGACAGCTAATCAGACATTAGTCCCTGAGTACACAGAGAGAGGGAATATTCTAAAGGGAGCAATGACTAGCTCCAAAGAGAGGAGTAATAAAAATAGAAATAATAAAAATAAGTGATAATGGCTATAATGAATTTAAAGGAGCAAGGAAGCAGTCCATAAGGGCTAAAAAAGTAAAGAAAGTTTGCAGACCACAGAGATAGAAAACAAATAGAAGAAGAAAGATATATAGCAGAATACCAAAGAAGGAAAAAGTAGGAAGAAATATGAAAGATAATGTGAGGAGAAGGGAAGGGGGTTGAGTGGAAGGTGGTGAGGAAAAGGGAAGAAGGAAAAGAAGGAAGTGGTGGGGAGAGAGAAAAGAGTGGGGGTAACAGTGGAGTTCAGGTGAGGGTGGGGGAAGAGGTGGGAATTAGGGAAGGAAAGGGAAAGGGACGTATGGGTGGGGAAAGAAGGGGAAGAAGAAATAGAGAGATGGTTACAAGACATGTCTTTGTGTGATCATCCTAATATACTTCCATCCTTGTGAATGGTAGTAACCTTCATTGCGGTGGGGATCTACAGGAGCACATTCTCTTCTAATGTCCTGAAAAATAAAGAGAGAAGAAAATATGTTATAGTATTATAAATATGTTACGGTGATAAATGGTACAAGAAACACAAAAAAGCACAAACATTGCACAGACCATACAGTATTTATCAACTTGTTCTTTTGCTTCTGTCTTTCTAAGTTATTCCTGATGATTCATTCATTTATTTTTATACTTCAAGCAGGGTGTCAGGTCCCACTGATCATTTAAGCCATCTGGCTTAACAGTTTTGAGCCTATAGATCCATCTGCTCTCCTTCTGGAGCAGTTCATTTGTTCTATCCCCTCCATGTTTTACTGATGGCTGCCAATCTATTCCTATGAATTTTAAACATTTGGGATCTGAATTGTGGTGCTTGGAAAAATGCATGCTTACAGGTGTTTCAGTTCTCACATTAATAATGTTCCTCACGTGTTCCTGTATCCTTTGCTTCAGTGCTCTTGTTGTCCTACCAATGTACATACTTTGGCAGTCACACCAAAGAATGTAAATCGCAAAAGTTGTGTCACAGTTAATGAATTATGTTATGTCAAACTTCACTTTTGTGATTGGGTGTACAAATGCTGGGTCTGGACTACAGTAGCTACACACATTGCATCTCTGGCATTTATATGTTCCCTTAGGTTTGTTTCCCAGCCAGGTGCTTTTTGTTTCTTGTGTGAGTCTACTTTTTACAAGTTTCTCTTTTATATTTTCTGCTCTTGAGAATGTGATGCATGGTTTCTCTCCCACTATTTCACTTATTATTGCATCTGAGTTAGACCCCGGAGTCAGTTGAAAAAACAATTATGACTGACTTACCACACATTATGACTGATTTTTTCAACTAGTTTGAAATTTTGACTTCAACTAACTAAAGAAAAATCCAACCAATTTTTTCAGCTTTCACCATCGTTGAATTAGCATTTGGAATTTAGCAGCATTATAACTTCATAAATGGGCAGAAACAAAAGGAATTATTTATGCCCCTCAACTCTGGGGCAGGTGAGGTATTGCATATGTTGCAGGGAGCAGCAACTAGTCAGCAGCAGCTAAGAAGCTGGCTGCTCTTTAAAATGCAAATTCAAAGTGCAGTGAAACAAATCTACACACAGTAGGGACCCATTAAAGCACAATAACCGGTAAAAACAACAACAAAATATACTAAGTTCCTGAAAGTAACAAGTTGAAGCAGGACAGAGAACAGTATATGGTATAGAAAAATAAGCAGCAGTAATACTAGTTACTTAGAAAAAGAATTGTGAGTCTAAAATACAGTATAGGCAGGGCCTCTTAAACACCCCACAGAAGCTAGAAGGTGCCCTTTTGCAAACAGAAAGCTAACCATCAATATATGTTAGTTTACTAGTAGTCGTAGAATCTGTGAGACTAAAAGCAGTTTAAAGGAGGACCCCTAGAAATGCCTCCTGTATGGTTTACCAGAACTGGGATGTAGCCATAGTTTAAATTTAAAGCTAAAAAAACTCATGCATATTAAAAAAACATTTTACGACACAGTTTCTGAAATTCTTTTGGCTTTCAGCATGCACACTAATGTTTTTTTTAAATTTTATTCATCTTGCCATGAGGACTTTAATATTTAGTCCATCCAATTCCTACAGTGGCAAACACAAAACATTTTGTCCATTGGACCTGACCGACGATGCGCCACGTTCCGTTCTTCTATGGGTCCGGGAACTAACCATCCGACCACCTGTGCCTGGCCTGCTCCACGACCTCGTGGGGAGTATAACTTACTTACAATGCCACCACAGTCAGAGAGAGCCCAGTCGGGCCACCAGCAGTAGATCAATGATGATTGATCGCCTTGACTTTTCAAGTTCTGCCCCCCCCGGGCCCCACAGCCCCCAAGCCCTCAACCAGCCAGACAAGCCAGCCCAGCACACAGCAGACACACAGACTGAGTAGTCGGTGAGAGACCATCCTCCTCCTTCCTACTGCTCAGCCCTGGCAGGCCTTACAAACTCATCCCATACAGTACCTTGCTCATTGTAGTAGCCTGTTGCCAGCTCGGTCAAGTGTCGGGTGATGATTCAGTTGGCTTCGTCGGGTGGCTCCATGGCTCAGGCTGCCACTGCTGCTCTACTAGGTGGTGGTGCTGGTGTTTTTTTGGAGCTGTGTGCTCCCTCCTCCCAACCCACACTCTTGGTCCCCAACCCAGACCCATGTCCCCACTCTGGTACTCCACGCAGTGGAACTAGTGCACCTACAAATCCTCCTCCTCCTCGCTGATTCTGAAGACCTGACCAAGACTGAGCAAGAGTCACCCAATGGGCCTGACTGATGGGGTCTTGGGCTGATCCCAACCATGACCAGACCACTGACTTGCTGCCTTCACACAATTGCTGCCTGGCTTTGCTGGAGGACTGACTGAGACCTGCACAGCCACACACTAGTCTCTCTGTGGGCACCGGACACATCAGGACAGTGGACACAGTTAACTTATTTTTAAATTAAAAGCCAAACCACCAAACAATGCCCCTGCAGAGAAATGCTGTTTGCTTCATTGCCCACACACCAACACAGATGCCTCCTCTCCTGAGAGTCTCCTTTCCTACCTAGGCACGCTCTCCCCGCCACCTCATACAGCCAGTCACAGACACTCTCAAACTCCTGGCTCCTCCTTCTATCTCTCCCAATTGGTGGATGCTTCATTTCCAGGAGGCATGGGTGCATTTTATTGGCTGCAAGGCTCAGTGCCAGAGGTTGAGGACCATTAGATATTCTCGGCCCCCCCTCCTGTCCCCCTCAGGAAAGAAAAAAAGAGAAAACACACTGCAGTGCACCACAAAAACAAACCTGGACATGTCATGGAATTGTCAGCTGCAGTGGATTTCAACTCCACTATTTTATGACTGCAATCCAATGCAATTGCAACTGACTATTCCAGCTGCTGATGGCTGCTCCGGGGTCTAGTCTGAGTGTAGGATGTGCCAGCTTCTATGTGTCACATTGTTAATCTGTCCTGACCAATTGTTATGTTCTGTCACAAAAGTGACAGGATAGACATTCTGTCTCTCTTCTCTCTTGCTTTGTTTAAGTAGGTCTTCCCTGTTTTTGGTATGTGCTCTATGTAGTGCCTCAATCAGTATCGCCTCTTTATACTCTCTCTCTGAGTAAAGCGTCCTCTGAGTTCCTCTGCTTGTTTCCAAAAGTCTCTTTCCTCAGTGCAATTCCTGTGGAGATGCAGGAATTGTCCATAGGGGATGGATTCCTTAAGATTCCTGGGATGTGTACTGCTAGCTTTGAGGAGGGAGTGCATGGCTGTGGATTTCCTAAAACATTTTGTTGTTATGCTATCATTAGGCCCTACAGCTCTCTGTAGGATGATGTCCAAAAATCTATGCTATCTGAATCAGCTTTGTGTGTGAATCTCGTATTAATTTTGTTGATGTTGCGCCAGTCGACAAAACCATTGACTCCTGCTATGGCACCATCCCATATGCACAAAATGTCATCAATAAAGTGGGTCAAGAAAATAATTTTACCCACAAAGAGGTTTGATTGCTGAAATATAGTGAGTTCTTCCCATTTGCCCCAAAACAAGTTGGCATACGATGGTGCCATAGAGGTACCCATGGCTGTACCACAAAGCTGTTTATAATGTTCCCAAGGAACTTGGAGTGGTTGGGTGTAAGGATGACCTCAATGGCTTCTAGAAAGAAATCAATGGGGATACAAGTTTAAATCTTTTTCTAAAAAGTACCTGAAAGCACTAATACCTTGTTTATGTATAATACGAGTATATAATGACTCAGCATCGATTGTTACTCAGGTCATATTCTCTGCCCATTTTACAGTGTTTAGTTTGTTAATAACATGCGTGGTGTCTTTTGTGAATGAATCGAGTTTCACCACTCTCCTTCGTAGAAAAAAGTCCACAAAGTTTCCCAGTTTTTCAGTAATTGAACCAACGGCTGAAATTATTGGTCTGCCCTGGGAATCTAGTAAGTCCTTGTGTGCTTTAGGCAATATGTACAAGCATGGCACTATAGGGTTGTCATTCCACATAAATTTTAACTCTTTTTCATTTATATCCCCCCTAGACAAAGCTTTCTGTAATAGATGGTATAATTCTATCTTGTATTTAGCCATTGGGTTGGACAGCAGTTTCTCATAATTAAATGAATCACCAAGTAGTCTATTAACAATTTCAATATAATGCATTTTGTCTATAATTACAATGTTTCCACCTTTATCAGCTTGTTTTATTATTATTTCTGAACCAATCTGTAGCTCTTGTAATGCTTTCTCTTCTGCCCTAGTGAGGTTTTTATTCTTAGGTTGTCCTTCCCTTGAAATAATTTCATCTACCTCTTTAATAACAATTTTCTCAAAAGTGGAAATGGCAGAGTTGGTTGTTAGGAATAAATTTAGAAGTGGGTACAAATAATGATTTTTCTGTTGTAAGAAATCATTATGCATACTTACATGCAATGAACTATTGGTAAGAGACCCTTGGTGATTAGTGTCCATTGCATTGGTAATATAATCACTGTCCTCCTGCTGTTCATCCAGACCAGCCATCTCTTGATCCCAGGGGTCCTTTGCAAAGTTCCTGATGTCTTCGCTCACAGTGGCTTCTGTAAACCCCACGGTGAATTGATTATTCCCTAGTGCTTGTTTGTTGGCAAAAAAAGCTTTAAGTTTCAATTTACGAAAATAATTTGTATAAGTTCACCTGTACTTGAAAAGGATTTAAATGGGGTGTTGGGATAAAAGAAAGCCTGTTCTTAATTACCCTTGTTTGTGCTTCAGTGAAGTCTTTCTGTGATATATTAATTATTTGGAGCTCTTGCCCCGTCATCTCCCCCATCCTCTGGTCTTCCATGTATTTTGGGATGTGTTTGCCTCCTCTTGAGACCCTTCTTGTTCTTCTGTGTCATGTTCTTTGTTGGTTGGGGTTTGTCCTCTGTCTAAAAAAGGACTCTGATCCCTTCCTTTGTTGCCAATGGCTTCTCCTATAACAAGAACCCTGGATCTGCTTCTACTTCTGCTCTGGTTATTTATTTTTCTTTTCCAAACCAGAATTCTATCATTGTCAAAGTCTTCTTGATCCCTTATCAGTTTCTTTGGTTTCTTGGCTTCTAATCCATTTTCATAATTAGTAAGCATTTCTTTCATACCAAAGTCAAGTTCCTTAAAGACTGCTGTTTCTTTAAAAGCAAGTACTTCTCTCTTAGCTAGATTGATTTATGTGCTCGGTTCTTCTTGTTTTAACATATGTTACATGCTGTACATTTGTTAATAAAGCTTTTGTTAATTTTGATTTAATAAAATTGTATATATGCATATATATATATATATATATATATATATATATATATATATATATATATATATATTGTGTGTGTGTATATTGTTTTTGGGAAGACCCCTGTGATTTACATAGGTCGCACTGTGATGATGTAACTCTTTTGTATATATTTTGCACTGTTTGCTTGCTAAGCCACCCCTCCGATGAAGGCTTGAATGCCAAAGTGCTGGGATGATTGGTCCTGCAATTTTTGTATCACAATAAATTTACACACCTTGGATTACCGTTGTGGTGTGCCTTTATTTCGTTTGAAGTGCTCAACAGTTTTCTATGCTTGGACTTTCTGAGGCTAGCAACCTTCTGAATTAAGCACCCCCCTCGTTGTTGCTTGAGCAGCTTGCTTTTCTTACTTGGCTCCTTCCTGTTCCCCAAGCTCTGTATTCCCTTCCCCCTACTATCCACTCTGCCTTGTCCCTCGGCTGCCTCAGATCCTTCTTTTATGACCTGTCTACCTACACCTATAACTGCCCTTGACTGCATTATGACTGCATTATGACCTGACTTCTGAACCCACAGCAACCCCCCTTGACACCAGCTTAACCAGAGCTTAACCAGAGTTTTTGCACATGTTCTGTTCTGTATCTGTTTTTCAAAGCACCTGTCAATTGGTCATAGCTAATATATGTTTATTCTATGTTTATGTTTGCTTCTTCACAAAAATTGTAACTTGCTGTTTATTTAATGTGATGGTATTTTATTTATTGCACCCACTTGTCACATTTTACTGTAATTTATTTTATTTTTTTATTTAAAAATGTTTTACCAGGAGGGAACACTGAGCTGAGACTCATTTCCAGGAGCAACCTGGGGAAGGGAGAGGTAAGAAGGTACAGCAAATAGATACACATACAGGTAAATCATACAACATACAAGTAGTTCATACAATGATGCAGTAATTGGGGGGAGTGAGAAAATAACAATAAATATATATGTATACAGGTAGTGCAATTACAACATTACAACAATCCATAAGCTGACGTAGCAGGACAGTGAATACTGTACAGTACGCAGTGATATGAATTGGTACAGGTGAAATGGGGAGATGGGTGTGCTATAGCTGAAGTGCACCTTAATATGTATTACTTCAATAGACAGGGCAGAGATGCAGGATATGAATTAGAATGGGGATAGATTAGATGGGATGTATAGGTGAGACATTAGGAGAAGTTAATTGCAAGTGCAGATGTGGGGAAGGAGTTTGCAAAGAAGACAGGAAAGGGCAGCAGGTGAGGGGGCATGATGTAGGGGCAAGGGAATGGAGTTCCACAATTTAGACAGGCAATAGGAGAAAGCAGATTGGCCTTTGGAGGAGGATCTTCTGGAAAGAGAAAGGAAGTGGTGGTCATAGCTACAGAGAGAATGAGTTGGGGGGGGAGTGACATAATTAAGGAGGAGAGATAGGAAGGGAAGGAACCATACCAGTATTTAGCTATAAAGGAGATACTTTGGGAGCGTCCCCTATTCTCAAGGAAGAGGAAGGAGAGGGAGAGGGAGTTATAGAGGTCACAATGATGAGTGAGATGGGTAGCATCAAGTGCAAAGTGGCAGAAGGAGTTGTAGAGGGTGTCCAGTCTGGCAAGGAGGATTTGGAAGCGACACTAAAGACTACGTCACCATAATCAAAAACTGGGAGGATCATTTTCTGTACCACAACATGACGGGCATGCAGCTGCTGTTACAGTAGAGGGCACCAAGCTTGAGGTGAAGTTTTTTTTTGGCAATTGCATCCATGTGTACAGAAAAGTAGAGGTAATTCACTTTTCCTTCCCCCAGGACACATCTAGTAACAAGCTGCAACAGCACAGTATGTCTTTCCAGGTAACTCTTTTGAAGTAAATAAACTGTCACTTTTATTTTAACTTGGCTATATTTCTTGTGCCTCTAGTTTTATATTGTAATATTCTGGTGCACTGTGCAGGCAGACACAGATGGAGCACATCAGTTCAGTGGCCATCTTTATTCATTCTGGAGATCCAGACAAAGGAATGCCCAATTGGCATGACAGGGACTATACATACCTACAGAGGACAACAAATATCCATATGCATGGACTACAGCCCATATGTCATTCCCTGTACTTCCTACTACTGTACACATCCCTATATGTATATACTACACTCCTACCAATTAGACAGAAACTAGTCTAAAATACTTCAACAATAACATTTCCTAACTTCTGGGCTGAAGTAGACTGTTTGGTACCCATAAACAAGTTCAGAAGGATTATTCTGCCCCTCTGGTAGAACTTGTCACTAACTAAGTAACATTACAGGTAAGAATCCAGTTGCACATAGGCACAGGTTCAGTACATGACTTAAAGGTCAAGTCTTTGTGGTGGTTTTCAGTGGCTCGTATGATTTGTGCGAGCTAGACAAAATGCTGCTGGTGAATAGGCATTCTATTACTATTTGGCACTAGCCTTGGTGGAGCTTCATGAGCAAGAGAAAAGTCCTCTATGTCACTGTACTCATCTGGAGTGACATCATCTGCTGCATGCACTGGAACCTTGGACTGCAGCAAGTGATCCATATGTACATGAACAAGTTGGTGTCCCAGGCAAACTGCATAGGTTAAAGATCTATGTGTTGTGATCACTACCCCCAGAATCCAAGAAACCTTGGGATGTCTACAGTCTCGAACCATCACCCCTTCCCCAGAATGGAAAATCTGTACTGGCTTGGGTGATTTGTCATGACACTTTTGCTGTTGCAGGTGATGTTTTGCAACAGTATTAGCCCAAGCTGGCTTTAGCAATGCCAAACGGGTATGAGGTTGATGTTTTAGGAACAGTTCAGTAGGTGTTTGCTCTCTGACTGTAAGATGAGTGTTTCTGTAAGTGAACAGAAAATGAGCCAGCCTTTCAGTTGTAGGTATTGACTGTGAAGCTAGTGTAGTCCAAGTTTTTTTGAAAGTCCGTACAGCTAGTTCGGCTGCACCATTTCAGCTGGATGGTAAGGTTGAGTCAAAATATGTTGCACCCTGTTCTGCTTTAAGAACAGTTTAAAGTCCTTGGATGCTTCCTCACACTGCGGTGATCAATGACATTTAGCTTATTTGTGTAGCAAGTCATGTAGGGGTTGCAACAATGTGGATACATATGTTAGGAAATGTCCATAGTAGTTTAACAGGCCTAAGAATGATGTTAACTCAGTGACATTTGTTGGTACTGGTGCCTTGACTATGGCATCCACCTTGCTCTCTGTTGGTTGCATGCCTTGGACATCGATCCACTAGCCTAGGTACTCAACAGCATTTTGCAGAAATTGACATTTGGCTAGCTTCACTTTTAGTCCATACTGCTGAAGTCTTGACAAAACATGGTCCAGGATTGTCAGATGCTCTTCCACTGTGGGTGTTGTTACCAAGTTATCATCCATAAAACAGACTACATGGTCCAGTCCATGTAGTGTCTGGTCCATTGTGTGCTGAAAAACTGCAGATGCTGTGGAAACTCCATAGGTCAAGCAATGATACCAGCAAAGTCCCTTATGGGTGTTGATGGTTAGATACGGTTCTGACTCTGGTTCCAGTTCCAGTTGCTGGTATGCAAAAGATAAGTCCAACTTGCTAAAGTCCTTTCCACCTGCTAGTGTGGCAAACAAGTCCTCCACATAGGGTAATGGGTATGGGTCTGGCTCTATACAATGGTTCACTGTAACCTTTCAGTCAACTCACAGGCTCACTGCTTTGTCTTGCTTCAGTACCACAACAATGGGGCAGCCCAGTCACTGCTCTTTACTCATGACAAGATACTATGACTTTTGAGATAGCCCAGTTCCTTCTCTACTGATTCCCTTAAGTTATAGAGTACTGATTGAGGCTTGTGGAAAACTGGAATGTCCCCCGGTTGCACTTGGATCTTTGCATTGAAATCCCAGATTATGCCATAGTTATCTTGGAAAATAGGATCACGTTTATCCAAAACATTCCTCAGTTTGTATTGCAGTGCCTTGATCTCAGTGTTGAGGCTGAAGATCTTTCCCCAGTTCAACTTGATCTTCCTGAGCCAGTTTCTTCCTAGTAAAGCAGGTCTTTCCCCTTGCACTACCACCAGAGACAAGGTCCATGTTCCTCCCTCAGAGGTGACTGGAACTGGAATCTCTCCCATCACAGGGATGTGGTCTCCAGTGTAAGATGAGAGCTGCATATGTGATGGGTGCAATGGGCAGTGCTGAAGTTTCTCTCTGTAGATGTGCTCTGGCACAAGAGATACTGATGCTCCAGTATGAAGCTGCATGCTAACTGGTTTTCCCACCAACTCGATTTGGAGGGACATTTCCTCTCCATTGGCTTGTGATGCATAGACCACAAACAATGGTAACTTCTCATTTTCCGTGTCCTGTGCTGGCACGGCATCTATGACATACTTTATTTATTTATTTATTGAAAATTTGGGGTTTACAACCTTTGAGTCAGGGGGCCTGATTCCAAGTCGCATGGTGCAACCCGTGGGCATATGTGAGTTGCGCCATGTGGTGCTATGCCAGGGACCCTGTGCCCTATTCCAAGACAGGCAGGGTCCCTGGCACCTATAACCTGTGACTTTGCGGTAGTTGCAGGCTTGCACCATGGGAAATGGTGCAATGGAGCTGGGTGCTGCAAGTTGCAGCCTGCATTAACTGCCCCCTGAGTCCCCACCGGTAACACTCCGCAATCCCTAGGGGACTTGAGGAGGGGCTGGTTCAGTGGCACAAGTGTGGGGGGTATAGCACAAAATGGACCTGGGGCTCCCAAATATTGGGGTGGGGGCATCACTGTGCTGGGGGGGTACGTGGGGTAGGGCAATGTGCCATATGCAGTGCTGTGGGGGGACATCCATTGTTTTGACAGGACAGATGCCCCTTAGACCAGCTAAGTGCTGGTCTAGCCTTGCAGTGCCATATTTGGACCTGGCATGGTGTAGGTGGGTTACTGCAGCCGTCCTTTCGGTAAAGGGCACAGGTGCTGCCATAACCCACCCTTGCATCATGCCGCAGTGGATTCCAGGTGTAGTGGGTGGTGTATCCCACCTTTGGCGCAACCCGCTTACAGCATGGCGCAAGCCTCATCTTGTAACTGCAATTTGCATAACACATGGAGCAAGTTGCAATTTGTACCATAGGGGTTTGGCATAACTTACATTGCGCCAGGTGTAACGCGACCTGGAGAAACGGGCCCAGAGAATCATTTCCAAAGGCACCACATCATTAGACAAATATACAACAGGTGGGACAACAAATACATTTTGGGTACATAAATGAGTTACACATGTGTTACAGCAGGTAGGACGACATACATATTTTGAGTACATAAATGTGTTACAAAAGAAACACAAATCAGTCTTAGCTAGGACATAGGCCTGACAGTGTCAAAGTACAAATAGGTAATGTGAAAACAGGGAACAACTCTTAAGTGGATAATAGTGTTAGGGCAGAAGAGTGCAGGAGGAGAATCCATTGTCAGGAGTATTGGGAGGATTATGGACAGTCGCATCCATTGTTGGACTGGAGGTGAACCTTGAGGAGAGTTTTAAAGAGGCCAAGTTTGGGTTCAGACATAATGGGGTAAGGGGTGGCGTTCATCCAGAGTGGAGCTCGATAGGAAAAGGTTGCTGACCAAGTGAGGATCAGAGGCGTGGGATGGGAAATGGAGATTTGACAGAGTTGAGGGTGATTTTCAGATGGGAGCAGGTGTCAGGAGGGGAGCTAGCTTGGGTGGGGGGAGCCCTGTGGAGATCATTTTGGCCATCAGGCAGGTGTTGTACTTGAGTCTGTTGTCGAAGTTGAGCCAGCTAAACTTCAGGCAGAGTGAGCATGTGTGAGTGTTGCGGTCACAGTTTAGTATAAGGCGGCAGGCCTTGTTAAGGTTACTCTAACTCCTTGGAGAGATGTGATGTCAGCCACACCATAGATTAGGATCCCGTAGTCAATGAGGGCAAGGACAGAGGAGGAGACAGCAAGGCGGAGGGCATCAGGGTTGAGGTAGTGTTTGACGTGGTGGAGAAAGCTGATCCTGGTATTGATAGTAGTGCAGAGGTGGTCAATGTGGCTGTGGAAGTTAAGGGCAGGGTCCATGTGGATACAGAGGTATTTGAAGGCAGTAACCTGATTGAGTGGTTGTGACATACTGTGCCAGAGCAGTACCTGATGCACTTTTGCACACTTTCTGAATGTGATCCACTTTTCCACAGCTGTTGCATTTTTCAGGTCAAAATTGCCATGCGCTTTGCTGGTGGTTACCGCCACATCTGTATATTCTGGTGCCCTGGACAGACAGACTTAACCATAGCACATCAATTCAGTAGCCATCTTTATACATACTGTAGATATTGGTCAACCATTGCTGGACACAGACAAAGGAATGCCCATTGGGCATGACTGGGCATGTCCGATTTGTTCAAATAAAAATAAATAAATAAAATGACAGGCACTATGCATACCTACATAGGACAACAAATATCTATATGCATGGACTACATCCCTAGTGGTGTTCCCTGTTCTTTGTACTATCATACATATACCTATACGTATATACTACACATATGTGCCAAATATTTTTATTAATATATTAATCATTGATTACAATGGGATACTGTTGAGATAACATTTTCATGTGAAAATCTTGCTGCCAAAAAAGCAAAACTTTTTTGTGCACCCTTAATATTTTCACCTTTATCTGGTTTTAAGAGCACTTCTCTGATTTATCATATGTAACAATATCACATGCTCTATTTCTCACATCTCATATTAAAAAAAAACATTTTTTAATAAATGTCTCCTGCACCTTTTCTCTGAAATGTACTTTTTTGTCTGGGGGAACTTGTCCTCTAAATATGTCTAGAAAAGAAAAAACCAAACAGTATTGAATTTTGTTAGGATTGTAATGTTACCTGAGATTTTCCTGACAGGATATTGTCCTTACAGGAAACCTGTGTCCTACAACATGATTGGCTGTCATATGTGACCTGAAAATTTGTTCTTGTGATTCCATTGGCTGTTTTTTCCTTGTCATCTCTTGGCTAATCTGTGTTTCCATTTTCATTAGCTATCTCATCCTTTGAGTTGACTGGCCACTCATATTTATTGTCATTTGGAGCCAAATTTGAACTATTGACTGAATAATATCCTTGCTATTTGGGGGCAAAATTCAAGTGAAGGCTTGATTTGCTGATTTGCAGTTTCATTGCTCTATTCTCTAGCTTTGTTTTATGAGCGATTTTATGCATTTATTAATTTAATTAGTCAGTTGTTCATTTTATTAAATGCTGCCTTCTTTCTTTTCAATAGCTGATTTGACAGTTCCAGTGATGTTTTGACAGAACCCTTTTTATTATTGTGTTCTATGTGCCCGATAACGAAAGTGATCATTTCTCGACTTGTTCAATTTTTCCTGTCCATGCTTCCCGCTCCAGGTCCAGGTTGAGGTTCATGCTCCCTGTGTAGGTCTTAATTTACTTGTCAGATTTTATGGTAATTTATTTTCTAAAATGTGACAGTTCCAGTAATGTTTTTTTTATGTCCCCTATCACCCATTCAGCATATCCGACCTTGTGAATTGTTTTTCATGGTTCTTGCTCCCATCTTAATGTCCTCACCAGATTTTGTGCAAACTTATTTGTGAAATGTTTCCCTTTTTTGTTTCCTGAATTATTTCTGTTGGTTTCATGTTGTTGGCCTTTGTACCTGCCTGCCGTTAGCACAGATGTATTCCTGCCCTAGTACTGTCCTCCCAGTCCCAATACAGTATTCAATTGCATGTGTAGTTTTAAATTAATAATCGTTTTTATTTCTGCCATTTTTTATACCTGGCCTAGTCATGGTTTTGCTGATGTAGAAATGGACCATCCTCGTGGCACTGGCAGTGGCAGCATGAAATGGCCTACCACTGATGTAGATGATGACACAATGGAGAAAGAATTTCCCAGTGGTCAGAATTCAGACATAGATGACTGTGAGGGCAGCTTTCTTTATGAGGATGATGATGAAGAGGTTAATGTTGGCAGGTTTTAACTTAAGTGGTTAAAAGGCTGTCACATTTGTTGTATGATACATGTTTTCTTTTTCATAAAGTTAAATGAGTGTCCCACTCAGAGTGACTCAAATTACATATGTGACATCACATTTGTAACACAGAGAACAATATATCCTGGCCCCTGTACCACCACAATAAAACTGCTGTTAGCCAGTGCCACTATAGGGAATGTCACTGTGTGCCCCCTGGACTACCACCATGAAACCGCTGTTAGCCACTGCCACCAGGGGGAATGACTGTGTGCCCCCCTGTACCACCACCATAAGACTGCTGTTAGCCAGTGCCAGCAGAGGGAATGTCTCCATGTGCCCCCCTGGACCACCATCACCACAAGACCGCTGTTAGCCACTGCCACCAGAGGGAATGACTTTGTGTGCCCCCCTTGACCACCACCATAAGACTGCTGTTAACCAGTGCCACTATAAGGAATGTTACTGTGTGCCCTCCCAGACTACCACTGTGAAACTGCTGTTAGCCACTGCCACCAGGGGGAATGACTGTGTGCCCCCCCGTACCACCACCATAAGACGCTGTTAGCCAGTACCACTATAGGGAATGTCACTGTGTGCCTCCCCGTACCACCACCATAACACTGCTGTTAGCCAGTGCCACTATAGGGAATGTCACCATGTGCCCCCTGGACCACCATCACCATAAGACCGCTGTTAGCCACTGCCACCAGAGAGAATGACTTTGTGTACCCCCTTGGACAACCACCATAAGACTGCTGTTAGCCAGTACCACTGTAAGGAATGTCACTGTGTGCTCCCCGGACTACCACCATGAAACTGCTGTTAGCCACTGCCACCAGGGGGAATGACATTGTGTGCCCCCTGGACCACCACCACCATAATACCACTGCTAGCCACTGCCACCAAAGGGAATGACTTTGTGTACACTCCTGGATCACCACCATAAGACTTCTGTTAGCCAGTACCACTATAGGGAATGTCACTGTGTGCCCCCTGTACCACCACCATAAGACTGCTGTTAACCAGTGCCACTATAGGGAATGTCACTGTGTGCCCCCCAGGACTACCACTGTGAAATCACTGTTAGCCACTGCCACCAGTGGGAATGACTGTGTGCCCCCCTGTACCAGCACCATAAGACTGCTGTTAGCCAGTACCACTCTATGGAATGTCACTGTGTGCTCCCCTGTACCACCACCATAACACTGCTGCTAGCCAGTGCCACTATAGGGAATATCACCATGTGCCCCCCTGGACCACCATCACCATAAGACTGCTGTTAGCCACTGCCACTAGACAGAATGACTTTGTGTGCCCCCCTGGACAACCACCATAAGACTGCTGTTAGCCAGTACCACTATAGAGAATGTCACTGTGTGATCCCCTGGACTACCACCATAAACCACTGTTAGCCACTGCCACCAGGGGGAATGACATTGTGTGCCCCCCGGGCCACCACCACCATAATGCCACTGCTAGCCACTGCCACTAGAGGAAATGACTTTGTGTGCCATCCTGGCTCACCATCACCATAAGACCACTGTTAGCCACTGCCACCAGAGAGAATAACTTTGTGTGCCCTCCTGGACTACCACCATGAAACCACTGTTAGCCACTGCCACCAGAGAGAATGACATTGTGTGCTCCCCAGACCACCACCACCATAATACCACTGCTAGCCACTGCCACCACCACCAGATGCAGGAAGATGTGAGAGGGAATGTCATCATCTGCCTCAGCCATGACCACCACCACCACTATTGCGACAATGTTTTCCATTACATGTCTTGACCATGCCAAAGCAGAGGGAGTCGAACAGGAGACCACATCCATCAGCCACAAGCACAAGGCTTCTTACTATGAATACTATAAAGTGAGTATGTGTACTAATGGTTTTCATGCTATTCAACTTCCTTTAGCTGTGAGTTTTGTTTTCTGTAGCTTTTTCAAGCTGCAGTGGTCAAACACACACGGTCAACTTATTTTGTTTTTTTGCAGGTTAACAACAATGGACTGCCCTTTGCTGAAGTTCTGTATCAATGGTACAGCAGCAGTACTGCCAACGGGAACCTATGGGGTATCCATTTCCAATCCATACTGGTAAGTATATAAAATTTATTTCATCTGTTCCTTTTTAGTTTTCATAACAGTGCAAAAAATCCGACTGATGAATATAAACTAGGTGACATGTATGTCACAAAAAATATTTCTGCAACATATCATGCACTGTATTCCAAATTTGCAGCTGCAGCCATGACAGTGTTGAAAAAGTTTGACCCAAGTCATGTTACTTGAGAAGATGTGGTTTTAAAATGTAACTTGAGTTGAGATGCAGGGATGCTGATACAGTGTATTTGTTATGGCCCTGTATTTAAATTGTTATCTGATGATTGCAATGGGACAGCTTGCTATCTGTGTTAATCCAGACACCCATGGTGGAACAGCCAAGGCTTAAACATAATGTTTTACTGCTGCAATCAAGTTGTAATTCGTCCTTCATTTCTCTTTTAGAAAACTTCCAGATGCTTTGTGGTGTCATAGTTACCTTATCCAAAGAACTTCTTCAACATTATGCTCCCCCGTCCGGGGTGGGGCAGACATGCAACAAGCAGAAGTCATTTCAATCGATGACCATGACCATCATTACCAGACTGGAGAAGGATGCAGATACAATCTGAGAAGAAGTAACCAAATAATAAACCATTAATGATATCTACTTGCAAATATGCACCCCCCCTAAAAAATTACTTACCTTCATTGGCCTGACAGTATTCCATTTCCAATTCCAACACCAACATTTCTCATCAAGCATGGGAATATGCACACCAACAGTATGTGACCTGTTATGCAAAACAATACAATGAGTACATGTATATATATATATATATATATATATATATATATTTATATTTATTAGAGGCAATAAACTCCGTTTAATGAATCAGTTAGGGTTGTTCCACAGTGACAAAAGTGAGGAAATTCGGTGTTAGTGTTGAAAATCCCCCTTGCACCCCCTCAGCCCGACCACCATACCAGCATCGGGGTGTGCGTTGGGGTCATCGGCCCGAACTCTTACCCCATCACGTGCATGAACAAGCTGAGGCATAGGGAATGAGGTGAAAGTTAGGACCGACGACACAATGCACCCAATACTGTGACAGGCTGAGGGGGCAGGCTGCTAACAATTTCCTCACCCCAAAACCCCATGTGCAGTAATGAGTTTTTGCCTCACCTCCTCTTTTGAGAAGGGACTGTAATAGTGATGAAATGCTCCCACCACGTGGTTTTTTGTGACATAGTAATGGTAACAGCAATGCAAATGCAAGCAGTAATGGTTACACACATGGTGACAGAAATGTAAATTGTTAAGCAAGCGTTAATAGAAACGCAGGTGCAAAGTGACGCCAAAACAAACAGTGAAGCAAATGGAGACACAAGTGCATAAGGAAATGCAACTGCTAACACGCACGGTCATGGCACCGCTATTGTAAACGCAAATGATAACTGTAACAGCAACAATAATGAGAAAGAAAATAGTAACACAAAAGCAAATGCAAGCCCATATGGGAACGCAAACCGTAACACGCACGGTGACGGTACTGCAATTGTAAACACAAATGGTAATGGTAACAGCAGCAATAACGCCAAAGAAAACAGAAACACAAACGCAAACATAAGCACATATGGAAACGCAAACCGTAACGCACACGGGCATGGGAACGCAATTGGAAACACAAGTGGTAATGGTAAGAACAACGATGAAGCAAAATGAAAGACAAACGCAAATGAAAATGGAAGGGCGTCCGGCAACGGAAATGGTAATGTGCACGGTGACGTCAAGCGAAAGACAAACACAAACAGTAGTGGAGACACAAATGGTGACAGTAACACAAATGGAAACGCAAAGGGTAACGCACACGGTGGCGTACACGGGAACGCTAATGCAAACGGGCACGGAAACACAAGTGTAAAGCCTTCATGTAACAGTAACTGGAGTGCACACCATATTTTTCTCCAAAGGCTCCATTAAGAAACACAGTGAAAACAAAGAAAGTATGCATAATAATGGGCCTCGGAGCAGAAAACGAGCAGCTGTAATACTAAAATGGTAATATCTCAGTACCTGTACAACGCATAAAAAAAATGTAAATTTCACAAGATTCATGAGTTTCCTGGCTAGGTTTTCACTAAATGGTGCTGGGCTACGCATTGTTGTGACAAAAAGTCCGTATCTCGTACCGTTTCCGAGATACGAGCCCCGAAAGGCGCAGCAGACGCCACCATGTTAGTCTATGGGAAAAACTAACTTCAGAGAACCATAACTTTGCTTCCGTGCAATATTTTGTCACCAAACCACCAAAAGGCACATCTATGAGATTTTCGCTGCATTCCCTCCAAATCAGCCCAGAACCATTTTTTTGCAGCAAGGTGGCAAAGCATTCCTGTCATTTTGGCTATAGTCTAGAAAAGTAGTGTCGTGATTTGTGACACCTTTTGCAAAAATTTGTGAAAGTGTCGCAAGTGCAACACTACTTTGTGACACTTCTTTTCCCAGAAATTTGAAAAACATATTTCTGGGGTGTTTAACCCCAAAATAAAGACATGGCTAGCATCCTCAGGGCTCAAATAGGTAAACACAAAAAGAATTACATCCCGAGATGGTCCCAATTTTAAATGCCAAGCATTTCTGTGATCAGTAACTGAAAACAAAATGGTGGATTTGCGACACTACTAGGGCCATTTGCAACACTAAAAACTGCATTTGCGAAAGTGTCGAACTTTTTGTTAACTTTTCCCATTGACTTATAATGGGAACTTATTTTTTGAATAACTTTTGAACCATTCAATATTTTTTCATGAAATCATCGAAAGGCACATCTGGACCCTGGCCACATGTTCTCTGAAGTTTTCAGACCGGTCGTGCAAACTGTGCAACCTGTAGGCGTGAACAAAGAATGCACAAAAAAACGTAATTGCATGCACGGATGTCACTTAATAACTGCAGCCGTATATCCAACCGGTATGAAAGTTACCAGATCCCAAGATCTATGGTTATGCCCCATGCCTGCCAAATTTCAGGCAAATCCATTGAACAGTGGCAAAGTTATTAAAGTGCAAAGTTTCACCATTTAACTTTAAAAGGGCTACTCAACCCTAACCATGGTAGCACTACCATGCTACCATAATATATATATATATATATATATATATAGAGAGAGAGTAGATATATATATATATATATATATATATATATATATATATATGAAGCAGTATAGCACAGTGGGTTAAGGCTCTGAGCTGCAGATCTGGAGACCTGGGTTTGAATCCTACAGCCGCCTAGGTGCATACTGTGTGATCCTGAGCAAGTCACTTAACTTCCTTGTGCTCCCAGGTCGCATCTGGAAACAAGCTTCGGCTTTGTGTGCTACTCCTGGTTAAACAATGTTCCCTATATGTCAACTCCCCATCAAGAAAATATATCTATATCTATATCTATATCTATATCTATATCTATATCTATCAACTCACCAAGGCTACTATTAGTGTACACATGAAGGGCACCCTTCCATCCGGTTGAGGTGATCGCATCGCAGCACACTTTGGACAAGCAGTTCTCTCACTCTCATCATTTGTGATGGAACACTGAATGGTTATTCATGTCATGGTATCCCTCCATCACATGGTTTGACAAGACACTGTGCATCATGACATCATCATCACAGTAAGGTCAATACACACAGCAGCATTACATGTAAGTGCAACAGCAGCAGCAGCAGCACATGTGAATTTTCTGGACACAAGACAGTAGCATTTTGGGGATGCATAATAATTCTGGGGACTGTGTATGAATACTGTGCGCATGACTGACTGCGCCATTAATTCTGGGAGACTTTGTAATTCTTGTTACGCTATAATTTCACTTTGTCAGCACTGGGGAATTTTTTGGACACAAGACAGTTGCATTTTGGGACTGGGAATTCTGGTGAGTCTGGTAAATATTTTTGGAACCTCAGTAATGTTTACGTTCTGTTATGCTATTGTGAAGTATTTGTCAAAAAGCAGGACTGAGCAGTGCAATTATACTGTGCTAAACTACATGTGTACAGTCTGTCTTCTTTCCTGTGTGTGCAGACACTGTCCAGCTTCTTGCAAGTTGCAAACATATATATATATATGCTGATGCTGACTTGTTGCAGTGTTTACAGTATAAAGAATAAACATAAGAATGTATATTGTATATTTTAACTATACCATCAACGGCAGCAAAGTGATATGATATGTTTTCAGAGGTCTTGGGCCAGTGTGCACCTCAATCACTCACACAGACACAATGCACACATGACTTTGCAGAGATAATAGCACAAAAAATCATGCTTTTAAACAAACCATACCCAACATACATAAAATATTGCTGAGGCACCCAAAATATTTTATGGTGTACAGACATGTTCAAGTCAGAATGTCACACTGTGCTACCACTGGCGCCATGTTATGTTATGGTGTACATCAACTTGCTGCAAAACTGACACTGCCAGTGTAAACTAGAAATACATATTCCAAAACAAATAATGAAAAGAAGGAATGTGGTAGTACAGTGTGGTGGCAGTGAACTGGACCTTATATAATTTCTGACTTTATAATGTCAGTACACCATGAAATATTTTGGATGCATCAGCAATACTTCATGTCTGTTGGATACAGTTCGTTGAAAAGCTGGATTTTTTGATGCTATGATCTCCTAACAAATACAATATACGTTATATAGTCTTATCTTTATTCTTTATACCATAAACACAGCAACAAGTCAGACAACAATCAGCATATATATGTTTTCAAGAAGCTTAACAGTGTCTGCAGTACATACACACACAGGAAAGAAGACTGACTGCACACATGCAGTTTGGCACAGTATACTTGCACTGCTCGGTCCTGTTTTTCCACAAACACTCCACAACAGAAAGTAGACATTAATGAGGCACCAAAACAGTGCACACACACACACACACACACACACACACTTAACAGAAGGAAGCGGGACCAGAATACAAAGTGTCATGCATACGAAAAACCAAAAAAAAAGGGCATAATTACATACAAGGGTCAGGGATGATGGAGGAATACAATTTATAACACAGCAGGGAAGGCTTGGGGAGCACATGGTGTGAGGAAAAAAAAACTAATGTGGGATCCCCTGGTGGTCCAGCAGCAGTTCCAGCATGGACATAATTTGTAACTGATGTCCCTCTATGCGATCCAACCGCTGTTGGACAGCACTCACCCTCTCATTGTTCTCCTCGACAGCACTCCAGAGAACTGCCAGGTCAGCCTGTGTTACAGGCAGTTGTCTGGGGTCCACATGTTCTACAGGCTCAGCTGCTGCTGGTGGTGGTGGTGGTGGTGGGGTGCTGATGAAGCAGCAGGTGCTGCTCTGGCCCTCCTCTTCTTAGGGCCGTCGCCATGCACAGCTACACCCTCTGCCACAGAAGGGCTAGCAGGTGCAGGCCTGGCCCATTCTGTGGCAGCGTGCCACTCCAACTGGTGGTGGTTCAGCATATGGGTGCTCTGGCCCCCAGTCCCCAGGTGAGTCCCCCGGGGGCCACAGCGCACCTCCACCTGACATAGGTGGCACCTGACCATGCTGCTGTCCCCCTGACACAGTCAAAAAACTCCCAAACAATGGAGGTGCAGGGAGGACCAAGCACAGGCAGGGGAGGGCCAGATGCACTGGCAGCCAGCTGGTCAACAAGAATGGGATCCACACCTGGGCCAGGGGAACAGGCACATCCTGCTCCAGAGGACCTGGTGCTGGAGCTGGTGCAGGATGTGGTGGTGGTGGTTCAACTGCCTCAGAGTCAGGAGGAAGTGCTGGACCTGCTTCCAGGGGTGGGGCACTCAAAATTTTGGATCGGTCCAACTGGAACTGGCTGCCATGCCTCCCATGCATGTGCAATGGTGCGACGCCTACCACGCTCTCCCAGAACTGCCCCCACCCCAGACATTTCCTCACCCTGGTCCATCTCTCCTACTGCGCTCCCTCAGTCTGAGCAATGACTACTTGACTCGACAGAAAACACTCACACTGTCACACAACACACACACAGTCGCACATATGCAGACAAGCAGCTACTCACAAAGGTAAGAAAAAAATAAATTTACAGAAAGAACAAATTAAGTAAAAAAGAGTACAGAAAAGACAGAAAAATGTAGCTTTTAAAAAAGCTGTTGGGTCTAAATCAAAGTTTAAATCTCCTTGCTCTGATCTCCAAGTCTCAGGTTGTCTCACAGTCACAAAACAACACACTCCTCTCTCTCCATCTGCACAGGAGAAAGTGAAACTATCTCCTTGGCAAGGCACTTCGTTCCTGCCTGGCTAAAGAGCATGTGACTTACAGTACTGTAAGCCATGTGATGTGTTTTGAGGGGCTGCCAAATCTGGAATAAAAAGTGGATCACTTAGAATCATAATGAGGAACGCAAAGTCCATTTAAAACAATGACTTTGCCTTACTTCGCATTACCATTCCACCTTAACACGAAGTGGTAATGACAAGGCGAACTGAGCATTTTGCATTGCCCACTCTGCATAGTGGAGTGGCAACGTGGAGTTCACTTTGCCGGCGGAATTTAAATTCGCTGCATCTCTAATTGTGTGTTTTCTTACATTCAGAATGCAGTTAATAATAATAATAACAATAATCTTTATATAGCGCTCTTCATGAGGTATCAGAGCACTGCACAATAAACAACAGTTAAAACCATTAAATATTAAAATACAAGTCAATAATCCAAAATTAAATAATAATAATCCATTACAAAGCGACACCAAATGTGAGCTGAAATAAATGAGTCTTTAAGGCAGCCTTAAAGCTCTCCACTGTCAGGCACTCCCGTATAGTTGTTGCAATTAATTTTTATAAGCCACTAGTGCCACTAACCGTTATGGCTAGAGATTTTAAAAAATGTAGTATGCTCACCAACTTTGCATCAGTTTTCCACAGTGTCCTAACTTGTTTACTTCTTTAAATATTACTTTTTGTAGTATAATCCCTCCTGGATATTGATAGCCAAATCTTAGCAGCTAAAATGAAAATGTTTGCAGCCCATTGAACCATGTTCTGGCAGTAACAGGCTTTGGTGATTGTCCTGACAGAATTCCTATCTTGTACAGACCATGGCCTATCCTGCAAGGAGTAAGACGATATGCTGTACTGCCAGGCACAGCAACACATGGGTATGACTGTCCTGGCAGGATTACCATCTTGCTGTGACTGTGGCCTGTTCTGCAAGGAGCAAGCTGATGTGCTGTCCTGGCAGGTACTTCTGCCCATGGGTGTGACTGTCCTCCAAGGATTCCTTTCTTGCTGTGACCATGGCCTGTCTTGCAAGGAGTACACTAGTGTGCTGACCAGCACAGCAATCCATGGGTTCTCCTGTCCTGGCAGGATTACTGTCTTGCTGTGATCATCTCCTGTTCTGGAAGGATCAAGCAGATGTGCTGTCCTAACAGGCACAGATACCCATGGGTTCTGCTGTCGTGGCAGGATTTCTGCCTTGCTATGAGTCTGACCATGGTCTGTCTTGCAAGGATCATGCTTATGAGATGTCCTGACAGGCACTTTACCCCATGTGCGACTGCCCTGGCATGATTCCTGTCTTGCAAAGACCATAGCCTATCCTGAAAGGAGGCAACTGATGTGCTGTCCTGATAGACACAGCAACTCATGGGTGTGAATTTCCTGCCAGGATTCCTGTTTTTCAAGTAACATGCCCTATCCTGAAAGGAGCATGGCGAGGTGGTTGTCCTGTCAGATCCAGCCACACATGGGTGATTTCCTTTCAAGAAGAATGGTACTGCCGCAAACAGAGCAGAGTAGGTTGTCCAGACCCCACTGTGTCTATTGCTTGCATTGTCAGTAACTTGTGACCTGTAGCCTGATCAGTTGTTACTGTGTTTTGGTCCATGGGTGTGCTATACAGGTCACATAGTACTATACACAGTTACAGCCATTTGTCATGAGAGTAACTGTGCTACTGTATCCTGCTGACTAATTTGGCTGGTCTTGCCCATTGGTGGTGGGTGGTGCCACACGTCACATAGCATTACACACTTTCTGCAACTTGTATTGGCATTACCTGTTCTGCTGTAGCCTGGTTACTCTTGTGTGTGGCCTTGGCCTGTGGGGGTGTGTTGTGCTCTGGTCATATAGCGCTGCACATTTTCTTTTGCTCGCAGTGTGGAGTAAGTGTGGTGTTGTAGCCTTGTGACTCATGTGGGTGTTCCTTGCCTGTGGGGGTCTGGGTAATGTTTCCACATGTCAAATAGCACTACATCGTTTCTTCTACTGGCAGTGTCAGTAACTATTGTGCTGTGGCATGCTCACCTTTGTTGATGTTCTTGTCTGTTGGTAGTGGACATTCAGACAGCTCATTTTCCACCCCACTGTTTGTTGCAGTGCTTTTATAAGTAACAGATAATCCACTATAGGGCATGCAGTCATGCTCTGATATATGCATGCCTTGGTGTGTGTTGTGAGGCATAAGGCCACAGGAGAAGTGCTTTCAACCACCCAAGGCATTCATATATCAGAGCATGACTGCACGCCCTGTAGTGGATTATCTGTCTTGTAAAATGGCCAAAATAATTTTGGAGGGGTGTAAAAAATAGAACAAAGTTCTGTTGTGTGGTTGTTGTGGATAATGTATAGTCATGTGATGTGTTTTGTCCAGTCAGAAGACAGCATTTTTACTGATTTTTCTCACCCATTTTATAACTATTTTTAACATACTCTCTCCACAGCTACATTGCAAGTCATCACTGTTTCAGTAGCCCCAGCATAAGAACACCTGCCTCTGCTGCTGATGCCTGATCATTCAGGTAGGCTTCTTTCTACCGTTTCTTGTTCTCCACTGCTGATCTATCCCACCCCCACTTGTTTGCCACTTTCAGTTACATTTACTGTTCTGCCTTAGCATTTTCACTCAGGTGTGGTTGTCCTGTCATGTGTGTGTGAGGTGTGTGGCTCCACAGCTCATATAACATTACACAGTTTTTGTCACTTTCATTGTCAGTAACTGTGCAGCTGTAGCCTGCTCACTTAGCAGGGTCGGACAGGGGCACAGGGGGCTAACCTGGAAAGTTGATACAATGGCCCATCTGGAAAATCAATAGTGGAAGACCCATAGTGACATACACATCAGTATTTCACTTCAATTTAATGCACAAGCTCTATGTTTATATCTCATTTATTTGCACTGCCTAAAATACTCCATTTAATTAGAACATAGATATTAAATGCAAACATTTTCAGGGCTTTGAAGTTGGCCAGGTATCCAACAGAGAGGGGGCCACCTGTAAATTTCCAGGTATCCTGGTTGGCCAGTCTGACTCTGTCATTCAGGTATGTAGTCATGACCTGTGGTGGGCAGGGGGTGTTCCACAGGTTTCATATCACTATGGTTTCTGCCACTTGCAATGACACTACTGTAACTGTAATGCTTTAGCCTTCTCACTCTGGGGGGTGATCTTTACATATGGATGTAGTGTGGTCCTCAGGTCACATAGTACTATGCAGTTCCTTCCAATTGTAGTGGCTGAAATTATGCTTTTGTGGCATGCTCCCTCCATTTTTTGGTCTTGTTCTCTGGGTGGTGTGCTGCATAGGTCACGTAGCACTACACAGTTTCTGCCACTTGCAGTTTCAGTAACTGTGCAGTAGTATCCTGCTCACTCAGTTATGTGCTCTTGTCCACTATGTGTGTGGCTTCACAGATCTCATAGCACTCCACACTTACTGTCACTTGCAGTGGCAGAAACTGTTCTGCTCTAGCATGCTCACAAAGGTTTCTATTCTTGTGTCAATGATGGTGGTGGGTGGTGCCACAGGTCACGTAGTACTACACAGTTTCTGTCACTTGCAGTGGTAGTAACAATGCAGTTGTAGCCTGCTGACTCTTGTGTGTGTTCTTGTCTTGTGATGGTTGGCTGGTGTTTCCACAATTCACATAGCACTACACAGTTTCTGCCACCTGCAGTGGTAGTAACGGTACAGCTGTAGCCTGCTGACTCTTGTGTGTGTTCCTGTCTTGTGTTGGGTGGGTGGTGTTTCCACACATCTCAAAGCACTACACAGTTTCTGCCATTGTCAGTGTCAGTAACTGGATGGCTGTAGCATGCTCACTGCTGTCTGTGGTCTTGGCTGTTGTGAGTGGTGGTTGGTTCTGAGCATTTTTCCACCCACTGTTTGTTGCAGCACTTTTTAAATTAATTATTTTTAACATACTGTACTCTTTCCACAGCTACTGTACATTGTAAGGATCACTTTATCAGCAACCACAGCATACCCAGACTTGTGGTTGCATCCACATTATTCAGGTAGGCTTGTTACTTTCGCTTGCTTGCATGCGAAAGGAACATCTGGCAACAGTGTGCCTTTTGGAGGTGTGTGACCCTCCTCCCCAATGCAGTGCTCAGTGTAGCTGGAGCGACCCTAGGGGACCAATACATGCCGAGCTGTGTATGACAGCAGTTTGGCTGTGTTGGTCTTCACTTCTAACAAAAGGCCTGCTACAATCAGCGGTGGTAGCGTGTATGCAATTAGCATACACCTCAGCCGAACTGTTGTCATGCACAGCTTGGCTTCAAAGCCCTCCTTCTTCCTCCATCTGCTAATGTCCCCCCCCCTCGTTCTCCCCGGCCCACACCTTGTGTGCCAAGGGGGGGGGTGCCCAATGCCCCTCGGCTCATGTGCCTCTCAGCACACTGTGTGGCCGACGAGGGTGCCCAATCCCCCGTCGGCTGCAGCCCCCCACCCCCCAAAAAAACAACCAGTTGGCACACTGGGAGCCCACCCCAGCGTGCTCATGCTTCCCCACCCACACACACACACTGTATGGCAGGTGGGGGTGCCCAGTCCCCACTGGCTCCAGTCCCCCCCCCAGCAACATGTAGGTGGCATGCTGGAAGCCCACCTCAGCATGCCAGTAGCATCCGTTTTTTTGTCCCTCGCCCCCTCCTGCCAACCCACGCCCACCTTCTGTGCTCCCACCTCCCCCACACACACCCTCACCTAGGTGGCATGCTGGGAGTCCACCCCAGTGTACCAAAAGCCTCCATTTTCTTTTTTTTTTTAAATCCTGTAAAACAAGAAAACAGTCCCTCGGTGAGTCTTTGGCCCTTCCCGCCAACCCGCCCCCACCCTCTGCGCACCCACCTCCCCACATACCCTCACCCCATACTTACCTCCGGAGCCTGGCGCGACGATCTTCGGTGGACTGGGAACACATCTGCACTCTTTAAAGTCGACCGTGAACTGAAGAAATACCTGTAAGCTGTATAATGGCATAAATAGGGTTTTTTAAACTTTGGTGCATATATTGGCCATTTTTGGGAATTTTGGCACCAAATTTTCAACATGCGGTTATTGTGCCCCCTCCTCATGAATTCTGTCACTTTCATGGTGTTATTCGGTCCTGAAAGATGATTTCGCAGTCACTGGGTAGAATCACCTTTCGGGACCAATTAACAAAACAACAGTGTTGGTGTTCATGAGGTGAGTTCTCAAAAAGCCTATGTTGCAAATTTGGTAAAAAAATTCCAACAAATCACTGTTTCACGAGCATGTGTTGCTCAGTTTCCATGCATACTCGTAAGTTCGTGAATTTGTAATATTTTCACTCCAGATTTTCAACATAGGCATATTTCCACACCTCCTTATGAACAGTGCAGCTGTCATTTTTCACATACTGCCTGAAATGTGTTTTCGTGCTTCTGGCGCAAAATAGCATGGTCGCTGTTGGAAATCAGTGTTCACTACAGATTAAGATAATTGCAGTGACACTGCTCATGAGCAGAGGTCCTAAAATGTCTATGTTGAAAATTTGGTGGCAAAAGTCCATAAAATGTCTGTGTTTCGAGCGTACATTGCGCAGTTTATACGCACACTCGTAACTTCATGAATTTCTAATATTTCCCCTCCAGATTTTCAGCATTGCCATTTTCCCACATCTCCTTATGGCCAGTACAGCTGTCATTTTTCACATCCTGGCCAAAATGTGTTTTCACACTTCCGGCCGCTGTGGGCAATCATGTTTGGTACAGAGTAAGAAAACCACAGTGGTACTGTTCATGAGCAGACATCCTAAAATGCCTATGTTGAAAATTCAGTACTAAATTCCAAAACATGACTGTTTTACGAGTGTGCCTTGCGCAGTTTCCACGCTCACTCGTAACTTCACAAATTTGTTATACTTTCACTCCAGATTTTCAACATTTGCATTTTCCCACACCTCCTTATGAAAAGTACAGCTGTCATTTTGCACAGCCTGGCTGAAATGTGTTTTCACACTTCCAGTGCAGAATAGCACGATTGCTGTGGGAAATCAGTGTTCAGTACACAGTAAGAAAATCATAGTGACAGTGTTCATGACCAGAGGTGACAAAATGCCTATGTTAAAAATTTGGTGAAATAATTCCACTGAATGACTGTGTTATGAGCACGGGTTGCACAGTTACCACACAGGTTCATACCCTTGAGCACACTCAGGGTGTTAGGGTTCCTAAGACAGACACTTAAGAAGCATGAGGGTGAAATGTTGATCCAATGCAAGAGGAGTTGCAGAGAGGTACTCTGTTGGGATATGGATGCTAAAGGGACATGGACACAACTGGGGGAGGAGGGCGTAGATAAATGGCAAACACCAATACAAATACCTGCAAGTGAACATTCAGCATTGACAAATGCTTGTTTTTATTGTGTGTGGTGCTCTGCTGACCACATATCCCACCCCTGTTTGTTTGCTACTTACAGTTAAATTAACAGTTCTACTTTAGCCTGCTCACTCTGGTGGGTGGTCCTGGCCTTTGGGGGAGGTGTTGGCAGCTCCACATGTCGCACAGCACAACACAGTTGTTGCCACTTGCACTGGCAGTAACTGTGCTGCAGCAGCCTACTCACTCAGATGGGTGGTGTTGTCCTCTGGGGGTTGCTCCTCAGGTCACATAGACCATCAGAATTTCTGCAACAAGAGGTCACAGTAACTGTGCTGCTGTAGCAATCACACTCAGGTTTGTGTTCTTTGCCTGTTGTGTGGGTGTGCTTCACAGGTCATAAAGCACTCAACCATTTTTATGGCTGTGTGGACGGAGTGCCACAGATATTATGCCAGCATAGTAGCTTTAGTAGAGCACTGTGGAAGCACGTGACCAGACCACTGTCCATTGTACTTCCATAGTGCTCTAGCAAATGTCCACTGGTGCTGTTTATGTGGACCTTTCCCTCCATGGGCCGCATAAACACACCCTCTTCACCGGTGCTGTTATTTCTTCTGCAATTGCGGAAGTGACATCTGCCGTGCCCAAGAGGGAGGCATCAACCTAACTGTGCAAGCATGAGTATTGCTCATGCACAGTTCCATCAGCACAGCCATTTTAGGCATGGCAGACTCCTGTGCAGCAAGAGTGGGGAAAAAGCTCAGAGTATTCTTTTTCCCACTCTCACCACCCTGAGTAGCCGTATCAGCTCTGACCAGATTTTGTTTAAAGTTTCAGTGCTAGAAAGTGGGCCGCTGTAGCATGCTTCCTTAGTTTAGTGGTCTTGGTTTTTGTGGGTATTTGGATGACTGTTCACATAGCACCCCGCAGTTTCTTGCAGTTGATTACATAGATTTATTAACATGTATGAATGTTTTAAGATATGAAATACCATATTTTATTTCCCAAAAGTGACATACTTCAGATGCATGTGAGTCAATGTACTCATATGTTTTTCATTCTTATTTTTATAGATTTGCTGTTGTATGGCTTCTTGTTTTCAAAATGGATGCACACATTCAATCCTCATTTGAAAAATACATTACATCCCAATAAGGATGGTGTGAATCAAAGCATCATTGTGCTACAGTCTCTTGACAATCTTGACAAAGTATCATTGAAAAACTTCTCAAGTTAATGTAAGATGGAAATGGCCATTTTACATGATGGGTAATGTCACACACTTCATGTGTGAACACCATAGGAAGCCAGATGGATCATCTAGTGATGACCCAACATATACTAGAACCAATGCTTGTATAGCGTAGGTCTCATTTCAAGTGTTAAAAGAAGGCCGTAACATGGCCTCGGCCATGAGGAAAAGGGGAAATTGTTTAACCAGGAAAGGCACACTAACATACAGTACTAAGAATGCCAGCAGAATAGGCCCAATGGTCTATCGAGTCTGCTTGAGAGTCAGTACCCTGAGTGGGCACTGCAACCTTCCTTTTGATTACTCTCCCTATCCCCCTTCTCCCGGCCAGGGTTCTCCTTGCCCAGACCGGCAGCCCTCTTCTTCACCACTCTCCTGTACCTGTCCCAGCCTCTCTTGAACCCTTCCTCTGTGGACACTTCCACTAGTTCCTCAAGCAGTGCATTCCATGGATCTACCACCCTCTCAGTGAAGTATCATCTCCTCCTTTCCTCCTAAGGCTCCCTCCCTCTAGCCTCCAACCATGCCCCCTAGTGGTCCCTCCCACCTTTCTCTGAAAGATCCCATGAAGGCACACCTTATTTACCCCTTTCAGATACTTGAAGACCTCAATCATATCCCTCCTGTCTCTCCTCTCTTCCAGTTAGAACAGGTCGAGCTCCTCAAGTCTCACTTCATAGGTCCTGTTCCCCAGGCCCTGGATCATCCTGATTGCCCTCATCTGAACCCTCTTTAGGAGTAGAATATCCTTCCTGAGATGTAGAAGCCAAAACTGTATGCAGTACTCAAGGTATGGTCTGACAAGGGAATTGTACAGTGGTAGAATCACCTCCCTGCTTCTCGAGGTGATCCCCCTGGTGATACAGCCCAACATTCTAGTTGCCCTGACTGTGGCCCTCCTACACTGTTCAGAGTTATTCATTTTGGCATCCACCAGCACCCCAGGTCCTTCTCCCCACTTGAGACGTGCAATATGCCCCTCCTAGGGTATACACCGGACCCAGGTTTCCTTGCCCCAGGTGAAGAACCTTGCATTTTGCCGTGTTGAACCCTAACTTCCAGGTACGTGACCAACCTCCCAGAACATCTAGATCTTCCTGCAAGGCAACCCTGCCCTCCTCCCCATCCACCACCGCCCCCAGCTTAGAGTCATCCGCAAAGAGACTCATTTCACTCCTGATGCCTACCCTGAAGTCAGAGATGTAGGCATTAAACAGGAGCGGTCCCAGAACTGATCCCTGTGGGACCCCACTGATGACTTCCCTGTGGGTTGAGACTACCCGCCCCCACCACCACTCGCTGGGTATGACCAGATAACCAGCTTCCAATCCACCTGACCATCTTAGCCCCCACCCCATCTTCCCCAATTTCTCCAGCAGACCAGTGTGGGGGACCATGTCAAATGCCTTGCTGAAGTCCGGGAAGATGACATCAACTGGCCTGCCCTGGTCAAGTGCTGCCATCATCCATTCGAAGAACTCCACAAGGTTAGTTTGACATAATCTGCCCAGGACAAAGCCATGCTGGTGATCATCTAGGAATCCCTGATCCACCAAGAACACCCCCAGCCTCTCCTTTACTATGGGCTGCATCAGCTTGCCCACCACCGATGTAAGGCTGACTGGCCTGTAGTTCCCCCATAACTCCCTTGATCCCCCTTTATGGATGGGAACAATATGTGCCTCCCTCCAATCCTTCGGCACCCTCCCTGTCTGTAGAGAAGCATTAAAAAGGGCCACCAGTGTTTTGGCCAGGTCATCAGCCAATTCCCACAGCACCCTCGAATGAATTCCATCAGGACATGGTGATTTATCCTTTTTTAGTGACCGGAGGGCCACCCACACCCTCCCAACAGGAATTTCCCCATCCGTGCTTCCACCCCCCTCAGCTGAACCTGCTCCCCCCACTGTATGATTCAGATTTCTCATCCCCTACTGTAACAAGAGGTACCCTGAAATGTGATTACCCTGCCTCATCCCCCCCTGCATCCCTTGCCTGCGGCTACCCCTCCACCTCCTTAGTAAAAAACGATGCAAAGAATTCATTGAGCACCTCCGCTTGTTCCCCGTCTCCACTGCCCACCACCTCCCCATCTCCAATCTACTGAACTGTCCTTTTACTCTCCTCCTCTCTCCTATATAATGAAAGAACCCTTTCTCATCCTTTCTGATCCCCTATGCCAATATCCATTCCATCCTTGCCTTGGCCCCCGTCACCACCCTGGTAACCCGCCTGATTGTGTGAAGACACTCTTCCCTATCTAAGACCCTACACAATCACTTTAACCTGTGGTACACTGCTCTCTTTTCAAGCTGGAACTTGTTTCCAGGTGCAACCTGGGAGCACAAAGAAGTTAAATGACTTGCTCAGGGTTACACAGTATGAAAATAGGAACTGATGAGATTCAAACCCAGGTCTCCAGGTTTGTAGCTCAGTGGCCTTAAGCACTGCACTAGTGATGAAACCAGTCACACTAGCCATGATATTGATAATGCTTTGAAAAATAAAGTCAATTCAATAGATGAATTTTTGCTGACTCTAGTTAAAGTCTAGCTGGTCTTAAATATGACCAACAGTAAAATGCTTTTAAAGGCTGCAGACAGGTCAGAAATGATTGTCATTATGATGTGTCTGACCATTGTTATTTTTTAACTCTGAATGATATTACTTCCATCCACCAAAGATGGAATATGTCCAACTGCTTTGATCCTAATGATGCAGCCAGCGTCCACAAACTTGTACATTTAGCATTCAGCTCTGAAAGAGGATGTAATACTTTATCAACCACTGTTTAAGGTGTATGTAAACTTGCTTATTCCGTGTCTTCAGTCTTTATGGCAAAGGCTCGGCTGCAAAAATGTAGTAAAAATCTTGTATTTTTGGATGCTACATATGATAACATAACTGTGTATGGGTAGATTCCATGTTGTAATGGTGAAAAAAAAACCAGCACTGACCATATAGGCAAATACACAATAGCGCAGCCCCAAACAGTGAACACACACAACACCAAACATCAAAACAGTGACTACATAACCCCCCAAAAAATATGCAATAAGCACACAGCTTCAGTACTCCAAAATCTATCTCTTTACAACAATAAGCTACTGCAATACAGACTACATGGTCATTACAATTAGACCAATACCTGATTAATCGCCAAACCAAAACAAAAACTATACAACAGTTCAGCACTACAGCAAAACCACAGGGAACAATTCAACTACACAGATGAACAAAGTTGGACTCAAACCCAGGGCACAACGCAACTCAGAACTTCCAAACAATGACCCTACCCACCTATCTAGCACCCTACTCTACTGGCTATGCCATGACGGAAGGACACTCAGCACCTGAACCAAAGGAGCACATATTACCACACAAACACACATCACACAACAAACACTTTCACAAAACTGGTGTTTCTCCATGGCTTGCCTCTCCCTTGGCTGTGTTGGTGGTGTTCCCCAACCAATGCCATGAAATGGATCTGGTTCCACAGAAGTTGGTGGTAGTTGGGTGTGGGTCCTATAGGTGGTCAAACCTCATCCTGCTGACTGCAGATTTCTCATAGTGTCCATTCTCTCCTATTATAGTGGCCTGCAATAGCATCAATGCCATCTCCACTGATGCTCCTGTGGATGTATCAATGTATCCTTCCACTCCCTCTCTACATTTTGATCCCTGCGATATGCTCCAAAGCCACTGCTAAGGGCTGTGGTAACACGGGGCTCAGCACCAATCCTTTCCCGGATGACAGCATTCTGCTAGATGATCAATACTCCTCCCCAGGCACACACCCAAATGCCGGTTGGCTCCAGAACTCTTGTCAACGTACTGTAGTTGCCACAAGCATTATCTGTACTGCTGCACTGTCATAGCATCGCTACAAATGTAATATTTGCAATGTGACTTTTGTCATTTTTCTTGACCTGTGTACTGAAAACTGTAGCTGACAGTCATTCATTCAATAATATCATTTCAGAACAATGACTGTCAATGTATGTTCCAGTTTTTATAATTTTTTTATTATTTTTAGGCAGTACAGAGATGGTTAAAGAAAAAGAAGAGTCCACAGGGACTGGTCCCAACAACACTGCATTGCACACACAAATAATGAAATAAATATATATATATTGAAAAACTGTCTTACTGTAAGTATCTCAATACTGTTATATTACTTTAATATGGTATGTGGATAGCACAGTGTTTCACCTGTGTGCACATTTTCCTTTAATTAAGAATGTAGTGGTTCTTACGTTGTTATGTGACTTAGCCATCACTTGACATAGCTGTACAATTATTTTTTGCGTGTGATTAACATTACTTATCAATTTTATTACTGATGTTTTCCAAGTGTTTTGAATGAAAAGATTTATGTTCTTAAGTGTCATTTGGGTGTTCATGCTGTGTATGACATGATGTTGCAGATAGTTACAGTCACTAAGCAAGGTATTTACCTTTCTTTAATCATAAGTTTATCTGAACATGTTGTACAGTTCCACAATGGCATACTCTAGTCTGGCCCAATGATGGCATGGATAGTTAAGCTAATTTTTAGCAGGAAAAGGGATGGGGTGTATCCACTGTATGGCTCAGTATTGAGACCCCACCATGACTAATGTGTCCAGTTGTGTTATGTGTCGCTCCACAAAGACATTGGCATAGTGGAAGCAGTTCAGAGGATGGATATTAAAGTGGTGCACTGCTTTCATGAGAAACAATATGAGGAGAGGCTGCTGGAGCTCAACATGTATTACATAAGGGACATCCATAGGAGACATGATTGAGATCTCCAAAAAGCTCACATGATTGAACAAGGTGCAGGAGTTGAGTCTTTCTCGGAGTAAGAGGAGCCGCAGAACATAGTGGCATACCCTGAACCTTGAGTGTTGGAAGTTTAAGATGGCTGTTCTGAAATACTGCCTCCCATAAATTGTTGTGTACATCTGGAAAAGCCTGCCAGAAGATGTGGTGTTGGCTTGCTTCATGTCTATAGTCTCTGTAGTAATAGTCAACATGTTACACAGCTTTTGTTTTTCAAATGGTAGAGTATGCCTCTATTTTCATTGCTGTGACCATGCTCAAGCATCCTGTTTCACACAGTCAATGTAGCTAAGTCTAATTTTTTATATCAAATGATGTTTTGAAATTTGCTTTTCATATTTTACAGTACTTAAAAGGCACGTTATCTCAAACACATGTATATTTTTTAAATCTTCAGGAAGAAGATTTTCAAAAAGAGTTAATGGGGGCATGGTCAAAGCACCGACAACAATGACCGCTTAAACCTTTTACTCTATACTGCAATGGACCAGTTGATAGCCTAAACTAGGTGTTGGTGATCAAACCTGGTAGCACAAAGGAAGATTCTGGGACCGGAAAATGTCCGGAGCAATGCGAGCCAAAAATATGCAAACAAAGTGATTTAATAGTTTAACTGAAATGATGTCAACAACTGTGCATTGGCCAAACACGAAGAGGGGAATTCTGTAGCCTGCCAGGTCGTTTGCAAAAAGAGTCCTGCAGGAAGGGCTGTGAGGGAGGTAACAACTTTCAAAACCTCCTATTGACAAAGATAGCCTGCCTACCAAACAAATTACTTACTAGAAGGAACATGAGCAAAGAAAGTTATACAGTGAACTTACCGGAGCTCCACACCTGAGATTTCCGAACTCTTCCCACACAGTAATGGACTTATACTTTACCACTGCTGCAGAATGGCAAATGGCAGTGGAGGAAACTCTGCAGATCCAGTACATGATTGACTGGACTATATCACTGGAATGCTAGAAACCCTGCTATCAGAGGTAGCCGTCATTAAAACTGGGCTGGCAGGGAACACAGAGGAAGTCTGGGAGCTGCAAGAAAAAATGAATGTGTCAGAGTAGAGAACAGATGAGCTCGAATGACAGCAGAACTCCATCTTATGGAAAACAGAGCAACATGAACAGAAACTGCAAAAATTGTGGTAACATGCAGAAGATCAGGAAAATTGGGGACACCGGAATAATATTAGGATTCTCAGCTTTTCTGAGGGGCTGGAAGGACCCACAATGAAAGGTTTCCTCAATGACTTTATTCCTAAGCTCCTGGGTGACAGGTGGAGGGGCCCAATTGAAGCAGAGTGTGCACACAGAACAAGGGGTCAAGCCACTTCCCCAGTGACCTGCCCTAGGCCCATCATCGCCTATCTACTACAATACTCCAGTAAGGAAAGGGTGTTAAGGGTAGCCAGTGAGCTAGGAAATCTGCATTGGAATGGAGCCCGATCTCCCTATATCATGATTTCTCCCATGAGATTGCTATATGGAGGAAGACCTTTGTACCACTTAGGAATAAACTGAGGGAGCTGGGCTTTCAACATCTATTCAAGGGACTGGCCAATCTATTAGTATTTAAAGATGGTAAAGAATATGGAGGGGCTCACCCCAGGACATTGAGATGTGGCTGACCAAATGCTTGCCATGCTTAAGGAGAGGGACTACAACCACCAGAAGGCTCTGGGAACCCTGCAACCCTCAAAAGCTACAGAGGAACGGTCATGCTCTGCTCAGCCATACAGGAGAAGGTAAACAAAGGGGCACCAACAATCATAAGATGGATTCCGACAGAGCCAACTCTAAAATGGAACCCACCACCCTCATGAATTATATGCAGAACAGCAGGGAGCCACCGCGGTTGGAAAAACACTTGAAGAGCAGGAACTCACGCTCTCAACAGCAGGAGACATTGCTCCAGAAGCAGAAATGGGTGAGACCATGGCCCACTGCAACAACAGGCTCCTCTGGCCGCAAAACTGCCAAGGGGGGACTCTGAAAGTGAGAAGGAACAACATATTCCAAGGTGAAAACGAACCACCAAAGACCTTTCAGATATCCAATCGCTGATGTCACGTACCAACTTGTTCTCCCCAAGGAATTCTGAATATCCTTGGACATACAGAGACCCAGGGCACAGTCCGCTCATGCAGTGATTCCAATTTCTGGACTGCCATCACCCAGGGGACTGCTTGCTGTGCCACACGAGCACCCAGATGACCTGCCACCCTGCAGGGGTCCCAATCAACCATTTCATACATGGATCCCTTCCTGCCTCCACAGGCTGCACCCCCTGAATGCCCAAAATACTGTAGCAGTCTCTGGTCTGGGGAAAAGGAGTAGACTGCCACTACTACGCCCTACAATAACCCAGTCTGCCACCTCTGGACTGTGCCCCAGGCCCCATCTGCCAGAGCAGGCCCACACACAGAAACACTACTGGCTCAACAGGATGCACTTGTCCATGGGCAAGATTTCTGAGAAAACAGGGCCCCCACTGGTGCTTACTCTATCACAGTGCCAGAGATCACACAGCGGGCTTCCAGTCTTTAGCTTCTCATGGGCTCCGGCTCCCAACATCACCGATAGGACCCAGGCTGATACTCCACTGTTCCCTTTCTCTAATGGCAAGAACTGCAGCACTTCTCCATACACGGGTCTTTGAAGAAGGAGGGACGGGGGGGCAAGCAGCCCACCCTGGCCCTGCCCTGGCCCTCCAGCCAACCTGGAGGCCCAAACCCCTGAATCTCTCTATTCTTTCTCCTCACCAAGATCTCTCTCAACTCTAATCTCTCTCCTGTTTATACCCTCTGGGATGGGCCCCATCTGGTGTTAGCAGGCAGGCCCACATCCCAGGCTTGCCAGCACCACTAACTCTTTCTGCCTAACTATACCTAGCAATCGAAGTTAACTAGTAAGTTCCCAGAGGGTGCTTACACATTCCCCCTACTGAAAACGTTCACCTCCTAGTGAACGCCAACCAGGCCGCTCCACTGACCCCCACATAGGAGAGATATGCACATCACTTCCTACCGCCAAGGGTGAGAGCACCAAACTGATAACACTGCTTGAATGGTGGGAATACATGTACTTTGAACTGGACTTTAACTTAACCTACACTTTAACATCTTAACTGGGGCATACTGGCGACCCACTCGCTGGTTCCCACAGTGGCCTGCCAGGTACTACTGCTGGGGCATCCCTCCACTCACTAACACTATAACCTTCTGACACTAACTTGACTTCTAAATTAATGAAAAAGTGCCACTGCCAGGAGTAGGAACAATTAACATAACCCCCTTTAATATGCATAACCAGAACATTTGCAATAACTGCTTACACTGAATTTTTAAGACACATACAATGCACTATCCTACTATACTAAAATCAAACAGGGCTAAACATTTCACTAATTTGAAACAGTCATCTAGCCACTCACACCCAGACTTACATCTATTCACACACCGACTCACCCAGATTTCAGAGAAATACGTTTATGTAGAGTGCAGCTTATTCCAATGCATTGAAAGTGCAATATTGAAACAATTAAATACACACTAAATTAACAGTGCATAAACAGTGACTCAACCACAGACATTTTTTTTCCAAAGATATTTTCCCCCCAAAAGCCCTTTGTCCACACACAGTCTATAAGTCTCTGCATGGGGCTGCAACTGGGTTCAAGTCTGAGGAACACTGAAGATTCGTAGTGCAGACCACCCCTATACGTGGTCCCTAGGTACATGAGGGGAATCGCCCACAGTACAGTCACTGCTCCCATAAAGTCCATTCTTGCTGTAATCCTCAGCTGCAGTCAGAAACAAGGACATGCATCTTTCACAGAAAAGGGCATGAAAATGTCCCAGTCCCACCCACCACTTTGTTTGTGCAGTCAAATAGCCTAGAAAAGAGGGACTCCCACAGCTTGTCCAGCACCCAATCTTAAGTACACCACTGCCAGGCAACCCACAATTGACATCGTGGATGAGCACCCACGTTATAAGCTTCCCCAACTCATGTCTAAGGGTATCCAGATGGTAAATGTCCTGGGGGGGCACTGTTCAGCCAAAAAAACACAGTCCAAGAAAACAGAATAATAGGAAAATGGTACCTGGATTCCCTCGGGTGGTGTAGGTGGTGGATTAGCTCCATCAGAGGTGCCCTCAGACCACCAAACAATTCAGGGACAGAACACTGTCAGGATGATGTAGACCTTCACCTGCCTGACCTTGCCAGCTTTGCCCGCAGGCCTTTGTAGACAATCTTCACCAGGCAGGCCTCTTAACATCCTCCTTGATGGTGCGATGGTTCTCGGGGATCACTCCCTGGAACACACTGGTGGTTGGATGTGGAGGCAAACTTCTCTCAGCAGCAAAATAGTTTCTCCAACAAATGAGGCAAACACCAGAACTGCAGAAACAGGGGATCCTATTTAATAAACAGTTGATAAACAGGAACAGTTAGTTTTGGAACCCATTTGTGAGGTAGCAATCTTAGACCTCGTACTCTCAAATGTGGACAGTGAGAGGATCTCAGATCTAGAAGTGGGAAGCCATCTGGGAACAAGTGACCACCAAACAGTGTGGTTCATGATAAACTCAGCTACAGAGTCAAGCCATACAAAAGTGAGGGTACTGGACTTCAGAAGGAGGGCTGACTTTGGCAAGATGGGAGAGTGCCTTAGAAAAGCACTAGCAAACATGCTAGAAGGAAGGGTGGAGCAGCAATGGGGAAACATTAAAACTGCCATCACAGAGGCAACAAGCCTTTGTGTGAAGCAAATAAACAAATCAAAACAAAAGAAAAAGCCACTATGGTTCTCAAAGAGGTGGTGGAGAAAGTCAGGAGAAAAAACAGCATTCAGGAAGTATAAGGAAACACAGAAGGAGCAGGACAGACAGCTGTACCAGTTAAGGCAGAAGGAAGCAGGGAAGGAAGTCAGAATAGCAAATGCCCAAACTGAGGAAAAGATAGCCAACTCGGTTAAGAAGGGGGATAAAACCTTTTATAGGTACATCAGGGAGCGTAGAAAGACAAAGGGAGGGACAGTGAGGCTGAATAGAATGGATGGTGGGAGGGTAGAGAGGGACAGTGAAAAAGCAGGGATACTGAACGAATATTTCTGCTCAGTATTCACAAAACAGGAGAAGGGGGAAGTGCCGAATCCAATTAACAGAAGCACTCTGGATGGGGGGGGGTCGATCTCAGTCCTTGACCTGATGGAATTCACCCCCGAATTCTAAAATAATTATGGGAAGAACTAGTGAAACCATGGACTACACTTTTTAACAAATCATGGAAGGATGGCGTGGTATCTGAGGACTGGAGGAAAGTGGATGTGACTCCCCTTCACAAAAGCGAGACCAAGACAGAGGCAGGAAACTACAGACCTGTCAATTTGACCTCTTTGGTAGGGAAAGTGATGGAATCACTTCTGAAGGAAAGAATTGTTGAGTACCTAGAGACCAGTGGGGCATAGGACCCAAGGCAGCATGGGTTCACAGTGGGAAGGTCATGTCAGATGAATCTAATTGATTTCTTTGACTGGGTGACCAAAGTAGTAGACCAGGGAGGGGCTGTGGACATGGCCTACCTAGACTTTAGCAAGGCATTTGACACAGTCCCACATGAAAGATTAATAGTCAAATTAACCAGCCTGGGAGTGGGTCCCAGGGTGGTATCCTGGGTGAAGCATTGGCTGGACAACAGGACACAGAATGTAATTGTAAATGGAGTCCACTCTGAAGAAAGAGGGGTCAGTAGTGGAGTACTTCAGTACTGGGTCCAGTCCTTTTTAATGTCTTTATAAGTGACATTGCAGAGGGCTTGGAAGGAGAAGTATACCTCTTTGCAGATGACACAAAGATCTGCAACATGATTGATACAAAAGGTGGCGTGGAAAGGAAAAGAATGGACTTGGCAAGGTTGGAGGAATGGTCAGAAGTATGGCAGCTTGGATTCAATGCAAAGAAGTGCAAAATAATGCATCTGGGAAACAAAAACCCAGGGGAAGATTACACAATAGGGGGTAGTATCAACAACAAAAGTGGAAAGGGGCCTTGGGGTAATCATATCAGATGACCTTAAGGTTAGCAAGCAATGTGAGAAGGCAGAAGGGAGGGTTGGGGGAATATTGGGATGTATAGGGAGAGGCATCACCAGCAGAAAACAGGACGTTGTTATCCCTCTGTACAGACAGTTGGTGAGACCCCATCTGGAGTACTGCATCCAGTTCTGGAGACCCCATCTCCGCAAGGACATAGACAGGATAGAGGCAGTCCAGAGGAGGGAAACTAAAATGGTGCAGGGTCTGCAAGAGAAGCCATATGAAGAGAGACTGAAAGAGCTTAATATGCATACCCTTGAGGAAAGGAGGGAGAGGGGGGACATGATAGAAACTTTTAAGTACCTCAGTGGAATCAACAAAGTCCAAGAGGGTAGCATCTTTCAGAAAAGAGATGTGCAAGAACAAGGGGACACAATTTGAAGACGGCGGTTCAGGGGCAATGCCAGGAAGTATGTTTTCACAGAGAGGGTGGTGGATGCATGGAACAGCCTTCCTGAGGAGGTTGTGTGGTCTAAAACTGTGGAAGAATTCAAGAATGCATGGGACAGACATAAGGCAATTTTTTTGCGGAGTAGGAAGAAATAGGCTGTTGGTTAACTAGGATCTGCAGCTTATCTTGTAGGTAGGGAAATGAGCAGACTAGGTGGGACCAGCGGTCCTTATCTGCCATCAAAGTCTATGTTTCTATGTTTCCATGGAGCATGGGCTTAACACGTACAGTGGGGGCACTTCACAGGTAGGCTCCTGACATTGGTTCTGCAACAATCTCGTTTGCCAACAGATTGATTTACATCTTGCAGACATTCCAATGAGCCGGAACCACAGATTTGATGTAGACCAAAACAGGCCTCACTTAGAAGCATTTCAAACTCAGCAACACTGTCATTTCATATCCTTTCACTTTACTCTGTCTTCACTCAGGCACTTACTTACTTTTCCATTCTCTGAGTCTCAGCAAAATTTAATCTGAGGTAGCAATTGTGACAGCATGAGATGTTTCTACTGTCCCAATCCCATTTCTTGCTTTGTCTTACTTTAACTTTCTAACACAGGGGGTTACTCCAAAACACAGGGGCTCTTTTTAAACAGTGAGCAAATTCTCTTACTGAGGGGGTCTCATATTCCCTCAACGGTGTTGTTTTTAGCATGAACATGAACCACCAAAGACCTTCCAGATGCCGAATCACTGATGCCACATATGAATCTGTGCTCCCCAAGGTATTCTAAATATTCCTGGACCCTTAGAGGCCCAGGGCACAATCCACTCATGCAGCAATTCCAATTTCCGGACTGCCTTCACCCAGGGGACTGCTTGCTGTGCCACATGGAGCACCAGGACCCCAGCATTCTGTTTGCCTTTCCCACTGCCTTTTCACACTGCTTTCTTACCTTCAGGTCATCAGATATGATGACCCCCAGATCCCTTTTCTGTTTTGTGATTGATGACACCTACCCTTCTAACTAATATGTTGCCCTTGGGTTTCCGTGCCCCATGTGCTTATTTTTACTCTTTTTGGCATTGAAGCCCAGTTGCCAAACCCTTGACCAGTCTTCTAGCTTTTTCAGATCTTCCTTCATTTTTTCCACCCCCCCCACAAGTGTGACTACTCTATTGCAGATTATTGTGCCATCCACAAACAGGCATATATTGTTGCTTGCAGTATACTGCATGGTATCATACTGATTTGGCTAATTTCAATGGTGATGTTTTGCAACTATCCAACAATGAATGAATGAGTGACTCTGTAATACACAGTCATGATGGTGCATAACAAGGCCTGTCAGTTTATAATAGGGCCTTACATGCTTGTCCATATCTGTTCCCTATATTCTCTCAACAATTGGCTTCACCTCCAGGGCAGGTTAAAGTTCCAGACCTGTCTGCTTGCAAAAAATGCCCTGATGGGCCTTACACCCTACTGTTCAGAACTGCTTTCACCCAGTTAACAATCAGTACAACACCAGGAGTATGACTAGGAATGCCCTAGAAACACCATTCAGAATGCATATGGGTAAATATTCTGTTGCTGTAAGGTCACTTTTGTGACTGAATGAATTATCTGAATCCCTGATAAGTCTCCCTAAAATTTCCAACTTCCAAAGAACTTTCTGAGGAAAAATCTCGTATTGAGCTCCAAGTGCTCCTGTTTCAGTTAGTCTGTATACCTAGTTTACACTGTAACTCATTTTTGCTGCTGTTATAGCTATTTTAGTTCTGTTCCTTTACTGAATGCATCCTATGGTTTGCAACTGACTACACTCCTCTGGAGTTGCTGTTTTTTTCTTGAATACTGCTATGTGTATCCTTACTTATTGTCTCAGATGTGGGACCTTTGTAAAAGAACACTTGTGCTCAAAGGTACTTTCGGAATGAATGAATGAATGAATGAATGAATGAATAAATAAGTACATTTCAGCATAAATATATGCCATACTGAAGTTCTTTTTAAGGTAACGGGGTTGATATCCAAAGTTCATTGCACCCCTTAACAGGGTTTGCATGTGCACTAAAATTGATTAGGGAGTGCTCCCAGCTGGCGCATATTCATGTGCATATGGGTGGTGGAGGTGCACTCTAGGCAACAGTGAATGTATAGGTGTGTGTGTTTCAAAGTGGATATGGTGGTGGCATGCAATCACTAGACACCATTGTTTTTATTACAGTCTGTCATTGGCACAAAGGTGCTATGGTGCCACATGCCAAATAAGCCATAATTGTCATGCTAGTGTAATGTACATGATACCAGCACAGACACTAAATGAAGCCATGTAAATGATGTTGGCAACACATAAAGAACTATTCAACAGCAATATTTAATCACAAAATGTTCTGATATGCCATCCATCCATCCATACAGGTACGTGCAGCAATGCCTTTAACAATGTGTCTCACAGGATATTAATGTAGACATTAAGCTGTGGCTTGTTGGTACAAAAAGTGTTCACGTTCATTTAGGGTTATTCAGGGTTATGTCATTGAGCCAAAGCTCATTTGCAATGATATCCCTATAGTTACTAGATTGGATACCGACTGTGTTTAAAACTGTAATGTTTACTGTACAGAGGCATGCTGTCACGGGCATTCAATATCATTGTTGTCAATTGCACAGATATGCTTTATGCATCTTTCGATTTTCACTTCCTCTTCAGTTGTTTCACAACACACATTAATGAGCAATTTTTATTGAAGTTATTTCATTCTTATAACAATAACATTGTGTTTATTTAGTAAAGTCATGCATTTGTTCCACAACTGTTCTTTATTGTTTCCCTCTATTTAGGTTCTTTCAGACCTTGAAATACCAGTTCCTGAATGGCAACAGCAATCAACATCTCAGTGACCTACTCTGCCTCCTTTCTAATAAAATACTATCTTATTTTGGTTACTTAGACGTGCTTCCACAGACCTGACATGCAAAAAATGATCAACATCAAAAAATGTTGAAGTTCATAGCATGGCTGAAGAATTGTTAAAGGTCAATTGGAAGCAAAATGTAGCACGGATTTCTGAATTTATTATCAAAGTTCCAAGTCATGCCATTCTTGATGTAAAGTACACTGTTATGTTTCATGAACAGATCTGAGACTGTGTTATTGGTGGCCTTGTCAAGAAATGCAAACATTTGCTATGAACAGAGATGATAATAGAGAAAAAAACAAATAGCAAAAGATAGATGTATTGGACTTATTAAAAATGTTGCTGAGAACAAATTTAAGTTTGAAAGTTTCACATTGGAAGGGACACAATTGACAGTGAAGAGCCCCGTCACTAGACTGAGTAGTGTGGTTGATCTCAGCTTTAACAAATGCACATGTACATGGAGCAGTTTTGGACTGATGTATGCCTATCTTCATTTGCTGATCATCTTAAAGGAGTCCATGCCACTTGATGAACATTTCAACAACATAGAACCAGTCAAATTAGAATCTCCAACAAGTCCAAAAATCATCTTATGAAACTGGTATCACGTTGAGGTGTCATACACTCATGGAGCAACTTTACCAGGACAGTCAATCTACAGATTTTAGTGAAAGCAATGCATTGTATGCTGTGCATGAAGAGGCACATACTCTTGCATTTGGCAGCTATATACCCAGAGACAAACACAAGAACATATCGCCTTTTCATCCATATCAAAAATCCATCTGCAAAGCATGTTCCACTCTTAGTCATCACCTGGAGCTCAATTACGTTGTGCAGCACAATAAACTGCATGGCTTTTGACAGAGACAGAGATCTCAATCCAAACACAATAGCAGTTGCACTGCTATATGGATGGTTATTCCCCAAACAAACACAAAGACACAGAAATTATATGTAAAAGTATTTTATTAGTAAGCATTATGCAAATCTGCTGTGTACAGTAAGGAAGCATAACTATTTAACTGTACGTTCTTACACTTGACAACTTTTATGGCTGTATGGCAGAGATATGCAATGTATTGATATTACTTAGTAGAGAGAGAACTCTAAAGGCATGTGTCTGGATATCTGCACTGTGTCCTTCCACAATAGAGCTGAAGTCCATGCAGTTCTCTCTATTTAATACAGTGATGTCCCCCCTCCTTGGGCACACTATTTTCCTGCTCTGCGCTTGCTTGTGGTTCACTTCCAGGATAGGAGCTAGGTGGATATCCCACCCTGTAATACTTCCCTGGTGTCTAGTGGCCCCTCCAGTTCCAATCATCACCCCCATTTTTCTGTAATATTTCCCTGGAGTCTAGTGGCACCCCTGCCCTTTGATCACCATTCCCATGTTTCTATAATGTTCCCTTGTGTCCAGTGGCACCCTCCACTCTCTGATCACTGTCCTTGTGTTTCCCCTAATGTTTCCATGGTGTCTAGTAGCCCCCCCCACCCTCTGATCACCTTCCCTATGCTTTTGTAATGTTTCCCTGGTGTCCCGTGGCCCCCTGCCCACCAGTCACTGCCATCGCATTTCAACAGTATTTCCCTGGTGTCTAGTGGCACCCCCATCCTCTGATTGTCATTCCCATATTTCCATATTGTTCCCTGGTGTCTACTGGCACCCCTACCCTCTGATCACTGTCCCCTTATCACTTTTGAAAATGGGACCTGTAATAAAGAAAACCGTCCCTTGATTTTTTTTCTTTAAACCTTCAAAAAAGAAAATGCTCCCTCACTGATCTCACCACTGTTACCCTGACCTTCCACTCAGCAGTATCCACCCCACACACCCTCACTCACCTGAACATGTCTGAGGGTAAAGATTCACTCTCCTGATAGAAGACACATCTTGCTGCTGGAACTGGTGACTGCAAAATGAGAAAGTAAAGCAAGAGCAGGTCACTGTATTTCATTGAGGTTTAGAACTTTGAGGCATAACTTTGTCATTTTTGCATATTTTCACCTCAGATTTTCACCATGGCCTTTTTAGGACCCCACCTCATGATCAATAGTGGTGGAATTATGAAAATCAGGCCAAAAAGGTGATTTTGCGTTATTTGGTGAAATCACCTTTGGGACAGGATTTGACATTTTTCACCACCATTGCTTGTGAGGTGGGTCATAAAAAGTCTATGTTGAAAATGTTGGGCATCTAAATATGTAAAAATGACAAAGTTCTGGGTATACATTGAAATGTTTCTATGCTCACTCATTACTTAAGTAATTTTAAATATTCTGACCCCAAATTTTCAACATAGTCATTTTCTAACAGCATCTCATGAATGTGACAGCTGTCCTTTTTCAAATCCTGGCCAAAATGTGTTTTCACACCTGTGATATGGAATGACATTTTAGTGGTGCACAATCACAGTTTGGCAGGGATTTGAACGCTCTCATCTATGTGGTTCATGAAGTGATGTAATAAGAAGGCTATGCTGTATATTTATCATTTTGCAGCTGTACGTGCTCTGACCAGAATTTGTCTTTTAAGATGTGATTATACAATGCTTTATATACTGTAGATCTAAACAGAAAGTGTCAACAGTAGTGGACCCAGTCCTGAAGTGTGGTGCATGTCCTAATTTTCCCTTTCATGATCAAAACAATTTGGTGTACTTTTTATTGTAGTGCACTGGAGTGAATACCATTACTTTAGCTTCTTTGTCATGTCAGTGTTGTATACATGCAAATCACAAAATCACCTACAATTGCAATACAGAAGCAGTCTGATATTTAGTAGCATGTATTTATAGGTCACATGTATTAAGTTACTTTCACTTTTTTTTCAGTTGTGTTTTTCTGTAATGGCTAACTACAGTCTTGATTGACTGTATTGTGCTTCTGTAGGACAGGTTAATTTTTTAATCATCAGATCAGTGCTTCATAAACTATTTATTTATTTAGATTTTGGTAACCGGGTAAACCCACTGGGAAGAATCTGCTTTAGCGTCTTGAGCAGGGAGAAGATCTGCAGGAATAAGCTATGAATGAAGTGTGATGAAATATGCAATGAAGCCAAAAATGAATATGGTTATATATAAATAATAGATATTAGGACCTATAAAACATCCAGATATGAAGGATTGTGAATTAATATAAAAATCAAAGGAAAGGCTTTTATATTAGCAAAACTTGGATGAAGGCATCTCTTCATAAAGCCAATATACTTGGTGAAACGTTGAGGCTTGCCGTATTTAAAATAAAAAGGAAATTGGGAACAGGAAAGACTGGCTACAGACATAATTTTTGAAGTGCCTTCACACCCTTTACTCTGTAATAGAGATCATTTCTAAACCCACTGAGACCAGAGGTCCCTTTTTCAGGGGCGACCCAGGATTAGTTACAATGAATACATACATAGGTATAAAGTACAGTAATTTTGAATGAATACATATTTAGTTACAGTGACTACATACATAGACATTAGGGTACAGTAGATTAGCTGATACATTTTGGAGAGTAGGTATCAAACGTTGGGCATGGAGACAGCAGGTATCACAGACTAAGCAGGTATTGAGACAGGTATTGAGACAGGTACATAGTGCATTTAGCATTTTTCTATATGATATTCATGAGGTGGGAAGGCGTGGTTCAGCAGATGGTAGCAAGGGAGTAGGCCCAGGCTGGGGCTAACGATTACACCCACAGAGGCTAAGTTCCAGGAGGTACACTTTGAGGCCTGATTTAAACCCTAGGAGAGTAGGCTTGTCGAGTAGACTTGCTGGGATGGTGTTCCATAAGAAGGGAGCAGCATAGTGGAAGGAGCGCTTGCCTAGGTTGGTGCAAACATGAGGGATATCAAGGGGATGACTTGCGGTGGATCCCAGGGTTCGGTGCTGGACACTTGGAGTGAGCAGCCCAGGCAGGTGGGGTGAGGGGCCAAGGGAGGTGAATTTAAAGGCCAGGCAGGAAGCAGAGTAAGTCAGCTTGAGCCATAGGATGGGCCAGTTTAGGTCCGCGAGGGCCTCACAATGGTGCCTCCTAGGGGAGGAGTTTGTTGCAAAGCGAGCCACTCGGTGATAGAGCATGGAGAGTTTGCTGAGCTCCATCTCCTGGAGGAACTGTAGTATGGGGGAACCATATAGGATGGAGGGGAGGAGGTTACAGTTGGCTATGGCTCGTCACACCTCGCCAGAGAGGGAGTTTCCCAGACGGTAGAGGAGACCGAGCCTCTGGTGGGTGGATTGAGTTAAGGAGTTGATGTGGGGTTTATAGGTCAGTTCCTGGTCAAGGAGGATCCCGAGGTACTTGAATTGGTCTATGACCTCTACTCTCCTCCCCTGGGCTGTGTTGAGCAGGAGCAGCTCGCTTCTATCTGTGCCCAGGCATCTAATTATGTTGACCAGTAAGTATAGGCACATATTGACCGTCACCTTCACAATGTTTTTTTTTTTTTTTTCACCGTTGTCCACCGTAACTGTAATCTTATGAAGTGTTGTATTAATGCCCAGGACCACCTTGAAAATGAGCTTGCTCAATGGTGTTTATGCCTGGTTAAATAAAATGATTGATTGATTGATTGATAGTCCTGAACAGGATGGCCTTGGTTTTGTCTTCATTCAGCTTTAGAGAATTAGTGGTGAACCAGACCTCAAGAGCTGAGAGACAGGCCTGAAGTTTGGAGGAGATGACACTGGGTTGTGGGTCGCTGCAGTAGACAACGGTGTCATCCACATAGAGGATGAGGTTGCTGAGCTTGCAGCCACTCTCAATGTCATTGAGGAAGAGTGAGAATAGTAGGGGGCCTAGGATTGAGCCCTGGGGTACCCCGGAGGTCATGGGTCTAGAGCCAGATTGTGTTCCTCTCCAATGGACTTTTTGGGATCTGTTAGTCAAGTAGCCCTCAAACCAAGAGAGCGAGTGCTTATCCAGGCCCAGTCAGAGGAGTTTGGAAAGGAGGCATTTGTGGCTGACCAGGTCAAAGGCCTTCGATAGGTCAATGAATAGGGTGCCTGTTGGGGAGCCGTGGTCCATGGCCTTGAGGATGTCAGATGTAAGCCGGATGAGGGCAGTGTCAGTGTCGTGGCCTTTCCTGAAGCCGTGTTGTACGTTGGCAAGGAGGTGGTGCTGCTCAAGGTAATCCTGGAGTTGATTGTATACAAGCCTCTCCTGCACTTTCCCAAGAGGGCTGAGTAGGGAGATAGGCCTATAGTTTCCCACTCTGTCACATGGTCCTTTTTTGTGGATGGGGACAATAGTCGATACCTTCCACTTACTTGGGACTGTTCCTTCGAGGAGGGACCTGTTGATGAGCAGGGTGACAGGGTAGGTGATAGCCGGGGCAGCGGACCTCAACAGCTGAGGTTCTAGCAGGTCATTTCCCGGGGAAGAGTTAGGGTTTATTTTGAATAAGAGAGGAAGTACAGCGGATGGTTCAAACAGTTTCAGGTGGAATAGTGGACGAGGAGGCACCCAGTCCAAATCTGAGTGATAGGGAGTCCCAGAGGGGGGAGGGTCCGTTAGGGTTGGAGAAGGAGGCACAGAAGGCATCAGCAACTGTAGCAGGGTCATTGGTCAAGGTATCCCCAACCAGGAGTGAGTCATCTTGTGCATTTGCAGTACCTTTGAGAGGGAGTTTATGTGGCCCCAGAATTTCTTAGGGTCGCATAGGTGACTAGTTTGGAGGTCTCTTAGGTACTTGGACTTGGCCTGTTTGGAGGTTTTTTGTATAGGTTCCTCAGTTCCCTGTATTTCTCCCAGTCATGTGTAAAGCCCGTGGATTTGTAGAGTCCCCACGCCCTGTCGCAGAGAAGCATAGTTTGCTTTAGGCTAAGGCTCAGCCATTTGTAGCACTTTCCCTGTACCCTGAGTTTCTTTCATGGGGCATGCAGATTGGCTAGGGACAGAAATGAATTAGAAAAGTAGTCAAGCACCTCATCAAGTGAGGGGAGGGATACAATGGGGTCCCAGTCGATTGTCCCCAAGTCAGAGCATAGGTCTGCTGGTGCAAACCTGCTGAAGTTCCTGGCTTCTAACACCCTGGCAGCAGTTTTAGGGGGTTTATTGGACCAGGCACAGAAGATGGGTGAGTGGTCACTCAGAGAGTCAGACATGATCTCAGCCGAGAGTATCCGGTCTGGGTAGGAGACTAGTGCCCAGTCACGTAGGGAATGGTTGCCAGATTTAGAATTGTGCCTAGTAGGCAGAGCGATGACTTGGGTAAGTGAGGAGTCTAGCATTGAATTCTTGAATGTGGAGGTCCCCAGGGTGAGCCAGTTTAGACTGAAGTCCCCAAGGAGGATGATCTCACCCAAAGGGTGCTCCAACAGGGCATTGGTTAGGGATTCTAGGGAGGAGGCGGCAGATTGGGGTGGGAGGTAGGCACACCCTAAGTAGAGGGGCTTGGTGTTTCCGAGGAGCACTTTGACAAATAGGGTCTCACTCTGCGATCTGCAAAGAGTGGGGAGATCAATCTGTGAAGCATTCAAGGTGGAGCTGAGATAGATGAGAACCCCACCTCCTTTTTTTCCTGCTCTGTCCTTTCTAAAGGCCTGGTAACCGGCTAGGTCCACTTCATGGGGGAATATCTGAGGCTTGAGCCATGTTTCGGTCACAGCTAGTATGTCAAGTTTGTAAAGTGCTGTCCATGCCTCAAGGTCATGGATTTTGTGCCTTAAGCTGCTGATATTCATGTGTACCAGATTGAGTCCGCTCAGAGTGTTGGTTGGAGAGGTCACTAAGGGCGAGATTAGGTTAGTAGGGACCAGGGCTTGGTTCAATGTCCCCCGTAAGTGCCAGTTTGAGCCTGGCAAGGTGGCCAGTAGTATTGTGAGGGAAGAGGAGGAGGAGCCTCTGCTGGTCGTACTCGCTGAAATTTGAGGGCAGGTTATAGTAGTGTCCCTTCGGGAGTAGTCCGTACGAGGTTTGGTTAAACTCATTTAGCCACTCCACCCTCGGCTCTGGGGTTCGGGAGAGGGATACAGAATTCCGATAGGGCTCAAGGGGGAGCCAATCCGAGGGGAGGAGTAGCTCAGTTCCCTGTAGCAGGGCTAAGTAAGCAGGGGCAACCATTGGCGCCAAGCTCCTCATGCTATAGATGTGAGAGGGAACATGAGCCTTAGGGGGTTGCAGGAGTCTAAAGTGATGGGGAGCTGAGCTATTGGAGGAATAGATCGGCACAGCAGGCACCAGAGTAACGATATCGGTTGGAGTCCTTAGACAGTAAAGGAATTATTAAGCCCAGGGGGTATCAGTTGTACCTCTAGTGTAGAATATAAGAGGAGTTCATAAGCCAGGAGGATATCAGCTGTACCTCTGGTTCTAGTTCCAGAGAGGTGAGTGGGTCTAGTTGTAATATTTCCACTGTTTTCTCCAGTGAGGCAAGTTACAGCCAGATTGTGAAGTAGCAGGGTCCCTCTATTCGGCCACCTATTGAGGATAGACTGGCAGGAAAGTGGGATGTGACCTCTAGTGGAGAGAGCTGAGAACCTGCAGATGGGAAAGTGAGCTGATAGGTTCTGCAGCTCATGTGATCACAGCTATAAGAGCAGATGCTCACCAAGGGTGGGGGTGGGGGTGGGGGTGGAGGGAGTCCAACTGAGCAGAGGTTCACCATGGTGTGCGCAGCTCCATACCTGTAGTTTTCTCCCTGCGGGGTGACGAGTCCGAGTCTGCAGGGGTCCGGCTTGGGAGGCGGATGAGGCAACCGACAGCCCTCACACTACCACAGCTGTGGAAAAAAGAAGAAAACACCGAAATTTATACACAGGTAGGCAGGGGGAGGGGCAGGGAAAAGAGATCAAGCGTTGTAACAGTTTCTTTAATTCGGGTAGCATTCCCAAGGATTTCTTTGTGTGCAAGAAATCAGATTTACACATCTAAGGCAACCAGGGACTAAGTAGCTTAAATGAGATAATTTTTGGCTGTAAATGCTGCTAATTAACAATGTTTAAGGCACCTGTGGCTACCGGTGACTGTAGAGGCTTAGTGGAACAATTGCAAGCTGTAGTAATTACTGGCTAAGAACTTTTAGGCACCTGATGGCAACAGAGTCTGTACTAGCTTATTTAAACAGTAGCAGGCAGTAATTATTGCTAACTAAGTTCATTTAAGGCACCTGATGGCAACGGGGTCTGTACTAGCTTATTTAAACAGTAGCAGGCAGTAATTATTGCTAACTAAGTTCATTTAAGGCACCTGATGGCAATGGAGACTGTACTAGCATATTTAAACAGTAGCAGGCAGTAATTATTGCTAACTAAGGTAATTTAAGGCACCTGATGGAAAACGGAGACTGTACTAGCTCATTTAAACACACTCTGAATAGCTGCACTTAAGGCACCAAGTGAAACATAGAGGATTTCAGAGCAGACTGAGCAGATTTAGGGGCTACAAAAACTATCTCCACTCCTGTGGCGACATTAATTCAGGCAAGTCTTTTTTTTTTTTTTTCTTTAAATGATGCCAAAAGATCCAGGAGCCTTTGTCCAACTGAGCAGAGGCTCCGCACCTGTAGTTTTCTCCCTGCGGGGCGACGAATCTGAGTCTGCAAGGGGTTCAGCTTGGGGAGGCGAGGCAACGACGGCCCTCAATGGCCACCTCACAGCTGTAGTTTTCCCGCGGTAGCGACGAGTCCAAGTCTGCAGGGGCTGGCTTGGGGAGGCCAGGGCAACCGATGGCCCTCAATGCATCACCACAGCGTAGTTTTCTCCCCGCGGTGACGAGTCCAAGTCTGCAGGGGTCCAGCTTGGGGGAAGTGCGAGGCAACCGACGGCCCTCACGATCACCACAGCTGTTATATGCAATGTAGGCTATGACATATCCCACTGCTGCTGTACAGCATGCAATGACAGTCTATGTTTTCAGCTGAACCCCACCACCATCACCACCACTACCCATCATTTTGAAACAATCTTTGGAAACATGGATCACATATTCATAGGGGTACTTTGGACTGCATTTTATTGAATCACTGTTGCAGTCACCTGGGGAAGGACCTCATTTGACTAGAACCAAGTAATGTTTTTTAGTTCCTAAGTCTGTTCAGCATTTACGGCCTTATACAAGTTTATTACTTTAACTGTATACATATTTTATATGAATTATGATGTTTTAAACTGATGAATCCAGGGTAGCATCCTCCGTACTCTTTATGTACTTGTTGTATTATCAGCCATGTTAGCATAGCCATATTTCTTGTGTATAGACTAAGCTGTTCCCAAATTTTTCTTTGTACAAAATGCTGACTAAAACACTCTTTGCCAACAAGAACAGACTTGAAACCATAGCTAATATATTTGTGTCATTGTTCATGTTTGTATTATTGGGCAATGCAATTTATTTGGCACATGAACCCACAGTTCTGCTTCTGCAAGCCAGTGTTACTGTTGAATTGCATAATTTTTGGGCATAGGAACCAATGAAACTACCATGCTGTTTAGGTTATGAGGAACTGACAGTTAGTAGACCTCCAAGGAAACACAGTGTTCGGAAATCTGATTAAATCATGGTGGCTATGGGAGGTCCAAATCAGTGGTTTTTGATATTTTTATTCTGTTGTGCATTGTGATGTCTATATTCACCATGGGGGTTGTTGTGCTTCTTCTGTATATCTGGTTTTTGAGACCACACATTCAGTACTATGTTCACTTTTGTAGTCTACATCCCAAAATGGACATAGAAACATAGAAACATAGAAACATAGACTTTGACGGCAGATAAGGACCGCTAGGCCCATCTAGTCTGCCCATTTCCCTACCTACAGGATAGGCCGCAGATCCTAGTTAACCAACAGCCTATATCTTCCTGCCCCCCACAAGAATTGCCTTATGTCTGTCCCATGCATTCTTGAATTGTCCCACAGTTTTAGACCCCACAACTTCCTCAGGAAGGCTGTTCCATGCATCCACTACCCTCTCTGTGAAATAATACTTCCTCACATTCCCCTGAACCGCCCTCCTTCTATCTTTAAATTGTGTCCCTTTGTTCTTGCAAGTCCCTTTTTCTGAAAGGTGCTACCCTCTTGGACTTTGTTGATTCCCTTGAGGTACTTGAAAGTTTCTATCATGTCCCCCCTCTCCCTTCTTTCCTCAAGGGTATACATATTAAGCTCCTTTAGTCTCTCCTCATACGGCTTCTCTTGCAGACCCTGCACCGTTTTAGTTGCCCTCCTCTGGACTGCCTCTATCCTGTCTATGTCCTTGCGGAGATGGGGTCTCCAGAACTGGACACAGTATTCAGATGGGTCTCACCAACTGTCTGTATAGAGGATAACAACTTCCTGTTTTCTGCTGCTGATGCCTCTCCTATACATCCCAGTATACCCCCGCCCTCCCTACTGCCTTCTCACATTGCTTGCTAACCTTAAGGTCATCTGATATGATTACCCCTAGGTCCCTTTCCTGTTTTGTTGTTAGCTACCTCCCCACCCATTTGTATTCTTCCCTGGGTTCTTGTTTCCCAGGTGCATTATTTTGCACTTTTTGCATTGAATCCTAGCTGCCATACGTCTGACCATTCCTCCAACCTTGCCAAGTCCCTTTTCATCCTTTCCACCTCCTTGTGTATCCAACCCTGTTGCAGATCTTTGTGTCATCTGCAAAGGCATACTTTTTCCTGTCAGTCCCTCTGGAATGTCACTGATGAAGACATTAAAAGGACTGGACCCAATACTGAACCCTGCGGTACCCCTGGTAACCGCCCTTTCTTCAGAGTGGACTCAGTTACACTTACCTTCTGTGTCCTGTTGTCCAGCCAATGTTTACCCAGGCTACCACCCTGGGACCCACTCCCAGGCTGGTTAATTTGACTAATAATCTTTGTGTGGGACTGTGTCAAATGCCTTGCTAAAGTCTAGGTAGGCCATGTCCACAGCCCTCCCTGGTCTACTACTTTGGTCACCCAGTCAAAGAAATCTATTAGATTCGTCTGACATGACCTTCCCACTTTGAACCCATGCTGCCTTGGATCCTGTGCTCCACTGGACCTCTAGGTACTCAATTATTCTTTCCTTCAAGTGACTCCATCACTTTCCCTACCACAGAGGTCAGACTGACAGGTCTGTAGTTCCTGCCTCTGTCTTGGTCCCACTTTTGTGAAGAGGAGTCACATCTGCCTTCCTCCAGTCCTCAGGTACCACACCATCCTCCCATGATTTATTAAAAGAGTAGCCAGTGGTTTCACTAGTTCCTTCCTTAATTCTTTTAGAATTCTGGGGTGAATTCCATCAGGACCCATTGCTTTGTCCACCTTCAGTTTTAGGAGTTCTTGCAGAACCCTTTCTTCTGTGAAAGGACTGGGATTGACCCTCCTATCAAGAGTGCTTCTGTTAATTGGATTAGGCACTTCCCCCTCCTCTTTTGTGAATACTGAGCAGAAATATTCATTCAGTATTCCTGCTTTTTCACTGTCCCCCTCTGCCCACCGTTCATTCTAGTCTGCCTCACTATCCCTCCCTTTGTCTTTCTACGCTCGCTGATGTACCTATAAAAGGTTTTATCCCCCTTCTTAACTGAGTTGGCTATCTTTTCCTCAGTTTGGGCCTTTGCTATTCTGACTTCCCTCCCTGCTTCTTTCTGCCTTAACTGGTACAGCTCTCTGTCCTGTTCCTTCTGTGTTTTCCTTATACTTCCGGAATGCTATCTTTTTCTTCCTGACTTTCCAGCCACCTCTCTTGAGAACCATTGTGGCTTTTTCTTTCATTTTGATTTGTTTATTTGCTTCACACAAGGCTTGTTTCCTCTGTGATGGCAGTTTGATAATTCCCCATCGTTGCTCCACACCTCCTTCTAGCCTGTTTGCTAGTGCTTTTCTGAGGCACTCTCCCATCTTGCCAAAGTCAGCCCTCCTAAAGTCCAGTACCCTCACTTTTGTATGGCTTGACTCTGTAGCTGAGTTTAACGTGAACCACACTGTTTGATGGTCACTTGTCCCCAGATGGCAACCCACTTCTAGATCTGAGATCCTCTCACTGCCCCACTGCCCACTGACATAGACTATCTTGAGTCAGTTCATGCAGTGCAAACAAAAATACTGTTGATTGTACTAAAATCCTTGAAGACACCTCCATTTGAGGGGTTGTATGCTGAAGGCTAATAGCTTGGCAGAAAACACCAGGAGAAAGGACTGCTGTTTGACTGAACTTCTCTGCTGGGACTAAAGTAGAAGAACTTTTGCATTTGGACCTTTAATTTAGGGTAAAAAAACTAACATACAAAAAAAAAAGTGTGTGTTTGGGTTAACTGAACTGAATGGGTAACTGAAAAGTCATCTAGGTGTAAATCTCAGGTGACTGAAATGACTTAACTGCTATGAGGTTTAAATTACTTATAGAAAGATCTGGTAAGTAGGGGGAATGGCTTAGCTAGAAGGAAGCTACATTTAAAGACTGCCTTAGAAAGATTCTGCTAATAGCTTGGCAGAAAACACCAGGAGAAAGGACTGCTGTGTGACTGAACTTCTCTGCTGGGACTAAAGTAGAAGAACTTTGTATTTGGACCTTTAATTTAGGGTAAAAAACTAACATACAAAACAAAAAAAAAGTGTGTGTTGGGTTAACTGAACTGAATGGGTAACTGAAAAGTCATCTAGGTGTAAATCTCAGGTGACTGAAAGGACTTAACTGCTGTGAGGTTTAAATTACTTGTAGAAAGATCTGGTAAGTAGGGGGTGGCTTAGCTAGAAGGAAGCTACATTTAAAGACTGCCTTAGAACGATTCTGCTAATAGCTTGGCAGAAAACACCAGGAGAAAGGACTGCTGTGTGACTGAACTTCTCTGCTGGGACTAAAGTAGAAGAACTTTTGTATTTGGACCTTTAATTTAGGGTAAAAAAACTAACATACAAAACAAAAAAAAAAAAAGTGCGTGTTTGGGTTAACTGAACTGAATGGGTAACTGAAAAGTCATCTAGGTGTAAATCTCAGGTGACTGAAAGGACTTAACTGCTGTGAGGTTTAAATTACTTGTAGAAAGATCTGGTAAGTAGGGGTAAGCAGCTAGAAGGAAGCTACATTTAAAGACTGCCTTAGAAGATTCTGCTAATAGCTTGGCAGAAAACACAGGAGAAAGGACTGCTGTATGACTGAACTTCTCTACTGGGACTATATTCCCTCTTCCCTCCCTCCACCCCTTTTCAAAGCTAGTTCTATTTTTATAGGCTCAGGATTTGACTGACAACAGGAACTTCCTGTTTAGGGGTAGGAAGTGAGTGATCACAGAACCACCAAGGACCCACCATCCTAGAAGGGCAAGAGTAGCTCTCCGGCCCCCTCTAGCTGCTGGAGGTCTGCCTCTGAACAAGTAAGTGGTCTTCTGAGAAATATAGGATATTCTTGTCTCAGAACAGGACAATCAGGAGCTTAAAGGGAACACAGGCAGAAAGTAAGGAGAGAGAGAAAAAAAAACTAGGAAAGAGTAAGGATTGCAAACAGTTAAGGGGCCAGAAATAAGACATGATTGGAGTGGTGCAGTGCAGTGGCTGTGGGCAGCAGTCTTCTGGGAGATGTTCTGGAGGATCGGTGTTGTCCATCTGCAGGCACCTCTCTGGGCTGAGGGAGGGGTTGCTCATCTCAGGCTGAGTTGGCCAGGATTTGTGGGACCTCCTCTTCCATCCAGGGACCACCAGTGCCACTGCCGTTGCCTCAGAGGTTGCCAAGAAAGAGGAGTGATTGGACCACAGTGGGCTCAGGGAGGGTGAGGGTGATGGAACAGAGGCACATCCATCCAGTTGTACCTCTCCACAATTCCTATGCCATTCTGGCAAAGTGTAGTTCCTCTATGGAGGCACCTACAGTGGAGACCAAGGAGGATGCTGGGAACCTCCACAAAGGAGACCCACAGGAGGGTGGCAGGGGACCCTGCAGTGGAAGAAACAACTCCTGAGTGGGGGACTCCACTGTTGGGAAGGTAAGAACTGGGCAAGAAGGGAGAGAGGAGGAAAGGTGCCTGCCTGGCGCCATGGCTTGGAGGGACAGGGACGAATCCTCAGGATTGCCGAGCAGCTGCACAGGAGGGGAGCTGGATATCATTGTCCACCTAGGGACAAATGACAAAGAAGGGATTAGAGAAGTGCAGGAAGAGTTTGTGGAATTGGGAGGGGCCTGTAGTCAAGTAGCACGCACGGTAACCTTCTCGGAAGTGCTACCCATCTATGGCATAGGAGTGACTAGGGTGTTCCATACCATGGGATTCAATCAGTGGTTGAAAAACTGGTGTTGAGCTCAGGGATTTGGCTTCATTGGGGACTGGGAGTCCACCTGGAGTGATGCAAGCCTATACTGGCATGATGGGCTGCATCTGTCGGGAGGAACCAGGATCCTAGGTGATAGGTTTAAATGCTTCATTGTGCAGCTTTTAAACTAGCCAAGGGGAGGCACTGGAAAGGGCAGGAAAATCCTAGCCCCCAAACAATCCACGGTAGTAAGTGTGGCAAACACCAACATGGAGTGTCGATAGGAGAGGGCAGTGGTAAATGGAGAAAGACAAAGGCAAGAAGGACAGGGATGGGGCAAAAGGGGTAAGGCCATCAGGAAATGGAGGGTAATGAGTACTAATGCCCGTAGTCTGGGCAACAAGCTCCCTGAGCTGGTGGCCTTAATGGAAGAGGATGCCTGGATATCAGTAGCAGTCACAGAAACATGGTACACAGAGAACCATGACTGGGATGTTAACATACCGGTACATAACCTACAGGAGAGACAGGCAGGAAGAGGAGGGGAGTAGCTCTCTATGTAAGAAGGATAAAAAGCAACTGAACAAAAAGAGTAAACAGGGAGGAGAGGAGGCACTGTGGGTCACTTTGGGAGACTGGAAAGGGCACCACAATCCGCAGAGGGTTATGTACAGACCCCCATGTCAGGGGAAGGAATGGACAAGGATAGGATGGAAGGCATTCTTAGAATGGCAGAGAAAGGAGATACTGTTGTGGGAGACCTGAATATGCCAGATGTTAACTGGAGCACATTTGCTGCAGCCACATCCAAACAGGAGCCATTCTTGGCGCTCTACGGTGGCAGGCATTAGACAGCTAGTTTGAACCCACTCGTGAGGGAGCAAACTTAGACCTCATACTCTCAAGCAGGGGCAGTAGAGGATCTCAGATCTAGAAGTGGGTTGCCATCTGGGGACAAGTGACCATCAAACAGTGTGGTTCACATTAAACTCAGCTACAGAGTAAAGCCATACAAAGTGAGGGTACTGGACTTTAGGAGGGCTGACTTTGGCAAGATGGGAGAGTGCCTTAGAAAAGCACTAGCAAACAGGCTAGAAGGAGGTGGAGCAACAATGGGAATTATCAAACTGCCATCACAGAGGCAACAAGCCTTTGTGTGAAGCAAATAAACAAATCAAAATGAAAGAAAAGCCTCTATGGTTCTCAAGAGAGGTGTGGCTGTGAAAGTCAGAAAGAAAAAGATAGTATTCCAGAAGTATAAGGAAACACAGAAGGAGCAGGACAGAGAGCTGTACCAGTTAAGGCAGAAGAAAGAAGCAGGGAGGAAGTCAGAATAGCAAAGGTCCAAACTGAGGAAAGATAGCCAACTCAGTTAAGAGGGATAAAACCTTTTATAGTACATCAGTGAGCATAGAAAGGCAAAGAGGAGGGATAGTGAGGCTGAATAGAATGAACAGTGGGTGGGCAGGGGACAGTGAAAAGCAGGAATACTGAGCGAATATTTCTGCTCAGTATTCACAAAGAGGAGGGAAGTCCTAATCCAATTAACAGAAGCACTCTTGATAGAGAAGTCGATCCCAGTCCTTTCACAGAAGAAAGGGTTCTGCAAGAACTCCTAAAACTGAAGGTGGACAAAGCAATGGGTCCTGATGGAATTCACCCAGAATTCTAAAAGAATTAAGGAAGGAACTAGTGAAACCACTGGCTACTCTTTTTAATAAATCATGGGAGGATGGTGTGGTACCTGAGGACTGGAGGAAGGCGGATGTGATTCCCCTTCACAAAAGTGGGACCAAGACAGAGGCAGGAAACTACAGACCTGTCAGTCTGACCTCTGTGGTAGGGAAAGTGATGGAGTCACTTCTGAAGGAAAGAATAGTTGAGTACCTAGAGGTCAGTGGAGCACAGGATCCAAGGCAGCATGGGTTCATAGTGGGAAGGTCATGTCAGACGAATCTAATAGATTTCTTTGACTGGGTGACCAAAGTAGTAGACCAGGGAGGGGCTGTGGACATGGCCTACCTAGACTTTAGCAAGGCATTTGACTCAGTCCCACACAAAGATTATTAGTCAAATTAACCAGCCTGGAGTGGGTCCCAGGGTGGTAGCCTGAATAAAACATTGGCTGGACAACAGGACACAGAAGGTAATTATAAATGGAGTCCACTCTGAAGAAAGGCGGTTACTAGTGGGGTACCACAGGGTTCATATTGGGTCCAGTCCTTTTTAATGTCTTCATCAGTGACATTGCAGGGACTGGAAGGAAAAGTATGCTTTTGCAGATGACACAAAGATCTGCAACAGGGTTGATACACAAGGAGGCGTGGAAAGGATGAAAGAGACTTCAAGGTTGGAGGAATGGTCAGGCATGATGGCAGCTAGGATTCAATGCAAAAGTGCAAAAATAATGCACCTGGGAAACAAGAACCAGGGAAGAATACACAATGGGTGGGAAGTAGTAACAACAACAAAACAGGAAAGGGACCTGGGGTAATCATATCAGATGACCTTAAGGTTAGCAAGCAATTGTGAGGAAGGCAGTAGGGAGGGCGGGGTATACTGGGATGTATAGGAGAGGCATCAGCAGCAGAAAACAGGAAGTTGTTATCCCTCTTTACAGACAGTTGGTGAGACCCCATCTGAATACTGTGTCCAGTTCTGGAGACCCCATCTCCACGCAAGGACATAGGCAAGATAGAGGCAGTCCAGAGAGGGCAACTAAAATGGTGCAGGGTCTGCAAGAGAAGCCGTATGAGGAGAGAGACTAAAGGAGCTTAATATGTATACCCTTGAGGAAAGAAGGAGAGGGGGACATGATAGAAACTTTCAAGTACCTCAAGGGAATCAACAAAGTCCAAGAGGTAGCATCTTTCAGAAAAGAGACTTGCAAGAACAAAGGGACACAATTTAAAGATAGAAGGAGGGCGGTTCAGGGGCAATGTGAGGAAGTATTATTTCACAGAGAGGGTAGTAGATGCATGGAACAGCCTTCCTGAGGAAGTTGTGGGGTCTAAAACTGTGGGAAAATTCAAGAATGCATGGGACAGACATAAGGCAATTCTTGTGGGGGGCAGGAAGATATAGGCTGTTGGTTGACTAGGATCTGCGGCCTATCCTGTAGGTAGGGAAATGGGCAGACTAGATGGGCCTAGCGGTCCTTATCTGCTGTCAAAGTCTATGTTTCTATGTTACTATGAAGCACTCATAGACTTAAATCATGTGTGTTATTGACATTGTGATATATCACGCAAGTAATCCTGAGGTGATTCACACACTGGATATTGTCTGTGTAGGCAGATTAGGGTCAACAACTCACTGACAACATTATGCAGATCAGTTCTATTATGCAAACAAATGCTGTTTTCATATTTTACATTTTATGTAACACTGGGTATATACATAATGGAGTGTGTGGAATCTCATCAGCAATTGTAGCACACAATTACTATGTGTGTGATACACTCTGATTATGTCAAGAAGCACAGCTGACATGAAAACATGCATGCTTGTTGAATTATTTTTAAATACATACAAATTATTGCTCAATCATGTATTAATACATGCAATGAGACCATTGTTACACTTGTAATAATTTTCTGTGTTAGCATGCTGCATTTATGTCAATCACTGCATACTCTTGTGCAGCATCAATAATCAAATGTTGCTTATTCCATCATCTTCCTTCATGGTTAAGTGTAATAAATCATCATATTTGCTACCTCTCATGGTCGTACTCCACATCATCCATTAATATGTTGCTTTAATGTGTAAAGTCATACCGTAACTCAAACATGTTGGTTTGTGCCACTGTTATAATAGGCAATATCATTACAATCATTATAAATCCAGAAACAAAATGTCATGATATAGTATTTTTATTATACAAATGTGACAGCGACAGGATGTTGAACATTTTCAACTGCTATCATGAAGTTAAAACATTACATTTATGCTTAGATTTCACATAAAATATGATTCAAAAAATTATACACAAACCCAGCAGTTTTAAAGGAAATTTCTTAGTTTATCTTTTGGACTCTATAACCCATTACCATAGTGCTATGGTAGTCTTTTCAGATAAAAATTAATATTTTTTTAGTAAGTCCCTTTTGGAAGGGAAGAGATTGTAACACTGGCTGAACCAATGACCAGCCAATCCCTTCCACTTCCTGGTCCACTGGATCCTCCCCCACATTCAGACATTTTGTGATGTCTAAGCAGGGAGAGCATGGAGGTGAGGTCCCCATATAAGGCTAAGGGGAAGTTTTTCAAACAGTATTGTGTATGTTTAAGGAACCTTTGATAAAAATAAAAGCCACTATTCAACTGATAGGGGACCTGTCACTTGAATGGTGGCTTTCATTTGCTTTCATTTTTATAAAAGGTTCCTTAAACATACACAAGATCATTTAAAAAAAACTCTCCTTTAGACTTATATGGGGTGCACCCCTATGCTCTCCCTGTGTAGGTGTCACAAAACATCTGAGTGCCAGGGTGGGTTTGGCAGACTGGAAAGTGGAAGGGATCATCTGGCTGCCAGTTCAGTAAGCGTTACAATCCCTTCCCTTCCAAAATTGATTAACTGAAAAATATTCATTTTTATCTTAAAAGACTATCATGGCACTAATGTAATGGGCTATAAAGCACAAATCCTAATTCAACATTCTAATTATTTCAAAAAAATATTAGCTTGCATTTTGCTCTTTATGCAACCTCATGCAGTAACTGAATCTTTTGTTTTTGTGTTTGAACACCTCATCAATAAGCTTTTCAGCTGTCAGTTCTGTCACTTTTTGTAATTTTCCATTCTCTTCTACTCTACCCAAATGGTGTTAGTTAACAAACCCATGATATCAAACTGCCTTCCATGGTGTTAAGTAACCCCTCCCCCAACTTACTGATCTAACCACTGTAAACACTCATAAAGTCCATGTTGCTAGTTGTTAATCTCAAATGATCACCACTTTGAGCAACACACCCAGCCACTTGTTACTGTGGAGTTGAACAAAGGCCATCATTGATTTTACAATGGTTGGATCAGCAAAAAGGGGCTGTTGTTGTATGTACCTGAGCACAGTGCAGGAAGTTGCATTGCATGGGTTTATTAAATACTCATACTCATAGTGGCAAGGAGTACATAGTGACAAGAGGAAAGTGTGTGTACTAGGTCATAGTTAACTCAAAGAGAGAATCCATAGCATCTATCATAATGCACAAAAACTGAAGTATAACAAATTGTTATGAAATGAACATTTGACCTACAGATGGAACTGCACTTTATTATGTTTCATAGAGTGAGCACAGAAATAGCAATGATGGCATCAAACTGCATCATTACATACTAAACAGAAGTTAGCCAACATTGTGCCGGTATATAAGTTGTGTGTTCAGCATTAAGTACTATGACTGCTGGGGGAGTGGAAGGGCCTCATCCACCCAGTCAATAGAACCAAGGTGTTACAACATTTGGAATTTCTGAGGGTAGATGTGGCCCTGCTTCAGGAGACACACCTCAATGCCAGAATAGGGCAATGTCTCAAGAAGAGCTGGGTTGTGAATATGCTGCATAGCTCTTCCTCATCCAAGTTGAGGGGTGTAGCTATACTAGTACAGAAATCATAACCATAAATTGGGTAGGTGGGTGGTAGCACATTTTGTGTTCACTGGAGGGAAATGTGGTGATGGTGAACATATAAGCCCCTAACCAAGACAAACAGGCCTTCTTCCCCCAGATCACCCAAGCCCTGGTAGAAGCAAAAGGAGAGGACAGAACCATCCCCATGATAATGAGCAGAGACTTCAATCTAGTTGAAGATATTTTTCCAGATAAAACCAGACCCACCCTGGAAACCCATCCCAGAGAGAAAGAGGCCATAACGGCCCTGAGGGAAGAGTCAAGTCAAATCAAGTTATTCTTTATTTGTAAAAAGGCACTTTTTGAATATCAAAGCACCTGTACAACCAACAATCATAAAAACAATTGCAAGCAGTTAAAATCCCAAACCATAACATAATTAAAATAATATAAGTAGCATATGAGAACGCTAACTCAAATAAATGGATGTTCAACTCTGACTTAAGAGTGGGTGTTTGGCGACAGGAAAACCACACAGGGAGGGATTACACCTTCTTCTCCCCAGCCCGTAACTCGTTTAGTCACATAGGCTATTGGTTGGTTGGTGGGGCAGCAGCTCAGAGGAATATATGATGCCAAGATCGAACCAATGATCATCTCTGATCATGCCCCAGTAGGCATATCATTCCTACTGGCCGAAAACCAGCCATCGTCCCAAAGATGACATTGTAACCATCTACTCCTGAAGGACAAAGGATTCTGTGCATGGATCCGGGGAGAAGCCCAATCCTTCTTTCAGATCAATGCCACAGGTCAGGTGAAGGTGGGAACTATGTGGGAGGCATTTAAGGCCTACCTCAGAGGCTGCATAATTTCTTATATGGCCTCACAGAACAAGAAATGGAGAGAGGAGATGGCCAAACTTCAGCAAGAACTCTCCACACTCAAAACACAGTTTAAACTGAATGCGGGCTCTAATAGTAGCACACTCTCCCTTATCACTGGCCTGAAGTATAAGATTAATATCCTCAAGCAACAGAAGGCAGAGTGGCAGCTCTTAAGAACTAAACACATAATCTGGGAGTCAGGGGACAAAGGCGGCAAAGTCTTTGCCTACCACCTAAGGAAACAGAAGGCCAGGTCCTAGATTCATGTGCTCAGGGCCTCTTCTGGGCAGATGGTAACCAAACCCATTGAGATCAATGAGGTTATACAATAATTATATGATGCACTCTACTCCTCTAAGGCCCCCTATACAGAATCCCCCCCATGCTCAAAAATAACCACCTTCTTTAGCTCTACCTTGTTCTTACACCTAAGCCTGGAGAAGGTATATAGTGAACATTGTTTAACCAGGAGTAGCACACTAAGCCGAAGCTTGTTTCCAGATGTGACCTGGGAGCACAAGGAAGTTAAGTAACTTGCTCAGAATCACACAGTGTGCACCTAGGCGGCTGTGGGATTCAAACCCAGGTCTCCAGATCTGCAGCTCAGAGCCTTAACCCACTGTGCTATACTGCCTCCTTAAGGTATATAAACTGGGGGATTCCATATCCCTCCAGGAGCTGAAAGACGCACTTCATCAGCTGTCTAAAGGGAAAGCTCCGGGTGCAAACAGAATGTCTGATGAACTGTACCAGCTTCTCTCAGAGGAAATCCCCCCCCCAGCTAACCACTCTGCTGGAGGCTCATGAGTCAGGGACTCTTCCCCCAACACTAAATGAGGCCATAATTACCTTCATACTGAAAAAATCCTCAGATCTGCTAGACTACGTCAATTTTCACCAAATCTCCCTGTTATCAGTAGACACCAAGATCATGGCAAAGATACTGGCCAATAGATGGAGGAAATTCTCCCTTCTCTGATACACCCATTCCAATCTGGATTTAGTAAGGGAAGAACTGGAGCGGATAATATCTGCACTGTTCTTTATCTCAAATGGCACACCCTCTGCTCCACCACACCAATGGTGGCGCTAGCTGGGGACTTCTGTAAGGCCTTCGACTCAGTGAAGTGGCGGTACTTACATGCCACTCTCAAAGTCTATGGCTTCAGACACTACTTTCAGACATGGATAACCACACTCTATAACTCACCCTTAGCCAAAATCCTAACCAACAGGACCATTTCCTCCCCATTTGAGCTCAAAAGAGGAACATGTCAGGGGTGCCCACTGTCACCACTGTTGTTCCTCTTGGCACTGGACCACCTGTCCAGAAGATTACTGTCAACCCCAGTAACCCAAGGCATTGAGGTAAAGGGGAAACAATACATGATTATCATATATGCGGATGATCTCCTTATCACCTTTTCCAACCCGGCTACGTCCATACCCCCTCTTACTCGATATAGTCCAGGAGTTCGCTGCAGTCTCCAGACTCACAGTGAACCAAAAGAAGATCACCCTATCACTACTTGAACTTGGCATGTAGCAAGGAATGCCTACAGAGGACCCTACTAGTCTGGACATCACAAGGCTTCTCCTATCTGGGTATAAATATACTGGCCCACTGGAGGGAGTTGGAGGAGATGAACTACACACCGCTGCTGTGCACTATTACAACAGAGGCCCAGAGATCGTTAAAACTCCAGCTATCACTAAAGGGTAAAGTAGAAGCCCTAAGAATATTCACCTTCCCAAGATAACCTACCTATTCAATAACTTTCTGATAAAACTACCCCACAAAAGTTTTGCAAAACCTAGACAAACTGGTGGCTACATTCCTGTGGGAGGACAAGCTCTCCAGGTTTGGTAAAGCTAGGCTGAGAGCGCACTGGGTGAAGGGCAGATTGGGTCTCCAATAGTTCCATGGTTACTACCTGGCATACAATGATTTCCAGGCAATCAGATTGTTTATGCCAACCTCCTATCTGACCCCAGTGTGGATTGAGCTGGAGTCTGACCTGGCAGAGATCCTCCAGCTGGGGAAACTTCTGGGCATTCACCCCCTCAATGCAGCCTCCTCCCCAACGCTGTGGGAAACTTGGAAGGCATGGAGAGCATGTATGAAGCTGACCTACACAGCCAAGATGGTTAGACCCCCACCCTTAAGATTTTCACAGCTCTGGGACCACCCCAGTATATGGATGGGTGGGCAGAACCATCAAATGACCATGCTGGTTGTGGAAAGGGATGCAAACAGTTGTAGACCATCTAATTCCTGAAACAGAAGAGCTATACTCCTTAAAACAATTACAGGAGCTATACACCCTCCCTAAAATGGATTTCTAAGGCACCTTCAGATCAGAGAGGTCTTCTGGGAGCTTCAGAAAAACAGAACTGTAGCACCAGAGTGGTTATGGCTGGAACATGTGCATAAACCAGGGGAAAAAAAGGGGTAGCCAGTTGAATTTACCATATGCTGCGAGATGCACAACCAAACTCTATGGAAAAATGCAGAAAGGGATGGGCAGAGGACCTTTAAATTTTCATCCCACCCTCCCGTATGTGGGAAAGATGTCTGAGAGGCATGCATTTAGGGTACAGGGATTCCCAGAGTTAGCTCATTCAGTTAAAACTCATGATATGGTGGTACTGCACCCCAAAAGCCCTGAAAAGGATGGGCCTCATACCTCATGACCTGTGTTGGTGCTGCCTTGGCTAGAAGGCCAACCTGCTGCACATAATGAGGCAATGTCCGGTAATTGCATCCTACTGCACCTCAATCCTGGATGACTGCACAGAGGTGACTGGTGGAATAATCCCAGCTTTCCTGGCACTTATAATACTGGGGGACATTGGATCTGTGCACTTCATCCTCGCACCCATGAGAGAATGGCTGGTATCTGTGCTTTTAGAGGCTAAACAAGCAATCTTAATGAGTTGGTGACTACCCAAGTCCCCCTCCATCCTTGCATGGCACTCAGCTGTGGCCAGACTTGCCACTTTTGAATGTCTCTCATATGCCAACTTGGATCACTTGAGTTAATTCTCTACAAAATGGAGTGCATATCTGAATTCACATCTCTGCTCTGTCCCCACAATACCACCTGGCAAGCCCCTATCTTGAATGTTGCTACACCCTATTACAAGTATCAGGTGGGTATCACATCAACAGAGATAACCAGGAGCACCAACTGCCACAGAACCCACAAGTGGGCCAGAGGCAGCTACATAGGGCTACAGTGCAGGGCTAAGTGGCACTAATACCTGTTCCAAGAATATAGTATTTAACCCTGCTTGTTTAAACCTCCACAGAAAGCCATTCTCTTTTACAGACCATAGAGGCCAGTTTGAGATACTTTGATATGTAATATAGGTGAACCAGCTATGACATAGTTAAAATACCAGTTTTTTAAGATTATTAGTAGTTTGAACACTTGTTTTTCTTTCATTGAACTCTGTATTACTTGTTTTCTGCCATAGTATATAATGTTGTATACAGAAAAACTTCAATAAAATTTTTCACGATAAAAAAAAAAAAAAAGAGTCAATGGCCATAAAAGGCAAAGCATTCCCAGCTGCAGTGATGAACTACAATCAAAAGAACTGGATCAGTCATGGTAAACTGTGGTCCAATTACAGTAGAAAATGTTATCATTAGGTCTCAGAAACAAACATCTTTAAAAGGCATATTTTAGTCATACTGATCATGTCATATTAGAATGCATGTACTGAAAGCTGAGCAGTCATAAATATAGTCCAGACAGTACATAAAGAAGAGTCCAGTCACAGTCGTGTGGGCCTCTTCCAAAATATACTTTTTGGTTACACCTCATATTTTAACATATGTAAGCCTCCCCTCCCCATGTCTAGGGGTATCCAGATGGTAAATGTCCTGGGGAAGGGGGCACTGTACAGCCAAGAAAACACAGTCCAAGAAAAAAGAATAACAGGAAAACAGTACCTGGATTCCCTTGGATGGTGTGGGTGATGGAATAGCTCTATCAGGGGTGCCCTCAGACCGCCCGATGATGCAGGGATGGAATACTGCCGGAATGAAGCAGACCTTACCTGCCTGACCTTGCCAACTTCACCTGCAGACCTTTGCAGGCAGTCTTCACCAGGCAGGCCTCTCGACGTTCTCCTTGATGGTGCAATGATTCTCGGGGATCACTCCCTGGAACACACTGGCGGTTGGCCGTGGAGGCAAACTTCTCTCAGCAGCAAAACAGTTTCTACAACAAAAGAGGCAAACATCAGAACTTCAGAAACAGGGCATCCCATTTAATAAACAGTTGATAAACAGAAACAGTCACTCCATGGAGCCTGGGGGTAACGGGTACAGTGGGGGCACTTCACAGGTAGGCACCTGACATTGGTTCTGCAACAATCTCTTTTGCCAATAGATTGATTTACAGCTTGCTGCCATTCCCTCAAGCCAAAAAAGGCTACATTCTGGACAGCACATTTGGTGTGGATTGAAACAGGCCTCACTTAGAAGCATTTGAAACTCAGCAGCACTCTCATTTCATATTCCTTCACTTTACTCTGTCTTCACCCAGGCACTTGCTTGCTTTTCCATTCTCTGAGTCTCGTCAAAACTTAATTTGAGGTAGCAGCTGTGACAGCATGAGATGTTTCTAATGTCCCAATCCTGTTTCTTGCTTTGCCTTGCTTTAACCTTCTAACACAGAGGGTTGATTTTAAAACAGTGAGCAAATTCTCTTACTGAGGGGGTCATACTTCCTCAACAGTATTGCTTTTAGCATGAAAAAGAACCACCAAAGACCTTCCAGATATCCAATCGCTGATGTCACATGAAAACTTGTTCTCCCCAAGGAATTCTGAATATTCTTGGATATAGAGACCCAGGGCATAGTCGGCTCATGCAGTGATTCCAATTTTTGGACTGCCATCGCCCAGGGGACTGCTTGCTGTGCCTCAAGAAGCACCCAGATGACCTGCCACCCTGCAGGAGTCCCAATCAAACATTTCTCACATGGATCCTTTCCTGCCTCCACAGGTTGCACCCCCTGAGAGTCCCAAATACTGTAGCAGTCTCTGGCCTGGGGAAAAGGAGTAGACTGACACTACTACACCCTACAATGACCCAGGCTGCCACCTCTGGACTGTGCCCCAGGCCCCATCTGCCAGAGCAGGCCCACCCACAAAAACACTACTGGCTCAATAGGATGCACTTGCCCACAGGCAAGATTTCTATGAAAACAGGGCCCCCACTGGTGCTTATCCTATCACAGTATCAGAGATCACATAGTGGGCCTCCAATCTTTAGCTTCTAATGGGATTTGGCTCCCAACAGCACCAATAGGACCCAGGCTGATGCTTCACTGTTCCCTTTCTCAAATGGCCTGAACTGAAGCACTTCTCCATACACGAGTCCTTGAAGGAGGAGGGATGGGGTGGCAAGCGGACCACCCTAGCCCCGCCCCTGCCCTCCAGCCAACCTGGAGCCCAAACCCCTGACTCTCTGTCTCTTCTCTCCTCTCCAAGATCTCTCTCAATTCTAATCTCTCTCCTGTTTATACCCTCTAGGATGTGCACCATCTGGTGTTAGCAGGCAGGCCCACATCCCAGGCTTACCAGCACCACTAACTCTTCCTGCCTAACTACACCTAGCAATCGAAGTTAACTAGTAAGTTCCCAGAGGGTGCTTACACTTTCCCCCAACTGAAAACGTTCACCTCCTGGTGAATGTCAACCAGGCCGCTCCACTGACCCCCCCATTGGAGAGATATGCACATCGCTTCCTACCCCCAAAGGTGAAAGCACCAAACTGATAACACCGCTTGAACTGTGGGAATACATGTACTTGGAACTGGATTTTAACTTAACCTACACTTTAACATCTTAACTGGGGCATACTAGCGACCCACCCACTGGTTCCCATGGTGGCCTGCCAGGTACTACAGCTGGGGCATCCTCCCCCCACTAACACTATAACCTTCTGACACTAACTTGACTTCTAAATTAATGAAAATGTGCTGCTGCCAGGAATAGGAACAATCAACATAACCCCCTTTTATATGCATAACCAGAATATTTGCAGAAACGGATGAGACGTTAAACTGAGGTCCCATCTGCCTGGATTGGTGGTAGTTCAGGTGGATGTTAAAGATCCCATGGCACTTATCGAAAAGACTAGGGGAATTTCCCCAGTGTCCTGGCCAAATTTCCCTCATTCACTAAAAATACCACCAACAGCTTAATCTGATTCAAGGTCAGCTGGCATTCATCTGTATCCCCCTCCCCCGGGTCGTGCCTGAAAATAGGCATGATTTGTCTAGTGCACTTACCCGGTCAACAAAAACTAAAATAAATAAAATAAAAAAATAAAAAACTGTGTACACAGAATTTTTAAGCCACATACAACGCACTATCCTACTATACCAAAATCAAACAGTGCTAAACATTTTACTAATTTGAAACAGTCATCTTGCCACTCACACCCAGACTTATATCTATTCACACACCGACTCACCCAGATTTCAGAGAAATACCTTTACGTAGAGTGCAACTTATTCCAACACATTAAAAGTGCAATGTTGGAACAATTAAATACACACTAAATTAACAGTGCATAAACAGTGACTCAACCACGGACATTTTTTTTCCAAAGGCATTTTCCCCCCAAAAGCCCTTTGTCCACAAACAGTCTATGAGTTTCTGCATGGGGCTACAACTGGGTTCAAGTCCGGGGAACGCTGAAGAATCGTAGTGCAGACCACACCTATACCTGGGCCCTAGGTACATGAGGGGCATCTCCCTCAGTACAGTCACTGCTCCCATAAAGTCCATCCTTGCTGTAATCCTCGGCTGCAGTCAGAAACAAGGAAGTGGATCTTTCACAGAAAAGGGCATGGAAATGTCCCAGTCCCACCCACCACTTTGTTTGTGCAGTCAAATAGTTCAGTAAAGGGGGACTCCCACAGCTTGTCCAGCACCCATTCTTAAGTCTACCACTTCCAGGCACCTCATAATTGACATCGTAGATGAGCACCCACGTTGTAAGCTCCCCCACCCCATGTCTAGGGGTATCCAGATGGTAAATGTACTGGGGGGGCACTGTTCAGCCAAAAAAACACAGTCCAGCAAAACAGAATAATAGGAAAATAGTAACCGGATTCTCTCAGGTGGTGTGGGTGGTGGATTATCTCCATCAGGGGTTCCCTCAGCCCAGCCAACAATGCAGGGATAGAACACTGTCGGGATGATGTAGACCATCACCTGCCTGACCTTGCCAACTTTGCCCGCAGGTCTTTGTAGGCAGTCTTCACCAGGCAGGCCTCTTGATTTCCTCCTTGATGGTGCGATGGTTCTCGGGGATACTCCCTTGAACACACTGGTGGCTGGCTGTGGAGGCAATCTTCTTTTAGCAGCAAAACAGTTTCTCCAACAAATGAGGCAAACACCAGAACTGCATAAACAGGGCATCCCATTTAATAAACAGTTGAGCTAGTTTTGGAACCCACTCATGAGGGAGCAATCTTAGACCTCGTACTCTCAAATGGGGACAGTGAGAGGATCTCAGATCTAGAAGTGGGTACCCATCTGGGAACAAGTGATCACTAAACAGTGTGGTTCATGATAAACTCAGATGCAGAGTCAAGCCATACAAAAGTGAGGGTACTGGACTTCAGCAGGGTTGACTTTGGCAAGATGGGAGAGTGTCTTAAAAAAGCACTAGCAAACATGCTAGAAGGAGGGGTGGAGCAACAATGGGGAAACATCAAAACTGCCATCACAGAGGCAACAAGCCTTTGTGTGAAGCAAATAAACAAATCAAAACAAAAGGAAAAGCCACTACAGTTCTCAAAAGAGGTGGTGGGGAAGGTCAGGGAGAAAAAGATAGCATTCAGGAAGTATAAGGAAACAGAAGGAGTAGGACAGACAGCTGTACCAGTTAAGGCAGAAGGAAGCAGGGAGGGAAGTCAGAATAGCAAAGGCCCAAACTGAGGAAAAGATAGCCAACTTGGTTAAGAAGGGGAATAAAACCTTTTATAGGTACATCAGGGAGCGTAGAAAGACAAAGGGAGGGATAGTGAGGCTGAATAGAATGGGGGGGGTGGGCAGAGAGGGACAGTAAAAAGCAGGGATACTGAATGAATATTTTTGCTCAGTATTCACAAAAGAGGAGGAGGGGAGGTGCCTAATCCAATTAACAGAAGCACTCTGGATAGGGGGGTTGATCCCTGTCTTTTCATAGAAGAAAGGTTTCTGAAGGAACTCCTAAAACTAAAGGTGGACAAAGCAATGGGACCTGACAGAATTCAAACCAGAATTCTAAAAGAATTAAGGGGAAAACTAGTGAAACCACTGACTACCCTTTTTTACAAATCATGGGAGGATGGTGTGGTACCTGAGGACTGGAGGAAGGTGGATGTGATTCCCCTTCACAAAAGTGGGACCAAGACAGAGACAGAAAACTACAGACCTGTCAGTTTGACCTCTATGGTTGGGAAAGTGATGGAATCACTTCTGAAGGAAAGAATTGTTGAGTACCTAGAGGCCAGTGGGGCACAGGACCCAAGGTAGCATGGGTTCACAGCGGGAAGGTCATGTCAGATGAATCTAATTGATTTCTTTGATTGGGTGACCAAAGTAGTAGACCAGGGAGGGGCTGTGGACATGGCCTACCTAGACTATAGCAAGGCATTTTACACAGTCCCACACAAAGGTTAATAGTCAAATTAACCAGCCTGGGAGTGGGTCCCAGGGTGGTAGCCTGGGTAAAACATTGTCTGGACAACAGGACACAGAAGGTAATTGTAAATGGAATCCACTCTGAAGAAAGAGGGGTTACTAGTGGGGTACCGCAGGGTTCAGTACTGGGTCCAGTCCTTTCTAATGTCTCTATAAGTGACATTGCAGAGGGAATGGAAGGAAAAGTATGCCTCTTTGTAGATGACACAAAGATCTGCAACAGGGTTTATACACAAGGAGGTGTGGAAAGGATGAGAAGGGACTTGACAAGGTTGGAGGAATGGTCAGAAGTATGGCAGCTTGGATTCAATGCAAAGAAATGCAAAATAATACACCTGGGAAACAAAAACCCAGAGGAAGATTACACAGTGGGGGGAAGGGTGGTAGTAAAAACATGAAAATAACAAAACAGGAAAGGGACCTGGGGGTAATCATATCAGATGACCTTAAGGTTAGCAAGCAATGTGAGAAGGCAGTAGGGAGGGCTGGGGGGATACTGGGATGTACAGGGAGAGGCATCACCAGCAGAAAACAGGAAGTTGTTATCCCTCTGTACAGATGGTTGGTGAGACCCCATCTGGAGTACTGTGTCCCATTCTGGAGACTCCATCTCTGCAAGGACACAGACAGGATAGAGGCAGTCCAGAGGAGGGCAACTAAAATGGTGCAGGGTCTGCAAGAGAAGCCATATGAGGAGAGACTAAAGGAGATTAATATGTATACCCTTGAGGAAAGGAGGAAGAGGGGGAACACAATAGAAACTTTTAAGTACCTCAGTGGAATCAACAAAGTCCAAGAGGGTAGCATCTTTCAGAAAAAGAGGTGTGCAGAAACAAGGGGACACAATTTGATGATGGGGAGGCGGTTCATGGGCAATGTGAGTAAGTATTTTTTCACAGAGAGGGTGGTGGACGCATGGAACAGCCTTCTTGTGGAGGTTGTGGGGTCTAAAACTGTGGGAGAATTCAAGAATGCATGGGACAGACATAAGGCAATTTTTGTGGGGGTAGGAAGAAATAGGTTGTTGGTTAACTAGGATCTGTGGCCTATCCTGTAGGTGGGGAAATGGTCAGATTAGGTGGGCCAAGCGGTCCTTATCTGCCATCAAAGTCTATGTTTCTATGTTTCCATGGAGCATGGGCTAAACACGTACATTGCGGGTACTTTACAAGTAAGCACCTGACATTGGTTCTGCAACAATCTCGTTTGCCAACAGATTGATTTACAGCTTGCAGACATTCCATCGAGCCGAAACCGCAGATTTGATGTAGACCGAAACAGGCCTCACTTAGAAGCATTTCAAACTCAGCAGCACTGTCATTTCATATCCCTTCACTTTACTCTGTCTTCACTCAGGCACTTGCTTACTTTTCCATTCTATGAGTTTCAGCAAAATTTAATCTGAGGTAGCAACTGTGACAGCATGAGATGTTTCTACTGTCCCAATCCCATTTCTTGCTTTGCCTTGCTTTAACATTCTAACACAGAGGGTTACTCCAAAACACAGGGGCTCTTATTAAACAGTGAGCAAATTCTCTTACTGAGGGGGTCTCACATTTCCTCAACGGTGTTGTTTTTAGCATGAAAACAAACCACCAAAGACCATCCAGATACCCAATCACTGATGCCACATGCAAACCTGTTCTCCCCAAGGAATTCTAAATATTCCTGGACCCTTAGAGGCCCAGGGCACAATCCACTCATGCAGCAATTCCAATTTCTGGACTGCCTTCACCCAGAGGACTGCTTGCTGTGCCACACGGCACACCAGGACCCCAGCATTCTGTTTGCCTTTTCCACTGCCTTATCACACTGCTTTGTTACCTTCAGGTCATCAGATATGATGACCCCTGGATCCCTTTCCGGTTTTGTGATTGATGACACCTCCCCTTCTAACTGATATGTTGCCCTTGGGTTTCTGTGCCCCATGTGCTTATTTTTGCTCTTTTTGGCATTGAAGCCCAGTTGCCAAACCCTTGACCAGTCTTCTAACTTTTTCAGATCTTCCTCCATTTTTTCCACCACCCCCCACAGTATGACAACTCTGTTGCAGATTATTGTGTCATCCACGAACAGGCATATATTGTTGCTTGCAGTATACTACATGGTATCATACTGATTTGGCTAATTTCAATGGTGATATGTTTTGCAACTATCCAACAATGAATGAATGAGTGACTGTACTACACAGAGTCATGATGGTGCATAACAAGGCCTGTCAGTTTATAATAGGGCCTGACATGCTTGTCCATATCTGTTCCCTATATTCCTTCAACAACTGGCTTCCCCTCCATGACAGATTAAAGTTCCAGACCTGTCTGCTTGCAAAAAAATGCACTGATGGGCCTTACACCCTACTGTTCAGAACTGCTTTCACCCGGTTAACAATCAGTACAACACCAGGAGTATGACTAGGAATGCCCTAGAAACACCATTCAGAATGCATATGGGTAAATGTTCTGTTGCTGTAAGGTCACTTTTGTGGCTGAATGAATTACCTGAATCCCTGATAAGTCTCCCTAAAATTTTCAACTTCCAAAGAACTTTCTGAGGAAAAATCTCGTATTGAGCTCCAAGTGCTCCTGTTTCAGTTAGTCTGTATACCTAGTTTACACTGTAACTCTTTTTTGCTGCTGTTATAGCTGTTTTAGTTCTATTCCTTTACTGAATGCATCCTATGGTTTGCAACTGACTACAGTCCTCTGGAGTTGCTGTTTTTTTCTTGAATACTGTTATGTGTATCCTTACTTATTGTCTCAGATGTGGGACCTTTGTAAAAGAACACTTGTGCTCAAAGGTACTTTCGGTATGAATGAATGAATGAATGAATGAATGAATGAATGAGTACATTTCAGCATAAATATATGCCATACTGAAGTTCTTTTTAAGGTAACGGGGTCGATATCCAAAGTGCATTGCACCCCTTAAAAGGGTTTGCATGTGCACTAAAATTGATTAGGGAGTGCTCCCAGCTGGCGCATATTCATGTGCATATGGGTGGTGGAGGTGCACTCTAGGCAGCAGTGAATGTATAGGTGTGTGTGTTTCAAAGTGGATATGGTGGTGGCATGCAATCACTAGACACCATTGTTTTTATTACAGTCTGTCATTGGCACCAAGGTGCTATGGTGCCACATACCAAATAGGCCATAATTGTCATGCTAGTGTAATGTACATGATACCAACACAGGCACTAAATGAAGCCATGTAAAAGATGCTGGCAACACATAAAGAACTATTCAACAGCAGTATTTAACCACTATTGTCAGTAACCAAAATGTTCTGATATGCCATCCATCCATCCAGACAGGTACGTGCAGCAATGCCTTTAACAATGTGTCTCACAGGATATTAATGTAGACATTAAGCTGTGGATTGTTGGTACACAAAGTGTTCAAGTTCATTTAGGGTTATTCAGGGTTATGTCATTGAGCCAAAGCTCATTTTCAAAGATATCCCTATAGTTACTAGATTGGACACCGACTGTGTTTAAAACTGTATAATGTTTACTGTACAGAGGCATGCTGTCAAGGGCATTCAATGTAATCATTGTCAATTGCACAGATATGATTTATGCATCATTCATTTTTCACTTCCTCTTCAACTGTTTCACAGCACACATTAATGAGCAATTTTTATTGAAGTTATTTCATTCTTATAACACTATCATGTGTTTATTTAGTAAAGTCATACATTTGTTCCACAACAGTTTGTTATTGTTTCCCTCTATTTAGTTTTTTTCAGACCTTGAAATACCAGTTCCTGAATGGCAACAGCAATCAACGTCTCAGTGACCTACCCTGCCCCCTTTCTAACAAAATACTAACTTATTTTGGTTACTTAGACATGCTTCCTTAGACCTGGCATGCAAAAAATGATCAACATCAAAAAATGTTGAATTTCATAGCATTGCTGAAGAAATGTTAAAGGTCAATTGGAAGCAAAACGTAGCATGGATTTCTGAATGTATTATCAAAGTTCCAAGTCATTCCATTCTTGATGTAAAGTACACTGTTATCGTTCATGAACAGATCTGTGACTATGTTGTCGGTGGCCTTGTCAAGAAATGCAAACATTTGCTACTAACAGAGATGATAATAGAGAAAGAACAAATAGCAAAAGATGGATGTACTGGACTTACTAAAAATGTTGCTGAGTACATATTTCAGTTTGAAAGTTTCACATTGGAAGGGACACAATTGACAGTGAAGAGCCCCTTCACTAGATTGAGTAGTGTGGTTGATCTCAGCTTTAACAAATGCACATGTACAGAGAGCAGTTTTGGACTGATGTGGGAATGCCTTCATTTTCTGCTCATCTTAAAGGAGTCCATGCCACTTGATGAACATTTCAACAACATAGAACCAGTCAAATTAGAATCTCCAACAAGTCCAAAAATCATCTTATGTAACTGATATCACTTTGAGGTGTCATACACTCATGGAGCAACTTTACCAGGACAGTCAATCTACAGATTTTAGTGAAAGCAATGCATTGTATACTGTGCATGAAGAGGCACATACTCTTGCATTTGGCAACTATATACCCAGAGACAAACACAAGAACATATTGTCTTTTCATCCATATCAAAAATCCATCTGCAAAGCATGTTCCACTCTTAGTCGTTACCTGGAGCTCAATAATGTTGTGCAACTCAATAAACTGCATGTCTTTTGACAGAGACAGAACTTGCAATCCAAACACGATAGCTATTGCACTACTATATGGATGGTTATTCCCCAAACAAACACAAAGACTCAGAAATTATATGTAAAAGTATTTTATTAGTAATAATTATGCAACTCCACTGTGTACAGTAAGGCAGCATAGCTATTTAACTGTATGTTCTTACACTTCACAACTTTAATGGCTGTATGGCAGAACTATGCGATGTATTGCTATTACTTAGTAGAGAGAGGGGACTCTAAAGGCATATGTCTGGATATCTGCACTGTGTCCTTCCACAATGAAGTTGAAGTCCATGCAGTTCTCTCTATTTAATACAGTTATGTCCCCCCCTCCTTGGGCACACTATTTTCCTGCTCTGTGCGTGCTTGTGGTTCACTTCCAGGATAGGAGCTAGGTGCAATCCCCACTCTGTAATACTTCCCTGGTGTTTAGTGGCCCCTCCAGCTCCAATCACCACCCCCATTTTTCTGTAATGTTTTCCTGGTGTCTAGTGGCCCCCCCACCTTCTGATCACCTTTCCCATGCTTTTGTACTGTTTTCCTGGTGTCCAGTGGCCCCCTGCCCAACAGTCACTGTCACTGCATTTCAATAGTATTTCTCTGGTGTCTAGTGGCACCTTCACCCTCTGATTGTCATTCCCATATTTCCATATTGTTCCCTGGTGTCTAGTGGCAACCCCACCCTCTGATCACTGTCCCCTTATCACTTTTGAAAATGGGACCTGTAATTAAGAAAACCATTCCTTGATTTTTTTTCTTTAAACCTACAAAAAAGAAAATGCTCCCTCACTGATCTCACCACTGTTACCCTGACCTTCCACTTAGCAGTATCCACCCCACACACCCTCACTCACCTGAACATGTCTGAGGGTATTGATTCACTCTCTGATAGAAGACACATCTTGCTGCTGGAACTGCTGACTGCAAAATGAGAAACTAAAGCAAGAGCAGGTCAGTGTATTTCAATGGGGTTTTGAACTTTGAGGCATAACTTTGTAATTTTTGCATATTTTCACCTCATATTTTCAACATGGCCTTTTTGGGACCCCACCTCATGAACAATGGTGGTGGAATTATGAAAATAAGGCCAAAAAGGTGATTTTGTGGTAATTTGGTGAAATCACCTTTGGGACGGGATTTGACATTTTTCACCACCATTGCTTGTGAGGTGGGGTCCTAAAAAGGCTATGTTGAATTCCTTGCCATCTAAATAAGTAAAAATGACAAAGTTCTGGGTATACATTGACATTTTTCTATGCTCACTCATTACTTCAGTAATTTTAAATATTATGACCCCAAATTTTCAACATAGTCATTTTGTAACACCACCTCATGAATATGACAGCTGTCCTTTTTCAAATCCTGGCCAAAATGTGTTTTCACACTTGTGATATGGAATGACATTTTGGTGGTGCACAATCACAGTTTGGCAGAGATTTGAACACTTTCATCTATGTGGTTCATGAAGTATGTACTGCAAGCTTACGTGATACTGTTCCGATCTGTAGCCATTGTTTTCCACCCATTTTGTTGTTCTCCACAAACTGCTTTTGTTATCTCTGTTACCCTGTATCCTTCCAGGTCATGCCTAAAAATAGGCATTGCTATGCCTAGTGCACTTACCTGGTTACCAAAAGCAAATAAATAAATAAATAAGAAGGCTATGCTGTGAATTTATCATTTGGCAGCCGTATGTGCTCTGACCTTAACTTGTCTTTTAAGATGTGATTATACAATGTTTTATATACTGTATATCTAAACAGAAAGTGTCAACAGTAATGTACCCAGTCTGAAGTGTGGTACATGTCCTAAGTTTCCCTTTCATGATCAAAATAATTTGGCGTACTGTTTACTGTAGTACACTGGAGTGAATACCATTACTTTAGCTTCTTTGTCATGTCAGTGTTGTTTAACTGCAAATCACAAAATCACCTACAACTACAATACAGTGACAGTCTGATATTTAGTAGCATGTATTTATAGGTCACATGTATTAAGTTACTTTCACATTTTTTTTCAGTTGTGCTTTTCTGCACTGGCTAAGTACAATCTTGAGTGACTGTATTGTGCTTCTGTAGGACAGGTTAATTTTTAAATCAAAAGATCAGTCCTTCATAAACTATTATATGCATTGTAGACTATGACATATCCCACTGCTGCTGTACAGCATGCAATGACAGTCTGTGTTTTCAGCTGAAGCCCACCACCATCACCACCACTACCCATCATTTTGAAACAATTTCTGGAAACACATATCACATATCCATAGGGGTACTTTGGACTGCAGTTTATTGAATCACTGGGGCAGTCACCTGGGGAAGGACCTCATTTGACTGGAACCAAGTAATGTTTTTTAGTTCCTAAGTCTGCTCAACATTTATGGCCTTATACAAGTTTATTACTTTAACTGTATACATATTTTATCGGAATTATAATGTTTTAAACTGATGAATCCAGGGTAGCATCCTCCGTACTCTTTATGTACTTGTTGCATTATCAGCCATGGTAGCATAGCCATATTTCTTGTGTATAGACTAAGCTGTTCCTAAATTTTTCTTTGTACAAAATGCTGACTAAAACACTCTTTGCGAACAAGAACAGACTTGAAACCATAGCTAATATATTTGTATCATTGGTCATGTTTGTATTATTGGGCAATATAATTTATTTGGCATGTGAACCCACAGTTCTGCTTCTGCAAGCCAGTGTTATTGTTGAATTGCATAATTTTTGGGCATATGAACCAATGAAACTACCATGCAGTTTAGGTTATGAGGAATTGACAGTCAGTAGACCTCCAAGTAAACACAGTGTTCAGAAATCTGATTAAATCATTAAATCATGGTGGTCATAGGTGGTCATAGGTGGTCAGGGAAGTCCAAATCAGTGGTTTTTGATATTTTTATTCTGTCTTGCATTGTGATGTCTATATTTACAATGGGGGTTGTTGTGTTTCTTCTGTATTTCTGGTTTTTGAGACTCCACATTCAGTACTGTGTTCACTTTTGTAGTCTACATCCCAAAAAGGACATAGATACTCTTGAGTCAGTTTATGCAGTGCAAACTGAAATACTGTTGATTGTACTGAAATGCTTGAAGACACCTCCATTTGAGGGGTTGTATGCCGAGGCACTCATAGACTTAAATCATGTGTGTTATTGACATTGTGATATATCACACAAGTAATCCTGAGGTGATTCACACACTGGATATTGTCTGTGTAGGCAGATTAGGGTCGGTAACTCACTGACAACAGCATGCAAATCAGTTCTATTCTGCATACCAATGCTGTTTTCATATTTTACATTTTATGTAATACTGGGTATATACATAATGGAGTGTGTGAAAACTCATCAGTAATTGTAGCACACAATTACTGTGTGTGTGATACACTCTGATTATGTCAAGCAGCACAGCTGACATGAAAACATGCATGCTTGTTGAATTACTTTTAAATATATAAAAATTATTGCTCAATCATATATTAATACATGCAATGAGACCATTGTTACACTTGTAATAATTTTCTGTGTTAGCATGCTGCATTTATGTCAATCACTGCATACTCTTGTGCAGCATCAATAATCAAATGTTGCTTATTCCATCATCTTTCTTTATGGTTAATTGTAATAAATCATCATATTTACTACCTCTCATGGTTGTACTCCACATCATCCATTAATATGTTGCTTTAATGTGTAAAGTCATACTGTGACTCAAACATGTTGTTTTGTGCCACTGTTATAATAGGGAATATCATTACAATCATTACAAAACCAGAAACAGAATGTCATGATATAGTATTTTTATTATACAAATGTGACAGCGACAGGATGTTGAAAATTTTCAGCTACTATCATGAAGTTAAAACATTACATTTATGCTTAGATTTCACATAAAATATAATTCAAAAAATATACACAAAACCAGCAATTTTAAAAGAAATTTCTCAGTTTATCTTTTGGGCTTTATAACCCATTACCATAGTGCCATGGTAGTCTTTTCAGATGAAAATTAATCTTTATTTAGCAAGTCCCTTTTGAAAGGGAAGAGATTGTAACTCTGGCTGAACCAATGACCAGCCAATCCCTTCCACTTCCTGGTCCACTGGATCCTCCCCCACATTCAGACATTTTGTGATGTCTAAGAAGGAGAACATGGGGGGGGGGGTCCCCATATAAGTCTATGAGGATGTTTTTCAAACAGTATTGTGTATGTTTAAGGAATCTTTGATAAAAATTAAAGCCACTACTCCACTGATAGGGGCCCTGTCACTTGAGTGGTGGCTTTCATTTGCTTTAATTTTTATCAAAAGTTCCTTAAACATACACAAGATCGCCTCTCCTTTAGACTTATATGGGGTGCACCCCTATGCTCTCCCTGTGTAGGTGTCACAAAACATCTGAGTGCCAGGGCAGGTTTGGCAGCCTGGAAAGTGGAAGGGATCATCTGGCTGCTTGTTCGGTAAGCGTCACAATCCCTTCCCTTCCAAAATTGATTAACTGAAAAATATTTATTTTTATATTAAAAGACTATCATGGCACTAATGTAATGGGCTATAAAGCCCAAATGCTAATTCAACATTCTAATTATTTAAAAAAAAATTATTAGATTGCATTTTGCTCTTTATGCAACCTCATGCAGTAACATAATGTTTTGTTTTTATGATTGAACACCTCATCAGTAAGCTTTTCAGCTGTCAGTTCTGTCACTTTTTGTAATTTTCCATTCTCTTCTACTCTACCTAAGTGGTGTTATTTAACAAACCCATGATATCGAACTCCCTTCCATGGTGTCAAGTAAAGCCCCACCCCAACTTACTAATCTAACCACTGTAAGCACTCATGAAGTCCATGGTGCTAGTTGTTAATCTCAAATGATCACCACTTTGAGCAACACACCCAACCACGCGTTACTGTGGAGTTGAACAAAGGCCATCAATGATTTTAAAATGGTTGGATCAGCAAAAAGGGGCTGTTGTTGTGTGTACCTGAGCACAGTGCAGGAAGTGCATGGCATGGGTTTATTAAATACTCATACTCATAGTCGAAAGGAGTAGATAGTGACAAGAGGAAAGTGTGTGTACTAGGTCATAGTTAACTCAAACAGAGAATCCATACCATCTATCATAATGCACAAAAACTAAAGTATAACAAATTGTTATGAAATGAACATTTGACTACAGATGGAACTGCACTTTATTGTGTCTCATAGAGTGAGCACAGGACTAGCAATGATGGCATCAAACTGCTTCATTACATACTAAACAGAAGTTTGCCAACATTGTGCAGGTACATAAGTTGTGTGTTCAGCTTTAAGTACAATGCCTGCTGGGGGAGTGGATGGCTCAGTGGATTGGTAAAGGGTTAAGGAGCCTTTCGTCTCTAGGTGATGAGTTCAAATCTATAGTACAGGTCAGTAGTGGCCAAGAGCCATTAACACCTGGGGGCTGTTCAGTGGCCTATATGAAATGAGTTTGTGGTGATTTCAGTCCAGTTCTTAGTGGGCAGATGTCCACATCACAAAACCACCAACTCAATTGGCACTAATTGACACCCTTGTTGGCAGTCTCACATGAAAAGCCAAAGACTTAATGAGCATGGAGTCTAAGCTACCCTTTCACCTACGTGGTGGTCCCTCCATGGTGGGGTTGAGGAACATTGGCAGGACAGTATAGGGAAGCTTGCACTCTGATCACCTGTTCTGTACTTCTCATGTGGCTGAATAGAGGACTTCAGCACCTCTCACAGTCCAGCACCTTTCATGAGCACTAACAATTCACAAACAGGAAAAAAATATATAGTGCCTGCCATATTGAAGTGTATACACACAAGTGTTACTATTTATATAACTTATGTGATCCCAATACACATTCAAAGAAAAATATGTTATTTTTTGTGCTCACTACACATGTTTACTGTATAGCTTATAAGCCATTTATCACTTGGATATGTCACCTTGATAGTCATCAACAATTGACCAATAAATGACAAAATTTTAAGTTAGCTATCTGAAAATAAAAAATAAATCTCTTTAAGTTTAAACATTTTGAGAAATATGTTCACCTACAATAATTGAAACAGTCTGACTATCTTTATCCATGTTTATTCAAATCAACAATTTTAAGATTTTCAAAAGAAGGGGAAAAATGCGCATATTGACTGCACTTTTTATCATTGTGGATGTTGTTCTGCTTTCATGTGTAAAATATCCAGAACAGCTATGAACTAAAAATAAGTTTTACAATGGAACAACAATGCCTCTTCTATCAGTGAGACAGTGTCAATAGTCCTACTTTATGTTCAAAATTATCAAAAGTCAATCGGCCGGATTTTCAAAACTATGCTAGATTACCACACATTGTTGCAATCTAGGGGCTTCACCACATCCCTGCTGCATCAGGGACCCTGTGCCATATTCAGGTACCAAAGAGTCCCTGCACCAGAACTCCAGGATGTGCTGCTCCCACAGGCCTGCGCCAAAGCAAGTGGTGCACCTGTGGATCATGATGCAGGGATCTGGTGGCCCACCCAATAGCACAATGGAGTAGGTGCCGGGATGGCCTGGGGTGGGGACACACTTGGCTGGCAAGAGGGATTCAGGGTGGCATAGACACAGGATGGTATTGTGGCCTTTGGGGAAGGGGTGGGCAAGAATGGCAATGTGGTCACATCCATTGGGGTTCCGCTTATGGCACAATAATTGCACAGACTCCACAGGGTGAATGGGGGGTATATTGTCATACAGTGTCAGGTCCCCATGTGGGCATGGTCCTGGGGACTGCTGCCATGGCTGTGCCCATGTGGGGCACTAGCGCAATGTGCTGCTATACCGCCATTCACCCTGTTGAGTCCATGCCAGTATTGTACCATAAGCAGAGCCCCCAACTGGTGCAACCACATTGCCATGCTCACCCACCCCTTCACCAAAAGCCACAGTACCATCCCATGCCCATGCCACCTCAATACATGCCTGTTAATGCCCCCAATCCCACATTGCCCCAGCATCTGCAGTGCCACAAAGGGCTTAGACCAGGTTTTCTCTTGTCTGTCTTTGGCCCCTTGCTGCGGCCATGGCAGGCTTCTTGAATCCCATACAAGGGGATGTTGCAGCTCTATCATGGTGCAAACCCCCTTGCAGCATGGCGCTCCCACCTTTTGGCTGCAAGTGTGGTGCAACACCAAAAGAATTCAGGGGCTCTTGATTCAGATGCAGACCACATTTCTGAATCATGGATGCCACATCTTATGACGCAAGGTGCAAGTTGCATCATGACTGTTTGATGCAAGCACCTTGCATCTGTCCTAGTGCTTTTAAAATCCTCCCCACTGTATGAGTTTGAGTGTATTTGAATAACTGCACTGTGGACCTGCTCCGTATAATACTAAGCTGTCAATCCACAGAAAACAAATGACTATCTAGCTAAGTAAAGAAATACAAATTAAAAAAAACTATTGTTATACAAAAAAAAAATGTGTTAAATGGATGGGTGTGCAAAGTGTGTTGAGGGTGATGGTTGTGTGTCACGAGTGATAGACTAGGAGCTGTATACATCTCTACCTTGAAAAACACATAAGCAAGTATGGCATTCATAAAATGTCAATTGCACTGTCAAAAAAATAGTGATCACTTAAGTTGTGTATATAGTACATAACATAAAATAGCCTGATGGAAAATATACCATTTATTTTCATGACTGCGGGTTCATGACTATAAATGTTGACTAGAAAATCAACTACTAATTTTTGGTCTTTCCACCTCAGTCATTGAAGTCAATGTCATTATTTTGGTCTGTCTGTTGCATATCATATATTTGTGAAAAAAAATATATAAACACAGATTTGTGTCACATAACAATTATCAGTCCAAAACCTGAATTGGATCTGCACCAGAAAAGTCCAAAATCATGTACAGGAAAAGAACAATTAGATTTAAAGAGCAGCTGACAACATAGGGTAGGTAGTCGGTGGTGATGAGCTAACTGACCCAGAACTTAAATTAGCAAATAAATTAAATTCTACAGCAATGTGTTTTACATTTGTTTTTAAAGTTATGACAACCACAGTTTTACTTCTGATTTGCAATACAGCTGCTGAGCACCTGACACAGCCACTCACAAAAATGCATTTTAATGATGCAAAGTGTTGAAGAAGCTTCAGAAATATAGCTAGCCCTATAATGCTATTGGGGGCAGAGGTGGCCTATAGGTGTAACTTCTATGTATCACAGCCACTTGTACATGTTAAGGAGTGGTTGTACAGGTAATTATATACCCCCTTAATATGTACAATTGTGTTGGATACATAGAAGCTACAGAGCTACACCTAAAGACTGCCACTTCCCCTGATAGCGTTATACATCTCTCTACATCCCTTAAGTTTCATCCCCACTTTACATTATGAAAAGGCAGTGTTGTGGGTGGTGCTGCTGAGGGTGCACACCAGCTGACTTGCAGCTGTAAAGTAAGATTGGTGTGGTTGTAAGGTAAACAACTTGAAAAACCATGGCTAAAAAACATTTCCAAACTGTGGGGTTTGAATTTTGTGCAGTAGGAACCCTAATCTGAATTAACATTGTTTTTTGTAATGAATTACATTACTGTTTGGAAAAGTAGAGTGGTGACCTGCTTTGTACAGGGCTCTTGAAACCCTGCATGAAGCGAGCAGTGACTCCTAACTTACTTTGTGCATAGAGATGCAGTGAATTTAAATTCTGCCAGCGAAGTGCCCACGAAGTGGACACTTCGCATTGTCACTTCACTATGTGGAGTGACCCATATGAAAGGCTCAGTTCACCTTGTGATTATTACTTCGCATTGTCATTCCGCCTTAACACAAATTAAGGCAAAGTGACAACAATATTGGCAGCCCCACACACACACAGTCACCAGAATTAATGTGCACCCCAAAAGTGCTACTGTCTTGTGTCCAGAAAACTCCCCAGTGCTGGCAAAGTGAAATGAGAGCACAACAAGAAATGCAGTCTCCCAGAATTAATGATGCACTCAGTCATGTGCAGTGGTCACACACAGTCACCAGAATTAATGTGCATCCCCAAAATGCCACTGTCTTTTGTCCAGAAAATTCCCCACTGCTGACAAAATGCTACTGTCTTGTGTCCAGAAAACTCCCCAGCGCTGAAGATGTGAAATGAGAGCGTAACAAGAAATGCAAAGTCTCCCAGAATTAATGCCCACTTAGTCATGTGTGCAGTGGTCACACTGAGTCACCAGAATTAATGTGCATCCCCAAAATGCTACTGTCTTGAGTCCAGAAAATTCCCCAGTGCTGGCAAAGTGAAATGAGAGCGTAACAAGAAATGCAAAGTCTCCCAGAATTAATGGCGCACTCAGTCATGCATGCAGTGGTCACACACAGTCACCAGAATTAATGTGCATCCCCAAAATGCTACTGTCTTGTGTCCAGAAAATCCCCCAGTGCTGATGAAGTGAAATGAGAGTGTAACAAGAGATGAAATTCCTGTGACAAGGTACCTTTGTAAATGAGCCTCTGGCTCAAAGGTTTTCCAAACTGCTGTTCAAATAAATAAATAAAGTCTCCCAGAATTAATGGTGCACTGCAAATGCAGAGGCAGATTAAGATTGCACTGCACATTTAAGAGATGCATACAAAAAGGTACAACACCACCTAACCAGTGCTCACAACAAGTCACAAATCCAAATCTGGAAAGGAATACCTTTTGCCGGTTAAGGGATTAGTGCATGGCAGTAACAAACCACTACCAATAAAGATACCACAAAGCAGTACAAAACATTTATGCAGGTGCAGTGGGAAGCAGGTTCACACTGCTGCAGTTATTCTATGGCACAATAAAAGGTGTCTGATTTAATGGCATGCATCGCACACACACTCACTACAAGTAATGCGTAGCAAATTGAAAACCTTTAGTAATATAACCAAATGTTTTAAACAAACAAATTATACACTGCTGCACCGCAACAATCAGCAAAAAAATGTCAAGAATTACTGAAAATATTTACTGTGTGTGCATTAACACAGTTATACAAGAAAAATATAACCAAAACAGAAAGACTGCCTTTTTCTCCCAGTTAATCTACCTACACCACAAATACGCCCCTCTCCCAAAGCACACTTCACAATACACAGACTGACTGTTCTAAATTAACATTCAAAATCTATACACAAACAATAAACACCCGATGATATGAGCACAGAAGGGTTTCCTACAATCAATGTACTAAATTTTGAGCAAAAAAAAATACTTAAAAAGGCATTTTTAACAGCTTTTAGAGGTTTTGAATTACAGAGCTCTGAGAGCAAACTGTCTCCTGCTACCACTACACACACATTACCCAGGCCAGAACTGAGGCTGTGCAGAACAATCTAGAGCCCAAGTGACCTGCAGTCTCATGAATCACTACAGAATTTCATTTGGAGCTCAATTACAAGGTGAAACAATGTGAAGTACATTGATTTCAATGTACTTCGCATTAAAATTGGTGGAGAAGTCATTTGGGGAAGAACGAATAATGCAAAGTCATTGGTTTCAATGGACTTCACATTCCTCATTATGACACGAAGTACTCTGCTTCACATTGCAGAGTACTCTGCGGATTCCACATTACTCCATGAATCACTTCGCGGAGCAGCGGGGGTGGGGGTAGTGTGCTGCAATAACAGTGACTCTAGTACTAGTACCAGAAAAGATACCACAAAGAAGTACAAAAATCACGTAGCTGCAGTGGATAGCAGGTTCACATTGCTGCATTTACTATGTGGCACAATAAAAGGTGTCTGATTTGATGACATACATCACACACACACACACACACACACACACACACACACACACTAAGTAATGCGTAGCAAATTGAAAACTTCAGTAATATAACCATGAATTTTAAAAAAACTAAAACTATGCACTGCTGTACCACAACAATCAGCAAAAAAAGTCAAGAATTATTGAAAATATTACTGTGTGTACGCTAACATAGTTATACAAGAAAAATATAACCAAAACAGAAAGACTGCCTTTTTCTCCCAGTTAATCTACCTACACCACAAATACGACCCTCCCCCAAAGCACACTTCACAATACATAGACTGACTGTTCTAAATTAACATTCAAAATCTACACACAAACAATAAACACCCGATGATATGAGCACAGAAGGGTTTCCTGCAATCAATGTACTAAATTTTGAGCAAAAAAAATACTTAAAAAGGCATTTTTAACAGCTTTTAGAGGTTTTGAATTACAGAGCTCTGAGAGCAAACTGTCTCCTGCTACCACTACACACACACACACACTACCCAGGCCAGAACTGAGGCTGTGCAGAACAATCTAGAGCCCAAGTGACCTGCAGTCTCATGAATCACTGCAGAATTTCATTTGGAGCTCAATTACAAGGTGGAGCAAGGTGAAGTACATTGATTTCAATGTACTTCGCCTTAAAATTGGTGGAGAAGTCGTTTGGGGAAGAACGAATAATGCAAAGTCATTGGTTTCAATGGACTTCTCATTCCTCATTATGACACGAAGTACTCTGCTTCACATTGTGGAGTACTCTGCGGATTCCACATTACTCCGTGAATCACTTCGCGGAGCCGCGGCGGGGGGGGGGTAGTGTGCTGCAGTAACAGTGACTCTAGTACTAGTACCAGAAAAGATACCATAAAGAAGTACAAAAATCACGTAGCTGCAGTGGATAGCAGGTTCACATTGCTGCATTTACTATGTGGCACAATAAAAGGTGTCTGATTTGATGACACACATCACACATCACACACACACACACACACACACACACACACACTAAGTAATGCGTGGCAAATTGAAAACTTCAGTAATATAACCATGTATTTTAAAAAAACTAAAACTATGCACTGCTGTACCACAACAATCAGCAAAAAAAGTCAAGAATTATTGAAAATATTACTGTGTGTATGCTAACACAGTTATACAAGAAATATATCACCAAAACAGAAAGAACTGTCTTTTTCTCCAAGTTAATCTACCTACACCACAAATACGCCCCTCCCCCAAAGCACACTTCCAGTGTCTTTCAGTACACAGACTGAATGTTGTACATTAACATTCAAAATCCACACACAAACAATAAACGCTCGATGATATGAGCACAGGAGGGTTTCCTACAATCAATGAACTAAAGTTTGAGCAAAAATAAACTACTCAAAAAGTCTTTTTTAACAGCTTTTAGAAGATTTGAATTGCAGACAGCTCTCACAGCAGACTGTCTCCTACAGCTTCCTACACACACACACACTACCCCGAACTGAGGCTGTGCAGAACAATCTAGAGCCCATGTGACCTGAAATCCCATGAATCACTGCAAATTTCACCTTTGGAACTTAAAACAAGGCGAAGCGAGGTGAAGTACATTGTTTTCAATATACTTCGCCATAAAATTTGTGGTGTAGTGGCTTGGGAAAGGTGGAATAACATGAAGTCATTGCTGTCAATGGTCCTCTGCATTGTGGAGCACTTCGCAAATTCACCTTGACTTCATGAATCACTTCGCAGAGCAAATTGAGGCCACTTGGCCCACCACTATTTGTTCAGGGCAGAAATGAAATGTGCAGGACACTTTAGTTCCTGTGCATGAATCCTACCTTTCTTTGTGCAGGGACCTGCAGACCTTGCAGAAATCACAAGATTAATCAGAATTTTCTTGCTATTTTGTTTATGTACTGTATGACTTTGATTGTAGTACAAAATGCACACAGTGTTTTTTTTTGTAGTCAGTCATATTGTCAACTGTTTTCTTGTTTCTCAGCTTTAAACATTTTGTTTGTGTAGGACTTTTCACGATGGTTATTTTCAAAATTTTCAAAGCATGGTGTAGATTTTCAAAATCTTTGTGAAGGGTTTATTAACAATAATTTTATGTTCAAAACACATTGTTTGTCTCATTATACCCTTCCTGCAAAAACATTAAGTTATCGTACATTAAAGTTTTTGTTCATGTAGAGCATAATGAACGCTAGCTAGAAACCTGTGCATAGCATGTATGTAACAACCCCCTCCTGCCAGCAGGGGGAGAAAGATTGCTTACCAGAATACCAGAATATGGAGCCTACTGATTGTTATAGCCTCTGGGAGCCAGTGGGTGGAGTTAGAAGACCACTGGATGATGGCATGGGAAATGTCAAGATGGCAGGGTGATAGTGGTAGGAGGGTACAGGTGTGCCTTCAGGAAATCCTTGACCGTCGGCTCTTTCCAGGTCACCTGAGAAGGCAAAGACCCAACATATGGAGAAGATTTCTGTAGAGCAAGTGTGTTAGAACTGCAGAACTCATTGTCTAGTCTTCTGGTAGCCTTCAGGGACAGACACCAGGACAGTGGTGATGCCTTTGGGAACCTGGGGCCCAATATTCAAAACTCAGCCCCAGGGCAAAATTAGCACTGCACGACGTGCAAAAATAGAATCATTTTCATGCTATATTCAAAGGAATAACCCAGGGGCTAAATCAGTTGAATATAGCGTGCAAAATGAAGGCATGCAAACAGGGCTGAGAGTGCAGTGCAACAATAGGCTAGCAAATAAGACAGCTCTGAATATAACAACAGGGAAGGCCAAACTGCAACAGCAGCCCAGTGCACGCAGAGGTGAAGTAAGGCAGAGTTGCAGTAGGTGGCCAGTGTGGGTGATAGCAATGAAGTGGCGCACAACTGCAAACAACATCGCAGGTCAAACGCAGCAGAACTGTGCCATGGATTCGATAGGTTTGCCTGGTGCAAACACATTAGCCCGGAGCTAATACATTTGCCTGGTGATAACACATTAGCCTGGTGCTAAATTTTGCTATATTCAAAGCTCCTATGCAAATAAGCCTACTCTGGCAATACATGTGCAAACAGCCACATTAGCATATCATCTCGGCCTGCTTTGCATACATTACCATGCAGTTTGCCTGGCACTGTTGCATGGTGCACACAGCTTCTTCTGTAGGTCAGACTGTAACTACAGGTCAGTAGTTGCAGGCTGGGTCTGCCCACAGCACCACCTGTATGTCAGACTGGCTCAACATGTCAGTTGTTGCAGGCTACATTTGTACACAGCAGCAGAGACCATTGTGCCCCAGGGGACAAGAACCACAGGCACTGGTGGTGGTGCTGCATGCCATGGACATATTGTAGTCCCCGCTACAGTGCTCAACAGGCACTACAGTAACATAGTGGCTGGTATTGCGAGAGACACAGCAATGCCCATGGTGTGTCAGGCAACAATGACTACTGCTATCCACACAGTGACAGGCCCAGCTGGCAGGTGTGCTCCAACTGTGGACACCACTGTCATGCTGTTCTGTGACCCACATACACTGCACCACTGGCATGGGATACTCACAGAAACATACACATGGCTGGTCATGTGTGCCATGGTGTCTCTACAGATGTGCAGTATGTGCCCCGGTGGGGTGGCACATACCATCAGACAGGCACACTGGTGTCGGGGTATTCCCAAGACTGGAACATGTGCACTGTGTGGATGGCCCCAGCCTTGTGGCAGCACCTACTATGTGGTGCAGCCTGACCACCTGTGCACCCTCTCCTCAATACCCTCCAGTTCCCCAGTGTTGCATGTGTGTGCTGGATTGTTTTGATGTACCCCAATGGAGGGACCGGAGGTGTGTGCTACAAGGATGCACTGCCAAGGTGCCCATTGAGCCCTGGGCACCCACTAATGCCTGCCAGGGTTTCGACTGATGCCAGATGATGGTGATTTGGGTGTTACCATCAGTGTTCAGCATGACTCTACCATTCCTTTGTTATTATTCATTTTATGTATCACTTTGTTGACCCGGTAAGCACACTGGACCAAGGCTCATTTTCAAGAATGACCTGGAGCAACTACATGTGCTACTGAGATGGTACAGTATACAATACATACACACAATGAACAACAACACACAATTCACAGAAATCAACATAGTGTCACATTACACACAGTTACAAACAGTTTTTTGCTGCAAGTGGAGTTTTGGCTGTTTTATTGTTTGCATGATTGTTATTTTCAAAGCAATGCTGAAGCATTGTATGCCACAGTTTGGGTGCCTGTTCCTTGGACTGGCCCAGGGTGGCCATTCACCTTCACAGCCTCCTCATAGGCTGCATGCAGTCTTGTTCTCTATTGCTGCTGTGTCCATGCCCCCTAACCTTGGTTTGCCTGGAGTTAAGACTACTTTTTCATTGGCAATAATTTTCACCGCACTACATGTCATGCTAATCCATGTTGTGTGGCGCAATAGTTTTGAATATTCCAATGCGCCTATATGCATGTCCCCACCCCTCACTTTGCACTAAGCATACATTATCTTTTAGTATTGGCGCTAACATGTAGCACCGGCGCTATTTGTCCTTTTGAATATAGCAATGCAGCACAAATGTGGCGCAATTGCTGTGTAATTGGTTTGCGCCTGGCGCAAAGGTTTGAATATCTGTCCCCGGGTGTCTTAAGGCCATATAGTGTAGAACACTATTAATTCAGGGTGGAATGTAAGGGATCACTGGGAGGGAAAAATATCCTATGGGACTGCCCCTCATGGGAAGTCCCTGGCAGTCTTGGAATGCACAGAGGATCTCACCAAGGTGAGTGTTTTCACTTTGTGGGGAAATTTTGATCCTGTCTTTGCCCGAGACATGCTGCCAGCTGTGCTTATGATGGTGAGAGATCTGGTGGGAAACACTGAGCTGCTGAAACAGGTAAGAGATAGGACTAATATTTGTATGGGTATTCCCAAGCTGGTATGGATATTAGAGATGTCTCTGGCAGATGGCCTGGGGAGATTGCCAGCTGCAGCCAGAGGGCAGGCCGAGGTACAGAACACTCTGTTTTGCTACTGCCCAGAACACTCCCTGGTGAGAATAGGGATCTGGCTGATGTCCAGACCCAGAGTGGTCATTAACCAGGAGTGCCTGAACGTCCATACAGCTGTGCTGTCTCCTGCACACCAGCTGAACTGACGCTACAGTGTCATGGTAGTATGTAGAAATGTGCCAACCCAAAGCTTATCGCAAGGTTAGATACTGGTAAATTCAGAAGGCAGAGTAGGAAAGCCTCAGTCCCAAGGTATAACCTGACAATTCAATTACAGGGAATAAGAAGAGTCATGGGGCTCCAGCAAGAGATGTATAAAGGGTACAAGCTTTTTAAAAAGACCCTAATGTGACATTTGTCCAGGGTCAAACTGAGCCAATCTTGCAATGCTGACAAGGAGAGTAACATTTGGGGCCATGCTCCTATGTTTGTATCTGTAAATGTATTAGTCAACATTACAGTAACCCACTCCATAGCAGTTTATTTTTGACATGACAGAAGAGACATCAAGCAAAGCTCACCGAGGAGTGAATGGAAATGAATGGTAAATAACTAGAGACTGTGTATTTGACAGAAAGATGGCATGCCCTTTGGAGAGTACTTACTATTTACCTCTAGACATGGAGGGTACCCCTAGGTTTATGCCAACCCCTAGTCTTTGTCTAATTCCATGAGAGGGTTGTCATGTGGAACCTGCCTCCAGCTGGAAGAACAGTGACTGCAGTCAGAGCTGAGTGGGATTCTTTGACTGCATGCCATCTAGTGTGGAAGTTAGGGGACCAGAGTGAGAGTAAAAAATTGGGGTTTACACATACATTTTGAAAAACATTGTGCAGCACACAGACAGTATTTTGAAAACTGCCACATACTGTGCAGATTTTCTTTGTTTTTTTTGAAATTCAACATCTTTATTAAGTTATGTCTTAGCACAGAGTATATATAACAAAACCAAATGAGCCACGCACTAATAACAACCAAAATAGCTTAATAGTGACATGACGCCAAAATGTCACTGGATCAAATATAACCAAATAATAATGAATTTAAATGCCCACCCCTCCCTCCTACCTCCAATACCCTCCCCACCCCCCTTCCCTGGAGTGTGCCTTATTAAAAGCAGCATAACAAAGTGATACAAGTGAACAAATAATATTCCAGCAATAACAGGCATCAAAAGGAAGATAAAACAAGTTACTTCAAATATAAAGCATACAATTTACCCCATTTCTGATTAAAAGAAGCTATACAGTTCCGGGAGCTTGCTATTAACCTTTCAGTGTTAAAACAAAACAACATTTCTTTCAGCCATTCAGCATATGATATGGCCAGTTGGTCCATCCAGTGCTTGAGAACCAGTCTTTTGACTGCTATGGAGATTAAAGCCATGTGAAATCTATGCTCCCCGAACTCTAATATTGGAAAACTGTGTAGATTTTCAACATCTTTGTGAATAACTTGTGCATGAATATTTTGTGAATGCCATCATGCAACACATAGATTTTTAGAAACATCGTATAATACAAATATTTTTAAAATCATCATGCGGCACTTAGATTTTGAAAACTGTTGTGTAGCACAAAGAGTTTTAAAAACCATCATATACAGTTAAGTAGATGTTTAAAAATTTGTACAGCACATAGATTTTTAGAAAATTTGTAAAGGATTCCTGTGCAAACATTTTGATTTATAATATGTAATCACTAATAATTAAACACATGCACATGTGCGCACACACACACACACACACACACACACGCACACACACACATGCACACTCACACACACACACTCGCTTCCCATATTCAGTCATGACTGTCTGTGTTGTGCCAACCCAATGCTTTACTAAAATAGCATTTGGCTAGACCCACCCCATCAGTGCAGATGTAGAGCTACCTCTCGCAATACAGGTGACGTGGGTTCAGTAGCGAGCCTAGGTCACTGGGGGGGCAAACAGGAGGGAAGAGGACTGAGAATCCCAGGGGATGCTGTCCTCCTCTGGGAAGGGAAGGGCAGCACTCTCCACTGTAACATTGCCACCTAGGTGACCATACCTGGAGATGCAGCAGGGGGCCATAGTTTGGGAGGTGGATGCCCCTGACAGAAGATGTGAGCATGCTTGGCATGTACATGTCAGGTCATCAACTCCACAGAGCATCCAAAGACTTGGATGGAAAATGGAGAAACAAAGCACTGGCTGAAGTAGAATGGTGCTCATGGTTCCCCACAGTCCCCACACTGCCTACTGGGCCCAGGACCCATTGGACCAAGCAAGGACAAGGAGGTGACTTAGAGTACCACTGATGGCCCCACCACAGGGGGCAAGCTGTGGAGGAACAAGACAGGTCCCACAGATAAGTCCTAGAGAAGTGAATCATGGGGTTGGGAAAAGCCACAGAGCTGAAGGGGGCCATCCAAGTGCGGGGGGGGGATTAGCAGTTGACTGTCAGGGGAGCGATAGTCAGATAGAGCATCCTGCATCTTCTGTCCTCCCTGTGCTGCCTTGTTGAATATCAAACTGTGATTGCAAGCATGCAAGCAAGCACATTTTATTTTATATTGTGCCTCATTCCTAGGGCTTAAAGCACTGTAAAATCTGTTTCATTTTACCAATTAGAAACACTCAAAACATATATAAAATCAAATAACAAGCACACCAGAATCCCTCCCATACATAACAAATTTAAAATGAGCCCTCAAATCCCAAGGAAAAAAGATGGGTGTTAATAGCTTATTTTAAAACCTCAACGGTTGAGTTTACAGGACCAGGAAGCCCTTTTGCATATTGCATATGTGCATGATTACCACAGCCCCCTGCTAGCAACCAGCTCCCAGGAGCAAAGGGAGATAGCACATCCTAAATGGGACAGTGCCATCACTTTTGTGAGCCATATTCAGCAGCTGACATGCTAATGACCAAATACTGCATGACATGTAAGTCACTAAGGGACCACTTGCATGCCATTTTGTGGCCATAAGTGGCTCTGCACAATGTGTCCATGGAGAAATGCAGGGAGGCATCATGCAGAGCTTTGGTTGCCTCCCCCCACAAACCAAAGCTCTATGATGCAGTCTTTAAATTGCATCCCTGTTTCATTCTGCGTCACATACAGTATGAAGTTTTGAAAGTCAAGCCTCTGACAAGCCTCTATGTTATAATTATTAATTGTTTTGTTTTCACTCAGGTTTGCTCCCTTTCTCCCTTCCTCAGTGACAGGAATCATCATACAGCTGCACGCTTCTTCTGACAAGAAGAACAATTGAGCAGTTGTCTTTACAGTCTTTGTCAGTACCACTCTGTTATTGACTGGGGAGGTGGAGGTATGCCTGGTAGTCTGATCCCTCTGTCACCTGTAACCTAACAACTCACCCCATCAGCAACTGGCCTCAGCATGGGACTCGGTGATCACAGACAAGGTACAGTTTCCCAGGTGGCATAGTGATGCCCTCTCTTCATTAACTCTCCTATTATTTTTTCTTTCAAGTAGGAAGAATGCAGTAAAGGGCAACATATAATCAATCTTTGTGCTAGTTGATAGGTTTCTACAACACTTAGAAAGGACTTTAAACTTGGTGAGGGGACAGTACAGTTAAGGCTAGGCATATTGTTCGACTGATGGAGGCCAGGAAAGTCTCCCCACAGAAGTAGTACAGGCAGGCAATAGTACCAGTCCCAGTGTTGGTGGAGTGATGTGGTGTGGAGGGGCTGGGAACTGACATTGCAGTGGAACAAACTAGGGTATATTCTAAGAGTGTCAACACTAATATGGGGGTCTGTGGAGCACAATAAGTGGAGGGATGTGCAGGAAATCAGAGGCAATATGGAACAACTATCAGATAATATTCATATATCAGGAGGGGCATAGCAGGTATGGAGGGTAATGTGTATTAATGTTTGAAGACATCAGACTTTCAGACAATAATGTTGGAGGGCCGCTTACAGTAAGGCAGTTACATTTTAGAATAGGGATCAAGCCAAGGGGTGGTATACTGTGACATTTAGTGGCTGGGTTGACAATTCATATCAGAGCTCTGAACTGAACACTAAGAGACCTCCACTATCCTTTGGGATAAAATAAATGAGTGGCCATTTGAGGCAGACAGCAAATTGTAATAGTTGAATGATTTGACATGGGAGGAGGGACTGCATTGGGTTTTCTGCTTTAACTGGTTTGTTCCATAACTAGTTGCACCCTACTGAGAAAAGCAATTTAAAGTTTGCGAATGAGCAAGGATTAAGCTGCTAATTCTTGGTTAGTTTCATGTTTAGGAGATGTATGTCTGTCTCCACTAGCTAGCTTCCCACCTATCACCAGCACATTGGCTGGGGACTGCACCTTACCTTCACTGCTATGCAGATGATACCCAGCTGTTCATGTCATTTGCACCTGAGACAGATGGTACTGTGGAGGTGCAAAATAAATGTCAAGCCAAGATACAGGGCTGGATGTCCTCTAGCTGATTGAGACTCAACCCTGACAAGACAGAGATACTAGTGAATGAGCTTGGTTGTCAGCAGGATGTGAGTGTTGCTGGGATGGGAACTGGGTTATTCCTTGTCCCCATTCCCTTAGCGGCATCTACCATGGTTAAAATTCTGGGTGTCATTCTTGATGACGGACTGACACTTGAGGATCAGGTGTCATCCATAGTCATCAGGAGTGGTTTTTACCACTAGAGGAATGATGCCTGGATTAAAGCCTTGATTTTGCCTAATGACCTGCTATCACTGGTACATGTGCTTATAATGTTGTGTCTCAGCTACTGCAGCACTCTCTACCACAGGTCAATGGAGGGATTCTCCAGCATCTACCACTGGTGCAGAATGCAGAAGCCAGGTTACTGACGGATTTCCCAAGGTCCTGTCATGTAACCTTGATTCTGCATGAACTGCACTGGCTGCCAGTTAGGTGGAGAGTCATCTTCAAGGTGGGCTTGCTCACCTATAAGGTCGTACATGGATCAGGCCCTGGCTACCTGAATGACCTCTTGACTCCTGCCCATCCCGTCCGCTCACTTTGCTCCTCTACAAAATGCCTCCTAGTGGTTCCTAGGGCCCCCCAGAAGTCCTCAGCAGATTGTTCATTTGAGGTGGGGGGTGCAGTATTGTGAAACTCACAACCTAGTTCCTTGAGGGAGGCCCCATTGGTGGAGGTTTTTAAGTGGGGGCTAAGGCACGTCTCTTTGAACAAGTGTTTTCAGATTGTCTGTAGTTTATAATTGGTATACTGCTGCATTATTTTATCTAAACTAGGATTTTTAAACTGTTTTATTATTGTTCTTTGTTTTATGTTGGTTTTGATGTATGTTGTTTTCCTATCTACCTGTACAGCCCCAGAGCCTCCGGGATGGGGTGCTAAACAGATAAATTTTACTTACTTGCTTAAAGTCAGCCAGTTAGGCAGTGCACCTTATTTAAAAGGAGCCAACTCAGGCAGTTACATTTTAGAACAGGGACCGAGCCAATGGGTGGTCCACTGTGACATTTGGTGGTTGGGCTGATAATTCATATCAGTGCTCTGAACTGAACACTAAGAAATCCTCACCGTTCTTTGAGATAAAATAAATGAGTAGCCATTTCAGCAGAAAGCAAATTGTAATATTTGAATGTTTTGCGGGTGGGCACTGGGTTCTCTGCTTTAACACACTTACACATGGTGGCTATAACAGAGATATGGGTGAAACAGCACCATGATTGAGATCTGCAGATACCATGGTACGCATTGTTAAGGAGTGATAAGATACAGGGGAAGGGAGTCATTGAGGCATTACATGTAAAAAAACAAGGGGGGAACCCTTGCCTTGAAGATCTAGGATAATTATATGGACTAAAGAGACAGAGACAATCTGGGTACAAGTTATAGCAGAGGGGTGAGGGTAATTAGGACAGGAGAGGTCTACATGCCTCCAGTACAAAGGAGTGAGGCAGAAAATGATCTGGAAAATGAGATTGACAGGATGACAGAGCTAGGGAATGTTTTGATATTGGGGGACTTTAATCTGCTGGATATGGAGTGGAGCACCCTAACAGCAATCAAAGTACCAATGGTACTAAAGGTTCCAAATAAGGTCTGTAAAGTGTGAAATAATTGTGTATTAAATACAATATACTGTACCTAAATTCAAACCACTGATCCTCTACCTGTTTAGCAAACACATATTCAGTGTGCCACTGAGCTGCAGGTAAATCAATTGCAGTTCCTGTGGTGTTACAGCCTGCAAAACAGGTGAATAGGGCTCTAATCCAAGCAGGTGATTAAACTTCTCAAATAATTGTTATTAGCTCAATTTGTTTCTCATATAATTCACTATGCCACTCCACACCACCATGAATCTCCACTAAAGTGAGTTTCCATCTTACAAAACATTTAAACAAATGTTTACATCCCTGCCAGGATTAAAACTACTGATCCTTTGCCAGCTAAACAAACATACAGTGTGCCACTGAGCTGCTGGTAAATGAGTTGCAGTTACTATGGTGTAGATGTATGTCACAACCTGCAAAACAGGTGGCTGGGGATTAAATCCCAGCGTGCAATGTGCCATCACAAATTGTTGTTCTTAGCTAAATTTACTTCTCATATAAATTTGCTATTCAAACTCCACAGGATCATACATCACCACTCAAGAGAATTTCCATCTTACAAAAAAAAGTTTGAGTCTCTGCCAGGATTTTAATCACAGATCCTTTGATTGCTAAACTAATTGATTGCTAATCTGCACTTTTTTGCGGATGATACTGTGTTGTATACTTCTGGCTCATCGTTATCTGAAGTCAAGGGAGTGCTTCAAGCGGACTTCACACAACTTAAGCATAATCTAATAAAGGCAAAGCTTCTGCTCAATGCTAAGAAGACTAAAGCGATGATATTCTCCCGCAGTGCTGTCACAGGCCCCCCCCCCCAATACCCTTGCCCAAGACTTCATTGTCACCACGCTAAACGAGCCTCTGGAAGTTGTAACCAAATTTAAATATCTGGGTATCTGGATCGACAATAAATTATCTTTCAATGACAATGTCGAAGATGTCTCTAGAAGGTTAAAAGCAAGGTTAGGTTTCTTCTACAGAAATAGGCCCCTTTTCCCCCTTGAAACTCGAAACAAGCTTGTACAGGCCACTTTTCTCCCCTTACTCGACTATGGCGATGTAATCTATTCCTCCACCACTCTTGCAAATCTAAGTAAACTGGACATCCTTTATCACCGTGCGTTACGGTTCATTACCAACTCCCCTTACCATTTGCATCACTGTGACTTATATGCAGCTGTTGGTTGGACATCCCTTACTACTAGACGCCTGCTCCATGCTGGGCTATGGATTCTTAAACTGCTCCTGCAGAAATTGCCAAGCTATCTCTCTTCCCTTATTAGTATCTCACATAGTGCATACTTGTTAAGAAAATCTGACTTTATTATGCTTGACATACCAAGGACGAGGACCTCCTTTGGTAAACGTGTTATTTCGTATGCCCTTCCCTCCATTTGGAACCAATTACAAACTGTACTGAAACTAACTAGCACAGTTTCAATAAACTTCTACAAATCGCTAAGTTCAGCCAAAATAAAAGACACCTGTAACTGTCATTAAGTCTCTTCCTTCCCCATGTATGCCATATTTATCCACTGGTGGTATAATTGCTTTGTCATATTAACTGCTTTCCCTTCCCTTCTACTCCTGGCTTTATCTGTGCTTCACGCTCCACTGCTACTCCATCAAATCACCCTCCCCCTATCAGTTGTAGTCTGTTGTTTGTTCTAGCTGCCAAAATATATGTATTGCATACACCAGTCATCATGTTTCATTTATCAGCATGCAACCTGTAAGTCACTTCCCTGTGTCATATTAATGTTTACCACCTGTGGTCACCCTATGTGGTACCCTTGTATGTATATCCAGCCTGTATCATGTAACGTGCATTTCATGTATATACTGTTATTACCTATCTATGTTTGTACTTTAAGTGTTTATGTCACAGGACCTCCTTGTGAATGAGCTTGCTCAATGGAGTTTTCCTGCAATAAACTTGAACTTGAACTTGAAACAGACATGTACTCAGTGAACCGCTGTGTTCTAGATAAGAGAGTTGCAGTTCCTATGGTGAAGAAGTTATGTTGCAAGCTGCAAAACAGGTAACTCAAACTGTATACAATCCTAGACAAGCCTCAGCCAGGACTAATTTAATTGATTACCACATACTGTAGAACCAAGTTAAATTATCTGAAAGTCTGTTATTTAGCTCTGCTGAAACCCTTCACTGCATCAGCAAAGACATCTAGCAATTTCTCTCATAAACAAAAGTTGTAGTGAGAATGAAAAAATATGCAATACAGAGGATAAAACCCAGGCTTGTGTAGGTCTGAAACCCTGTGCCTAGACCTAAATGCCATGTCACTGACATTATCAGTACATCATGCAGCCACATCACTCATACTGAATGTAACCTTAAACATGACTAAATGCACAGAAGAGTACACATGATCACAATAGGTGTTAAAAGCTATGCTGTTGGCACCTGAAAAGTGCACAAAGCAAGACACTAGTCAACAGAATGCAGGAGGTATTCCTGAGCCAAAACATCACACCCCTCCCCCAAGGAAAGGGCCATACTGAAGCTTGTACATACTAATAGAGAAAGTGCAGGGGAAGCAATGGTGAGGGAACCGCTAATCACACAACACTAAGGACAGAAATCAAACTTAAGAATGACAGGATGCAATCCATAATCAAGGCCCTGGACTTCAGAAGGGCTAATTTCAGGAAGATAAGTAAAGTGTTGGGGGACAAATTGGGAGAGGTAGAGGGAGCAGTAGGAGTAGCCAGGAAATGGGAAATGAACAAAAAATGTAATAGTAGAGGCAACAGGGTTAAGTGGTGCTTGGATAGTGGCATGAGCAATCCAAGCAAACTCTGACAGATAGCCCATCTATCTGTCTTTCAGATATGACCTCCATCTGACCAAGCTTGTATTTTGGATCTCCAGTCAAATTTTGGAGCTCCAAGGTCAGATGAGTTGGATATCTGGATCCAGGGGTCAGATTTTTGGCTCTGACCCTCAGATAGTCATGATCATTTGTGATCCAACCGTTGGATCCTATGGATCCAATCAGATCCTGTGGTTCAGACAGATCAATTAATGGGATCTGAGGAGACTGACTCCATGGTCTGATGCCATCAATATCCTATTTCGTCCAACAACTGGCTGTAACAGAAGTATCTGCCAGCATCCAACCTCAGCAGAGACCATCTGAGCTCTACTAGCGATTGTGCAAAAATTTTAGGGAAGCATAGGAGGGGCCAAAAATCATTATGGTTCTCAAAAGGTGCTGCTGAATCAGGAAGAAAAACAAACTCTTGTCAGAACCAATACAGCTGTTGCAATATTAGCCTGATACAGAACACAGAATAATGTGTGACTTAGTTGAATGTACTTGTTGCATTATTGTGATAAAAAAAATCCCACATTTGCTGGACTACATGACAAATATTTTTAGGGAATGGATTTAGCTACCTTCTGAGAACTACTTGAAATGGTGGTGGGGGGGGGGAGAAGCTGCTGTGCAATGGTATATGTTCCTATGTGATCTATAGCATTGCATTATTGCTCTTCAGTGGTCAGCTCCCTGCTGACATTTTCCCTCAGAGGGGTTAAAACAGTAAAGTTCACTGCTTTCCATTCTGGCCACACTCAGCAGAACATTAACACAAAGTCTGCCTTAGTGTTCCAAATGAAAAAGAGTCACTGAAGGAACCCATCACCTATGATCTAGTATTGTATCTGACTGGGGTCTGGGGATATGTTTCTTCATTATATGCTGCAGTTTTGCACTTCATTTAGTCAGTTTTATGTCTTTTGGGGTGTGTATTTACACAGCAGCAGTCCTTCCTCATTTTACTTCTAGAATTGAATCAGACTTTTGATTTCACTCTCGTAACTGAGTCCCCTGGGTTCCCTTCCATTTCCACTACTGCATGCTTTAAGCTGCACTAGCAGCCTTAAAAATGTGCCAGATGGATAGGTTTATGAATAACATAGCTCTGGATGGGGGAAGGGAGGGGGAATAGGGGCACAGAGGAAGAGTAGGGATCTTATGCATAACAATGAGGAGATGAAACTCCATTGTGGAAGAAGAAGGTAATACAGTATATGTCAGTTCCTATTCCTGTCTGCCCTGCTCCCTCTCGTGTTGTTAGAAATACCCTGCATAGCTATCACTATGCAGCCATAAAAAGGAAGGCATTCATAATATATTAAATAAATTAGTTAGACAAGAACAGGATCATACTATGCAATACAGGAAAAAAACAACAGTGCAGTGTCACAGGCAAAGGTAGAATCCAAACTGAGGCTGGCAGAGGGGAGTCAGGAAAAGCGACAATACATTCTTTTACTACTATATATTCAGGAGCAACAAAAACCAAGGGAAGAGTGATTAGGCTGAACAAGGAGGAGGAATGGGTAGAGGTTAAGAAGGCAAAGCAAATTGCTGAATGATTATTTCTGTTCAGTATTCATGGTCAAGAGGACATGGGACCTCTTCCATATGGCAACATGATGACCTGCAGAGGATCACTGGTAGGGATCAGCAAGGAGCTTTACAAAGCAGAGAGTGCTGAAGGAATTTCAGGGATGCAATGAAATAAATCAATGGGTCCTGATGGGTGGCACCTGAGGATACTAAGGGAAATGGGACAGGTCCACTAATGGACCATTTAAACTGCTCACTGAAGATGGGAAAAGTGCCAGAAGACTGCAGGATGGCAGATATGGTCATTATGCATACGAGAAGTACTCATGAGGAGTCTTGAAATTATAGACCAGTCAGTATGACATCTATAGTTGAGAAGATCTTAGAATCTATTATGAAAGAGAGGACAGTAGGGTTCCTCAATGGGAATGGCCTGCAGAGCGATATACAACATAATTTTACCAGTTGGAGTTCTTGCCAAATTAACCTAATTGTCTTTCTGGATTGAATGACATGAGCATCAGAAAGGTGGTCAGGAGGTCAGGCTGTAGACATACTATTTTTTTTAATTTTATTTATTGAAATGTTTCGCTAGGAAGGGTACACTGAGCAACTTAATGCTCGTCTCACCGTATGTCCTGGGGAAAAGGATACTGGTAAGTTACAGCATGTTTAAATGATACAAAAATCAAAGCATAATACAGTACATAGACAGGAGCATATAATAAATGTCAGTCAATACATACAGGGATACAGTGCAATTGAACGGGGGATGCATGATGATACAATACACAGGGAGGGAAGGATGAGTACAACACACAGTAGTAAGTGTTAGGTAGTTTAGTGCGAAATTAGGTGGAGAGGGGAAGAGGGGATGGGGTGGGAGGGAGAGTAAGAGAAATACAGGAGGGGGTCAGGAGCAACTATACCTGGATTTTAGTAAAGCTTTCAAATATGTCCCTCTCTTAAGGGTGGCAAAGAAACAGAGTGATTTGGGGGATGGGTTAAGATGATTAGGTGGGTAAAAAAAATGGCTGAGTTGGAAAACTCAGCAGTAGTACTGAATGGAGAGGAATGAGGGATTGCGGAAGCCACAAGTGAGATGCCCCAGGGATAGATCTTGGGACCGGTTCTCTACAATATGTTCATTTGTGATACGGGGCAAGAGTTCAAGGGAAGATATGCCTCTTTGCAGAGGACACCAAGATCTGTGGTAGAGCGGACTCTGTGGCCGGGGTAAGGGCCATGTAGAGGGATCTGGAGAAGCTAGAGGGGTGGTATAAAGTGTGGCAGTTGAAAGTTAACACACAGAAATGCACAATTATGCATGTACGGTTGAAAAATATGACATAAGAATACAGATTGGTGGGAGCGGTTGAAGTAGACAGCACTGTGGAGGAAAAGGATCTAGGGATAATCATCATGGATACTTTGAAGGCATCAGCGCACTGTAATAAAGTGTTGGGAAAGGAAAACTGGGTGTTGGGTTGTAGAGGATGGGGAATTACTAGCAGAAGGAGAGAGGGAATGTAGAAGTATCTATTGTTATGCTGGCGACACAGGTTTGGAAGCAAGTCTGGTTTCTAAGGGGCCAGATAGGGGGAGGAAGAATGAATATCCCTGTGGATACTCCCCTCCTCCAAGGTGGGAGGGCAGTCAACTCCAATCCTATACGCATTCATGTGCAAGTCTCTCACCTGCCATGGATCACCGCCGATCTCATGGACTGCCTCCGAGCTAGAGATCAAGCCTGGAAGCCACCGGCTCACCCATGGCTTACCAAAATTATTGCACTCTTCATAACACCTGTACTAAAGCAATCTGGTGGGCTAAAGCAGACTATTTTAAATCCACCTTCCATACAAATGTAAGTCACCCTTCCAATTTCTGGAATGTGGTGAAATCTCTCTCCCATCCTTCATCTCAGTCCCCTACTCCCATCATTAAAGCTGATAGTAACACCTTAACTGAGCCGCTTGCAGTGGCAACAGAGTTTAATGCATTTTTTGCCTCATATACTTCCACACTTCAGTTCACTCTATCCACAGCCTTACACGAGCAAGCCTCCATAGCCCTGCACTAACCAAACCAGGCCCCTCTCACTTCCTTCTCCTTTCACTGCATTACCCCAATTGAAGTCTTTAATGCCCTCCTTGCACTAAACCCCTCCAAGGGTAAATGCCCTTCTGGGTTGGACTCCAAAATGTTATTCTTGGCAGCTCTTGCCATAGCCTCCCTCCTTGCCTCGCTCCTCAACCTCTCTTTCACTCTTGCCACTATCCTGTCAGAATGGAAACACGCCACTGTTATCCCCATCCCGAAAGGTGGCGATCCCTCCTCCACTGGTAACTACAGACCCGTCTCTCTACTCCCTATTCTGGCAAAACTTCAGGAGTGCCTAGTTCTCTCCAACCTCTCCTCCTTCCTGTACTCAGCCTCCTTCTTCATTCCTTACCAATCTGGGGTTAAGAAGTGCCACTCAACCACTACTTCCCTAATGAGGCCCACTGACTCCATTCTTACCGGCATGGACCAGGGCCTCATCACCTCTGCCATATTTGTCGACCTTGAAAAGGCTTTCGACACTGTCTTCCACCCTCTCCTCCTATCCAAGCTATCTTTAGCATGGCTCTGTAGCGAGGTCACCAGCTGGTTCCACTCCTGCCTTGTAGGTAGGATTCAATCTGTCAGAACTGGTGATTCACTCTCCATCTCCCTCCCCATTACCACTGGGGTTCCTCAAGGCTCTGTCCTTGGCCCTCTGCTGTTCTCTATCTTCCTCAATGACCTGCCCACTGCCTGCCCACACACATCCATCCACATGTATGCAGATGATGCAGTCCTGCATACATCAGGCCCCTCTACCACTGATGTTGCCACCAGATTACAGCATGACTTTGAGAATGTCCAGCACCGGCTTTGCACAAATCAGCTCCTCCTAAATGCCAAGAAAACAATCTCCATGACCTTTGGCACTAGGCAGAGACTCTCTCCCCTCCCTTCCCACTTTCTGCATCCAAGACAGGACAAAACTGGAGGGCTACACCTCCTTTAGATGCCTCATGGTCTGGCTCAACCAGCATCTCGACTTTTCTGTACATATCGAGGCCATCCAAAAGAAACTGCACCCCAAACTGGGTGCCCTATATCACAACCGTGGGTTCATCCGGCTGCCGGCTCACCGCTCAATTGTACAGAAAATGATTCTCCCCATTTTTGACTACAGGGATGTAGTCTACAGTACTGCTCCCAAAACTTCCCTATCCAGACTGGATACCCTCTTCCACTCCTTCTGTCACTTCGCCCTTGACTGTCCTTACAATACTCACCACTGTGCCCTCTACCAAGCCCCATCCGTCCCATCCCTCCAGGGTAGAAGGCTGGCCCATTGCACTAGCCTTACAGCAAAATTCTGGCCACAGTCTCTGCCCTCTTATCTCTCTTCTACATTATTCCCCCTCCCCCCTTCCCTCCACTCCCTCAGAAACTATGACCCCTGCACACTGTCTGTCCCATGCAGGTCCCTCTCTGCTGGCCAGGCTGCTTTCTCTTACCGCCTGCCCAAACTGTGGAATTCTCTCTCCCTACCATTCACCATGCCCCTTCTCCTCGCTGCCTTAACACCTTCCTCAAAACCCATTTCCGCTCCACCTGTTCCTGCTCCTATTCATCCTATTAACTGAGTTATGTCATGACACTTGACACAAGGGTAGGCTCGGCTGCAAAACCTCTGCTGTGACCTGTGAATTGTTACCTGTGTATTTGTACTGTAATTATTGTACTATACTAAAATTACAGTGCATTTGCTACTCTTGAATACATATCCCTGTATTGCATAACTACCCTTGCATTCCTGCTTCTGTACTTATTATGTAAGCATTTCTCTTTTGTATACATTATGTAGACATTTCTACCTTTGTACTTATTATGTAAACAATTGTACCTTCTCCCATGTACCCGCCCCCACTGGACACATCTGGAAACAAGCAGGAGTCTGCTCAGTATGCTTTCCTGGTGAAACTTTTAAATAAATAAATATACTGTCATCTGGGTGACCACAGGTGGTAGTACATGTGGAACAGCTCATTGGGTGGGAGGGATGCTGGCTGTGACGAATTCCGAATGCTCATGTGCGTCAAGTTACATGCCTTGTTCACTGGCATCCTAGAGGATTGAGTAAAGAAAACAGTAACTCCCCACTCCTGCTGGACAATGAACTGGCCACCAGCAGGCCCCACACCAGTGGTGAGGCCCTCCTTTAGTTTGGATCCTGAGCAGCAGTGGGTGGTGAGGAGCTCCATCATCCCTGCCATGGTGGGTAGGCCATAGGAAAGTCAGAACTGAGATATGTCCTTGAGAAGCTGGGTGACAGGACGGGGGGGGGGGGAGCTGGCAACTCAGAAGGGGGCAGAACCAGAGTTGTGAGCAGAGAGAAACTACAGATAGCAAAAAAAAAAAAATAAGTGGGGAGGTGATAATGCCCCTGCAGAATTAATAGAGTAGACGCTATTTACTTGTTAACATCAAGTATGGAATACTTCCACAAGAAGTAACTCCATGAAACTGGAGGGGGAAGGGTAAAGAAAAGATGTCAGAAAGTACTTTTTCACCAGAAGGGTGGTGGTGGAATACAAAATACTTCCAGATGAAATCATACATGCTAAGATGGGAGGGTTTAAGAGTGGATGGAACAGGCATATGGGAAAAGTGTGGTTGGATACAATGGGGAGACAGGGGAGAATATGGGGATCAATCCTCTTAACTGTCCTTGATTTTTCAGTGATGACCCTGATTTTGCTTCCAAAATGTCCTAAGTCCCTCTTAAATTTGGCATTTCTGTCACTTAAAAGTAGGCATCTGAAGTATAAAATATTGCCAAATGTTTGTGCTACAGTCTAGTTCTTATTCAGAAAATGCTTTTCACATTAAGCTACAGACTAGAGCAGGCTTATCGAGCTTATTGATATCCTTGGGTGATCTGCCAGCACTAGTCCATGCCTTTGTGACCCCACGCCTTGATTACTGCAATGCCCTGTACCTGGGGCTGTCAGGGGCATATCTTCACCACCTGCAGCTGGTGCAGAATGCAGTGTCCAGGTTGTTGACCAGTCTACCCAGGTTGTGTCATATTACACCTGTGTTGTGCTTTCTGCACTGGCTGCCAGTTACGTGGTGGATCTCCTTCAAGGTTGATTTGCTGACCTATAAGGCCCTGCAGGGTCAGGGGCTGAGCTACCTGCAAGACCTCCTGTGACTCTATTGCCCCACCTTCGCTCCACAGACAAGGGACTGTTAGAGGTTCCTAGGGTCCATCTGAAAACATCTTGGGCTCGTGCCTTTTCTTTTGCAGCTCCAACCCTATGGATCTCTCTCGCCATATTCAGGACAGTCCCATGGTGGATATATTTAAACGGGAGCTAAAAACCTTTTTATTGAGGCAGACTTTTCTGGAATCCAGCTAATATTTTAACTGACAAATAAGTGTGGTTTATTTATGTGTTTGTTTTATATTTGTATTGTATTTTAAATGTTTTTAGAAGTATTGCTGTGAAGCGCTTTGAGTCATAATGAGAAATGCGCTATACTAAATAAAATTTAAATGAATTAAATGAATGAATATTAAGAAGTATCCTTTATTTTGATAATTTTTCCCTGATTTTGTAATCTTTTTCCCTTATTTGCTAGGCAGAAGGTTGAGAGGTATGATGGGGATGGAAAGAAGCTCTGAGCTCTGTCCATTAAATAGGCAGAGAAGGGCAGACTGGATGGACCGCTGGGACTTTTTCTGCCAACGTGTTCTAGGCTTCTATGTTTTTTATCCCAGATAATTTCCCCTAGCATGTCATTCTTTGTGGCATACCAGCTTTTTTACATCCCCTGCTGATATAAGCTTGGAACAGCAGTCCTTCTTAATTCTTTTCTGTTGCTGTGGATGGAAGGGAAAACTACAGAGAACCAAGGCTGAAAGGCTGCTTTAAATTTCCTCCACTTGATACCAGCAACGTGTTTAAAAAAAACACATGGGCATCATATTTTACAAAGAAAGGCTTCTCACTGGATATTTTTCTGGAGCTGTACACCTACACGGTGCAGATGGTTTAGTTTTATAAAAGATGAAACCACATTTGGTGGAACTGATTAAATAGAAAAACACCACCATCTGCCATTTATTCTAATGTAAAATGGCTTGGGCAGATGCTGACATCTTTCGAGATGATTGATTCATCTCTGACAAGAGAGAAGACTCTCAGTGGGATCCAGCTGCCCACTACTTACACAATGCCAGTTTATGAGAGTGAACGCCAATCAGAGGGGTTTGATTGGGATGCAGCAGGTGAGCATAGGGCACTTTAATAACAAGCAGGCACTGAATTCCCAAGTGCACCTGATGATGTTTCTGCACTTATGGCACACATTTAACTGTGAAAATATTTTACAATGTTCACAGGCTGCAGTCGCAGGACTAACTAAGCAGAAGTAGAATAGCACTGGTTTTCTGTTGCAGTTTTCCTGTATTATTGTGATTCCTGTTTTTTGTTCAAGAACAACCAAATGTAAAAAAGTTCAAGAGCTGTAACTAACTTGATTCATGAAGTGTTACCTTACAGCTTGTAAAGGCTCTCATACTGCCATCCAAGGTCACATAAGAGAAATCACATCAAAGGTGATGCAGGCTTTTGCTTTTACATATTCACCCCCAGAAAGTTTGAAACTTTAAATTATTTCATATGGTTACTTCAATGAAATTCTTTTACACCCATAACAAATATCAAACTATGGGCCAGATTTTCAAAGCCCTAAGATGGATGCAAAATGCCTGCATCAAATATTTCTGATGCAACTGGCACCTTGTGTCAAAAGATGCAGCCGGGATCTATTCAGGAAAGCAGCCTGCATCAAACACAAGCTGCTTGAGGAAAAGGGGGTTTGCGCCAGCCTTGCACCTCAGAAAGGACTGCTGCATGGTGCTATGGGACTTGTGGCAGCTGCAGGCTGCCATATCCCCTTAATTGGTATTCAGAGAACCCACCCAGAGGTAAGTAGTCTAAGGACTGTTAGACCAGCAAAAAGCTGGTCTAACAGTACTTAGACGCAGTCTGGGAGGGTTGGGAACTGTGTGCCACAGTGCCAACCCCCATTCACCCAACATGTGTATGATTAGTAACTAACATCCTTGATGATCTAGTGGTCCCCCCAGCTCTGATCGGTCCATAATGTTCAACTATTATAATGAACTAACATCCCTGGGGATCTAGTGGCCCCCCACCCCCCAGCTTGATCTGCTGGTAAGTGGCATGCTTACAATACATAGCACATCCCAGTAATCATTTGGCCCCCAGACCCTGGCAGGTGGTGCCCCACCCTCCGCTCCCTCCCCCATTCCAAACCTCGATCCAGCGACTGGCACAGGCCTCCTCACACCACCACCACAGCCAGCCACTGAATGAACTGTCAGAGCATGTACTGTATGGAGTAGTGCTCTGACAGTTCATTTGGCAGCAGGCCATGTTGGTGTGAGGTGAGCTGTGCCAGTCACTGGATTGGGGTTTGGAATGGGGGAGAGCTGGGAGATGGGCACTACCTTCCAGGGGGTTGGGGGCCACTAGATCAACATGTGTGTTACGTATTGTAAGGATGCCACTTACCGGCTGATCAGGGCTGGTGGGGGGGCACTAGATTACCATGGATGTTACTTCATTAGGTGTCAGCATGGCTCAGTCAGTAGCACATCTGCCTCTGGCCCAGAAGGTCGTGGGTTCTCGTCCCACACCAGGATTGGACTTGCACCTAAAAATCGCTGGCATCCAAGTGCAGTATTGGGGTGTGCTGTATTGCTGGGGTGTGCCATACTTCGGATGAGATGTTAAACCGAGGTCCCTTCTGCCCACCTGGTGTTGTCTTGGTGGGTGTCCAGGTGGAAGTAAAAGAACCCAGGGCACTCTTTGTAAAGAGCAGGGAGCATTCCCAGTGTCCTGGCCAACATTCCCCTTCCCATAAACCAGTTCATGCAATTATCCAGGCTGTGTGTGGGTGATGATGTGCAATATGGCAACCACCACACATTCAGTCACTTCACTACCAGTCTAGCATTGCTTGTAAAGCGCTTTGGGATACTGTGTATGAAAAGCACTATATAAATGCTGATTCTTCTTCTACTATAATAGGTAAACATTATGGATCAATTGGGGCTTGGGAAAGGGGCAACCACTGGTATGTTCCTTTCCTGGCTGGAGCTGCTGGCCATCCACCCGGCAGCTTGTGGCATACACGGTGGATGCGCCATCTGTTTGGTGCACTGCCACTGATGCCGCAAGCCACAGGATGTAGGCTCAGGGACCCTGTATGATACTGAATTGGGCGCAGGGTCCCTGACACATGGGAAGTCGGCACAAGCTGCCATTTTTGCAGCTTGTGACCAACCTTTGAAAATCCAGCCCCATATGTCCAGCATAAAAACACTGAACATTAATATAGTAAGATGTAAGTCAACAACCACCCCTTGAGGGCTCATGCTAAAAAGGTCAGTAAGTTAAGTAGAAAAGTCATGACTGTGGTGCACAGTTATGAACAGTGGATAAACTGCACACCTGTCAATAGAAACATATAAACATAGAATTTGATGGCAGATAAGAACCGCTTGGCCCACCTAGCCTGCACATTTTCCCTACCTATTTCATATACCGCAGATCCTAAATGACCTGCAGCCTACCATTTCTTTTCTATCGCTAGAGTTTCCTTTATGACTGGCCCATGCATTTTTGAATTCCCCTACCATTTTTGCCCCTACAATCTCTGCTGGGAGGCTGTTCCATGGATCTACCATCCTTTCTGTGAAAAAATACTTTCTGATATTACCCCTAAGTCTACCCCCCTCTATTTTCATATCATGTATCCTTGTTCTTGAACATCTTTTTTTTTAAAGATGCTACCCTCTTGTACCTTATTTACAGCACTGAGGTATTTGAAAGTCTCTATCATATCCACTCTCTCCTCTCCTCTCCTGCAGAGAATACATATTGAGATCCTCCAGTCTCCTCTCATATGACATTTGGAGCAGCCCCTGTACCATTTTTGTCACCTTTCTCTGAACAAACTTCTACTCTGTCTATGTCCTTCCAGAGATGCTGCCTCTAGAACTGGACACAGTACTCTAGATGAGGTCTCACCAATGTTCTATACAGTGGCATCACCACCTCCTTCCTTCTGCTGGATATACCTCTCCCTATGTGCCCCATCATTAAACTGGCTCTCTTCACAGCCATTTCACATTGTTTGGTAACCTTAAGATCATCAGATATGATTACTACCAGGTCCCTTTCCTGTTTGGTGGTCGTCAGTACCTCCCCCCATCATGTACTCCTCCCCTGCATTTCTATGCCCCAAGTGCATGGTCTTGCACTTCTTTGCATTGAATCTTAGCTGCCACACCCTTGACCACTCCTCAAGCTTGCTTAGGTCCCTTCTCATTTTCTCTAACCCTCCTGGAGTGTCAACCCTGTTGCAGATCTTCGTGTCATCTGCAAAGAAGCACACCTTCCCTTCCAGCCCCTCTGCAATGCCACTTATGAAGACATTAAAGAGGACTGGTCCAAGCACTGGTCCATGTGGGACCCCACTGGTCATCCCCCTCTCTTCAGATTGAAATCCTTTCACCACCACCATCTGTGTCCTATTGCTCAGCCAATTTTTGACCCAGTTTACCACCCTGGGACCCACTCCCAGGCTGCCCAGTTCATTTACTTGCCTCCCATGTAGGCAGTGTCAAAGACCTTGCTGAAATCCAGGTAGGCCACATTCACCACCCCTCCCTGATCCACCTCCCAAGTCATCCAGTCAAAGAAATCTATCAGGTTTGTTTGACAAGATCTTCCCATTGTGAATGCATGCTGTCTCAGATTCTGTGCTCTGTTGGAGCTATATTCGAGATATATCACAAACCTTTCTTTTAGTAGTGATTCCATTAGTTTCCTCATCACCGAGGTCAGACTGACTGGCCTGTAATTGCTAGCCTTATCCCTGTTCCCACTTTTGTGGAGAGGGACTACATTTGCCCTCCTCCAGTCCTTTGATACCACACCTGTTTCCAGCGAACTGTTGAATAGGGCTGTCAGTGGTGCTGCCAGCACCTCTCTGAGTTCTCTTAATACTCTGGAATTATCCTGTCTGGCCCTATTGCCTGACCCAATGCTTTTGAGCAACCTTTTCCCAGAACAATACCCACAATGGTGGTGATAAGGGCTGATTTGTGTCATAGAAACACAGATCAGGAAGCATGGGCAAAACAGAAAAAGTTTGAAATTCACAAGTAGCATTTTATTATTAACAACAATAAAGTAAAAACAATAAAAAATTGTACAGGATAGCTCTTTTACAGGCAGTACAAACACAAAATCCTACATCTGACAGTCTGTCTTTAAAATTTAAATCTCTTAATATATCTTTCTCTAAACAAAATATGCTCTCTTTCCATAATATATCTCTTCCTGACAGTTTAAACTTTGTATCTTGTTCTTGTAAGTTTTATCTCCTTTCTTTCTCAAAATGCACCAAACTTAGTCAATTTCTTTCCTGAGGCCAGAAAGAAGAGTACATACAATCTCAACATATTCGACAAAATAGAACATTTTGTCCCAGAGACATCTCCTGTAATAAACCCAAATAGCTTTTCTGCACTCATTGCAATATCGTAATTATATACATTTGCAAACCATGGGTTCCCAGTTTCACATAAAGATTCACATATTTGTTAACCACACAGAAGTAAAAGGAGAATGAAAGAATAGAAAGTGCAAGTGAAGGAAGGGAGATAACAGGGAATTTGTGGGAACATCGGAATGGGCATTTCCCAGGTGCCACAAGACAAATATGATTACACAGACAGGCAAGAGACAGACAAATGGCAGAATAGCACAGGACAAAATATATCCTCACTTTTAACTCTCTCGATAAAACTAATGGGACAGAATTTTACTCCACCCTGTCACACACACCCTTCTTTAAGAGGGAACCTATGTCTTCAGGCATCTGTTTTCTTTCCTGGACCTCCAGATCTTGGCGCTGGGCTCAAAGAAGTCCAAATCAAAGTCACCAAAAAGAAGAGTCCCTAACATCTAAAATGTTCTTTACCTGTTCTCTCATTATAGCGGATGCAACAGCAGGGTTTACTCCCATTGTCATTAACTTAGTAAATCCTGAAACGTCATCTCCAATAATCACAGGTACAGGTAATTTTGGTACTACCCCCACTTTAATTTGATGTGGCACACCTTAATATTCAGAGTCACTTGGGTGGTGGGATAGTATTGAGTATCCCTGGTGATGCAGATGACCCCGTTACCTGGAACCTTTGCACAATCATTTCCCAGACCTTCAACATGCACCAGGGTCTGTCTACTTTCCGAATCTGTAAGTCCCTTCACAGTCTTACCTGCCACATTGACATCTGTTAAATACATGCCCCAGTTAGCTAAGGCCAAATTTTCTCCAGTATTGCCCCCCTTATTTTTATGGCAGTTACTGGCAACATGGTCTGGCTTACTACAGTTATAGCAAATACAGTCTTTGGATACAGATTTGTTACCCTATCAGAGTTCTTTTCTGATCTGGAGTTAAATTAGGAAAAACAGGGTCTTACCATCCCTTGGCTATTACTTTGCTGTTGAGGTGTCAGTCTGGCCATCTGATAGTCCTCAGCCTTTTCCCCACTCTCAGGTCAGTGTTCTTATTCCCAAAGCTACATGTCAGTAGGAAGGATATTGATGAATTGTGCCATAAGAAATATGTCAATGCTCTGTGGGACTGTTTTGCCCTCTGGTTGCAGCCATTCCATGAGGAGTTTTTTGAGGTGGGTGAAGGCTTCTCGAGGATTGTCAACTGAGTGGTACTTCAGGGATTGGAATCTGTGCCTGTAGGTCCCTCTGGAGATGTCATATCTTTTAAGAATATCTCTTTTCACAAGGTCATAGTTTTCTGACTGTATGGTGTCCATATTGCTGAAGGCAAGTTGGGCTTCACCTGTCAGGTAAGGTACCAGCCTGATTGACCATTGCTGTTTTGGACATTGGCAGACTCTGGCAACCCTTTCAAAAGTTGTTGGGTATGTTTTGATATCATCCAAGGGGAACAGTTTTGTAAGTTTAATCTCTTTTAAGTTGTTTGTGTTTTGTTTATCTGCTGGACCTGTATCAGATCCTCCAACTTTGATAGCTTGGAAGGCATATAGCCATCACTGCTCCTGTTGCTGCATCTCTTCCCTTTTCGGTTTGTCAGTCTCTCTTTGTTGAATAGCCCACCATTTGAAAAAGGCAGACATGCTTTCAGGTTCTGTCCCAGGCTGTTCTTCTTCTTTCATCACTGGTGCTGGATGTACAGTCTCTGTTTGGACTTTTGTTTTTGCTTCTAGTTTGGCTGCTAGCCTTCTAGTAATCACTCCTGGGCTTGCTGTTGCATAATCCATGCCATTCTTCTGTGCTTTCCTAGTACCAGGTCTAGTACCCATGTATAACATTTCTGGAACTAGATCCAAAGAGTATAGCCATGATCCACAAATAAGGGCTGGTGCAAACTACCCGTGAGGTGGCCTGCCCCAAACTGTCACGTAGTAAGCCAAAAATTAGTTGCACTTGAGGTAGGTTGAAAAAAAATTCACAAGATGATCAGCATCAGCACCAATGGAATTTATTGCTTAAAATTGCAAAGAAATTAACATGCAGACCACAGATCTGACAACAATCCCTTCTGCTTCAGCACAGACCCCAGTGTTTTGACTTTCATGTGTCTTCTTCAGGAGGTGGGACTGGTGGGTCTGCAGAACACTTTTGAAGGCAGTTACATAAATATTCATTATGTTTAATTAGTAATATAATAACTGTAAACAACACTATGAAATAACATTAACAATTCAAAAATTAATAAACGAGTAAAAAAAAGTAACTTTTCAACCAGAGTCAATGCATATTCAATTTATAATGTGCCATAATTTGGTGGCTACTTGAAAGGTTGACTCTGAAACACTGTATGGGGGTGGCTAGTATTCAATAAAAATCTTTTAATCAAGTGCAAGCAGCTACTAGATAATGCTAAACCAAAATTGGCAACAAATACCAGACAGTGATGAAAACGAACAGAATTGGGGGAGAATGCTAACCTCTGGACCAACCTCTGATTTAAAGTCATGGCATAAAAATCGAGGATCCCCTAGTAAACAGGTACATTATGGTAAACGGTTAGGTGGGGTGAGACAAGGTAGCAGAGAAGCAACAGAGGTCCAGGCTGGAATTATGTTACATTATAAATTTAATATGCATTGACTCTGGTTGGAAATTTGCTTTTTTGCATCATTTATTAATTTTTGGATTGTTAATTTTATTTCATAGTGTTGTTTAACATTCTTATATCGCTAATTACACTTAATGAATATGTATGTAACTGCCTTCAAAAGTGTCCTGCTGACTCACCAGCCACACCTCTTGAAGAAGACTCAAGAGAGTCAAAGGGCTGAGGTCTGTGATGGAGCAGAAGGGATTGTTGTCAGACCTGTGGTCTGCCTCCTTATTTCTTTGCAATTTCAAGCAATAAATTCCATTGACACTTATGCTGACCATCTTGTGAATTTTTTCACCCTGTCTCAAGTGCAACTACTCATTTTTTGGCATACTATAAAATTCCTGGCACAGAGTATGCACAGAATAAGTCCCACTTTGTCTGGCACAGTTGTTGAAGCATAAGTCAGGAAGCATAGGCAAAACAGGGAAAGTTATAAAATCTGCAAGTAGCATTTTATTATTATTTACAACAATAAAATAAAAATAAATAAAAATTGTACAGGATAGCTCTTTATACAGGCAGCACAAACACAAAAATCCTACATCTGAGAGTCTCCCTTTAAAGTCTCAATCTCTCCATATATTGTATCACTCTTCTCTCGAAACAAAACATTGCTCTCTTTTTATTAGATGTCGTTTCATGGCAGTTTGAATTTTGCATCCTTTTCTTGAAAGTTTCGTCTCCTCTCTTTCACAAAATGTACCAAACTTTGTCAGTTTCTTTCCTGAGGCCAACCTTAAGAGTATGTTCAGTCTTTACAGCCGCAACAAAATGGAACATTCTGTTCCAGGCATGGTTTCCTGTTGACTATTCTGTTAAGATGCTTGTGGAGGTCTAACCACATCTAAGGTTAACACCCTGTTTTCCAGTTTAATATCTCCTCGGATAAACCCAAATAGTTTTTAGCACTCATTTCAACTATATAATTATATACATTTGCAAACCAACAGACCCCAGTTTCACATAAAGATTCACATATTCTTTTAACCACCAAGAAGCAAGTGGAGAAATAAAAAATAGAAAGAGCAAGTGAAGGAAGGGAGATAAAAGGGGGAAATTGTTGGACCATCAGAGTGCCAATTCTTAGATGGTACAAGAAAAATTTGATTGTGTGATCAGACAGGCTAGAGACAGTCAAAAGGCAGAATAGGAGAGGACAAAACAGATCCTTGTTTTTGCTCTCTCTGCATAACAAATGGGACAGGGTCTTACTCAATCCTGTCGCGATGTGCACCTAGCAAATTGCAGGATGGTGTAAACAGATAAAGGGCAGGATACATGGAACAACCAGTATGCACATGCGCTTCCCCTTTATCCTTTCAAAGAAGAAAGTGGACCATCTCATGTGGATATAGTGTGGAATGTCAGAAGAGAATACAGCAGCACCATAGACAAGAGCAAAGCTGCATGCATGTACTTATTCTGCAGTAACCAGCAATGTCGGTACCAACTGACAGTGAGATGGATTTATACATGTGGGCAGTGGCAGTTGATTTCTGTTAAGCCACCATCCAGTGGTATTCAACTGCACAGCAGAAAAGACTATATTTATTGCAATGGAGGTCTGTAGCCATTTGTGTACCATGATAGACATCCCTGAAAACAAGCAGGTTGCTTTAGAGGAAATAAGAGCAGCTGTGAATGTGGCCAGTAAATGCTCAGAGATGATTGTGGCCATGAAACACACATGGCGGTACCTCAATTGCAGCATGAAACACAAGTCAGTCCTCTGTCACCGGTAACAGACTGCCCCAGATGGAAGGAGGCCTGACAACATGATGGAGCTGAACCCCAGTGATGACCAAGTGAATGATACATTCAGCATGGAGAGAATCAATGGGGAGGAAGACCAAATGAACACTGTTGAGGGTGAGTTTATTACTTGCCCATCTGCATCAATTATGTATTGTGTAACCCTTAGCAGACAGTAATAACATCCCCCCAATACAGATCTGGATCCCCATTGTCACAGAACAATGAGGAGGACTGGAACCAGAACCAGCAAAACACACAGACTGTTCCAAGCATTATCACTGGACCTGCAGCAAACAATCCCAAATGAAAAAGATCTATATTTTTTTAATATCTGAAATATATCCTTGTATCCCCAAATATGTTTCAAATATATGTCAGATACATTCACATTTTTCAGATATATTTTGAGATATATTCTAGATATTCACAGAATGATCTAAGATGTATCATATGTGAAAACATCATATATATATATATATATATATATATATATATATATATATATATATATATATATATATATATTATATATATATATATATATATATATATATATATATATATACATATATTAATTATAGGGCACAGTCACACCCCTATATTTAGGGCTATGAAGCCACTTCTATGTTAAACTCAAAATTTTGCGTGTTAATAACTTTGGACCCATTCAATGGATTTGCATGAAATTGGGTATGCGTGGTGGGGCATGGTAGATCTCTTGATTTGCCAAATTTTGTTTCAGTCGGACTTATGATCTTGTGCACCAAAATGCTGAAAAATGCACTTATCGCCAGTTATGTGGGCAGTTTTGGGGATTTTGTCCATGGCACTGCACTGCTGTCATGTGGTGTGCTGCTCTGTGACTTGGCTCACCTGAAAGAGCTTTGGTCAATGAACATGCTGCTTTTCATTTCGTGAAAAAATATTAATCCATTCAAAAGTTATTGCAGTTTTAAGGTTCCATTGTAAGTCAATGGGAAAATTTATATGGTTATTTTGTGAACAAAGAATGGGGTTTTGGACATCTGATCCCTCTTCACGATCAAAGAATTTGCAGGCTCACGGTCAAAGAATCTTTGATCCCAAGAATTCTTTGATCGCAAAGGCCGCCATCTTGTTTTAAGGTTCTGGTTGGAAAAACTCAAATATCTTGGCTCAGGAATGACTCCTGAAGTATAACTTGGATGGGTTTTGCTTAGGGGGCTTCACTCTATTGAGCCGTACCTTTGGTTTGTTCAAAATGGCCAAAAAATAGAGTTTCACACATTTTTATTCTTTGATCATGACTCACTAACGTTCTTTGATCGTGAGCCTGCAAATTCTTTGATCGCGAGATTCTTTGACCGTGATCTTTGGTTGTGAGTGAGGGAGAAGATGGCCAGTGGAAAAAGCAAATGTTTCATCTCAGGGATGGGTTATTAACACAAATGAGGGTGGATTTTGCTCAAAGTGCTTTGTTTTATTGAACCATGCCAGTAGGTTCATGCATTTATGTCTAAAATTTGAATTTCACCTTTTTTTATTCTTTGATCATGACCCTGCAAATTCTTTGATCGCGAGCCTGCAAATTTTTTGATCGTGATATTCTTTGACCGCAATTTTTGATCACGAGGGCGAGACTAAATGGGCAGTTGAAAAAATCAATTTTCTCAGCTCAGGGGTGGGTTATTAAGACAAATGAGGGTGGATTTTGCTCAGGGGGCTTTGTTCTATTGAGGCATGGCAGTGGTAAATGTATTTGTGCCTAAAACTTGAGTTTTACTATTTTTTATTCTTTGATCGTGTGCCTGAAAATTCTTTGATCGCAAGCCTGCAAATTCTTTGATCACGAGATTCTTTGATCGTCATCTTTGATCGCGAGGGAGGGACTAGATGAGGAGATTTTAATGCAACAGATAGGCCAATTTTAACAATCTTTAACTTTAAATATCTCGGAAATGGTTTGGTCTTTTTACTTGAAATTTGGAGGGTGTTGACAGCATGTCCTTTAGATGTGAATTACAGTGTTTATGTGTCAGACAACACATTTTCTGTGAAGATATTGCATGGCACCATTTATGTTTGGCAGACAGTGTTTTCCATTCTCGTACTGGCTTGAAATTTATATGGTAGCTAGCGTTACTGCCATTGATCTACTTTTCAGTCGTTAGGTGTCTAAAATCTTAACAGGTGCGGAACTCTACCACTCCAACGAATGAAAATCTCAAACTTTTACATGTTGTATGTCGGAAACGGTTTTGTCTTTTAAATTGAAATTTGGAGGATCTTCAGGAGATGTCCTGTACATGTGAATTATATTGTTTAGGTGTTGGAAAATTAATTTGCTGTGGACATATTGCATGACACACTTTATGTTTTGTGTATGGCATTTTGCATTGTGGTACTGGGTTCACATTTATAGGGTGCCTAGCATTACTGCTATGGAGGTAATTTCCAGTGGTTACGTGTCTGACATGTAAACAGGTGTTGAATTATGCCACTCTGTTGACTGACACTTTGCTTTCTTTCAATGTTGTGGGAGCTTTCGGGCCCCATGCTCCCACCCATATGCGCTCCAAGCAATACATATGATACTCAGCACTTGTAGTATTATCTTATGCAGAAATCTTTTACTTTTCATTAATTTGGAAGTTAGTGGGAGGGCGGGGCCCAAAAGGCCCACACTCCCACCAACTTCCATGACTTTTCACTTTTATATTCTTTCTCAAAAAGTAAGGAAATTCTGTGCAAAAAAACTTTGTTAATGTATCATTTAGGGTTAAAACACAAAAAGTAAGGAAATGAAACTTTTAGGGTTGACACCTCCCCCCCCGGACCTGCCCATCATCCCGAGATTGACAGCTCAAGAGGTGTGTCCTTGGGGTTGTGAGGCCTAAATCTCACCCCGTTCTTTTTTTCTGTGGTTTGTGAATATGATTACACATGGAATGAGGTGAGATTTAGGCCTCACAACCTCAAGGACACACCCCATCAGCTGTCAATCTCAGGACGTTGGGCAGCTCCAAGGGGGGGGGTCGACCCTAAAAGTTTCATTTCCTTACTTTTTGTGTTTTAACTAGGGCTGTGCATGGCCTGAATAGTATTTCCCGAATACCACAAATAGTAGGCTTGCCGAATATTTGGATGGACGTCCCGAATAGTTCACTATTCGGCTGCTATTTGGGACGTACTATTTGGTGGGTGAGATTTCAAAATCTCACAGAGCTTCGCTGGCCAATCAGAGGCTGTTTTTCAAGCTCAGAGCCAGGAACACCATGTGATCTCCTCACTCTGAGTGTGTAGATGAGAGGAGACAGTTGTTTCTCAGAGAGCTAGCTCTGTTTAGTTTACCACTTGTAACTTTTATAACTGTTTAAAAATGTTTTGTGTGTGATCCAGTTTTTACAACTGATCACCTTGTGACTGCATCTGACTGCAGTTTTGTTTTTCATCCTTAGAACTAGGCTCAGTTTCAAGGAAAAGGAGAGTCTGTGTGTGAGTGAATCTGTGTGTGTGTGTGTGTGTGTGTGTGTGTGTGTGTGTGTGTGCTGCTGAATGCTGACTCCCCTCCCCCACTGCTTACAGTTTCACAGCTCAGCTGAAGCAGTGTGGTTTGATTTTTTTGCTTAAGAACCAATTACTTCTTATCAGGATTTTTTTTTTGTCAACAAAGTCCAGTTTGGCTTTTGCATGTAGTGAGTAACTGTTACTGGGCTGAGTAACAATGAGTGGCTCAAGCTTTTGCTGACTGCCCCATCCCACTGCTGTGCTTGCTTAGCTTTTTGTTCCAAATCCACATACAGCCCCTGTGGTATTTTCTATTTCTTTTGTGAAGCAAATTGATATTTTGCTGTAATCAGGTTCTGGGCTCGGTTCCCTGCATAAGTGAGGTGTGATTGTCATCTGATGCACTCTTCTCTGCATTGCAGCTTACCACGGCATATACATCATCCGTGTGTGTGTTGTATTGCTGTTCTTGTAATCTGTGTCCTGCAAGTGCATGCACAGTTGTCTGCATACATTTTTTTTTGTGATTTATAAAGCAGCGTATTTTTTCTCACTGGGTCAGGCTTGGCCCTTTGAATTGTTACTGACTGTAGTCTGGTTCTTGGCTCAGTTCCCTGTACAACTGAGTAGGAGGGTGTTGCAGGTGACTCCTCCCTCCACAGCTCACTGCATCTGAGTGGCCTCCTGTCATGTGAGTTTTTTATTTTTTGTGTGTCTTCGCCCCCTGTGTGTGCACTACTGTGAGTGTGTACATGTAAATTTTCTGTGAACTGCTTTAGTATTTCTGTGTGTGTCAGGCATGACTCACTAGGTTCTGTGTGTTGTAAGGTGTTTGGTGCACCTTCAAAGCTTGAATTGCTGTACTGTATGACTGCACAACTGACACCGTACAAGTAAGAAGTTGTTTGCTGACTCCATCTCTCTCTAGTATCAGCCTGTCTTTATTAGCTGCTACATAAGCGGTGTTGCTATTGTTGTTTTCTGTAAGAAGCACCAACATAAACAAAAACACTAATCACAAATAATATACACAGTAAGTTATGGACCATGTCTCATCAATCCCGTAAATGTGCATGGTCCAGCCCAAGCAAGTCATCTTCACCACTAGTCGTAAGCGATGAGGAACAGAGTGAGAGAAGGTCTGTTCGTATTCACCGCTCTAAAATAGTTTTCTCCCCTGATAAGCCTTCAGGTTCTGGTGTCAGTAAGATTGGGGGTAGTACTAGTACTACTATAACTACAACTGCTGCCACTACTACTACTAGAACTGCATTTGCAGCACCATCATTTTATAAAAGTAGGAGGGCTTTACAGCCGACATCTCCAGTCATATAAGAACAAGAACCCACTCCCACTAACAGTGGTAGTGCTATTCACACAACTGCCCCCATAGAGGCAACATCGCCTATCAGTGTGCTCCTCCCAACCACTACCAGTGGCGTGATTTCAGCAACCAGAACAAATCATTTTTGCCCAGTTGACACCACCACTGCCATAACAGTGTGCACTGTTATTTGTGCTCCTTGCACAGCCACAGTCACCACAACCTTTGCCTCCATTAGTAGTCCTGAGTGTTCTGCTGTCACCATGACTACTGCTGGCAGTATTACAACTAGCTGTAATATGATGCCAAGTTCTTCGACTGTAACTCTTGATTGTAATTCTGGCACCAGGACTACTGTCGACAGTGCTACTACCTTGCCAACTGTGCCCATGACCATAGGTACTGTGACTAATACTGACTATGAGACTCTTACAATGACTGCACCAATTGTGTTGCCAAAATGTACTGTTGCTCAGCCTTGCAAGTTTCCTCTCACCACATTTCCTTTTGCTGATGTGGAGGATTCCGAAGAAGAGCATTCATCTGGTTCTGAATATTTACCAGAGCCTCAAGACTTGCTAAGTACATAATCTGACAGTGATACCCACTTAAGTGAATTTGGCAATGAGGCTGAATATGCGGCATACCTGTGTGAGAAGCGTGAACGTGCAGTTGCCAAACAATGCAATGCTTCTTGTCTTGGCAAGCAGGCCGATCAGGGTCACCCTCCTCCTCCTCCTAAAAAAAAAAAACAGTCCACCCTGTCCTTTCAAAGAGTTGTGTCAAGTTCAACTCCATCTAATACACAAAGGAGTTTTACAACTACATCTGTTGTGGAGAAAGAAAGGGGTAGAACAACTGCATCTTCTGCACCCAGGTCTGATAAGGGGAAAGGGGCCAAACATGCCCATGGTCACCCTATTGGGGTCCGTACTTCCACCGTCAGTGCAGGGAAAAGTGTGGTGTGGCTGTACTTTAGTGTTGTAAAAGATGATCCAACAAAGGCAGTATGCTGTGTGTGTGACTGTACTATAAGTCGTGGTAAAAACCTTTCAAATCTCACAACAACATCAATGATGAACCATCTCTGAATGAAACATCCCAGTGCACTTCAACGATCCACAGCTGTTCCTTCCCCTCTACAACATGTGCCTGTCAGGCCCTCTTCTGGTACTGGTCCAGTACATGTACAAAGTATTGTTAGTGATTCTATTACTGAGCCAGATAGTGTGCCCTCAACTCCCCCTACACCACTTATAGTGCATCCCCGTACAGGAGCATTACCCATTCTGCCTTCTTCTGCGCAATCATCTATTATTGTAACACCCTCCACCATGGGTTCAAAGTCAAAATCAATGCAATGTGGTTCCGCTTTGACTACATCCATCATGCAAGCCTTCCATGCCTGCACCAAATACCAGGTGTCACACCCAACAGCACAGCAGATCACCAGTTTAATTGGTGAGATGATGGCCTTGGATCTGTAGCCATTTTCCACTGTGGAAAACATAGGTTTCCATAGGCTGCTACATCATTTGCACCCTAGGTATAATATACCATCATGGACCACATTTTTACATACTGTAGTACCCATCATTTACCATGATTTGAGAAAAGAAGTTGCCAGACTACTAGCACAGGCTGTTGGTAGAGTTTTCCACTGCACAACTGACATATGGACCAGCATGAATTCAGATCATGCATATATGTCACTGACAACACGCTGGTGTGTTGCAGATGTGGTAGTCACTGGTGGTGATGGTGGTACTGGTGCTGGTTCTGTCTCTTCCCCCCTCCCTGCAGGTCTGCTTTGCTAAATGTCAGTGTTATGGAAAAGGATCACCGGGCTGTAAAAATACCGATGCAAGAGATGTTGAGCTCATGGATTGATGGCAACAATTTACAGGTAGGGTCTGTGGTCACAGACAATGCCACAAATATGATAAAAGCACTTAGAGATGGAAAGTTTGAGGGGATATGCTGCTTTGCTCATACACTAAATTTGGTGGTGACAAAGGCTTTGGCAAACACAGCAGAGGCAGATCACACAGTCAAAGTAGCCAGAAGCATATGCAGCCACTTTCATCACTCTGTGAAAGACACAAACCAACTGCATCAGCTACAAGAGCATCTTCAAATGCCACAGCATTGTCTCATCCAGGATGTACAGACCCGGTGGAATTCCACTTACTACATGCTGCAAAGGCTTCTGGAGCAAAAGCGGGCCCTTCATGAGATGAGCATGGAAACCGATATAGGGAGAGTCCTCGGACATCAGGACTGGGCTGTGATTGAGGGCTTGGTAAAGGTTTTAGCCCCATTTGAAAGGAGCACTCGTGACCTTAGCTCTGTTTCTGCACTGCTCAGTCAGGTAATTCCTGCTGTACAGATCCTGAAAAAAGCCATGAGGAGATTCAATGAAAATGCTGAGAAAGATCCAAACCAGACACCAGGAACAGTGATATCCCTTGTGGACAACCTCACCTCAGAACTAGAAGTTAGATTTTATGATCTCTGTTCCAATAAAAAGCATATATTTGCCACTATGTTGGATCCACGTTTCAAGTGTGAGGTACTACACCTTATAATGCCCACTCACAGGGTTACAGACTTTCAGAAGCAGATGTGCTCAGAACTTAGTTTCTGCATCCTTGGGTCAATGAGATCAGCAGGTAACCCTATTGATGAGCTAGTCTCAGAATCACAAACTGAAAGCAGCATGGAAAACCTTGAGAAGGAGGATGACTGTTCGGCTGAACTCAGCTCATCACTACAGGCTGAGCAGCGGAAGAGAACAGAACAGTAGACCCAGTCAGCACCCAATCTGCTGAACAGTTATTTCAATGAACCTCTGGAGTCATGCTCCATAAATCCAGTGGAGTATTGGATCAAAAGGATGAAAGCATCTCTGCACTTGGCACAGTTGGCCCTTAAATATATCTGTTGCCCCCCTACCAGTGTACTGTCTGAAAGAATGTTCAGCACTGCTGGGGATGTGGTGAAACCTCACCGATCCTCACTTGACCCAGCACATGTGGGACAACTTGTGTTTATAAAAATAAATCTACCTCACCTTGGGTACACATATGGCCATTAACAATTGCATTAAATAATTGTCTTGTACTGGATACAACATTTGTGTGTTGTAGCATTGACCCATACTCAAGCCATTCTGTGTTAACCATCATTGTTCTGTTAGCAAATAAGCACAACATGTTAACATTCATATTCAAAGTCATACTAACACAAATCTGTGACCAGCACACTTTTCCTTTATTACTTCCACTGTCATGGTATATTCTTTTGAATGAGCATGCACTGCAATTCCCAATTCCTAAAACTGCCACTCACCTATTGATTACTGTTTCCAATACAAAATCCTCAACTGATGTTGCTACATCTCTCATCCCCTGTGTTGCTTGTGCCCATATTCCATCGATCCCTTTAAGAGCTTTTCAGGTGCCAGTTACCAGTGTGGCATCACCAGTCTCAAGTATTTCACTTGCATAAAATATGACAGTTAATAGTGTGTCATCTCCAGTCTCAGTGTTTCCCATGCCTGAAATATGGCAGTTAACAGTGTGGCATCTCCAGTCTCAAGTATTTCACATGACTGAAATAGTACGGTTACAAGTATGGTATCACTTGTCTCAAGTATTTCACATGACTGAAATATTCTGGTTACCAGTGTGGCATCACCAGTCTCAATTATTTTCCATGCCTGCAAAATTACTGCAAAGTGCTGCAGTATGCTGCAAGGAGCAGTGTAATTCAATGGCAATTAAGCCCTCTAGTCATCCAATATTTTGTTACAGCATTTACTGCAAAGTACTGAATTGCATCTTGTCTTGCTCCACTGCATACTACTGATACATAATACAATTCCAGAGAGGGTGGTGAGATAGACTACATGGATGATGACAGACAGGTGTCTCTCTATTAGATGTTCTCAAATATTTTTCTCTCCATGCAAGCCTTTTAGTTCTAGTCAATCAATCAATCAATCAAATTTTTTATTTATCCAGGTGAACATCATTGAGCAAGCTCATTTACAAGGTGGACCTGCATTACAAGGTGTAGCATTAGGAATAGTACTACTACTACTAATACCACCAGCAGTACTATTACTACTACTGGTGTCACCACCTGTTTCATCTATACACTCACTGTCATATCCTTTTGTACAGTACAAGGATGGCATTAGTGCATACATGCTTTGTGCAGGAAGCAGTAGACACCACCATCAGTGTTTCCATTGCTATCACTATGGCTGCTACATCTACAGTCAGTGTGCTTCCCACCACCACCGGTGCCATTCATGCAGCAGCCACCCTTTCAGCTGTCACCACTATGGCAGTCATTGTTACCACTACTCTTATGCCCATGGCCAAAGCACCGTCTACCCCGTGTCTGTGGATTTATGTGATAACCATGAAAGTGCACTGGGTGACAGGTAGGGCAACACACATCAACAAAAATCTATTTCAGTGATGTACACCCCCAACGCACAGGAAAACAGTGTCAGGGACTTACATTTGATTGTTCATGCAGTGGGCTGTTCTCTGCATTCCCCAACCCACTACTAATGAATTTTAACTCCAGGGGGTGCATGTCGGGGGTGCAAAATCTGAAGAAAAAAAATTGGGGGCCTGGCACACAAAAATGTAGGCATGCCCAGACCCGAACCCAGAACCCTTGCAGCTTTAGGCTGACAACCACCAACCACGCTATGGGGCCAGCTCGGCAGCCCCACACCAACCACACCAGGCCAACCCTTCCTCCCTTCCATCACACTGGACTCCACCCCCCACACATGTACACATATAGTGAAGTTCTGTTGCTATATGCACCCACCTTCCCCATCCGGTCACCCTTCCTCAGCAGTAGCCCCTTCGACATGCACCAGGACTGAGTTGCCGTTATTGCAACCACTCAGTTGCCAATGCTAGTGTCATGGGCTACCATGTCTGTGACCAGTGCTGACCCAATACAATGCTTGATATCGTTTTTGGAGTGCTATATGTGTGGTGTGGTGGATCGAGAGTGCCGCTTGTAGCTTGTGTTGCATTAATGAGAGCTCTGCGTTGGTGGTTGAAGTCTCATTGAGGTATATTGCTACACCAGGTTTAATGGGTGATTAATGGTGTTGTTAAAGTGCTTTTTTTAAAGTTTTTTAAAAAAAAACACCTTTTCTGGCCGAATACCAAATACCTGGTACCCGAATACCGAATATTCGGCCGAATATTCAGGGAAAGGTATTCGCACAGCCCTAGTTTTAACCCTAAATGATGCATTAATGAAGTTTTTTGCATGGAATATATATATATATATATATATATATCAAATATATGTTTTGCTGTTCTATTTACAAATTCAAGTTTTTGTTCTTTCAATGTTATGTCCTTGAACAAAATCAAAAATACTTATTTGTGCATGCACATTATTGCAGTTTCTACATATTTTGCATTTTAGGTAAACATGTAGTTTGAATCTATCTAACATATATATTCTGAGTTACTTATATCTTTTCATTTTTTGTTTCCCTTACAAGATGCTAAATATATAAAAAACACAAAAATATATTCATAACATACTGTAGTTTCAAATGATATCCACATGGAAAAGTACTATACTGTATTTTGTTAATATGTAGACTATATCTGAATATGCCCAAATATGTCCCATATTTCAGATATCTGTGAATTTTCCAGTTATATTTTAGATAGTTGAAGAAGTTAATGAGATATGTCTTATTGGCATTGAAATACTGATTGAATATGTTTTGTTATACTATCAAAGAAAATAATGTGTTGTACTTTGTATTTTTTTTTGACTCTTTAATTAAAACGTAATACAGTTTTATGCAAGCGTAGTTTTACTCTGTAATTTCTACAGTAAGTGTCCATTAGCAAACATATATTTTCAATATATTAGAGATGTATTTTCTGAGACATATTTCAAATATGCTAAAATGGGTTTGGCCTGATATACATCTGGAAAGTATCTGTAATATATGTATTATTTATCTTGTTATATACACTGATAATACATTTCAAATATATGTTTTACATAGCAAATAAATATGTTTTATAGTTTATAAATATGACTGAAATATATATTACATATACCTTTATAATATATATAGACTATATTGTGAAAATACACATTGAATGCACTATTTGTACATACTGTCTTCTAGTAAAATATGTGCACAAGCAAAGAAGGCAGCTCCAAACTGTAGTGGTGGTCACAATGTAAGTGTAAACAGCACTCACGGTAAAAGTCAGATGTGATCACACATACGCATGCATGCACACACACACATACACTAGCTTAGGAACACCAGAAGACAATTATTTTTGTACCATAAAGTTTATTTGTACAAAAAATTAAATGTTGTAAAACCGAAGCCAAAAGCAGCAATAGTTAACAAGCATTTGTCAGTGCCGAATGTTGTCTCGCTGGCATTGGCATTGGTAGTGCAGGAGTTAGAGATGCATAATAGGAATGGCATTGAAGTATGGAATTGACGCCAACCCCACCCCCACCCTGCAGAGACTGACAGGCCCTGGGGTGTGCCTTTGGGGTGTCAGCTATAACACTTATGCCATTTTACCTCACCCTACCCTCTAGACATTGACAAGTGTTGTGGTGTGCTTTGAGGTCTTTGGGCCTTATACCTACCCCATTTCATAAGGAAATACACTGAGACAGGTGCAGTATAGGAGAATGGGGTGAACTTTAGGGCCGGACACTCCAAGGCACACCTCGATGCCTGTCACTGGCTGCAGGGTGGGGGTGGAATGGTGTGAGCATTACAGCCAATGATCCCAAGTCACACCCCTGACACCTGGCAGTCTCTACAGGATAGGGTGTTACAGTTGGAAGCCCTAACGTTGTAGGCATTTGTTGGTATTTTTACTCCAAGTTTTCAACACAGGCTTTTTGTGACCCCACCTCATGAAGAGCGGCACAATCAGTTTGTTAGCTGAAAGGTGATTTTGCACAGTGGCTATGCCATTTGGCAACACAGGGATAAAAACACATTTTGGGAAGGATGTGGAAAATGACAACTGTATTGTTCATGAGTAAGTGTAAAAAAAAATGGCAACGTTGAAAATCTGGAGTGAAAATATGAAAAATTGGTCAAGTCAAGAGATGCATACAAACTGCGCAACACACGTCTGTAACCCAATTATATTTGGGATTTTTTTCACCACATTTTCAACATATAGTAGGCATTTTGGGATCTCCCCTCATGAATAGTGGCACTGTGATTTTGTTAATCTGTCCCAAAAGTTGATTTCCCACAGCGACCACGCTGTTGTGTGCCACAGGTGTGGAAACACATTTTGGGCAGGCTGTGAAAAATGACAGTGGTACTGTTCATAAGGAGGTGTGAAAAAATGCCAGTGTTGAAAATCTTGCATGAAAATATTGCAAATTTGTGAAGTTACAAAGGTATGTGCAAACTGCGCAATGCTCGCTTGTAACACAGTCATTTTATGGACATTCATCACCAAATTTTCAACATAGGCATTTTAGGACCTCTGCTCAGAACAGTGTCACTGTCATTTTCTCAAACTGTCCTGAAAACTGATTTCGCACAGTGACCGCGCTATTCTGCGCTGGACATGTGAAAACACATTTCAGCCAGGATATGTAAAATGACAGCTGTACTGTTCATAAGGAGGTGTGGAAAAATGCCAATTTTAAAAATCTGGAGTGAAAATATTACAGATTCATGAAGTTACGAGTGTGCGTGGAAACAGCTCAAAGCACGCTCGCAAAACAGCCATTTTTTTGATTTTTTTTCACCAAATTTGCAACATAGGCTTTTTGAGAGCCCCCCTCATGAACAGTGGCATTGTCATTTCCTTACTCAGTCCTGAAAGGTGACTCCGCACAGTGACCGTGAAATCACCTTTCGGGACTGAATAATGCCATGACAGTGACAGAATTTATGAGGAGGGACCCTAATAACTCGTGGTTGAAAATTTGAAAGTACAATTCTGAAAATTCACGAGATATGCAAAACGTTGAAAAAACATATTTATGCCATTATACAGCTTAACAGCACTTCTTCAGTTCGCAGTCGGCTTTGAAGAGTACAGACATGTTCCCGGTCCACCGAAGATTGTCGTGCTGGACTCTGGAGGTAAGTATGGGATGAAGAGGGTGTGGGGAGGCAGGGTGCACAGAGGGTGGGTGCAGGTTGGGGCAAAGAGCTGGACAAACCGCGAGGGACCGTTTTCTTCTTTTACAGGTTAAAACAAACAAAAAAAGAACATTGCGGGATGGTTTTTTTTCTTACAGGGGCATTTGGCACACTAGGGTGGGCTCCCAGAGTGCCACCTGAGTGTTTGTGGGGGCTAGTTGATGGGGGACTTGGCACCCCCATTGGCAAATACTGAAGGGGGCAAGAGCTGAGGGGATTGGGCACCCCTCGCATATAACATATGTGGGGTGTATTATGCCAATGGGGAGTGGGCTCCCCCATCAGCACATAAACTGTGTCAGGGCATGCCGACAAGGGGATTGGGCACCCCCGAAGTAGGCATTGTGGCAGGCAGTGTACTGCCATGTTTACTCTAATGTTTCACCAGGGAAGGCTCGACATGAGGTGCTGCTGCATATGAAGAGCTTTGTTCTCATTGCAGTGGACCTTTCCTTTGATGTGCTCACCACATTATGTATTCCTGGTGTGGCGCCTGCATGCTGGCTTATTGGGCAATGAGGGACGCACCTACTGATGCATGCCCTGCATTTGCCCAACAGTGACCGCACCTTCAAATCTGCTACTAATGCAATATGTTGGCTGGTGTGCAAGTGTGAGCCTACATAAAAACAAACCTCTCCACAGGATTGACATTTCATGTTGTTCTCGAGCTTTTTCAAGCACAGTGTGAAATGTCGGTTCTGTGGGAAGGTCTACTTTTTACTATTGCTACTTTTGTCTCTAGTTTTAACATTTTTTCTTTACAGTACAAATAAACTTTGTGATGGAAAATCCAAGAGGTGCCTTTTGGAGCTCTTGGTCCAGTGTGCAGGTGTGCCTAACTTCTGCAGTGAGTAAAATATGTATCTTGTTTTCTTGCAAGATACAGTTTGTGTAGAATATATGCAGACTATATCTTTTTATATATGTCAAATATAATTTTTTGCAAATGCCAGCTGTAGTACTGTGTACATATTTGCATAACTAATTTGCATATTTCAAAAGTACAATTTATCAACCAAAATCATGGTAATTACCATTTTTAAAATAGCTTTGAATTGACAGTTTTATCTTATAGACCAGAGGGAAAGGTAAAGAGTAAAAAACAAGTACATGTAGGAACCCAGTAAAACAGAAGTAAATGCTACGCTCTACAGCCAGTCAGGGTGCTGGTCATGGGCTCCTAACCTTAGAATTCAAACACAAATCATTTAACCAGCACTCCAGAGCCAGGAGTTTACCTTTTTAAAACTCCAGTGAAGGAAATTCATGTGACACAGTTGTTGCAAACCAAAATATGTTTTAGGTGAAGGTAAATTCTCCATTTTAAAGAGAGCAGGTACAAGTCTGTCTCTAAGCAGGCTGCCCTGGCACTTCGCCACATAAGGGCTTCGTCAGAGGGCATTAGTCTGTTATAGGACAGCCCCTTAAATATAGGTAAATGAATGACCTATATCAGACAATTTATCACATGTGTAACTACTTACACAGTTTATGCCCTCTGGTGCAACTGCCCCAAATTATATGTAGGAAGAACTGTTTGTCCATTAAAAATTAGAATACAAGAATACATACGGGACATCAAGAATATCAATATTAATAGTCCAGTTGCAGAACACTTCATGTTACATCACAACAGTGATTTTACGAATCTAAGATTTACAGGACTGGAACAGGTTTGAGTTAGCACCAGGGGAAGGGATAGATTAAACAAATTATCCCAAAGAGAAACATTTTGGATTTTTAACTTGAGAGCCCTGACACCTGATGGACTTAACCAGGAAATAGATTTCAGACCCTGCCTGTGAGAGTCCACTGACAGTACAAATCAAACTGACCCTCATGCAATAAAGGAAAGGAATATAACCATATAAAAGGTTTCTCCCCCCCCCCAAAATGAGTATAACCTGGCTGTCTGTTGCTGTATTTGTATTATAAGATCTGTGAATTAAAGCCTAGTGAAAGTAATAATCCCACTGAACATTGTTTATTTGTTTTGGTATGTTGATTAATGAATTGTAAAAAGAAATAATAAGTGCTAGTGGTTTACTTACATATGACCCATATTTCGCTTTTGCTTTTATATTTTCAGTGCACCAATACTGGAGAACTCAGGATCCACCTGTAATTCACCAAAATTTGTACAGCTAAAGTTGGCTGAGTGGATGACTCCTTAAAAAGGCACTGTTAAAGTAAAGTATTGAATACTTCATTCTCTGATAAGATGTTTTAAGTAATAATGAAATCAAGGGCAGAGAAATGATGTAAACCAGTACTCACTGATATTAGTCCCGGTTGGCATCAATAGAAATTGAGTTGTTATTATTTGTGATTTGTTTCAGTATCTAATGAACTGAGAAAAAAAACTCAGGAAGAAATATGGAAAAGATTTATAACTTAAATAATAGAATCGTGTAGTATAAAAATTAGATGTATAATACAAATCAGAATTATTTCAGATGTTTTGTAATTAATTATGTACCCTTAAATCATGAGAAAGAAATTGCAAGAAGAATTATGTTTATTATGCTATTATTATGATGTAATGATGATGTCATTCATTTACCTATATTTAAGGGGCTGTCCTATAACAGACTTATGCTCTCTGACGAAGCCCTTATGTGGCGAAGTGCCAGGGCAGCCTGCTTAGAGACAGACTTGTACCTGCTCTCTTTAAAATGGAGAATTTACCTTCACATAAAACATATTTTGGTTTGCAACAACTGTGTCACATGGATTTCCTTCACAGGAGTTTTAAAAAGGTAAACTCCTGGCTCTGGAGTGCTGGTTAAATGATTTGTGTTTGAATACATGTAGGAACTCACCCTGACATAAAAGTGAACCACACACGGGGTGGTATAAATATCAATTTGAGTCTTCTGAAATTGTGAGATTAAGTCAATGGTAGTGGTGTATCATAAAATGATCATTCTACAGTAGGTATCTAAATGGTTACAAATAAGAGGAATTCCAAATGTACAGTTAAACGTATGTTACTTCAAGATTAATCCATTGTCATTTTGTCTGGGTATTTTCTTATATTTTTACAATACATATATTTAAATAAATATTTTAGATATGTGTCAACTACATAAAAAAGTATATCTATGAAATATTCAATGTATATAAGCAGATATATAAAATATATATTATGCACCTATATTAAATATATTATGGAAATATATAAATATATATCTATATGATATATCTTAAATATATCTGTCACATATATTCTGCAAATAAATCAGATATTCCAAAACCAGCCAATCTAAGTTATTTTGCATATACTGTACTGCACTTCAGACATATGATCAACATATATATTTGAAATATACTTTTATAAATATATATGAAATATATTTATTTTCCATAAGGAATGAGTATGCCATACCTGGTACAGACATATAGGTGTCACACACTATATATATGTACTGTAAGTGTGCTGATACTTGCACTCTTTCCACAGACAATCAGCATATACATACCAACACAACATCAGCATTATACACACCTTTGACTCACCCCCCCAGCATGCAGAAGAGAAGTGTACCTTCTCAGCATCATGCATGACAGTACCCTAGGGACAGCACCCTACATACAAACTGATGAATAGAAGGGCCATTCAGAACCATTCCTGTCATTCATAGCAGCAGGAGGCATGTGCCATAGTGCCTGGCACTGTGACCCATAGAGGGGAAACCAGGTCCATGGATGTCTCCCATGACAACAGGAGGCTTTAGCCAGAAGGCCTATACCCTGAACTATTGCTGCTCAGACAGCAGACAGTTGTGGACAACAAATGGCACACAGAAGGGGATACATGAGATGTGTATGAAGCTGGATGTCATTTACATTGAGTGTGCTGTGGTGCACACTAAGATTGTTGTTATCCAGCTGGGAACTTAACCTCTCAGATGTGCTGGAACATAATTTCAGCAGCTTAATGTAGGCATTTATGCCCAGCCAAGTCTGCCAGCTGTGACCATCTATGATCCCAGGCCCACCGAGCAACATGCTGGCTGAACAGCTGGTGCCCCAGATTTCTGGCATAGTGCAAGGTACCAGTGAAAAGGCACCATCGGAGGGTGACCAGGATATGGTCACAGTTCCCCCAGCAAATGAAGACACTAGGTGTTATCTGGCACAGCACACTTCTCCATAAGCCCCCTTCAACAAAGTAAGCACCCCTCTTTTGTGACCACTTACTTACACACAGTCATGCAGGGATGCACAAGCACTCTTGAACACCACAGCACAATTAAGCACATGATAAACTGCATATACAGCTGTACTATCAAACTTTTTTAATGCACCATGGTGTGCACCACTCAAGTGCCCCTTTATGGCACTGTGCAAAGTGTGGCTACTAGGGGTTTGCATGTCACAAATATCAATTCCCAAATGCCATGAATATCGGGGTACTCAGTTCTCTGGCCCGAGTAATTGGGCTGAATAGTTCTCTGGCCCGAGTATTTGGGCTGAATATGTATAACAAGTAATAACTAGCAGAGTGTGAATACTTGACAAGTACTAAAAACTAAGTATTCACACACTCTTGACATTGACCAGCCAAAAAACATTGTTATCTTGCCCAGAATCACTGTCACTAGTCTCGGGTAGTAGTAAATGTTTATGCACAGCTATCTTGTGCAGCATGCAGCATATTGCAAAGGTGTGGCACACCTTCCCAGGTGAGTGTGCCACCTGCCTTGTCCTGGCATCTAAAGTGCAATTTCAATGTACTACTCCTCATCGGGTTGTTCTGTGTTCCTGTAGGGCAAAATCAGGTAATATCTATAGTGGACATCCATTGTCATTTATGGAAATGAGGGTGCAGGTGTTATTGATGAAGCATTGAGCACTACTGCCAGCAGACAGTAACAGCCCTTCATGTGGACTTACTGATCAGTCACCCCATTCTGGTATTTGTGCCTGCAGCTGGGACACCATCTGGGATCAGTCCAGTATAAAGGCATCATGTGTAACTCTAGGGAACTTGTAACACATACATGTGATCAGTCTAAAGGGATCACACACCACTTGCCTACTCATACTGTATAAAGCCTTGTCATTCCTGTTCACCTCAGCACCATGGGATGAGGTAACTACGACTACTTGTGTGCAATCTATCATGCCCACAGCACTGAGTGTTACTACAACAGCACAGAAGGTGCAGTTAGTGGCCAACATGTCAGCCTTGTTTGCTGGCAGGTGCATGTTTTCCTGCACATGATCAATGAGTGTTTCTGTGACTTTCTGTAAACCCTGTGACACAGAGGAGTGACTCACCTAGTGTCATCCTTTGTTATCCTCTGAAATTAGATATTTTTCAGACTATAATTGATCTATACAAAGTGTGACATGTTCTTCAGTTCTGCACTTTCTAAAGTAAAAATGCAATGGGAATTTGGACCCACAACCAACTACTGAATTCCAAAAATTAGTGGAACTGCAGTCACAATTGGAGTACCCAAATACTCAGGAGACATCAGAGCACCCTTGCTTGTTATGACAGGAACAAGGAAACCTGGAGAGACTTGAATCTGAGTGGACAATAACTAGAGAATAATGGATAGGTAAGTGTGTATTATGGATTTTTTGTACACACTCGAGGTGTGTGATGACCCATAAACCTTGAGAGTGATGCTTGAGAGGTTTATGTGGTCATTACACACCAAGGGTGTGTAAAAAAAAGTCCATAAATACACACTTAGATATTCTCTAATTTTTATAATTGCTGGTGTTTGGGAGTTATAGTGGTTATTTAGGCAACATGGAAAAATATGTTTTTGTACAACACTGGTTTATTTTGTAACAAATAAAACAACTAAGCAGAAAAGCTAAGCAACATCTAAAACTAAGCAGCATCTGTCAACACAAGTTCAACATGAACAGAAGTGAACAATTTTTAAAATGCTGGCCCAGTGGCTCTGAGGAATTATGTGCTGGACACCACAGCTCGCGTAACACCGGAGACCCATGTTCAGGAATGAGTACAGGCCAGCAGGGGTCGGTAGGGGAGGGAGAGGATTGAGCATCCAATGACGGCTCTCTTCTCCCAGGGAAGGGTGGGTATGTTGTCCCTCTCTTTGACTGCCCTCCGGTGGAGGATTGGGAGTAGTGCCAGAGCAAGGGAGACAGGTTGCATGGCATTGTGATGTGCACACACCTCCATGCATGTGCGTTCATGGCCGTGAGGGGGAAGGAACACAGAAAAGAGGAAATCGTCTGCCAGCTCCATGGCAGCCTCTCCAGTGCTCCAGCACCACAGCCTCACAGAGCTTTCGGGCCCACTCTGGATTGTGCTCAGGAAGGGGGATGACAGCCCTCTGGTAGGAGGACAGAGAAGTGCCGGAGGCCGCAGGAGAGATAAACATCTGAATTTAAAAAAAAGCAACTGTTTAGGCTGTGGTATCAGTCATGAATACTTCGTGTCTTGTTGACAGTCCTGCAGTGGTTGCGTTTCTGTGGATCTCGATCCAGAAGTGTTTCCTTGGAGACAGGGGTCTTTGCTTTCCCGTGGAAATCTGTGGGAGTTTTCTGAAGATGCTGTGAGGCAGTTTGTTTTGTCTTTTTTTTGTGAAGATGGACAAATCCGGGGTTTTTACTGACTGCCGAGGTGAGTGCCGAGTTGAAAGCGACTTGTGAGTAGCTCAGGTGCCTGAATAGACAACCATGAGTATGCGCCTGAAGTGTCTTGCTCTGGCACTGCTGTGCAATCAGTGTACCTGGCATTTTCTGCTTTGGCAAAAGCCGTAATAATAACTGTATTTCAGATTATTATGGATTTTTGTAGTATAATAACCTGAAATCTGGTTATTACAGCATTTGAAGACAACAGTAATCAGGTTGATAAATGGCTTCACCAGTAATTATACACAAATACAGCAGAGCCAACCATGATGCAATGGAATAACTCACAGTGACACGTCACAAAATACTGCATGGCAAAAGGGCTTAATTGCCATTGAATCATGCTGTTCCCTGCAGTTTTGTGATATACTGTAGTACTACTGTGCTACGTCTCAGCTGGTGCCACTGTAATAATGGTGATGTACAGAATTTGCGACACAAACCATCTGCCTTTTGTCCTCTGCAGGGCGAAGCAGTTACATTCTCTGTGAACAAGATCTGAGAGAATTAAGTAAACAGCAAAACAACCCTCATAATGCAAATCTGTCTAAGAGAAAACTTTTTTGGCTGCTCTAGAGAAATGCCAAATAATTATTAAAACACAGATAAAGGGACAATGTGGTGGTTATGACCACTGGTGATTATATAAAAGAAGTGGAGCAATATCTATCTAACTGGGAATTTTATTACCCACTTAGTTCTAACCCCACACTGCCCTTGAAGAAACAAACTGATGGCTTTATAAGTTGGGCACTCTCTGAGAGACTAATCAATAAAAGGGAAATGGAATTTCTAAAGGTAGAGCATCCATTACGAGCACAGATATATATTTTACCCAAAGTCCAAAGATCACTGAAAAGCAACCCCTGGGAGGCCTATCACTTCCTAGGTTGGCAGTGTAACAGAACCATGCTCACCACACTTTGTGGACAACAACATTAAGGGCATTGCACAAACTTTGCCACATTTTGTGTTGGACACTGGGTCATTATTAGAACTGTGGAGGGCCTTGGCATTGGGGAAGATTGTCTTTGGTGACCCTTGATGTCAAGGCCCTCTATACCAATAACCCCACACAGGTGGCCTTAGAGCCCTGAAATATTATATCAATAATAGGGGTGAAGGAACAAAAACAGATACTGACCTCCCTGTGGAGATTGCCAGAATAGTTCTGAAGCTGAATACCTTTTGCTTTATGGGGAAACTTTATTCAAGAAAAGCGTACAGCAATGGACAGGAGTTTTGCACCCAATTATGCGAACCTCTGTTTTGGATTTTGGGAGGAGTCAGCTGTTAACAGTGTTAGTGCTAAATCCTGTTTCGAGAATGTGTTAAAGTGGAGAAGGTACATAGTTGACATATTTATGGTGTGGTTGGGGGGCTATTCGGAGTTCCAGGAATTTGTGAGGTACCAACATGAAAGTAATGATGACCTCAAATTCACCGTGAACCAAAGCAGAAGTGAAACTTCTTTTCTGGACATACTCACCAAAAGGTAACAGAATGGTAAAAATATCTATGATTAGAAAATGAGCTTGAAAAATACTGTATGCTGATTGGTTGTGAGCCCTGTTCAGGCATACATTTATTTTTCCATAATGCCCACTGAAAAATAAGTCCCAGTTGGCAGTGCTCACTTTCCTAACCATGTCCGTGTCCCCATGGCTGCCATTTAGTCTGCTCGCTTAGCGAGCAACACCCCTCTATAATTTACCGAATGTGCCTCCTCCACACTCACCCACAACAGAAAGACAAGCTCAACATTAATGTGCCACAAAGTGACACCCTTTAATAATATTTTCCCCATTAAAAAAAACATTTTTTTTACTTAAAACTACTTGCCATTTAGTAGTGCTAGCACATGTCTTGCTCAGCGCTAGCGTGAGACAACTCGAATCACCTTAGCTGCACCCATGCTCAACCCAAACACAGGAAAGAAACAGTAACATCATCTTTTAAACTACAGTGTTACTGTGCTGAAATGTTCCTCTACCCGATCACACACCATCTGCTCTCTGCACTTCACCCCATTGTGTGACTTGGTTACACAACACAGACTCTCCAATATAAGGGAATGAAAATAACATCAATAAACAAACAGCACCAGCAAGCTTGTAGGAGACAGGACTTAGCAGTGAAGGAAAGGGAAGCACCAGTCAGTAAACAAAACAACAGTTAAGTACTGCAGTGCCCTCTACTGGCAAGTATGCCTGTAGAGGGACTACTTTACCAAAAAAAAAGACTTTCAATTGCTTTCTAGTAATTTTTTAATATATATGTTTCTTATTTTCACATATAGTACATAGAAATGTCACACGTAGCCCATTTTCTAAGGACAAAAATACCCTTCAGGTTGGGTGGTATTGGGATATACTGTACCAGACCTTCCAGGGACTACCCTGGGCAGTCCAGTATATCCCAATACCACTCACAGTATTGGGTATTATTACTTACATATGTATCAAAAGCCAACTGACTGTAATACCATTCGGTTTGCCAACACTCACTGGTCTCTCGGCTGGCACCCTGGCATGGTGTGCTAGCTATCTTGACACTCGATCCCAGTGTGTCAAGATTAATAGCACACTCTCCGACACCCATCCCATTCTCTCTGGGGTCCCCCAAGGCTCCATCCTGGGCCCCCTTCTCTTCTCGCTGTATCTGAACACCCTGCCCAGTGCATGCTCTGGCAAAATTCTGCTGTATGCAGACGACGCTGTCCTTTTTGCCACCCACCGTAATCCCATCTCCCTACAGGACTCCCTACAGCAGTCTTTCAACAGTGCCGAGGCTTGGTTTAAGGAGTGCAGACTCGTCATCAATCTTAAGAAACCAAAACTATGCTCTTTTCACCCCCAAAACAAAGCTAGCAACCACCCACTCTATATCCTTCCAAGCACCAACCAACCACTGGAACAAGTCTGCTCTACAAATACCTTGAGGTTTCACCTTGATTCAGCCCTCACATTTCACAACCCACATCGACGCCCCTAACATCTGCCACCAACACACGGCTTGGCATCCCTGTTCATACATAAAACCACCTTCCACCAAATGCTTTCCCGCTAGCTGTTACATCGTCCGTTCTGTCCCTTGTAGACTATGGTCACCAGTATACGGTGTGCCGACACCACTGCACTCAACAAAATTCACCTAACCTGAATAAAGCGTGCAGATTGATTACTGGTGCCCCAGGCTCACACACACCTGTCAGCTATATGTCAATGCTAACCTGCTTACCCTGGATGAACGGCTCCGATACCAGACCTGTCTCCTCACCAAAAAAACCCTACTCGGGCTCTCCCCCCCTGGGGTAACGGCATCCATCCACCAGAGCCCTCCCACCATTGCAACACGGTCTTCCTACAAGACCACTCTAAAGGTCCCCAGAACGAGAACCAGCCGTGGCCAGAGGTCTTTCAGCTATAGAGCCCCAACCTGGTTTAACTCTCTCCTGCCACCATCACCAATGCCATCACCATCTCCACATTCAAAACCGCACTGAACCACATCTTCAGCACTCGTAACTGCTCCTGTCTCTGAACATAGCCTCCACCTCTTTCTCTTCTTGACAATGCCCCCGGCAGCCTCCACCCTACCATCCCTCCACCACTTCCCTGTACACCATGCCTAGGTTTAACCTGGCCAGTGCCAGCTGTTTTCAATGTTTATCTACCAGAATGCTCACTTGATACCGACTTGTGTAATACCTGTTATCAATTACATGTACCCTGTACCCAATTGTATTTGTCTGACCACTATGTGACGTGGCACCTCTGGTGAATGCCTATTGATTTTTGCAAATCTTTGCTATGTAACCGAAACGCAATGTATGTCTTTATGTGACGAAGTACCTTTGGAAACGAGCCTCTGGCTCAAAGGTTGTAAACTGATTCTTAAATAAATAAAAAAATAAATAACAGTTGCCACCCCACCACACCACACTATAAATAATGTCCCAAGGAATCAACACCATCAGGCAAGAAGAAACTGCAGTGAGCAGGAAGACTACATGAGGGAGTCAACTAACTTAGAAAAAAGATTCCAGGGGAAGGGGTTATAGCATGAATGTTGTTGGTAAAGCAAAATTGTATGGGAACAGGCTGCAGAGAGCAACCACTTTGGTACAAAAACAAAAGTGGAGAAAACTGATAAAATTCATTTTGTCTCCAAATATAGTACAAGAGCATGGAAGGTACATGTAAGGCAGATTGTACATAAGATTGGTACATTTTGGGATCAGGCAATTGGCTGAGGTAGGTAGCAAAGAACAGTCCCAGAGTAGTCTACAGAAGAGCAAAGAATTTAAGTGATTTCCTCACTCACTCTGTACAGCCCTTAGAGAAACCCAGAAATGCACTACCCCTGCATAATGGTTGCAGATGTTGTGGTCACTGCAATACTGCTCTGTTCCGAGGGAAGGTAGCAGCTTCTTGAACCCACACAGCAACCAGCAGCTTCATATAAAGGATTGTATTGCATGGGTTTTCACTTTTTCCATAGAGAAACAGTAACGCTTGAAACCCTTAATACAATTGATTCTAACATTCTTTTTCATAACACTAATGATCTCTGCATATATATATATATATATATATATATTCCGCCTATGAATTTCTCCTCATTAAAATCTCCCTTCCCTTTTCCCTCCCCATCTTTGTTGCCAGTGTATATTGCTGCCATAGCATAACTCCATCCACTATTACTGAACTTTTCTCCACTATCTCCTCTCATGCCTCCACCGGGGAACTCCTCATTCTTGGGGACTTTAATAAAAATTGGCTCTCTCCTTCTAATACCAAACTGTGTGATAACATCAAAGCCCTTAACCTCTCCGAAATAATCTCTGATCCTACTAACTTGAACCTTAAAACTTTAAATCACACTCTTCTGGACTGGGCCCTCGCCTCATACCCCCATAGAAGTACTGCATCAGGCACCCTCCCGGATGCCCTCAGTGACCACCATATGGTGTAGTGCATTCGCATGGTTCACTGCCCCAAAGCCCCACCCAAATTCATGCAGATTTGCTCTTTCTGGTCCTTGGACCTCTCCTCATTTTACGAGGTTCTAGCAGCTACATACTGATCACCTATATCCACTTGCCAGCTCCATAGACTCGGCGTTAAACTTCTTCTCAACATGCTTTATGTCCATTTGGGATCATCACGCCCCACTTAAGAAAACCTTGGTCCGAGGCTCTCACCTCCCCTAGATCTCTGCTGAGCAACTAGCTTGCTTGGGGGCATGAGATCCGGCCTGGAACCTTCACATATCTTCTGGGTCCCCTGCTGATTACCACAGATATCAAACTTTATGCAATGTGTGGACCAGGGCAACTAAACTCACCAAGGCTGATTATTTTACTTCCACCTTTCAAAACAACATTAACCACCTATCCAAGTTGTGGAAGGTCATCCACTCCCTTTTCTCCCCTCCCACCCAGTCTACCCCCTCTTCCCTTAAGGTGAGTGGGGCCACCATCTCTGAACCCTCTGATGTTGCTGCTGAATTTAACAACTTCTTTATCACCTGTGCCTCCACCCTTCTCCCCTCCTTTCTCTCTCCCCCTCTCATCACCCTCTACCCTCCTCCTTCTCTTTCTCCACTGTTTCACCTGATGAATCCCTTAAAGCCCTACTTGCTATAAACCCTACAAAGGGCACTAGCCCAGATGGTCTGGACCCAAAGTTCTTGCACCTCTCTGCCTCTGCTATTTGCCACCCTATTGCTCTACTCCTCAAACTCTCTTTCTCTCTGGATTCAGTTCCCTCTTCCTGGAAATCAGACACTGTCATTCCCCTCCCTAAGGATGGTGACACCTCAGCTCTGGGCAACTACCGCCCTATTTCTCTTCTCCCTACCCTTGCTAAACTCCAAAAGCATGTGGTACTCTCTCAACTCTCCACATTTCTTCACTCATCTTCCTCCCTCACCTCTTTCCAGTCTGGTTTCTGTAAATCTCACTTCACATCTCCCTCCCTCCCTCCTCAGGCTCCCTGATGCCATCCTGACCGGTATGGACCAGGGCTTGGTTACCTCTGTTATCTTCGTCGATCTGGCCAAAGCCTTCGATGCTGTAGCCCACCCCCTCCTCCTAGCCCAGCTCTCTGCTGCTGGGCTCTCTACTCAAGCCACAGATTGGTTCTGTTCCTATCTCATGAGCAGAACTCAAGCTGTCAAAACTGGCAACTCCTTGTCAACCCCCTTCCTACCTACACTGGCATCCCCAAGGCTTAGTGCTCAGACCCATCCTCTTCTCCATCTTTCTAAATTCCCTCCCCTCTGCATGTACATTGGCATCCATACACATGTATTTTAATGACACTGTCATATTTGCCTCAGGATCCTTCATGCCAGACCTGACAAGTAGACCCCAACTGGCTTTCACCAATATCCAGCACTGGTTCCAGTCAAATCAGCTTTCCTTAAATGCAAAAAAACTGTCTCTATGACTTTTGGTACCAAACAAAAACTCTCTAAACTTCCAGCCCTGCCCTCCTTCCACACTCTGGATGGGACTAGTCTTGAAAACATCATAACTTTAAAGTACCTAGGAGTTTCGCGTGACAGTCACCTAGACTTCTCTGTTCATGTGGACTACTTACACAAAAAGCTTCACCCTAAACTTGGTGTGCTGTATAGGAACCGAGGGTACATCCCTGTGCCGACCCACAGAGCCATTATGCAGTCTACCCCCTCTTCCCTTAAGGTGAGTGGGGCCACCATCTCTGAACCCTCTGCTGTTGCTGCTGAATTTAACAACTTCTTTATCACCTGTGCCTCCACCCTTCTCCCCTCCTTTCTCTCTCCCCCTCTCATCACCCTCTACCCTCCTCCTTCTCTTTCTCCACTGTTTCACCTGATGAAGCCCTTAAAGCCCTACTTGCTATAAACCCTACAAAGGGCACTAGCCCAGATGGTCTGGACCCAAAGTTCTTGCACCTCTCTGCCTCTGCTATTTGCCACCCTATTGCTCTACTCCTCAAACTCTCTTTCTCTCTGGATTCAGTTCCCTCTTCCTGGAAATCAGACACTGTCATTCCCCTCCCTAAGGATGGTGACACCTCAGCTCTGGGCAACTACCGCCCTATTTCTCTTCTCCTACCCTCAACAACTCCAAAAGCATGTGGTACTCTCTCAACTTCCACATTTCTTCACTCATCTTCCTCCCTCACCTCTTTCCAGTCTGGTTTCTGTAAATCTCACTTCACATCTCCCTCCCTCCCTCCTCAGGCTCCCTGATGCCATCCTGACCGGTATGGACCAGGGCTTGGTTACCTCTGTTATCTTCGTCGATCTGGCCAAAGCCTTCGATGCTGTAGCCCACTCCCTCCTCCTAGCCCAGCTCTCTGCTGCTGGGCTCTCTACTCAAGCCACAGATTGGTTCTGTTCCTATCTCATGGGCAGAACTCAAGCTGTCAAAACTGGCAACTCCTTGTCAACCCCCTTCCTACCTACACTGGCATCCCCAAGGCTTAGTGCTCAGACCCATCCTCTTCTCCATCTTTCTAAATTCCCTCCCCTCTGCATGTACATTGGCATCCATACACATGTATTTTAATGACACTGTCATATTTGCCTCAGGATCCTTCATGCCAGACCTGACAAGTAGACCCCAACTGGCTTTCACCAATATCCAGCACTGGTTCCAGTCAAATCAGCTTTCCTTAAATGCAAAAAAACTGTCTCTATGACTTTTGGTACCAAACAAAAACTCTCTAAACTGCCAGCCCTGCCCTCCTTCCACACTCTGGATGGGACTAGTCTTGAAAACATCATAACTTTAAAGTACCTAGGAGTTTCGTGACAGTCACCTAGACTTCTCTGTTCATGTGGACTACTTACACAAAAAGCTTCACCCTAAACTTGGTGTGCTGTATAGGAACCGAGGGTACATCCCTGTGCCGGCCCACAGAGCCATTATGCAGAGAATGATTATTCCCATCTTTGACAACGGTGACACTATCTGTGCTAGCGCTCCCAATTCTACCCTGGCCAGACTGGATCCACTCTTCCACTCATTCTGTAGGTTTGCCTTGATTGCCCCCCTCCTCTCAGTCCCACCACTGCCACCTCTACTCCTCTCTCTCTCCTTTTCCTTCCTTGATGCCAGATGGCTTGTTCATTGCTCCTCTCTTATTACTAAGTACTGGCTGGGCTCCCTCCCATCCTACCTTATGTCTCTTCTCTCCTTCCCTTCAAACTCCTCCTACTCTCTCTGTAGCTCTAACCTCTGCTCTCTAACTCTCCCATCCAGGCGGACCTCAGCTGGGCAAGCTGCTTTCTCTTTCCACCTTCCCAAACTCTGGGACTCCCTCCCTGGCCCTATTCATCCGGCTACCTCCATCCACTCCTTCTCCAGTTTTATGTGCAATTACTCCACCCTGCCTGTAACTGCCCCTGACTCCCCCTGTTATTGCCCCCATACATTTCTCTTCCTGGGTCTCAACCCCCATTCTCTTCCCCAACCCCTGACTCTCATACTAAATATCTCCTCCTACCACCATTCCTCTACCTCCTATACCTACCTACACTAATTCTGGACCTCCCTTGTCTCCTTCCTATGATCTAGCTTCTCCTTTCTCCCCAGCTCTACTCTTTGCCCTTTGCTAGACTACCCATAGCCACTTGCACTAACCTGGTTCATCCCATATTCTTGTAGGCAAATGTTACTTACTGCTGTTGCAGTATGTTCTGTAAATAATTCCTATGTACAGTATATGCTATTGTACATTCAGGTGGAGATATTCAAAGGGGTTGCACCTGGCACAACTGAGTTGAGCCAGTGCAACCTCATAAATGTACCCCGGAGCAATATTCAAAAGGGGGAATTGCACAGCACAACTCCCGATCTGCCAGGGAGCAAAGATAATGATGCAGCACATCTCCAGGGGGTGTGCCCATTTATATGCGGCACATCCGCAGTTCCGAAGGAACTGGAAGGGGACAGGATCAGTTGTGTTCCAGGACAGTAGCTGCTGCTTGTTGTTTTTACAGGGTTCTTGTGGATTTTACTTGGTAGAAGGTTATTTTGATTGTGTTTTTAGTGACGCTGATTGAATTGGAGACCTGTTTCCTTTGGCAGCAAACATATTTTGGGGGCTTTGAGTTGAATTTTGATTCATTGTTGCTGACTTCAGTAGCTGCAAAGATTACTGCATAGTGGGGGAAGGGTGTTAATGGTCTGGCCAGGTCTCACTCAGCTAATTGACTGGAGGCAGAGCTGAATCAGGTTTGTGGTGTTGGCTGCTTTGTCTCCTCAGAAGGAACTGGAAGCGGACAGGATCAGTTGTGTTCCAGGACAGTAGCTGCTGCTTGTTGTTTTTACAGGGTTCTTGTGGATTAACTTGATAGAAGGTTATTTTGTTTGTGTTTTTAGTGAAGCTGATTGAATTAGAGACCTGTTTCCTTTGGCAGCAAACATATTTTGGGGGCTTTGAGTTGAATTTTGATTCATTGTTGCTGACTTCAGTAGCTGCAAAGATTACTGCATAGTGGGGGAAGGGTGTTAATGGTCTGGCCAGGTCTCACTCAGCTAATTGACTGGAGGCAAAGCTGAATCAGGTTTGTGGTGTTGGCTGCTTTGTCTCCTCAGAAGGAACTGGAAGGGGACAGGATCAGTTGTGTTTCAGGACAGTAGCTGCTGCTTGTTGTTTTTACAGGGTTCTTGTGGATTTTACTTGGTAGAAGGTTATTTCTTTGCTTTCTTACTTCTAAGGGGCTAGCAGGGTATTGTTGTGGGGACTGTTGAAAGTTTGAAAACTGGTTTGGTGGCTGTAAGTGGGCTCATTTGTTGGATGTTTCACTGTGTAACAGGCTGCGCTGGTGGAGGCCTATTTCTTCTGATTTAAAACCTATTTGGTGGGATTTGCTTGGGCCTGGTATTTGGCTGCTGGGCTTGGAGGAGAGACAGGGCTGATACACCTCTCTTGAGTCGGGTGTCTGCCCAAATACCCACCTCCCCACCCTCCCTCCTCCCCTCCCTCCCAGAGTTCTGCTAATTTATAGGGGAACACCTGCCTTGCAATTGAGGAAAAGGCTGCAGGTGCAGCTCATGTAGTTCTAGCCACTGGGGGTTGGATTTAAAGGCCAGGAGAGAGGAGCTTAGGGAGTTGTTCATTTCCCTTATAAGTTTACTGTGTTGTACTGCACCTGGTAACAGGGTTACCGGTGTACTGTGGGACTGTATCTAAGATTAGTGGGTGACCTGATTAGGCAGTAGGGGTGTATCTTGGACTGGGAGGAACCTGGTGGCTCACCCAAGGAAACCTACTTGGAAGGGGATGGAACCACATGGCATTAGGGCCGGCATCTTTGGGAGGGTGGTGGGGTGCATAGGGTGTGGAGCAGCCATGATACTGGACTGGGCTTGGAAGTTTGGTGGTTGCCCAGTGTGCTACCAGCTGGCACAGCTTAGGGAGGAGGTTGAGGGGATTAGGAGACAGCTGGGGAAGGAGGGAGGTATGGTTGGGAAGGGGCAGGGATCTCCACAGGGTTGCACCAAGCACTGGGGCAGGGCATAGGGAAAGGAGTGCAGGAGAATACTCAGGGGTCACATAGGGACCCTGGAAGAGGGGGACCAAAAGGACACTACCAAGGAAGCAGGCAGGTAACTGGGGACCCTCACAAAGGAGGGACAGAGGGACAACATTCTCAGGGAAGTAGGCAGAGCCAGGGCTGGACAGAAGGAAGCAAGGCGGGAGGTGGATCAGATCTACACTTAGTAACCGCTCAATTCTCTTTCTTCTGCTGAGGATGAGGGGGTGATGTAGCCATGACAGGGGTGGTTAGAGATGGAAAGGAGTGGGGGGCAGGAGGCAGGGGCCAGATAGCAGGAGGAACAGGGGAACCTGGAATGCAGGAAAATGGGGGGAGCAGTGAATCAGAGCAGGAGGAGCTGGGGGAAGAGGGAGAAAAGCGCAATGAGAAGGACCAGTTGGGAGGAAAGGTAAAGGAGAAGGACCAGAAGTTCAAGGAGGATTTAGTAAAGGGAGCTGAGGGTTTAGGCCAGGGGAGCACAACAAGCAAGGAGGGACTAAATGGAGACAGCAAGGAAGGGAGGACGAGCCAGGCTAGTTTAGCAGATGGGGGAGAAGGATCAGTTGCGAGCAGTGAGGGGGGAGTTAGCAAGGTACAGAAGGATACTCAGGAGGAGGAGAGGCATAGGATTGGAGGGGAGGTCAGGGTAAATAGAGGAGGTGGCATGTGGCACCCAGATAGGGGAGGAACAAGGAGCCGCTGGGTGGAGGGGCCAGTAGAAAGGATGAGGGACATGGAAGGGGGAATAGAGGAAAAGGAGCAGTCAGAGTGCTCCTGTTGGGGATTCTATGATCAGGGTATCAAATGGGATAGGGAGGGAGCAAGCCAGTTAGAACAAAATGCTTCCCTGACTAACGGCACAGGGCTGGGCACCCAGGTATCAGCTGGCAAAGGATTGTGGGGGTTCCCGGACATATTGGTCCACCTGGGTACAAATGACATTGAGGGAAATAGCGAGCTAGAGATGCAGGCAAGATTCAGGGAGCTTGCCAGGGTCTGTCATGACATAGGATGCACAGTTTCCTTCTCAGAAATCCTGACGGTGCCAAGGGCTAGTGGGGAGCACAAAAGGAAGATTAGGGAGATAAACCAGTGGATCAGGGAGTGGTGTGAGGCCAGAGGGTATTGGTTGATTGGGGATTGGGGGGAGACCTGGAGAGGATAAGGAGCTGTATGCTAGAGATAGACTCCATCTCAATTTGGAGGGGAGGGGAATCCTTAAGTTGAAAATAGAGAGGTTCATTGGTGAAAAGTGGGGTTTAAACTTGTGAAGGGGGGAGGGATGGGAGAAAAGGCTGTCAAGGGCTGCCGATAAAGGAGGACTATGTCTCCATCCCCTGGGGAGCTGGAGGATTGCGGAAAGGCTGACTGGTAAAGGCAGACCAGGGAAAACAGAACCCCAGGGGAACACGAGCAGGGGAAATGGAACTATAGGAAAGGGTGGAAGGTAGTCTTGTTAAATGCCAGGAGCTTGGCAATAAAATGCCTGAGCTCCAGGCGATGCTAACTGAGGGAGCAGTAGATGTGGCAGCGTCACTGAGACCTGGGCCACTGCAGGACATGACCGGACCTGAACCTGAAGGGCTACACTATGTTCAGGAAGGACGGGGAGGGAAGGGGAGGAGGGGTAGCAATGATAGTCAAAAACTGCATTGGCATAGGGGGAGTAGAGGAGGCGGAGGGAACCGTGGAAGCAATTTGGGTCACCTTGATAAAAAGGGGTGGGCAAGAGAGTAAAAATAGGAGTGGTGTATAGACCCCCTGCCCTGGCGGAGGAGCTGGAGGAGAGTCTGGTGGCAAATGTTGGGAGACACTGCAGACTGGGAAGAGGAATGGTGGTGGTGTTGGGGGACTTAAACATGCCAGGAACAGACTGGGAGACTATGACATCTTCTGTGACCAGGGAACAGAGGTTGTTGGATGTCTTTCAAGATGCGTTTCTAACTCAGCAGGTGGGGGAACCGACCAGGGAGGCGCAGGTACTGGATGTGGTCCTGGCAGACAGTGTCCAGATTAGGGGCCTGGAGGTAAGGGACCCGTTGGCAGGGAGTGACCATGCCACGGTCTGGTTCTGCCTGGACCTAGGAGGGCTAGAAAGCTGCACAAAGACGGAGGTAACTGACTTCAGGGGAACGGATTTTAAGGAAATGGGAAGGATCCTTAAGGAGCATTTGGATGGGATTGGATCAGACATGGATGCTGATAGTAGGGGAGAAATCATCAGGAGAGAGGTACAAGATGCTACAAGCACCTGTGCAAGAGTAAGACGAAAATGTGGTAGGGCCCGAAAACCCTGCTGGTGGACCAGAGAGGTCCAGGAGGTGGTGCAGGGAAAGAAGGCAGCCTATAGGCAATTCAAGTGCTCAAGGAGTGAAAGGGATCGAGGGGAGTATGAGCTGATTGCTAGAAGGGCCACTAGGGTGGTGAGGGCGGCTAAGGCAAGGAAGGAGCAGAACCTGGCCAGGAAAATCAGGAGAGGGAACAAGGGGTTCTTTAGATACATTGAAGAAAAACGAAGGGTGAAGGGGCAGATTAGCAGGATTAAATTAGGGGAGAGATGGGCACAAGACCCGGGATCAGGCTGAGGTACTAAATGAGTACTTCACCTCAGTTTCACCAAGAAAATGGGGAAGCGATCATACATGGGAGGAGAGAGATACTGAGGAGGGGGACCCTACCGATTGGCGGGTCTGGGGAGAGGGGAGGCATCACTGGCAGGAGGGGGAGGGCTAAGCAGGAGAAGAGGTACTGGAAGTGGAAATCACAGCAGAGAGAGTGAGGGAAGCCCTCAGCCCCTTAAGATGGAGAAAGCACCGGGCTGGATAAATTACATCCCAGAGTGCTGAAGGAACTTGGATGTCCTGGCGAAACCCCTGGCGGAGCTTTTCACCATCTCTGAGGACAGGTGGGTGCCCCCAGGACTGGAAGGTGGGCATATAGTGTCCATCCACAAGGGGGATCAAGGAGGTGGCAGAGAACTCAGGCCTGTCAGCCTGACATCGTGGTGGGCAAGGTGATGGAGGGCATTGTCATGAGAGGCTGGGGGACCTGAAAGTCAGGGTGCCTGGACGATAGACAGCATGGATTCGTCTCGGGGAAACCGTGTCAGACAAACCTTGTGGAGTTCTATGACTGGGTGATGAGTGCCTTGGACCTTGGTAGACCAGTGGATGTCCTCTTTCTAGACTTCAGCAAGGCATTTGTTCCTCACATGGGCCTGTTGGATAAGCTGGGAGAAATGGGGGTGGGGAACCAGATGATCAGATGGATAGGCAATTGGCTCCAGGACCGGACCCAGAGGGTCGTAGTTGGTGGGATAGTCTCATCCCCAAAGAGGGTCATTAGTGGGGTCCCACAGGATCAGTCTCTGGGCTCCCTGTTCAACGCCACGCCTCTAACATAAGGACAGGAATCAGGAGGAGATGAGTCTCTTAGCGGATGACTCAAAACTGGGGGTGGTGGATGGGAAGGAGGAGGGTGGCCCTACAGGGGACCTGGAGGCTCTGGAAGATGGTCTAGAAAGTGGAAGCTGAAGTTCAATGCAGGAAATGCAAGGACTTCACCTGGGGGCCAGAACCCCGGCCAAGTGTACACCCTGGGGGGAATGCTACAAGTCTCGATGGCTGAGAGGGACCTGGGGTGGTGGTGGATGTCAAAATGAACAACTCAGAGACTTGTAGGAGGGCAGCAGCCAAGGCCAACAGGATGCTGGGATGCATCACTAGGGGGATCACCTCCAGAAGGAGGGAAGTGATGCTCCCTCTGTATAACTGCTTGGTGAGGCCACACCTTGAGTACTGCGTACAGTTTTGGAGGCCACACTTAAAGAGGGACATTAAACTCCTGGAGAGGGTCCAGAGGAGGGCAACTAAAATGATTTGGGGCTTGGGGGACAGGACCTATGAGGAGAGGCTCAAAGAGCTAAATATGTACACATTGGAAGAGAGAAGGGACCGGGGGGACATGATAGAGGCTCTCAAGTACATGAAGAGGGTAAATAGGGGAGGAACAGTCAGGGTGCTTCAAGGAAGGAGGAGGGGCCACTAGAGGGCATGGGTGGAAGCTGGAGGGGAAGATTCAGGAGAGAAAGAAGGAGGTGCTACTTCACTGAGAGGGTGGTGGAGCCATGGAATGCACTGCCTAGGGGCTGGTGGAGGCAAAGACGGTGGAGGGGTTCAAGAGGGGCTGGGACAGGTACAGGGGAAGGGTTCTGGAAGCAAAATCCAATGCAGCAAGAATATCTGGAACTGGGAAGGGAGAAGCCAGAGAAGGCGAGAGGGGCAGCAAGGTCAGCACCCAGGGTGGGGGCTGACAAATCGAGCAGACTCGAAAGACCATTAGGCCTATTCTGCTGGCATTTTAGTATGTTAGTATCCCTATATTCAGCCAGGGATGGGCGGCGAATCTGCAGGCACATCACAGAGATGTGCTGCACACCTGGGCACAAAGTTGAGCCCATAAAAAATGGCTCAACTGGTAGCCACCCACAGGCGAGCTGCCATAATGCAAGGTGCATCACAGAAGTCGCTAGCCATGGGTGGCTTCCCCCCAGAACACTGTACACAAGCATTCATGAAAATCCCTGGTGGTCCAGTGGGTCCCTCTCGCCATCCCATAATCCTGATCACCACAAATTAATGCCTTTTAAAGTCCCTGGTAGTCTAGTGGTACCCCCCTCACTGCCCATAACCCCGATCACCTGAAATAACATTTTTGTAACCTCCCTGATAGTCTAGTGGTATCCCCTCCCTGCCCATAACCCTGATCACCCGAAATAACATTTTTGTAACCTCCATGGTAGTCTAGTGGTACCCCCCTTCCTGCCTGTAACCCCAGTCACCCAAAATAACATTTTTCTAACCTCTCTGGTAATCTAGTGGTACCCCTCCTGTAACCCCCATCACCAGAGAGTGTCCAGATCAATCCCTGGTAGTCTAGTGGTCCTTCCACCTCCCCCACACAGGACCCCAGCCCACCCAGCTCCCCGATCCTCAGCTGGCAGCAATCCCACCCGTGATACCGTGGCCACTGAATGACAGCTCACAGTATCGCCGCAGCCTTATTGGTCCGCACTGTGGACCAATGGGCTTGCAGTACATACTGTAATAGTCATTCAAAAGATTTCAACAAAGTTGTGATTGACTATTACAATATGCACTGCAAGCCCATTGGTCCACAGTGTGGACTAATGAGCTTGCAGACGATACTGTAAGCTGCCATTCGGCAGGCAGCCACAGAGGAATGCGGGTAGGAATGCTGCCCCCCAATGACTGGGGGGAGCTGGGTGGAAGGGGGTCTTGTGTGGGTGGTGGGGGGACCACTAGACTACCTGGGATATACCTGGACACTCTCTCAGAGATCGGGGTTATGAGCAGGGAAGGGGTACAGCTACACTACCCGGGAGGTTACAAATATGTTATTTCTGGTGATCGGGGTTTTGGGTGGGGAAGGGGTTACCACTACACTACCTGGGTTAGTATTTCAACAATACAATGGTGATCGGAGGTATGGGATGGGGAGGGGGGAACCACTGGACCCCCAGGTAACTTAGGAATGTATTGATTCGGTGATTGGTTGTACAGGATGGGGTGGGGGTACTACTGCGGTCTCTGGTACAGGGACCACATGCTGTGCAGGGAACCAGGCACATTTCAATTGCCAATCCTGCACAACACATGCAAATGGGGCCATAATGACATGCAAATGGCCCCATTTGCACCTTGCATGCATAATAGATCCATTTGCATATACAGGTCTGAAAATCTGGAAATTGCAACTGGCGCAGCTCCAGTTGCGCTGGTGCATTCCCATTCCAGGTATGCAGGCCTGTCTGAGGGATGCGCCAGTGTATTGTATTTGCTCCATGTGCATTCTTTCATATATTCAGAAGGGATGCGCCATAGCACATCCCTTTTGAATATATCCCTTTGTTGCTCCAGTGAACTCAGTTACACTGTGCAACCTCTTTTTCTATTGCCAGGCGCACTTCTGAATATCAGGCCCTCAATGCATATTACTCAATGTTTAATTTATGATATATTGTATAAAAGTGTGCATTAATATGAGTGCACATTCTCTGTAAATATTTTTACGCTGTATGGATATGTGTTTCTCCCTCTCCCCTCTCCCCCAAGATGCTTCTGGAAATTAATTGTTTATGGCTCAGTATGTCTCTCCTGATGAAACTTTTGAAATATATATATATATATGTTTATTTATAAAATGGGGAGGTAAAACCATAGAAATTCCACTAACATGATTGGACAGAATGCATCACATGACAGTGCATTATTTCCCCAACGACCGCACACCTCCCAGCGTGACTGCATGCCTGAACTACTTTTTACCCTCCAAAACCTTCTCACCAGTAGTGAGATCATTCCACATCTACCACAGATAGGCACCCACATGCCAAAGTTTAAACAAACACTGACTGGAAAAAAAAAAAGAGGTTTGTATTCCTATTTCTTTTCATTTACTATTCTTAGAATAAAGTCATCCTCTTTACAGGGAGGAAAATGAGTGGGGACCACTTTCACTTTTATCAGTGACATGTAGCATGACCAAGTGTGGTCAATAATGGTACCTGATAAGCAGGCAGACATTGAAAGCAAGTCCCTCAGTGTGAAAAAGCAAAGTAACTGCATTTTACCTTATTTTTATTGAGAACTGTCTAAAAGAAGAAGCGAGCTGAAGCGAGTGGTAGACAGCACTTTCCCTTTTATCACTGATGTGTAGCATAACCGAGCGTGGTCAAAACTGATACGTAATGTGCAGCCAAACAGTGAAACTAAGTCACACTCTGTAGCAGAAAAGCAAACAAACTGTGCACTTCAGCTTATTTAAATTTAAAATCATGTAAAAAAGCTGCCGTGTGAAGCAGGCGGAGAGCTAGCGCAGAGCGAGATTGTTGGCAGCGTCGGAGACGTAACACAGGGCAGAGCGAGTGTTCCTCTAGTAACAGTTGCTAGAGCAACACTCGCTCTGCCCTGCATTACGTCTCCGACGCTGCCAACACTCTCGCTCTGCACTAGCTCTCTGCCTGCTTCACACAGCAGCTTTTTTACATGATTTCAAATTGAAATAAGCTGAAGTGCACAGTTTGTTTGCTTTTCTGCTACAGAGTGTGACTTAGTTTCACTGTTTGGCTGCACATTATGTATCACTTTTGACCACGCTCGGTCACACTACACGTCACTTATAAAAGTGAAAGTGCTGTCTACCACTAGATTTAGCTTGCTTCTTCTTTTAGACAGTTCTCAATAAAAATAAGGTAAAATGCAGTTACTTTGCTTTTTCACACCGAGGGACTTGCTTTCAGTGTCTGCCTGCATATTAGGTACCATTATTGACCACGCTCGGTCACGCTACATCTCACTGATAAAAGTGAAAGTGTTCCCCACTCTTTCTCCTCCCTCTAAAGATGACGACTTTATTCTAGGAATACTAAATCAAAACAAAAAGAAATACAAACCTTTTTTTCTTTTTTTTTTTTAATTCTTATGCCACACAGGGACTACTTTTTTGCTCTCCCACAAAATATTTATTTCCATTTTATAAGATAGATAATTCATTTAGTGTAGGAAACAGCCTGATATACGCATGCCTTGTGTTGGAACGCACTCGCCTGTGTCCTCGCGGTATCACAATCTCACCACAAGGCATGTGATATCAGAGCGCCACCGCACATCCTAGAGTGGATTATCTATTACATATATATATATATATATATATATATATATATTTTTAACAAGATACTTTTAATTGAAAGAATTTTCAAATTACAAAGACAGTATTGAAAACACAATACAATGTGCAGAGGCCAAACAGTTGATCACTTTACAACAAAGCAGTTCAATATGACAAACATGGCATGCTACTGTGAAGCAGAACTAAATGATCCAAATATGGCTGTTTACTACACGGTACACTGAAGAGTATAGTGTCTAAGCTATCGGCATATTACCAAGATTTTTAATTACGTATTTGGCTGGCATCCTACCTCTTCTAGAAGGAGGGTATACTGTAGATATGCCACTGAGGGTGAAAGGAGTAATCATCCCTTTGTTTGAGTAGGCTATGCAGGGTTACCTGGCTAGGTGGTAGGCAGGAAGCAGAGGTAGAAGTGCAGGAAAGGGTCCAATTTTTTTTTTAGTATATTCCCTGCTTGTCTACAGCAGTGAAGGACAGTCTCTCAAAGAGAGCCAATTTGGATAGAGCAGAGTGCCAGGCGATCACTGGAGGGATATTCATCTGCCTCTAGGACATCAGTACACAGTGCCTGGCTTCCATAAGGGCCGCCAATAGTCAACATTGGAGTGGTTTGGACAGACTGGCTACTTGGGTGGGAATCCTCAAGACAATCAGTTTGGGGAATTCAGGATTGGCTGATGGATCAGATTTTGGAACAGTCAGTCAGTATTCCTTGCTACCAGTTGATGAGCCGAAGGTAGCTCCACAATCTGTAAGAGTCCTGCATCAGGTTGAAAACAGCACCAGCATGCTAAGTGAGGTGATAGGAACATTGAGTGCAGAGCTTGAGGAGTCCTATACCATCTGTGCATTATTTTAAGTTGAATTAGGTGGTTTTTAATATCTCTGTATGCATGGTGTGCCACTAATACACCAGTTTCTCAGTGTGTTCAAGGGATGGGGTGGCCCAATTCATGTTCCCATTTGGACTTACAAGCATCAAGGATAGGTTTCTGTGCATCTATAATGGTGGTGTATGATCTGCCAGCCCAGTCCCCAGAATGGGATGTAGGGTGTAACCTCTTCTGCCAGAGCCAGGGTGATTGGGGGTAGGAAGGTTTTCTCAAAGGCCTGTATGGCTGTGCTAATCTATAAAAATTTGCAGAAGTCTGAGTGAGGAAGTTCTGCCTTTGCCTGCAATTGTTGAAAGTAATGTAGGGTGTCAGAGTTGGGAACAGAGATTTCTACTATTAGTTTGTTGCCCTTCTCTTTCCATTAAGTCCACCTAATGGGTTTGCTACCAGTGTGGATATTGGGATTATGCCAGATGTAAGTCAGAGATCTGGGGGTGGGGACACTGGAGGATTTGGGGACAGTGATGAGCATCATGTATTTATCCTATGTTTGCAGAGTGGCAAGTATGATCAGTTGGGATAGAGTAATACCCATGAGCTTATGGTCTAATAGGGTGCCAAGACAGGGTACAGCTGCTATGTCTGTTTCCAATCTCACCCTTTGCAGGGAATCAATTGGGAGGGTGAGCCACCTTTAGGCCTGTGTCATACGGTATGTTAGAGCATACCCTTCGAACCATAGGAGACCAAAACTCACTTGGTTCTAGAGTGCCCTCAATTTTGCCTTACTCAATCGGGGGGAAGGGGTTGACTTCCCATAGATAATGGTTAAGAAGGTACTCTATCTTGAGAAAGATCTTATTAGGAATAATAATGGATATATTTCCAAATACATAGTAGAACTTCAATAGGATAAACGTGGAGAGCCTTGACTTTCCCCATCAATGTGAGATTTAGTTTGAACCAGTGCCATATTCTGTGATCAAGATCGGGGAAAGATATTTGCTGAGATTAGGTCCTCCCATTCGGTGGTGACTGTAATTCCCAAATACTTAAATCCATCATTAGCCCATGTGACCCCAGGCAGTAGCTACTGTCACAGAGGGAGTTTAGGGAGGCAATAGGGTTTTACTGAGACTGACAGATAGTCCTGATACGGCTGCAAAGTCAGAAATGACCTCCAAGGTTATTTATTTATTTAAAAGTGATTTACCACAAAAGGTATACTGAGTAAGGCTCATTTCCTGATGCATACTGAGGGAGAGGGTAAGGGAAGTGCAAAACAAGTAGATACACAGTAATACAATAATAAACAGTAGGTACAATAATATATAATTGTAAATAGGCTAGCAATGATAATACAGGAAAAATGAGACATCAGATAAGAAAACATCAAAAGCGAGAAGTACTAGGCACTCATTGGACTGTAACATCAGGAAAATATATAGGACAGAGTAGGAAAGTAGAAGAGAGAGAGTGCGAGACAAGAGGCGGGGACAGAAAGAAGAGGTTATGGGTTGTAGAGGAAGAGAGAGTAAAAAGAACAGATTCAGAATTCAAGATCAGTGGGTAGGGTGGATGAGAAAGGGCATAGAAAAAAATAATAGGATAATGGGAAAGTAAGGGGGTAGAAAGGGTGAAAGATGGTGGTATAGGTGAGAGAGAAGGAAGTATGGGAGCCGGAGTGGGGGAAGTGATGGAGGGGGAAGGGAAGGATGAGGAAAGTGATGGCAGTATAGAGGTAGGGGTAAGCCAGCAATAAGACACTATGAGGTTATGGCCTGATAAGAGCACACCCCAGGTGCGTTATAAGGCATGAGGCGCTTGCACCAAGTTCTTTTAGCGCCTGGGCGTGCTTTTATCAGGCCATAACCCACACCTCAGAGTGTCTTATTGTGCTTATAAAACGGGAAAAAAATTTCTACAAAAGAGTCACTTAAATGCTGAAGGAAGTTTATTTCTTTTTCTAAACCATTTCATTTTTTTTATTGTTTTGACATAAAATAGTTCCTTTATGGAAACATGAATTTCATTGAAATGTAAAGGTTTCAACAGTAAAGTAGTCATATAGTGGTTTTAAACTGTTTTTTGAAACTGGAACTGTTTTTTAAACAAATAAGTTAAGTTTAAATGTATTGTAAATCTTTTTAATAAAACAACTGCAACTTGTTAACAAAGCAACTGCAATTTGTACTGTATTAAAATGTTTTTACTTTCAAGTTCTTTTTGGTGAATGTTCGTTTTCACAGTTCATTTGCTGTAGTTTATAAACTGCACTTTTTTCATAGTGCAGTTTTGAATGATAAATAGTGCATTTTGGGTTTCTTTGGTGAAGGCTTGGTAGAGTGCGATCATTTCTGTGTTGTCTTCCAGGTTCTCGTTCTTAGGATCTCGGACCACACAGGATTTGTTGGTCATTGATTGTGAGGTGGAAGGCAGCATGGGATCTGTCATCGAGCTTGCAGGACTTGAACACTGTTGCATGGTAATTTGTTGTTTTGGATCTGTTTTTTCTTTGCGGTCTAAGATATTGCTCCAGTGTTTGCAGTCTTCTTGGGTGGCTGCCCAATTCGAACAAAGGCTGCACTCATTCTTGTAACCCGTCACGGCCATGATTTGATAGGATTCTAGGCCTGATTCAGACAGTAGCTGTACGGCTGTGGCCCGGACACTATGATTTGCGTACTGGGTTGAGAGAGCAGCCTCTTCACTTATTTTGCTCATGAGGTTTGCCAGGTAATTGACCCCAAGAGGTATATGGGTGTACCAGATGTCAGCAGATTGGTACTCCGTGGGTTGCAGGCAGCAGGGATGCAGATAGAAGGCTGAGGGGGGCAGGCGGCAGCTTGGATATATATTTTCTGAATGCTGAAACCGGACATAAATGATTATTTGAGATGGCATAAATAAAGCTGTGATGCTGGTGGTTTTCTGGTTCACTTTTTTATGTTTTTTTGTGACCTCATTAAAAGTTACGGTAATGAATTCTGTGCCGTCATCAGTATGCTTAATTTCAAAGTGGTCTGGCTTGAGTTGGTGCAGTCCTTCTCGCCCTCAGTGAGCAATACATAATTGAATATCCAGCCAGATCCTAAGTAGGAGCCCCCTTGGTGTTTCGACTGACAGGGCAGGAGATTTTTTTCAAGATTTCTAGATCTGCTTTTGATATGGGGGGAGTGATGTTTTCAGGTATCTTCCCCTCTCTCCTGTATCTTTTACAGATCAAGGTGAATATATTGTTTGCTGGCTTCATTAGGGGGTCTGTATGTAGATTTAAAGCTCTATTTATTGGTGGGCTGTTGATATGTCAGTTTAATCTGGCACGTATGGCTAGTAAGCTTGACAGTCTATACTCAGTCCCGTCACATTGCTGTACTTCAGCATAAAAATATGATCCTCTCTCTGTCCCCATTTGAGAGGGCGTACAGACTGCACATCGACACCACCACATTGAAGACCACCACAGTGACAGAATTCGACAGAAAGTGTTGGGTCACTGTGATGGTCCCCACTGGCACTGGCACTGGCACTGGCACTGCATCTCTTGGCGTTTCATCCCCTCCCTGAGGCAACTTCAACTCAGAGTTGTATATCTAGAGACCGGGGTGTGTGGGGGCAGAGACCCCCACATGGGGGGTCAGGGGGAGCATCCACTGAAGAAAACACACCAGCATCCCTGACAGTGCAATGCTGACACTCGGCATTGTGTCTGTCGCTGTCAAGGATGTCAGCAATGTAGATGTCAACTCACGACAGGTAAACCATTTGAGAGTAGAGATCTAAGATTGCTCCCTCCCAAGTGGGTTCCAACACTAGTTGTCTGAGGCATGACCCTTGTAGGGCATCGAGAATGATCCTGCTCTTGGATGTGGCTGCAGCAAAAGTGTTTCAGTTAACATCTGGCATATTCAAGTCCCCCATCAACAATATCTCCCCTTTTTCTTCCATTTTAAAGATGCCTTCTATTATTTCATAGTCCATTTCCTCCCCAAGAGATGGGGGTCTGTATATAACCCCCATGTGGATTGTGGTGCCATTTCCTGTTTCCAAGGTGACCCAGAGTGCCTCCTCTCCTCCTCATTTATCATTTAGTTCTGTTGCTTTGATCCCTTCCCTTTCACAAAGAGCTACTCCTCCTCCTCTTTTACCCTCCCTGTCTCTCCTGTAGATTGTGTACCCTGGTATATTGACATCCCATTCATGGTTCTCCATGTACCATGGCCTGAGGTGGCAGAGACAATTGTAAGAGGAAGGGAGTTCCAAAGATTAGGAAGGTGGAAGGAGAAACCAGATTGGCCAGCCAGGAATTTGCAGGAGGGGAGCAAGAGGGAATGATAACCTGAGTTGCAGAGAGAGTATGAAGAGGGGGCATAGGGGAGAGGAATGGAAGTCATCCAGTATTTAGAAATAAAGGAGGCACAGTGGGAGAGGTGGCGGTCATTCAAGGAAGGAGGGAGAGATCTTTATACAGAGAACAGTGGTGAGTCCGGTTGGGGCAGGCCAATGAAAAATGGCAAAGAGAGTGAAAGAGGGGGGTCCAATCTGGCCAGGGTGAATTTAGGTGCAGCACCATAGACTATGTTGCTATAATCAGAATTGGGGAGGATCATCTTAGAGATGTAGCGGCAGGCAAATATAGGGATATAGCTTTTGTTTCTATTAAGGACACGTAGCTTAGGGTGGAGTTTTTGATATATGGCATCAATGTGCTGAGCGAAACCAAGGTGTCAGTCCAGTCAAACACTAAGGTACTTAAATGAGGATACTGTACGTCATCAATTTTAACCCCATCTAGGGTTGGGGGGGAGAGGTGGGAGAGTCTAGAAAGTCTCTGATGTGTGCCAAAACACATGGAGACCATTTTCTTTGCATTAAGGGATAACTGATTAGCTCTGAGCCATTTCTAGAAGGATTCAAAATCAAGTTGAAGCCTGGATGTTAATTCTGTTGGAGAAGAGCCAGATGAAAACAAAACCACATCGTCTGCGTGCATTTGTATGGAAGCAGAAGAACAGGCTGAAGGTCATTGAGGAATATGGAGAAAAGCAAAGGGCTGAGGATGGAACCTTGGGGCATGCCGGTGTTTATGGGCAAGGGGGTGGGGGAGAGGGAATCTCAATTTCTCACTAATTGAGATCTGCCTACAAGATAGCATTGCAGAGTCAGATAAGCCCGCTGAACTTAGTTTGTCAAGGAGAAGAGAGTGGGAGACAGTGTCAAAAGTTTTCAAAAGATTGACAAAGATGGCTGCAGTGATGAGGCCTTGCTGCATGCCTGTATGGATGGAGTCTGTAAGCCTGAGAAGAGAGGAAGTGGTGGAGTGATATTTGCGAAAGCCAGACTGGAAGGGGTAAAAAAAGAAGAGGATTCAAGGAAAGAAGTGCGTTGAGCAAGAACTATGTGTTCTTGAAGTTTGGATAGGGTTGGAAGAGAGAGATAGGGTGGAAGTCACCAGCAGAAGAAGAGTCATCTCCTTTAGGGAGGGGAATGACAGTGGAATTCTTTTGGATATCTGGGACAGTGGCAAGAGAGAATGATAGGTTGAGCAAGAAGGGGATGGGCAGAGCAATAGCAGGAGCACAGAGGTGTAGGGCTTCCCCCTTTCTGGGGGTTGAGTGCCAGGAGGGCAGTTAGAAAGTCAGTTGGGGTGACTGGCGAGGAGGAGAAGGTGAAAGAAGGGAGGGATGAGGGAAGAGGAGGGAGTGGCAGGGAGTGAAGAGAGGAGAGAGAAAATGCAAGTGGTGAAATAGGAGTTGGAAGCAGAGGCAACAGAAGGAGGGTCAGAAATGGTGGAGTCACCCACCTTGAGAACGGGAGAGGGGGACTGGGTGGAAGGCGAGAAAAGGGCATGAATAACTTTCCAGAACTTGAAGTGGTTGTTCATATTGTTCTGAAATGCAGAGGAGAAAAAGTCTGCCTTGGCTAGCCTGGTGGCTCTAGTACAGGAGTTCCTCAAGGCACAGTACTTGTTAAGGTCATACGCTGTGCCAGAGGACTTGTAAGACTTCCAAGCCAGGTCATGTGCATGGAGGCAGGCCATAAGTTCAGGCAAAATCCAGAGGAGGTGAAAATCTCTAACCCCGGTTTTCCTGATTGGCCAGATTGGAGGTGGCGAGAGCGCTGGTGATGTTAGTGTGAGGATCATCTATATAGGTATTCACTAAATAAGGGGATCCACCCACTGTGATCCCTTGGATGATGGTTATCACCGGCAATTTCCTGGAGAGGTGGTCTAGGGCCAGCAGGAAGAGGAGGGGAGAAAGTGGTCAACCCTGCCACATGCCTCTTTATAGGGTGAAGGGAGAAGAGATGGTGCAGTTAGTTAGGAACATAGCTGAGGGATCCTTATGTAGCCCAGGCACCATGTGCCAGTGGGCTACTAACCCTGCCTGTTGACTGTCACACTGGTTAAGGGGCCTGGGTTCTGTTGCAATGGTGATTGGGGGTTCCATCCCAGAATAGAAAAAATGTAGCGCAGTGCCTCCACACAGAGTAAAGAAAGAGTGGGCCAGGTGTTTGATTTGTATAACCCCCTAGGATTCTGTACATACCCACCTCCCCTTCCAGTCACCACACACACTGAATATCACGTTGTTCAACAATACTGTAAAACACATATACTTAACAGCTATAACTAATAATATGCTCACAACACAGAAATTGCCAAGAAGAAAACACAGCTATATTTTCTGGGGGTAGAGCTAGGGAAGGGGTACCTGGACAATGAATTGCTGTTAGGGAGAGAAAAAGGTTAAAGGGATTAACCAGTCCCATAGGCCAGAACATCACTGTCTACCCCCACTGGTACCAGTGCAACCCCCCTATGTCCTGTCTGTCCTGAATGGGTACTCAGATTTAACACAGGCCTGCTAGATGTTGTGAGTTGACTGGCATTGGGGCCCTTGAAGTAGTTCTTTCTAAGATGCTAGCAGCTTTAACTTTTACTCCCCTTTAGCAGTGCAAGCTTTGAGTTACTCATGGTCCTGCACACAGGAATTTGGCTATTGGCACAGTAGGTTCGCGCACCCCAGGAACAACCACTCCTAGGGGCAGCAAGCAAATGGGCAGGGACTGCTGGTCCAGAAGATGAAGCAATGGCTAGCAGCTGGTCGACCTTAGACTTGCTTGAAGATTCTTGCAGCTTGTCACCTTTAGCCTGCCAAGCAGGTCAGATTACAGAGCCCAGATTCAAGGCCTACAAGGCCACAAGGAACCCAGACCCAGGAGTGACTCCACAGTCTGGCTCCCCTAATTGGTCCACAGTGCCCTAGCACTCAGGCATGCTCCCAGGGCCCCCTGCAGCCAAGTCTGCCTCACTCAATAGAGGGTTGCAGTTTCTATGCCTGGCTCCAAGTTACAGCTGTGAAGATTTTCAATGTTTGCCTTTCTCCTGAGCAGAAACTAACAGCTCCGGTGTGCAGCAACAAGTTCTCCGATTTTCACCTTGCCAGAGGCTTTTGGTTAGTGGCTTGCAGTCTCTGAATTTGACCTCCACCTTTCAAAAGCTGGTTTTCTACAAAACAACAGGCTCCCAAACTCTGGATGCCTGCAAACCCTTTTTCTCCAATGTCTTCAGATTCAGGCCGAGTGCCAACTTTTAGCTCTGGCACACGTAGTTTCAATCCACCCTTTTCTCTGACTCAGGGTTTTTTCACACTGATGCAGGCTCTCTGCAAACACTGGATCGCCAAACCACCAGGAGCTTTCACTAAATGTCATGTACATTTAGCTACAACACCACAGTTCTTTCAGCCAGAACAAATTCCTTCTTCCTATGCCCAGTTAACTGACTGATTTACCAATAAAGTCCCAGAATAGGCCTCCTGCCTTTTTCACCACAAAGTCTGAGACCTTCTTGACTCAATCAGAGCCCAGATCAGACTGCTCAAACTGCCTCAAGTCCCTGGTGATTCACATGAAAATCACAGCTTCTGATTGACTAGATCCTGCTGACATTCACAAATATTAATAGTTATTAACCCAGTTCGATTATTGATTGGCAAAGGGTCTTTGACACCTAGAATTAGTACACAACTCTCCTATAAGTCACTTCCACAGTCTTTTGGGTGCCTATTGATTGGCTGCTATGAGGGATCAAAGTACCAAATATGGATGCTCACATACACAATCCCATATAGTTCTACAGCAGTCCCCACTTCTAATGTCCTGCTGCAGCCAAACAAAGCAGTCTGTGGACATATTCACCCCATAGTTCAGTAGCTGCTTTTATTATCTATAAAGTGACTGCTTGATTTAGAATTAAGACTCTCTAGTTTTCCTGTCGCTGGCTCGAACGTATTTAGCCCCCTTCCCAGGCAGCCAGGCAGCTCATTATTATTCATAAGGTCCTCATTATTATTCATATACATGCCTCATTCCACCCGCCTATGGATGCTTTTAAAATGACCATCAGAGCCACTTCTAATGCACCTCCTCCAGGTGTCCGACCCCTGATTAACTTATTTTGGGGGTCAAGACCACTGGAGAGGTGTTTAATGAGCTGCCGCAACAACAAGAAGACAGGACGGCACTAAAGCTCATGCAAGGGCTGCGCTCCTTTTCCAATGGCCCCTTTAAGGATTAAAACACTATGGGGCTGGACAGAGACATGGGGACACTTCCAGGCCCCAGGATTTGCCCCAGGAGGCTGCGGGAGGAACAGGAGCAGGAACAGAGCTCCCCAGGACCATCAATGTAAGCCACCCCACTTGTGGGGGGGTACTGTTATACAGAGTATGCACCTACCCCCTAAAAGACAGACCAAACCCATATAACTCCAAGACATCATGCAGATAGCCCCACTTTTACAGAGTCAAATGCCCTAAAAATATCAATAGTAAGGGCTGCCATGGGAGTGCTTGCAGATTGTGCATAGAGTTTCAAGTTAAGAAGAGTCCTAAGATTGTCTGCCCCAGAATTTCCTTTCTGGAAACCAGCCTGGATGTGGTGTATCGAGCAGGGGAGAGCATTCTGTAACCTAGAGGCCAGGGCCTTAGCAAGGATTTTTGTGTCAGTGGAGATGAGCAAGACTGGGTGAAAATTTACACTGTCTAGGGTGTCACATGGTTTTTGAGGGGAAGCAAGATGATAACAGCTTCCCCCATTGTTTAGGGAAGGCACCCGTTTGATTGGGCTTCTCTCAGGGCAGCTAACAGTGGTGGAATGCAATGTCTGGCATTATCTGTAAAGATCTATTGGGAAGCCATCCCTGTCTGGAGCCTTCCCTTTGGATAAGAAGAGGAGGGCTTTGTGAAGCTCTGATTCTGTAAGGGGTTTGCCTAGGCCCTCTCTCAGCAGGTGAGGGAGTTTAGGGGAAGGTGTTTACTGTATATGTATTTTTCAAGTTTTTTTTGTGAAGTCATTTTTCCTTCTGTGCCAAGTAACAGTCCCTGTATTCGTTACATGTGTAAGGTAGCTGAAATACAATACATTTTAGTTTGTATGTGTTTTTAGAATGCTTCTCCCAATTGGCTTTTTCTCTTAAGTTCAGACATTTGCTACATTTTTCATAAAAGCTCATTTTGTAATGAAAATTATAGGTAATCTAATCTTAATATATGGAATTATTTATGAAAAAAATACCTTTTTGACAATTGTTTCACATGTAATTGATTGGCAGAGGTGTTTTCATCAGCCAGTAGCTACACATATTATTGAAATTATTGTAGATATTGGAGTGTTATATGAAAAATACAAAGTAAATATGTGCTTGTGGTTGTTTTGTAAATGATAGTGTTTTTAAAATGGTTGTGAAAGTTATGAACTTATTATAATTGTATTGTACTTTATCACTTTAATTAAAATAGCCCTCTTTGGCACATCTGATGAGACATAAGGAGATAGCCATTAGGTTCCACTATCCCTTCGATAAATCCCATAAGGGAATGAAATGTTAGGGTGCAGCTTGCTTGCCTGTGGAGATTTCAGTTTTAAACACAATAGAAGCGCTATAATGTGTTAAGAGTCCTCTGTTAATACAGCACTTTGGTGGTAAGTGCCGTTAACTTTTCTGGTTCTGCATGACACTTTACATTTGTTTGCTGGCACCCTGTCATTGAGCTGCTCTTGTTCTGATGAAAAATAAAATGCCAGTGCATTCATCGCCATTGTTCTGGTGAGTAGTGAGCGTCCAGTTCATATAGTTTCTCCTCAGGATTGCAGAAGCAGTATCACAGGAGAGGGAACTAGATATCATTGTCCGCCTTGGGACAAATGACCTAGCTAGGCATGAGAGCAGTGCAGTGCAGGATGTATTTGTGGAGTTGGGGAGGGGCCTCAGACAGGTAGCAAGCATGGTAACCTTCTCAGAGGTGCGGCCACTCTATGGCAGGGGTGAGGCTAGGGTACTGCACACCATACAGTTTAATAAATGGTTGCACAACTGGTGCAGAGCACAGGGCTTTGGCTTCATTGGGGACTGGGGGTCCACCTGGAGAGATGAAGGTCTATACTGGCATGATGGTCTGCATCTGTCCAGGAAGGGAAACAAGCTCCTAGGTCACAGGTTTAAATGCTTCCTTGGCAAGCTTTTAAACTATCCAAGGGAGGAGGTGCTGATAGGAAGCAGGAAAGTTCAAGCCTCCCCCCACAAAACATGGCAGGTAGTAGGGTAAACACTGAGGTACAGAGCTTGACAGAGGGCAGGACAGGGGTAAATAGAAAAATAGACAAGGGCAATAAGAGCAGGGATGGGGTAAAAAAGGATAAAACCAACATTAAGTGGAGGGCAATGAGTACCAATGCCCGTGGTCAGGGAAACAAGCTTCCTGAGCTAGTAGCCCTGATGGAAGATGAACACTTGGATATTGTGGTAGTCACAGAAACATGGTACATGGAGAACCATGACTGGGATGTCAACATACCAGGGTACACAATCTACAGAAGGGACAGGGAGGGTAAAAGAGGAGGTGGAGTAGCTCTCTACATAAGGGAAGGGATCAAAGCTACAGAACTAAAAAGTAAAGGGGAGGACAAGAGGCACTCTGGGTCACCTTGGAGACATGGAATGGCATCACAATCTGCACAGGGGTTGTATACAGACCCCCATCTCAAGGGGAGGAAATGGACAAGAAAATGATAGAGGACATTCTCAAAATGGCTGAAAAAGGGGAAATACTGTTGATGGGGGACCTGAATATGCCAGATGTTAACTGGACGACATGGACTGCAGCCACATTCAAGAGCAGGGTCATTCTCGATGCCCTACAGGGGGCATGTCTTAGACAGCTAGTCGTGGAAACCACTCGGGAGGGAGCAATATTAGACCTGGTACTCTCAAATGGAGAGAGGATAGAAACATATAGAAACATAGAATTTGACGGCAGATAAGGACCACTTGGCCCACCCAGTCTGCCCATTTCCCTACCTAATGGATAAGCTGTAGATCCTAGTTAACCAGCAGCCTACTTCTTTCTACCACCACCCCCTAGAATTGCCTTATGGCTGTCCCATGGATGCTTGAATTCAACCACTGTTTTTGACTCCACAACCTCCTCTGGAAGGCCGTTCCATGCATCCACAACCCTCTCTGTGAAAAAATACTTCCTTATAATACCTCTGAGCTGCCCCCCCTCTATCTTCAAATTGTGCCCCCTTGTTCTTGCACACCTCTTTTTTTGAAAGATGCTACCCTCTTGGACTTTGTTGATTCCCTTGAGGTACTTGAAAGTTTCTATCATGTCCCCCCTCTCCCTCCTTTCCTCAAAGCTACACATATTAAGCTCCTTTAGTCTCTCTTCATATGTCTTCCGGTGCATACCCTGTACCATTTTAGTTGCCCTCTTCTGGACAGCTTCCATCTTGTCTATGTCCTTGCGGAGATTGGGTCTCCAGAACTGCACACAGTACTCCAGATGGGGTCTAACCAGCTGTCTGTACAGAGGGATAACAACTTCCTGTTTTCTACTGGTGATGCCTCTCCCTATGCATCCCAGTATCCCCCCCAGCCCTCCTTATTGCCCTCTCACAGTGCTTGTCCACCTTTAAGTCATCTGATATGACTACCCCAGGTCCCTTTCCATTTTTGTTGTTGTTAGTATCTCACCCCCCATTGTGTACTCTTCCCCTGGGTTTTTGTTTCCCAGGTGCATTACCTTGCACTTCTTAGCATTAAATCTAAGCTGCCATACATCTGACCATTCCTCTAACCTTGCCAAGTCCCTTCTCATCCTTTCCATCCCACCTTGTGCATCAACTCTGTTGCAGATTTTGTGTCATCTGCAAAGAGACATATTTTTCTTCCAGTCCCTCTGCAATGTCGCTTACAAAGACATTGAAGAGGACTGGTCCTAATACTGAACCCTGCGGCACCCCACTAGTAACCCCCCCTTTCTTCAGAGTGGACTCCATTTACTATTACCCTCTGTGTCCTATTCTTCAGCCATTTCATTACCCAGGCTATCATCTTGGGACCCACTCCCAGGCTGGCTAACTTGTATATTAATCTTTTGTGTGGGATTGAGTCAAATGTCTTGCTAAAGTCTAGGTAGGCCATGTCCACAGCCCCTCCCTGATCTACTACTTTGGTCACCCAGTCAAAGAAATCTATTAGATTCATCTGGCATGACCTTCCCGCTGAATCCATGCCTTGGGTCCCAGCCCTCTGGCCTCTAGGTACTCGACAATTCTTTCCTTCAGAAGTGATTCCATCATTTTCCCTATCACTGAGGTTAAACTAACTGGTCTGTAGTTTCCTGCTTCTGCCCTGCTCCCACTTTTGTGAAGGGGAATCACATCTGCCCTCCTCCAGTCATCAGGTACCACCCCATCCTCCCATGATTTGTTAAAGAGGATCACAAATTTAGAAGTCAGTAAACATCTGGGAACAAGTGACCACTGCACAGTGTGCTTCACAATATACACAACCATGCAGAAAAGCCATACAAAGACAAGGATACTGGACTTTAGAAGGGCTGACTTTGGCATAATGGGTGAATACCTGAGAAATGCATTAGCAAATGGCCAGAAAGGAGGGGTGGAAGAACAATGGAGAAAAATCAAAACTGCCATCATGGAGGCAACAAGCCTTTGTGTGAAACAAAGAAAGAAAACAAAGCAGAATAAAAAAACACTATGGTTCTCAAAAGAGGTGTTAGTGAAGGTTAAGGGGAAAAAGGCTGCATTCAAAAAGTATAAGGAATCACAGAAGGAGCATGACAGGGAACTGTATCAATTAAAGCAGAAAGAAGTGGGGAAGGCAATCAGAAAAGCAAAGGCCCAAACCGAGGAAAAGATAGCCAACTCAGTTAAGAAGCGGGATAAAACCTTTTATAGGTACATTAGGGAGCATAGAAAGGTTAAGGGAGGGATAGTGAAGATTAATAAAGGAGAGGGGAGACAGTGAAAAGGCAAAGATACTGAATGAATACTTTTGCTCAGTATTCACAAAAGAAGAAGAGGAGGAGTTACCTAAACCAAACAATAGAAGCACTCTGGGTAGTGTGGTTGACGCCAGTCCATTTACAGAAGAAAGAGTCCTGAAATAACTCCTAAAACTCAAGGTGGACAAAGCAATGGGGCCTGACGGGATTCACCCTAGAATCCTAAAAGAACTAAGGGAGGACCTAGTGACACCACTGACCACACTTTTAACAAATCATGGGAGGATGGAGGGTACCTGAGGAGTGGAGGAGGGCAGATGTGATTCCCCTTCACAAAAGTGGGAGCAAGGCAGAAGCAGGAAACTACAGACCTATTAGTTTGACCTCAGTGGTGGGGAAAATGATGGAATCACTTCTGAAAGAAAGAATTGTTGAGTACCTAGAAGCCAGCGGGGGCACAGGACCCAAAGCAGCATGGATTTACAGCAGGAAGGTCATGTCAGACGAATCTAATCAATTTATTTGATTGGGTGACCAAAGTAATAGACCAGGGAGGGGCTGTGGATGTGGCCTACCTAGACTTTAGCAAGGCATTTGACACAGTCCCGCACAAAAGATTAATAATCAGGTTAGCCAGCCTGATAGTGGGTCCCAGAGTAGTAGCCTGGGTAGAAAACTGGCTGCACAACAGGACACAGAAGGTAATAGTGAATGGAACACATTCTGAAGAAAGGGGGTTACTAGTGGAGTACCTCAGGGCTCAGTACTGGGTCCAGTCCTCTTTAACGTCTTTATAGGTGACATTGCAGAGGGTCTGGAAGAAAAGGTATGCCTCTTTGCAGATGACACAAAGATCTGTAACAGAGTTGATACACAAGGGTGGGTAGAAAGGATGAGAAGGGACTTGGCAAGATTGGAGGAATGGTCAGACATATGGCAACTTAGATTCAATGCAAAGAAGTGCAAAGTAATGCACCTGGGAAATAAAAATCCAGGAGAAGAGTACACAATAGCAGTGGAGGTACTAACAACAACAATAATGGAAAGGGATCTGGGGTAGTCATATCAGATGACCTAAAGGTGGGTAAGCAATGTGAGAAGTTGGTAAGGAGAGCGGGGATACTGGGATGTATAGGAGGGGCATCACAAGTAGAAAATGGAAGTGGTTATCCCTCTGTACAGACAGTTGGTGAGACCCCATCTGGAGTACTGCGTGTAGTTTTGGGAGACCTCATCTATGCAAGGACATAGACAGGATGGAAGCAGTCCAGAGGAGGGCAACTAAAATGGTGCAGGGTCTACATCAGAAACCATATGAAGAGAGACTGAGAGAGCTTAATATGTATACCCTTGATGAAAGGAGGGACGGGGACATGATAGAAACTTTAAATACCTCAAGGAATCAACAAAGTCCAGGAGGGTAGCATCTTCAGAAAAGAAATGTAAGAACAAGGGGGCATAATTTAAAGATAGAGGGGGGACAGCTCAGGGGTAATGTGAGGACATTTTTTTTCATGGAGAGAGTGGTGGACGCATGGAACCGCCTTCCTGGAGAGGTTGTGGGGTCTAAAACAGTGGGGCAATTCAAACATGCATGGGACAGACATAAGGCAAGTATAGTGGGGGGTTGCAGGAAGAAGGCTGTTTAACTAGAATCTGCAGCTTATCCAATAGGTAGGGAAATGGGCAGACTGGGTGGGCCAAGTGGTCCTTATCTGCCTTCAAAGTCTATGTTTCACTATGTGGTGCACAACCTATCAATGGGGGCCATATTGAATTAGAATATGACAACACACTGCAGTTCATTCAGTGTCACAAAGTCTACTCTGGGCATGTACACATGTGCTCATTGTTGCCTCTAACTCTCCAGCTCCACCTCCGTGTCATCCACGAGTACCTTCATTAGTAACACAGTACATATCTTCAAGTACAGAGACAGAGCTGGATTCCAATGGTTTGTGTGCTAATAAGTGTGTCCCTCCAATCTCAATCCTAAGTGCCTATCCAAACTCAATTTGCATCTGTTGCATGTACCTTGTTGTACTTTTTGCATTGCAATGTTTAAAGATTATGCTCCTTTTGACTGTACACTATTGCTTGTAGAAGACTATTTATTTTTGTAATGCTGTTATGAATATTGTTCCCCATTTGTACTATATTCTATACACCTATGCCCCAGGACACATCTGGAAACAAGCTATCAGTTCAATATGTCTTTCCTGTTAAAACTTTTGAAAATAAATAAATAATAAGTAAGTAAATAAATAAATATATTGATTGTCTGAGGAATCAATCAATCAATAAATCTAGACATCCATCCATCCATCTATCCATCGGCTCAGAGTCCACTGTGCCTTGCCTGTGCACTGTCCCAAGAGTGTTTGTGTTTCTACAGTACATGTAAGTCCTGGCCATGGCACAGCCACTAGCCGCTTGCCCCATGCATGCTGGGGAAAATGGGTGGTGACCTGATTGCAGCCCTTACAAAACGGGAGGGCTTTTGGTTTCACAAGTTAGGGGCAATGCATGGTAGGAACCAAAAAGATAAAACTGAACTGGCACCCTTTTTGTTGCATACTTATGCCTCTCATTTGAATATCCTGCTGTTGTTGTTGTAGTGCTAGTATGCATTACTGTGTCTTGTACTGTATTCTGTAATGTCTGTGTATGTGTTTAAAATGTGTTTTTTCTCTCTCTTTGTTGCATTCGAGTACTGATGCATCCTGAATCATTACACTAGTAGCTTACAAGTTATAATCTCTTATCCAGTATCAACATATATGAGAATTGTTTCCTGACATGACATGAATTTGAAACAACCTGTTTCTCTGTTTTTATCCCTCTCCAGTGTCTGGTCATGCAACTTCACAAAGTTATATGCACTGCGCAAAGTTAGACTTTGAGATACTGGCAACTTTGCGAAGTTGTGAATTTACAACTTCACTGGCGAAGTTCATTGGGACTTCGCAAAATGACTGACTCATTCATTGCTGTTGCTGCACCATGTGACCTGCAGATCCCATGGTTACAGTGGAGCAGGAAACAGATCAGAAGAGCTGTGCTGTGTGTAGTTCTAGAAAGTGTCTTCAGGAGACAGGATCGGCACTGTACTTAGAGCTCAGTTTTGACTCAATTTGTACTGCATGCTCTTAATTGCATAGAAAAACTTTAAAGAAAAACATATATATTCTACTTGGTGTTCTTCATCTGCAGACTTAACTTTGAACATTATTGCCTACAGTTCCGTTCTCTTTCTGTGTGGTGCTGCTGTGCTGGACTAGTGTTGTGTGTGTGGGAGGCTTTTGTCTGCAGCCTGCAACAGCTTTATTTTCAAAAACTTTCAGTGCATTCTCAGTTTTCACTGTCACTGTCAGACAATTCATTTTTCTTAAGTTCCATAATTTCTGTACACTCTTAGAGGTGATCACATTCATCAGACATTTCTGAAAGAGGGGAGGGGTATGGTCACGGGCTGCAACCCTCTATATACACAGAGATTACTTGGGGCTTGAGGAAGGCAGAGGGAAGGTACATTTAATTAATAATACTCCCAGGACAATCAAAGGACTACCTAAATAGGCCAGGTAATGTCAACCTGACAGCATGACATCAACAAAAGTAAACCCACCAATAGAAACCTCAGGGATAAAAACTCAGGGCCACCAATCAGCTTAACAGCAAAAACTACCCCGGGAAGTTTAGAAATCTGATCTGAAATGGTGAAATGGGGAAGGAAGGCATGGAAGAGAGATGGATAATATAAGCATCGCACTGGTGTCCAAAAACAGAGTAGGTAGCCCAAGCCATGCCCATCTAGTAACATCACTTAGATCAGGAAGATCGAGGCAGAGAGCAGAAATGAGCTTTAAAGTGCTACTCTGCTTACTCATATCTAGGGCATGATTCATACTAGTATTAGTCTCTCCCCCTTCCCACTTAGTCAGAAGTCCTGTGAGGATTGGAGCAATCTTAAGCTTCCTGTGTATGATTAAGCTGTCAGCTAGTGAAACTAGTGAAAATAGGGAAATATATATAAAATGAAATTTGTGGGGGTAAGGGGAAGGAGCAAGGAAGTTGTATTAATAAGCTGTACCCAGGCAGAAACCTACCTTGCAAGTGCACGGTGAAATAAATACAGCTAATATTCACAGTCATGCTGATGAAGGAACAGCCTGGGATACACTATAAAATCTCTAGATTGCATTATGACATGCTAGTTGGGACTGCAAACTCAGAAAACCAGTCACCCCAGAGGCTTAATCTTACCTCTGTGGAGAGCAGCTACCTCAGAGAGTAACACCCTTCATAAAACACCAACATGAAACTCTCTCACTCTCCTCCCCTCCCCCTTCCCCATTATCAGCAAACTCAAATTGACTGCAAGCTACACCTTAAAGAAGCAATACTAAATAGTGCAACTCATCCAGGGAAACATACACAAGGTGCAAACAGCAAGGCAGTTTCCTCAGCAAAACAGCAAAACCAGTAGAAAAGGATATAAAACCATAAAACAATGGAATCAGTGATAATTCTGGGCACTTTCATGGCACCCCAGAGTAGATGTCCATTTGATGAGACTGGCCCCATTCATTTTTCCAGCTGGGAACAAATTAGGAAGCAGAGATGGGAGCTCTTGCTGGGCTTGTTCAGCCAAATGAAACCTTTTCTGGCCATCTGGCAAAGAAACCGAGAGTCAAGCAGGTGGATAGTAGGTAGTAGCAGATCTGCACAGCTTGTAATTTAGGGAACAGTTCTCTGACACAGGTCTTGAAATATGGAAATTCGATGACCATCCCATTGAAGCGCCTGGATGGACCAAATTTGAGTTAAGATGTGCTGCTTCTCTAAATAGTTAAAAAGTCACAGGATAATGGGGCAAGGTTTCTCTCCTTCAGCAGGTCTTGGCCATACTGAATGGTGTGCCCATTTAATTATGTAGCTGAGGTCATGTAGTAAAGGACTCGTAATGTTTTGCAGCAGCTTTTGTGTAAAAGGAGCATGCCTGGTCCCTCAGCATGCTCAGGGATTCCCAAGATAACCAGGTTATTTTGGTGACTTGGCCCTCCTGGTCCTAGTTTCGCTCCTCCAACTTGGTGATTTTCCTCCAGAGAGCAATAACTTTGGGTTCCGTTTTGGCTTAGGCTTGCACCACCAAAATGATCTGTGCTTCGGCATCACCCACACATCAGGTGAGCTCTTCTAAGGCAGGATGAAAGGCCTGGACTTCAGCAGTTATTTCTAAAATAGTTTCCCTGAGGCTGTCTACTGTACCTCCAGTAAGAATTAATCCAATGTATTGGTTCAGGCGACGGAGAAGCCAGTGGGCTGAGGGCTATCTCTGTAAATGGATGCTTAGGCCCAGGCTTCTGCTGTCCTACAGACTGTGGCATAGATGTGGTAGATTTGGACTACTTTATACAAAGGGCACCCACCCATGTTCTCTTCCTTGACAGATGTGGTAGGGCCATTCTCTGACTCCATTTGCAGTCCCAGTTCCATTTTTCTTGTCTGTCAGTATACTGTGGTGGATAGAAATACTGTATATTGTGGACTGGAAGCAAAAAAAGCTGCAAAACACACCAAAAAGGAGAAATTTTTAGTGAGGGCTGGTGGAGGCTTGAAAACCCACTGCTACTCCTGTAAAAAGCATAATGTTACCCTCCCAGCTGCTGCATTGTGAGTGGGCAGGGTGTTCTGCAAACAAAGAAGCCATTGCTGCTACACGCTTCTTGTTAGCCCTTCATCCAAGAACCAGTGCTGCTGGTGCTACCCCTAAAGGTGTCTTCAGAGAGATGGGATGGCATGTCCCATCTGTCGACCGCATGAGCATGACTGTCCCTCTCTGCTCCCTCTCCTCCCTCTGACTCCCACTCCTCCTACTTTCCTCCCCACTGCCACTAGAGATGTGCAAGGTTGGCACACTTTGCTTAACAAAATAATTTGCCAAGTTTGCCATTTTCATGAAGTGAGAAGTGCCAACTTTCCAACTTGGCAGGCGAGGTGGCACTTTTTCAGGAGAAGTTATGCAAATTCACTGGTGAAGATGTAACTTCACCTTAACTTCTCCTGACTTCACCTGAGCAAGTGCCATTTCCCCAGGAAAACTCAATGTGGAATGGCAAAATGGACAGAATTCGAGAAATTATTCCCTAAGGCAAATTTTACAGCTTCGACAGAACTTTGCCAGTAAAACTTTGCAACATCACTAATCTTTACACATTTTTATTTAACATAAAAAGGTAGAAAAGTAAAAATAACACAAAGAAAGTGAATCTAGAAAAGGCAGAAAAATGGGGGAAAAAATTATAAATAGTAACTAAACAAGAATTCACAGAACCAGAGTGTTTGAACACAGAAGTAAAAGGAAAATACTGATACAAGGCTGTAGAGAAAACTACAGAAATATAAAAACAAATATGATCTAAACCACTGAAAAAGCTTCCTAATAAACTAAGAAGCAAAAAGAAGATACAGAAAATACAGAAAAAAGCTGAAAAAAGTTATTTTCAAACTGCTTTTCAGTGCTCAACAAACAGCAGTCTATACCCGTCCACTCCCTCACACATACTGCAGAGTGAAACTAAGGATGCTGTGTACATATAGCTGTATCATGTGACCTGCAGAAACTGTTGTATGTGACCTACAGCCTCTTTCTGAAAAAATTTCACCAAATTCCCTGTAAAGCATGTAGAGATGCAGCAAATTTAAATTCCGCCAGTGAAGTGTCTGCAAAGTGGACACTTTGCATTGCCACTCCGCTATGCGGAGTGGGCAATGAAAAAAGTGCTCACTCCGCCTTGTCATTACCACTTCATGTTAAGGCAGAATGACAATGTGAAGTGAGGTAAAGTTGTTGTTTTCAATGGACTTTGCCATGCTCTTTAGCCATAGCCAGGCAGAAAAAGGAAGGAAGTGAGTCATAGAAGCAGACACTTTCACTTTCTCTTCTGCAGACGGAGACAGAAAGAGGGGAGTGTGTTGTTTTGTCACTGCTGAGACTTGGAGATCAGAGTGAGAAGGAGATTTAAACTTTGATTTAGACTCAAAAGCTATTTTATAAGCTACATTTTTTCTCTTTTCTGTACTCTTTTTTATTTAATGTGTTCTTTCTGTAAATTAATTTTTCTTACCTTCATAAGTAGTTAGTTGTTTGTCTGTGTGACTGTGTGTGTGTTGTGTGACAGTGTGAGTAGTCATTGCTCAAACTGAGGGAGCGCAGTAGGAGAGATGGACCAGGGTGAGGGTCTGAGGGAATGTCTGAGGTGGGGGCAGTTGTGGGAGAGCGTGGTACTGGTAGGTGCCATACCATGCGCATGCGTGGTGAGCATGGCCGCCGTTTTTTGTTGGACAATTGAAAATTCTGAGTATCCCCCCCCCCCGGAAGCATAACCAGCATCACCTCCTGACTCTGAGGCAGTTGAACCACCACCATGTCCAGCACGAGCTCCAGCCCCAGATCCTCTGGAGCAGGATGTGCTTGTGCTCCTGGGCCCAGGTATGGATCCCAACCCTGCTGAGCACCATGACCAGCCGGATGCCTGTTCATCAGGCCCTTCCCTGCCTGTGCCTGGTCCTCCCCGCACCTCCGTTGTTTGGCAGTTTTTTGACTGTGTCGGGGGGGACAGCAGCGTGGTCAGGTGCCACGTATGTGAGGTGGAGGTGCACTGTGGCCCCCGGGGGACACACCTGGGGACTGGGGTCCAGCGCACCCATATGCTCAATCACCACCAGTTGGAGTGGCAGGCTGCCACTGAACGGGCCATGCCTGCACTTGCTGGCCTTCTGTGGCAGAGGGTGCAGCTGTGCATGGTAGTGGCCCTAAGAAGAGGAGGGCAAGAGCAGCACCTGCTGCTCCACCAGCACCCAAACCACCACCACCACCAGCAGGTCAGCCTGTAGAATGTGTGGACCCCAGAGAACTGCATGTGATGAGAACTGCATGTGATGCAGGCTGACTTGGCAGTTCTCTGGAGTGTTGTCAAGGAGAACAATGAGAGGGTGAGTGCTGTCAATACATCCAAGTAACTAGTAAAAAAATATATGTTGTGATTCATGATGTGATTGTAGATCGTGATTTGTGACTGCATTTGAGACCGTGATGATGAAGAAATGCAAATGCCTACAGCTGTACTTTCCTGGGCCCCGTTGAGGTGTGGCACAAAACTCCCTGACTTAAAAACACTCATTAATGAGTACAATGGTGGGGCGGTGAAGCATGGAGAGTTACTACAAAACAGGCTTACAATACATCCAAGTAACTAGTAAAAAAAATTAATGTTGTAATTCATGACGTGATCATAAATCATGATTTGTGACTGCATTTGTGACCGTGATGATGAAGAACGTGATTTGTATCACGAGTGACTCATGAACATGATGATGGTCCTGATTTAAAAACGCATATTAATGAGTACAGTGTTCATGCAGAATTATGCACCACACCAGTCCAATATTCTGAAGGGAAGCCAAAGAAACAACTGTGACTTAAGTTACAGATAGAGATTGGGCCCTAAAGAGATGCAAATGCACAGACAGATTAAGATTGCACTGCGCACTGAAGAGATGCAGATGCAAAGGCACAACACCTAACCAGTGCTCACTATCAGAAATTCAAATCTGGAAAAGAATACCTTTGCCGGTTGAGGCGATCCGGAGGCGGGGTACTGCACTGCTGCAGTAACAGTCACTGGTACTACTACCAGTGCCAGTAAAGATGCCACAAAGAAGTACAAAAATCACACAGCTGCGGTGGATTGCAGGGTCACATTGCTGAAATTACTATGTGGCACAATAAAAGGTGTCTTATTTAATGACACGCGTCACACACATACTCCCACACACACAAAGTAATGCATAACAAATTGAAAAGTTCAGTAATATAACCACATATTTTAAACAAACTAAAATTATGCACTGCTGTTCCACAACAGTCAGCAAACAAATGGCATGAATTACTGAAAATATTACTGTGTGTACATTAACACAGTCATTATACAAGAAAAATATTACCAAAACAAAAATAACTGTCTTTTTCTCCAAGTTAATCTACCTACCCCACAGATACACCCCTCCCCCAAAACACACTTTCACTGTCTGTTACTACATAGACTCAGTGTTGTACATTAACATTCAAAATCCACACACAAACAATAAACGCTCGATGATATGATGAGCACAGGAGGGTTTCCTACAATCGATGAACTAAGTCTGAGCAAAAAAAGTTACTCAAAAAGGCTTTTTGAACAGCTTTTAGATGGTTTGAATCACAGAGATCTCTCAGAGCAGATGGTCTCCTACAGCTTCCTACACACACTACCCTGAACTGAGGCTGTGCAGAACAATATAGAGCCCATGTGACCTGAAATCCCATGAATCACTGCAAAATTCACCTTCGGAGATTAAAAACAAGGTGAAGTACATTGCTTTCAATGTACTTCGACTCAAGATTTGGTGGAGTAGTGGTCTGGGAAAGCGGAGTAACGCAAAGTCATTGTTTTCAATGGACTTTGAGTTACCCATTATAACGCGAAGTAATCCGAAGTAATCTGCTTCGTGTTGCAGAGCACTCTGCGAATCTGCTTTCACTTCACGACTCACCTCGTGGAGTGAAATGGGGCCACTTCTCCCATCTTTAAAAGCATGTATAAGGTGAAGTTACATATGATTATTCTAAGTCGATGTTGTCACCAAATGGCCAACTTCATGAAGTGCTTCGAAAAGTCAAAGTCAATGACTTTGATGGGACTTTGCAATTGAAGTAGAATCAGCTCCACTCATGTCCCCATGTTTTTGACTCACCATTTCTGATGAATATTGCTTTACAGTTGAACTTATTCATGCCTTTCGGGAACTTGAAGGTCTCTATCATATCACCCCGCTCCCTTCAGTCCTCAAGAGAATCCATGTTCAGTGCCCTAAGTCAATTCTCATAGGATATGTCCTGCTGGCCCTGAATAATTTTGGTTACCCAGTGCTGCACTGTCTTGTCTGTCTTTTTTCTTTCCTAAGGTGGGGACTCCAGAACAGGGTACAGTATTCTGGATGGGGCTTCACCAGTGGTCTATAGGTAACCTTTTGTTACAGTTAGAATCACTTCTTTAATATGCTACCACTTGCTCTATGTTGCCTCTAGATGTTTGTACCCCATTAGCCTCTCTTTTTGCTCTTTCTCCGTCCTTCTGAAGTTGTACCTCCACAAGCAGAGGACCATTTTTTAGGTGAACAGCCTTTGTGATTACATGGCTATGCACTGTGTTGTGGTTGCTAGACCCTAGTGAGCCTTTCACACTTAACCCCCTTCTCTGTCGGTTGGGACTAAGTCAAGAATGATCCTGTCCTTAGCCTGTTCCTCTGCTAGCTGAGTCAGGAAGTTGTCCTGGAATGTGTCTACCAACACCTGATTTCTGGTACTTGGTGCCATTTTGCCGTCAGCACCTGGTATGTTGAATTCTCCAAATGGGACTATTTTCCCTCCAGATCCTGCCTTCCTGCTCCCCTTGACTAGAGCACTGTACAACTTTTTTTGCCTTGCCTGATTACAGCAGTAGCCACAGACACTGCCAGCTATGTCCCAAAATTTCTGTGATATTTCCAGAACTATCTGATGCTTTCTGCATTTAAACAGTAAGGGTAGCAGAGAGAAACTCTTCAGAAATTTCATGAAATATCTGGAAATAGCTGGCAATGTCAGTGGCTACCACTGTAATTTTATAATTTAATTGGTTGGTTTGATTTAGACTCTGTAAGATTAGAGCATTATTGTAAATTTTACAGTCAGCTTCATTGCTTTTCTCTTGTTGATTTAGATATTTTGAATTATGGATGTACAGTATGGTTCATGAAATTCTTAATTTGAAGTTTAGTTCAGCAATTTCAGATCTGTTGGATTTTAGCACAGTTAACAGACTTTTATGGTCAGACAATAAGCATTTGATGGCAGTTCCCCTAATAACAACTTATGTGGGATATAGGGCTTTTTCATACACAGCTACTTAAATGTGGAATTACTTTTTTTGCTATAAGATCTATTACATAATTTTAGAAAACGATTAAAGAATTTTTCTTACTAAAATTTAAATGTCAATGCTTTAAAGAGCTCCTGACACAGTTTAGACAAATTTGAAAAAATGTAACATTCAGGCATGACTGTAACATATTTCATATTTCATTCTGCAGTACTCACCCTTATTACCTTATTACTAAGGGTATTTGCATGAATGCAGTATCTCTGCCCTTGTAACTCTGGGTGCCTGCCTACACCTGACATTGTAATTCTGTTTATAACATCAAAATATGTTGCTGTGGAGATAATTGTGATGTCAAAAATGGTATTGTGATGTGTAGAGAAGCATAGTCTAGGGGACACAGATCTCATTTTCATGCAACTGTTTTCAGTAATACAGAAAATGGGGAATTAATTACTGAAAATGAATGAAGAAATAAAGAAAATGGGATAGAGTTGAATATAAATCTTAACTTTTTTCAAAGTTTTCCTATTGCTGTCCGGGGCTCTTTAGACCATCTGATGTGTGCATATGCTGTTAAAGATTTAACTTGGTATGGTATCTGTAATTGTAATTATTTATTTTGTGCAGGTTTTTATCCTCCTGAGCAGCCCCAGCTGCCCTACTCTGACCGAACCCCCAAGCCTAGTCACCTGGATTCTCCAGTAGATAGAAGACCTGGAAAGACCCAGAACCAGTTATGATCTAGAATTTTCTTTTTATGAAGATGGTCCTTACTCCATCAGCAGTGGTTGCTGGAGATAGGGAGGGAGGGAGGGAACAGCATGCAAGATGAGGAGAAACCCAGGGTGTGGTATGGGTGTACTTACCAGCATGGTGTGATATGTTTAGGGGAACTGGGAAAACACTCTGCTGGGTCCATATAGTGCCAAGGAGGTAATGGCATTAGTATCACATAATATAGCAAACAGAGGAATAGTAAAGACCATAGAAACATAGAAACATAAGTTTGACGGCAGATAAGGACCACTTGACCCACCCAGTCTGCCCATTTCCCTACCTATTGGATAAGCTGCAGATTCCAGTTAACCAACAGCCTACTTCCTGCAACCCCCCACTATAATTGCCTTATGTCTGTCCCATGCATGTTTGAATTCCCTCACTGTTTTAGACCCCACAACCTCTCCAGGAAGGTGGTTCCATGTGTCCACCACTCTTCCATGAAAAAGAATTTCTCACATTACCCCTGGAGCCGTCCCTCTAACTTTAAATTGTGCCCCTTGTTCTTACACATATCTCTTTTGAAAGATGCTACCTCCTGGACTTTGTTGATTCCTGAGGTAATTAAAAGTTTCTATCATGTTCCCCATCCCTCCTTTCATCAAGGGTATATATTAAGCCTTCAGTCTCTCTTCATATGGTTTCTGATGTAGACCCTGCACCATTTTAGTTGCCCTCCTCTGACTGTTTCCATCCTGCCTATGTCCTTGCATAGATGATGTCTCCAAACTGCATGCAGTACTCCAGATAGGGTCTCACCAACTGTCTGTACAGAGGATAACCACTTCCTTTTCTACTTGTGATGCCCTCCCTATGCATCCCAGTATCCCCCTGGCTCTCCTTACTGACTTCTCACATTGCTTACCCACCTTTAGGTCATCTGATATGACTACACCCAGATCCCTTTCCATTATTGTTGTCGTTAGTACCTCCACTGCTATTGTGTACTCTTCTCCTGGATTTTTATTTCCCAGGTGCATTACTTTGCACTTCTTTGCATTGAATCTAAGTTGCCATATGTCTGACCATTCCTCCAACCTTGCCAAGTCCCTTCTCATCCTTTCTACCCCCCCTTGTGTATCAACTCTGTTACAGATCTTTGTGTCATCTGCAAAGAGGCACACCTTTCCTTCCAGACCCTCTGCAATGTCACCTATAAAGACGTTAAAGAGGACTGGACCCAGTACTGAGCCCTGAGGTACTCCACTAATAACCCCCCTTTCTTCAGAATGTGTTCCATTCACTATTACCTTCTGTGTCCTGTTGTGCAGCCAGTTTGCTACGCAGGCTACCACCCTGGGACCCACTCCAAGGCTGGCTAACTTGATTATTAATCTTTTGTCGGGGACTGTGTCAAATGCCTTGCTAAAGTCTAGGTAGGCCATATCCACAGCCCTTCCCTGGTCTATTACTTTGGTCACCCAGTCAAAGAAATCAGTTAGATTCATCTGACATGACCTTCCTGCTGTGAATCCATGCTGCTTTGGGTCCTGTGCCCTGCTGGCCTCTAGGTATTGAACAATTCTTTCTTTCAGAAGTGATTCCATCATTTTCCCCACCACTGACGTCAAACTAACAGGTCTGTAGTTTCCTGCTTCTGCCTTGCTCCCACTTTTGTGAAGGGGAATCACATCTGCCCTCCTCCAATCCTCAGGTACCACCCCACTGTAAGTACAGCACTCCTGTGTTGTGTTATTATGTGTGCGTTACATAGAAACATAGATATCGACAGAAAAAAAACTCCTGGCCTACCTAGCCTGCCCAACGTCCCTGTCTACTGTGCTACCGCTTGACCCTACTGATCTCCGCCTTACCCTCCACCCCACCCTGATACTAAGGTCCCCTTGTGCCTAACCCATGCATGTTTGAAACCTGTTACCATTTCAGTACCCACCACCTCTGCAGGCAGGCTGTTGTAGACATTCACCACTGTTTCCGTAAAGATGCATTTCCTCTCATCTCCTCTTAGTCTCCCCCTTCCAGCATCATATCATGCCCCCTTGTTCTTGAGCATCTCTTTCTGTGGAAAAATGCTACCCTCCTGTACCTCATTAATACCTTTGAGGTATTTGAACATTTCTATCATGTTTCCCCCTTCTCTTCCTTCCTCCAGATAATATGTATTTATATCCCAGAGGCTTTCCTCATAGAGCTTCTGATGCAGGCCATGCACCATTTTGGTTGGCCTTCTCTGTACTGCCTCCAGCTGATCTATGTCTTTCCTGTGATGGGCCCACCAGAACTTGACACCGTATTCCAGGTGCGGTCTCACCATTGATCTGCATAGGGATAACACTACCTCCCTTTTCTGCTGGTGATGCCCCTCCTGTTGCACCCCAGAATTCTATTAGCCTTTCCCACTGCCTTATTACACTGCTTTGCTACCTTCAGGTCATCACATATGATGAACCCCAGATCCCTTTCCTGTTTTGTGGTTGATAACACTCCCCCCCCCCTCAAATTATATGTTGTCCTTGGGTTTTGTGCCCCATGTGTATAATCTTGCACTTTTTTTCATTGAAGCCCAGTTGCCAAACCTTGACTAGTCTTCCAGCTTTTTCAGATCTTCCTTCATTTTTTCCAACCCCCTGGTGTGTCCACTGTGTTGCAGATTTTCATGTCATCTATGAACAGGCATACCTTTCCTTCCAGCCCCTCAGCTATGTCGCAAATGAAGACATTGAAGAGGACCGGTAATAGTACTGAACCCTGAGGCACCCCGCTGGTTACCTTACTGTCTTCCAAGTGAATTCCATTTACCACCACCCTCTGAGTTCTGTCACTTAGCCAATTTCGTACCCATTTTACTATTTTTGAACCCACTCCTAGGCTGCCCACCTTGTTTACTAGTCTTCTGTGTGGAATGGTGTCAAAGTCCTTACTGAAATCCAGGTTGGCCACATCCACCACCCCTCTCTGATCCACCTGCCTGGTAACCCAATCAAATAACTCTATTAGCTTTGTTTGCCAAGATCCCCCCCCATAAACCCTGCTGCCTCAGATCCTGCAATCCACTGGTTATTAGATATTCCCCAATTCTTTCTTGTAGTAGTGTTTCCATGACCTTTCCCACTACCAAAGTTAGGCTTACAGGTCCATAGATTCCTGCCTCCTCCATATTTCCACTTTTGTGTAGTGGGACCACATCCGCCCTCCTCCAGTCCCCAGGAATTTCTCCTGTATACAGCTATAGATTGAACAGGGCCATTAAAGGTACAGACAGTTCCTTCTTTAGTTCCTTCAGTGTTCTGGGGTAAACCCCGTCTGGCCCCGTTACTTTGTTTACTTTTAGCTTTGCTAGTTCCCTGAGGACTCTCTCCTCTATAAAAGTGCTAGTGTCCACCTCGCTTCCCTTAATGCCCCTTTTCCCTATCTGTGGCCTGTCACCTACCCCTTTCCTTTGTGAATACTGAACAAAAGTACTTGTTTAATATGCCTGCTTTCTTCTGGTCCTCTTCCTCACTCCCCCTTTCTCCTCTTAGTCTTATTATCCCTACCTTGCTTACCTTCCCCTTGCTTATGTACCTGAAGAATGTTTTGTCCTCCTGTTTTGCTGACTTGGCAATGTTTTCCTCCATTTTTGCTTTTGCTCTCCTAACTGCCTTCCCTGTCTCTCTCGGTTTCTCCTGATAACTGTCCCTATCTTCTTCCTTCTGTGTTGACTTGTACCTTTTGAATGCCTGCATCTTTTCCTTTACTTTCTCTGCTATTTCCTTGGTGTACCACAGCGGTCTCTTTTTTCTCTTGCTTTTTTAACCTGCCTGACACAGAGGTTAGTTGTCTTCTCAGTTGCATTCCTTATTTCTTCCCATTTTTCCTCTACTCCACCCAGTTTTCCTATTCATGCTAGGGCCTCCTTGAGGCGCTCTTCCATTTTCTTGAAATCTGGCCTCCAGAAGTCCAGGATCCTCATTTTGGTGTGGTTAGATTCTAGTTCTTCCCTTATGCTGAATCACACCGTATGATGATCACTGGTCCCCAGATGGCTTCCTACTGCAACGTCAGTGACACTGTCCCTGTTTGACAATAGTAGATCCAGTATCGCCCACTCACAATTGGGTTCTTTAACTAGTTACCTGAGGAATGCTCCTTGTAGGGAGTCTAGGATTTCCCTACTTATAACTCTTGCTGCAGCAGTGAGTCTCCAGTCCATATCTGGTAGATTGAAGTCCCCCATTAGCAATACCTCACCCTAGTTAGCCATTCCTTGGATTTCTTCTATCATAGCCTTATCTTCCTCCTCCCCCTGTGCTGGGGGGTTATAGATCACCCTTATTTGAATAGTGGCCCCCTCCCTGCCCCCAGGGTGACCCACAGCACCTCCGCTTTTCTCTGACCCCCCATAAATTTGGGCCTTTATGTTCTTCCTCATGTAAAGAGTCTCCTCTCCTCCCTTTTTTGCTACCCTATCCCTCCTGAATAGTGCATGCCCTGGTATGGCTACCTCCCAGTCCTGTTTTTTTATTGCACCGGGTCTCTGTAGTTGCTACTATGTCCAGGTCTCCTGCTGCCATGGTGGCCTCTAGATGTGCCATTTTGTTTCCCATGTTTCGAGCATCTACACACATGGCCCTCCATTTTTTACTGCCACCTCCCCTTCCCATGCCCTTTTGCCCTCCCCCTTTTAATCCACTATATTATTTCCTCTTCCCCCTCCTTATTCTACTTGGTTTCCTAATTAAGTTTGTTCCTTATGGGCCTTGTCACCCTTGGGATTTCCACTGCTGACCCTGTAAGCATGTGGGGGGGGGGCAGACTAGGTTAACCTGCCTTATTCTGCTTCACTCCTTGGCTAGTTTAAATGTTTACTAATGTAACTGCTCACTGAGGCTCTCAGTTCTCTTCCTGGAGGAATGCAGGCCATCACCCCTGTACAGGCCTCTATCCCTCCAGGTGGAGCCCCAGTCCCCAATGAATCTGAATCCCTCTTCCCTGCACTATTTTTTCAACCATAAGTTGAAGTCCCAGGTGTGGACTCTACTGTCATCCCCCTTGTCATTGAGAGGTAGCATCTCAGAGAAAGTAACAGATTGTGCTACTTGCCGAAGACCCCTCTCCAATTTCCTGAACTCCTCCTGAACTGTTTCTGGCCTGTCCCCTGCCAGGTCATTTGTCTCCAAGTGGACAATGACATCCAGACCTCCCTCCCTTCCTGCCTCCCCAGTGACCCTTAGGATCCTCCTTCCATCCTTACAAGCCATGGCACCAGGTAGGCACCTTACCACCTTCTCTTCATCCCTATCTTTCTCCAACTGTATCCCCCTTACTATCGAGTTCCTCACCAGGATTCACTTCCTCTTCCTCTGGGGTCCACTGCTACCCCCCTAGGGGTCTCCACAATGGAGGACCTCCACGTTCATCCCAACCACTGTTTTGGGTGCCTCTGTGGGACAGTCCTGCCCTGCCAGTATGGCATAAGAGTTCCATAGTGGTAAGGGATTTGGGATGTGCCTATGCTCCACCACCCAGTCCCTCCCTGAGCCCACCGATGTCCAGCCGCTCCTCATTCCTGGTGTTGTGCAGCTGTGTGTGTTTATGCTGTGTGCCTGTTAGTGCTGCTCAGACATTCGTCGTGCATAATCTACTGGGTGGCGCTTGACTCCTGTGGAGGGAGGATGGGTGTGAGCTGCTCATCACTTGCACACTCCATATTGGCTGACCATGGATTAGCACTGGTGTCAACCATGTAGGCAGCTACTCACCTGCCCTCCCAGCTGGAGGAAGGATACAGTTAAGGCAACTTCAATTATTAGTTTTGGGGATGGGGAAAAGGGGTCAATAGGATGCCACTATGGCAAATTCTATCATAAGTGTAAAGATCAAGGGGAAAAGGGGTCAAAAAGATACAGTTATGGCAACTTCAATCATTAGTGTAGGGGTATGGTGAAACAGGGTCAAACATATACATAACTATGGCAACTTTTATTATCAGTGTAATTGCAGGGGAAAAGGGGTCAAAATGATACCAGTATGGCAATTTAAATCATCAGTATAAGGGGCATGGGAAAAGTGGTCAAAAAGATACATAGTTATATAGTTACATAGTTACATAGTAGTTGTTGGCAGAAAAGGACCTCCAGGTCCATCCAGTCTGCCCTGGTTTAGCTTTAAGGAAAGTCTTGTTTCCTTCTTTCATATCCTGCCAGACCTGTTTCCATTCTTCCCTTCTGCCCTAGTCTCACTAGTCTCCTGTGTCTATCCCATGCATGCTTGAATGCTCCCTATGGTTTTTGCTCCCACCACTTCCTCTGGTAGCCTGTTTCAGGGTTCAATTGCCCTCTCCGTGAAGAAGTACTTCCTCACATTACCTCTGAGTCTTGAGTCTCCACCCTTCAAGCCACATATCATGACCCCTAGTCCTAATGCTCATTCTTTTCTGCAGATAGCTGATCTACCCTACCTTATTTATTCCTCTGGCATGCATGAATGTTTCTGTCATGTCCCCCCTGTACCTGCTTACCTTCAGTTAGTAAGTATTTAATTTCCTGAGCCTTTCCTCATAATTTTTTTAATGCATGCCCTAGTCCATTTTGGTAGCTCTTCTCTGCACTGCCGCCACCTGACTGATATCTTTTCTGAGATGGGGTCTCCAAAACTGGACACAGAACTCAAGTACTTGAGGTGTGGCCACTACCACTATGGCAACTTCAATCATCAGTATAAAGTGCAGGGAAAACAGGGTCAAAAGGATACCACTATGGCAACTTCAATTATTAGTCATGAGAAAGGGGAAAAGGGGCCATGGAATACCACTACAGCAACTTCAGCTATCAGTGTAGTGGGCAGGGGGAAGGGATCAAATGGATGCCACTATGATAGTTTTATTTATCAGTGTAGGTGTCATGGGAAGAGACTAAAGGAATACTGCTATGACAACTTCAACCATCCATCAGTATAGGGGAAAATGGTTAACAATAACACAGCTATGTCAGCTTCAATCACCTGGGTGTGGTTTGGGGAAAAAAGGGTCAAAAGGATTGCTATGCAACTTCAATTATCTCTGTAGGAGACTAGGAAAAAAGTCCAATGAGTACTGCAATGGCAACTTTATTCATCAGTGTAGGGGCAGAGGAAAGGGATTCAAAGGATACTGCTATGTTAACTTCAAGCATCAGTGTTGGTGCAGCTGGTAAGTGTCAAAAGGATAAAACTATGGCACCTTCTATCATCAGGGTGTGGGTCAGTGGAAAAAGGAGGGTGCAAAAGGGTTGCTATGCAATTTAATCATCAATGTAGAGGGACTGGGTAAAGGGGTCAAAAGGATGCAGTAATGACAACTCCAATAATCAGTTTAGGAAGCAGTTGAAAAAGGATTTGAAAGAATAACACTATGGAAACTGCAATCTCCAATGTAGGGGGCAGGGGGAAAAGGAGTCAATAAGATACTGCTATGGCAACTTCATTCATCCGTATAAGGGCAGGAGGAAAAGGGGGCCAAAGAATACTGCTATAACAACTTAAATCAGAAGTGTTGAAGGGAAGGGAAAAGGGATCAATAGGACACAGCTATGCTAACTTCAATAATCATTATTGACAGGTAGGGGGAAGGGATCAAAAGAATAGTGCTATGTTATCTTCAGTCATCAATGTAGAGTTCTGGGTAAAAAGAGTCAATAGGATATCACTAAGACAACGTCATTTATCAGTGTAGAAGAAGGGCAAAACAGGATCAAAAGATCACTGTTGTGGCCAATTAAATGATAACTGTAGAGGGTAAGGGAAAAGGGGTTAATAGGATACTGTTATGCCAACTTTAATTATCAGTGTAGAGAGCAGGGGAAAGAGGATCAAAGAATATTACTGTGGCAACTTCAATCATCAGTTTAGAGGTCAAGGGACAAGATATCAAAAGAACACAGTTATGGCAACTTCAATCATCAATGTAAGGGCAGAGGAAGAAGGGATCAGACGGATACAGTTATGGCAACTTCAGTCATTATAGGGCAGGAGTAAAGGGGTCAAACGAATACTGCTATAACAACTTTAATAATCAGTGTAGTAGGGGTAGAGGCAAAGGGGTCAAAAGATATCACTACAGCAACTTTATTAATCAGTGCAGGGGGCAGGGCAAAGGGGTAAAAAGATATCACTATGGCAACTTCAATCATCTGTGTAAGGGCAGGGAGACAAGTCATTAAAAGAATACAGCTATGGAAACTTCAATCATCAGTGTAGGGGGCAGGGGAATTGGAATCAAGGGTGTCTGGTGCCCTATGGCAACTTTTATCATCAGTTTAAGTGGAGGGGAGAAGGGTTCAAAAGAATACTGCTATTGCATATTGAACCATCAGTGTAGGGGCCAGGGGGACAAGCTGGCAAAAGTTTACAACTATGACAACTGTAATCATCAGTGTACTGTAAGGGCAGTGAAAAGGGGTCAAAAGAATACTGCTATGGCATATTCAGTCATCGGTGTAGGAGGCAGGTGGAAAATTGGCCAAAAGGATACAACTATGGCCAGGGGCATAGCCAGGGATTTCAAATCTGCACACCAAGTGGACTCACTGCTACCCTTGTTAGGGTGATCTACCCCCCCCCGGATGTAGTCAGACAATATACAAATGTACACCAGGACAGTGTTTGTTGCCTCATTTGGCACAATAAATACAACTTTTGTATCTCATGACAGTGGTTGTTGCCGTGCATGGGTAAATACAAATGCCATTCATTGTTCCCTAAGACACCCACATACCAGCCCAGAGCCTGTAAAAGTTGTATTGTCCTTAGGATGCAAAGAGAGTATTAGTGACCAGTCCTTCTAGTTTCGACTCCTATGAATAAAATTACAGAAAGGTTCAGTATTTTCTTTGCTAGTTTTCATGGAAAAAGGAAGCAGTTCAGAGCCTATTTGCTACCCCCCTTAAATAAAAGTGCACACCATGGAGTGCTTGGAGTATGCCTGCCTACACCCATGACTATGGCAATTTTTTTTATACTTTATTTTTATTTTGTTAATGCACCTTACAGCATATTTATTCCAAGCATGTTGGTATACAAATATTTTTTAAACAGGTAAATAAATCTTTTCTTCCATTATAAGTACATGGCTAAGGATCATCCTTTCAGTATTATTTGGAATAAGAATGTTCAAGTATCAACATTATAAACCAATAAACAAAACAAGTCTGTAACCATTTTTGTAGGTTTCCTAGATTGTGCACACAGCGAGTGAGTAGTCTAGCCCTTTATCCAATATGCTAAGAGAATGAGTTGACTTTTCTTTTTTTAGAAAGAAAAAAATATGTGGGCAAGCTAGCAAGGTCCTCAGTCCTTCCTTGTGGGGATCTGTTTATGCACCCCTTCTATATGTCCTGATATAGACCCATCTTGTCCATCTACTTGTGTAAGCTGAAAGTCTTTGCTGTACTAAAAAGGTTCTTGTTTCTAACTTCTGAATCTGGTATACTATGTTTGACCATTCCTCCTGCATGAGTGGGGCTGTTTACAGACATTTTTTAGTGATGGCTTTGGCTGCTGCTAATGTGAGGATTGACCATAGATATTTACCTTCCCTACTTTTAAGAGATCCTGGCATGATTCCAAATAGTAAATGTTCTTGGCCCAATATTAAAAATCTGGGAAATGTGCCTCCCAGTCTCTGCTCAATACACTTGTATCTTAGGGCAGTGCCAAAACACATATGCGTAGGTGGCGACTTCATCACCATATTGTCTTCAGCAGCTTGTGGTGACATTTGGATCACATCTGGCCTGTAGTTGGGGTGCCAGGAAGTATCTCTCCTGTAATTGCCAGGCGTATTCCCTCCAAACTGGGAAGGAAGATGTCTACCAGACCATTTCCCACATTTTTCCCATTGTTTTGTATTTATTATAATATTCAGGTATTTTTCCCATCTTAGTCTTAAATATTCTGTAGATGCTTCCTGATCATTTAGATAATTGGCATACAACAGAGTTATTACTCCTTTTTCTTGAGCCGAACTCCACACTGTTTCAAATGGCACTGCTGAAGGTGACCCCTCCTTCTGCTGTGCAGCCATCTACACTTATTTATTAATGTGTTCTCTGAGCTGGAAATATCAGAATCTATCTCTGGACTGCCATCCAATCTGTTGAATACAGTGTTCAAAGTATTTCATTGTGCCTGCATGCAGTTATTGCCAGGTGGAATGTAAACTCTTTCATGCTTAGTTTCTAAACTAAGGGTCCAATGCTGCCTGAGGGGAAGGGTCCTCCCATGCCCACCACCTATATTTCCAAAGCAGCTTTGTAGTGTTTCCTTGTCTAAAACCCTACTAATGTTGTATGTACAGTATGGCTCTGAGGGAGGGCTTTGGTAGAGTGTTTAAGGCCCTTGGTGAAAGTAATAGAGCAGGGATGGGAATAACTGTCTTCTGCAAGATCTAACTTCTTCCAATGGGAAGACTATGAGGGGTTACCCCACAGCAAGGCCACTCTAATTTTTGCTGCCACCCAGTACCCAGAGAGCACTGGGTACACCCAACCTCCCTGTGTGGATGGTCTGACAATGGATTCTGGATTTCTTACTCTTCCAAACAAATTAGTGGATCTGAGATTGCCAATTCTGGAACTCCTTTTTTGGGATGAGCCAGGGGACACATTGAAATAGATAGAGTAACTGGGGTAATACATTTGTTTTAACTGATTGTATCCTAGCATGTAAGGACAAGGACAGCAAGGATGTAAATTAAGGGTTTATAGTTATCTGAAATGAGTGTGGTGGTGTGAGTGCCTAGACAAAGCCCTAAGTATTTTGTGGTGGTCAAATCCCACTTCATAGGGAATTGTCTTTGAGTTTGGTTTGATACTGTTTGAGAGAAGACTAATAGTTCTCTCTTAGTTGTATTAAAAGTGTATCCTGAAAGGGTAGTAAAAGTTTGAATCTGTTGAAAAACTTCCTAAATTGATTTCTCTGGATCTGCTAGATACAATTTTTCTTTTTCTTTCCCTCTTTATATTATCGTATACTGCTTGCTATTGATCTGTTTTGTATTCTGACGAGGAGCCTTTGTAAATTTGTCTTTGACTCAAAGGTTGTAAATCCAATTATTCAATAAATAAAATAAAATAAATCTGCACAGAGGGCCAACTTATGTTCCAACCCCCTACCCCATCTTAACGCCTTTTATCTTTTCATTTAGTCTTATTCTCTGGGCCAGTGGTTCTGTGTACAGGGTGAATAACAGTGGGGGAAGGGGCACCCTTGCTTTGTTCCCTGCCCCAATATAAAGCTACTGGAGATGTGTTCATTTGCTTTTACATATGCTGTAGGCGTTGTGTATAGTTTAATAATAAACTTAAGAAATAGATCAACAAACCCGAAACCAGCAAGGACCCCTTTTAAAAATGACCAGAAGACCTTATTGAATGCTTTCTCTGCATCCAGACTCATTAGGAAGGCTGATTGTTTTGTCCTATTTAGACGATCAGTAATATGGATCACCTGGCGTATGTTATCTTAGGCCTGCCTACCTGGAAAAAAACAGTTTGATTCATATGTATGAGCATGGGAATTATCTGTTTGAGTCTCCTAGTAAATGTGGCAGCTAATATTTTATAATCTGTATTTAAAATGGATATTAGCCTGTATGAAGCACATTTCTTGGGGTCCTTGCCTGGCTTCGGTGTCACTGATATCACTGCCTGAGACCAGGATGGGGCCATTTATCCCATTTCTCCAAGTGCATGCAGATATGTTCTGTGTAAGAGCGGTGCAGTAAATTCCTTCAATTGTTTATAGAACTCCCCCATGAAACCATCAGTACCAGGGCAGTTACCTGACTTCAGTCTGCTAATTTCCCTGTCTATTTCTGACCTTCTAATTGGGGTGGTAAGAATTTCATTATGTGCTTCCAACACCTGTGGGAGCCGCAGACATTGCCTCTTCCCCAAGGGGGATCTCTTCAGTATACAGGGTTGTGTTATATGATTTAAAGGCTTCTGCAGGGTCTGTTGTTTTATGTAGTCACTGCATAATGCTAGGGTGCATTAGCCTAGAGATGGTAGCTCTAGCCCTCTGAATATGCAGTCTACCTGCCAATAGCCTTAAAGCTTGTGGGTCCCCTCGCAATATCTTTGTATTAAATAGATTAGTTTCTGTTCTACTTGGTAGTCTAACAGTGACTCTAATTCCTTCTTTAACCTTTTAAAGGTTTTCCCTATTTGTTTGTCTAACTTTACTTTTTGGATACTTTCTAATTCCCTAATTTTCTCTAGTAGTTCTTGTTTCCTAGCCTCCCTTTGTTTTTTCTTTTGAGGGGAAAGCTGAATAAACTTCCCTCTCAGAATAGCTTTTATAGTGCCACAAAGAATAACAGGGGTCACCCCTGATGTGTCATTCTCCAACATCACCTTTTGAATCTCTTCATCTTGTAGTAGGGAAGTATTTAACCTCCAAAATTTGTTTCTATGGATTTTTCCTAGTTCTAATTTCAAATGTATTGGAGTACGGTCTCACAAGGTGAAATCTCCAATCCAGCTATCCGACAGGTGTCCACCCAGGTCCTTATCTATTAAGAACATATCTATTTTGGAGTACATATGATGAGGAGGGGATTAGAAGATATAGTCCCTGTCCTGACTCTTCAAGTGTCTCCAGACATCCATAAACCCCATCTCTATGAGCAGTTTACAGACTCGAGTGGCCCCCTTATGGTCTTGGCACAGGATTTTAGATGTGGAATCTAGGTGTGGGTTGAAGGTTAGGTTGAGGTCACCCCCACAGATTAAAGGACCTTCATCCCAGTCTTCTAACAGCAGTAAAAGATTTCAATAAAAGGGGTAGTCTGACCTGGGTGGGGGGCACATATATAGGCTAATGTAATTATGACCCCATTATACTGTCCCTTGAACAATGTGTAACAACCCTCTTTATCAGTTAGTCTATCAATTGGTACAAATGGAACTTTATCTGGTATTAGACTGACCGCTCCCCTCTGCCTCCTGATTTACATAAGGAAGCAACCATATTACTGTAACCAAAGTGCTGTTATTTTTCATGTTCCATCAGGGACATGTGAGTCTCCTGTAAGAATATGAAATCAGCCGTAGATTTTTTAACAAAGCTGAGGACCTTGCTTCACTTAACTGGATTTGCCAATCCATGTACAGTACATTGCATGACAATATGAGGGTATCTGTATTTATTTATTTAAAAGTTGATAACCGGGAAAGGCACACTGAGCCAAGGCTCGATTTCAGGTGCTACCCGAGGCAAGGGTGAAGGTACAATGTACAAATAAATATGTGAACACATATACAGCATAGATTACAGAATATATAAGTAAGAACAGTAAAACAAATATACAGTATGGTTCTCAACAATTAACAGTAGGAGCAGTTTCAAGGTATACAGTGGAGCTTACAGTAGTTAGCAGTTGGAACAGACTGTGATAAATTTGACAACAAAAAAAAACTATAAGGGTACGACTCATTGGGATTGACAGTACTGTGTCTGTATTAGCCATAGTCACTTACTGGGTGAACAGGTTTGACATTTCTGTGATTCATAAACCTTTCTTTTACATTCTTCATGACTTGCAGACAGTCTACTCTCTTCTTTCTGGTGACCAACCAACCACTCAACTGAAAACCATCATTAATGTCTTCTGCCAACAGGGTAGACAGAACCAAAAACAACTTCCAAAGGTGGAGGCCTGTTTTATCAGACCTCTGTTCCCAACCCCCTTCACTGATGGTGTCTGGAGTGGGGGGTGGGATGGAAGAGGAAATGTTGCCCTCTGAGATTAGACACTCTTCCAGAGCCCTTGCAATGGCAACAGGCTCCACATATATCTATTAGATGTCATGACTATGCAAAGCCAAGGGAAAGTTGTTTCTATCCATATGATTCCCTCCCCACCAAAGTCCTTTTTGTCTAGTTTCATTTATAGGTGTGACACTCTCAATCCTTACATGAGGATAATATATTAGTGAGTGGTGGGGCAGTCCTCATTTTTAATCAATTGTGGAATTGCAGGTTACACAGAGAAGTACCAGTTGTTATATGCACTTTAATATTTTGGGGGTGGGGGACCCCTCACCTTTGTTACAACTGTCAGCAGTGAATGGGCATACTGGCCTATCTAATCCTTTGAGATGGGGTGGGAAGGAATGACAACTCGCTCCAAAACAAAACTCCCCTCCTGCATGTCAGAATAATGATGTAGTTCATAGGTAGGCTGTCTGTCTATGGGGGGGGGCTACACTACAGAAACATGTCATTACTTCTTTTTCTGTAATTTAACCCTCCTTATCTTCCAGGGTAATGAATCAATGAGCCCTGGAAATTATATCCAGGATTCTTTTCCACAAGCTGTATGCAACTGTGATGGTTGGGTTGGGCTAGCAGATCTTGTACCACATCAATAGAGGTTATTGTTTTCTCTTACTGTTATGATCTATGAATGTAATCTCTATGAGTATCTACTGTACATTGCCTGTGGTCAGAACATATTAAACATTTTTATTCTACTTTATAACAAGTTTGCTCTCCCCTCATTTATCTGCCATTCTTTTACCTACAGGGCAATCTGTATTCTCATTTCCTTTTTTTAAGTCAGAAGCCCTATCAAAAGTAGGGTGTCCTCTTATGGGTCATCATTTATGTTGTCGATTCACCCATCTGGCAGACAATTCTCAACTGGTCTGCTTTCATTTCCCTTAAATGTTAAGTAGAATTATTTGCCTGGATCCTTTTCGATTTATATGCACCGCACCCCAGTTATTTTTAATGGAGCACTTTAGATTTTAGGATTGGGTACTGGGCTTGTGTGGCTTTTCATTTTATTTAGTGTGACCTGTATCTGAGCCACCATACCCTCTAGGCATTCAAATCTTCTGTCTTGCCAACAACATGTTGACTCCATCCCCCCAGATTCTATTTTCTGTAACTGCCTGTGAGGGTTTTATACTAACTATGGCAACTTTAATCATCAGTGTCCTGTAAGGATGGAGAAAAAGATGTCAAACCACTATAGCAACTTCAATCATCAGTGTGTGTTTCCCCCAAAGGTGGGGCTTACATACTGAGCCACCAGAGGCTCAGGATGGGTTCACCTTTATGCCTGCAACCTCCGACTGGAACTGTTATTGGAAGCCAGGTGAAGAAAAACAGAACTTGCAGCAGTCCATGCTCCCCCTTACAAAAATGAAATAAATTTTAAAAGATATTATTAATAATATATTTACAAATAGAAAAATTTATTCCAATCTACTTGTTTTATAATATATTGTAATGTATTGGAAAATCAATTTCTATCTATTTGAAAATGTGCAAATATATTGCAATATATTGTAAATATACATGTTATTGCCACTTTAGTATACTATGTATATTGCAAAATATATTGATTAAATTCCAAATATATTGAAATAAGGATTTATTTAGTTAGTTTTTGTTGACCGGGTAAATGCACTACACAAATTCTCCCTATTTTCAGGCATGACCTGGGGGAAGAGGATATAGATGAATGCCAACTGACTTTGAACCAGATTAAGCTGTTGGTGGTATTTTAGTGAATGGGGGAAATTTGGCCAGTGCAACAGGGAAATTCCCCTACTCTTTTCGAGAAGTGCCATGGGATCTTTAATATCCACCTGTATTACACCCAGAACAGGCAGATGAGACCTCAATTTAACATCTCATCTGAAAGATGGCACTTCAGGAGTGCAGCACCCCCCTCGTGCTGCACTGCAGTGTCAGTATTGGGATATGAACCCACAGCCTTCTGATCTCCCAGCCTGAGAGGTGATTGTGCAACCTGCTGAGCCACTGACACTAGTACGTACAAGGATGGTAAATATATGTTATTGGTTTATTGCCAATATATGTATAAATGTATTTTGTTTACAATTCCAAATGTTATTTCCTATATTTACAAATATATGTAATATACATGTGTACTAGATATTGATAGAACTATTTACATAGCCAGACAAAAAACAAAGTGAATTATTTATGATTTAATGTACCTTTAGCTGCACAACTGGAGTTCATCTTGTTAGTAACCATGGAGATACCTATACTGAAAATATTGTTTTATAGTAGAGTTTTAACTCAAACATACATTTTACATAGTTATACTAACACATACTGTAGGACTTACCTCACAAGCTTATGCTTATTGAGGGCTCAGACTGGTATTTATACCACTCCATTTTTAGGTCAGGGTGAGATCCTATGTGTATTTGCTTTATAACTTATAGCTTTCCTTTCAGTCTGTATGCTAATGTTGTAAATTTAAAATTATTTTAAAACTAGAAATGATCATGATTTAGGCTGATAAACTATGTTTTTAAAATATGCAAATTAGTTATACAAATGTACACATGGGACCAAACTAAGCATTTTTCAAAAATGTATGTAACATAAAAAATATATAACGTATAAAAAAATTATGTAACATACATATAAAATAAATGTAACATATATAAAAAATATATGTAGCATATATAAAAAGTATATGTAACATATACAAAGAATACAGTACGCATTTTGAAATATACTAGTAATATATTTCAGACAATGTATTACTAAATCAACTGACATGCTTTCAAGCAATGCATCATTCAGAAATACATTATGATTATATACAGCATTTCTGAAATGTATTGTTTAATGGATTTCATAAATTCAGTGTATTGACATACTTAACATAATTTCCTGTATATTGAAAAATATTTATTTTTTGTAATAAAATACATTCTTTCAATACATTTAACATATGTTAGGTCATTTATAATTTATTTAGTTATAACTATATGGTTTCACTATATGCTGAAATACTCAGTGTATTACTGGTATATTTTATTGAGTCAATGTATTTCTAGTGACATATATTTTTGCATACTATGAGTTAGAAATATACTCTGTCAGTATATTTAAAACATACTTCACAATATATTACATAATATATTGCATTGGGACAATGTATTTCTCAGTGTATTGACATACGTTAATGCATATGTTTCAATATTTTGCAGTATATTTCAATTTTGTAAGGGCCATGCTGCTTATGAAGGGGTGCCACCTACTTGAAGAGGACTGGACAGGTTAATGCTGATGTCAACTTGACCCGGGTTACAAATACAGCTGGCTAAGTATAAAAAAAAGTAATATAATGCAGCATCCCGCTAAAGGTAATTATGTGAAAGCAACAGAAGGTACTGTAGAGATGTGAATAACATGGATGTCACCATCTTGATGATCTTTGACCCCACAACCACACAACTGGATTCTGTGGGGTCCTACAGGAATCACAAGTCTCTCTGGGAGCGAAGTGACAGAGTGCTTGGTGCCCTTTTAGCACCAATGCAGGAGTCAGAAGAGTAACTGACAGACAGGTCAGTCACTCAGGAAAGGAATGTCTGTGTGCTGTGCTGGAACCTTCACATCTTCAAGGAGGGTTTTCAAACAGTTCTGCCCAAGACGAAGTGCTGAGGAGGAGAGCTGATGGCCTAACTGTCCCTAGAGTAAGACATGACTATTTGTTTCTATGTAAATCTTCTAGAGTTCAGTCTAAATTGTTTGCAGTTGCTGGAGTAGCCTTCAAAATCTGCAAAAGAACTGCTGTGACAGCTGTAGAAAGAGGTACTGATATCAGAGGTGGGAAATAGCCATTTCTTTTCTGTCTGGTATGACTGAGGGAAGAGTGTGGTCAAAAGTTAGTCTCCAGGTTCCTGGGACTCTCAACTGCAAGTAAGCCCGAGGAGTGAGGCAGTGAACCTCCAGTGTAAGTTTCATGCAGAACTCCATGCACTGCTGGGCTGCTGGTGAGTTGTGAGAAGGATGCCACATGAGAGTCAGCAGGCCCAAGCCTATGACTGCATCTGATCCACCAGTTGCTGCCTGCACAGAATCATCAGGGTGATACTACACCAGAGGTCTGCTTGAAGAACTGATCTGCTGTCTTTCTATAGCTGTTGTCTGCATTAACCTGGGGCTCATGAGTACTGGCCTAGCCACACCAAAGTTTCCCTTTTGGATATCAACTTTTTTTCTTGTTGTCAAGTTCTCTTTTGGAATTACGCGTTGTGTTAAAGTGCAAGCCAAAATGTCAGTTGGGTGAGGTTTTATATTGCAAGCTTGCATGTTTAAATAAGTGCATTAATGTAGTGATTCTTATATTTAGTCAACATGACCACATGGGACCACTAATACAATTTTTTTTTGGACCCATGATTCTTTAGAGCATCAATTAAAGATAATGGAATTGACAACTACAGTACTGTGGGAGTATACATTCTGATACTATATGTGTATATGTTCAAATACTGAGCACACAAGAATTTAATTACAAAGGTAATGGAATGGACAACTTCCCACATTTTAAACAAACACAGGAGGTACATTTCAAGTGAAAATACATCATGGGCTTGATTTATTGTACATTGTGTTTGTGAATGTGTTCTATCAAGGGAGATTGGAGTATAACATGGACTTTGGAGTGAAGAAATAAGAAGTGAGGCTACCAGTAAATTCTGGTTGCTGCATTCTGAGGCCCTTTGAGGCAACCAGAATTTAAGGCTTGAGAACCACTATGGACCAATGCAAGATCCCAGGAAACTCATCATCAGGCCTGCACTAGTTAGACACCTGGGTACCTAGTAACTGAGGAAACTGCAGTTTAAAAAGTAAAGTGTTTGAAAGCATTTATAGTACTGTGGGGGAGCTATGAAGGGTAGTTGAGATGCCTAAGAGTACAGTACACTGCAAGGTATATTGTGTGTGGGTGCTGGGAGGGCCAAGATATCTCTGTGGAGAGACCTGATATAGTAAAGAGAACATTTGCAGAAGGATCCGTAATGCTGACTGATAGCCTTTGGGTTATATGCCAAACTGCTAAATAACTGTTTATCCACCTCCTTACATAACCCTCTTCCTTTTCGGGACCTGACCCTATTGTTTATAAAGTCCTGTTGTTAGTTTCTTAATTTCTGTGTGTGATCATATTATCAGGGCTCTCCCTTAACTATGATACATAGTATAGTTCTGCAAAAGATAAAGTGTGGGTACTTGTTGGTCATAGGGAGATGTCCTGTATCCACTCGGGAGGTGGGCTGGTACTGCATCCCAGGTTGCAGTATTATACTTTTAAGCTGGCCCACTGTTTCTTTCAGTGGATAGAGGCACAACGTTATTCCCCTGTTCTCCTTCTAAACCAAACTCCCCTATTGAGGAGTTTAACAAGCCCAGGCCCCTCAATCGTGCTAGGAGCCCACAGGTGCAAGGCAGGTGTAGTAACCTTGAACAACACCTTAACATCTGAATGGCAAACCAGTTACAAGTGAAACGGGGGCAGGGAAAAAGGAGTCAAAAGTGTACCACTACCTTACATGGGACTAATCAGCATTTTACTCTGGGAGGCAGAAGAGGAACCTATAAGAAAGGAGAACTGTGGATTTTGAGGTGGGATTAAGGAAAGGTTATCTATAAATTAATTGGGCCTCCGAGGGATGTATCTTATGGTATAAGAGACTCTGAGAGTGAGGTTTGGGTGAGAGAACAGTGATACAGAGCTGCAAGGTTCTGTCTGACTAAACCTCATGAGAAGAGTCTCTCATAAGAGACATCACTCAGAGTCCTTATTTTATAATAAATTACTGAAGTTTAGCTCGAATGATTTATTATATAGAGTATTTTTTTAATTTTATTGTGCCACCCCCCCTCGCCACCAAAGTAAAGTGCTCCCTTCTAGCGCTCCTGTGTGACAGCACCCTGTACTCAGAATAAGAGGTAAAGTGACTTCGTGCTGATTGGCTGAAATCACATTAGTAATTTATAAAATGAGAAAACGGTTAGGCAAAAGACAGGTTGCTACCGTCATGAAATAATTACATTTGGCAGATTTGTTTCATTCTTCTAATTACTGTATTCCATTACCACTCGTACCTATAAAGAAGAAACAGAGACTTTATTTCTTCAGTGCAAGGATCCTGTTACAATTGTAATATATAGACCATCATATGTATTTGTAAATCTCTTGTTGGTCCACTAAAAGATATCAAATCACCCACTTTGTTTATATTTCTAAAGGGAATTTTATTGTGCACCATATTCCTTTGATAGATCACATACTATGTATGTTAATGTTGTCTTCATAGTGCCCTGCAGTGCCACTGGCAGCATTTTAATTAAAATACGCAGGTGTGCCATATGCAACTCCCTTCAAGTTTGTCACAGTTTCCTACAGTATAACCACATAACCAACGCTGGCTTGTACAATGTTTTCTTTAAAAGAAAAGTGTAATTCTTGTGAGTACTGGAAGTGGGAAACAGTCATTTTTCTGACTGCAGACAGTGCAAATGCTGGGAGATCACGTTGGAGACCTGTACATTTCATAGCTCAGGCTTGAAAGATCCAGAGGAATCTTTTTTAATAGGAAATAGCACAATATTTCATTACAAGTGCTATTGTATTCTCCAAATGCACATATTTGAAATGTTTCAGAGAGTACTTATGGTATTTTGTTATCAGTTTAAAAAAAAGCTTAGATATACCTGGTTTGGATTTGAAATTAAAATTCAGGCCAAGGTGTCTCTCTTTGAACTCCAATGCGAAGGTTAGTTTATTAATAAAAATAATAATAATACATAATTGTAACTGTTGCCCCCGGATGGGGTACCACCCATTATGTCTTGCTGTGCAGCTGATTCCCTCAGGCTGTGGGACAAATGGCCCTGGGGTTGTGGAGCATTAACCCTTTGAGAATTGAATATGTTTCAATATACTGAGATTCTGGACGTATATATACACCCACAGTCCTCTAAGGGTTAATTGAAGTCTGTATAAATAGTAGAGTGCCTCCACTTAGCAGGAGCTGGCTGCCAGGGTTGGTAAAAGGGGCTTCCTAGTAAAGAAACTAAAATGGGATATTGCCTATCCCCACCCACCCCACTACCAAGGGAGTAACACCATGGGTGACTACCCCATAATAAACAGTTTGCCACACTTTATAACTTTAAAAGATAATTGGTACTTATCAGATAAAGGCTAGGGAAACAGTATATGCAGCTTAAACAGTAACATGGTTTATTTAGAGGAAAGGGACAAAGAATAATGATCAGTAGGGTACAAGTCAAATAAACAGCGATTACAAATAATGTGATCACCCTGTCAGCAACAAAAATAATAGGCACAGGTCCCCCACCTGGCAATTCCAGCTTGGCCATCAGTCCCACAATATCCCCTGCCCACTAGTGCACTACTAAAGAGTCACTCTGGGAGATCTCAACAGTCTGTGTGCACACTGGTCAATGGGCTAGTTGCAGGTCCTTCACGCAGAAGATTTGCAATGCTGGTGGAATGGGATGACTTTAAATGAAAAAGACACCCAACAAAATAAAAATGAAGCCCCAAAGTTCTCGGAGAAATTCCCAATTGGGGTTTAAAACAGAGTTCTAGATGTCATTAAACTTTCAGCTATCTTCTGGGCTTTTGGTTAAGGTTGCACAGAACTGTCCAGTGTCCATTTATCATGACAAACTATTTACCTTATTTACACACCAGTGCCCTGGTATGTATTCATGCCTCTTAATTAATTAGCAGGTTTGACTTGAGAGGTGTCCCCTTATTTAGATCTCTCAGTGTTCTACCTCTTGGAATTGATATTGTATGCAACATTCAAGAGGAGTGAGTCCCTCCTTTTGTTTTTGATCAGGGGTCCCACACTCTCCAATGGTTTCTCATGATTCACTCACCATTATCTCATTCACCTCTCAGGAGGACTTGCCTTCACTCACCTGATAGGAAGCACAATACTCTTGGTTTTCCCATAAGCCCCTTAATGGAACGGATCCTAAAAGCAGTTGTCAGGAAGAACTGATGTGGCTCTCCCAGATTCAGAGCCATCATGGAAACCCTGTTCTCTAAATGAATCTTAGTCAAATAATTAACAAGACAACCCCACTCTGAGTCTTGTGAATGCAGGTATGCAATTCTAAAATCAGGCCTTGCCTCAGATGAAATTCCACACCTTCAGCTCTTATGTTTTCAGGGGCTAACTCCAAACTGACACATGCTGGCCTTCTGCAGAAGATTTCCTACAACTAGCAATGCTATCCACTAAACAGCATCAGAAATATACAAGGGCTTCCTGTACTCCTTGAATTCTGATTTACCAGAAACTTGCATAGGGAGCTACATTTCCCATTATTCTTCTGGGCATACTTCTTGTGCCATTTCTGCATCATGTAAGGCCTGCCATGCCTCTAATTTGGTCTGTGGAATACTAGCTTACTGTGTGACCCCTGGCACCTTCCCAAGGTTCAGTAGGGCCTGCAGGTCCATGACTACTGCAGCAATGTCTTGGGGCATACCTTTTTTATTACATAACTTCAGTCCCTTGATGCAGCTTCTGGCCGGTTTCTTTGCTCATTCCTAGTCCACATCACCTGCCATAAGAATTGGGTGTCATTGGGAGTGTGTGGAAGACTGTCAATCCTCTGCTTCATATTCAGGTGACAGATCTCATGATCTGCATGGCTCTGGCTGTGTGACTGCACTTGGCACCCTGACACGTTAGGCAGGGAGTGCAATGTTTGTGCAGCTTGCCACTGCCAAGGATCCTGCTCACAGTGCTCCCCAGCCTCATGCTGAACTCCTTGGTTGCCAGGAGCAAAGATGGACTAACAACTATATAGACAGAATGGTGAGGCGCCAGTCCTTGAGATGACCAGGAAAGCCCTAATTTTATTGTGGTGGGGGCTGCATAACCATAATAATGACAATTCTATGTAATGTCATTCACACAACTGTGGCACTTCACAAAAAGATACTGAGCACACAGCTGCAAATGCAGCAAAAAAAAACTAATTATGGACTAGAAATTCATAATACATAAGCTTGTACAGTACCGTTCAAAGTTACATAATACAGCTGCAAGTTACTGTGTGGAAGAATATGAAAGATGAGAAATTAGTTAAGAGGAGAAGTAGGATAGGTAATACAGGGGATGTACAGTAGTAGTTACAACTTAATTAGAAGAGAGAGCAATTTTTAAGGTGAGGTGGAAATTGGGTTTTAGGACTCTTAGAGCGGAACCAGAGCTGCCAGCCAACAGTACACTACAATGCTGCATGGGAAACTGTTATTTATAAAACTGCCCCAGAATCCTTCATTAGAACCAACAGGGGCTGGAGGTCTTACAGAGGGTAAGCACTTGGCTGTTTAGGTGGGCATGACCTGCCTGGCACTCATACTCCCTCCCTACCCTCCAGTCATAAAACAGCATTAATGTTTGCTGTGAAAGCAGCCACTGGGCCTCTCTTCCAGCTGTAGTAAGGGTGGTAGAGCTTGGAGAACAGGATCTTAGGTAGGGTGTGGAAGAAGGAGGAGATAAAGCATGTGAGGCAGGAGGAGATAAAGATATGCAAATTTTGAGGACGTGAGTGGATGTAGTCAAGACAGTGATAAATATGGGCCATGTTGTAGAAGGGAAAGTAGGAAGATTTAGTGATGTTAGGTATGCATTTAAGAAGAAAAGGTCCATTTACAGTTAAGAAGTCCCCCACAATTTCTTCATCCCATCCTTCCTTATAGTGGGTAGGCCAAACTGCAGCTCTTCAGCTTGTTGCCAAACAAAACTGATCAGTGTTAATCGTGTTTCTTTGTGACAGTATCAGATTCAGTGGAGTATTTTGATGCTTGTACAGTACATGCGTAAACATGTATCAATGAGTCACAATTATAAGACTGTACTGTACTGTCTACAAAACATACTGTGTATGCATTGATGCCACTGGGGATCCTGTTCAAAATATCATCAAAGATAGTGGTATATTAGAAAAGATAAGGGTACAGTATATTAAACAATAAGCAGATATGCAGGATAGTCTCTGGAGACCTGATGGGGTCGGTAGAGGCTGATTAGGCAAGGAACATCTGAGCAGGCTGTGTTGGATCAAGCAACCCTTTTCTGCCAACAAATTCTATCTTTTATGTTTCTAATAAAGTGCTTTAAAACACTAGATTTAAACTACTTATGTTTTAACTTTAGTGTTTTCTAGTTTTTTTAACTGTTCCCTGTTGTTGATCTACTACATATTGCAATAATGCAATATTTACTGTATTTCACCGAGTCTTTCAAAATGTGTCTGACTGTTGTGACATCGCAGTCTGCTGCCATGGTGAGCACCAAGATGTGCTGTAAACCTTGGAAAGGAACATTAAAATGGAAACAAGTACTCTCCATTAAATTGTAATAGCCGAAACATCTTATTTATGAAAGTACATGCTGAAGTGCAGAGTTGCTCTTTAAGCAGCAATTTTTACATTCAAGTATCAATCTTGTCTGTTTTTGCAGATGAAGACTGCTGTGTTTGCCTAGAGCAGTAGTCCAAATCCTGGTGTCCTAATGTGTGACCATCTGAACTTGCTGATGGCTTCATTCTTTATTTTTTTATTACCCTAAACCCCTAATACAAAAAATCTCTTCACACATAGGAACATAAGGTCATAAGGAACTCCATATCCAGCATATTCGCCCTTGCTTCATAAACAGATATGAATAAGAAGGCTGAGTAAACATGTACTAATTAAAATCAATTCCCTACCCACTGTACTACCCATAGTATCAAAACTACCAGTTCCTTCACATTTTCTTTAGGGCTGAAAAGCTTCGGCAGCCTCACAAACTTAATCTAGTGGCCGGATTTGACCACAGAGGTCTCATTTTAAAAACACTGGCCTATAGCTATGTACTGTATTATAGGTTGGCTTGGGAAAATATTAAAAGCATTAACACAGTCTTATTAATTCTTTAATTTTCTGCAAAGTATGGAAGGTGAGAAACCAATTCTCATGTATATCATTTAAAGATGATCTGGTAGTATAGCCTAGAGGTTAGCATAATGAGCTGTGAATGAGATTGGTATATCCAGCAGACCTGGGTTTGATTCCTGCAATCTCCACATGCATATTGTGTGACTTTAAGCATGCCAGTTAACTGCCCCAGTGCTCCCAGGTCACCCCTAAACACAGGCATTGTGCCTAGCGGACTTTACCCAATTAATAAATAATTATATATATATATATATATATATATACACACACACACACACACACTATATATAAGAAAAGTTAAACCTCTTTAGTCTGCTGGCAGTTTGTATGCAGTGAACTGGAAGCCATCTGCTGCAGATCAAGAAAAGGTGATTTGTGTCCCCTTGCCATGTACAATTTGAATAGAATGGTCTTACATTACAGCCAGCTGGCTAGCAAGCCTGGATAATAGGATGGCAAGCTGCTTCTTCTGTAGCACAGAGATTGGACCAGTTTAGGCCTTTAAGCATCTATGTTTGTACTGGCTGATCAGATGTGATGCTTTGGAAAATCTGTTCACGTACAATAAGCTCAGTGGCTAAATAAAGATGATTGCAAACTCCTCTTGCTGTCTTATGGTCCTGTATACTAGCCAAAGAAAAACATTTCTCGATGGAACCATCTGGATACGTCTTCTGCCTGCTATAGAATCCTTAGCATTCCTTGAAGAGGAAAATCACAATAATGTTTTACCATGTTTTCATTGATATTATTAGGTATAGCCAAGTACAGGTGTATAAACTGGAGTTCTAGGCACAGTACACGGAGGAGGCTGATTAATTAGGTAATTATAATCTAAATCTAAAAGGTGCTGTAAGTGTACATGGCTGAGGACTGTGGCAAACATATGCATTAGATGTAATACGCAAAGGACTAGTAGCTCTTTTTTTCTTTAGATGCATTAGATGTATCTGGAAACATCACAGTGTCTATGCACTATACCATCAATGCATTCAGAAAGAAAAATGTGATATCTAACAGGTTCTTGGCTTGCTTTGTCATAACTGACTTCAGATCTATTTCCACAAGGGCTTACTTGGTTAATTCTGTGAACCTATCAGTCTAGATTAGAACTGAGGAAAACCATTAGCACATAAGGCCATGTATTACTCATTACAGCACTCTTCCTGTGTAAACCTGCTTATTGTGCATTTGCATAGTACAGTACGTAAAGGAGTAGAAGGTAGGAGCATTTAAAAAGTATGACCCCACTTTCCTGGCTTTTTTGGCTCAAAAGCCATAATTATAATTTGAAGGAGGGACAGCAGCTTAATACTTGCAGAAGCAATTTAAAAAAATATATTTATGTATTTTACTGGATGCTGGCCATTTACTTGAATCTACCAAAGAAATCCTGGTGGCCAGCATGTATAGTAGTGGATCTTAATAAACAATATGAATGCAACCATTGGGATTCTCTTAAACAGCACCACGTATATTAACTTAAAATGTGTTTAAAAACAAAATGTGGCAAGTCTTCCTCTATCCTGGCATTTTAGATTTTGAAAAAGTATACTGTATGGTTTAATTCACTTCTACAAACTACAGCTCATACCTGGAAGCCCAGAGACAGCATGTCTTCTCCCAGCATGCCATGGAACCCCAGTCTCCTGGAAATTGAGAAGTCGCTGCATGGAGAGTCATGCAATGCCCTCCATTCAGGACTACGGGTGACCCATTTTACATTTTTTGAAGTTACGTAATGTGACCAGGAGTTGAAGAGAGCAAAAGTTACTGTAACTTAGCTTACTGTAACTGTAGGTCTGCATAGCTCTGGTAATAAGTCCCTCAGCATCCTGTATGCAGAGCATAGATAGACTGTCTATACTGTTGTATAATTAGTTGCCTTAAAGATTGGTTTCCAAGGAATGTTAGGGAAAATATTGCCTTGGCACTTCCTGACATGATCTATTCCTTTTTTCACATAGAATGTTTCCCCTGTTCTACTCTACCAGATCATTGGTTCATGCAGCTTCCAAGCTCCATTCTGCCACTAGCCCTTGTCCAACACAGTTTCTAGTAAAGAAGCAACATGATCCATGGAGGCAAAGCCTAAGAGTGCCAGAATCATTCATGATCAGTCAAGGGTTTTACCCCCCTTGATTTCTCCCTGCTGATCCCTTTCACCTTCCTCGACAGTGCATGCAGCCATGGCAACTTTAAAAGCCAGAGTGATGCATGCAGCAATGCCTAGCCATCAGAAGGGAGCTAGCTGCTGGCCTACCATGTGGGATGGCTGTAGGAGTGGGTAACAATACTATTCCTTACAGGTTAGGATATGTTGCTGAGTGGAAGACTCTTTCTATCCTGATTGGTTGCAGGGACACTGGATAGTGTCAATCTCTGGTGCCCTGCATAGATGTCTCAGTGAACTTCCCCTGGACCACTGTGCAATCCATGATATATAGTTTGAAGAAGTAAACTGAATGACGGATATTTAACATAATGTATGGGCTGCCATACACAGCAAGTCTGTGTTTCAGTCAAGGAATGAGATGACACTGATTCATAGACCTCATGAGTGAAGCTAGACAGGAAACTATGATGTCATCACACCATGAGATGGCTGCATCATTATACGTTATTGGTACAGTATACTATATGTTTGGTTTAACTCATTTACCTTCTTTCTAGTTGTCTTGAACTGTGGTCAGATAAATATAAAAAAGAAGAAAGTGCAGGATAAGATTAAAAACATTTAATGTGATTTAAGTAATAGCTACATAAGTTGGAAACATTTCTAGTTGTCAATGTTTTAACAAACAGTTCACATGGGGTGTTTTCAGTCTTGCTGATATTTTTGTTATGACTTGGGAATATACAGTGTAGATAAGCATGAGAAATCAATGGGTATGCAATTCTATACTGCTGTACCACAGCAGTGACATAAATTCTGTGGTACAATACTGTTTTAATATCACTACTGTGGAATAACAGCATCTGGAAATCTATGGATTTCAACAGACAGCAACACTGAACTATATGTTATATATTTTTCGAGATATGCCCTCTTGAGAAAATACTACCCCAGCCTAAACTGGCAAGAAGTTTGGCTTTCTAACCCTGAATATTTACTTTGGGGGAAATGATTGCTGCTTGTCCCAGTATAATTGAAACTATTCTCGTTACATACTGGTTCTCTTGCAGAACTCAGTTTGCCACTGTTCCCAGTTTTCCCAACCCTTCAGGTGCTTAAAAAGGTTACCTTGGCATGCTGCCACCACTTAGCTGCAGCCTCATTCGGGGGTATCTCAAGGTTCAAATCCCACCAAAGTCACTGCCCACACAGTAACATGCTCCTTACCAAAAGGCAAATGATCTACTCTTCCTGTCACAACTGAGAACACTTTGTTTTAGGTATGGTAACTTTGTTGTCTTCCTCTTCAGAAACTGATCATAGACTTGCCAATTTACCACTGGTTATCTATACCTGAAATGACTGTTACAGAAAGCATGAAGTATATAAAAATAACATTTAATACTTCATGATAGTTACATATATTACAGGATAATACACACAAAAGACTATGGAGAATGCAGTATTTCTACAAAGATAAAAATAAACACATTTGAAAAGACAGAGGACACACAGAAGAATCTAACTTAAAGCTATCTAAATTAAAAGCAGAGTAGAAGAAGCTTACCACAAACTAGGATCTTGGTAAATTATGGCAGATGGCAACCCATGATGTTGTTAGTTTAGAATCCCAAAACATAACTGAAACTTGAAGAGAAAACAAATACAGAGATATCTTCAGCTGGCCAGCCCACTACAACAGCATCATCATACATGTCCCTGTGACATCACATACTGGACCATTTCTTTGAACTCTGGAGATCACCCTTTTTGACAATGGATCCAACCTGGTTTTGTGGATTGATGCTTGAGACCTTTAATTTTCTCGGCTGGCTCAATCAGTGGGGTTTGGTCTCGCTCTGTCTTGATGTTGTTTATACTCAAAACATGTTCTTAAAGTTATGAAAGCAATTCAGCCCTTTCAGTTTAACCAAAACAAGAGCCTTTTACATCAGAAGACTTCTGCTACCCACCTCCACTTGTTTGTACTGAGTACAAATACATTTTTACACAAAAGGCCTCTCACAACTGAGTTCCCTGCTGTGTGGACCACAGTAGAACATCATTTATAGTTTCCATAAAGATCTTTCATCTCAGCTAAAATACTTTATAGAGGCATATATGATAATAAACACACACACACATACATTAGAATTGCAGGTTGTCACACCTCTCATGAAGAAGTCTTTTGTAGTCACACTTGGGGTTTGATTTTCAAAAACTGAATCCAGATATGTATGCCATTGCTAATTTAGCCAGCTATATTTTAAATCACTGGTTATTTACAGGGAACATTAGGCATTACACTATCACAATGCACAAATGCTACAAATTGTGATGGCGCTCCTGCAGACTGAAGCATTCCCCTGTAAATAAGTTGTGCTTGAAACTATAGCTGGCTGAATTAAAAGTGATGTGTGAGTCTGAATTCCTGAGAATCATGCCCAGAAGTGCTATTTGCCACATACTAAATGGCCATCTCATATTTATGTTGTAGTAAAACTTTTATTTTTTGACAGGATAAAGAATTTTAGGTCCAGTTTAGACCAATTTGCAAAGTTGTCCTATTGTGGTTGCCTAGGATAAGACCTTCAATTTCTTACACTATGTCATACTACATATGTGTAGCTCTGTAATATTCTTGGCAACAGCTGTTAAGAACCTCAGCACTGTACCTAATTTTTAAAAGTTTACGTGTGTGTGCATGTGTGAATGTGTGTGTCCATGTGTGAATATGAAGTAGGTATGCATTCCGTAACCCATTGTGTTGTATAACTGCAGGACAAGTTTTCAAAACTGGTGTGCTTAAAGGACACTGTCAACCCCTCAAGCCTCAAACTGTCCCTAGTTTAAAACATACATTTTATGATTGCTCACATTATGTGAAGATTGCCGAGGTAGCTGGTTGTTTGATTCTGATTCCTTTTTAAAAGTGAAAACAGACAGACCACCATACTGGTGTTACCACACAAAAATGCATTTGTTTATATTCCTTCATCAACTTCCACTGTATCTTTCCTGTGCTTGGAAACTCCCCCAACACAACATAGCCACTCATGATGCAGTAGGAAAAGAGGAGACCATTGCACCATGAGTGGCTGGATTGTTTTTTTTTTGGGGGGTGTTCTTTGAAATGTTAGGAAGTACACAATAAGAGTTGATAAAGGACTGAAAACAAAACAAGGTAGGGTATAATTACCCTATTATCATGCATCTCAGTTCTACTAAGAAAGAAAGCAGATAAAACAAACAGCAACATAAATGAATTTTAGAGAAGGTAAGCAACCATAAAATATGGGTTTTGAACTAGAAATAATATGATGCAAAAAGGGTTGACAGTGTCCCTTTAAATGAGTAATACAGTCAATATTTGCAAAAACATATGTATGCAGATTGCTTTTATACATGTGTGTGTGTGTGTGTGTGTGTGTGTGTGTGTGTAGTCCTAGGGTCTCCTTCCCTTGTTTGCTATTAGAAGTTTTTTCTGAATCTTTTAGTTTTATGGCTTCTAGGATCTCCATGTTCAATTTTTTTTATTACTCTTCTTTTTCCTACAATGCCGCCTGACTTATGTGGCAGTTGTGCATCTAGGGCCATTGATTCCATTGATTCAGTGAGTGAAAGCTGCTGCAACAGCAATTTGCTTTTATGAGCCTGAAGTTCTAGTTTGAAATAAATAACTCTTTGTAATTCAATCTTCTGTTTTCTAGGTATGTGTTTAGGTCTAGCTAGCAAGAGTAAATATTTTGTTTATAAAGCTTTTCATTTCATCAAAATACACACAGTCATAAAAAGCAAACAAATCACCCCAGGTCATCAATACTATAATTAATAAAGACTGTAGCTATTTCTTTGCAGAACAGCCCACTCAAATATCCCACAAGTGTTTGCTAACCTGTAAATGTAGACTTTAGTGGTAAGGAAATGTACGTAAAATCACAGCTCTACTACTGCAAAATTCACTCTAAACCAGTACTTACTGAAACAATTGTTGTGTTTATACTACTGGATCTATTCCATTGCCAGAAGTGCAGATGAGTTGCACTGGTGCAAATCCACCAATGTAAACAGATTTCAGAGCATTGCAAGCCACTCCATTGTGGTACAGAGCATTCATGTTTTGGTGGGAATGTGTGGCAGTGCAGGCATTTTTCAAGTGTGTAAACATGTTGCTTCACCTGCTCTGGTACAGCCCCATGGTACCCTGTTCCACTCAAGCTGCTTCTCCCTCATGAAACTTCTGTCAACAGAAATGCACAAAGTGCAGGAATTTCCATCTGACATGCAGACTGACCCTGCAAGTGTGCACAATGGTTAACATGTAAATGGAGGTCGGCAGCAATGCAAGTGGAGCTGCTGGCAAATGGGACATAGGGCAGTGCAATAGTGGGGTGAGTGCAAATGCAGCTAATAGACCTGGATGCATCAGTGTCACATGGGAAAGGAGGTATTGTAGAAAAAAGAAGTGCAATAAAAAATTCAAACATGGAGATTCCCAGGGGCCATAAAACTGGCAGTCTAATTTAGACAAAAAAACCCCTAATAGCCAGCAAAAGGAAGGACACACTAGGACTACAGACACCAATCAGAACACTCTGCACAACATATGTTTTTGCAAATTTTCAGTGTTGCACTATTTTAACTCTGAAGACAAACTTTAATAGTGTAAATTATGGAGTGATAAAGCTGGGATACTGAATGAATACTTCTGTTCAGTATTCACAAAAGAGGAAGTGGGAGAGGTGCCTAATCCAATTAACAGAAGCACTCTGGAGAGGGGGTTGATCCCAGTCCTTTCACAGAAGAAAGGGTTCTGAAAGAACTCCTAAAACTGAAGGTGGACAAAGCAATGGGGCTAGATGGAATTCACCCCAGAATTCTAAAAGAATTAAGCAGAGAACTAGTGACACTAGTGACACCACTGGCTACGCTTTTTAACAAATCATGGGAGGATGGTGTGGTACCTGAGGACTGGAAGAAGGCGGATGTGATTCCCCTTCACAAAAGTGGGACCAAGACGGAGGCAGGAAACTACAGACCTGCCAGTTTGACCTCTGTGGTAGGGAAAGTGATGGAATCACTTCTAAAGGAAAGAACTGTTGAGTACCTAGAGGCCAGTGGGGCACAGGACCCAAGGCAGCATGGGTACACAGCAGGAAGGTCATGTCAGATGAATCTAATTTATTTCTTTGACTGGGTGACCAAAGTAGTAGACCAGAGAGGGGCTGTGGACATGGCCTACCTAGACTTTAGCAGGCATTTGACACAGTCCCACACAAAAGATTAGTAGTCAAATTAACCAGCCTGGGAGTGGGTCCCAAGGTGGTAACCTGGGTAAAACATTGGCTGAACAACAGGACACAGAACGTAATTGTAAATGGAGTCCACTCTGAAGAAAGAGGGGTTACTAGTGGGGTACTGCAGGGTTCAGTATGGGGTCCAGTCCTTTTTAATGTCTTTATAAGTGACATTGCAGAGGGTCTGGAAGGAAAAGTATGCCTCTTTACAGATGACACAAAGATCTGCAACAGGGTTGATACACAAGGAGGCGTGGAAAGGATGAGAAGGGACTTGTCAAGGTTGGAGGAATGGTCAGAAGTATGGCAGCTTGGATTCAATGCAAAGAAGTGCAAAGTAATGCATCTGGGAAACAAAAACCCAGGGGAAGATTACACAATGGAGGGAGGTAGTAACAACAACAAAAATGGAAAGAGACCTAGGGGTAATCATATCAGATGACCTTAAGGTTGGCAAGCAATGCGAGAAGGCGGTAGGGAAGTCTGGGGGGATGCTGGGATGCATAGGGAGAGGTATCAACAGCAGAAAACCAGCAGAAAACAGGAAGTTGTTATCCCCCTGTACAGACAGTTGGTGAGACCCCATCTGGAGTACTGCATCCAGTTCTGGAGACCCCTTCTTCACAAGGACATAGACAGGATGGAGGCAGTCCAGAGGAGGGCAACTAAAATGGTGCAGGGTCTGCAAGAGAAGCCATACGAGGAGAGACTAAAGGAGCTTAATATGTATACCCTTGAGGAAAGGAGGGAGAGGGGGGACATGATAGAAATGTTTAAGTACCTCAGTGGAATCAACAAAGTCCAAGAGGGTAGCATCTTTCAGAAAAAGAGATGTGCAAGAACAAGGGGACACAATTTGAAGATGGGGGGACAGCTCAGGGGCAATGTGAGGAAGTATTTTTTCACAGAGAGGGTGTTGGACGCATGGAACAGCCTTCCTGAGGAGGTTGTGGGGTCTAAAACAGTGGGAGAATTCAAGAATGCATGGGACAGACATAAGGCAATTTCTGTGGGGGGGGTAGGAAGAAATAGGCTGTTGGTTAAATAGGATCTGCAGCTTATCCTCTAGGTAGGGAAATGGGCAGACTAGGTGGGCCAGGCTGTCCTTATCTGCCATCAAAGTCTATGTTTCTATGTTTCTAAATGAAGTTATAGAGCTATTTTCCTTTAGAGGAGATAGGCATACTAAACTACCCTACCTTAAATTTCCAAGATGTTATTCAGGAGATTAGAATAAATTTCTGTATCCAGTTCATTTAGTAACCTGGAACATAAACTACAACAAATAAAAATTAACTGATGCCACAAGGTAACATTTGAAAGATACCACATTGCAACACAGTCTATAGGCCTGTTTATATGACTGCATTTGCACTGCAACAACTCGAGTGCTTGGGCTGATGCAGTGCAAAAGCAGCCATGTGAACACTTACTCAACCACGGTGAGTCCATCTTCACATCTCTCTTCAAACAGCTGCAGCTCTGGGAACATGTTCTGGAGACAGTAGTGTAAGCAGCCATGTGGACAGGCTGCACTACTCACTCTGATGCTCCAGCATTCTCCTCTGCGCTTCACTAATGCCTGGACCCAGACATTGCCAGGTAACCAAGTGACCCTCAGATTCAAGGCCCCTCTCCAGTGTGGATTGCATTGGCACTGGGAGGGGCTGTTTAAACTCATTTTTGTGTCGTAGAGGCATAGCTCAGGAAGCATAGACAAAACAGGAGAAGTTGCAAAATTGTCAAGTAGCATTTTATTATTATTAATAACATGAAAAAAAGTTGTACAGGATAGTAATTTACAATGGCAGTACAAATGAACAAAAAAACAAAACAAAGTCCTTCATCTGAGAGTCTCTTTAATTTAAATCTCAACCTCTCTCTCTCCAACTCTCCAAACAGAACATTGCTCTCTTTGTATAAATGTATTTTCCCTGGCAATTGAATTCTGCATCCTGTTCTTGTTATGTTATATCTCCTGTTTCTACACAATGTAACAAAACTTTGTCATTGCCCTTCCTTTGACTAACCTGAGGAGTACATCTAGATTTCTTAACAGGAGCCACCAATTAATACATTCTGTCCTGAGCTGGTTTCCTGCTGACAACTCTGTTAACAAGCTTGTGAAGCTCAAAAGGTTTCTGTAGGTCATCCCCCTGTGTTCCAAATTGTTAACTTCCAAGTAGCTTTCTACAGTCATTACAACCATATAATTATATACATTTACAAACCAAGGGATCCCAGTTTAACATAAAGAGTAACATATATTTTTTAACCACAGAGATGCAATTGGGGAAAGAAGGTATAGAAACAGCAAGTTAAGGAAGGGAGATATCATAGGGAAATTTTGGGACCATCAGAATGGTGTTCCATGCCAAAACAGTGATTGCTGTTACAGTGAGTGTACATCACCCAAAAGCAAATCAGAAAATGTACACTTATAGGTGACACCACATCTGGCAACCAAAACAAGCATTTGCCCTTCACACACCCCTGATTTTAGATTACCAACTCCAGCGGGTGCATGTCAGGGAGGGGGAAACAGTTCCAAAAAATAAAAAAATTCACTAGCAAGCTAAAATATACCCTCCCAGCCCGAACCCTGTATCTGCTGCACTGAAGCTAGCCACTCTCATCACCACACCACATAGCTAGCTCGGCAGCAGTATGCCGCACTGCCCCATACAAACCCTCTTCCCTATCCCTCCCCTTCTGGTCACCATCCTGCACTACCAGTAACCCTCCCTTGCTCATCCCTACCATCACTGTATCTTTCCCTCATTACCATTACAGGGTAGTTCAAATGTTAAGTGCTGCAAATGAGTCACTATTAATGCAGTCACTCATTTGCAGTCGCCAATATCACTGGAAACCTCAAAGTGGCTAATTCCTAGGTGCCACAAGGAAAACTGATTGAACAATCAGACAAGTAAGACATAGACACGTTTTAGAATAGGAGAAGACAAAATAGATCCTTGCTTTTAACTCTCTGCATAATAAATGGCGTAGGCTCTTATCCAACATTGTCACAATTTGGAGCAGCCATGGAGGTCAGGGCAACACTGGAGCTAACCGGAGCTTGTGTCAATGAGGCCATGTAAACAGTCCTTAAATTTCTCTATTTGTTAATATTCATTACATTGGACAGCTGCATGAGAATAGGATCCTCCTTGTGCCTGTGACTTTATCTACACCCAAAGTCCTAATTCTCATTATGATACTCAGAACAACAAATGATGATGTACAAGCAGTGGATTATGATGTCAGACAGTAATTGTCTGGAACAATTTAAAGGGACAAATGTACCATGTTTATGCAAGTGTTACATATCAGTAATAATGAACCAGGGGATGAGATATTCCGGAAATGTGTGAAATTTTAGCGAAATTGTGTGTGTCACGTGTTTCCAAGTTTTCCTTATGACATCAATGACTTTTAAAAGGTTTCAAAATACAGATGGAACAATACTATATTGTCTAAGCTATATATTACTATTTTTACGAATGAAAGAACATGCTTTAGCCTGAGGATAGTTATTACATTTAAAATATTTTCAATTGGGCCACCTTATGGCTCAGCAGGTAACACTATGAGTTCCAAAGCCGATGATTTGAGTTTGGAAGCGAGCTTGGGAAGCTGGCTGGGTGGCCCAGGGGCTGAAAAGACACTGCTGCTTGGCAGTGCTCCCAGCCTGGGGAGGGATGACATTGGGTTTCACCACATTAGTGATCCCTGTGGTGGACCAGGGAGCTTGGTCTTTTGCAGGGGGACATCAGTGCATATCAAGACTTGCAGGGGCTATGTGAAGCATCAGGGAAGTTGGGTAGGGACAGAAAAGTGAAAACTAAAGTAGAACTGGGTTTGTGAAGCCCAGACTGCTTGTCTCCTGCTAGCCCCATTGTCTGGACTGCCTGCTGATCTGGATCCATATTTCAGGGTGGGAGGATGACCCCTCCCCCTTCTGGCACCACCACAGGGGACAATGCTTGGGGGCTATTCCAGTAGGTAGATCTGGGGGGAGATGGAGGTCTGTTGGGGGCAGCAGGGACAGAACTGAGAGCCGCCTGCAGACTCACAAGGGAAGAAAAAGCTTTATGGCAAAAAAATAATTTTGTTTAAATAATTAACAGAACAGAGGCATAACAAACAAAATGTTCTTCAGGAGTGCAAGGTCAAGTAAATGTTCTTGGCCCGATTCACAGTCACTATGTGTGGTTGTACAAGTTTGGGATGCAACAGGCTCCCATTTGTGCATCACATTTTTGAAATACACAAAGTTAGCCTGCTATCAGTAGGGAGTGGAGTCCCCTGTTGACAGTGTTGCTCAGCACCTGAATGTAAATGAGATGATTCCGATGTTATTACTAACATACTGGTATACAAAAGCCACATGACTTTATGCATGACATAGTGTAAGTTGTATAGTGCTATGCCATGTTCTGAGACAAATACCAATTGTGCTACTACTATAGGCATCAAACTTCCTCCTTACCCAGTACATGCAGCCTAAATCTGGGGGTCATCCAGTTATTGGGTCAGCAAGACTTTGTGATGCACAAGTGGCACCCTATCAGGTTTCATAGTGGTGTTTTATTCCTGTTGTCCATTGGAGTACTCCTCCATAACTCTGTCCCTTCTTTTTTAGCCAACTAACTCCTCTCTCTCAACGTGGCTCAGTTGGTAGCATATCTGCCTCTGGACCAGAAGGTCGTGGGTTCTTGTCCCACACTGGGATTGGACTTGCACATAAAAATCGCTGGCATCCAAGTGCAGTATTAGGGGGTGCTGTACTGCTGGGGTGTGCCATTCTTCGGATGAGACGTTAAACCAAGGTTCCCTTCTGCCCATCCTGGTGTTGTCCTGGTGGGTGTCCAGGTGGAAGTAAAAGAAGCCAGGGCACTCTTTGCAAAAAAGCAGGGAACATTCATGGTGTCCTGGTCAACATTCCCCTTCCCATAAACTGATTCATGCAATTATCCAGGCTGTGTGTGGGTGATGATGTGCAATATGGCCACCACCAAACATTCAGTCACTTCACTACCAGTCTAGCATTGCTTGTAAAGTGCTTTGGAATACTGTGTATGAAAAGCGCTATATAAATACTGATTCTTCTTCTTCTTCTTCTTCTCCCTTCCAGAACCTTCGTTCCAGTTCACAGGTCTTTTCCCCATGCAGAACCCCTTGTTACAGTTCCATTGGGGTGGGGGTGGGGCCTCTGTGCCTTGCGATAGAGTGTGCCAGTGATGGCTAGCTACTGAGCATAGTTCAGCAGCTCGTAATCATGACAGTGTCTTCATTAACCTGGTTGCCCCCCCTCCTTTCTCCAATCTATCATAATACCCATTACGAAGTGCCATTGTATATATCACAATGGTGCGTAAGATAGAACTGTGGCATAAAATGGTTCTTATGACAGCATTGCCCCACAGATTTGTGACTGAGTATTGGGTCTAGGTTTTTCACAAAAAGACAGAACATAATAAGCTGGTTATCTGTGGGTCGAGGCAAGGCAGGCCAATGATGTTTTGTTTATATGGTGCCCATTCCCAGATGAAGCCAGTAAAAGCATTCATTAATATTTTACAAAACAATAATCACAGAATTTATACAGCTGAAGAGGATCCAAAGTTCAACAAAAATAGGTGGCCCCTAGAAGCTAGAGGGTTTTAGATACATGTTGGGACTTGGGAGTCTTTTTTTTTTTGTATATATTTGGCTGCTTGTAGACCTGCACTTTGCTGGCCCTAATGTTTTTAATTACAGTTGTATTTTTTTGTTTGCCTCTTTGCTCACCTCTTACCCTTTTTTCTTTATTTAAAGTTTTTTTTCTGTTCTTGATTTCTTTCAGTCCAAGACATGAGGCAAGTGTTGCATTTACCCTCCCCCATGCATACCTTCTTATTTATTTCAAGCTTCTGATTTTGGCTCACAGAGGCCCAGACCAATATTGATTAGTTATTTTCTTTTCTTCTGTTGTTTACCCTATTTTCCTTACTTGTACAGGTAGCAGTTTCTTTGTTTTTTTTCTTTTTGCACAATTTTTTATTTCTGTTATTGAGGGCTTGGGGTACAAATCTGGCTCCAGTTTGGGTGGAGATCATCAATGCTTCTTTGAGAGAGATGAACTTTGTGGTCTTGAAGAAGTCGTGATCTTACCCCAACCAAATCGGCTCAAAAATTATAAACCAAACTCAAACCTTCCCATTTTGTGTTAGGTTTTAGAGAGGATGGCATCAACATGACTGAGACAGCACCAAAAAGGAAATTACAACTGGAAGTCATTTCAGTCAGGGTTTTCACCTTGGTGCAGCATGGAAACAGCACTGGTAAGGATAACAAGCATTTGTCAATGCTGAATGTTTGCTTGCTGGCACTGGCATTGGTAGTGTAGAAGTTACAGAGCTGCATAATAGGAATGGCAGCGCAGTATTGAACTGAAGCCAAACCCCCCACCACCTTGCAGAGAGTGACAGGCATTGGGGTGTGCCTGTGGGTCGTCAGGCATAACGAACATGCCATTTCACACACCCTACCCCTGCAGACACTGACAGAGTGTCATGGTGTGCTGGGGTCTTTGGCCTTATCTGCACCCATTCCATCAGGAAATATGGTGAGATGGAGTGCGGTATAGGAGAATGGGGTGAAGTTTGGGCCCAAAGAGTCCGAGGCACCTTGATGCCTCTCGCTGGCTGCAGGGGTGTGGGTGAGGTGGAATGTATGAGCATGACAGGCAAGAATCCCAAGTCACACCCCTGATGCCTGTCATACTCTACAGGGTGGGGGCGTTATGGTGGAAACCCTAACGCCTCAGGCATTCGTTGGTATTTTCACTCCAAATTTTCAACATGGTTTTTGTGACCCCCACCTCATGAACAGTGGTAATATCAGTTTGTTAGCCAAAACTGCTTTTGCACAGCAACTATGGCATTTGGCACCACAGGTGCAAAAACACATTCTGAACAGGATGTGAAAAATGACAGCGGTACTGTTCATGGGAGGTGTAAAAAATGGCAATGTTGAAAATCTGCTATGAAAATCTTAAAAAAACTGGTGAAGTCACTGGCGTGCGTAGAAACTGTGCAACGCACACCCATAATGTAACTAGTTTGGGGATTTTTTTACAGCAGATTGTTAACACAGGCATTTTGGGACCTCCGATCATGAACAGTGTCACTGTGATTTTCTTTATCTGTCCGAACAATGATTTCACAGCGACCGCATTCTCTGCACTGAAAGTGTGAAACACATTTCGCCATGTTGTGGAAAATGACAGCTGTACTGTTCATAAGGAGGTGTGGAAAAATGCCACTGGTGAAAATCTGGACTGAAAATATTACAAATTCATGAACCTACGAAGGTGCGTGGAAACTGCGCAATGCTCACTCATAACATAGTCATTTTATGGAGTTTTGTCACCAAATTTTCAACATAGCCATTTTAAGACCTCTGCTCATGACCAGTGTCACTGTGATTTTCTTAATCTGTCCCAAACATTGCTTTCGCACACTGACTGTACCATTGTGCGCTACATGTGGAAACACATTTTAGGCGAGATGTGAAAAATGGTAGCTGCACTGCTCATAAGGAAGTGCGGTAAAATGGCACTGTTGAAAATCTGGTGTGCAAATATTACAATTTTGCAAACTTGCCAGCATGCATAGGAACTGCGCAACGTGCGCTCCTAAAACAGTCATTTTTGGGAATTTTTTCACCAAGTTTTCAACATAGCCATTTTAACACCTCTGCTCATGACCAGTGTCACTTTGATTTTCTTACCGTGTCCCATACATTGATTTTGCACACCGTCTGCGCCATTGTGCGCTACATGGGCAGAAACACGTTGTGGGCGCGATGTAAAAAATGACAACTGCTGCTGTAAGGAGGTGTGGTAAAATGGCAATGTTGAAAAATCTAGAGTGAAAATATTGAAATTTTGCAGTTCTTATGCGCCGTAGGAACTGCGCAACGCACGTCAGAAACAGTAATTTTTAGGAATTTTTCACCAAATTTTCGACATAGCCATTTTAAGACCTCTGCTCATGAACAGTGTCACTGTGACTTTCTTAATGTGTCCCATACATTGATTTTGCACACCGACCGCGCCATTATGCGCTATATTGGAAACACATTTTGGGTGAGATGTGAAAAATGACAGCTGTACTGCTCATAAGAAGGTGTGGTAAAATGGCAATGTTGAACATCTGGAGTGAAAATATTGAAAATTCGCAAACTTACGAGCGTGCATAGGAACTGCGCAATGCACGCTCGTAAAACAGTCATTTTTAGGAATTTTTCCACCAAATTTTCAAAATAGGCTTTTTGAGAGCCCACCTTATGAACACTGACAGTGTAATTTCATTAATCATTCTGGAAAGGTGATTTTGCGCAGTGGCTACAAAATCACCCTTCGGGCCCCAGTAACACCATAACAGTGACAGCATTCATGAGAAGGGGTCCCAAAAACCCCTTGTTGAAAATTTGGTGCAAAAATTCCCAAAAATGCCTGAGATATGCAATAAAGTTGAAAAAACCCTGTCTATTCCATTATACAGCTTACCGGCATATCCTCAGTTTGCGGTCGGCTTTGAAGAGTGCAGATCTGTTCCTGGTCTGTCAAGATCGTCAGCACGAGCTCCAGAGGTAAGTATGGGGTGGGGGTGTGGGGAGGCAGGTGCACAGTAGGTGGGTGGGGTTGTGGGAGGGGCAGGAGAAGTGCTGAGGGACAGTTTTTCTATTTACAGGTGTTTTATGTTTATTTACAGGCAATGAGGATGTTTGAAAGGCTGTTGGGGGGTCTGGAACCGGCGGGGATTGGGTACCCTCGTCGGCTATAACCACATTTTGCCACGCAGGGTGGCTCCCAGCGTGGAATCTGGATGCTTGGGGAGAGAGACAGTGGAGTGGACGGGATTGAGCACCTCGCCGGGCGACAGCATGGGGGGGAGAGACAGTGGAGCCGACGGGGGGATTGGGCACCCCGCCGCCATAACATCATTTTGCCATGCTGTGGTGGGCTCCCAGCGTGGCACCTGGATGCTTTGGGGCGGGAGCCGATGGGGATTGGGCACCCTGTCAGCCATACAGTGTGGGGAGGGGAAGGCACACGAGCACGCGGGTGTGCGTGCGTGCACGTGTGTGTGTGGGGAGAGCTCTGCTTACTGAAATGGAGCTCTCCTCAACTGTATGCCACGATTTTCAGCTGTCATAGACAGCTGGAGCAGTGATTGGTGCTCTGCGACCGCGCCTGCAAACACACTGACTGAATTGGAAGAGGCTGACACACCTCTGAAAAACTCGTATGATGGCACTATGTTTCTTGCACATGCGTGCAAGCAAACATAATAAAATGAGCTCATCCTTGCAAGACATTGGCACCCGTTAACTATAGAACTGTCTCGATTTTCCATCTGCATTTCAACTCATTGATCATCAGGAACTGGATGATTGTTTCAGAAAGAGTTGTGGCACATCTGGGACTGTGCTGAGGTGTTATGGTCCTTCCTCATGGATTGTAAACAGTCTGTAGTCATGAGGAATTGTATATATTCTTCATCTGGGTTCAAATCCAGCATTCTGCTGTGGTCAGTTTTGTCCTCTTTGTTGTTCGTGGTGCACGTGCTTCCATTTGAAGTAGTGATCTGAAAGTACAACTCAAGTTTTCATTGCTATGCTGATGTTACTCAGCTCTGTCATTCATTTGAACCAGGGAAGAAGGATCATCCAGAGACTATGCTGGAGAGGTGTCAAGCTAAGATAAAGAGTTGGATAACTATCAACTGGTTGGGATTGAATCCAGAAAAAAGTCTTTACGAGTGGACTTGTCTCACCTGATATCATCTAATAAAGATAGCCTGGGTTTGCCCAAGTTTAATTTCATTAAACTCAAAGCTACAGTGGGCAGGTTGCAGACATCCAGGGAATCACTTTAGAAGATGAACTGGCACTTGAGGCTCAGATGTTGAGTACCATCAGAAGTAGCTCTATAAAGAGCATCACCAGATTGTGTCCCTACCTTGACCATGGCAATTTGAAAACTGTCCTATAGTGTTTCATCACCTCACATCTGCTCTGCCGTAATGTGTTCTACCAAGGACTTCCAGAAACCTAGGTCTGAAATGTCCAACATCTGCAGAATGCCATTCCATGCTTGGCAAAACACATAACCCTAGGGCTCTGCTCCCTGTTTGGTTGCCTGTTAGATGGCAGATCATGTTTAAGATTATGTTGCATATTTTGAAGGTCCTGAACATGTTGGGCCCTCTGCACCTCTTGACCTGCTGACAACCCTCTTGAATATGATGGTTTTTTATTCCGCAGCAGCAACTAGCGACTCCTTTCTGTCCCTATGTTGTGGTTAAAGTAGATTGGGGGCAGAATCTACTCTGCAGCAGGCCTGAGGCTGTGGAACTTTACCCTCTGAGCAATCAATTTGTCCCATTCATGTACTGTTTCAGAAGCTACCTACAAATGTGGCTCTGGCATTTTTGATTAGTCGCAGCTACTATTGGCATTTGTACTGCTGAACAGCTGAAAAAAATTTTCACTTTTTGTATTATGTTAATAAATTGTTTTTCATTCAGATGTTTTAAAGATGTGATTTAATTTCTGTACAGTGCCTGCAGCCTTGGAAAGGAGCTTAATAAATGGAAACCTAGCTTTATATTTACTTCTTTCATTGAGGGGCCAGGGTTGGTGATGGGACAGATGGAGCAGCATGGTACTTGCAGCAGCAGGAGGAGCATAGAAATATAGATGCATAGAATTTGACGGCAGATAAGGACCGCTTGGCCCACCTAGTCTGCCCATTTTCCTACCTAACAGATAAGCTGCAGATCCTAGTTAACCAACAGCTTACTTCCTCCTACCCCCCACTAAGACTGCCTTATGTCTGTCCCATGCATTCTTAAATTCCCCCACTGTTCTTGACTCCACGACCTCCTCAGGGAGGCTGTTTCTTGCATCCACAACTCTCTCCATGAAAAAATACTTCTTCACATTACCTCTGAGCCATCCCCCCTCTATCTTCAAATTGTGTCCCCTAGTTCTTGCACATCTCTTTTTCTGAAAGATGCTACCCTCTTGGACTTTGTGGATTCCCTTGAGGTACTTGAAAATTTACATCATGTTCCCTCTCTCCCTTCTTTCCTCAAGAGTATACATATTAAGCTCCTTTAGTCTTTCTTCGTGTGTCTTCTGGTACAGACCCTGCACCATTTTGGTTGCCCTCCTCTGGACAGCCTCCACTCTGTCTATGTCTTTGCAGAGATGGGGTCTCCAGAACTGCACACAGTACTCCAGATGGGGTCTCATCAACTGTCTGTACAGAGGGATAACAACTTCCTGTTTTCTACTATTGATGCCTCTCCCTATGCATCCCAGTATCCCCCCAGCCTTCCTTACTGCCTTCTCACATTGCTTGTCCACCTTTAGGTCATCTGATATAATTACCCCCAGGTCCCTTTCCAATTTTACTGTTGTCAGTATCTCAGCCCCCCCCATTGTGTACTCTTCCCCTGGGTTTTTGTTTCCCTGCTGCATTACCTTGCACTTCTTTGCATTGAATCTGAGCTGCCATACATTTGACCATTCCTCCAACCTTGCCAAGTCCCTTCTCATCCTTTCCACTCCATCTTGTGTTTCAATCATGTTGCAGATCTTTGTGTCATCTGCAAAGAGACATACTTTTCCTTCCAGTTCCTCTGCAATGTCACTTATAAAGACATTAAAATGGACCGGTCCCAGTACTGAACTCTGCAGTACCCCACTAGTAACCCTCTTTTCTTCACTGTGGACTCCATTTACTACTATCCTTTGCGTCCTGTTGTCTAGCCAATTTTTTATCCAGGTTACCACCTTGGGACCCACTCCAAGGCTGGCTAACTTGTGTATTAATCTTTTGTGTGGGACTGTATCAAATGCCTTGCTAAAATCTAGGTCGGCCATGTCCAAAGCCCCTCGCTGGTCTACTACTTTGGTCACCCAGTCAAAGAAATCTATTAGATTCATCTGACACGACCTTCCCATCGTGAATCCATGCTGCCTTGGGTCCTGTGCCCCACTGGCCTCTAGGTACTCAACAATTCTTTCCTTCAGAAGTGATTCCATCATTTTCCCAACCACTGAGGTCAAACTAACTGGTCTGTAGTTTCCTGCCTCTGTCCTGCTCCCACTTTTGTGAAGAGGAATCACATCCTCCCTCCTCCAGTCCTCAGGTACCACCCCATCCTCCCATGATTTGTTAAAGAGAGTAGTCAGTGGTGTCACTAGTTCTACCCATAGTTCTTTTAGAATTCTTGGGTGAATCCCATCAGGCCCCATTGCTTTGTCCACCTTCAATTTTATTAGTTTTTTCAGAACCCTTTCTTCTGTAAATGGAGTGGTATTGACCCCCATCTTCAGAGTGTTTCTCTTGTTTGGTTTAGGTACCTCCTCCTCCTCTTCATTTGTGAATATTGAGCAGAAATATTCATTCAGTATCCCTGCTTTTTCACTGTCACCCTCTGCCCACATTCCCTCCCCTTTATTAAGCCTCAGTATCCCTCCTTTGGTCTTTCTTCATAGAAACATAGAAACATAGACTTTGACGGCAGATAAGGACCGCTAGGCCCATCTAGTCTGCCCATTTCCCTACCTACAGGATAGGCCGCAGATCCTAGTTAACCAACAGCCTATATCTTCCTGCCCCCCACAAGAATTGCCTTATGTCTGTCCCATGCATTCTTGAATTCTCCCACAGTTTTAGACCCCACAACTTCCTCAGGAAGGCTGTTCCATGCATCCACTACCCTCTCTGTGAAATAATACTTCCTCACATTGCCCCTGAACCGCCCTCCTTCTATCTTTAAATTGTGTCCCCTTGTTCTTGCAAGTCTCTTTTTCTGAAAGATGCTACCCTCTTGGACTTTGTTGATTCCCTTGAGGTACTTGAAAGTTTCTATCATGTCCTTCCCTAATGTACCTATAAAAGGTCTTATCCCCCTTCTTAACAGAGTTGGCTATCCTTTCCTTGGTTTGGGCCTTTGCTATTCTGACTGCCTTCCCTGCCTCTTTCTGCTTTAACTGATAAAGTTCTCTGTCCTGCTCCTTCTGTGTTTCCTTATATTTCCTGAATGCTATCCTTTTCTCCTTAACCTTCCCTGTCACCTCTTTTGAGAACCATAGCGGCTTTTCTTTCTGTTGTGTTTTGTTGATTTGCTTTACACAAAGGCTTGTTGCCTCTGTGATGGCTGTTTTGATTACTCCCCATTGTTCTTCCAACCCTCCTTCTTGCCTGTTTGCTAGTGCTTTTCTGAGGCACTCTCTCGTTTTCCCAAAGTTAGCCCTCCTAAAGTCCAATACTCTTGCTTTTGTATGGCTTGATTGTATGGCTGTGTTTATCGTGAACCACACTGTTTGGTGGTCACTTGTTCCCAGGTGGCTACCCACTTCTAAATCTGAGATTCTTTCTCCATACCCATTTGAGGGTACCAGATCTAAGATTGCTCCCTCCTGAGTGGGTTCCAATACTAGCTGTCTGAGGCATGCCCCTTGTAGGGCATCAAAAATGACCCTGCTCTTGGATGTGCCTGCAGCAAAGGTGATCCAGTTAACATCTGGCATATTCAGGTCCCCCATCAACAATATTTCCCCTTTTTCTGCCATTCTAAGGATGCCTTCTATCATTTCCTTGTCCATTTCCTCCCCCTGAGAGCAGCAGGAGGAGAAGTGGAGGATGTCGAACAAAGCATTCATACAAAATGGATGCATGCCACTTTGCATTGGCCCACCTTTGATCCGCTGCTTCTTGATCTGCTGTCTTCTGATGATGCTGCCATGCTGGTGCTGCCCTACACTCAAGCTTGTTGAACATATATCACTGACTTGCTGCCTGTTGTCTAATGGCAGGATTATTGGAGGATGCCTCCCAATTCCAGTCTGAGCCAGACTTCTGGAAACTACTTCTTGCACTGAGTGAAGAAGGGGGCACTGAGATTGATTGGCAGTGGTGGAACATTTGTAGTGCTGCAGATAGCTCAGCCTGACTCCAGCTTTTTTGACACTCAGATTTCACCATTGGCTACCTGTTACCTGCCCCTCCCCCCCACACACACAGACACAATTATGGCAGACATCGGTGTATAAAAGTGTCCTTCAATGCATGCATAGAATTCTCCCCTACCCCACCCTGGGGACCACATAGTGATTATAAGATTGGGGAATGAAGCATAGGAAGTCTCATGATAATTATGTTGTGTACAGTGTATTATTTTCAGCAATGGTATAGAATGCGGTGAAGTTACTGGTCAATTTCTTTTTGCAACAGTGTAGTTTTACATTTACAAATCAAACAAACACTGGCCTGTTAAGTTTGGTGCTAAACACATTGTGTGAATACAAAATCAATAAACTGACTTGACTTGCAAGAGTGTATTTTGACTTAGATGGCAGCCAACAGCAGAGATGAGTAGAGAATAAGTGTTGACTACAGTCTTGGGATTGGGTGGGGGGGGGCTGGGGTGGTCCACTGGATACAGGAACTGAGTGTGTGTGGGGGTGGTTAGTACTAGACTTCCAGAGATTGTTATTTCTGTCAAGACGAGGTGAGGGAGAGGGATACCACTGGCACCTATGAAAAAGCACAAAGCGCCTGGCCCTGATCAGATTCCTGCAGAGGTCTTTTTTGATTCCCCTACATGCTGGGCCTCAATTTGAATGTCACTTTTCAATTTTTTTGTTATACATTTGGATTTCCCTAATGCATGGAAAGGGGCCATTATTATTTCAATACATAAAAAAATTCCTGAACTTCTTGAACGAGGCTGTACCTACAATAGCCTCTGAATTAATCATCATGGGTGACTTCAACATGGACTGGCTATCTGCTACCTCTAAGCCTCTGAAGGATGTCTGTGATACGTTTGGGCTCACCCAGCTTATTCAGGAACCTACATGGCCAAATTGGAAAATTCCTCAGAACAGTACAATTTTGGATCTAATCTTAGTGAACAAGCCTCATATTATTTCTCATTCTGGCACACTTTTTAATAACCTTAGGAATCACTGTGCCATTGCTTGTGTGAGGTCTGCCCCAAAAGTGATCTCTATGTCTAGGTTCATCTTTAAAAGAAGTCGATGGAACTTTGTTCCTTATGCCTTCCTTTCTGAACTCCAACACTCTAACTGGCAAAATTTATATCTGGCTAGCACAGTATCCAAAGCATATGAGTTTTTCCAATCCATAGTCATTGATGCTATAAACAGACATGCCCCTCTGCACAAAGTATGCACCAAAAAGAAGTCCTGTCCATGGTTCACGGCTAGCCTAAAAAGTGCATTACTTAATAGGAATTACCTGTGGAAAAGGATGAGAAAATCTAAGCAACCAGCAGACTGGGTGGCATTTAGAGCTGCAAGAAACATATGCACTAAGCTAATCAGGACTGAGAAAGCTAATTATTTCCATGCTAAACTCGAATCTGCATCTAATTGCTCAAGCAAATTTTGAAAAACACTCAGGGACATTGAAGGATTTTCCCAGCCAGTTCATTACCCCAGAAAATCACATCTGGTGGTATTTCCACCACGGACAAAAATGAGATCCTTGAGCTTATCAATAACCACTTTGCGACAGCTGGCCTGGCATCCGACACCTCTCCAGCATCTAAACTTCACTCGCAGCTGAGCAGCCATGACCTGCCGTACCATGCCTCAGCTATCCCCTCCCATGAAGGAGTATTCTCCTTTACTCCAATTACCTTAAAACAAGTAGAGGATCTATTATTGAGCCTTGACACCAGAAAGTCAGCAGGCGCTGACAATATTGAACCTTATTACCTAAAGCTGGGATATTACATTCTGTCAGCCCCTATTACTCACCTCTTTAATATGTCCCTTGCACAGGGAGCACTCCCCCCAGTCTGGAAGATAGCTTATGTTGTTCCCCTGTTTAAATCCAGGGACCCCAGTAACCTAAATAACTACTGACTGATATCACTGTTGCCCATCCTATCCAAATTATTAGAAAGGTGGTCAATGAGCAACTAAGGTCGTATCTGGAGACCTACAACCTGTTGAATCCAGTTCAGTCAGGCTTTAAACCTCACCACAGCACTGTATCTGCATTGGCTAAGATCACTAATGATTGGCAGACTGCCTTGGACACAAAAAATGATGTGTGTGCTTTGTTTCTTGACCTGAGCAAAGCTTTTGATACTGTGGACCATGACTTACTCTTGTGTGTTCTAAGTAATATTGGAGCAGACCAACCAGCTTAAACTGATTTACTAGCTACTTTACTGAGCATCAACAGCTGGTTTAGGTTGAGGGGGCCCTCTCTCTTCAAAAAAACTCTGTTAAGGGATGTCCCTAAAGGGTCCATTTAAGGCCTGCTGCTATTTGCTGTCTATAGTAACTGGATTAATACTGGTATCTCTGCAGCAAACATCTACCTGTTTGTGGATGATACTGTTTTGTACATTGTCAAACCTAATCTGGATCTTGCCTGCAGTGATCTCCAATGAGACTTTGGTCATTTACAGAAAAATCTACTTCAATTAAAGCTCCTCCTAAATGCAAAAAAGACCAAGGCTATGATATTTGCTCCCTCTACCTTTGCAACTAAACACTGTCTCCCTGGTACTGCTCCCTTCGTATACACATTACTGGGTGAGCCGCTGGAGTTCATTGAGAAATTTAAGTATCTTGGGTTTTGGATAGACCACAAATTGTCCTTTGTCCATCACATCGATGAACTCTCAAAAAAACTGAAACAGAGACTTAGTCTCTTCTTCCGTATTAGAAATCTACTTCACTTCTTCGCAAAATCAATGGTACTTTTGTTTCTAGAACTGAGCAGTGTATTATTCCACTATACAGACCACATATCAGACCTTATCTTGATTATGGTTCTCCGTTTTGGAGTCATTACCTCTGTGGGGACATGGATAGGCTAGAGAGGATACAGAGAAGAGTTACTAAAACTATTCCCCACTTGGCACAGGTAGACTACGAAACTAGATTACATAAAACAGGGTTGCACTCACTCAAATTGAGAAGATCATGAGGGGACTTACTTCAACTCATCCTGGGAGAGGGTGCAGGCTGCGGGATTCTCCTCGTCTACCGTCCACCAGGTGACGGTGGAGCATTCCTGCAGGAGATTGCAGACTTCATCATCGACCTGGTGCTGAGGTTTCCCAGACTCATACTTCTGGGCGACTTCAATGCCTGGGTCGATGATGAACTCTCTCATTTTGGTCAAAATCTCCTCCAGCTGATGAACATGCTGGGCCTGACACAGGTTGTTACCTCCTCTACCCATATAGGGGGTCATTCATTGGATCTGATTTTTCTCATGGGTATGGAGATCTCTGATTTGGGGGTGGAACCAGTCAGTTGGTCTGACCATTACACCATAGAGTTCTGCTTCAGGGCCCCTCTAATAGGTCTGCCCCTACGCAGATGGTTCAATACTGCCCTTTAAGGGGCGTTAGCCCCAATGACCTAACGGCCGTATTGGATCTATCGAGCTTGACGGGTGAACGCATGAGTCCAGATGATCTTGTACTTGCCTATAATAAGGCTGTGGGAGATGTTCTGGACAAAATTGCTCCTGTTCGTGTTTGGCCTCTCACCCTTCGTCCAAGGAGCCCGTGGTTTGATGGCTCTTTGAGGTAATTAAGGTGAGTTGGCCGAAGGCTGGAGAGAGTTTGGCAGAAATCGGGCCTTGATGCCGACAGGCTTAGATTGATGGCACATTATGATCGTTATCAATCAGAAATCACTTGTAAGAAGGCAGAATTCCTGTCCAGAGAGATTTCTGCTGCACAAAATTGACTGGCTCAGCTTTTCTGGACTGTGGACAGACTGTGCAGTCCAGTCTGTCTTCAAACCAGAGAAGCATTTTCTCAGCTAAGATGTGAGGAGTTTGCTCGGTTTTTTGTGGATAAGGTTGCCGACCTCAGGTCCGGTATCGGCCCGACCTCTCCTATGGGGGATTGGGGTGGTCGACTAGAGGTGGCTCATCCTTGGTCTGTCTGGCTAGACTTTCACTGGCTGGAATTTGTTGACATTGTGAAGACCATCCAAACAATGCGACTAACTACTTGTAGTTTGGATCCGGTCCTACACTGCTTTTAGTAAGTTGTGTGAAGTCATCTACCCAATCCTTGCAGACATTGTCTGGAAATCTTTGGAGGGAGGTTTTCCTGACCCCTTAAGGAGGCAGTAGTTCAACCACTCTAAAAAATCCTCCTTAGATCCTGACTGTCTAGCTAACTACCGCCTATCTCTAACCTGCCATTTGTTGGTAAGGTTATTGAAAACGAGTTGCACTGCAATTGGATGATCACCTTATTTCTCACAATGTCTATGATACTCTCAGTCTGGCTTCAGGAAAGGCATAGTGCAGAACTGCCCTTGTCCGGTGTGGTGACACTCCTTATGGCCGAGATCAAAGGCATGTACCATTCTAGTCCTTCTCGATCTATCGGCTGCATTGATACTGTAGACCATGGAGTGCTATTGGGCGTCTGCGGGTCTTCTGTGGACTGTCTGGCAGAGTCCTCGAATGGTTCGTTCTGCTTACCTCACAGGCAGATTTCAGAGAGTTGTCACTGGAATTTATTCCTCTGATGCTCACTCTCTGTCTTGTGGGGTACCACAGGGCTCCATTCTAGCTCCCATGTTGTTTGCAGTCTACATGCTGCCATTGGGAGAAATCATCAGGCAATACAGTTTGGGTTTTCACTGCTATCCAGATGATACTCAGCTGTATCTGTCCTTTCTCCCCAGTCAGGGTGATGCACTCTATATACTTAACTGCCTCGATGAGATCAGACTTTGGATGAGTTCGAGCTGGCTGAGACTCAATCCGGACAAGACCGAGGTATTGATGGTGGATCCAGGTCATCCGGGGATGGGTGTGGGAGCTGGACAGCCATCAGGTTTATTACTTGGTGGTGTACCGCTGTCTACCTCTGAACAGGTGTGAAATCTGGGCGTTATCTTTGATGATGGTTTGACCCTGAAATCTCAGGTGTCAGCTGTTGTCAAATCCTCTTTTTACCAACTGAGGAATATCACCCGGGTGAAACATCTGATCCCCTTGGGCGACCTTCCAACATTGATCCAAGCCTTTGTCACTACTCGTCTTGACTACTGCAATTCCCTTTACCTAGGGCTACCTGGGGTTGATATCTGCTGCCTCCAGCTAGTGCAGAACGCGGCAGCCAGGCTTTTGACTGGTACTTCGAGGACCAGTCACATTACGCCTGTGCTCCATGAACTGCATTGGCTGCCTGTATGGTGGCGGATCACCTTTAAGGTTGGTTTACTAACCTTTAAAGCTCTACATGATCAGGGACCCAGTTACCTGAAAGATCTCCTGATTCCCTACTGCCCCCTCCCTCCTCTCCGTTCTGCCAATGAGGGATTGCTGGAGATTCCCAGGGTACGATTGAAGTCATCAGGATCTCGTGCATTTGCTTTTTCGGCACCAACCCTGTGGAATTCTCTACCTCGTTGGTTGAGAGAATGCCCAACTGTTGCTAATTTTAAGGTTGCCTTAAAAACATATTTATTCGAATTAGCATACTCCTGTTAGTTCTTGGTTAACTTTTAAATGCTTTTAAAGATCTGGATTTTATTGATTAATGTCTGTACAGTGCTTTGAATTTGAAAAGTGCTTTATAAATAAAATTGAATTGAATTGAATTGAATTGAACTCTTCAAGATTATTCAAAACCCAACCATAATGAGGCAATGTGGTATTTCTTTTGCGACTAGGAAAATCGGACCCAGACTGAATAACAAACAGCTAGATATAGCCAAATGTAAAACCAATAAAAGACAAAATTTATTTTCAATAAGAACCCCGAGATTATGGAACACACTTCCCCAGGATATTGTAGATGCCCCTTCCTTTATGACCTTTAAACTTAAACTGGACAAATGGTTAACTAGATAGGAACCATTAATAATGATCCACATATGTGGAGGACAATATCTATGGGCTTCTGCCTTCTTTTGTCCCTCTAACCAAGTAACAAAAAATACCAGAAGCTAAAACTAGGTTGGTCCAGACTACATTTTTGCCTCTTTTAGATTATGCTGATTTCCTGTATGGCCAAGGCTCAAAGCTCTCCCTCTCTAACCTAGAAATACTCTACCATCTAGCTATTTGATTCATAACTGGTCTCCCTTATGCCAAACACCACTGTGAACTCTATGCCAAGGTAGGGTGGAGCTCACTAACATTCAGATGACAAAAGAATGCAGTGCTCTGGACCTACAGAGCAATCACTAATATGTTCCTGCATTATATTGTGAGTTTCCTGCCCACCTGTAGGGTTGGAAACTACACCTTGAGAAGCCTCTCTTACATCTCACTATTCATCCCTAAGGTGAGAACCAGATATGGCAGATCTGCAATAAGTCATGCTCTTCCTGTCATTTGGAACACAATACAGAAAACTCTAACGTTGTCAATCCCTATGAAACTGAGCTTTTTCAAATCCCTTTACCAACGTTCTTTTTCAGAAACCTGCACTTGCTTCCGTTAATGGCACTCTTACTGCACCTATCCTACTCTCTATTCCAAGCTCCTCTCCCCTATTTGTTTTCCATGCCCTGCCCCTTTTCACATTGTAGCTTTACCCTGACCTATTCCCTAAACTATGTAATGCCCTCCCCAAATGTATCACTCTTCCTCCCTCTCTGGCTTTGCCCCCTTCCTCTTTCTACTTACCCTTCTTCTTACCCTTTCCTGCTGTATAGGTTTCTGTCACAGCTAATGTACATAGGTTTTTGTACCATAATATGTATGCTACTTTCATCTAGATATGTACACTTTCTCCTTGTTTATGCTAGCATTACTGCATGGTATGAACACTAATTTGTTGTAACACTGTATATGTCCCTGCCCTGTATCTATCATGTATTTACTTTCTTTCTTTTTTTGAATTGTTGTGTTGTTGGACTCCCAAATGTTGTAACATTTCATATACTGTTGCCTGTACTTATATATGTGAATGCCCAGGCTCATCTTGTAAATGAGTTCTTCTCAATGATGCTCACCTGGTTAAATAAAGATTGATTGATTGATAAGAGAATGATATCACAACACTTGGTCCCAAGTTAAAATAGGGACGACTGGACAATTTTCAAGTACTTTTGAAATTAATCTTGGGCTCAGGCAGGGCTGTGTTTTGACCCCCGCCTTGTTTTGTATTTATATAAATAATTTGCTGATTTTTTTTGACAAATCTTCAACTGATTCACCTAGAATAATAGACAAATGTTGTCCAGTGTTAGCATGTGCTGATGATCTCATTCTATTATCATTATTAAAGAGGGGACTATAGGGGAAACTTGATCTCTTAAATGACTATGCTGCTAAACATAAATTGTCTATTAATGAAAATAAAAGCCAAATTATGGTACTGGGCTCAAATAAATTAACTAATACTTGGAGACTAGGTGGGAAAAGGCTCAGCACTGTGAAATTTTATGTTTATTTGGGTCTCCATTTCTCAAATGATGGGAAATGGGCCAGACATGTCAACTTTCTTCTTCCCAAGCTAAAACAAACTGTTAATTCCCTAAAAACTTTCAACCACAAATACAAGGGGAACTCTGTCAAATCACTAATTATAGCAGCCAAGTCAAAGTAATATGCACAAGGCCTATATCAGTCTGAAATCTGGGGACTTATGGTTTACATAACTCTAGTCCTGCTGCTTTTTTGCGGGCCAAACTAGGCTTAGTCAGTCCACTAGCATATGCACAATCTAGGAAAGTGAATTATTGGGTGAAGCTGTTAAAATTAGAACACAATAGATTTCAAGCACTTGCACTGAAAGAAAAGTGCTCTTGGGAAGAAATTGGTTGTAAGAAGTCTAACTGGCTAACAGGGCTTTATATTATTTTGGAAACAGCAGGGTTGTCCTTTTTGAGAAAGCACCTGGACAAAAAGATTTCAATTAGTCCTAAATGCAACACATATAGCACAAAAAAGATTACAAATCATTTAAAACACTTGATCTTGCAACTATTTCAAATCTGAAAATGCTTTGGGCCATGAACAGTGTGGGACAAAACATTGTGAACAGGAACGTGGTTGAAAGAACATTGCCAACAATAATACGCTGGCACAACAGAAAGCGGTCGGAACATCAGGATGCAGACAGCATAGGCAAACAGTAACCACCGAAACAAGGGTGGACAACACAACACACACCCAAATGCCACTGGCACAACCAACGGGGCCTGAAACAGTGCAGGGGATGCAGACTGCAGGGGCAAACAGCGAATGCCCAAACAAAGGCGGACAACACAATACATGCCAGAAATGCCACTGTACAACATGAGGCAGGGAACAACGGCATCTGGCAGAACACTGCAGGGGGCCACAATGGCCTTGGCACACACAAGGGCACCTGCACAGTGGGGACACCAGTGCCCACACAGGGTGGCAAATCATGGTATGGCAACAGTGGCCGGGCACCCCAGTGGGAGGCCAGCAAGGCCCCCCAAATGCCACCAAGCAAGGATGCCCATAGGGAAAAGGCCCCAGAAAGTGACCCCCACATTGTCCATGGGGCACCGTGGCCATGTGTGCCGAATGGTGGACCACCAGCAGCTGCAGGACTGCCATGCAACAGTGTGGCAGCCAGATGCAGCTGCAACCCAGTACAACATGCACACCCCACAGGACATACAACAGAGTGGAATGAGGGGGACATGGCCAGAACACTGGGGTAGGCATGCACCCCCAGGTGACAACGTCTGGCCGTGATGCACATGGGCACACCCATGGGGGATGGCATGGTGTGGATGAGCCACAGACAGACAAGAGGCATCAGGCAGTGCAGGTGGACACTGCCACCCACACAGGCATGCAGAGATAGCACAGCCACTGACAAACATGGCCAAGGGACGAGCAGGGGCCATGCACATTGATGGCATGCCCATATGGACATGGGCTGCAGGGGCCCTGACACATGCCAGCCTGCCGGAGCCCAGGGACAATGTGCAGCCAGTCTATACCCCATTGGCTGAGCCACAACAGAAGTACCACCAGACATGGGGGCTGCGATGCACACAGTGTTCAATGACAGTGCCAGAGGTCCATGCCAACACAATACAAACAGTGCCCCTGCCTGCAGACACCAGGCATGCCTAACACAACACCAGTGAAAATGGCACACACATGCCACCAATTCACGGCCAGGTGGTGCACAGGACAGTGACCTGTGTAACATGTGATCCCAGCATGGTACAGATGCAGACATGCGCCGCACGTAGCACGCACCCCAGGGATATCGTACCAGTCCTGCTCAAGGCATTGTCATGGCTCCACTGCAGACACCACATGCACCTGCAGTGGCAGTGACCACCACAGGTGTGGTACACCCCACACACCGCACCGCAGCTGGCATGCAGACATCCACACCACCCGGTGCACCCACCCCACAGTAGTGGTGCACATCCCCCATGGTAACAGAGGCACCACCCCCAGCACAGACAGCACAGGATCCCAAAACCAGCACAGGCATCCCCCCCTTGACAGAGCACTACCCTCATATCAGCACAGTACCCCCCCTGTGTGCAGAGCAACACCCCCATATCAGCACAGTACCTCCCTTGTGAGAGCAACACCCTCATATCAGCACAGTACCCCCTTGATAGAGCAACACCTTCATATCAGCACAGTAACCCCTATGTGCAGAGCAACACCTTTATATCAAACAGTACCCCCATGTTCTGAGCATGAACCACCTATTGGCAATGAAACACCCCCCCCCAGTCAGAATGGGAACAACAGAACAGCATGGGCCATGACCCCACAATGATGCATAGAACACCAGTGGCATATGCAAACCCCCAGGTGTGTGCGGTAGCACACTGTACGGGTGGTCAGCAGTCACTGGCACCCTCATATGGCACAGTGGTGGTCAGTCCATGTCCAGCAACTGCAGCCACTGGCATGTTCCTGGTCAGACCTGCAGCTGGAAGTTATGGGCAATGCTGCATAAATAGTCATATGTGGATCTGATGCTGTACTCCCCAACAATGTGCTGTATGCAGTCCATCGCATCCTTGAACCACTTCCGTGACAGTGGTGCATAGTGCCCAATGATGCATTGCTCAATCTTCAGCTCATTGAGCCACTGCTCCAACTTCAGGGCATCAATGAACTTCCACAAGCTGGGGTGGCAAGCACCTATGAGGGTGCTGAAGGCACGGTGCCACCCTTCCACAGAGTTATTGGTGCAGGCACTGCCAGTCCTGGCTGCATCATAACAGCTCCACAGGTCAACAGGGAACAGTGGTGCCTCCGGACACCACCATGGATGGGGTGCCCTACCCATGTGTCCTCAAAGTAGTCAACTATTGGTGCCAGCAGCTCATCATGTGTGATGAAGAATTCAAATGACCTGAGCACCTCGAAGACAGTGGACATCTCCCCTGTGGGGAAAAAGGCAAGTGCAGGCAGCAGGCTCACATGGAGTGCAAAGTCCTCATCCTCAATGTAGCAGTGCACAGCCTTGGGAACCTCCTGGACCTTTCTTTACAGGGCCTGGCATAGGTGGAAGAAGCAGCTGTGCTGACTGGGATCTAGGATGATCATGCTAAAGGACATTATCGCAGCTCACTCAAAGTCTGTGATTATCACGGATGGCTTGAGGTCCTCTTGGAGCTCCCTCAATGTGGTGAATGCCCTTGTGTACATCACCCCCATCTTGTTTGGCAACAGGAGGTACACAGTGGGTACTATGGTGCAGTATTGCTTCGCATGTATGGTGTAGAGTTGTGCAAAGTGTGGTGGTACAGTCTTGAATGTGTCATCTGCATACCATGTTTGGCACTGTGACAGCAGCTGCAGGTTCTTGTCTGTGATGTACATTAGTAGTGTTGAGGCACCACCACTGTCATGGAGCAGGAACTGGGACCCATCATGTGTCACAGTGTACACATCTGGGATGGTGAGGACCTCTAGTGAGGTTGGCAGGGGTGGTGACTGGCTGGCAGCTGTCCGTGCATGGCGGACACTCCTTTTAAGGAGGTGTATGCTGGGCAGTCTACTGGATACAGCAGTGGATATGTTGCTACTGCATGCTGCCACCACCTGGTGGGATGCCTCCATTGTTTGTAGGGCCCTATGCTTTATGTTAGTGACAGCCTCCCAGACACCTATGGCCCTGTGGTCGGGTACATGGTTGTGGCTGTTCACCACCCTGATGACCTCCTCCCCTGAGGTGTGGACACACCCAGGGCATTTTGCCCTGTAATACTCTGAGCACTTCCAATATACCTTCTCTGCCAGGTTCCGCTCCTTGTAGTACAGGTAGCCCTCATGTTGTAGTAGGATCTTACCCTTTTGGCTGTTCACATACTGCAGCGGCATGATTCTGCAGACTGCTCACGCACCTCCCACACAGTGTTTGTCCTCTGCACAGCTCTCCCATGCACCTCAGTGTGGTCTGTGTGCTATGCTGCTTTATGGGAGCACCGCTGGGTGTGGGATTACCATCACCTGCCCTGGCAGCACATGCCTGGCTCACAGGTGTGCCCTATTAGCCCTATATCCATGCTGTGGTGCCACGCCATACCCTCTGTGTGTCCTGCTGTCTGTCAGCATGGTGTGCTTCACATGCCTGGGTTGGTGCGGGAGCAGTTCCCATGCCGTGGTCTTGTTCCCCTGTGTGGCCCTCCACCCTTGCAGTTGTGTGTGATGCATCATTGGGTGCAGGTGTCCTGTCCTGGTTGTAACCTCCCATCCCTGTCCCATTGCCCCTCTACCTGCATGCTGCATACCCCTTGTGTGGCTGGGTCTCCCATGTGGCCTTGTGGAGGCGTTCAGACTATCATAACTCATGTGTGGCCTGGGTCCATACCGGTCAGCCCTGTGGCTTGCTCACCTGTGGTTGTGCCCCCCCTTCTCGGGGTCCATCTGCCATGCTGTGTGCCTTTTGCCTCCCTCTGTGCACTGGATGCCTCTCGTTCCATGGGTCCTGTGTTGTTTCCCGTCTTGCCATCGGCTCTGTCGTGTGTCCAGTTGTGCTGCCCTGCTGGCAGCCTCACAGTTTTGGTGATGCTGGGTTTCTCTCTCTGTATGGTTCCTTGTGTGCCCCTACACTGCTGCCACTGTGGTGCACCACTTTGCTTGTGTATCGGCAGCATTTGTGCTCTGCGTTGTTGGGTCCACCGCAGTGTTCTGGTTTGCAGCATTACTTCTGCATTGCTCTGCCTGCAATGTTTTCTCTGCAATGTTCGTGGCATGAAATTCTGAAAATAGCCTCATGGGATCGTCAAAATGATATTACATTTCAGTATAGAGAGTATTTAGATGTACTAACCAATCTAAAACAAAGACAGCTTTTTATAAAGTTCACATTGGAAGTGTTTCCTAGCAATGTCTTGATGGCTGGATATAACAAGGAAACGGAACTTAGTTGTACTTGTTGTTCTTGCACTAATGAGAGTGTGGAAGATCTATTCCATGTTATTATGATTTGCCCCGGTACAAAAAACCCAGAGAGGTATGGCTAAAACCATTGTGCAAGGAAACTGCAGCAGCAGATCAGACTTTATTGCCGAATATTTTCTTCACTTCAAATGATGAATATATTATTCAGAAACTGGCAGGCTATCTTGGGGCTGTAACAAGAATCAGAGCTAAACATGTGTAATCAGTTTCGTTAGTTCTATACAAAACGTGGAGGGTTTGGATGTTTACATCCAGGAGAAATTAACTTCCATAATGCCTGATCATTCTTACTGACTCTAGAAGTTTTATTATAATATTGCAGTGTTTGCACATGTACCTGAAAACTTCCTGAATTTTTAGATGTATTTGTGATTAGATGTCTTTATGTTGATGTATATTTATTATTTATTGTTATGTATTGATTTTCTGTTATTGTTTAGCTGCTCATTTTTTGTAATGGTCCAAGACCGATCAAATAAAATCATTCATTCACTGGCACCAGGGATTTTTTTTTTGTACACAACTGGACATGGTGAGGGACAGGGGACCAGTGCTAGCAGGGATTTGTTGTACACAAAGGTACCAGGTGAGGGAGGGGAGACCACTGGCACCAACACTAATTATTTATTATTTTTGTTAGGATTGGGTGAGGGTTGGGGATAGCAAAGCAAAGCAGTTATATTTATAAAAAGCACCTTTCTAAAAACCAAGGCACTTCTACAACACAATAAATACTGTAAATAAAATACATCAATAGATAACAAATACAGCAAGTAAAACCAATAAACAGAGCAGCGGCATTACAAATCAGGATATGCTAGGCTAAATAAGAAGGTTTTAAGAGCAATTTTAAAACTTTGGACGGTCAGGCAATCTCGCACAAGACGAGGTAGAGAATTCCACAGGGTCGGGGCCACAAAACTAAATTACCTAGCCACAGATGTCTTTAAATGGACCCTGGGAATCTCTAGCAATCCTTTGTCAGTGGATCAGAGAGGGCAGGTAGAACAGTAGGGTTGAAGGAAATATTGCAGGTAACTAGGTCCCTGGTCATGTAGGGCCTTATAGGTCAGCAAACTGACCTTGAAGGTGATCCACCAATGTACTGGCAGCCAGTGCAGTCCGCAGAGCACAGGCATTATATGACTGGTCCTGGAGGTACCAGTCAGTAGCCTGGCTACCGCATTCTGCACTAGCTGCAAGCGGCAGATATCAACCCCCGGTAGCCCTAGGTAAAGGGTGTTGCAGTAGTCAAAGCGGGAGGTAACAAAGACATGGACTGAAGTTGGAAGATCATTGGGAGGAACCAGGTGCTTCACCCCGGGCGATATTCCTCAGGTGGTAAAAAGAAATTTTGACAACTGCCAACACCTGAGATTTAAGGGTCAGGCAGTCATCAAACATAACACCCAGGTTCCGTGCCCAGTCTGAGGTGGTTAGCTAAACACCCCCAAGCCATAGTTCTGAGGGTAATCCTGCCAACAAACCCGCCTCCCGATTACCTGGGTCCACAACCAACACCTCAGTTTTTTCTGGGTTTAACCGCAGCCAGCTCATGCTCATCCAATCTTGGATCTCAGCGAGACAGTTGTTAAAGACCAAAACAGCATCATCCTGACCAGGCACAAAGGACATGTACAGCTGACTACCATGAATTATTTATTATTTGTACTGGGACTAGGTGAGGAAGGGGAACCACTGGACTACCAGTTTTATTTCCATACACAATAGGAATTACTGAGGGTTGAAGTTTCACTAGACTACCAGGGGTGTAGTATGCATGGGTTCCAACCCCAGTCCAGCCAAATACCCACTGCATGACCTTGAGCATGTCACTTGACCTTTAAGTGCTCCAATCCACACAGCTGTGGAAATGGGTAGTTAGAGGTGGACACCGTTGGAATGGTATGTGGCATCTCAGTGGGGCTACACTGAGTAAATACTGTATGTTGAGGGACTTGCCCTAATAAACAACAAAATAACAGATCTACAGAAGAGAGCTATGAGTGGCTCAGTCACAACAAAGTGCACAGCCTCTACACAATATATGGAGCAAAGGATTGGGCCTCAAACATAATCGGCCCATGTTGAGATGCTAATGCACTCTTAAGGCCTTCTAGGGATTGAAGGCATTTGACTGCAGGCGTTTAATAATTACAACTTGGTGAAATAATGCTAGAAGCTATGGGATGCTCTAACTGCTACCTTGCACCCTGACAACCTATTGTTTGTATTATGCATGATACCCTAATGTAGCCAGTGAGAGATTGTGCTTTGGCCTGAACACTTTTAAGCACATTGCTTTGTACTGCTCACTGGGGGCAGTTTTAACCCACGCATTGCTCTATGCTTTTTTGAATAGCAAATTTTGTGCATTTTACAAATCACTACTTAGGGATGGGATGTAGTGTACTGCAAACCTCAGTTTTTAAAAATGAACCTCCTAATGTTTATCAGTGCAGCCTTTTCTTTTATTAATTTCTGTGCTGGCCACTATTTATGGGTATCCATATCTGTGATTTTGTAAATAAACCATTTTTTTCATATGAAATCCGAAATACTATAGAAAAAATATTTATGGACTATGGAAGACATTTGCTATTTAAAAAATTAAAAAAAGGCACTTGCCTCTCCCTCATTAGTCAGAACCAATCACCTAACAAGCATTTGCCAATGCCAAATGTTCATCGTGTGCACTGGTGTCATGGTGGGGTCTGAAAATTGCTTCAGTGAAGGAATCAGTGTATTAACATTCAAGAATACAAAGTAGAAGTGATGATGTTGGGCAATGTAAGTGTCTAGTTTGGTAATATTTGTGCCTCGAATTTTCAACATACCCTTCTTATGACCCCACCTCATGAACAAGTGCAGAGAAAATGTTCAACTCCTGGCCAAAAGATTTCATGCAGCGACTGCAGAATCACCTTTCGGGATGCAAAAACACACTTTGGCTAGGATCTGGAAAATGACAGCTGTCACATTCATGAGGTGCTGTGAAGAAATGGCAATGTTGAAAATCGGAGGTCAAAATATTAAAATTAGCAAAGTCACAAGCCTGCATTCACAAATTTCAATGCAGGATCATACTTTTGTTGTTTTTTAATGTTTGTACATCAAATTTTCAACATAGCTTTCTTATGACCCCACCTCATGAACTAAGGCAGAGAAAAATTTCAACTCCTGCCTGAAAGGTGATTTCACACAGCGACTGCAAAAGCACCTTTTAGGATGCAAAAACAAAAAACATTTTGGCCAGGATCTGAAAAATGGCAGCTGTCATATTCATGAAATGCTGTGTGTAACAGGGTCCTGTTATGAAGAGAAATATCAAGAATTTACAAGATGCCCCCCATACTTTTCAATTTTCACTCTATCCTGTCTGCTTCTATATTCATATCTATCCTAATTTTCTTGTCAGGGTGGCCAACCTGGCAATCTTTAAACCTTTCTTTACTGTCCCTGATTATCTTTAAAACAATCTGGCATCCAAATCTTGATAAGCTGAAAAGCAGTCAGCTGAAATTCTAGCTGTGAGGAATTTCATAAAACAAGCATTATGCAGCACATATAAAGAAAATATGTTAGAGGAGACTACTGTGTAAAAAGATTTACTAGAATTGTTGTCTTAAATAAATGCATATTTACTTTCTGGCAATTACATTTAAAGCAAATAGAATCCTGAAGCCTTGCAAGGAAGACAGATAGGGCGCGCCTCTCATCTGTTTTCCCTTGCCAAGGCTGCAGATTTTAATTCAATCTTTAACAAGTGTTTCTTTTCTTTCTGTATTAAAACAAAATGAATGTGTACCTGAATGTCTTGCTTCTCCAGCTGAGGTCCTGCTATAGGATGGCAGCCTACAAAATGGCTGCTTTTATAGTATTCAGGTAATGTGATGTCACAATAGGGAGGGCTCAGTTCAAGACACAGCCCTTCTGGAAAGTATATAAACCCCTCCACTAGGAGACCTGTGTAGATGGATAGAGAGAGGAGAGTCAGTATTCGACTGACCACAGAGCAAGAAGGTTGTGTGTGTGTTTCCACACAAAGTGCTGTACAGACAAAAGGAAAGGAAAAGGCAATTCAGGAGTCTGTGGAAAGAAGTATTTCCTGTTTTTGGGTGTGAAGACTAACACCGATTGTTTTCCTTTCTATGAACTTTAAGTTAAGAATATTTTTTTGTTTTGTTTTGTTTTTGGAAATAAATTGACAAACGCATACCGTTGCATTTTTTATGCATCTTAAACCTTTGGTCTGGACATCTGTTATTTCCCACGCTTCTACACTGTGAAGAAATAACTATATTGAAAAATTGGGTAAAAATATTGAAAATTACCAAAGTTACGAGCCTGCATTTGCAAATTTCAGTGCAGGCTCATAACTTCCTTGATTTTAATATTTTTACACCAGAGTTTCAATATAGCATTCTTATCATTCCACCTCATGAACAAATGTGGAGAAAATTTTTAGCTCCTGTCCAAAAGGTGATTTTGCACAGCGACTGTGAAATCACCTTTCGGGATACAAAAACACATTTTTGCCTGGATCTGAAAAATGATAGCTGTCATGTTCATGAGGTGCTGTAAAGAGATAGCTATATTGAAAAGTTGGGGTCAAATATTGGAAATTGCCAGAGTTACAAGCCTGTGTTTGCAAATTTCAACACGGGTTCATAACTTCGTTGTTATTTAATATTTTTACACCAAGTTTTCAACATAGCCTTCATATTACTCCATCTCACGAACAAGGGCAGAGTACAATTTCAACTCCTGCCCAAAGGTGATTTCACACAGTGGCTGCAAAATCACCTTTCAGGATGCAAAAAAACATTTTGGCCAGGATCTGAAAAATGGCAGCTGTCACATTCATGAGGTGCAATGAAGAAATGGCTTTATTGAAAATCTGGGATCACAATATTGAAAATTACTAGTTACAAGCCTCATTTGCAAATTTCAGTGCAGGCTCATAACTTTGTTGTTTTTTAATATTTTCACACCAAATTTTCAATGTAGCATTCTTATGACCCCACCTCATGAACAAAGGTAGAGAACATTTTCAACTCCTGTCCAAAAGGTGATTTTGCACAGTGACTGTGAAATCACATTTTAGAATGCAAAAACACATTTTTGCCAGTATCTGAAAAATGACAGCTGTCATGTTCATGAGGGGCTGAACAGAAATGGCTATATTGAAAATTTGGGGTCAAAATATTGAAAATTGCCAAAGTTATGAGCCTGCATTGGCAAATTTCAAAGCAAGCTCATAACTTCATTGCTTTTTTATTATTTTTACACCAAATTTTCAACATAGCCTTTTTATGACCCCACCTCATGAACAATGGTGGAGAAAATGTTCAGCTCCTGCCTGAAAGGTGATTTCATGCAGCAACTGCAAAACCACCTTTCAGGACAGACCTGCATAACATTACTTATATTGTTCATGAGGTGGCATCCTAAAAAACATATGTTGAAAATATGGGGCAAAAATATTTAAAAATGGCCAAGTTATGCCATTAAGTTGAAAACCCAATTGAAATACATTGACGCCAGAAACCCCACTGAAATACATTGAAGCACTTAACTCAGTTTGCAGTTGGGCTTTGAAGAGTGAAGACATGCCTTCAGTCCAAGGAAGATTATGGTGACGGAGCTCCAGTGGGAAAGTATGACGTGGGTACTGAGTGGGAGGGTGGGGGGTCTGCTAACAGCGTAATGAACAACGATGGATGTTTTTCCTTTTTTACAGGAAAAAAGTAATGAGGAACCTTTTTCCTTTTTTCAGGAACAGTTTGCTGAACAGATGAGAACACTGGGGGACTGGGCACCCCCAGTGTCTGTATACTGTTTTGGGGTTTACACAGTGGACAACAATGGATGTTTTTCCTTTTTTCAGGATAAAAAAAAATACCAAGGGACAGTTTTCTTTCTTTCAAGAAACTTTGCAGAACATTTTGAGGACACTGGGGGATTGGGCACCCCCCAGTGTCACTATGGTATGTTTTGGTGGGTTGTAGGGTGGTGGTTGCTTACAGGGAGGGTTGGGTGGGGGAATAACAGTGCTTGTCATCCTGACTTGCACTTCAAAGAACCAAGCCACACTGCTGCTTTGTTGGCTCTGTCCTTTGAAGTGCATGATCAGACTGGCCCCTCAGAAAACTAGTGTCATCAGGACACTGCCTGCTGATTCGCCTGCCACAGACCAGCCCTTACAGCACCACTCTCCTTTGGACTTGCCCCCCCAACACCCCTCTCTAGCAACTCTCATACCAACATGTTCACTTGCATGGGCATGCGTGACAATGTGTTTGCTTGCACATGTGTGCACGATGAACATAAAAAGAACAACACTCTAATCCAGATCAGTTCTTCTGTGTTCAATGCAAAAGTGCTGCATTAATAGAAAACTGCATGGATGAGCAGCATGTCCAACACCAGTGTTTCATGTATAAACACTTTTTCAAGGTACCACCCACAGAAACAACACTCCTTTTGTATACACATGCTTAAAGGTACAGTGTGGTACATACTAAAATAAAATATGGACAAATACAGTAATGTATTAACAACAGAAGCAGTGTACTAGTGAAATGTGCTATGTTAAAAATAATTAAAAACATCATGGAGGGGAACCGCAGTCCTCAGTGGATGATTTAAATGTCACTTTGATGAACATTTAAAGTAGCCAAGGGAAGTGGCAGAAGGAACTGAAGAGTCAGAAACTGCCTCCCCCAACAGGCTGAAGAAGAAGGTAAGAAGAACCTAAGGGGAGAAGAATCCCTCAGGGTACAAATTAATGAAGGGAGCAGAGTGGTAGAGGTATAGGGGGAAGGAATGGAAGCATTAAAAAGAGAGGAGGGAAGGATGAAGGGCCAAAAGGAAAAAAGGGGGCAACAGGTAGATTGGAAACAAAATTTAGAAGGTCATGTGTGCACATGCTAGAAATCTGGGAAATATGATTCCAGATCAAGAGGCCATCATAGCAGAGGCTGACCTAGATATTGTGGCCATTACTGAGTCATGGTGCACTGAAAACCATAACTGGGCATGGCCATACCAGGCTATACTCTATTCAGGAAGGACCAGCTGTGAAGGAAAGGAGAAGCTGTGGTGCTTTATTTGAGGAAAAGCATAAAAGCCACAGAGATGCAGGGAATACAAGGGGAGGCAATCTGGTACTGTGGGTTACCCTAGCAATGAGGAACAGGGCCACTATTTGCACTGGAGTGACCTACAGACCTCCATCACAGAGGGAAGAATTTGATAAGGCACTGGTGGGAGCTATTAGTAAGATGGCAGAAAAGGGGAGGTGCTGCTTGTTGGGGACTTTAACCTGCCAGATGTCGATTGGAACCTCCCAGTGGACATCCTGGACTCTCTGCAGGAGGCATCCCTTAGGCAATTAGTCAGTGAGCCCACTCATGATGGGCTAATTCTGTACCTGGTACTCACTAACAATAACAGTGTTGTAGATGTCAAAGTAGGAGGCCAACTGGGGACCAGTGATCACCATACAGTGTGGTTCAATATAAGAACGGCTGTGGAATTGAACCACACAAGGCCAAGGGTCCTGGAATTCAGGAGGGCAAATTTTAAAAAGATGGGTGAATGCCTCAGGGATGACATAGCAGGGGTGGGTGGCCTGGATGGGGTGGAGGAACAGTGGGCGAAGATAAAAGGGAACATAGTAAAAGCAACAAACCTCTGCATTAAACAAGTGAGCAAAAGCAACAGGAAAAAGAGACCGCTATGGTTCTTGAAAGCGGTAGCTGAAAATGTAAAAGCTAAGAGGGTAGCATTCAGAAGGTATTAGGAGTCACAGGGTGAAGATGATAGGAAGATGTATTGAGGGAAACAGAGGGACGGAGGTAAAGCAGCAAAGGTGCAAACTGAAGATAGAATAGCCCAGGTGGTAATGAAAGGGGGCAAGATAGTTTTTAGATATGTAAGTGAAAAGAGGAAGAACAGGAGTGGGATTGTAAGGTTAAAAAGGGAAGGGGGGACTGTGCATAGGAGGACCAGGAAAAGGCAGACTTCCTGAACAAATACTTTTGTTCAGTGTTCACAGAGGAAGGAGAAAGGGGGAGGCCACGAAAAAGTAACAAGGGCTTTGGAGGGAGGGAGGTGGACACTAGTCGTCTTTTGGAGGTGAGACTCCTGAAGGGACTTGCTAATATGAAGGTAGACAAAACAATGGGGCCAGAAGATGGGCTGCATGCATGGGTATTGAGGGAGCTCTGGGAAACACTCGCTGCACCAAATTTTTTAATCAAATATACTTTATTCAGATTTTCAGAATACAACACACTAAGAACAAATAACAAACAACTAAACAACAATGAAAAAAAACAACACAACAACAGAACAATGAAATAATCACCGAGCTCTAACCCACTCCCCAACCACGTCCACCCAAAAATTAAAAAAAGGGGAAGAGTCGTAAAAATGGAACAATAAAAAACAATATTGCAAAAGGGAGCCCAAGATATGAAAAATTAAACTAAAGAAATACAGTCTCGCCCCATTACGATTGCACAACAACAGACAATAAGGCATAAAGGAGATCTCATCTAGAACAGAACCGCTCTATTCTATTTTGAGAAAAGGCAATTTGCCATTTGACCAATAAATCCTGAATGATCTCCTGATGCCATTCTTTGTAAGAAAGAATGGCATCATCCAACCAATGCCTTAAAATTATTAACTTGGCTGTAATTGCAATCAACGCCATGTATGCCTTCAGGGTACCAAAAAAGGCTAGTTGGATAGAGACCAACTATACAGATCTCTGGCTTAAAACAATTATCTAGTCCCAGGAAGGGATCCAAGGAGACTTTAATTACATTCCAAAACGGGATCACTTTAGTACAGTCCCACAGCGGGTGTTTGAAGTGACCTTCCGCCATACCACATCTAGTGCAAACCAGAGAGGGAAGTTTACCCATTTTGTTCAATCACAAGGGCATATAATATAAGTTTTGTAGTATCTGAAATTGAATCAAATGATACTGATACTGTTTAGTATACTTACACAAATGCCACCACATGGTCTGCCAAAGTCGGGGCTCTGCTGGAAGATCTAGGGCCTGTTGCCAATAGCAGCAAACTGCAATAGGGCTGTTAGGTTCTTTGGCTTCCAAAAGGCCATAGAGCTTTGAAACTGAGTAGTGTTGCTCCACTAGAGCTTTAAAGAGCTGAACACACAAAGATTCCTGGGAAGACAATGAGGCTGGACCCAAGATGAAAGAAATTGCCAGCTTCAATTGAAGGTGTTTGAAATCACAAGATTGGAATAAGGAAAAGCGCTCTCATAAGACAGGAAGCAGAAGATGTCTACCCTCATCCAAGAGGCCCTCAATAGGTACATCTTGAAGCTGGGGGCAGAAAGCGAACGGGATCAGCTGATGAGCAATAAGAATATTTGGATTGCCCAGAATAGATTGAGTAAGGGCCTTTGTCCAATCATGGTCCAGGTAGATACGTAACTGATGGAGGGCTTTGAGAGACCAAAGGATCGGTGTGTCCATAAGCATTGGGGGTAAGTCAGATGACTTTAGATAATTCAAGCTACTCATCCATATGCTGGCCTGTTGACATAACCCCTTTTCAATAATTAACCAAAGTGGAATGTAACTAACCTCCTGCTGCACAAGTCAAACCTGACCCCACTTAAAGAAAATACTCCCATGCAAAGCACAATAGTATAAAAAAAATGAGAAGGTGCAAGGCACCCGGTCCTTCAGGATTATTAATTTGAAATGAGCACGTTGGACTGCTTTACCACTTCACAGAAATGTGTTAATTAGGTGTTGCAGGTGAGTAAACCATGATGTAGGAAGATAAAGGCATAGCATACTAAGGGGGTATAAGATACTTGGTAAAAGATTAATTTTGACAATATTAACCCTTCCCCAAAGTGAGAGAGAAAGGGAGGCCCGAAGCTGCAAGTCCAACTTGATTGTTTGTAAAAGAGAGGTGAGGCTCTCCTTAATTAAAGCTGAAGGACTTCTAGTGAGAAGTATACCTAAATAGGTCAACACTCTCAGTTTCCACATTAATCCCAAGTCCAAAATCTCCTGTTTGTGGACATAAGAATTCAGGTGCATAACCTTAGTTTTCTCTAAATTTAATTTATATCCAGAAAGTGCAGAAAACCGCTGGATCTCAGCCAGAGTTGCAGAAATAGAAGTAGAGGGGTTCCCAATATTCAACAAGAGATCATCTTCATATGCAGATAGTTTGTAAGAGGCCCTCCGACTTAGATTCCACATATCGGTAAATTGTTTTGAAGGGATTGACTTAGGGGCTCTAGATATAAATTAAAAAGAAACAGCGACAGTGGGCATCCCTGCCTAGTCCCTCACTGTACCAAAAAGGGGGCAGACAGAACACCATTACACCAAATCAGGGCTGTTAGATTATTGTATAACACTTTGACCCAGGTGATGAATTCTTGAGGAAAGCCAAATTTGTCTAAAACAGAAAACAAAAAAGACCAAGAGACACGATCAAAGGCTTTTTCTGCATCCAGGGAGACCAAAACTGAAGGAGCCTAGCTCTCCCTAGACACAGGCATTAAGCAATGAAGTTTGTGAAGATGGTCAAGGGAAAGATGGCCCACCATAAAACCCACCTGCATTGGGCTTATCAGACCATCCCAAATCACTTGTAACTGGTTAGTGAGCACTATATCTAAGATTTTAGTATCTGCATTATGTACTGTAAGGAAATCAATCTGAACTTGCCTGGTAATAATTCGTCCCGGTTACCCCCCTGACAGCGACATTTCACCAGCGAGGTCCCCCACAACGACTACAGCACCATGCCACTGTGGGAAACCCGTTTGAACCCGACTCTGTCTGTCAGGGATCCTGCACCCCCCCAATCAGCTCTGACTAGGAGTTGATAATCTGTAAGTGGGGGGGGTTCGGGGGCAAAGCCCCCTTAGAAAACAAGGACGAACAGTGCGAACCGGCAGCCAACTGCAGAATGCGGTTGATCTGCCAGTGTCACTGATGGGGTATTCAACAAAAATTTTGTCGAGCTCCTGTCGTGGATCCAATTCATCCTCCTCTGGTTTCCTTAGTACAGTAACCCAAGCCTTGGTAAATGTGGATTCTGTAACGCCTGACAAAAATAAATGATGAAATAAGCAGGTTAAGAAGGGGGCTAAATCATCTACTGAAATCTTATTGAAATTGTTAGTAAACCCATCAGGACCAGGTACCTTATCCAAATGGAGCTGCTGAATCACCTGGTGAACCTCATGATCTGAAATAGGGCTCTTGAAAAGCTTCTGCTGCTGTGGAGTCAACATTAGTAGCTGAATGGGAGCTAAATAGGATTGAATTTGGTTGGGAAGAGCATTGTCAGATGACTCTTTTTGATACAAAGTACTGTAGAAGTCCTGGAAAACTTCCACAATGGCACGTGGCTATGTGGCTATAGTTCCATCAGTACTGGCTTGAATATAAGGGTAGGCCTTGGATGATTCTAACTGATAGAGCCAAAAAGCCAGCAACTTTCTGGCCCATTCCCCGGATTCTAAATATTGAATTTTGGTATGCAGCAAAGCTAATTCAGCCTTCTCCGCAAGGATACTTATGCCCAAAGAGACTTGAGGTGTAACCAGTCAGAAGCCAGCATGTTAGATAATAAACAATGCTCTAATTTCTGGATGTCCTGAAGCAATTGGTCTAATTTGACATTGTGGGCCTGGTGTTTCAGTCAGATTCACCCCGGACTGCACATTTAGCCTCTCCCCACAATACATCTAGAGCTGACACAGAGGATTCATTGGTCATGAAAAAGGTCTGAATATGGTCTCGTATAATCTGTAATGTAGTGTGGTCACAGAGGAGTTGGGAGTTCAAACACCACACGTTATCCTGGTCTACTTGCCCCTGGACAGAATGGACCATAATGAACTCAGAATGGTCAGAAATAACCTGAGGTTGAATTTTACACGAAGATAAACCAGGAAGTGATTTCTGATTAATGAGAAAATAGTCAATCTGGGAAAAGGAACCATGGAGAGAGGAGTTAAAGGTATATTGTTTGTCAGTAGGGTTGCAAGACATGTCAGGGATTAATCAGGCCAAGAGAGTCCAACTGCTCCCTTAGACTCCACTGCCCAGGGGTTGGACCGTTACGGGAAATGCCAGATCTATCCAGATCCGTTTGATAGATGAGATTCAAGTCCCCTCCAAGAATAAGAGGTAAATGACTAAATTGGGCCAATTGGGTAGTCAAGTCTACAAAAAAGGTCAGAGAGTCAACATTAGGCCCATATACAGAGCCAAGTAATACTTCTGTTAGGCCCAGCCGACCATGCAACCAGTCTGCAAGCCAACAATATGGCAACCCCTTTTTTCTTATTACTATTACCTGAGCTGAATACCTGACCAACCCATTCTTTTCTAAAATAAGCAACATCCTCACATGCCAAGTGAGTTTCCTGCAAGAAACCAATCCCTGCTTGCAACTTTTTTAGGTGACATAAGATCATGTGATGCTTGCATTTGTTCTGGGCACCCTTAATATTCCATGTAACAAATGTATATAAGCTACCCATTACAACAGAATGAGTTAAGATAAAAATGCCAAAGCAGCAACACCCCATAGGCTAAAACCATCCCATGAATGTGGACGTACTCTAAACTCTCCCCCCACTCCCCCCCAAAAAAGAATACTCTCCAAATCCTCTGCCCCATTAACTGTATAGTACCATGAGCTGATTAGACAGTGAACACAAAGAATATTTTCCCAGTCTCCCAAGAACCAGTAATAAATCCCCCCACAATGAAAACTCCAATTAAACTATATTGTCCCTGGTCCAGCTGACCACAACACGAGTGAAGCAGGGCCCATAATGTGAAATCATCGCCCGCACCCCACAACTGAACTACACCTACTTCAGGAACAACCGCAATATAAACAAAAATAGGAGGCATTAGGTAAACATAGACTTATATGCCTAACAAACTTGTGAGCAGTGAATACAAGAGCCAGGCGTCAACCCTGTAAAAGTAAAAAACATAAAACTAAAAGAATATAAGCACAGTAAATATGGAGTTGCTGCTAGACCATCATACAAAGAAAGAAAGAAATGTAGGTTTCTAATATGCAATGAAAGTGCTATGCTTTAAGTACACAAAATTATGCCATAATTTCAAAATGCCAAACGTTAATGACAGAGATCAGGATGAAAGAAAAAACACCGTCCAGGACATGCAATCAAAAGGTTATGAATCAATAAAACTCAGTTCAGGTCTGCACTGAGCCTCTAACTTAGTCAACATAAAACAGGCGCACACCCCCATCTAGAGGACACGGTAGCTTTGTTTAAACACTGAACATTTTTGGAAAGCAAAAATTAGTCTTACAAGATCTTGATTGAGATCTGAAAATTAAAACAACTGTTCACGCTGCTCTCAGCAAGGTAAAAACTAGTCAAACAAAGAAAAGATTCATTTCTGCATGATAGCACTAATTAGGTCCGTTGATCATAGTACCGATGCTTACAGTACCTCCATGGGACAGCAATATCTGTCTCAAAAGTAGCAAAAAGGAAAGGGATACGATATCCAGAACAAGTATTGCAGTAAATAAACAGGGAAACTGAAATCCTTATATAGTGACAACAGGCAGTAGGGCAAAGAGTGATGACGCAACCCTCTATACTAGAAGAGCTTCATGATGTCTTGAAAAGATCAGGAAAGAGGGTTCTCAAATCAGTAGCTGCCTGGTCCTCTGTTTCAAAGCTCTTCAAGGCTCCACCATGAGAAACTTGTAAGGTGGCAAGGTACCACATTCTAAATCTGATTCCTGCTGTGATCATCTTGGTTACAGTAGGATGAAATGCAGCTCTTTTTTGTCGAACTGTCACATGGAGGTCCTGGACAATTCGCAATCAGGCCCCTTCGCAGGTTACTTCTTTTAACTCCCACACCACAGCTAACAAATGTTGCTGATCTAAGTAATTCAAGAATATGAAGATGAAAGGGCGTGGTGGTGATCCTTTTACTGGTATCAGTCATAAGGAGTGGTGAGCCCTTTTGTTGATGAATGAAGGGGCATTGTGGGAGGGTCCCGTGAGTTTCTTACAAAACAGCTGTACAAATAAAAGAACATTGGGACCCTCCACCATCTCTGGTAAGCCCATAATCATGATGTTGTTTTGTCAGCTTCTGCCCTCTAAGTCCTCGAGGCAGGCTTCTAGGCAGGTTGTTTTCTGCCAGAGTGAAACCACTTCTGGCTCCAATCTGTGTTGCCAATCCTTGAGGAAACTAATACGGGTTTCATTATCCCCCACTCTTCTGGTTAGACTGTCCATGGAGGACTGAAATGCTTTTATCTCCTCTGTGATAACTTGCAGTGAGTCCTTAAGCATGCCAAATTCCTGGAAAAAACTGTGCTCCATGAGGACATTCAGTGCAGCGGGGCTGCGGGTAGATGTAGTGGCCTGAACTTTAGTCTGCTTAGAAGCCTTCTCTCTTTCCAAGGTTGTCTGCTGGGTATGGCATTGTAAAGCATTTTTCATATCTGCCTCAATACTGCTGACAAATGATGTCAGATTGAAGATTCTCAGGGCTTAAAAAGATCCAGTAATTGCAAACAAGTAGGTGTAGTAGATGAAAATAAGTATAAAAAGGGAGATTTTATAGTGAGAGGGCCAGAGAGATTGGGAGGAGCTGTTACCTTGAGCAGCACATCATTTGACTCCTACTGGCTGCACCCTAACAGTTGTATTTAACATCTCACTCAAAACAGGAGTGGTTACAGAGGACTGTAGTCCCACTACACAAAAGTGGTAGCAGGGGGGAGGCTGGCAATTATAGGCCAGTCAGCCTGATATCAGTGGTGGGAAAGTTAATGGAATCACAGCTGAAGGAAAGGATTGTGGAATATCTTGAATCCAGTGGGCTACAAGACTCTAGGCAGCATGGTTTCGGGGCGGGATATCATGTCAAATGAATTTGGTATATATCTTTGAGTGATCAAGGAACTAGATCAGGGTGGAGTGGTGGACATGGCATACTTAGATTTCAGTAAGATATCTGACACCGTTCCACACAGGAGACTAGTAAGCAAGCTGGGTAGCTTAGGAGTGAGTTCAAAGGTGGTAAACTGAATCAGAACTTGGTTAGGGGATAGATGACAGAGGGTAGTGGTAAATGGAGTTCACTCACAGGAAGAGAGGGTGACCAGCAAGGTGTCTCAGGGAACGGTGCTGGAAACAGTCCTCTTTAATGTCTTTATAAGTGACATTGCAGAGGAGCTGGAAGGGAAGGTCTGTCTCTTTGTGGATGACACCAAAATCTGCAATAGGGTGGCCACTTCAGGGTGGATGGAAAGAATGAGCAGAGACCTGAGAAAACTAGAGAGTGGTCAAGGGTATGGCAGCTGGGTTTCAATGTGAAAAAGTGCAAAATAATGCACTTAGGGCACAAAAACCCTTGGGAGGAGTTCAAAATGGGTAGAGTGGTATTGATGACCACCAAGTAGGAAAGAGACCTAGGATAATCATATCAGATGACCTAAAGGTGGTCAGGCAGTGTGATAAGGTAGCAGGGAGGGTAAGTGGGATGCTGGGGTGCACAGGAAGAGGTATTACTAGCAGAAATAGGGAGGTGGTGTTGCCTCTGTATAGATCACTGGGAAGACCCCACCTAGAGTAATGTGTCCAGTTATGGAGACCACATCTGTAGAGGGACATAGACAGAGTGGAGGCAGTCCAGAGTAGGGCAACTAAAAGGGTGCAGGGTCTGCATCAAAGGTCCTATGAGGAGAAACTAAAGGACCTCAATATGTACACCCTGGAACAGAGAAGGGGGAGGGGAGATATGATAAAGACCTTTAAATACCTCAGGGGGTAAATAAGGTACATGAGAGGAGTATTTTTCAGAAGGAAAGGTGCTCAAGAAGGGGACATGCTATGAAGCAGGCGGAGGTAGATTCAGGAGAGATGTGAGGAAGTACTTCTTCACAGAAAGAGTGGTTGATTCCTGGAACAGCATCCCAGCAGAAGTGGTGGGGACAAAAACAGTGGTAGAGTTCAAGAATATATGGGATAAGCACAAAGGAATCATAGTGGAAAGGAAAGGGGGAGGAAGAAAGAGCTGTAGATTGGGCATGGTCTAATGTCATAGTGTAGGTAGGGAGAAACAAGCAGACTGGACTGGCCAAGCGTTCCTTATAAACCATCAAATTCCATAATTCTATGTAAGAAACAACAAACTGTGCATTGTTAGATACAGTAGATTTAATTAAATTTGAATTCACTAGTCGATTTGATAATCAGGTTGCCAAAAAAGATCAATTTATGGAAAACATCCATTTATAATATTTTCCAGCCACCTATCAAAGTTTAATAATCTTGATGTCTTAAAAAGAGAAAGACCAAAATATGAAAATGTGTTGTTATTACAGACTCTCCTATAAAGCCTACTCTATCTATCTATCTATCTATCTATCTATCTATCTATCTATCTATCTATCTATCTATCTATCTATCTATCTATCTAATTTGGGACTCTCTTGGCCCTCTGTTCAAAACCAGAGTCAAAAAATGTCATCATCCATGGATCTCTTCCTCTCTTATCACCAAATGTAAAGCCCGTGACAAGATCTGGTCACAATTTAAGTCCTCACTGTCCCCAGACACTGGCCCATCAGAAATACAACAACCTTTGAAACACTTGCACCAAGGCTATCCCACAAGCCAAGGCTGACTACTTTAAAGCACACCTCCAAAAAGCTCAGTCCTCCTTCTTCTGGAAGGTGGTTCAGTCACTAATTGATCCCCCTGTACAAACCACCCTGCCCATCTTAAAACAAGATGTCCTCCCTATTACTGATACTGTCAATATTGCTGACATCCTGAATAAGTTCTTCACCACATATGCTTTTCCAGATCACCCCAGGTCCCCCTCCCAAGACATCCCCTGAACCACTGCACAAAATACCTTCCTGTTCACACACATATCCTTGCAGAAGGTTCTGAAAGCTCTAGATTCCCTTAACACCTCAAAATCCAGCCCTGATGGAATACACCCAAAACTTCTTCACCTTTTGGCCCCTGTAATTGCTGCCCCTCTGACCCACCTACTAAACCTTTCCTTCTACTCAGGAACTGTACCCCAAGCTTGGAAAACAACCAGAGTAATCTCCTACATGAAGGTGGGGACCCCTCCCTACCAGGCAACTACTGTCCTATTTCCCTCCTCCCAGCCCTTACCAAAGTCAGAGAATTCCTGGTCAAATTCAAACTGTCAGACTTCCTTATTACATCTGGATTCCTTTCCCTTTTCCAATCAGGCTTCCATAAGCAACATTCTACCATCTTCTCTCTGCTACACGTCACTGAACATGTTCACACAGCCATGTACCAAAGCCACCAAACTGCAGCAGTCCCTGAAGGGGATGCCAAGACGTGATAGAGGTAGGCAGACCAGGGCCAGAAAGAGAAAAAGGACTAAGAAAAAAAAAAAGCTACGTCGATTTACAAACTTTTGAGGTGGAGTAGAACTTTGGTTCGCTTGGCTGGAGTCTGAGCCCCTTTTATATTCCAAGAACAGTATTTAAGGCCTGCCATAAGGATTAGTAAGGTATAGGAGAGTAAAGTGTGAGTTATTGAGAAACAACCAGTCCTGGATATCTAAATTAACAGTAACTGACCCCCTTCCAGTGGCAGACATCCCCTTTATTGTTTCCCTACCTCCCCCCGCCCACCGACATAAGATACTTATGTCCATATATCCAAAACTTTGAAAACACAACCCTGAACCCCACAACATACATTTAAGAACTAAGGTGAAAAAATTCCCAAACTGGGATAATGGTGTAGGAGGTTCAAACCCCAATGTCTGATTCATGACTGCTTCCACAACACTAGACGGTCATGCTCTCCCCCCAACCCTAGCCAGTGATTAAATGTTGGATTATCAGTCAACAGTTAACAACATTCAAAGAACAAGTACATTAGTTAAACTCAATGACCTGTAATTTTACTGTAAGAGTAATATTAAAACGATACTGTCACATATAATCAATAATTAAACATTAATTAGTGATAGGCTGTCTGAATTAAATCAGCTAAACCCGTATGTTCTAGTGGCATATAAAGGAGCCCTTAAGTAAAGTTCTGATCAGTGATATGTCCTGGCCAAAAAGAATATAATATTGGAAAAGACAAGCGTGAACTTGGGAGGAGAAAATAAGAAAGAAAGAGAACAGCTGTAATTAGCAAAACATAGTTAGGCCATCCTGTGATACTATTTCCATAATTGTTGGTATGCCAGGGGAAATTAAGAAGCACCTTGAACTGTTAGGGCTAAGGTCAATAATGCAAATTATTGAAAGAACTAGTGGCAACGTTAGTGAAAACTAATTCAGCAGCGTGAGCCATATACACATATGGTTCAGGCAACAGCCTGTCCGATTTACATTTTAGTGAAAAAAAGTAAAAACCAAGCCAAAAGAAACATTCCTAATTAAAATTATTAAGTATTGCTCAGTTAATGATAAACAAACTCTGTTGCTCAATGAGTGTATGGTCCTAGCTGAGGAAAGATTTTCTGACAGTCATGGTGCGCAGCTGCAGGAGTTTGCACAGTTGTGCAGCAAGTCTGTAAACGTGCACAAGTTCGAGCAGGTCATCTAGCCATGTACTCATGTAGATGGGCGATTGAGATCAGAAACAGGGCTACAATTGGAGCAGCTAGGATTTCAGCTGAGCATTTCGAACTGGATAGCGTCCAGGGACCGAGCAAAGGTTTGGAGAGTCGGGAGCTGGATGAAAGTATGCAAAGTTAGCTCCCAGGGAAAAGGAGCCTAGAGGACATCCAGAAGTGCTAACGGAAATGGTAGTTTAATTATCTCCAGCTCAAGGGGTAAGCCAAGAGGGAAGATACCAACAACAAGCCAAGTAAGAAAAACCTTTTGGTTGTAACAAGGTGACAGTTTCAGCTCATATAGGGAGCACAACCCGAGTAGACCAAGAAGGCTATTATTGTAATGAAGATACCAAACCATTCAGAGAGGTAGGATCAGCGCTGACTGAATAGCTCAGGAAACAGAATTGTGAGGTCTCGGACAGCGTGATCAGCATTATCGAAAGACTTCCAGAGGCCTTGATGTAATATTGATAGTCTAATCGCGTACAGCATGCGAAATTTAATGCCAGCAGCAATCAATTTAGTGATGCTTAGGTGGTATTCGGCTCTTTTCTGAAGTGTGGCTACTGGGAGGTCTTGAGAAATTCTGAGGTTTGCATCTTCCCACTTGATTGCTTGTAAATCTTTTAACTGTAGACAGGACATGCTGGCAGGCAATGTAACTTAAGAGGTGTAGAATAAATGGCCTAGGCTTAGATCCAGGAGGTGATGTAGGTCTTAGGGATCTGTGGGCCCTTTCAAAGATGTAGGAGACAGAGTGAGGTGGAGGGCCTGCGATTTTTTGTAGCAACTTCTGGGCAAAAACAACTGGAGAGTGCCCCTCAGCTTCTTCTAGAAGGCCGAAAATGACTAGGTTAATACACTGTTTCGGCCTTCCAGATCTTCCAATTTGAGCTCCAGCTTGCTGAGTTTTTGATTAATTGTAGAGATGTCAGGCTGAACCTGGGACTGCCATTTTTCAAGGGAGGCAGTATGTGCTGAGACGTCGGGGAGAGTCCAGTTAGTGTCTTTTAATTCCGCCTTAATTGATTTTAAGTCTGAGGCAAAGTCCAGGAATGCAGTTTTCATCTGGGCCAATTGTGCCAGAAACTTGTCCTCTGAGAGTGGTGTAACGGTGATTGGAGGCTGTGAGGTCTTGCCAGAAGCAGCGTTTTGTGTCTTGGGCCGCTTAGACCATTTGGTGTTGCAGGCAGCGTACGCGCAGGAAGGGCCTGTTTCATTTTGGCCTCCATTCTTGTGGTATTTTTCAGTTTCTCTGGATAAGTGTAGCACCGGAGATATCCTGAAGCTATTAGCAGATGTTAATCTTAATGTAGGCTGGTTAGTGAGTGCAGAAATTTAGATTTTAAGTAGAATAAGTAGCCTTGAGGTGGGAGCGAGGTATGCAAGCGTCGGTCTACAGGGAAGGCATCAAGTGATCTCCCCCCACCACTGTTTTCACCCTAACTGCCTCCCACTGGAAGGCTTTTCCAGGCATCCACCACCCTTTCTGTGAAAAAGTACTTCCACACATCTCTCCTGAACCTACCCCCCAGCTTCACATCATTACCCCTTATTCTAGAACACCCTTTTCTCTGAAAAATGCTTCCCACCTGTACCTTATTCACCCCCATGAGGCACTTAAAGGTCTCAATAATATTCCCCCACTCCCTTCTGTCCTTCAGGGTGTACATATTGAGCTTCTTTTGTCTCTCCTTATCTGGCTTTTGATGCAGACCTTACACCATCTTGGTAGCCCTCCTCTGGATCACTGCTGCTGCCAAATGGCAACTTGTCACCCATGTTGTCAAGGTGCCTCCACCACACCACCACTAGAAGTCACAGTCATAGTGGTACAATAAGCAACCCCCCACCCTCCAGAGGAGAACATCCATCAGGCACTCTGAATCCCCACTGCCAGCCTCTGCACCTGATGTCTCAGGCTAAAAGCATGAACTCATGTTGCTAGCATGACAGATCAATTTCCCATAACTCGAAGCCATAGCGGTAGGTAAGTGCAAGTTTTAAAGTCAAAACAGCTTGTTAAACTAGATACTACAATCAGAGATCACTGTCTAACTACCTATCAACCTACAACTGGAGCCAGAGTGAACACAAAATAGAGTAACTACCATTTTATTACACTGAGTTCCTGCAGTATCCTGCAAGATATTACAGCAGAAACTGTGACAAGAGTGCTGGACTCTGATTGGTGGCACTGCAAAACATCTGCTGTTGAAACATACCAGTTTCATTAAGAAACAAAGACATCCTCTTCTAGATTCAGTTAGCCTCTCTGTATAATTATCATATACTGTACTGTTATTACTCCCAAAGGGATATGTTAGGCAAACTTGCCACTTTTCCATGTGTAGACTGTTTCATGTATCGAGTTTACTATCTTTTAATTTGTATAGTACATGGTCCTCCATCCCTGATTTACACAAATGCCAACCCACCATCAGAAACAAACCCCCTGAAACTTTACTTGTTTTTTTTTATATTTATTTAACTGAAATTAAATGAGAACATTCATGTACAAAGAAAGGTGTCAACACTGTTATTGAATATAATCAATTTCAAATATACTACTGGACAAACCTCTAACTCTTATGGGGCCAGAAATGAAACAAAAAACGTTGAGTTCCCCTTTCTTTACAACTGCAGGCATCCATTTTCTAAATCACTAGCAAAGGAAATGAAATTACATATGAGGACAATAGAGGTGCTGCCACTAATTCCTGATAAAGATTTCCTGATCTGCAAAGTTGTCAGGTTTCATTTTGCTACTTACCGCTGCTGACCTTCCCTTCCCTTGGGAAATCCATTTATCTAACTCCTACCACTGGTGACCCCTGCAATGTCTACTTCCTCTATCCTTTGACTCAATTCCCAGCTTCCCTTTCCCTTGACATGGCCACACCACAGTTCTTGGCAGATTTGCAGTCCATCTTGGCTTGGCAAGGAATTGCATTCAGTTTGACTTGAACTGTAGGCAGACAAATCATCTTACTTGCTCTAGCATCAAAGTCCTGTAATGCTCATCCAGCACTTCTGTTACAGTGACACCCGGCATTATGTCCCATCATGGCTAAAACTATCTGGATACTTCTGTCATATTGTCCTCAGTCACAATTAGTTGTAAGGCTTGGTGTCACTGTTTCACGTACTAAATATATACACAGTTACCATCAGGGCTGTTAAAACGTAATCAGGGGGCATCTTACAGAAACAATGGTGGTGATGTGTGCGCCTTAACAAGATATCTGGTATGTAAACACTAGTGGTTAAATGACAAATTGTAAGATAATGGGCAAGTGCAAAGTAATGGCCTTGACTATACTTGGTAGTTCTTCACTCAAAATACTGATTGATATGAGAGTATCGAATGCTGGGACCAACTAGACTTTTCCTATCGAGACCCCTATAAGACATAGAAATATGGGACTTGATTTTAAAATGTCAGGACTGTTGCAAGGGGGCTTTGTCAAGGAGAAATGGCTCCTTGTACCACACCTTGCATCAGTCCTGATTTTTGAATGCAGCTTGTGCCACACAGGGAACTGCCTGCGCCAATGGGGTGTGCACTGCCCCTGCAACAGCCACACCAGTGCACCATGGTGGAAGGGGGGCTAGCACCAGGGAAAGGCTGCAATATCCCCTACATTGGAATTTTGCTAGCCCCCCCTTTGGGCGCATGGACCCAGCAGTTAGACCAGTCCAGAGTTGATCTAACAGCCAATGCACCATCCACAGCACTGGTGCAGTGTGGGAGTTGAGCCCTTGTGCCCACTGCGGATGGCCAAAAACAGCAAACACTGTCCTGCTACAAGGCATGGAGATAGTATTACAACACTACAGGTCCAGGACAGGTTCCCCCTGCCACCTGGGGTCCTACAGGGCATTCTCCAGCTACCATGGCAGGCCATGATGGTGCACCCTGTGGCACCCCCACACCATGCCCATGGCTGGGCATGGCCATCCCACCACAGCTCACAGCCATGTGCCTCTCCTAAATTCCAGCTATACTATGGCCCCCCTAGCCATTTCCGTTGCCATCCCACACATCCTGGTTCTGGCAGGGTCCCCCTCGTGCATTGCCTTTGATCTTGTGTGTTTGCTAATCCCCTCCCACCTCGCTCCTGCTGGACACCACCCCATGGCTGCTGGCATCCACCATGGCATGTAACCTGTGGACTCTGGCACTGGTCATCATGATTCAGGATCTTCCTGCAGTGTGACAGTTCTTGTGGACCCCCCCCCGCCATCACCACTAGACATTCCTCTCTACCCTGGACCCTATTTCTTAAAAAAAATCTACTGCAGTAGTACTTGTCTTCTCTGTAGGTCTCACTTGACCTTTTTCACCTTTCTACCACAATGGGGTGACCTCCTATTGTGGTATTCTTCTCTTTCCTACCCCGCTAATTTTCTACTTTTTGTCTAGGTGGTGATAATGTAGAGGCTGACCTAGTTGCCTGTTGTGGCTAAATAAATAATGGGAAGTAACTAAATTAAGCTATGTCCCTTTCTGTTTTAAAAAGGGAAGCTTTGAAAAGAATTCATACTGTTTTAAGTAAAATGCAGTAAAGCAAAGCCTGGTTGGAATATAGAAAAGGTGTGGTTGCTTTGCCCCACTCGATAAATGCATTCACATTCCCAAACAGACTCTATTAATTATGTGCACACTTCTTATCAGTACTTTTCCCTTGCCCTATACCTCCCATATCTGTACCGCTAACGTGGTGCTGTTCACTCGTTTAGGGCTTAAATTGTATTGCATACAGACTGACACTTTTGGAGGCTTTTTGGGGCTTAAAACTAAAGTAAATTTTTCTTGGAAATAAGCCATTGTACTGCAGTTGTTAGATTATGTTAAAGCTCTAGTAGGAACTGCTTCAGGACACACTTAATATATGTTTTGTTTTCAAGTTAATTTAAGCAAGAAATAAAGGAGGTACCTGTATGCTCTTGATGCCTGCTCAGATGAAAATGAGTTTCCTTAAGGGCTGGAGGCCCCCTAGTGGACCCTTTTTATAATACATTTATGGTGATGTCATGATTTGGAGGAGGAGACAAGGGTCATTAACAGGGCCACTGGAAAATTGCGTCCGCAAATTTTTTGCAGAATCCGCAATTTTCCCCATTCCCCGCAAAAACTAACATGTTCTGCAATTTCTTGTAAGTTTTGAGTTTTTATATTGAACTGTGTAAAAAGTATTAACATTTTAAATAAAATACTCTCAATATAGTAACAATTTTGCATGCAGACTTGGGTTTGGACGAAACAATGCAGTGCAAGGTAGGGCAAGAGTTTTATGTGACACTGATTTCTTTTGAATCCTTGTCTTGTTTGGTTTCAAAATCCACTGGCCAAGTATAAGTACACTTAAACACTTAACATTTGTTTTGTGTTGAAGCACTCTATCAGAAAACATTTTATTGACACACAGACTGAAACAAAAGATGGGAGAAAAGGTGCACATTATCCCATTCACTTAAATGGGGGTGCTAACTATGAACCCTTTTTTGTAAGTAGCAGGGTAAGTTATTCCTTGTGAGCATACTTTCATTCAGATTAGTTTTGATTCAAACAGCTGAGGATTTTTGGATGACCCTGCCAATTTTAAACTTGAATGAGCTAGTTGGTAACAGTGATTTCACTCTTAGCAACTACCCCCTAGATGCTCACATGCAAAGACTACAATAAACACCTGACTAAAGTCTAAAAACAAGCTTGTAAAACACAAAATGTATCTGAACATTTATCTTTAACTAAACAAAATCATTGCAGCCAGAGTAAAACAAAGGTAAATTACAGGGTACCCTGACTACTGTATGATGCAGTAAAATATATCGGTATTTTTTTTTTTACATTTTTTTTGGTAACCACGTAAGGCCCGCTAAGCACAAGTGCCTGTTTTCAGGTACAACCCAGGAGCACTGAGGAGGTTAAGTGACTTGCTTAGAATCACACAGTATGCAATCAGAGGTTGTGGGAATCAAACCCAGGTCTGCTGGATGTTGTCAGCTCATTCACAGTTTGTTACTCTTACCACTAGATTATACTGCCAGCCACAATATCCCCCAGATTTAATGTTTAAATATGTGATTTCAAAAATAGTGTACAGTACCTACAGTACAAATTATGACCATTAAACTCTTTAACAACATTTTACTAAAACTCAATTATTCACCACTCTGTCTGCTTATTTTTTCTTGTACCAAACTGGGTGAATAGCTGGCAGAGCACTGTAAACAGCTGTTGATTAGGCTTCATTATTCTACAGACAGAAACAAAAAAAAATATTTCTTCTGGCTTATTTGCTGTGGCTCACTTTATAGAATCTATTTAGCACTGTATGAGGCAGATGCTTTTAAATTTTGGAAGATAGGCAACGCTTATGATAGCTTATCAGTTTAGTATTCTTGTTAGGGACATAAACTTTTCTTTATGTTTTAAACATATTCAGGTGTCAGACTATTCATTTAGCAATTTATACTGACTAATATATGCTGCAGAAAACATTAAAAGATTTATTGTGAAGTACTCAGGGTCTCTAGTAGAACCCCCGCAATTTCCAGCAATTTTTGCAAAAGCTCCTCAATTTTGGGTAACCTTTTCCGCAATTTTCTAGTGGCCCTGGTCATTAAAGGGCCCTTGTTAATTCATCTCTAGTTATTTTTTCTATGAATAATGTTATTATTCAGTTTGTAAAGATTATTGCAGTACTTTTCAAGTGGACTAGATCTAGCAGAGAATGAAGCCCCATTTCTTGTATTAGTATAGGATTATTCTCTGTGTTAGATTAGGGGGTGGATCACGTGATTATGATGTCATGGTTTTCAGTGTATAAAAAGACTTGGACTCAGTATGTGGTCAGATAGGTTGTGGAGCACACATGATGGTGGTCATGCTGAGAGGGAGCTAGTACCACTCTGTGACATTTGTTTTTTCAGAGAAGAGTATTTGAAGCTATTTCTTTTGGAATGAAGTTTTTTTTCTTGTTTTCCTGAAGTTTTCTTTATTTTGTTTGCTTTAATAAAAGTCACACTATAACAATTAGTGTGGTTTCAAGAGAAAACTTGTGTCAAGTGTTATCACTACCCACACCCGCTCACAGTTTGGTGTCAGAAGTGGGATTCTGGTCATCCGAGGGATAAAGTGGGAGACCAGAATGGTACCAGATCTGGTACAAGTGACAACCATGGCATCAGGAACAGATGAAAAAAAAAATGGGCACCGTGACACGCTCTCAGACGGAGAGGACAGGCAAACCTCTTTATGCCAGTCTGGACAAAGATGTCAGGCGGAGAGTGCCAAAAGACCAAACTGATAGTAGAGAAGAGGAGGAGGAATGACAGGAGAGACACCAGGAGCCATATGAGTGACCCCCTGAAGGCCTTTCAAAAATCCTACATTGGATGGTGGTACGACAGATGGAAATTGAATGGCAGAGAGACCTAGATGCCCAAGAATGGGATTGAGACAGAAGACGACAAGATTAAAGGTGGGCTGAAACTATGCAGCTGTTTAGATCTTTGGGAGCAGGAAATGGAACTGGGGAGGACAGAGTAACAACAACCCTAAAGATATAAAACTTACAAGAATGACTGCTAATGATGACATTGAGGCCTATTTGACCACTTACGAAAGGGTGGCCAAGGCCTGTGATTGGCCAAAGATACAGTGGGTAGTACGCCTGGCACCATATCTATCAGGGAAAGCACAACTGGCCTGTATTAATATGGACCCACATTTGGCAGAAGACTATGACTTAGTAAATCAGGAAATATTGAAGCAGTATGACATTAATGTGGAGACATATAGGCAACGGTTCCATGCTTTAAATCACCAGGCACATGATCCGGATTTTAGCAAGGCATTTGATACAGTCCCACACAAAAAATCGATACACAAGTTAGCCACCCTTGGAGTGGGTCCCAAGGTGGTAATCTGGATAAAAAATTGGCTAGACAACAGGACACAAAGGGTAGTAGTAAACAGAGTCCACAGTGAAGAAAGGAGGGTTACTAGTGGGGTCCTGCAGGGTTCAGTACTGGGACTGGTCCTTTTTTAATGTCTTTATAAGTGACATTGCAGAGGAACTGGAAAGAAAAGTATGTCTCTTTGCAGACGACACAAAGATCTGCAACAGGGTTGATACACAAGATGGAGTGGAAAGGATGAGAAGGGACTTGGCAAGGTTGTAGGAATGGTCAAATGTATGGCAGCTCAGATTCAATGCAAAGAAGTGCAAGGTAATGCACCTGGGAAACAAAAACCCAGGGGAAGAGTACACAATGGGGGGTGAGATACTGACAACAGTAAAAATGGAAAGAGATCTGGGGGTAATTATATCAGATGACCTAAAAGTGGGAAAGCAATGTGAGAAGGCAGTAAGAAAGGCTGGGGGGATACTGGGATGCATAGGGAGAGGCATCAATAGTAGAAAACAGGAAGTTGTTATCCCTCTGTACAGACAGTTGGTGAGACCCCATCTGGAGTACTGTGTGCAGTTCTGGAGACCCCATCTCCAAAAGACATAGACAGAGTGGAGGCTGTCCAGAGGAGGGCAACCAAAATGGTGCAGGGTCTGCACCGGAAGACATACTAAGAAAGACTAAAGGAGCTTAATATGTATACCCTTGAGGAAAGAAGGGAGAGAGAGGACATGATAGAAACTTTCAAGTACCTCAAGGGAATCAACAGAGTCCAAGAGGGTAGCATCTTTCAGAAAAAGAGATGTGCAAGAACAAGGGGACACAATTTGAAAATGGGGGTGTGGCTCAGAGGTAATGTGAGGAAGTATTTTTTCACGGAGAGAGTTGTGGATGCATGGAACAGCCTCCCTGAGGATGTCGTGGAGTCAAGAACAGTGGTTGAATTCAAGAATGCATGGGACAGACATAAGGCAGTCCTAGTGGGGGGTAGGAGGAAGTAAGCTGTTGGTTAGCTAGGATCTGCGGCTTATCTGTTAGGTAGGAAAATGGGCAGACTAGGTGGGCCAAGTGGTCCTTATCTGTTGTCAAATTCTATGTTTCTATCCCCCAAGAGAAACTTAGATTAGAGTCAGAGAACATTGTTTAAAGTGGATCTAGTCGGAGAGACAATCCAGAACTGACATTATAGAGACATTTGTTCTGGAACAATTTTTACAAATATTACCTACTGATGTGCAAATCAGATAAAAGAACATAATCCAGAATCTGCAGAAATGGCTGTGACACTAGCAGAGGACTTTTTATCTGCACATCAACCTTTTCGGAGAGGTGGTAATAAGCCCACAGACTATGCAACAAAACCTCAGGCCACAGCAGTAAGACCACCTCAGACTGCGGCTAAGACTTATGAGGGAAGGAATAATCAAGGAAGGAGGACATTTCCAGCAGATATAATGGAACTGTAAGGGGGTGGGACATATTGCCAGATTTTGTTCCTCAAAAAAAGTGATATAACCCATATAGCCTTATTAAATGCTGGATATGTGACAACTACAGTTTGAATAAAAAGACAGAAGGTGGTGGGATTGGTGGATTCGGGCAGCAAAATGCCTTGGTCAGAGCAGATAGTTCAAGGAGTAAAGAGAACGGCCCCTATACAGGTCATATGTGTACACGGTGATACACATCAGTACCCCACCATTAAAATACCTTTAGAGGTAAAGGGCACCATGTCTATCATAACTGCAGATATAGTACCACAAGTGCCAGTACCTGTAGTAATAGGGCATGGTTTTTCAAGTTTTGTTACTCTTTTAAGGGAACCAGAAAACATAGCCGCTATGACTACCAGGGCACAGAGCAAGAGAGAACAAGTGTTGGGGGAAGTTTTTCCTTTTGAAGAAGAGGTGTTGGAAAGTCCTGGTAAATCCAGACTGTCTAGAAAGACAAAAAGGAAAATAAAAAAGGAATGGGCTAAAGAAAAATATGATCTAACACAGGGCAAACAGCTGTTATATGTGAAAACAGATATGTGTATACAACAGAAGAATGACTAAACCTTAATTCCTTTTTTTCAACAGGTGGTACAGGAGGTTAGACAAGGGGTCCCAGAGTTTCAGGTGATCAAGAATTCATTGTATAGGGTTTGTACAAATCCAGGTACCCGAGAACAAGTGGAGCAACGTATTGTACCCCTTTGCTATCGCCTAGACATATTAGCTCTAGGCCACGATATACCCTGGGCAGGACACACGGGGAGGGACAAGACTGCTAGTAGAATCTTACAAAGTTTTTTTTTTTGCCAGGGATCCATAATAACATTGCCAAATACTGTCAAGAGTGCCCAGAGTGTCAATTAACTGCCCAGTAAACCAAGAAGGACACTGTACCACTAATACCCTTACCCTTGGTAACAACCCCCTTTGAAAGAGTTGGTATGGACATAGTGGGTCCCTTGAATAAAAGTAGTAAAAGGAATAGATTTATATTGGTGGTGTGTGATTATGTCACCAAATACCCTAAAGCTATTCCTGAGATCTGTGATCACTCCCCGGATAGCTGAAGAACTAATGAAGTTATTCAGCAGGGTAAGAATTCCCAAAGAGATTTTAACCGACTGGGGTACAAATTTTAATGCAGAACTTTTAAAAGAACTGTACCATTTATTGGGAATAGTAGCTGTACGTACATCACCCTATCATCCTCAGACCGATGACCTGGTGGAAAGATTCAATCAAACCCTGAAACGTATGCCTAAGAAATTCGTACATGATGAAGGGCGAGATTGGGATATGTACCTACCCTTCCTTCTGTTCACATACCGTGAGGTGCCCCAAGCCTCCACTGGTTTCTCCCCTTTTTCCCTATTGTTTGGTAGGACCCCTAGAGGTTTATTAGATGTGGTCAAGGAATGCTGGGAAGAAGGCAAGGATTTAAAATCTCCAGGGAAAGCTCAGTACATGAGGCAGTTAAGGAGGAGATTAGTTACTTATACTGCAAAAGCTCATGAAGCAGGGAAAGAAACACAAGAACATCAGAAGGGTAGGTATGATAAAGAGACATGCAGTATGAAATCATCTCAACCAGGTGACCAGGTATTACTACTATTACCCACCTCCATTCACAAATAATTGATGAAGTGGCAGGGCCCCTACAAAGTGGTACGCCAAACAGGTCCAGTAACCTATGAAGTAGAGACACCTGAAAAAAGGGCAGGTAAAAAGATCTACCATGCCAGTCTATTAAAAAGGTGGCATGAGAGATCCACTCGGGGGATACAATTGATGGTAATGCCTGAACTTCATGAGTCAGAATTGGAAACCGCATATGGATGGTTAGAAGGAGAGACTGGTATTGAAGCCATAGAAGTAAATGCTGAGTTGGATGAGTCACAACAAATAGAGTTACAGTCTTTGACACAGGAATTTATCACTTCCTTTACCAGTCAACCAGGCCTCGTAAAAGGGGTGGAACACCAAATCTATACTGAATCTAGACCAATCAAGAAGAAACCGTACTGTCTCCCTGAAAGGAGCAGGGCAGATGTACAGAGGGAAATACAAAAATTAAGAGAAATGGACATAATTGAACCATCACAAAGTCCATGGGGATCCCCTGTAATAGTTGTACCTTAGAAGGAGGGTGGCATAAGATTGTGCCTGGACTTTAGAGGTCTAAACCAAGTGGCACAATTTGATGCCTATCCCATGCCAAAGGTGGATGATATATTGGACCGCATTGGCAATGCTAAGTATATCTCTACCCTTGACTTAACGAAGGGTTAATGGCAGATCCCTTTGTCTGAGTCTGCTAAAGAAAAGACAGCTTTCAGCACTTCAATGTTTTTTTTCCAGTTTAAAACCATGTCATTTGGACTACATGGAGCCCCGCCTACATTTCAACGTTTCATGGGTCAGGTGCTGGCACCCTATCATAGTTTTTGTGCGGCTTACCTGGATGACATCGTTGTTTTTAGCCAGGATTGGGAAACCCATTTACAACATCTAAAAGCTATCTTAACCTCTATACAGCAAGCATGGATGACAACTAACCCCTCTAAGTGTATGCTTGCCATGCTGGAGACCCATTATTTAGGATTTATTTTGGGTAATGGATTCATTAAACCAGAGGGTCACGCCGGCTCGTCGGCGCAGAGGTTGGATTTCCGCTTGTGACGCCGGCGACCCGGGTTCGGGAACAGACTCAGGTCGCTGGAGAGCTGGCCGGGGTGGAGTAGGTTCTAGCATCCCACGACTGCTCACCTACTCCAGGGGTGGGAGGGGAGACAGGGTCGCTGTATGGTACCCCCTGGCGGAGGCCGGGGGAGATCAGTCGCAGTGAGCCTGGATGTTGGGGGGGGCGCGGTGAACGTCGGCTAAGCCTTGATGTTCGTGGCACACCACGCCCCAGAGAAAAGCGGAAATACCAGCCTCCGGGTTCTCCGGATGATGGCTGCCCGCTCTCGCTGGCCCGAGAAGTCCTGTGCCCTCCGATCCCACCTCAGCAGCGCCCAGGGACTGATGCCTAGTACGCTGGGACCCGCCCCCACCCGGTGTCTTTCCCCTCGGAGGAGGGGGACCCACCCAGCAAAGGGATATGCCGGGCCACCCCTGGGTCGGCTGCGATTTGAGGTGAGGGGAAGAGGGACAGGACGAGGGGGTCACGAGTAGCATGCGCAGCCGGAAGGAGTGGCAAATCCAGAGGCGAGATCGGAGGGAAAAAACATAACACAAAAAAAAAAACAGAGGGTCACAAAGATAGAAGCAGTAGCCCAATGCCCAATACCTGAGACAAAGAAGGAAGTACGTTCTTTCCTGGGGTTAGCAGGATATTTCTGAAGATTTATCCCACAGTTCACCACTTTAGCAACCCTTTTGACAGAATTCACCAGAAAGAAATTCAGTAATCAGGTCAAGTGGACAGCTGAATGTGAGAAGGCCTTGATACAGATTAAGGCAGCTTTACACTCCTCACCCGTGTCACGAAGTCCCGATTTTAGCCACCCCTTTAAGGTCCACTCTGATGCCTCTGGAACTGGTATTGGAGCAGTTTTGAGCCAGACTATCAATGGGGAAGAACACCCAATTGTATATATCTCTAGAAAACTACATAAAAGAGAGCAAAAATACTCAACAATTGAACAAGAATGTTTAGCTGCCATACGGGCAATCGAAACCTTGAGATTTTATTTATGGGGTGCTCTGTTTACACTGGTGACAGACCACAACCCTCTGTGTTTTATTTCACAAATGAAGGAAAAAATAATTGTATAATGAGGTGGTATTTATCTCTCTAACCTTACAAATTTACAGTAAAGCACAGGGCCCATGTAAATGCAGATTTCTTCTCTCGTCTAGGAGCCAATAATAAAGCATAAACATTTGGTGGTTCTAGAAAATGTATGAATGTATGGCTTTTGCTGTTTAGTATCTGTAAGACACACCAGGGCAAAGATATATAGTTATTATTGTAAATTAATGAAGTAAGATACAATGGTCCTCTTTAGAATAAACATGGACCAGATTCACTTTTTTAAGAGTGCCCTGGGGTGGAGCTTTCAAGATAGGGTGGGTGAAAGCTCCATCCTACCCACTAAAAAGGGTAGGTTGTCTTGAAAACCAGTTACGTTCCTTCTGTTACTGGTTTTTGCTTAACCTTGGTGGTGTGTGACAGTTCTTTTGGACCCCCACCCATCACCACTAGACATTCCTCTCTACTCTGGCCCCTATTTCTTAAAATAAAATCTACTGCAGTAGTACTTGTCTTCTCTATAGGTCTCACCTGACCTTTTTCACCTTTCTACCACAATGGGGTGGCTTCCTATTGTGGTATTCTTCTCTTTCCTACCCTGCTAATTTTCTACCTTTTGTCTAGGTGGTGATAATGTAGAGGCTGACCTAGTTGCCTGTTGTGGCTAAATAAATAATGGGAAGTAGCCAAATTAAGCTATGCCCCTTTCTGTTTTAAAAAGGGAAGCTTTGAAAAGAATGCATACTGTTTTAAGTAAAATGCTGTAAAGCAAAGCCTGGTTGGAATATAGAAAAGGGGTGGTTGCTTTGCCCCACTCGATAAATGCATTCACATTCCCAAACAGACCCTGTTAATTATGTGCACGCTTCTCATCAGTACTTTTCCCTTGCCCTATACCTCCCATATCTGTACCGCCACTGTGGTGCTGTTCACTCGTTTAGGGCTTAAATTGTATTGCATACAGACTGACACTTTTGGAGGCTTTTTGGGGCTTAAAACTAAAGTAAATTCTTCTCGGAAATAAGCCACTGTACTGCAGTTGTTAGTTTATGTTAAAGCTCTAGTAGGAACTGCTTCAGGACACACTTAATATATATTTTATTTTCAAGTTAATTTAAGCAAGAAATAAAGGAGGTATCTGTATGCTCTTGATTCCTGCTCAGATGAAAATGAGTTTCCTTAAGGGCTGGAGGCCCCCTAGTGGACCCTTTTTATAATACATTTATGGTGATGTCATGATTTGGAGGAGGAGACAAGGGTCATTAGAGGGCCCTTGCTTATTCATCTCTAGTTATTTTTCCTATGAATAATGTTATTATTCAGTTTGCAAAGATTATTGCAGTACTTAAGTGGAATAGATCTAGCAGAGAATAAAGCCCCATTTCTTGTATTAGTATAGGATTATTCTCTGTATTAGATCAGGGGGCGGATCACATGATTATGATGTCATGGTTTTCAGTATATAAAAAGACTTGGACTCAGCATGTGGTCAGATAGGTTGTGGAGCACACATGATGGTGGTCATGCTGAGAGGGAGCTAGTACCACTCTGTGACATTTTTTTTTTCAGAGAAGAGTATTTGAACCTATTTCTTTTGGAATGAAGTTTGTTTTCTTGTTTTCCTGAAATTTTCTTTATTTTGTTTGCTTTAATAAAAGTCACACTATAACAATTAGTGTGGTTTCAAGAAAAAATTTGTGTCAAGTGTTGCCACTACCCACACCCGCTCACATGCAGCTTGCAGCAATACCCTTCTGTGTGGTGCATGGGAGCAGGTGGGCCAACCTGTGGGACTTTGGCACCAGCACCCCACCTTCACCAAAATCAGGTGCAGGGTCCTGGCACACTGGTGATCTATTCAAGCTGCTGCTTACCACAGCTTGCGTCAGTCTATGGGGCTGTTTGAAATTTGAGCTCATAGAGTTTGACAGCAGATAAGTACCGCTTGGCCCACCCAGTCTGCCCATTTTTTCCCTGCCTATAGTGTCACTGCAGACCCTATTTGAGCTCTGGCTCTCCCCCTCACTTGCTTTCCACTAAGATCCCCTTATGCCTATCTCATGCATTCTTGAATCCCACAGCTGCTTTTTCCTCTACCACCTCTGCTGGAAAGCTGTTTCAGGCATCCACCACTCTTTCAATTAAGAAGTACATCCTCATATCTCTCCTGAATTCCCCCCCCCCCAGCTTCATAGCATGCCCCACTGTTGCTGTGCATCTTTTTTTCTGAAAACTACTCCACTCCTGTACCTTATTTATCCTTGTGAGGTATTTATAGGTGTCTACTGTACCACCATCTCCATCTTCTCCTCCAGCGTGTACATATTGAGGTCCTTTAGTCCCTCATCATAGGGCTTCCGATGCAGACCCTGCACCTTTCAGGTTGCCCTCCTTTGGACAGCTTCCACTCTGTTTATGCCTTTCCAGAGATGTGGGTCTTCAGAATTTGACACAGTACTCCAGGTGGGGTCTCACCATTGATCTCTATAATGGCAAAACCTCCTTTCTTCACTGCTGGTGATTCCCCTTCCTATGCTCCCCAACATCCCACTGACCCTACTGACTGCCTTGTTGTACTGCCTGGCCAGGTTTAGATAATCAGATATTATTACCCTTAGGTCCTTTTTCAGTTTGGTGACAATCCATACCTCTGCTCCTGTTCTGTACTCTTCCTCCGGGTTTCTGTGCCCTAAGTGCATGCTTTTGCACTTTTTTGCATTGAAATCCGGCTGCTATACCCTTGACCACTTCTCAAGTTCTCTCAGGTCTCCACCCATTCTTTCCATGCCCTCCCTCCCACCCACAGTGTCCCTCCTATTGCAGATTTTGGTGCCATCCTGACAGAGGCATACCTTATCTTCCAATCCATCTGCAATATCATTTATAAAGACATTAAAGAGGATCAGCCCCAGTACTGAGCTCTGGGGCACCCTGCTGTACCCTTCTCCTGAGTGAACTCCATTTACCACCATCCTCTGCCTCCTATCCCTTAACCAGTTTCTTACCCAGTTTACTGCCTTTGGACCCACCCATAAGCTGTCCAGCCTCCTTATGAGTCTCCTATGTGGAACGGTGTTGAAAACCTTACTGAAATCTAGGTAGGCCACATCCATTGCTCCGCCCTGTTCTATTTCCCTGTTTTACAGTCAAAGAACTCTATCAGATTTATTTGACATGCCCCCCCCCCGTGAATCCATATTGCTGTGGTACCTGAAACCTATTGATACAAGATACTTCACAATCCTTTCCTTCAGCAATGTCTCCATTAACTTCCCCACCACTGCTGTCAATCTTACTGGCCTATAATTGCCACATTCTTCCCTGCTACTGCTTTTGTGAAGTGGGACTTCATCGACCCTCCTCCAGTTCCATGGAATCAAACCTGTTTCTAGTGAGTTGTTAAATAGGGCTGTCAGAGGTGCAGCCAGTATCATCCTGATCCCTCAAAACCCTTGGATGTATCTCACCTGGCCTCATTGCCTTGTCCACTTTCAAATTTGCCAGCTGCTTTATTACCACTCTATCCAGCCTTTTATTTTCTCTTCCATGCCAGCTCAAGCATATGGCTGGGAAAAATGTATAGATATGTCTTCCATGAAATTATCACAGAATTCCACAATAACAGCAACATTTGAATTTATTTACTGTTGTTATTTTGCAAATTTTGTCATGCTTATAACTTGGCTATCCTTTAAGCAGGAGATTAGAAAGTTGACACACACAGCCTAATTTTTAGGTTCTATGAACCTACCAAAATCGGGGATATTGCATTCTATAGTTTTATAGTTATATGGGTTTATATTTGTACAGTTTACATACTTGCAAAATGTAATTTAAAAATGCCAGAATGTTTGGCTATCTAAAACTCAGCTCCCATTAAATCTAGAGATTTGATACTTGGCACACATCTCCATGAGTTTGATAACACCAGCATTTGTTATTTTTCCTGACATTCGACAGCGGAAGTTAAATTTCACCCAGCCCCACTGAAACCACTCCTTCTTGTTACTTTAGTGTAAATATAAACATACAAAAGTGCGAATAGTGCCAAAAGAAAAAGGCCTTATGGTCTATTTAGTCAGCTGAAGTTTGTAGACTACCAGCAGCTAATGAGAGATCTACTCTATCCCCCATCCATTCCTCCCTTCCCTTCAATATCCCCTCCTCCATACAATTTTCACTTTTACTCTGTCCCAACCTCTCTTGAAACTGTCTACAGTCTTTATCTAGTAACTCTTTCCATTTTGCCACCACCCTCTCATTGAAAAAGTGCTTCCTCATTTCCATCTTCAAGCGTCTCCCCACCAGCTTGAGGCAGGGCCTCCTAGTGGTCCTCTTCACACTAAGGTTGAAGAGACCTCAGAGCTCACTTTGTTGAAACCCTTAAGGTTTTTGAAGGTCTTGATCATGTCACCCCTCTGATTTCTATCCTCCAGGGAGTACATGTTGAAATCTCTGAGTCTCTCTTGATATGGCCTGCCTTGTTGTGTCCCTGGATCATCTTGGTCACCCTTGTTTATACTGTCCCCAGTAAGCTGATGTCCTTCTTTAAGTGAGGTATATTGTTAGTAAGTAGATTTAGTAAAATTCAATTTCCAGTACATTTAAATTGCATGTATCCATGCTGAACTGACTCTAAGTTTTCATTTAAAAAAAATAAGTTTCTAGCCCCAACAGTTCCAAAGATATCCCCCTTTAAAGATAATTTTTTGGAAAAGCCTAACATAGACTTCCTGTGACCTGGGTTTAAGAGTGGACTTGGAAGGTGGGATCAGTTGAGTCATGGGCTAAGTAGTTCCGCTCAATGCATGTGCCAGCCCATGGAGGGATATGTCAGCACCTGTAGGTGCAGTGTCCCTGCATTTGGCTAGAGATCCTGCTCCCTGATGACGCATTGCACATGCACATGTTGCACTATGCCCTGTAAGGCCAAAGGAAGCTACAAGCTGGCTTCATGGTCGAGGGGGATTCTGGGAGGAAAAAAGTAGTAAAAGACTGCAGTCAGTATGATAACCAGTGGTACACTTGGGACTCATACTATAAAGCCTCCTGCCCAAACAGATCTAGGAGGAGGATTGCTTTCCATCCTGGACCTTACCACAGGGCGCAAGTTGCCTGATAATATGTAGCAGAGAGATTAGTGACAGATTTGGCTGGGTGGTTGCCATACAATGGCTGGAGAAGGGGCCGTAACATGGAGGCTGTTAAGAGAAAAAGATTTAGACACCAAAAGGCCTAACTTTGGAAGCATAAGGGCTCAAATGTATCTCCTGTTTCAATGAAAGGTTAGAATCACAGCAACATGGATTCATCACATTGCTGAACCTTTACTCCATCAGTGTCCTAAAAATGCACTTTTACTAAATCATCTTGCAAATAAAGCATTTCCACTAAACTGACAGGAAGACATATATCAGTTTAGTGAAAATATACTGTAGCAATACTACAGACGAACCCATCATGATGCAATGCAAAAAATAGTGCAGTTTCACTGGCAGTTAATTCAAGGAAAGTTTGCAGCAGGACTTGAACATGCACTGTAGAACTTTGAAAGAAGGAAGGAAAGAGGCAACGTGATCAAGACATATAAGCAACTGCATGGAATAAATTGGGTGGACACCAAGGATCCTTTCTACCTGAGCTCAAAAGCAAGGACACGGGGAACTCACTTAACTTACAGGGGAAGATGCAAAAGGAACATCCGTGAGTACTTTTCATGGAAAGATTGGCAGACAAGTGGAACAAGCTGCCCAAGGAAGTGGTGTAGGCGAAATCAGGGAGTAGCTACAGCAGGGATGGGGCAGGAATATGGGATTAGTTAGAAAGGAAGGGGCAGAAACAACAGAGAAGGTTGGCAATTACAGCCAGTGCAAAGTAATTAGGTTAAGTGGGCAGACTTCAAAGGCCTTTTTCTGCCATCATTTTCTATGTGTGTAGTTCTTTTTGTCTTGCAGGTATCTGTGACACTGTGTTTCATACTGGCAGGCTCCACTGTACATTGATATAATAATAGACTATAGTACACTGACTGTGTTTAAAAAACATTTAGGACTTGAATCATATATTACACAGGAAAACAACAACATCAATCACATCATTTTTGTTATGAAACTGTTTTCAAAGAGGTCTAATTGGATTACATAGAAGCACAGAAACATACTGTAGAAAATGACAGCAGAGGGAGACCATAGGTCCATCAAATGTGCCCAAGGGTTTCCGAGACCTTCCATGGGTCCCTCTATTCTATTCTATTCTATTCTATTCTATTCTATTCTATTCTATTCTCCTTCCCATTTCCTCTTTATTCAATTTCCTTTTTATCAGTGTCAGTGTCAGTGGCTTAGTAAGTAGCACACTCACCTCAGGGCCTGGAAGATCAGAATTTCATGGCTTGGGTTCAAGCCCCACACCAGGTACTTGGGGTACTACCCATAGCTGATGCTGGTATGCAGTATGAAGGGTGGTGTACTACACTGTCAAGGTGTTGTCCTTTGAATGAGATGTTAAACTGAAGTCCCTTCAGCTCCTCAGTGGTCACTGTCAAGGTGGAAGTGAAAGATCCCATGGCAATTATCATAGAAGAGTACAGGAATTTTTATTAATAACAGAAATTCAAAACAGAACAAATTCATACAGAAATAATCCAACCCAACAAGGACTTAAACCAAATAATCCAATACAAATAATAAACATGGATCAAAAAGGTAATGAAACATAATTAAAAGAAACAATAAAGAAGACAAACACTATAGCCACATCAGCCAACTCTATTTCTGTTTGTATTTGCCATAATATGTTCAACTCCCTTTGCAATACATGTGAAATTTATTTGGTGACATTTACATGGTGACAGAGTCTTGAATTCAGAAATATATATAGTGTGACATTCATACTATACTTGAAAAAAACTGCTTAGTTAAGGCTAGTATTTTTGTTAAAGCAGGAGCTGGCATCGAGCCATCTATATACACCATTTAAAATGGGTAATATTAAATTACTGGGAGGTTCCGGTCAGTAACATCGCAGAATAAAATAAAGTGGACAAAAATAAAGCAGCAAAAACAGTGTCACCATCAATATTGGCAGCACAAAATGAAGCGTACCAGAACAATGCAGGCCACATGACACACAGGTAGCAAACAACGTCCACCACATGGAGACACTGCACTAGAACCACAGGGGCCAGGAGCACAAGCCAGCATGCCATCTCTCCTGTCCTGTGTGTTGCTGGGGACATGCTGGCTTGTGCTCCTGGCCCGTTGCATTATACACGGCCATCCACATGGTGGCCATGCTCCACCTGTCCTCCAGTGGTTACCTTGGTGCACGTTCTCCATCACTCAGCATTCTGGGTGGGTGTGCCCCACCATGTAGGTGCCCGTGCCATTAGATTACCATGGTAGGTGTCCAGTGGCCCACTTCACCCAGTGGTGGTTGCACCCTGCCTTGTTCCATCTTCCTGCACCCCTGTGCTGTTCCTGTGCATGGGTGCCTGCTGCTGTGTGTTCCAGTGCAGTGCCTCCATGGGGTGGGAGTTGTTTGCTACCTACGTGTTGTGTTGCCTGCATTGTTCTGGCATTCTAAATCTTGTTCTGCCAATAGTGGCAAAAACAGTGATGACACTGTTTTTGCCACTTTATTTTTGTCCACTTTATTTTGTTCTGTAATGTTACTGACCTCAACCCAAGGGATGACCATGTCAGGAGTAATGACAGAGACCTGGAGAGAGGTGGGGGGACCAATAAGCGGGGTGAGGTGGTAAGAACAACCCAAGGGGGCATTGTCATGGAAAGGTCATGTGATCAAGAAATCATAAGAAGGGGCAGAGGGGAACAGGTGAAGGACTGAGTGGGGAGAGCCGTGGAAAGGGAAAAGGAACTGCCAAGAGGTAGGAGATGCAGAAGGAAAGAAGGAAAATCAGTGCCAGAGACAAAGGGGGGTGGGAAGTAGGTGGAAATAAGAAGGAAATCTAGGGGAAAGGGGAGTTGCAGGAGAGGAGACGGGGTAAGGGGGAGGGAGCAGAGTCACATACAGTGAAGGCCACCGGAATGAAACACAGCACTGCAGAATTCTGCAGTAGCCTTACTGCAGCAAACAATACAATTTCAATGGGAGTTAATCCCCTTTATCATGCAGTAAACCTGTCACACTGCGCTTTATCTTGGCGGGCTTCACTGTAGTAGCAATGGAGAAGCCGGAGATGGTAGTCCAAAAACCATAGTGGAAGTGTTGGGAGTTGGGGAGGAGGCTAGGAGAGGGAAGAGGTGACAGGAGGAGGGTGGGAGAGGAGAGGGGTTGGTAGGGGGTGATAGGTAATTAGAAAGGTAGTAGAGAGTCTGGTAACTTAGGGCAGACAGTCACAACTGCTCTGTTTCAGGGAAAGCTATGTTTGGTTTTGAAGGGTCCCAAACTAGGGGCAGCCAAAAGATGGGGTGGAAGGTTATTCAACCAGCTGGGAGCCTGGTACATAAATGTTTGCTGGGCTTGGGCAGTACAACAGAAAGGGACTTGGAATGTGGGATTGGAGGTGCTTCTGGTATGGCGTAGATTCGTGGTCATATGTAGAAGCAGTAGAAGTGATGAGGGGGCTAGCCCCAGACTTATCTTTTTAGCAAACAGACAAGTTTGTTAAAGAACTCTACCCTGAAGGTTAAGACAGTTTGCTGTCTTATAGAGTTTGCAGGTGTGCATGTATGGGTGGGCCCCAGTGACAAGGAGGCACGCATTGTCGAGGGAAACATTTAGTCAAAAGAGAGGAGTTTGAGGCAGCTCCATAGATAATGAGCCCAAAGTCAATAATGGAAAGGATAGAGCTTGTAACGGCTAACCAGAGAGCCTCTAGAGTCATGCAGTTCCTATGTCTATAAAGAAGTCCAAGTCTAATATAGACATTCTTGGATATTATATTGATACGTTCCTGATAGGAAAGATGGCTATTGAGGGTAATCCCAAGATATTTAAAGCTGTGGACTTGTTCCTGGGGGGAGCTGAGATTGTTTGAGATATTTAGTTGGGCCTTGTTAAACTTGTTGTGTGGGCTGTGAAAAGCATCATTTTGGTTTTCTTATAGTTTAGGATGAGTTAATGATTGGAGAACCAGGCTTTGACCGCAGAAAAACTCTGTTGAAGATTATCGGTGAGGGGAATGCGATTAGGCTGGGAGGTGAAGAGCACAGCATCATCTGCATATAGGAGTAGGTTGGTGGGACAAACTTTTGGTAGTGAGTTAAGAAAGAGGCTGAAAAGGAGAGGGCTAAGGATTGAGCCCTGGGGAACTCTGGAGGTGACAGGGTAACTAAACGAAAGAATATCATGTATCTTTACCCTTTGGGTTTTGCCACCAAGGTAGCTTTTGAACCAGCTTGTAACTTCTTGAGAGAGACCCAAGGTATGTAGGGACTTGGGACTTCAATAGTAGAGAGTGATTCACTGTATTGAATGCCTTTGTGAGGTCTGTGTAGATAGACCCCACCAGGTGATCATGATCTAAGGCCTTGTGAATGAAGCTGGTGTATTCTAGAAGGGCAGTGGTGGTGCTATGCCTCTTTCTGAAGCCATGTTGTTGGGCACATTGGATATTATAAGTGTCAAGATATTTAGTCAATTGGTTGGCAACAATACTCTCCAGAGCTTTGGAGAGTGGGGGCAGGATGGAGATGGGACAGTAATTTGAGTGTAAGGCCCTGTCGCCGCTCTTGTGAACAGGCGTTACCACCACCGCTTTCCAAACTGAGGGAAACTGAGTAAGTTGGAGGGATAGATTGAAGATGTTGGTTAGGGGTACCAGGACTGTGTCTAAAGTGAGACAGAGCAGATTAAGGTCAAGTGTGTCACTATTGAATCTTGAGTTGGTGAGAACCCTTAGATATTTTTTGGCTGTCACAGTGGTTACTGTCTTGAAGTAGAAAGGGGGGTATTGGGGGGTGGGTCAAGGTTTAGAGCACTGCCTTAATGGGTAGGTCAGTGAAAAAGTTAGGAGGAAGGATGCCACTCACATTCAAGAATGCAGTATTGAAGATGTCTGCGAGTTATTTGGGGTCCTGAGTGATAGTACTATTAAAATTAAGTAGTGAGGGAAGGGATTTGCTGGGTTTCTCAGTGTGGTTTTTTATGTTCTCCCAGAACTGTTTGTTATTGCTCCAGGAGTTGGAGAACTGGGGCTGGATTCACAAATCTTTCAGAAGGTGCAAAACCTTCCCTAAGTCCTCAAAACTGCGTAGCTATGGAAAAAAGGGGAGATTGCTCTAAGTGCTATTCACAAAAACCTCTGCAGCTGTGGAAAAAAACACTACAGACTGTGGAAAAAAGTGCAGCTGCAGAAGTCCCTAAGGAAAAAAGGTGTGAGATAAGGAAGGCACATCCCCTGAAGGACTATTCTCAGCCAGGTTTTTTCAGCAGTTGTGGAAAAAATGTTACACACATTGGAGTGAGATGTAACTCTCCCTCAGCAAACTCAGTAGTGCCCCAACAATTGGAATCAATTAAGGTGGAGGTGAGGCACAGGTAATAGCATCCCAGATAGTATAGCAGTGACTGATGTACAGCAACAAAAGCACACATTGCCATGCTATGGCAACAGGCAGCAACCACCAGACCCAGTGCAGCCCATGATGGAGCCCCACAGGCAGTAGAACCTGACCAGCCTGCAGCGTGTGCTACCCCTACAGGCAACAGGAACGTCCCATGGAGGGACAACCATAAGTGAGAGTCAGCCACTGTGGTACCATGGTATTGCTGGTACCTGTGGGGCTGCAGTGGTCCCAGTTGAGGGACTGGTTGCTGGTATCTTTGTGGGTGCTGTCAGCCTCGTACTATGGCAGCAATGTTAATGTCTGCTGCTTTAGCTACTTGTTGTACTATTGCTGTGCCTCCTCAGCCATTTCCACAGCTGCTGATCCACAACTGCAGATTTGCAGCACTTGTGGAATTCCCACAGCTGCTGGAATTCTGCAGCTGTGGGACATTTTGCAGAATTCCCTCAGCTGCGGGATTTTCTTTAAAAATATCACTCAACTGCGTTTCTGCAGTGCTGCATGCCTTTTTCCCACAGCTGCAGGATTTTTATTGTTCTTTGAAAATCCTGCTACTGGTCTTTGAAGTGGTTGATTTTGGCAGTACGTACTGCGCACATGCATGCATTTCTGGCTTCCTTGTAGCATTCCATATCCCTAGCAGTTTTGGTAGCGTGAACCACATGCCAGAGGTGTTCACAGGTGGCCATTTGTTCAAGGAGTGATTTATAATTTTTCATAGATGAGGATAGTCTTGTTATTTTTTCTGGTAGGTCTCTCTTCTACAAATGATTTATATTCACAAATGAGCAATTTGATTAGTACACTTAAAGGCAAATGGCTGACCTGTAGATTTATTAATAGTTCTTGTTCTCCACATTTTCTCCCTCTTAAAAAAATGGAGGCAGACATTAAGTAACGCATCACTGACATTGATTTGGCCAAATGCTTTGAAGAAGAACCTACTGGTTTCAAAGTTATTAGATAACAGCAGAGTCAGGAAACTAATCCTCCACATATGATATTAAATTCCTGAAGCGTTGGGATAACGTGCCTCGGAGTCTCAACTGTATGTTGCAGATGTTGAGTCAAAAAGGCTCTCTTATACATGTCTTTTGATCCTGTACTAATCTTTTATGTTATTGAAAGAATATTTATGAAATTTGGCAAAACATTTTGCATTCATTACTTCCTTTCTAACCTAGACTTAGCTTATGTAATACATGTCTTGTATTGTTGATAAGATGTAGCATATTAAACAGTGGCTTCAACTTGCTTCTATAGATACTAAACAAGAGACTATTTCGAACTGGAAATCAAATGTAGTAAGGTCTGTCAATGGATAATTAGAAACCCTTATGACCTCAGAGGAAAATGAAACTCTCATATGGGTCAAAACAAGGCGACTATATTACGTTATATTTGTCCCCTTTCCTTTCATGGTACACTGATAATTTTTCATGAATAAGTAACGTTTTTATTGTTAAAGATTTTTATTGATTTTCAAAAAGGCAAACAACCAAATCACATACAAATGGTTAAAATAGACAGTACTATGTTATCTTCACAAGCTTATCATGAAATAAAAAAAAAACCTCAGGTAATACATATAATTAAGACATTTCTAAATCCAATGTAGGAGATCACCTGTAGGAGAACACTTGTGGAGTGGGACCATTAGCATGGCAGGTACCTACCTCACAACATAAGAAGGGAAGGCAGAACCACACAGGGACCTAAGAAGTCTGATCATGTACCAGGGCAGCTGTTATGATCAGGATTATAAAGCAGTGGAACTTCCTTCACCAATCAGAGGCCATCATTATTGTACCTCTTATTGAGTGTACAGTTGCTGCATCATGCTCAACACAGCTGATTCCCTCTGTGGTGACTCTCAGTTGTAAAACACTGTTCTAGTCAGAATCGCCACAGCAGAAATCAGCTGTGAAAGGCTCCCAATTTAAAGAAATCACTCAATTTAACCACAATACTTCCCGACTGTTAGCCCAGTATATGAAATGAGCACACTGAGACACACTGGGGATCAATGATTCAGAAGTAATAATAACTAATGGGGTGGGAGCTGTGGGCTGCTTTAGAAATGCTGTGGGTTGTGTAAGGCTCTGAGGGTCCTCCTGTATTGGAGTTGCAGAAAGAATCATAGTCCTGAGATAGCCACTTACCCGGCCAATCACTGGTGTGAGTTTCTCAACAGGTTTTGGCCACAAGTTATATTGAGTAATAGTGGATATTCAATAAATAAGTTTTCTCTGCATTCAGACCCCACCACCACAATTACATTGAGTGTAAGCAACCACCAACAGCTCATGGAGTGTACCACTGCCATAAGAAACAGCAGGGGAGACAAACAAAAGCAGTACAAATAAAATGAAGATTGTGAACAAAATTTGCAGTGTCTTGGAATAGAGGCAGTTCCATTGCTTCATCATAAATTAATATGCATGGTGAGGGGTGTCTCTTATGGGATAAGAAGCTTATCTCATGCTGTTTTGGGTGGATAGAACTGCTCAGCTTTGCTTCGTGGTCCTCTTGCCCAAAACAGCATGAGAAAACCTTCTTATCCCATAAGAGACCACCCTTACTATACATATTAATATATAGTACTAAACTTTATGTGGTACCATACCTGTTCATCATCTGCAAGGGAGAAGAGGGCCCACAAAGTAACATAGAACTACCAAGCACATTATAACTATATACAACACTTAGGCGTAACAATTATTAACCAAGGGGAGGCAGCTTAATACACTCTTGGGCCACACATATACCAATATGGGTCAAGTCTGCACTACAGAGGGTTATGTTATGTACCTTCTTAACCTATGCCTGTTCTGGGAGCAAGGTACAGTATGCCAAGTAGGGTGGCCAGCACTTATTGAACCAAACTATTTGGCATTTGATAATATGAGACCTTCTCTCCATCTCATAAATATTTCCCATGGACTTAACAATTACATCGATCTTGGGGACCAGAGCACTATGCCAGTAGCTAAGGAGCTGGTATTTGGCTTGGATACTGAACAACAGCAACCATTTAAATTCAGATATGGAAAGGTGCCGGGCATGGGGTCTCATACTCGATGGCAAGAGAGAAGGGGACAGAAGTATGGTCTTGCCCAAGGCTTTCTTGCTTACCTGGCATACCTGACACCACATTTACTAAATTGTTGGAAATGACCATGTTATGTGAAAGAGGTCACCCCCTGGTTGCTGGCATCTCCAGCAATTATCATGTCCCAGAACTTTAGCTTTGTGTAGGACTGTGGACATCCTGTACCACCAGTGGAGCAGTTTGTTGTGTGTTAACTGGGTGTGAGCATCAGAGTAAATTTTGTGGCCAGTGGACCAATACTGCTTCTACTGCAAGTCTAGTTAATATTGAGGGCCTTTTGTCATTTATGTTTTGAGTCATCTGATTGAGTTAGAAGGGTATCTCTGAGCTGGATGTATATGGCTCCCACTCTAACCCTAGGAAGGGCTAGCCACCTCCTGGTGGGTGTGGGCAAAAGATGGGCTGCCATTTGACAGGCCTTTACCGCATCTCAGAGCTGCAGATATTTCCAAAATCTTTGCAGGGAATGTCCCAGGGTTCCTGTAGATTCTGAAATGTGTCCAAATGTTGGAGTGTCAGGTCAAGCAGATCCACAAACAGTAGATGCCTCTAGCCACTCATGGGCCAGAATATGGGGGCATTATCTATAATAAGGTGGGAGTTCTGTCATAGGGGTACAAGTGAGGGTAGCATGGGGGCATTTTAAGCCTCTGGTGGAGCTGCTTCCAATATTTTAGAGTAGGGTCTATAATGGGATGGTCTCTTGCTGATGCCGGGGTTGTTGCCCAAAAGAGTGAGGCCAGCAAGGGAGTCTTTGCCTGATCTAGTTCCATTCAGATCCATTGGGGAGAGGTAGGGGACCATGGTTGAAACCAGTGTAGAGCTTGAGCAGATCAAAAAGCAGTTTTGTACCCCTCCATCCATGGCAGGCCCCATCCCCTCACTTTCCAATGGACTTTTAGTTTGTTTTGACTGTAGCATGGTTTTTGTTGTCCCCAGAGGAAGTTGGCAAACATTTTGTCAAGCTTTTGATACCAGACAGTTGGAGGTTCCAAGGGGATATGGAATAAGAAATACATTATCTTGGGGCCAAGGACATTTTGAGAGCTGCGACTTTACCTGCCATAGTGAGGTTCAGATGCCCTCATCTTTCTAACTCCCCTCTACATTCAGCCACCAGTGGTCTCAAGTTTTTCTCACGGATGGAATCCACCTTTGTACTGATTTTAATACCTAAATAACTGAGTTAATCAGGGACCCATTTCAACCCCAAAATGGGTGAGTTTTGGGGATGGAACTGAACAGGAGGTTTAAGGGGAGAATTTCTGTCTTTGTTTGATTGACTTTGAGGCCAGAGTATGTAGTGAACTTGTGCAAGAGGTCCATCAAGGGGACAAGAGATGTATGCGTGTCAGCTAGGGGATCAGCAAATCGTCTGCATACATTAGAGTAGAGTATCGGGACTCCCCTATTTGGAGGCCAAGAATATCTTTGTGATGTCTAATGGCCACTGCTAGAGGCTCCACCACCAACACAAAAAGAAGTGGAGAGAAGGGACATCCCTGCCTGGTATCCCACTCCAGTGGGAAGGGGGCAGACAGAACAGAATTTGTAAGTACCCTGGTCTTTGAAGAGTATATTGAGTAGGTCCAGGAACAAAATCTTGGGTGGAATGAATAAATGATTATTGTATTACTGTCATATTATTTCATTGTATAATTTATAAACTATTTATCACACTATTTTTTTGCAGTTAAGTATGTTGTCTGCCTTTCAGTCTTACATTTATTGAATAATTATTGCACTCTATCCATACAAGCTGAGGTCTAGTATTTCTCACTGTATTTATTAATCATCATTTTATTCTACATATACTGTTTATTGTTGTGATGTCTTATTTCAATATGATCTTGTATGATTTTTTTCACATTTACAGCTATGTTTTATATACATTTGTAAAATCTTATTGAAAATTCCAATAAAATATTTACTGGGAAAAAAAAAGATGGCCATTTATTTTTATGAATGTTAATCTCTCAATATTTTTGGGGGGCAGATTCATCTGTTCGTCAGTAATGATGGCCACTGATGAACTGACCATTTTTTTGGAGGCTGCACTAGATAGTGGGCATGACAAATAATGTATTACCACAAAAGACAATGCTGACCATTCATGAATCTTTTTATTCCACTACAAAAGTAGCTCCTCATCAATGTTTAAAATCTTTGAGTCAGTCAAGTACATCTTCACCATGTTTTTGGCAGATTTATGGTTAACACCCTTCTTTTCCTCCTCCAAGTCTTCAAATATAGCCTGTGATAATACTGATCACAGAAGGTTAGAAATGATGGGTGATCTCAAGAGGTGGTAGTGGTGGTTGTTGTGAAATGTGTTTGTTGATGTGTCAGAGTCAAGAATCACTATTGGGAACACTTTGAATGGATTACAAGGATCCCATTCTTTGACTGGCCATCTTTTTCGTCAGTTGCTGTACGTACACATTATCAATCAAGTAATTCTACTTGCTGGAATGCATCTGCCCAAGAGGAGTGCTGGAAATCCACATTTGTACTGCAGATCTAATAAGGGGACAGTATTGTAGTCTTGGGATTCTCATGTGAAATTCAGGAGAACATTTTTATCTTGTTGTATCTGCATGCTGTCCATCTATGCAGAGCAAGCTGAAACATCACTGACTTTTAATTTCATTAGATATGCTTCATCTCAAAGTGCATTGCACTTTACGAATGGTTACAGCAATCAGTAGTCACATACAGTGAAGTTAAGATATGTACAGGGAGGTGCGGTGAGTACAGATCTCATGGTGACAGCATGTGGTATGCTATGAGATATATATACCATGGCCAAGTGATCAGATTTCACAATTGCTGTACCAGATTTTCCAAACCCATTTTATAAGGCTACAGTAGTTTACATTAAGGGTGCAAGCAACAAGGAGGTTCAACTTTGAACGCATTAGGAATTTTACAATAAACAGTTGATTTCAACCATGTTTTTCTATCACTTAAGTACACCAAGCTTTAGCAGATAGCACCCATGGTACATAATTAGACAAATAAAACAAACAGCGTTTTAGTTAAAACAAGAACAACAACCTGGATCTTGTGTCAAGGCTGTCCCAAGAGGGAAAAAAAAGGGAAAAAAGGACTACAGACAAAAAAAAATGTTTTTTCATTTGTTTCAGTATAACTGAAAGTTTAAACATGCTGATGTTGAGTTTGATAGGTGTTGCACATTTATATTTAGAATCCTGGAGTGTGGGATACTCATGCCAGAAATTAACAATCCCCAACAAGCTATGTTATCTATGTAAATACTGTCTTCACACAGTATTAGCACATTTTTAACATAGAGGCAAAGTCACCTGCTGTATGCATATTTTATCCCAAAGCTGCATACAGAGGTACTGAGGACACTTTAGCAGTTGCTTGAGGATGTCTCTGAATACTAAACAACATTTCTGAATATCTAACTGAACAGGCTGTCAGGGAAAGGAAACTTATCATGGACTGTGCCATTGCAGGTTCCTGAGGGCTCACTGAATCATTTTACAGTGCCTCATTTTGTGTAGTAAGAGAGAAGTTGTACAATAGTCTAGAAAGCTGTATTTATTGACATCTCTTGAACTGTCTACTACTCACTGCAGAATGGATTTTTCATTCTGTGCAATTGTAAGAATTTATTAAAGTGTCGTTTTGATTTGTCATTCAGCTAGAATCAATGGAAGATGTTTATGTAATAAAACAATCTCAATCTGTTTTTAAATTAAAATGCATCTTCATGTTTTTGTTTTTCAAATAACATTGTGTGAACTCTGTGAAAAAGAAACTTACTGTAGTGTAACCTTTTAGAACACTAACAGAAGAAGAGTGCTTCTTAAAGGGCATAGTTTCCAGTGTCAATAAATGATCTAGTTAGTCGTTAAACATAAAACCCACCCTAAACATATTTATTAAAATGATTTATGATAAACACAATGACTCATGTATGCTTTAGTACAAAAACATACTTTCAGTGTCGATATACAGTAAAAAGTGATTGATACCATGGTTGATACAGCTCATCTGCCCCATTTAGCAGGAACATCAGATTCCACATCATGCACTTCCATTGTCTTGGCCCCCCAACCCCAAAATGAATGTTTCTGTCTTTGACAAGCAGGGATTTGGGGCACAAAATAATGTTAGCCAATAATGATAATGTCATGTTGTGCCTCTTAATGTCAAATTGTAATGGTACTACCTTATTTCTCATAATGTCAAACAGTAATGGAACAGTCCTGTTCTTCTTAATGTGATTCAATAATGGTACATTTTAGTTCCTCTTAATGTCTAACAGTAAAGGTACAATCCTGTTCCTCTTAATGTCAAACAGTAATGGTAGTGTCCTGTTCCTTTTCATGTCTAACAATAATGGTACAATCCTGTTCCTGTTAATGTCTAACTGTAAAGGTGCAGTCCTGTTCCTCTTCATGTCAAACAGTAATGATACTGTCCTATTTCTCTTAATGTCTAACAGTAAAGGTACAGTCCTGCTTTTTTTGATGTGAAACAGTAATGGTACTATCCTGTTCCTCTTAATGTCAAACAGTAAATGCACTGTTCTGTTCCTCGTCATGCCTAACAGTAATGGTGAAGTCCTTTTCCTCTTAATGTCTAAAAGTAATGTTACAGTCTTGTTCGTCTTAATGTCACACATTAAAAGTACAGTCATGTTCCTCAATATCAAACAGTAATAGTAAAGTCCTATTCCTCCTAATGTCTAACAGTAAAGGTACAGACCTGTTCCTCTTAATGTTTAATAGAAATAATACAGCTATTTTTCCTCTTGATGTATAACAGTAATGGTACAATCCTGTTCCTCTTAACATCAGACAGTAAAGATATCATCCTGTTCCTCTTAATGTCTAACAATAATGGTACTATCTGTTTTCCCTTCATGTCAAATAGTAATAGTACTGTTCTGTGTCTCTTAATATCAAACAGTAAATTGTTCCTCTTAATTTCTAACAGTAACGGTACTGTCCTGTTTCTCTTAATGACAAACAGTAATGGTGCAGTCATATTCCTTTTAATGTTAAACAATAATGATATTGTCCTGTTCATCTTAATGTCAAACAGTAATGGTACCGTTCTATTCCTCTTACTATACCTCTAAACTGTACCTGATTTTCAGAGATATCCCTGATTTTGCCTTACAAAATTCCTCTGTCTAGCCAATTTTCATTGCTTCTATCACTTAAGAGAAGGAATTTGAAACACAGAAATAATAGATGTTAAAGTTACAAACAAGTTGTGCTACAGATTAGCTCTTCTTCAGAGCATACTTTGTACACTAAACTCTTCATTCTAATAACTTCCTGAGTTGATATTTTCATATTTGATGAGCACATCCCTCATTTTTGCTTTTGGTGCTTGATTTAATTCTAGCCCTGATCTGTGAGGCAGGGGATTGAAAGGAATGCATAGTTCCTTTTTAGGAAATTCTTTCTATACTTTGTGCTTGAGCCTTAAAGGTGGCTGAGAGCATTTGAATCAAGTGTGTCCTAGTCTCACAGCCATGCACTCCTGGACTGTGCAGGGACAATCACAATCCACAGCCCCATCCCTCCATCTTGCACAGATGCTGAGAGCAGCACTGATCCAATGCTCTGCATGGAGTGGAGGACCATGATGAATGGCAGTCCGTGTTGGTCCTAAATGGGCTGCCATATCCGCAATGTCAAAAGTGACCATTTTCTATATATACCAGGTAGTGTTGATGACAACCCCAGCCCCATACAGATACTCTTGAGGCTTGGAGCTAGTGGAGTGAGGGCCAACTGGGCCAAGTAACAGCCAGCACAGCCAGGAGGAGAGGGCGTGTAGGTTCTGCTGCAACCTTTTGGCTTGTTTAGCTTCTGCCCCCTCTGATGGTCACACATGACACCACCACAATGTTGTAAATAGGGTGCAAGCACACCTTTTCCCCCTTGCTCACCCCTGCCCTGGCTGGGCATGGAGCCATGTGCATAGCTGGGGATCAGGTGCAGAGAAGGCACAGAGCTAAGACTGTGGATGTCATGGGGAGCACCAACGGTGTTCATCATCCATGTAGGCTGCATACTGTTGGCATTTCCTGGCACCCACATGTGTAGAGGAGTTGCACACCCATTGTGGACAGGACCCTAAGTCACTTATCAATCATAACAGCTAATAGCTTCCAGTAATCAGTGTTATCATTTTAGGCATGGTGTTCCTGATTTTGGTTATTTGTCCCTGCCTTTCTCAGCCTTGTTTTCCTTGAATTGAGTGCTGAGGTAGCAAAGCATTAAGACATTAATGATACTAATATTTCTCTCTGCATTCAAAAGCTATTGGTCATAGGAATTAAGCAGGGAAATTACTTCTGAAGACAACTTGTGGTCATTTTGTAAAGCAGAGTATAAAGTTACAATAGATTTAAAAGTAATAAAGCCTCAGAGCATTAAGATAATGCTCCACAAAGCTTCTAGTTGTAGCACACATGGAGGAGCACGGGCCCAGACAGATGCAGATGCAATTAGTATAAATGGGATTAAACCTATCACATTTCATACAGACAGGCCCTGCAGCCACCTGGGCAAAGTACAGATATTAATTCTTTGCTGGTAGGGGGAAGGAGACTATAATCAGTCTGCATGGGATAGCCTCAGAATAGAAAATGACAAAGCACAGCTTTTCAAAGGACAAAAAGCATTAGGGCAAGGAGAACAGGAGAGAGAGCTTTTGCTACAGGATAAAAGCTGGCAGAAATGTAATATTTGTTTTCTGGGAAATGTGGTATTTGCATTGTATAGCTTTAAAAATTATTCATACCTAATGTCAGTTGTTTTCTTACATTCTTATATCATTAGATGTATTTTTAGTCTTCAGCAGGTGTATCTACCTTCTCTTTCCACCTACCTCACCTCTGGAATCAACTGCCCTCTTCCCTCCATGAATCCCCATCCTTCCCTGCTGTTAAACACTAAATTAAGCTTATCTGCCCACCCCCTGCACCTTTCCCCTCTCCACCTTTTCCCTTTCTGCTCCTGCCCCTCAATTATTTCCTACCTCCCCTTCAGTATCCACCTAATAAGCCAACTCTCTAGCATTACTTTTTTATCATTTCTCCTCTGACAGGTTTTTGTCTTTTTAAGCTTAACCCTAACTGCTATTTTCACTTCAATTGCCAGTTGTATTCCACATATTTTGCTATTTTTCCTGTTGTTCAAAATTGCTCTACTTTATTATGCCCTGTGTACTTTTTTTCTTTTTATTCCTTTTTAATACCCATATCCCTGGCTCACACCTGGAAATAAGCCTGGACTCAGAGTGCTTTTCTTGATTACCAACTTAAAATAAATAAATAAATTAATTATGTTCACTGTTGCACAACGTGAAAATATTGCTGTGATACTGGATTTCAGAGATGTGTCACTGTCAGGTCCAATGCAACTCAAGCTGCAATGGGCTCATTCATTTTATTATTTTTTGTATTTTATTAAACTCTAGGATTACAAATGCCTTTGAGCAGGAACTGCTCATTTACAAAGGTTCCACGTCAAAGGATGTAGGGTAACATACATACAAAGGTAAACAATGGTTACAGTCTTAAAAACACAAAGATGTCTAAGCATTTATTATACAGCCAAAAATGGAGAGAGACAACATAAGTCAGCTTCAGACAAGTTTCAGGGTGAACAGTATATAGTTAGTATAGGATAGGAGGGAATCAGGAAAAAGTAGGCAGGCTAAAGGGCCATTGTCAGTGGGTAGAGGTGGGTGGCAAAAATGTGAGGTGGATGGGCTGGAGGGCCCCATATCTGAAAGTGCCATTAGGGAGGGAGGGGTGGGTGAGGCAGTGTGGTGTGGGGGGGTTAAGGGGTGAGAGTGGGGGAAACTGGTGCCAAAAAAAGTGAAGCTTTGAGGGCGGTTACAGGTCATTCATGACAGTCCACTGATCAGTGAAACTGATCATGATGCTGCTCTGCCAGTTGATGGGCGGAAACTTCATTTAGTTGAAAAGAGGAAGCTGCACCTCTCAGACAGTAGCCGCCATCCTTCATCTGCGTGGCACTGCCCACCAACCAGCTGAGTGGAGTTTTTGCAGAAAACAGGAGAGATCAACCTCGATTTACATGGGAATGTCGAATCGTTGTCATAAAACATTCATTAAATAAGTAGTTGCTTGTGCATAAATTTGAAAACATGTCATCTGAGGATGAATAAGAGGGATATAACAGTTTTGCTGTAAGTTCTGCTATTGAACCCTATTCATTTGAACTAATGGTTTCTGCAATGTAAGTCTCAGCAGAGAGCCAAGAAAATGTCAGCAGCAGCAGTTCTAATATCAGTGAACTGGAGCAGGGAACTCAGTTGCCTGTAAATGAATGGTATATTCCTTTTATTTCTTTTCTTTACAAAACTACTAAGTTTATAAAAATTATACTTCTTTAGATGTGGTACGTGTTTGACTACATGAGTATGTAAGGAGTGATGTGCCACTTAAGGTTTTTTAATTGAATCAATGTGCCAAGTATGATTTGATAGTAAATGGTGCAACAGTGTGCTATGCTTTGTTACAGAGTCAGCCTGCACTCTCAGAATCAGTCAGTATAGTTATAATTATAAGGGGTTTGAGGATGGTCACCATCAAAATTTTAGCCTTGCTCAATTCTCGTCCCCCCTTCACATGTACAACCTGCATAAATCATATTCTCTACAGTATAATGCAAACATGCAAAAGAATAACCTACCATCAACATATTAGTTTTGAGCAGAATAAGCAACGCTTACCGCCACCTGCATTGTCTTGTGAATTTCACATAGATCTGCTTATTTGATGTTCAACTGCTTTGAAATGAAGAGCTCATTTATTTCAATCAGCCCATTCATTTCAATGTTTTTTTTTGTTTAGTTCATAATCTTTTTCTTTTCCTTCTTTATATTTTTACTTACTTTTTTTTTGTTGAGGTCTTTTTTGTCCCTTTCTGATGAACACTCTGGGTGTCAACATTTAAATCCAACCTGTGATGGGTGTCTGTTGAGTATGCCAGCATACTTTACAAACAACCATTTCAGGGTGGATTTGAATGTTGACACCCAGAGTCTTCAATAGAGCAGGGCTAAAAAAAGACCTTGACAGGAAAAAGTAGGCAAAATTATTAAAAAACAACTTCCCATTCATTTCAATGGATTTTCTTCTTTAGTTGATAACTGTTTTATTTTTTTAATATTTTTACCTACCTTTTTCTGTTGCAGATTTTTTTAGTCCCACACTAATGAACACAATGGTTGTCAATGTTCAAATCCATCATGAAATTGGCATTTGTTGGATATGCCAGTGTACTCCATTTCAAGGTGGATTTGAAAGTTGACACAAATAGTGTTTATTAGAGAGGGACTTAAAAATATCTCAACAGAAAAAAGTAGGTAAAAATATTAAAAATAAATACATAAAGTTATCAACTAAAGAAACACTCCCCATTCATTTCAGTTAGTTTTCTTCTTTAGTTGATAATTTTTTTGTTATTCAATATTGTACCTACTTTTTTCCATTGAGGTCTTTTTAATCCCATTCTGATGAACACTATGGGTATCTACATTTAAATCCACCATGAAATGTGTGTGCAGAGTATGCAAGCATACGCTGCAAACACCCTTTTTAAGGTGTATTTGAATGTTGACACCCATAGTGTCCATCAGAGAGGGACTAAAACTGACCATGACAGAAAAACAAGTAAGTAAAAATATTAAAAAAACAAAAAAGTTATGAACTAAGGAGAAAATCCATTTGAAATAAATAGGCTCACATTTCCCATCAATTTCAAAGTATTTTTCATTAGTTAGTAACTTTTTTATTTTTAAATATTTTAACATTTTTTAGCCCATCTGTGATGAACTCCATGCATGTCAATATTCACATATTTGATGGCACAAGTAGATATCAGGAAGGAAAGTCATGGATCTCCACCAATATGCTCTCCTCTCCCCCATGAGTGATGGCTCAGTGGCTACCACACCTATATACTCATAAGTGAATGAACATAGAAACATAGACCGTGATGGCAGAAAAAGATCAAGGGTTGATCCAGTCTGCCCAAAGTTGCCCAGGACCTAGTGTCAATCTGGGGACCTACCCCGCCTTCAGCTCATCCTTCCTTATCCCTGTACTTGGAGTAGAGCTCATTTTTTGTGTCCTTACTCTGTCCCACCCATGCTTGAAGTCCTCCATGGTCTTGGCACCCACCACCTCAGCAGGCAGACTGTTCCAAGGCTCCATTACCCTTGCAGCAAAGTAATACTTCCTCAAGTCCCTGCTGGCACCCCCCTTTCAGATTCCATTCATGCCCACATATTGTTGAGCTGGTGCTCCTATTAAATAACTCTGTGTGGTGAACTTTATTTATGCCTGTGACAGGATATGTGATCAGATGCATTTATTATTTTCTGTTAGTTAAGATGTGACAGAAAAGGGGATCAAATGCATGTATTCTTTTTTTATTAGCAAATATTCTTCTGTTACAAGTTCTGTTTGAATTGGACACAAAGATAGCTGCCTGGTCACACATACAGGCAACTCATGGGGGCTGTTCCTCTACTGGGAGGTGATGGCTTTCTCATGGGAACCACTGACAGGATGAATAGGGAGGAGACAATAAAGCCATAATCCTAGTATGGAGTCCTTCCTGAGATATGTTCCCATGTCAGACAATGGACCAAGGTGCATATCGTAAAACCTTACATATCATAAGGAAGTGCTAAAGGATGAGATCACACACACCTGCTTGTAGCGCTACCTTACACACACACATGGGGTGGGGGGACTGTGGGGAACTATCTCTCAAAGGTGAAGTCACTCCCCACAGCCAGAAGGGTATAAATTGGGAAGCTGGGGGCCAGCTGTCTCTCTCTTGGACATCCAGCATCTAAAGAAGGGGAGGCCTGCCAAAGGAAGAAAAGTGAGGGGAGCACAGCCTAGGTAGTTAGTGGCAGGTAAAAGAGACTTTATTGACACTAAAGTTCAGATTTTTCTAACCATCAACTTTCTGTGTAACTTGTTTTATTTTCTATTTCTTAGTAATGTGTAAATATATCATCTGACTGTAAATATATCCTGTTTGTAAATAGCTGTAGTATCTTCTAGCAAATAATCTATTTTTGATAGAACCAGTGACTGCTTCACTATTAAAAAGGTAATTTTATTATTTCTGCTGGACTCTGTCTGCAGGCCACCTCTGAGGGGCCCCCTACCATTTGTTTTTATTGACCCTCCTGATCTTAAGCAGAAGGCAAAAGGCAGTTTCCTGGTTCTGGACAAAAAAATCAGGTGGTGGCAGAGAATTAGAAGTCCCCAACAGAAACTGCCCTGAAAGCTAGGATGGGCCATGGGGCAGTTTTGTTACAATGCCCTTCAGAAGTGTGAAGGTCTCTAACATATCCCCCTCTCTCTTCTGGGCTCCAGCGAGTACATGTTCAGCACTCTCAGACATTTCTCGTAGGAGTCCTCCTGCTGGCCCTGCATCATCTTAATCACCCTTGTTTGCACCACCTCCAACCTGTCCTTATCCTGTCTAAGGTGAGGGCTCCAGAACTGGACATAGTATTCCAGGTGTGGCCTTTCCAAGGATTGATAAAGGGGGATAATTACCTCCTTCCTTCTACTATCTATACCCCTCCCTATACACTCCAACCTTATGCTTGCTTTACTGTAGACTTTGTTGAACTGACTGGACTGTTTTAGGTTGTTGCAGATAATGACTCCCAGGTCCTGCTCTTCTGATGTGGTACTAAGTTTAACTCCATTTAGCCAGTACTCTGTCTGGGGGTTCCTTTTCCCCAGGTACAGTACATTACTTTACACATCTTGGCATAAAGTTTAAGCTCCAGCAAAACAATTTGGTTACTACCCCTGAAACTCTTTTGCTGGCTTCTCTGCCTCACTGAAATTGGAGCTAGGTCTCCTTCTGTTGATCACCCCTCCCATATACCTAAATACTCTCCTATTTCTTTTGTTGTCTGCCACTTATCTTCTGTCCCACTGTTGTCCCAACAGGTCTCTGTTGCCCACCGGGGCTAGGACTTCCTCTACAGGACAGCTGATTGTAGGCCCAAACCATGGTTAGCACAAGGACAGTCCAGGCCTGTTTCTGCTGTTTGAATCATGGCACGGCAAACACAATTAAGGACTCTGCCCCCCTTGCTTCAGAAGGGGTGTTTGTTGGCTATTTCTGCCCAGGTGCTTGAAGTCTGAGCCTCAGGAGCATCTCCGCTTGAATTGTGGTTCCTGCCAGGGCTGCGTGCTGGCTCCCTACCCAACTCACCCACCCTGTTTGAGCCCTACTTTATAGCTCTCTCTCTGTCACATGTGCTAAGTGCCTGAATTTCAATTGGCTCCTTATACTTCATGGACATTAGAGGCACCCTTAGCAGTCTCTTCCTTGCACACTGAAATCTGGCCCAGGACCAATCCCTGCAGTACCCCACTTGTGACTTCCACCTCCACTGACTGAACCCCTTTGACAATGACCTTCTACTGCCTATCCTTGAGCCAGTTTCCCAACCATCTGACTATATCCCTTGCTTTCCTGAGATTCTGCCATCATTGCCATCAAATCAAAATATGTCCAACCCTACTCCAAAAGGAAAGGGGGGTAAACATAAAAATGAAACTAAACATCTGGAGGAAGCAGGAAATAATGTACTAATATCAGCCCCAACAGATTACACTCAGCCTATGGATACGTTACATACAAATGAATCACATAGGCAATATTTCATACTTGGTGATTCCATTGTAAAATATAGAGACAAAATTGTATGTCGGAAAGATAAACACAATATTGCTTGTTCATAATTCAGAGGGGCTGGGATAAAAGATATTCACAAAATGTGTACTGATATACTCCACAATTCAGGTCCTAACCCCCTTGTTATCATACATGCTGGTACTAATGATTTAAAAAAAATATTTATTGAGGAAATGACAAAGAAGTTCATTAGCTTGGGAGAAACATTAAAAGGGATTAAGTGCGAGATATACTTTTCTGAAATACTACCTATACCTAGAGCTAATTACCACACTGAAAGAAAAATGTAATGTATAAATGAATGATTGAGGAAATGGACTATTAAAGAGGGTTATTCTTCCATTCCCCACTTGGAATTGTTCTATGATAATAGGTGATTATATTGTTGGGATGGCTTACATTTATGCAAACAAGGTGCATATAAATTGGGAAGAACATCTGAGAATATTATCTGTAAATCTTTAAACTAACAACCGGGGGGGACAAGGGAACCCAGATAAATAGAAATCACAATATTGATGATCTGGACAAAATAAAAATTTGGAGTATCAATACTAGGAGTCTCAATCAAATTAAATTAGCTGAATTAAAAATACTTATGAAGGAATATAATTTAGATATTGTTTGAGTAACTGAAACCTGGTAGAATGAGACCAGTGATTGGTACAATAATATTCCTGGGTACCAGCTATTTTTTAAAAATAGAATTGATAGGAAAGGAGGTGGAGTTTGCTGTTATATTTCCGAGCATATTCAATGCCAAGAAATAGATATATTCAACAACCATAATAGACTAACGGAAATTTTATGGATAAGCATACTCTTTGCACACTTGCCAAAAATAGGACTGGGAATTTGTTACAGACCTCCAAATAGTGATAGTTGTTACAACCATACATTGATCAGTGAAATCAATACTGTATGCAGTTTAGGTGCTACTATTTTACTTGGCGATTTTAATATACCAGGTATAACTTGGAATCAGATGAAAGGTAATACCATCTTTGAACAGACCCTAGTTGACATGTTATCTTCCCATGGATATTATCAAATGGTAGATGTTCCTACTAGAGGTAACAATATCTTAGACCTAGTAAGTACTAATTCTAAGGAATGAATAAGTAATATTCAGCTCTGCCCTCATTTAGGTTGTAGCAACCATAAAACTATAGAATGCACCCTCAATCTTATTAAACCCAAATCCCATGGACATTCAACATTATTCAATTACAAAAAAGCAAACTGGTCTAAAATAAACAATGCTTTTAGTAGTATTGAATGGGGAACATGTTTTAATGACCTAGAGGTTAATTTAATGTGGGACAAATTGAAAACCAAGATACATGAGATAATTAACCAATACATCCCAAGTCATAAAAAAATAAATAGTAAAGGTGATATTCCTCCCTGGTTTTCTAAGACTATAAAATCCCAAATAAGGAAGAAAAACAAAGCCTTTAGGAAATATATGTTAAATCCCTCCCAAATCAATCAAGTTAAGTATAAAACACAACAGAAGCTACTTAAAACACTGATCAAAAAAGAAAAAATTAAACTTGAAAACAAATTAGCTAGTAAAAGAAATTGTAAGGCCTTTTATGCTTATGTCAACAACAATAAGCAAACCCACAATAGAATTAACACAGTGACTGCTAATGGTGAAATATTGCATAATAATAAGGATATTGCTAATAGTTTTAACAAATATTTCACCTCCATATTTAAATTAAAAAATTCTATGGTGACTAACCCCAGTGTGGATGATTCAGAAGTATACAGCTTAACCCAAGATATGGTACTTGATGAGCTATATAAAATACGTACAACATCATCATCAGGATTCGACAATATTGATCCTATTATCTGGAAACAACTTGCTGATGTGGTTGTCCTGTCCCTGACCATCTTATTTAATAAATCCCACCTGACTGACGAGGTTCCACCGGACTGGTGGGAAGCAATAGCTGTCCTGATCCATAAAAAGGGTAACAGATCAAACGTTGCAAATTATAGGCCTATTAGCCTTACTTCAATCTGTTGTAAGTTACTGAAATACTTAATTAAGAACAGAATTGAAAATGAGATAGCTGTACTAGGGTTACAAGACAATACACAGCATGGTTTCAGGAAAGGTCTTTCCTGTAACACTAATCTGATTTCATTTTACAGTTTTGCAAGTAGTCAAATTGATAAAGGTATTCCAACTGGTGTAATTTTTCTTGATGTAAGAAAGGCTTTTGACTCTGTTCCGCATGATAAACTTATTCAAAAATTAATCGATATGGGATTGAATAAATATATTGTAAGATGGATTAGCAACTGGTTGACTGATAGAAGACAAAAAGTGAGAATTAATTCAATACTTTCCAATGGAGGAAATGTCTACAGTGGTGTTCCTCAGGGATCAGTGTTGGGCCCGATATTGTTTGGATTATTTATAAGTGACCTGGGAAAGGGTCTTGATTCTGTCTTCTCAAAGTTTGCTGATGACACTAAAATAGGTGGGGATGTTTCATCCATTTTGAAATACCAACTATTACCGTACGTGATGGTCTTAAGGCTATAGAAAGTTGGGTGGTGGAAAATAAAATGAAATTTAACGAAGCTAAATGTGCTGTAATACATTTGGGAAAAAATAATCCCAACTATAAGTATTATCTCAATAATAAAGTAATTAAAAGTAGTAAATGTAAAAAAGATTTGGGGTCATGGATAAATCCTCATCTATCATCATCTACATATTTCACCAAAACTACCTGGAAATGTAATAAAATTATTCACTCAATTAAAAGCTCATTTATCTCCAGAAATGAAGTATGCATTGTTTTTATTTATTTATTTATTTTAGTCTTTGGTAACCGGGTAAGGCCCACTAGGCACAAGTGTCTGTTTTCAGGGGCGACCTGGTAGCACTGGGCAGTTAAATGACTTGCTCAGAGTCACACAGTATGCAAGTGGAGGTTGTGAGAATCAAACTCTGGTCTGGTCTGCTGGATGTATCAAGCTTGTTCACACCTCGTTCCTCTAACCTCTAGGCTAAAAATTATATAAGTCATATGTACTACCCCATTTGGACCATGGAACCCCAATTTGGAGCCCTTGGGCCAGATATTCAAAGCTTTGTGCAGTGTGCAAACCATTTGCGCGGGATTAGGGTAGGTCTGCCATATTCAAAAGGCCAAATAGTGAACACAAACTGCATTAGCACCAGGCAAACCATAATTATATGCAATGGGCAAAGTGAACATGAATACAGGTGCTATGAGATATTCAGTGACTAGCGCCACGCTAAGGTGTTTAGCGCGACATAGTGCTACCCTTAGCACGGTACAAATTACCACCCAGGAAAAGCTGGTCTTAACCCCGGGAAAACAGCTTTGCATGACATTGGTGCTTTGCGCGGTGTTAGCATGGGATTAGTGTGACTTGAGCGACCCTAACATGTGATCATGACACTTAGAAAATGCCAGACTTGGAGGACACATGCTGCTCACTGATGGCACCACCATGATGCCAACAGCTGCCACCAGTCCCAGCCAAGCACGGACAATAAGGGGTGATCCGACCTACAGAGGACATTATGGTAGTGTGGCCATACAGCACACACCTGCAGACCATACGTCTGTAGTAACCAACAGATGCCAGCACACACATGCAGCACTGTGGGCATGGTGGCAATTGAGGGGAGAGTGTACGGGTGGCCAGACCTCACCACAGCCCAGGTGTGGCCACAAGGCTGGGACACATCACTCAGTGCACATAGGCCAGTAGTGGGAATACCCCACCACCTGTGTGCCTGTCAGATCTTACATGCCCCCCAGCCACATATCGCTCAACTGTACAGATGCCACAGCACACACAGCCGGCCATGTATATGTCACTGTGAGCATCCCATGCCACAGATGCAGCATCTGTGGAGCACACAACAGTGAAACAGTACTGTCCACTGTCAGTAATCACCTGCAAGCTGGGCCTATCACTGTGTACAGTGCAGTGGTCATCGCTGCCCTACATACCATAGGCATTGCTGTGTCCCTCACATTACCGGCCCCCTTGCTACTATAGTGTCTGCTGTTAACTGTAGCATGGCCTACAGTGTAACGGTTGCATGCAGCACCACCACCGCCTGTGTCTATGCTGTGTTGTCCCCTGGTGCACACAATGCTATGCTGTACTGCCTACACGTAGCCTGCAGCAACCATCATGCACTGTCAGACTGACCTACAGGTGGAGCTGTGGCCAGACCTGGCCAGCCCCTATACTTCCAGACTGACCTACAGGTGGAGCTGTGGGACCCTGCAGTAACGCTGGGCAAACTGCATGCAAATCAGGGAATAATGAGATGCTAATTTGGCTGTTTGCCCATAGACTACCGAAGTAGGCTCATTTGCATGTACTTTTGAATATGACAAATCTTAGCACTGGGCAAAGGTGTTTGCACCGGGCAAACAGCTTAGCTCCGTGCTAAAGTCGTGCTAACATGTTAGCATGGCGCTAACAGTTCAGGGAGTATTATACAGTTTTGATCGCTGTTCCTTCACATCAGCTGCTGCCTGCAGCTGTGCAGGGTCCACGCATTTGCTGGCACACACATTGGCCACATAGTTCTACTCTATTTGCCCTCATGTCGCTGTGTACTGTGTTGTTGTTGTGGTTTGCACTTCCTGGTTGCTACATTCAGTGCTGTCTTATTCCAGGGCTATGTTTGCCCTGCACTCCCAGCCCAGTTTTCATGGCCTCATTCCCATGCTATATTCAGAGCTGTTTGCCCCAGGCTATTCCTTTTGACTATAGCTTGCTTTGTGGTCTGGGCTAAGTTTGCCCGGCGGGCAGTGTTAATTTAGCCCAGGGGCAAAGTTTTGAATATCTGGCCCCTTACCTCAAAAAGGACATCAACCAAATTGAAAGAGTACAGAGAAGAATGACTAGATCTGTTCAAGGATGACAAATATTAGAGTACAGCAAAAGATTGGAGAGGCTAAACTTGTTTTCTTTGGAGACCAGAAGAATTAGGGGAGACTTGTTATTAATGTACAGAATTATGAAAGATCAGTACTTAATGGATCAATGTGGTATACAAAGATTCCACAAAAAAGTTAATTCAAGATCTCATGATAAACAGATTGTACTCCATAGAGTACATACGGTCAGGCACCAATACTTTTATAATACACGTACTGCACGGTTATGGAACAACCTACCTGGTAACATCGTAGATGCTCCTACTATGGAAATTTTCAAAAAAAGGTTAGACAAATACCTATTACGTAATAGATTAAAAATATAAACTCACAATGTGTGGGAGACCATTTAATGGGCATTTCACCTACTTTGTCTAAATACACCAAGTTAAACCAAGTTAAATCTTCAACAGGCATCTATGTGGCACTGAGTCAAATGCCTTACTGAAATTGAAGTAAACAATATCCACTGCATGGCCGCTATCCAGCTCCCTCATTACTCAGTCAATGAAGATAATAAGGTTGATCTGGCAGGACCCCCCTGCTATGAACCTATGCAGCTTACTATCCTAGAGACTGTTCTTTTCCAGGTAGTCGATGAGATCCTGCTTGATTTGTCTCCATCAGTTTTCCCATAATAGATGTGAGACAAACAAACCTACAGTTTCCTTTCTGTTCCTTATCCCCCTAATGGAGTGGAACCATGTTGGCCACTCTCCAGTCTCTAGGTACCACCCCTGAATGCAGTGAGCTGTTGAACAGGCATGTTAGGGGATCAGCCAGTTCTTCTGCCAGCTCCCTTAGCACTCTCAGATGCATCTGATCTGCACCTGGGGCCTTGTCTATCTTGAGGGTGCCAGCCCCTTCCAGACCCTGTCCCTAGTGAATACTGGAGTTTCTATCTCTGGGATCCCCCTAGTGTCACTGACAAACCCTATTGAAGTGGAGATGTTGCATCTAAAAGGATCTGTCTTACAAAAATATATTATAAAAGGATGACCACACTGAAAATAAGATATCACATCTCACCTCTACTATCGGGGTCTATGCTCCAGTGGGCAGAAATTATGCGTCCAAGGTGCATATCCCACCCGTGGAGCTCCACACCTGTGGACAGGTGTGCACTGGTGACATGCACAACTGCCGACCACCTGTTCACGAGGGCCACCCCCCAGCACATGGGTGCACACAGGACTCATGAGGTGTCAGTGGGTGGAGCCATGCACCTGGGAGGGCATCTAGTGGGATGCCCAACCCAGATCCCTCAGTGGATCCCTTACGTGGTGGGGGGTGCATTGGCTGCACTCCACTGTGGATGTCTGGACAGCCAGCAGCCATGGAGTTGAGAGGTGGGATGTGCTGCCAGTCATTTGATGCCCCCACACAGACAGGAAGGAATGGGGGTCAGGGGGCATTGGCACAAGGGTGTGTGCTAGGGAGGAGGGAAGGGCTCACACTGCTCACCACACCATCGGGGCTGTGCTGTGGGGAAGGGGAACTCAGAGGTAGGTTGGTGGGGGTTTGTGGGGGGCTGCAGTCCAGGGGCCTGTGCCCCCAAGAGAGTGTGCGTGTGTGTGTGTATGTGTATGTGTGTGTGGGGTGGGGGTTGAGAGGCACGGAGGAGGTGAATGGCATAACTGGGTATAGGGGTGGCTGCACCTGGGTGGACTGTCCTGGCTCTCATATGGGTCCTGTTGTTGAGTAATGGAGGTACAAGGCACATAGTGGGCTTACAGCAGGGTTTCCCTGGTGTACCGGCTACCCCATTACGTGCCCCGGTGCGCAGCTGTACGTGGCTATGTGCATGCTGCATAGTGCTGGCATGCCCCCTGCCTGCCCCTGTGAATAGTGGTATGCACAGGTGGAAGGCTCGGGGGCACAGGGGCTGTGTGATCCCCTTAGTGCATCCCATACTGGGGCACAGTGGGTGTGGAGTGTCTCCGCACCTCACATATGCGACACGGAAGTGCTCTGTTTCTTTGAGCATAGGTCCCATGCTGTGTAAATGCAGTATAAAGCTATGTAAAATCAAGACCCCATTGCAAATGACATATTACATCTCATCTGCTCTATCTTGGGTTAATATACAGTACAAGCAGGACCCGGTACAACAGCGATGCAAGCAGTGAACATTCGGCATTGACAAATGCTTGTTTCTCCTGAAATTAATCTACAAATCTGGCTATCAGACAGGTAGCAGGATAATGCATGATTGTTTGTACTGTATGTGTTGTATGCTACTGTGTAAGCCTAGAGAAAGCAGAGGTTCTCCTGTGACTTAACACATATTTCTCACTTTTTAACTGGCCAATGAGAGGAACTGTATGCAATTAAGTGTACATAAGAACCCTACTTGGACTAATCTGTCCTGGGATAATGTAGTAAAGTCAGCTTATTGGACACTAGGTATTGAACAAGATTTTCATGTTATCAGGCCTGTTTGTTATGATACTACTTCGCTAATGCTTGTGTAAGTTTAGTACTTTTACCATCACAGTGCTGCATGCATTACTTTTGATTTGTTATCCTGTTGGTCTAATTTGCCTCTGAATTGTATGTTTTCATAATAATAACTGCACTCAGTGGGTATCATTGTAAAAATCATCCTCCTGATGTTTGGCTATGAGGAATAGGTACATGGCACAGTCCCTAAATCCACCCTGGCCAGACTGGACCCTTTGTTCCATTCTTTCCATCATTTTGCACTTGTCTATTCACCCCATACTCACTACTGCTCTTTTTAAGCCTCCCCTCTCTCTCCACTCACTTAAGAGTTATCACTACTCACGCTATGTATCCCTTATTGCCACATACAGGCTTGGCACACATCCCTGCTACCTCAGCTACCTCCTTACCTGCTCTTTCCCCTCCTATATCCTCATATGTCATGAATGTCACCCTTCTAGAGGGACCTCTGGTGGACAGACAGCTTTTTCTCTTAGACCACTACATCTCTGGTACAACATGCCCCTCTCTCCTGGATCATCATCTTTATGACTACTGCAGCCAGAAACTCTTACTCCAAGACCATGTTATTCACCTCTGCTCATATATATCCAACCCCTTTATCTTCCTCCCCTCCACCTTTCTCCTTCCTGCACCCCTCCTGTCCCCTCTACCACCCCTCTCCTCTCTATCCTATATGTCCTCTGTGGTGAGCTAGCCAATTGCCAGTCATTATTTGCAGATATAATTCTGATATATATATATATATATATATATATATATATATATATAAAATATATATATTTTTTTATATGATCTTGTGTATATGTACATGCCGTAAGAATGCCAGTGCTAATGCAAGGGGCACATGGAGAGAGAGAGAGAGACTGGATTTCTTTTAAAAATGTTTGACCTTCTTCTGACCTGAGAGGCAGCTGCTTGCCAGGAAGCTAAGGAGGCATTTCCAGGTCCCTTAACAGAGATATGCCAAAATCCATTTACCTATCATAAACCATGCACTTCAGAGGCAGGATGCTCTGATTCCAGGAAACTGTTATGGTATGTTGCATCTTATGAGATGAGATTAGATGACCAGGAACATCCTTTCTGGCAGACCTGTGTGAATTCTCTTACAGGTGTCATAACTGTAAAGCTATGTGACCTCACAGGGTAGTCAGGGAATTGTGTTGTGGGGGAAGCACAAGAATGTTATCTACTGGCCTAAAAGTTATGGGATTTTCACCCACTATATAAAGAGCTTACAAACTAGGGTCTCTCTCAATTTTGCTGAGCATCTACAAGGGACACTCTTCTTCTACCAATACAAGAAGCAAGACTGCCAGTACAAAGGAAACCTAATCTTTTATTTACTTTCTTTGAGCTTCAATTTACTACTGACTTAACAGTTATGGTGCATTTTGTGATGTAGATTTTTCCACTTTTGTTTCTGTTATTCTGTGACCAAATTAGTTCAGTTTTTTGTTGTAACTGTATGATTATTATTTAAGTATTTTAGTAAAAACATTTGTTTTTAAGAAAACTTGTCTGAGTGATATGTTTCAAAATTGTGTATGAATTGAGGGACAGTTATAAATAATCTGTGAAAAACTGTTATTGCTAAGGGGTGCCTCCATAAGCAACCAATCAAGCAAGGGTCTGTAAGGGACATCTGGGTAGAGATAGGGAGAATACCAAAGTCAAGGAAAAGTATGTAGGGATTTTGAACCAGGTTGTTGCATGTCCTGTTGGAGAAGACAAAATCAGGAGCACATTGCTACCCCAAAGAGAGTGTGGCACCTGGATCTTCCCCATTTGATTAACAACCGAGAAGGGTTCATATTTGGCTACAAGACTTGAGATTGGTAGTGTGCCCTTATCCAGAGTTTAGAGGGATGCCCTGGGTCCTTGTGGTGGGTGTTCTGTTGTGACCTCGGCAAGCATTCTAAAAGGACATGAGTAGGGTATCCCTGTTCCCCCATCATGGATTGCACTTAGGGGTGGGCACTGTGAGTTCAGTGGACCTGACCCTCAGGAGTGGGTTCATGACAGATCTGGTGTGCAGCATTGGGATACGAGAGATCTGATTGCATAGTGTTGCAAGTCAAGAAATATTGGTTGCATAGGCACAACAGTTGGATTCAAGCCCAGTGTATTTGATTGATAAACTGAAAACAATCCACACACAATTAGGGCACAGATTTGAAAAAAAATTATTTGGTTACAGTATAAAGCTCCCTACCTGTTTTCTTTTCCTTTTTGGTGTAAGCTAGGGTAGTAGTAGTTAGGGAAGAAGATGGCTTCCAACTACAGTGAATACACTACAAACTATCTAAGGCAGTTGTGCCAGGAAAGAGGGGTCCAGTACAAGGGGCAAACCAAAAAGCACCTTGTGGAGGCTCTCATGGCCGCCGATGAGCAAGCAGTTGCCCTAAACCAATGCAGGTGCAGATCTTACTGAGTCGTACTACCTTAAACTTGGCTACTATGTCTTGTCCCCCCATTACTCACCTTTTTAACATGTCCCTTGCTCCGGGTTCCCTCCCTATCATATGGAAAACAGCCCACGTTATTCTGCTTTTTAAATCAGGCAACACTAGTGACCTAAATAACTACCGTACCATATCCCTGCTTCCCATTCTTTCCAAGTTACTTGAAAAGGTGGTTAATTCCCAGCTTAGGCAGTACCTAGAGGACTCCAACCTGCTAAACCCAGCCCAGTCTCACTTTAGGCTCCGTCATAGCACTATCTCAGTGCTTGCTAAGATCACAAACAATTGGTTGAATGCCCTGGACACCATAAACTATATATGCACCCTGTTTCTCAACCTTAGCAAGGCCTTTGATACAGTGGATCCCACCCTGCTCTTGGCCGCTTTACAGAATATTGGTGTTAACAATCTCGCACTGAAATGCTTTTCTAATTACCTCACTGACCACTTTCAACAGGTCAAGGCTGAGGGTGACCTCTCCCCTATAAAAACCTTATCAAGAGGTGTACCGCAAGGGTCTATTCTTGGCCCACTTCTATTTGTTATTTATATAAATAACCTAAACGCCAGAATCAAGTCAGCAAACATACACCTATCTGCTGATGATACAGTGTTATACATAGCCAGCCCTATCCTGGAGCTCGCATGCAATGACCTCCAAACCGAATTCAGTATACTACAGACAAACCTTTTGTACTCAAAGCTCCTCCTAAATGCTAAGAAAATGAAGGTTATGCTTTTCATCCCTTCAGCTAATGTCTCTAAACCCCACACCCCTGGTGCGGTCCCTCAAATAGTCACTCTGTTAGGGGAGCCACTGCATTATGTAGAATCCTTCAAATATCTGGGTGTCTGGATAGACCTTAAACTATCATTCAAAGTCCATATAGAAGAAATCTCAAAAAAACTAAAACAGATGTTTGGGATTTTCTTTATAATTAAGCATTTTCTAACACAGGAAGGGAAAAGAGGTTAGTACAATCAACGTTTATGCCTCTTCTAGAATATTCCAACTTTTTCTATGGGCATGGCTGAAGCGAGGCCCTCTCAAAACTTGATTTCCTTTATCACCGGGCACTTAGATTTGTTACTGATGCCCCTATTCCATGCCTCACTGCACCTTCTATACTTCTGTGGGATGGAGCTCACTTAGCCTCAGGAGGAAAAAAAATGCAGTGCTCTGGACTTACAAAACCAATAATAATAAGCTGCCACAATACATTATGTTTTGCCAAGGTTTACTATCCCGACACTTACCTGCCCGGCCAGTATTGCCGAACAGGTTCAGTGTCCAGACAGTGAGCATCCTGGCATGATGAAAACCCGACGGACATTACAGGGGTAAGGTAGCAGATGCTATGGCTTCCTACCTTACCCCTATGGATGGATCCCAAGTTGTGGAGGAATCTGGAGGCTGGCCGAGCTGCCCCAGTGGTGTTGCAGGCTAAACCACTGGTAGCTCAGCCAGTGCACTCTGGGTGATGCAGATTCTGTCCCGAGCTGCGTCCTGGAATTTTTTTGCTCATTTGTACTCCCATAACTATTTTTTGTTAATGCCAAGGTCTGCTTACCCTCTGAGTTAGATATATTAGTTATGGGGGTGTGGGGGGTGGAGCACTGTTTTTTTTCAATCAGATGTCCAAAATCATATATTCTGGCATCTGATTGATTCAGGAGTGTTCATTTTGGGCCAGTGGGGTCAGTTTCCCAAGATTCAGGAAACTGAGTTTAGGGATACCATAGTACAGTATATCCATTAAGGACTGCCTGCCTGCCTGCTTGTTATCCTGGGACCTAACTTTTAAGAAGTCTCTTCTTTATTTCCCTCTTGATCACTAAAGCTAGAACATGCTTTGGCAGAGCAGCAATAAGCCATGCCCTCCCTGTTCTCTGGAATGATGCACAAAAAAACTCTTCAGCTTGCTACCTTAGAATCGCTGTCCCTCTTCAAAAACTTGTTATCATGGTCCTTTAAAGAGACATACAACTGCTTCAGTCAATAGCCCTTACTGTCCTGGCCCTGTTTACTCCTGGCATCCTCTTATCTTCACCTACAAGCCCTGGTCCCTTTTGTTTTAACTCACTGTCCCTGTAAACCGATGTTCCAACCCTTCTTCCGGCCTTCTCTACTTCTCCCTCTTCTTATTACTTTCTACACGCAGTGTAGATCTTGCATATTTACTGTGTGTACTATGCTCTGTGTAATTTCTTCTTTATTGTAACTGACTGCATTGTAAAATGACCTGCCTGTATAGTATATAAATTTGTATACTGTCATGGATACCTTTTATGTTCTGCATTTATTTTATATATCTGTATGCTGCCTGTCAAGGAAACTCTTTGTATGTATCATGTTGGCTTTTGTGTACCTCTTCCAGGTTCACCTTGAAAATGAGTTTATTTCAATGGTGCTCCACCTGGTAAGACAAAGATTTGATTGATTGAATGATTGAATCCTCAAGTCACAGCAAGTGACTGAAAGGGACCAGACCTTGGGCATGGGGGTGCCAAGGGATGTCATAGAGTCCAGTCCCAGGGAGGAGGTCAGCAAGACCAGAGGAAACCCAGGCCACAGCACCGGGGAAAGTCACCACAAAGCTGGAGCCAGAAGGGACCAGGTTGCAGCTGGAGTTAAGGAAACTGGAGCTGGAATTCGAGCAGAGGAAGTCTGAGATGGAGTTGCAGGAAAAGTAGAAGCAGAGAGAGGCTGAGAAAAGCAGCTTCAGAGAGAGAGGCCAAGGAAAGAGAAGAATGGCTTCAAAGAGGCTGAGAGAGAGGAGAAAGAGTGCCAGAGAGAATTTGAACTGGAGAGACTAAGACTCCAATGACCAATACCAGAGGAGGTAAATGGCAGGGATAGACCTGATACTCCAGGGCTAGGGTATAAATTAAGTTCCAAATTAATAGAATAATTTAAAGACCGGGAGGATATGGATGTATTTTTAAATTAGTTTGAAAATGTATGTATCCAGGTCAGAATACCCAGGGAGTCCTAGAGCTTCCAGCTATCCCCTCTGCTTACTAGTAAAGAGCGCAAGGACCTAGGCCAAATGGACAATCATGATAGTCAAGATTATGAGAAACTTAAAACTGCTTTACTTAAAAAAGATGAACTAACTCCTGAAGCATACAGGGTTAAAGCTCCGTAAGCTTCAGAGATCCTCTGACATGAGCTATGAAAAAACTCGCCACAAAGCAATGTCAGTTTTTGAAACATTGGTGGGAGGGAGTAGAAACAAATTATATGGAAAAAATTGAGGAGGTTATGCTGTTTGAGTAGTTCTTTTGGGTTTGCCCAGCAGAGCTAAAAACCTGGTTAGAGGACCAAGATCCAAAAACAGTACAGCAGGCCGTTGAACTCTTGGATCACTATGCCAGGAGCAGGCCTGCTCTGAAAGGGAGTGGGGCAGGTGGGGCAGTGTAGAAAGGTAAAAGCATACCTTCAGGGTAGCTAAAACCCTCACTGCCTCCACAGAAAGGGGGAAGCCCCAGGTTACAATAAAAGGATTTCTCAGATAAAAGAAATGATGGCTGTTGGTTTTGCAAACAGCCAGGGCATCTTGCTAGACAGTGTCCAAAAAAAGGCACAGGTGGACATAATGGTGCTTGAACACAGTTGGGTGCAATGTGTGTCCCTGAAAGCATGCCTATAAACATGAGGGAGCACATACACCCAGTTAATGTAAATGGGGTGCAAACCCATGGGTTAAGGGACACAGGGGCATCTCTTACCTTAGTAAAAGGAGATTTGGTTGGGCCTGAACAACTTATACCTAATCAGTTTGTAACAGTAAGGGGATTCACTGGGGAGGAGAAAACTCTGCCACTAGCTAGTGTTCTCCTGGACTGGGGTGAGATAGGAGAGAGGGTGCAAAAAGTGGCCATGGCAGACAACCTCACCCTGGATGTGATTGTAGGGAACAATCTCCAGAAGGGGGTGGTGTGTGTGGTTACCCACAGTCAGATGGCAAAGGCTGCTTGTAGTTCCCTGTACCCCATAGAAGTCCCTTTAGGAAAAACAATGGAGGCTGGTTCCCCAGCCTGTGCCTCTTGAAATGGACAGTAGTGAAAAGGAGGTAGGACTTCCCCAAGTAGCAGTTCACAAAACAGCTACAGAAGGTTACTCCGAGGAGGGAGAGGTAACAAATGGTCAGAAGGTTAGGGATGGCAGTGGCCCTGAATGCCTTGATGCTAGAGCTATGGACCCCAGTTTAGGAACTAAAGAGGACATGCCCCATGCTTTGGTAAAATGTGAAGATTTTGCAGCTGCTCAGAGAACTGACCCTAGTTTGGAGAGGCTGAGGGCTTGTGCAGAATCTGACAGGACACAGGGAGGTGACGTGAGACATAGGGTATATTGGGACAATGGACTGTTGTATACTCAGGACATGAGAACAGAGGGAGGGGTGATGGGCAGGCAGCTTGTCATTCCCCAGGGGTATTGTGAGCAATTGCTCAAGGTTGCTCATGACATCCCCATGCCTAGACATCTGGGAATCGTGTGCACCATGCAGTGATTGGTCCAGAATTTCTATTGGTCTAACTTTACCAAGCAGGTGAAGGAATATTGCAGGTCTTGTCACCAGTGCCAACAAATAGGAAAGGCAGGTAGGAAAACCACAGGCACCCTAATTCCCTTGTCTGTTATGGAGAAGCCATTCCAGAGGATAGGAATGGATATTGTGGGACCTTTGAGTACCCCAAGCTCCTCCGGGAAGATGTTTATCCTGATGGTGGTAAATTATGCCACCTGATACCCAAAGGTGGTCGCCCTCTCCTCACTTAGGACAAAGTGGCAGATGCCTTGTTAGGATTTTCTCCCATGTCAGGTTTCTGCAGGAGGTTATTACTGACCAAGGGGGTACCTTCATGTTGGACCTGATGAAGTGTTTGTGGGAGAAGTGTGGGGTGGTGCAATGGTGGGTATTTAGAATGCATCATAGAATAAACCAGGCAGTTGTATACTGCATTCTGTTCAGTTTACTTAACAGCTGTTTATTAGCCGTGCAATAGACTAGATCTCCGTAGGTTACGGTTGCCATAATAAGCTGTTCTGCCACCTTTTTCCTGTCCTTCCTTTTCAAACATTTAGTTGTATGCCGTAAGGCACCTATTGTTTTTGTTAACCTTTCCTACTGTTGTATTAATGTGCTCAGCAAAAGATAACTGGGAGTCATAAATAGTGCCCAGATAACAATAGCTAGTAACTTGTTCTAATTGCTCATTTTTGTTTGTTAATATTTTATTATACAATGGCATGAAATAATCCTGCAATTTGATTGGCCTGTCTGGGACTGGACCCATGATGTTATCCCAGTACAACATCACGGCTCTAGTCCCGGCACTCAGAAGAATGCAGCAGCATAAACAGAATTACTCCACGATCCCTGCTTAACACACACCAGTAATTTCTGTCAGCGCTTTCAGGGTCAGCAGCTCTTACACCACAAGTGTTGTGTCACAAATTCAGCACCCCCCTGAAATACCAATTCTATCACCGAACTAAATTTAAGAGAAGTTTTTTTTTTCTCCACCGAACGGAGAGAAGCAGGTTTAGTTAACTGCGGAGACCAACTGCCGATCGCGTGGTTCACTGACTCAGCTTGCTTCCTTCAAAAAAAAACTGCCACTGTAATTTTCTTTCTTAATGAGCTGGCATCCTCATATCTATCTTCTGTGCCTTTCATAAATTAAATAAGATAAAGCCGTCCTTGCCCACTAGCTTACATTGCTATCGGCTCTGCAGTGAACAAGAATGAGAGAGAGAGGCCAACCACACATTTAAACACTCACTACGGAGATTGTTTCATAACAACTAGTGGGCAAGGATGGATTTATCTTATTTAATTTATGAAAAGGCATGGAAGATAGCTATCAGGATGCCAGCTCGTTCAGAAATAAAAATACAGTGGCAGTTTTTTTCTGAAGGAAGCAAGCTGCGTCAGTGAACCACGCGATCAGCTCTGCAGTAAACAAGAATGAGAGAGAGAGAGAGAGAGAGAGAGAGAGAGAGAGAGAGACCAACCGCACATTTAAACACTCACGACGCAGCTTGTTTTATAACACTCGCTCTCTCCAAAAAAATGATTTATTTTCCTGCACAATATAAAATGTGAGAGAGAGAGGACCCGCACACTTAAAAAGTCACTGTGCAGCCGTTATAGAACACTCGCCAAGAAAATTTTTTTTCCTCCACAATATAAAACAAATCCCAAACACCCAAAAGAACAATTATTTTTTTCCTCCACAATATAAAACACATACCAAACACCCATGCAGAGGCATATTAACAGAAACTGTTTCCAACAAAGGTTGCTGCAGAGAGACCACAAAAAAAAAAATCAGCTTTGTCTACTGGCTCAAAGAATAAATCTGCACTATTTTTTCATAAAGTATACCTACTCATTCAAAAAAATGAAAACAAAATACTGTAAATTTATTTCTTAATCTTTTTTTATGTTTCTTTTACAAATGAGCCATTGTATAATAGCAATAATGCACTCCAGGGTGTGTGTTGTGCTGGGATAATGTCACTTCTGGGGTGATTAGTCACACTCAGCCTGCGGCCTCGTGCCTAATCACCCCAGGCGTGACGTTATCCCAGCACAACACACACCCTGTCGTGCATTATTGCTTAATTCTGAGCAGTATTCTTTTTAGGGGCCAAATGCAACAGTTTAGTCTTTTTAATGTTCATTATAAGCCTCAACCTGGTGAACCACTCCCCCACCTCATCAAAATTAGATTGTGTTTTTGTTTGGAGGTCTTGTATGTTCTCCCCAGAGGCAACCAAAGTGGTATCATCCACATACAATCTAATTAATGAATACTGCACCGATTGTGTTAGATCATTATTGAATAACAAAAACAATAGGGGTCTCAGGATGGACCCCTGAGGTACACCTCTGTTTATTTCCCTGTGGGCAGATAGGCACTGAGAGACTGAAACCCTCTTAGTACGGCCCATTAAATATAGAGGATAATGGCTGGGGTTATGAAGTTTACCACGTTGTAAACCCCTCAAGCGGTTGCCAGCCCGACCTTGTAAACCTTGAGAGCGATGCTCGAGAGGTTTACCATTGGCATGGCAACTGCAAGACTGGTTTTCAATGTGGTAAACTTCATAAACCCAGCCATTGTCTTGTATAGTGTATGGGGTCACAACAGTAATACTTTTAGAACAGAATGTTAAAGGCTCTTACTTGTTGCTTGTGGGCTTCTGTTGAACAGTTTAAACCGATCGCAGTGGTGTGACCAACATTCAGGTGCTAGAATTCAGTGCACCTGACAGGATTTGATCCTGTAATCTCATCGATCTGATGAAGGCAAGCACAGTTTATAGCGCTGATGTCAGATCGGTGAGATTACAAGATTGTTAGACAGCAGCATGCGATGCATAATAAAGGCTCCTCATACATTATGAGATTTAACCATTTCCAAGGTCCCTCAGTTATTGCGATATCCCCTGGTTTATTGAGTAAGAGGGAGTGGTCCACCAGGTCAAAAGCCTTTGATAAATCAACACAAGTGACTACTGTTTCCAGTCTAGAGTCCAAAGATGTACTGACAAAGTTCTTGAATTCCAATAGAGCTGAAATAGTTGAATGCCCCTTTCTAAATCCAGACTAGAAAGGCATTAATAAATTGTATTTGTCCAAATGCTCAGATAGTTGGGTATGCACATGTTTCTCCAGGTACTTGGACAAGGTTGATAACAATGCAATAGGTCCATAATCTCCCCCTTTATGTATAGGAATGATTTTACTTTCTTTCCAAATTTGTTGAAAATGCCCCATTCTCAAACACCATTTGAAAATATAGGTAACTATGGGGGCTATTTGATTTGCTGCCAACCTCAAAAACTTGCCCTCTATGTTGTTCGGCCGTGTAGATTTATGAATATTGACATTCTTTAATCCTTTACAGGCTTCAGATCCTCTTAAGCATTTTAAATCTAAAGGGTGGCAAACTACTTGTATTCTCTTTAACTTCCTTTTTGTCAGGCTTTTGTTTTAAGCAGTTTTCCCTTTTTTAACCTGGGAGATCTACAAAGTAGTTCTTTAAAATGTCAGAGACCTTTTTGGGTTCATCAATCAAATTATCCCCAGCTCTTACATTCAGTTTCTTTGAGAAGTCCACTCCACCTAGATTGGTTAGGTGGTTAATAGTTCATCAGAATTTGCAAGGGTCTTTATTACATTCCATTTTATTCCTATAATATAGAGCTTTAGCCTTTTTAATAAGTTGTTTTACACTCATTTCTTTTATTTTTGAATAGTTCCCAATCACTTTCTTATTTTGTTCTTTTTGGCCTTCTGACAAACTCTACTTTTATCTCTAATTTTTTCATGATTTTTTCATTTATTCAGGAGCACACACATTTTTTAAGGGAAGGAGATCGGGTACCCAAACTCTGTAAGGATAGTGACAACTGACTTGAGCACACACATGATATGGTAAAGAATGGAGTAGAAGGTTTAGTTGATGCTATCAAGCTTGATACATCTGTAATTTATTTGCTAAACATAAGTGGTGTGGGAAAAATCAGATCAGACCTTCTGATTCACACTCGAGTTTGAACTGATTAGATTCAGACCCCAAATGTTCTTTTTCAAAACTTATTTTAATTGATTTTTAACTTATATTAATAGATTTTTAACTAAATATATACAGGCATAGTAGAGCAACTGCTAGCTATTCACAGGTTCTTAGGTTACTGATTAGTCTAAAACAATAACAAGGAAGCAAGCCCAAAATACATTAATTATGTGTTCAAAGAAGAATATGTAGACATATTTTAAATCCCACAGATTCAAATGAACTAGTGATCCTAAGAGTGAGAACCACAATAAGGAGTATGACATCTACAGGGGTATATGCAGGGAGGCTGCTGTTCAGCAGGAAACTGTGCCCTATGTAAAGTAGGTGCACAGGTAAGACACGGGGTCCTCCATCCCAGGGTGCATTACTATATACAATAGTGAACTAGAGGGAACACAGGAAGGGTCAGATAAAAGCTATTGCTTGGTACTGACATCAGCCAGAAAGATAATCAGAGGTGGAAACCAGGACTAAGGAAGGGTAAGACATATATAAGAGGAGTGGTCTGGGAGGATGGGTAGGGTGGCATGAAGAAACCAGGTGTATAAAAATGATCCTAGAGAAATTCTATCTGGACTACCCCCAAAAAAGGGTCTCTTCCAGGGAACAATATCAGCGGCACTAGCAAGGTACAATGGAGCCAGCCATGATGCAACACTGTAATATGCAGTAAATGACATGTCACAAAACACTGCAGTAAAAAAGAGCTTAATTGCCATAGAATTTCAGTGTTCCCTTCAGCATACTGCAGCATTTTGTGATAAACCATAGCATTACTTCATTGCATCATAGCTAGCACCACTGTACAAGAGATGTTGTCCCAACAGCAATAGAAAAGCTGTAAAGGATGTGGACAGCTGAGGAAGGATGGGGTGGGGAGGGCATGCACCCTGAATGGATGAAACACCTGTGATGCAGTCATCATCAGGGAAGTCCTCTGTAGTTGGCAGTGTTGCCAAGTGTGCAGCACATTTGCAGCACTCACTGTGGAACAGACTGCAATAAGGGCTGTACCAAGCCTTCTCCAGATTGGGTCCCAGTAGTCGGTGGAACAGGCAGGCACTAGTCCTCTACCCAAATGGACCCCTATGATACAGACTGTGGGTGGCCTGCAGCCAGTAGGGGGTGGAGGAAGAAGAGTCCATGAAGATGGGGTACCAGTGGTGTCAGCAGAAACAGATGTGTCATATTGCGCAATTTCTTTGGTTTAATCTACCCAGCAAGGAGACCGGAAACTGTGGCTGCCCAGGATGTCAGGTCTGTCCCCCAAGAGGACACCTGAAATGAGAACAGAGTCTACGAAGAAGAAGAAGAAGAAGAAGAAGAAGAGGGTCAAAAAGTGCTTGTGACAGGAATTTCCATTGCAAGGGGGACAGAAGGAGTTGTAGGGGAAGGGGAGCAGAGGGATTGGATGGTTAGGTGCCTTCTGGGAGATTCAGTTGGGATGGATGCTAGCAGAGTAGAAATAATTGTTAGGGGAGGGGAAGGGAAGATGACTATCTACCTAAGGACTAATGGCCTGGCTTGCAGACCCATAGAGGAGGTTCAGTATAACTTTAGGAAGCTGAGTGGGAAACTTAAGTTGGTAGAAGCATCTTTGTTTTTTTCAGAGGTCCTGCCAGTTTGGGGCATGGGGGAAGGGGATCTTCTGATCCCTTGTTTCAACACAAGGTAGAAGGAATGGTGCAGGGAGGAGGGATAGTGGTACCTGAAGGATTGGATCCACTCTTGGAGTAATATATGTCTATTCAAGTAGGATGGCCTTCACCCCTTTGAGGAGGGCACTAGGATGCTAGGGTGTAAGTTTAATGAGCAAATTAAGATGCCTTAAAACTAGCAGAGAGGGGTGGTTAATCAGATGTGCACAGATGCACCTACTCAATTGAAGTAGGTTTTGATGTCCCCCCCCTCCCCAGTGCTAGGAAGTACTGATAGAATAGAGCAAAACCAGTGTGGAAACAGGGGGATGCTTGGACAAGTGATAGGATAGGGGCTTTAAGAGGAATCAGATGGGAGGTGAGAGGAGGGTGACAGGAATACATCTGGAAATAGGATGAGGAGAAAGAGGAAGGGGCAGGAGCAAATGAGGGGGGCAGGTTTCCTGGAGAGCTATGTACATGAATATCTGGAGCTTTAGAAATAAGACTAGTGATCTGGATGCAAGGGTTGCAGAAGCACAGCTGGACCTGATAGTGATAATTGAAATGTAGGCAACCAAATACCATGAATGGAACATGACCATACCAAGATATGCATTAGTCAGGAGAGATAATCGTGATTTGTGACTGCATTTGTGACCGTGATAATGAAAAAACATAAATACCAAAGGTTGTACTTCCCCGGGCCCCGATGAGGTGTGGCACAAAACTCCCCGACTTAAAAACACTCATTAATGATTACAATGGTGGGGTGGTGAAGCATGGAGAGATACTACAAAACAGGCATACAATACATCCAAGTAACTATTAAAAAAGATTAATGCTGTGATTCGTGATGTGATTGTGAATTGTGATGTGTGACTGCATTTGTGACCGTGATGTTGAAGAACATGATTTGTATCATGAGTGACTCGTGATGATGGTCCTGACTTAAAAACGCATATTAATGAGTACAATGTTCATGAAGAATAATGCACCACACCTGTCCAGTACTCTGAAGGGAAGCCAAAGAAACAACTGAGACTTAAGTTGGAGATGGAGATTGGGTCCTAAAGAGATGCAAATGCTCAGACAGATTAAGATTGCACTGCACACTGAAGAGATGCAGATGCAAAGGCACAACACCTAACCAGTGCTCACCATCAGAAATTCAAATCTGGAAAATAATTCCTTTGCCAGTTGGGCGGGCCGGGGGTGGGGGCAGTGTACTGCACTGCTGCAGCAACAGTCACTAGTACTAGTAAAGATACGACAAAGAAGTACAAAAATTACACAGCTGCAGTGGATAGCAGGTTCACATTGCTGAAATTATGTGGCACAATAAAAGGTGTCTGATTTGATGACACGCATCACACACATACTCACACACACTAAGAAATGCATAGCAAATTGAAAACTTCAGTAATATAACCACCTATTTTAAACAAATGAAAATTATGCACTGCTGCACCCCAACAATCAGCAAAAAAATGGCAAGAATTATTGAAAATATTACTGTGTGTACATTAACAGTTATACAAGAAAAATATCACCAAAACAGAAAGCACTCTCTGTCTCCAAGTTAATCTACCTACACCACAGATACGCCCCTCCCCCAAAGCGCACTTCCACTGTCTCTCAGTCCACAGACTGAATATTGCATATTAACATTCAAAATACACACACAAACAATAAATGCTCGATGATATGAGCACAGGAGGGTTTCCTATAATCGATGAACTAAAGTTTCAGCAAAACAAATGACCCCAAAAGGCTTTTTTAACAACTTTTAGAAGGTTTGAATCACAGAGCTGTCAGAGCAGATTGTCTCCTACAGCTTCATACACACACTACCCCAAACTGAGGCTGTGCAGAACAATCTACAGCCCATGTGACCTGAAATCTCATGAATCACTGCGAAATTCGCCTTTGGAGCTTAAAAACAAGGCGAAGTGAGGCAGAATACATTGTTTTCAATGTACTTCACCTTAAGAATTGGTGGAGTAGTGGTTTGGGAAGGCGGAGTAATGCAAAGTCATTGTTTTCAATGGACTTCACATTACCCATTATAACACAAAGTACTCCACTTCACGTTGTGGAGCACTCCACAAATTCGCCTTCGCACTGTGGATCACTTCGCGGAGTGAATTGGGGCCACTTCGACCACCACTATTCATGAGGTGATGTAAGTTATATTTAAACAATGTGTTGATGTCAGGAAGTCAGGTGCAATGATGATGGACTGTTAGCTGAGAAAATGTGATAGTAACTTTCAGAGGGGGGTGCTTTTGATAAGGGCAAGGTAGTTATGCTTGTGATAATGGGAATATTAGGAAAGTATGAGGTCTATGCAGAAGTGGCGTACAAATATGCATAGTTTCATAAGTATGTGCTCAGAGTGCAGGCAAATGTGATATGCAGATTTGTTTTAGAAATAGGTAAAAATAGCGATACATGCAATTGATAGAAAGATAAATAATGACATAGACATGAAGGCCCTGTCCACACTACACTCAGAAAAGCTGTAATGGATTCAAACCGTTACAGACTTTAAACATTACAGTGTGTCCATACTGCCAGTGAACTGTGTGGATAATGGTTTGAAAACATTACAGCCTGTCCACACTGAGTGCGATAGTGTGTGTGGTCTCAACCCTGTAGTAGCAGTGCACATCCCATGGTGCACTCTGTGATGACAGCTGCATTTTGAGATTACCTCTTACATGTTCTATGGAGTACTGTGTACATGGCACAGTCATAGTATGTAAATAATCATATTTCACTGTTATGAGACACACTTATGTTGTGGAGGTGACAGAGAGAGTTTTAAGGGAAGGGGAGATCCGTATGTTGGAATCGGGGGCTACATCAGTGAGAGGGAAGGAAGGAGAGGGAAGGAAGGAGAGGGGGGGGGAGACATGGCATCAGTTCTGCCAGTATTAGGGCACCTGGGCACAACAGACGTTCATGTACTGCTGCTGTATTGCTGAAGGCAGACCCTCTACTACTGCCTTAGGCTCCATCCACACTGCACCGCTCAGAGCCCGTATCAGATAGAAACCATTACAACTGGGGAGCGGTGCAGTGTGTCCACACTGCTGCGGTGTCCGTTACAGGACTGGCACCACTGGTCCACACTTCGGGAGCTGGGCGACCGTTACCATGGCACCCGATCCCACAATGCAGCTCTCACTGCGCTAGGAGACCAGTGCCACTCATCCGCACTATGCTCGGTAACATTACCGAGGTGTAACCAGTTTCAGAACCGTTGTTGAAACCACCTCATATGTGATTTCAACAATGGTTACGAAAATGCCATCTGTAACGTTACAGGTGTAAACGCAAACCATTGCGGTAACGGTTTGAGCACTCTGTAAAGTTACAGAGGGGTAGTGTGGACAGGGCCTTAGCGATCCCCACTGCTCCACTGGACACAGTGCCACATGTCTATTGTCCACCATAGCAGTGATCCATGTTGCACTCAGGAGCTCCACTAATGTATTTCTTCACTACTGGCACTGCTCTGCAGGTAGTATTGCTGCCACATCACACATGGGCAGGCAGGGTACTTCCAACACTCAGCACAGTAAGAAGAGTAATCAAGGACAGTACATGGATACCATCAGGAGGTGGCCCTCTGGGAGGCAAGTGTGGACAGAGAGGTAGGTTAGATGGGGACATGGGGGTACACCCGAGGGGTGCACATACAGCTGTCATGTTACTGTGGTATGGAGGCATCCCAGTACTGCAGCCTACACCTGTGCTCCACACTGCCATCTGCATATGTCCTGGTAGCCTCCAACCTCCCTGCATGCAGTGAAACAGTGCTGCAATGCATGCAGGTATAGTAGGAGACTGGAGGCTACACGGTGGAGCATTTAGACACAACTGCAATTAAAAACTGATAAAGGTGTAAAGCTGTAAATAAGAGTGAAATAACTACCTTGGTGTGCACACCACATAAAGTGGTTCTTGGAAGCATTCAGATTCGGGATGGCTCAATTAAAGGAGTAGTCCGCCCAGAATTTGCAAAAACATATGTTATGCAGAGTGTTTTGATTTGTATGTAAAGTCCTTGTGTGTCCATCCCTCTGTCTGCTATTAGGAGTTTTTCCTAAATTAGGCTGCTAGCTTTTGGGTAGTTTTATGACCCCTTGGGATCTCCATCACAAATAGGTTTATTGCCTTCTGCCTCTTACAATGCACTCTGTCTCATCTGACAGAAATGTAGCCAGGCCCATAGATTTAGCATATGCAGTGCTTTTTAAAATCAGTTCACTACAGCAGAGCTTTGTAACTGTTCTTATCTGATGAGCACAAATGGCAACAGTTATAATTTAGCAGATGCCTGAGAGCTACCTAACTGGGGGTTCTGTAAGAAAACAGCTACTAAATAGCTCTAATTCACTATTTGTGTTTTTTGGGTGTGTCATGTCTAGCTAGCAGCAATATGTGTTTTCATTTTAAAATTTAATTTCATCAAACTACGCACAACAATAAAAAGCACAGAAATTGTCCCAGATCATCACTGCTATAATTAGTAAAGACTATAGCAGTTTTCCTACAGAAAACTCTCTCAGTTAGCTCTAAAGTATTTGCTAAACTGTAAATGTAGGTACCAGCATTCTTTTTAATTTTTACCAAGAGAGACACACTAAAGCTTGTTTACAGGAGTGACCTGGGAGCACAAGGAAGTTATGTGATTTGCTTAGGGATGCACAGTACACATGTGGAGGCTGTGGGATTCAAACCCAGGACACCAGGTTTGCAGCTCAGAGCCGTAGACCACTGCACTATACTGCCTCCTCTATTCTAATAAGTAGAACTGGCGGTTAGTGCTGATTTTGCACTGTGACATAATTTTAAATTTTTTAAGGGTAACAAATGTGAAGTATCTTTTTAATAAAGTATAAAAATATGTATGTGTGAGTTATTTAGTTTGGCGAATATTTGTTTTATTATTTGAAAAAAGTGGGATACACTAAATGTATAGTGCAATGAACCATTGTAAAATGGGATCAAATGTGTAGCTGAAATAGTCACTGTCATCCTGTTTTCATGCTATACCACACACAGGAGAAAAAGTGACTTTAAAGTATTTTGCAGTTTCTAGGCTGCAGCTTCATACCATACACTTCATTTGTAAAAAAAAATGAAAATCATGTCACAGAGCAAAATCAGCACTAAATTCTACTTCTATCTAATAGAATGCTGGTACCTACATATATAGTTTAGCAAATACTTGAAATCTAACTGAGTGGGTTTTCTGTAAGGAAACAGCTACAGTCTTAACTAATTATAGCACTAATGATCTGGGCAATTTCTGTGCTTTTATGGTTGTGTATAGTTTGATGAAATTATAAGTTTTAAAATTAAAACACTCCAGCAAGCTAGACCTGACACACATAGAAAACAACAATAGTGAATTAGAGCTTAATTTAGTAGCAGTTTTCTTATAGAAACCACAGTTTTAGCTAGCTCTCAGGTGTCTGCTAATAGTCTAATTTAGGAAAAACTCCTAATAGCAGACAGAGGGAAGGACACACTAGGACTTAACATGCAAATCAAAACATTCTGCATAACATGTTTTTGCAAATTCTAAGAGGACCACTCCTTTAAAACTGCAAACCCAGTAAAACTATACACTGCAGCCTCTTGCTGTACTGACATGATTCAGCTGATGCAAAATACAGAGTAAGGTGGTGGGGGCAGGGTTGGAGGACAGGTCTGAATAACACCGTATACCCACCAGGAGGGACTTTCCAACTCTTGAAATGTATTTGTGAAAATGTGTGAACAGCAGAGGAATGTAAGCTGAGCTAAGGCTGTTTAAACAAGTGCTGTATAAGGATGCAGTTTCAGGCTTTTTCTTTCCTTCTAAAGCTTAAGCTCTGATGCTCCAGGCAGCTCTGATAGTCAATTGTTCCAGCATGCTAGATCCTCCTCATGCCCCTCCCACATGAACCAAAAAAAAAAAAGGTGGGGTGGATCTTTAGGAGCTTCTTGAGTGGAGGTGGGGGTGGATCTTACTCCACCCAAAAAACTAATGCTGCCTCCCACTACTCAGGTTCCAGTTCTTGTACCTCCCACTTAAGAAAGAAAATAGTGCACTGCAACCATTGATTAACATGAAAGTGTATTTATTTGACGGTGGAAAACATTTCTTGGAGGAGGGTAAGGCAGAGGAGACTATTTACACCTTCAGTCAGTTCCACGGACAGGAAACATGACATCACTCCTTTTGTACATGCAAAATGTCTGCAGGCTCCGCCTACTGCAGCCGCAATAAACAGTACAGTACTGTACTGTACTGAAGCTCTGTGGGTATTGTGTTTCTGGATGAAAAACAAGACCTTCAAACAGGTGCAGCCTGAAGCCCACAAGCCACGACTCCTTTGCCAGTCAAAAATCTTTGCCTTTGATATAGATCCCAACCAGTCGGCTTTCCAGACCACACTCAGGGCAGGCTCCCCACCCAAATAAGTATCGTGTAGTAGTTTTTTGTAAAATTTGTTTACTGAATATATCAACCAACGTACAGATTGTGACAATGATTCAATACATGCAAGTCATAATAGTGCACAGTAATACAGGTATTAGCATATGAAAGCTTACTGTAAGTTACAGCTAGGGTTAATGTATTCCACAGCTAGATCATAATAGCTAGACCACAATATCATAACTCATCTCTGTTGTACTGACCACTATACTGGAAATGTGCCCTTTTCAATGGCTCTCTCCAGAAGGGACCATATATTTTCATATAGCTCTATTAGCATTTACTCTGTATTGTGTATGTTCAATTTTTAGTCACCCATACAAATTTTTACTCCACATTGCTATGTTTGGGGGGGAAGGGGACTCTCTACTGATCCAAGTTTATGCAATAGTTTTGCAAGCATTCAACAAGGCTAGTTCCCAGAGTTTTCTGCTCCCTCGGGGAATATGAGTGTCCTGCTCGACTCTTAGCAGTAATTCTAAGGGAGTATTCACTAGGGAACATTATAAGACTTCTTGAATGATCCTGTAGATTTCATAGAAACATAGAAACACAAAAGTTGCTGGCAGATAAAGACCCTTTGGCCCATCCAGTCTGCCCATTTCCCTGCCTGCTATGCCACTGCAGACCATACACAATCTCTGGCCATCCCCACCCCTTGCTTTATTACCAAGATACCTTTTTTATCTGTCCCATGCATGCTCAAATCCCATGACTGTTTTGGTACCTACCACCTCCCCTGGGAGGCCATTCCAGGTTTCCACCACCCTCTCCGTGAAGAAGTATTTCCTCACATCCCATCTGAGCCTCCCCCCAGCTTCATAGCATGACCCCCTGTCTTAGAGTCTGTCTTTCTATGGAAAATGCTGCCTTTCTGCACCTTATGAGTACCTTCTACATACTTGAATGTTTAGATCATATCCCTTATTTCCCTTCTTTCCTCCAAAGAGTATATATTCAGTTTCCTTAGCCTCTCCTCATAGGGCTTTTGATGTAGTCCCTGCACCATTTTGGTTGCCCCCCTCTGTACTGCCTCCACCCTATGTCCTGCTGGTGGTGGGGCCTCCAGAACTGAACACAGTACCTGAGGACTGTGTTCTTACCAATGACCTGTACAGGGGGAATAGTATCTTCTTCTTCCTACTGATGATACCCCTCCCTATACACCCCAGCATTCTACTAGCCTTTCCCACCACTGTTTCACTCTGCCTGGCTACCTTCAGGTCATCAGAAATGACTACCCCAGATGATTTTCCTGTTTGGTGGTTGCCAGTACCTCCCCTTCCAATTGGTGCATAGACCCTGGGTTTCTGTGCCCTACGTGCTTGATTTTTTACTTTTTAGCATTAAAACCCAGCTGCCATGCACTTGATCATTCTTCTAACTTCCTCAAATCATACCTCATTTTGTTCACCCCCCCCGGTGTGCCCACCCTTTTGCAGATTTTGTGTTGTCCACAAACAGGTAGTTTTTTCCTTCTAGCCCTTTCACAATGTTGCTAATAAAGGAATTGAAGAGGACCAGGTCTAGTACTGACCCCAGAGACACCCCACTGCTGGTTACCCTGCCTTCTACCAAGTGGACTTCATTTACCACCACCCTCTGACTCCTGATGCTCAACTAGCTTCTTACCCGGTTAACTACTTTCTTTCCCACCCCTAGACAGGCTAGCTTGTTCACCAGTCTTCTACTGTATGTGGAATGGTGTCGAAGGCCTCCCTTCCACTTGTTTCAAGGTATTCCACTATCCTTTCTTTTAGTAGTGTTTCCATAACAATGTACACTACCGAAATCAGGCAGACAGATCTGTAATTTCCTGCCTTCTCCCTGTTCCCACCTTTTTGAAGTGGGATCACATCTGCTCTTCTCCAGTCCTTTGGAACCACCCCTGTTTCTAGCGATTAGTTGAATAAAGCTGCCAGGGGTACAGCCAGCACTTCTCTGAGCTCCTTTAGTATCCTAGGGTGAACCCCATCCTGTCCCATAGCCTTGTCCCTTTTGATTTTGCCAGTACCCTGAGGACTTTCTCCTCTGAAAAAGAACTAGTGTCTAACTCTCTACCAGTTTTCTCCTCTTCTTTATCTCTGGCCTGTAACCTATCCATTCCATTGTAAATACTGAACGAAAGTATCTATTCAGTATTTCTGCCTTTCCTTAGTCACCTTCCTCACAGACCCCACTTCACCTTTTATCCTTGTTATCTCCCCCGTTGGTCTTCGTCTTCTCACTGATCTACCTAAAGAAGGTTTTATCCCCTTTTTTTATTGATTGGGCAATATTTTCCTCTGTTTGCACCTTTGCTCACCTAACTGACTTCCCTGCCTCCCTTCATTTCTCCTGGTACTTTATCCAATGCTCCTCCTTCTGTATCTTTTTGTACTCCCTAAATGCTAGACTTTTCTCACCTACTGTTTTCTCTAGCTCCCTAAAGAACCAGAGTGGTCTCCTTTTCCTCGTACCCTTGCTGACCTGCCTTACACAGAGATTCATAGCTCTTTCAATACCCTCTTATTTTTGCCCACTGGTCCTCAACTCTTCCTAGCATCACTAGCCCTGTCAGGGTGTCTCTGAGGCACTCTCCCATTGTCTTGAAATCAGCCCTCCTGAAGTCCATGACCCTCGTCCTCATGCAGTTCAGCTCAAACTGTGTATTTATACAAAACCTCACCATACAATGGTCAGTGGCCCCCAGGTGGTCCACCACTGTGATGTCAGCAACACTGTTACCGTTCATCAGCACTAGGTCCAGCACTGGTCCCCCATGAGTGGTCTCTATTACCATTTGCCTGAGGAACACCCCCTGCAAGGAGTCCAGGATGTCCCTGCTCTTAGGAGTTGCCACAGCTGGGAGTCTCCAATCCATGTTAGGTAGATTGAAGTCTCCCACCAGCAATAACTCCCCTTATTAGCAGTCCTCTGGATTGCTTCCAGCATTTCCCCATCCACTTCTTCCATCTGTGCTAGAGGTCTGTATGTCACTCCTGTACAGATAATGGCCCCATTCCTTTTATCCAGAGTGGCCTACAGTACCTCCGGTCTCCCTGTCCCCCTTGTATTTCATTAGCCTTTATGTTGTCCCTGATATAAAGACCAACTCTCCCCCCTTCTTCCAACCTTGTCCTTCTGGAGCAGATTAAATCCTGGTACTGCCATCTCTCAGTCCTGGTTTTCAATGCACCAGGTTTCAGTGACAGCAACTAGAGCTAAGTCCTTCCCTGCCACGGTGGCCTCTAGGTCAGCAATCTTGCTGCCCAGACTTCGAACGTTTGCACACATGGCCCACCAAATCCTTTACTCTTCACTTTCAGCATACCCTTTTCTGTTCCCTACCTCATTTGTGGGGCAGTGCCAGCTAGTTTCAAACCCCCTTGCTGACCTCCATGCCTTTCCTAGCCTCATACTCCCCCTTAATCAGTTTAAATGCAGGGCCCCATTCATGTATTTTACCTGTTTACTTCTAAACACTCTAGATCCCTCCTCACTGAGGTTCAGCATGTCCTTTGCATATAGTCCTTCATCTGTCCACCTGTCCCCCCACCCCTAATGCAAATGAACCCCTGTGACTTGCACCAGTCCCCTACTAAAGCATGTTTTGGGGGCAGGTGATTGACATATTTAAGAAGTCACCCCATTCCACTTCAAACTTCAGGTGAACTGGTGAGCTGGAATTCTCAAATGTATGCACTTTTAGGGGACTAAGTTAGGTGCAAAACATGACATTTTACAGCACCTGGCATAGTTGGTTTCTTCTAGCCCCATTTTTAAAGTGGGCCACTGTTTTTTTCCATGTACTGCTAGAAATCGCATACTCAAGATCTGCACACTATTTGGGAATAATTTCAATCATTGGGGAGCAACTACTTAGAACCAGGCCATAAAGGACTGTCGGGGTCTACAATTCAAAGGGGTCCTATAAAGGAGTTACTCAATAGGGGAGCGAGACCTCCCACCACCAGACCACTCTTAGATGCAAGTTGGAGCCAGGCTTTAAAATTCTTAGATAAACAAAGAAATCCCCCTTGTGTACATTAAAATGTGTTTGGAGATCTGCAAAAAAGTGTATGAGGGCCCCCTCAAATAGCACTCCTATGGAGTTTAGGTTCAGTATGGTCCACCGTAATAATGCATTGAAATAGAAACATAGAATGTGGTAACAGATAAGGACTGCTTGGCCCACCCTATCTGTCAATTTTTCCCTACCAACAGCATCACCACATACACTGGTTGATCTCTAACTTTTTCTCCGTCTCCCCATTCCTTTTCGCTAAGATTCCCTTATGTCTATCCCATGAATTCTTGAACCCACCACTGTTTTCATCCCCACCACCTCTACTGGAAGGCTGTTCCAGGAATCCACTGCTCTTTCTGTGAAAAAGTACTTCCTCACATCTCTCCTAAATCTACCCCCCCTTCAACACTTATTGCATGTTCTTTTGTTCTTTTTTTTCCCATATACTGTTTTTCCTCCAGGAGCACTACAGGTGGCTGTTCAGCCCTGTCCCTGTTCCCCTCACCTGGCAACTGCCTGACCGGTCCACCAAGCTCATATTCCCCACTGATTGCCCCCCCATAGTCAGGTTGGGAAAAGGAGGGCTGTCCTCCCCCTACCCGGAGACCCACATCCAGATTTCTCGGGAGGTGAACTGGTGAAAGCGGAGGTAAGGGCAGGCAGGCAAGGCTTCATATAGCCTGGCACTGCTATTTTCCAGGTTTTCTCCCCGCTATGCCTGCCACGGCATAAGTGCGTGTACATGGAGATGTACACATGCTATGACTGCAGCTCCTCCCTTCATGCTGCTCAAGCTGCTGACACCACCTCTGAGTCTCCACACGGGGGCAGCCATGGCAGAGTCGACAAGGCCCCCCCCACCAGGCAGAGGAGAGCTGTCCTCCAGATTCTCTATTCTCTCTATCCCCAGCTGACCCCCAGCAACCCAAGCTCATTCCTGAACCCAGATCACCGGCATGGTGAGAGATAAGACACATTGTGCCTCAGCCCTTTACACCATGGGGCAGGCCAAATTTTCCCATGTTCTTGAGCTCCTTTTTTTCTGAAAAAAAAAACTTCCCTGTTGTACGTTATTTACCCCTATTAGGTATTTGAAGGTATCTATTATACCCTTCCTTTCTCTCCTCTCTTCCAGGGTGTACATATTGAGGTCCTCTAGTCTCTCTTTGAAGGGCTTTTGCTGCAGGCCCTGCACCATTTTAAATACTTTGCTTCTGTACCTTCTCTATCCTGTGAGGTATTTAAAGGTCTCTATCATATCCCTCCTCTACCTCCTGTCTTCCAGGGCGTACATATCGAGGTCCTTTAGTCTCTTTCTTTGTAGGGCTTTTGGTGCATACCCTGCACCATTTTAGTTGCCCTCCTCTGGACTGCTCCCACTCTGTCTATGACCTTCTGGAGATGTGGGGCTCAATTTCAAAGGTTGATGCAGGGGTTGCACAAGCTCTGCATCAAACGCACTGCTGCACTGAACATATTGCCACACCTTGCACCCAATTCACAAAGGTTGTACTCATTTGTAACACTTTACCCCCTTTATGGTGACTTGCACCAAATATTTTATGCACACCCTGTAAAAAGGTCCCGTGACTGCCACAAAATTAGACCAGTATAAATCTGGTCTAACTCACGGCATGGGGTGCACAGGATCAAGAATCTCGGTTGTCACCCCAAAAATGCCCCGGCCCGATGTGCCATCTGTTGGGCACACCCAGGGATTGCGGCATTCCTACACATTTGAGAATCGAGCCCGTGGTCTCCAGAAGTGGACACAGTACTCTAGGTGGGGTCTTACCAGCAATCTATATTAGGGCAATACCACATTCTTCCCTCTTTCTGCTGGAAATATCCCTCCTTGTGCAGCCGAGCATCCCTTTAGCCCTTCCAACTGCATCGTTGCATTGCCTGGCCATCATTAGGTCATACAATATGATTAATCTCAGATCTCTTTCCTGCTCAGTGGTCGTCAAATCCATTTCAGTCATATAATACTCTGCCCCTGGGTTTCTATGCGCTAAGTGCATTATTTTGCACATTTTCACATTAAAACTCAGCTGCCATACCTTTGACAACTCCTTGAGTTTTGTAAGGTCTCTGTTCATCATTTCCACTTCTCTGGAGTGTCCATCTTATTGCAGAGTTTGGTGTCATCCACAAAGAGGCAGACCTTACCTACCAGCTCCTCTTCAATGTAACTAATAAAGACATTAAAGAGGACCGGTCTCAGCACTGATCCCTTAGGCACCCTGCTGGTCACCCTCCTTTTCTTGGAGTGAAATCCGTTTACCACCTCCCTTTGTCACCTATTCTGTAAGCATTTTCTTACCCAGTTTATTCACTCTTAAGCTACCTGGCTTGCTGAATAGTCTCCTATGTGGAACATTGTAGAAAGTCTTACTGAAATCTAGGTATGTCACATCCACTGCTCCACCCTGATCTAATTCCCTGATCACCCATTGAAAGAGATCTGTAAGATTTGTTTGATGTGACCACCCCCCTTCCCATGAATTCATGCTGCCTCAGGTCTTGTAACCCATTGGATTCAAGATTTTCTGCAATAAACACATTGTGCCACCATTTGGTTTTAGATATTGCTATTAACTTAACTATGGGTGATAACGTTTTTGGATATGTTATATATTACGGGCCAGAATCCACACTCCTTGTGCATCAGCACTGTATGGGTTGTCCAGCTTTTGGGTAGCAAGGTCCTGCAGTGCCAGAGATAAGAACACAGTACACAAAGCTGCGCCTGCCTCTTCCTTCTTCAAGGACAACCAGGACAGTTTCTGAGAGGTGCTCACATCTGGAAGGAAGGCATGTTGGGCTGCCCAATAATAAAATTTAAAGTTTGACAGTGCACATCCCCCCCATTTCTACCAGTTACTGCAAACTAGTATTTTTGATTTGGGCAGGTTTATTGTTCCACTTAAAATGGTGAATGAGGGAATCAACAGATTTAAAGAAAACTGCAGGAACTTTCACTGGCAATGTCTAGAACAGGTATAGGCATTTTGGCAGCATACAGACTTTTATTAAATATTTTTCTGTCCCTTCTGCCATCTTGCACATTCATTCTCTAAAGATTGGAGCAGAGGTTTGTAATTATTCACAAATATGGTTGCAGCTGATCAAGTAAAGTATATTCCGAGGTACTTAATAGTGTCTACTACCTTAAGCCCAGGGGACTGTTAGCAAGATATGCCCTATTTAATTGACCCACTAGAAGAAGGTCACATTTGCTCCAGTTTACTTTAGGGCTTAATAACATATTCTGTTAGCTGCTACAGCCGCGGGCAATCCCTCAGCTGGGTTTTGTAAAAACACGAGAATATCATCAGCAAATAGAGCTAGTGTGTGTTCCTTCTGCTGCTGTCCCCCCAACAGACCCCTGATCCCAGGGTGTGCTTGCAAAGATGCCACCAGCTGCTCCAGTGTCAGTACATATAGAAGGGGGCATTAGGGTGCAACCCTGATAGGTTCCTCTAGTTAGGGGAAAGGGGATCGTAAGGCCTCCATTAATTAAGATCTGTACTTCTGAAGCCTGGTACAGTGCTCACACCCTTTGGACAAACTGGGATCCCAGTGGAAAATGTTTAAGAGTTTCAAATATGTTCCTCTACTCCAAGCTGTCAAAGGTCATTTTCACATCCAGTGTAATAATGTAAGGACCATTGTCCCATGTTTAGCTGCAGTTTTAGATGACTGGTTTATTACTTTTAGGGTCTGTCTAACATTGGTTGTACTCTGTAGACCTTTCATAAACTTGGATTGGTCCTAGTGGATTACTGCCTGCAGTATGGGCTCAAGCCTAATAGCTAATACTTTGGCCACTGTTTTACAGTCTGCCATAAGTAAAGTTATAGTTCTGTATGAGGAGCACAGGGAGAGATCCTGACCTGGCTTGAGTAGCACTGTTATCATTGCTGACCGTGAGGAGGGGAGCAACCTTTTGGTTTCCAGGCATTCAATGATCATGCTATACAGGGGGCCATGATACAAGACAGGAATGTTTTGTAAAAGTAAATTGGAAGGCCATCCAGGCCTGGGGCCTTTAACCCCTCCCCACAGTACCTTGACCACCCGCTCGACTTCTTGCTGGGTAATCAGTTGACTTAGATCATCAAACAAGGCAAGGCAAGGCAAATTTTTTTTATGTAGCACTCAATCCAAATGAGGTCTCTGAGTGCTTTACAATAAAATGCCAAGAATAAAATAGATTAAGATCTGTATAGAATAAATATGATATACTGTAGAATTACTAATGTTAGCTGCCAATAAACATTCGCTATGTTCGCAGACAGTATCATGCTCGCAAAATAATATATATAGCCAATTCAGTTTGACAGCACAATAAAAAATACATCTTTTATTTTTTACAATGAAAGAGAAAGCACATTAAAGGCTAAAGTGTCAGCACTACAATAATTACAGTGCTAAAGTGCTAAGAGCATGCAGTCTAATAAAGCAATAGCACACTGCAGTACAGACAGTAAACATCTGAAGTAAAATACAGTCAGTAATCATCTGAACTCGGCGATTACAGTACTTTGCTCAGAACTCGTACCTTGAAAAAGCAAACAAGTGACAGTCACTCTTCTTTTTATGTGGCAGTGGTGTCCAAATAAGAGAAATGTTCCTCCTTAATTCTTACCATTTTGAAACCACGTGTCACATCCTCATGCCGCAAACAGAGCTTTTCGAACGCTGTTACCAGACATTATGCATGCTTTGTTTCGATTGATGTCATGTGTACGTCCACACTCAGAGCTGATGGTGACGTACCAAGGGCTAGCTGCGCTGAGACTTCTCCTGAATACCACTCAGTAAACTCGTTTTTTAGGAAGTCTTTCAGCAATTTGTTTATACTGACATACAGTGGCTGGAGCAGATCAGTACATGAGGGAGGAATGAAAATAGGGATGATGTGGTGTTCCTCCAGGTACTGCAAAACTTGTTCTGTACTGTGTGTTTGAAAGAGATCCATTACTAACAGAGATCTCCGCTCACGGGGGAGCTTGTGTTTTAATTTGATTTCATTTATGTAGGGAACAAGAACGGATTCTATGAGAAGTAACATTGTTTCTGTGTTTGCCCAATGGTTCTCTGATTGTGTGACACACCACTTTTCTGGAAATTGGAAAGCAGGTAGGCTGTTTTTGGTCTCACCCTGGTAAATGATTTGGGGGGGCAACATTTCTCCAGATAAAGTACAGGCAAGGACAAGGGAGACCTGTCTCTTATCCCCTAACCCGGTCACCTCTACTTGCTTCAACCCACTCCCTGCCATTGTCCATTGGGAGCAAGGGACAAGTCGGACACTGGTCTCGTCTGAATTAATGAGCAGTTCGGCTGGAATCAGCTCCTGTGCCGAGGCAGTTGCAGTGTGCTATAGAAATGCAAAGCGCAGATCCTCAAAATTCTCAGGGGTCTTTCTGCCAGCTTTGGTTCCCTTTCTTTTTGTGAACCCCATTAGGTGGTGAAAGAGCCAGGACCACTGCCTTGAAAATGATAGGTTACCACCAAATTCTGAGAATGCAGCTGTGTATTTTTACAACCCCTCGGGCTATGGCCATGACAACTCTGGCATTCACAACTGCGCCTTCTCCTCTCAGACTGTGAATTATTTTTTTTAGCTCATCTTCAACTTCAGAAAGAAGAAGGGTTGATCTCCCATGGGGTTTTGTTGGTAAGCTGTGGGGAAGCAGACTAAAGTCAGGGGTTCCTCTGAGTTTGTCGTGGTAGTCTCTTTTGAAATTTCGCACGGTGGACTCATAGATTTCACCACCATGCTTTAACTTGTAGAGTCTGACTGCACTCATAACTCCACTGTCTGCCGCATGTTTCCCGATTTGAAATCGCACATCAGTGCTGTATACAGCATATTCAGAGCAGCATTTTTTGCTGGAGGGGGAGGATGCACAGTGAAGTTCTGTAATAACATTCTCGGCAACACATAGTGGAATATCAGCACTTTCCGACAGCAGCTTCGGATCATCTAGCTGCGAGAAATCCCTCTTTAATGATTTCTGCTTCATCCAGCTTATAAGAGACATTATGCAACAGTAGCAGTGGCAGGGATGACAGCTGGTAAACCGCTCCCTGACTTTAAAGAGGTGTCTAATTGGGTAATTAGTGTATTGGTGTTCTAATTGACTTCACAATGCATGCACTATCACTTCATTGATCAGTTTATAGTACCAGTGTTTTAATTAGGGATTGACTACACAACATGCACAACGTGCAACAGCTAAGATTAATTACTGCTAACAATATGCCAGGGTCGGTAGTGCTAAATTAAACAGACGCGATAGAAAGTAATTCTACAGTATAAAAAATATGAGATAACATATAAATAAGATAAGTCAGTTCCCATCAAAAGCTCTTTCAAAAAAAAAGGTCTTAAAAGAGGCTTTGAAGGCCTCCACCGAGCAGGCAGCTTGAATATTGTAGGGAACTGAGCTCCAAATGATGGGGGCTGCCACCCCGAAGACTCCATTATCTGATGACTTGAGCCTTGAGGTGGGTACCACCAATAATCCAGCTGCAGTGGAGCAGAGTGGTTGATAGTGGGACAGGAGATCTTTTAAGTAGTCGGGTCCCAGTATACGTAGGGTTTATATGTCAACAAGCCAATCTTGAAGGTGATGTGCAAATGTAAAGGCAGCCAGCACAGAGCGTACTGAACTGGAGTGATGTGATCCCACATAGAGGAACCCACCAACATCCAGGCCACAGCATTCTGCACCAGCTGCAGTCGATGCATCACATCTCCAGATAGCCCTAGGTAAAGAGTGTTACAGTAGTCCAGCCTAGTGGTGACAAAAGCATGGATAACTGTCAGCAGATTCTCATGTGCTTAGAATGTCCAGATCCTAGCAATGTTTCAAAGATGAAAAAAGGCAGACACGACAACAGACAGCACCTGGTGTTCATAGGTCAGTCTGTTGTCCAGTATAACTTCCAGGTCCCTGACCATACTCACTGTCGAAAGGGTCTAGCCAGAATAGGTAGACCAACTCCCCTATCAGCAGGCAAGCCTCCATGACCAGGCTCAATAACCATGACCTCTGTCTTACCTGGATTGAGACACAGCCAGTTGGCAGCCATACAGTCATTAACCTTGGCAAAACTGCGACTCTGCACTAAGGACACAGAAGTGTAATCAGGGGCACAGTATAGGTACAACTGGGTATCATCTGCATTGCAGTGAAACATCACGTTGTACCACCTAATGATTTCTCCTAGTGGCAGCATTTATATGGAGAATAAAATGGGAGCCAAGATTGAACCCAGACAGACCCCACAGGACAACACAGATGATCCTAAGGTAAACTTCCCCAGAACCACTCACTGTGTTCTCCCCACCAAATATGAGTGAAACTAGTGCAAACAGAGCTGGAAATGCCCAAATAGTTCCTCTGGAAATTGGTCAGCACCCCATAATCCACTGTATTGAATGCTGAGGAAAAGTCCAAGAGCACCAAAATAGTTCATTGCCCTCAGTCCCCCGCCATGAGATCATATGTGACACTGACCAGAGCAGTCTCAGTGCTCAGGTGTCAGCGTGGCTCAGTTGGTAGCACATCCGTCTCTGGACCAGAAGGTCATGAGTTCTTGTCCCTCACTGGGATTGGACTTGCACCTAAAATGCTGACATCTGAGTGCAGTATTAGGGGGCACTGTACTGCTGGAGTGTGCCACCCTTCAGATGAGACATTAAACCGAGGTCCCTTCTACCTATCCTCGTGTTATCCTGGCGGGTGTCCAGGTGGAAGTAAAAGAACCCAGGGTACTCTTTGCAAAGAGTAGGGGACATTCCCGGTGTCCTGGACAACATTCCCCTTCCCATAAACTGGTTCATGCAATTGTCCAGGCTGTGTGTGGATGTTGATGTGCGATATGGCCACCACTACACATTCAGTCACTTCACTACCAGGTCTAGCATTGATTGTTGTGTGGCAATGTCAAAATCCAGATTGGAGAGGTTCTAAGATGGACAGACACTCCAATCATTCTAGGAGCTGCTCAACCACCACCTTTGCAATAACCTTTCCTGAGACGGGAAGGTTAGAGATCAGCCTGTAATTCGTGAGAACATCAGGACACAAGGATGGGTTCTTAAGAAAGGGCCTCACCACCACCTGTTTCAAAGCTGAAGGATAGACGCCCTCGCTCAGGGACCCATTCATGAACTCCACAAAAACTGTACCCAGGAATTCAGCACAGCCTATAATTAGCCACATTGGGCCTGGGTCCTGTTCACAGTTGGTGGGACACAAGCTGCTGATCACTCAGAGGACCTCAGCTTCCGTAACCAGTCAGAACTCACCCCAGGCAGACAGATCAATGTCACCACATGACTGGCCACCCCCAGCTACATCTAGTCCACAAGAAGAGACTGGATCTGATGGTGAACACTTCGTCAGTGAAGAAACTTCCAAACTCCTCACATCTGTCTGCAGAAATGGCTCCCATGAACAGCAGACAGAGTGGATTTAACCATATGTCCATTGTAGCATGTGTAGCCTATGGTACAGTGCTCCTGAGGGGTGTGCCATGTGATCGCTCTCCATTTGCTGGATTTTTGTTTCTGTTGCCACCAAGTCTGCCTCCCATACTCTGTGCTGGTGGCTGACATATGAAATCATGAGAGCCCTTACCACTGCCTTCAAAGCCTCCCATCACATGGCATGTGTGGTTCCCCCTTCCTATTAAGATGTAAGTACTCCACCACACCATTTTTTGATGGCTTTGACATACTGTAGTTGCTATAGCAGTTCTGGATCTAGTCTCCAGACACTAGAGGTGGTGGTGGACCTCCCATTTGCAGTTGGAGATGTACAGAGGCATAGTCAGTGATCAACAGGGGCTTTTATGTTATTCACTCAAACCATACCAGGAAGTGAGGTAGACATGAAAAGCCTGTCAATTCTTGCATAAGAGGAATGAGCATGTAAAAAGAAATTATAAATTTTTCCTGAAGAATTCTCGTGTCTCCAGCTGTCTGAGAGAGCATGTGTGCTCATTAGGCTAAACAGCACTGTAACATTGTGAGACCTGGGGAATGGGCTGGATTGGATCTATCTAGCACTGTGTCCACTATGCAATTGAAGTCCCCCCCCAGCACCCTTGGCCCTGTGAAGTCAGCCATCAGCAAAGCCAGTCAGTGAAAAAAGAGGACTACTTCATATTAGGGCTATATATAGAGCATGGAGATAGTTGGCTGCCATCATGTATAGCTATGTACAATAGTGTGTAACATCCTCCCAGGGCAGTCTTGACCCATTTTACCTCCTCAGGTAATTTTGGTCTCAGCCAGACTGCAGTACCACTTGATTAGGCATCAAAGCAGGAGCCTTGCCATGTTCCTCCTCAGCTTGATGCTGTTCACTCCACTTCCTTCTCTGTCTTGTGGGTTTCCTGCATTAACAATATATCACCCTCAAGCTTCCTAACCCTATTCATCACTTGCTTCTGTTTCATCATGTTTTGTTAAGCTTACATTTCCAGGTTATGAGTTTTATTTTGTCAGCCGTGGCCTATGCTATTTGTTTCTTTAACACTGTTTTCCATCTGGTTTACCCTGCATGTGACAAGCATACACTGTATATGAAGCTCTTCACTGTTTGTGCCATCAGTACTGTAATTGTTTTCAATTTTTAAAACATGTCCCTTCCTCCTCCCCTGCCAACACTCTGTAACACCCTCCCTATAACTCCAATTTGCACAACACCCCCAACCTGTTCCAACACAAAGCTACCCCCCGTGCCCTGTCAGGTGAACCTGGGCTCAAATCAACTTCCCCTGCAAACAATTGGTGGGTTTGTGCATACATATACTGTAACACCCTACTTGGTAACTCTAAAACTTAACACACATCATGATACATCAGCAGATAATAAATCTTCCACTCCAGAAAAAGGCATGAAGATATCTAGCTTTATATCATTGCAATAACCCTTAACCAAACATTAAACAGCAAGGTAAAGCATTGCCCTTTTAGCTATGGTCAGGAAATGTCATACAGTGGGGCTGAGCAGTACCCATTGAGTGAGCAGGAGACCAGCATCTCACTAACAGTACTGGTGTCACTTTGTCTCAGTTTCCCTGCACATTACCCTGTGGTTGACCTATATACTTCTTCTGGGACCTTTTGAATCTGCAAGTGTGAGCAGAAATGCCAGTATTTAAAGAATGGTCCCAAGAATGGTCCCAGGTTAAGGGATGGATAGTGAAGATTAATAAAGGAGAGGGGAGGTGGGCAGAGGTAGACAGTGAAAAGGCAGAGATACTGAATGAATACTTTTGCTCAGTATTCACAAAAGAAGACGAGGAGGAGTTACCTAAACCAAACAGTAGAAGCACTCTGGATAGTGGGGTTGACGCCAGTCCATTTACAGAAGAAAGAGTACTGAAAGAACTCCTAAAACTCAAGGTGGACAAAGAAATGGGGCCTGATGGGATTCACCCTAGAATCCTAAAAAGAGCTAAGGGAGGACCTAGTGACACCACTAACCACACTTTTAACAAATCATGGGAAGATGGGTGGTACCTGAGGACTGGAGGAGGGCAGATGTGATTCCCCTTCACAAAAGTGGGAGCAAGGCAGAAGCAGGAAACTACAGACCTGTTAGTTTGACCTCAGTGGTGGGGAAAATGATGGAATCACTACTGAAAGAAAGAATTGTTGAGTACCTAGAGGCCAGCGTGGCACAGGACCCAAAGCAGCACGGATTCACAGCAGGATGGTCATGTCAGATGAATCTAATTGATTTCTTTGACTGGGTGACCAAAGTAATAGACCAGGGAGGGGCTGTGGATATGGCCTACCTAGACTTTAGCAAGGCACTTGACACAGTCCCGCAAAAAAGATTAATAATCAAGTTAGCCAGCATGGGAATAGGTCCCAGGGTGGTAGCCTGGGTAGCAAACTGGCTGCACAACAGGACACAGAAGGTAATAGTGAATGGAACACATTCTGAAGAAAGGGGGGTTACTAGTGGAGTACCTCAGGGCTCAGTACTGGGTCCAGTCCTCTTTAACGTCTTTATAGGTGACAATGCAGAGGGTCTGGAAGGAAAGGTATGCCTCTTTGCAGATGACACAAAGATCTGTAATGGAGTTGACACACAAGGGGGGGTTAGAAAGGATGAGAAGGGACTTGGCAAGGTTGGAGGAATGGTAAGACATATGGCAACTTAGATTCAATGCAAAGAAGTGCAAAGTAATGCACCTGGGAAATAAAAATCCAGGAGAAGAGTACACAATAGCAGGGAGGTACTAGCGACAACAATAATGGAAGGGATTCTGGGTGTAGTCATATCAGATGACCTAAAGGTGGGTAAGCAATGTGAGAAGTCAGTAAGGAGAGCCAGGGGGATACTGGGATGCATAGGGAGGGGCATCACAAGTAGAGAAAGGGAAGTGGTTATCCCTCTATACAGACAGTTGGTGAGACCCCATCTGGAGTACCGTGTGCAGTTTTGGAGGCCTCATCTACGCAAGGACATAGACAGGATGGAAGCAGTCCAGAGGAGGGCAACTAAAATGGTGCAGGGTCTACATCAGAAACCATATGAAGAGAGAGACTGAGAGATCTTAATATGTATACCCTTGATGAAAGGAGGGACGGGGGAGATGATAGAAACTTTTAAGTACCTCAAGGGAATCAACAAAGTCCAGGAGGGTAGCATCTTTCAGAAAAAGAGATGTGTAAGAACAAGGGGGCACAATTTAAAGTTAGAGGGGGGACGGCTCAGGGGTAATGTGAGGAAATTCTTATTTACGGAGAGAGAGTGGTGGATGCATGGAACCACCTTCCTGGGGAGGCTGTGGGGTCTAAAAACAGTGGTGGAATTCAAACATGCATGGGACAGACATAAGGCAATTATAGCGGGGGGTTGCAGGAAGTAGGCTGTTGGTTAACTAGAATCTTCAGCTTATCCAATAGGTAGGGAAATGGGCAGACTGGGTGGGCCAAGTGGTCCTTATCTACTGTCAAAGTCTATGTTCTATGTTCTATGTTTCTATGTTTCTATCTCCATTGATACATATAGGCCAAGAGACTATCCTGATTATTCAGGATAAGAATGAAATTGGGCTCTGGAGGTGGAGGAGTGTAGTGATGCAATGCACTCAGCCATTGACTAGGTAGCACAAGGAGGCTGCACTCCTCTCTGCAAGATCATCACATGGCATCTGGTTCCTTTTGGTAAGTGGACGTAGAAGAGGCAACTGCCTGGATACTGGTAATTTATCTCTCCGGTGTAACTGATTTGCATCCAGAATTTGTGGCCTGGACTAAAAAGAGAAAAAACAACTGAGAAGAGCAGTGGAGGTGGTGGTCCTGGAGCAGATGATCCCAGATTCCGTCCATATGGATGGTGGAAGAAATAAAGCTGAATTCATTTTAAAATGGTCACCACAGTTCTTAACACTGCAACGTTTGGTCACTAAGGTCCAGTCATAAACTAAAAGCAGTACAGAATGAAAGTTTCCTGGCAGCAGGCATCCCAGGAGTAAGTCCAGAAGGGACAAGAAAGGTCAGAAATATATGCACAGTGCTGGATGGTCAAATGGTGAAGCAGCTATAAAAATAAAACAATAAAAAATCGGCAAGGGGCCAGCCTAGTGGCACTGAGGGCTGAGGCACTGGATGTCTTACCCTGCACTACACCGGTGACCCTTGTTTTGGAATGAGCATGTGCCACTGTGGGTCAATAAGGGTGGAGGAGGTTTGAGCATCCAATGGACTGCTTTCCTCCTCTGAGGAGGAGGGTCACCAGCAGTCAGAATTCTACTGGCCCCTAGCAGCAGCTAGGGGGCAGCACACTGGTGCTGTAAGAAGGGGAGGAAATGGGGCAGATGCTTGGAGGGAGCACGTGCAGATGCATGTGTGCTCTCTCCATGTGTGTCATATCATGCCTCACCTCTGTAAGGGAGAAAATGCAGGAGAAATGGAGTGCCATGGAGGATGACAGAGGGCACCTCGCAGGCCCCGCTCCCAGCTAGCCACGGGCTGGCCACACTGGATCCGGTCTCTGGTAGGGGTTGGGGAACACTTCTGGCCCTGGGAGTAAGGTCAACTACAGATGGTAGACACTGGGGGACAGAGCTGGGGCTCCCTCCAGAGATAGGGCCATGGCACAAGAAGTATAAATCATCATTAAAAAAAAACAATTGGCAAGGAGTCTGAAGCAATGCTGGAGGAAGGAACAGAGAAAGGGGAGAGATGAATCAGTGAAACTATGATTCAGAGTATGTGTACTCAATATAGCCAGACCAGACACATTGATAGAGCAACAGGAAAACCTTTGAAAGCTAAGTATTTGAACCTTTTTTTATTTAAAGACACTGTTTTTCTGTCTACCCATTCAGAAAATTTGAACTTTTGACTGGCTTAAAAGGCAAAATATTTCAAAATCAGACATTCTTGTTGGGACTTATTAAACAACTGAAAGTTAATTTACCAGGCAGCTTTGTAAACTGAAGTTACAAAACTACTACATGTCGATGGGAGATTTACATACAGAGCTTACCAAGAGGAGACTTTCAAATTTATTTCAAAGCTCTGAAGTTAAACAATTATCACCAACTAAAAAGAATCAATATATCCTGTGCCAGTACAAATAGGGAACACCAGATTTGACTAGAAGAAAGTTCAGACAATCACAGCTACCATTTAAATATTGCTGCCACACAACAGGCTGTCCATAGGAAAAATGGGGGCAAAATCCCAAGCTAAGCCAGAAAAAGAAAGAAAACAAGGAAGAACAGCACCCAGTTTGAATAAAACAACACAGACAGACCAGGGGTCTGAGGCAAGTAACATAAATATTCTGACAGAAAACCCAGTGGCCTTTCTTGATTTAGCACAACACTTGGATGAAAAAATAGACCCAAATACTCAACAGCAAGAAGATCCAGTAACTAAAAAGGAAGAAACAGTAGGAACTAGCCAGAAAGAGAACAACATAGATACAACACCAGCATGGGCATAACAACTAATAAAAACTTTACCATACTACAAACTTCCATAGGCAAATTACAACATCTTCTGGAGTCCCTACAAAGTTTATCAGAAACAATTTCAAGCATGGATTTAAAATTGGGACAAGGGGCCAAAAGAATCAATGAACTAGAACAAAGACTTTTAAAACTAGAGGATACAGTAGTTCCTATGACAAAGGCGGTCAAAAGCTTACAGGAGCAATACAATTATGTTAAATGGAAAGTCAACGATCAGAAGAGTCACTCAATAAGGAAAAATATAAGCATTCCTGAACTGTTACCCGAATGGGAAAAAAGACTCCTCATTGAAAGATTTATTAAAGGAACTTACAGTATATCTAAATTATTGAGGTCTGAAAATTATTTACTGATAACAGACATGGGTGCATTGGCTTATACAAGGGAGGGAAGAAGGTGGTAGGAAGGCTAGACAAGCAATTGTAAAAATGCTGACATCAGAAGGAAAGGATAGAGTAATGAAAGTTTTCTTCAGAACAGGTAATTTCAAATTTAAGGAACAGTCTATCTGAAACATGATTTTTCAAAAGCGTTGAGGGAACAATGGAAACAGTTTGGGGGGTATAACAAAGGTTGTAGAAAAAAAAGGTTAAAGCTTATGTTGTTTTTCCCTCCAAACTGAAAGTACTGCTAAATAACCAAAATCTGTTTTATTGCACTGTAACTGAAGCAGTACAAGACTTGAAAGCTCTGTTTGCCAGAAATGTTTTCTACTTTCGAACAGGGATAGAAGAAAAAGAAAGAGGAACAGAAAGAAGAAACCAGAAGATTCAGGGGATATGTTTTCAGATGGGACAATACTGTAAAAATTGAAATACTAAAAAAAAGATGGTCTGGACAAATATACCATTCACAAAGTATAAATAAAAAGGTGCAGGGGTGGCCCTATTATTTAACAAGAATGTTAAAGGGAAGACAGTTGATTCAGCAATGGATACACCAGGGAGAATAGTGCTGATAAGAGCAGTTATAGAGGGGATGTGCATTATTTTTGGATCAATTTATGCCCCCTTCAGGAGTTATGAGAACTTTTTAACTGAAATAAGTAAACTCTTATTTAACTGCAATTGTAACAATATCATACGGGGGGGGGGGCTCAAATGTACATTAAATAGCACCATAGACAAAGCTTAAATGGGCTTGAAGTGGGGCAATTACAAAGCAAGGCTTTTGCAAGGATTTTTAGATACCCATAGAAACATAGAAAAATAGAATTTGATGGCAGATAAGGATCACTTGGCCCACCTAGTCTGCCCATTTCCCTACCTGATGGATAAGCTGCAGATTCTAGTTAATCAACAGCTTACTTCTTCCTATCTCCATTAGAATTACCTTATGTCTGTCCCATGCATTCTTGAATTCTCCCACTCTTCCTGACTCCACAACCTCCTCAGGAAGGCTGTTCCCATGCATCCACAACCCTCTCTGTAATAAAATACTTTCTAACATTATCTCTGAGCCATCCCCCCTCTATCTTCAAATTATGCCCCCTTGTTCTTGCACATCTCTTTTTCTGAAAGATGCTATCCTCTTGTACTTTGTTTATTGCCTTGAGATACTTGAAAGTTTCAATCATGTCCCCCCTCCTTTCCTCAAGGGTATACATATAAAGCTGCTTCAGTCACTCCTCATATATCTTCTGGTGCAGACCCTGCACCATTTTGGTTGCCCTCCTCTGAACAGCCTCCACTCTGTCTGTCTTTGCGGAGATGGGGTCTCCAGAATTGCATGCCATACTCCAGATGGGGTCTCACCAACTGTCTGTACAGAGGGATAATAACTTCCTGTTTTCTACTGTTGATGCCTCTCCCTACACATCCCAGTATCCCCCAACCCTCCCTACTGCCTTCTCACATTGCTTGCCCACCTTTAGATCAACTGATATAATTATTCCTAGGTCTTTCGGTTTTTGTTTTTGTTATTATCTCACCCCCATTGTGTACTCTTCTCCTGGGTTTTTGTTCCCCAGGTGCATTATGTTGCACTTCTTTGCATTGAATCTGAGCTGCCATATATTTGACCATTCCTCCAACCTTGCCAAGTCCCTTTTCATCCTTCCCACCCACCTTGTGTATCAACCCTGTTGCAGATCTTTGTGTCGTCTGCAAAGAGACATACTTTTCCTTCCAGGTGCTCTCTAATGTCACTTATAAAGACATTAAAGAGGACCAGTCCCAGTACCAAACCCTGCAGTACCCCACTAGTTACCCTCCTTTCTTTACTGTGGACTCTGTTTACTATTACCTTTTATGTCCTGTTGTCCAGTCAGTTTTTTCTCCAGGCTACCACCTTGGAACCCTCTCCAAGGCTGGCTAACTTGTATATTAATCTTTTGTGTGAGACTGTAATTTAATTGATTTATGGAGAGAACTACACACTAAAGAAAGGGACTATACATATTACTCAGCCAAACATAAAATGCACTTAAGATTAGACTACATCTTTATGTCCAGAGAACCCCTAATTAACAGCTTCAGGACTATGGCCAATATAGAATATTTACTTATTTCGGACCACAATTCATTTGGTTATAGTACAATATTGAAGGTAAACACCAAACAGAAAGACACATGGATATTCAATAGTTATTTATTACAGGATACCCACTTTAAACAAAGCATTACTAAAGCTATAAATAATTATATAACAGACAATTTGGTCACTCAGGATAATATTATAGGTTGCTGGTATGCACTCAAGGTTACAATAAGAGGCTTCATAATCTCAGAGGTATCATGGAAAAACAAACAAAGATTACAGACATATAGGAAAGCAGAAGAAAAACTTAAGGAATTAGAGATAACAGTCCAAAATGGAGAAACATATAAGCAATAAGAACTAAATGAACTCAAATAATTAACAGCTACAGAAATTTCAGAGGTCAAACAGAAATGGGCATAATATAGCAGGAATTGGAAAACAAATAGTGAAGTGGTTGGGAAAATGCTAGCAAAAAGAATACCAGCCCTGGAAAATGAAAAAGCAGAAATAACTTTAATTAAAAATACAGAAGGACAAGTAGTGATAGAACAAGATAAGATTGCAAAAGAATTCTCAGCATTCTTCTCCGCATTATATTCTTCTGAATGTCACCCCACAAATGCAGAAATTGCGTATTATGAAAGATATGGTCAAATTAAAATATCAGACCAGAATGCAGAAAATTTGATCCAGTCAATAACAACTCTAGAAATTACTAAAATATTGCATAATATGACTAAGGCTAAATGTTTGGGTTTGGACGGTTATACTTTGAAATTTTATTTGGCCTTTAAATCTATCATAGTGCCCTGTTAGACAAGTTGTACAACCAAATACAAAAAACACATAAAATCCTTGATTCCTTTTCGAGGGCCTATATTTCATTAATACCAAAACAAGAAAAGAACAGCAGTAAAGGGGAAAATTATAGACCAGTGGCTATTCTTAATGTAGACTATAAAATATACACTGAAATATTAAACTACAGGATATTATCACTGTTAAATAAAATTATACATAATAACCAGACAGGATTTATACCACAGAGAACCATTCAGTCATAAGATACAGATCATCATTGAATATCTCACAATATCAAAAACACCAACTTTTTTTTGGCTTTAGATGCTGCTAAAGCTTTTGACATGCTGGAGTGGAATATTTCTATGGGGCACTAAGAATTTTTAATTTTCTAGATACATTTATAAAATATATAAAATCCATTTACAGCAAACCTCTAGCACAAATAAAGGTAAATAACACCTTTTCAGATCCTATGGTGCTCTATAGAGGAGTGAGGCAGGGATGCCTCCTGTCACCCTCCTTGTTCATTATTGATTTGGAATTATTACTCAGTGAAATAAGGGCAAACAGCCAAATAAAAGGGGTTAAAGTTGACACTCAAGAGACCAAACTTAATGCATATGCGGATGATGTATTACTTTTATGACAAGCTCTGGAGAAAAGTTTACAAGAAATAAAAAAAAACTGAACAGATTTTCAAACACTGCAAAGTATAAAATAAATAAAAACAAACTGAAAATGATTGTGTTCAGTACTGACTAGCCTGAGAACTTACAAAAAATTACGAAGGCATCTATACAGGAGAAAGGAATGAAATACTTAGGAATCAATATACAGTAAATACAACGTTAGAATCATTCTATACATTGAACCACAAAGAACTATATGATTCTTTAAAGGATAGATTTTTAGGGTGGAGTAACATTCTATTGTCAATTTGGGGTAAGATCCAGATCATTAAGACGGTTGCAATTTCTTTTCTATGATATAGGTTACAAACTATTCTAACTCCAATATCTCCCATACAGTTTAAACAGATTAACAAACTGTTCCAGAAATTTATCTGGAACAACAAACCAGCCAAAATTTAAAGGCACAGATTGCTGTATGTTTGTCTAAAGACTAGGAGGTCTGGCCTGTTCAGACAATGATGTATACTATGTGGCCATTTTGGTGAAGCTGGCAAATAAATGGGCATTGGATGAAGGCAAAAGTACGGGTTATGAAACTGCAAACCTAATGGCAAAAAAATAGTACAAGGAGACAATTGAAGGGCTTGCCAGTAATTATGGGGGGAAGAGCTCCTCCCCTCAGCCTATTTAAATCAAGCAGATGCCTTCCACTCTGCTTAGAGTGAGTCGCACTCATTCCTGTGTCGTCCCTACTCTGTGGCTGCCCATTTGTTTGTTTTTTTTACCCACCCATTCTGTCATTTGTTTGGTTTCTTCGTTTCTTCCCCCCCATTTGTTTTCTTTCTTACTTTGCAAGTTTCCCTTCTCCCTGCTTTATATTTCTCCATGTTTCCTTGTTCCCCCCCATTTGTTCTCTTTCCTATTGTCTTGCTCTGACCCGTTCTTCCTGTTACCGTGTTTCTCTCTGCTTTTGCTTTCGCCTTTGTTCCTCTTACTGTCTCCTTTCGGGCAGCCCGGCTTCAGGCTTAGTCAGTCACCACTTTACTTTTCCTCATGTTCGTTGGGTTCATTTCCTCACTGCCATGCTGTCTACCTGCTTCTCGGCAGTTTAACCTCCACTGCCTTCCCTTCAGTTGCTGCCTGCCCGACTAGCCACCTGTGGATTTATGCTCAGCCAGGACACTCCTCGCTTCTCCTACTTGCACCTGCCTGCTAGTCTTATGTACTGCTCTGCTCATCTTCAAGTCCCGAGTTACCTGTGCAACCTGCGCACTCCTGCTGGGCGCTTTCCTTGGATCATTCTGCTCTTTCCTCTCAGCCTTTTCCCTGCTATTGGACATGATGGATAGTCGCTCCTTCTGGGAAGCACTGTGGACTCAGATCTCGGAGTATGGGACATAGCACCATGCAGCTGTTAGCTCTGCCTACAAGGTACCTCCTCTTGCCTTGTGCTGGTTTGTTTTTGGGCTAATTCTCCTTTATCTATAGCTCGGTACATCAAGAAGTCGGCTCCTCCACTGCCTTTCCTTCTGCCTTCGGCGATTTAACCTTCAGTCCTGGTTTCATCCGTGCCTCCATACATTTCCACCCTGCCTCATGCGTTAAGAAAACAGCATCCACATTTCGGGATGAAGGATCATACTAGGGGACTTTTAATACCTGCGTGCTATCTGTTCAGCAGGTGGATTGTCTCTGCTGCTTAGCATGCAATCCATTCATTGTGGACCGTCAATGTAGCCTTATATTAGCACTATTTGCTTTAATTCCCACTATTTCTCTGTGGACACATCCGATTTCGGAGGGTCAAGGTGCGCTTGGGTAGCGCAGTTTTGCAGTCTCTGATCGCCAAGGACAGTTGAGTGGTATGCATGCTTCTCCCCCTTCCCTGTGCTCAGCGCTCTGTATTGGCTAGATGTTTCCTTCCCTCACTCGTTTGCTGGTTATTCTTTATTCTTCATTTATGGACTGTTTGTGTCTCATTCTAGCCATTCCTAGGACTTACAAGCTTTGTTCAGGCTCAATGCCGTGGTCTCGAGAGGGGAATTCATCCCTTCCTTGTTGTCCAGATGACCTATGGCCCTCAACTCCTGCGCCACTCCTTCCTGCCTCAGCCTCCATCCATTCTTCCCTAAATGGCTTCTGCATGACTTCTATGGTTCCTCAGACCTTATCCTTAAGTGAGTTTCTGGATTTCCATTCGGCTCCTCGACCATGCCTACTGCGCCTCCTTCATGATTGCACCTTTGTCTCAATCATCGGATACCAGAATTCTAGATGTTCATTGCCTTGGCAGGATGCCTACTCTTCTGGCTGGATCTTCGCTGCACTCCCTACCGTCCTCGATCTACAGGATTCCTTGGTCTACAACAGTGTTTTGCTTTATCAGTCCGCTTTCCAGTTTCATTGCTACTTTGCACTTCATTGGCTCAAGCTCCTACCTCCAGTGCATTCCTCCTTCTCCTTTGCCCATTTCGCTCAGTTCAGGGCATGGAGATTCCTAGCCTATATGACTTGACTTGCCCTCGGGCTGGGAGGTTCCTATTGCTACTTTGCCTGCTCTCTCAGCTCAGGCCTGGAAATTCACAGCTTTTACAATCTGCCTTCGCCCCTCGGGCTGGGAGATTTACCTACTTCTATATGCCAGCCTCATTCAGCTCGGGGCATGGAGATTCTCACCTCTACGACCTGCCTTCACCCTTTGGGCTGGGAAGTTGTCTACTAATCTACTGCTTCTTCGACCTGCCTTCGCCCTTCGGGCTGGGGGGGTTCACCTACTTCTACTCTTACCTGCTCGTTCTGCTCAGGCCTGGAGATTCACAGCTTTTATGACCTGCCTTCGGGCTGGGAGGTTTCTTGTTTCTGCTCTTTTGCTGTGCCCTGCTCAAGGCCTGGAGATCCTCACTTTCTATTATGCGACTACTTGCTGCTGTGTCGGCCACCCAGAAGCTCCTTTCCTGGATTTCATCTGTTGTTTCTTCTTCATCATGTGTTCTTGGATGTTTTGCCCTGCTGCCTCAGCTGTGGAATTACTGCTGCTTCCCTTTCCAGGATTTGGTTGGCATCTCCTGCAGACTTTCATTATCATACTTGTGCTCTACCGAATTCAGACCTGTGACAATGCTGCTTCATTGGATTCAGCCTCTTCAGTTATCTCCATCTAGGACTCTTCAGGTCTCGTCTGGTTTTCATGCCTCAAACTTTGCATACCTTCAGTTCTCGATGTTATTCCTCTCTCTCCAGTTGCCATATCTCAGCCTCAGTCTCTACCAAGTGATTACATACCTCTCCAGCTCATGGATTCCTGCGCATCGTCGAGGGACTATCTACCACGCTCGATTTCTGTCAGCAGACATTCCTGGGTCTGGCTGTCCTTCCCTTACTGGAATCAGATGCCTCTCTCCTATCTCACCAGCTATCAGTTCAGCTACACTTTCTTCAAGGGCTGGTTGCCACGTCCTGTTCCTTCTCATCTGCCTACGTTGGGCAATCCTGCTCCTACCACCTCTCACTTTGGATTAGCAGTCCACCTGACTTGCTTACTTTGGGCTCACTATATTCTACTGCTTGGATGCTTCATAACCTCGCACCAGAGTCTCCGATTATCCTCTACAGCCTGCCATTATTCCAGCTCAGCTCTAAAGCCATTGCTTTATATCAATTCCTAAAGACTATACTTTGCTTATCAGAACTGGATTTGTCACTCGATAGCCTGGCTTCAAGCATTCTCTCATTTCTCATACTATACAAGCCCTCTATTATTAGAAACCTGGAAGTCATACTACTTCTGTTCGTCCTGCCTCATTGACGTCAAAGCTTGGATGCAACTATCTGCTTCTGGTCTCCTGTATCGAGTTCGTCAGTCATCAACTTCATCTCCACTATCATTCAATTCCATGGATAATGGCCTCTATCAACTGAAGTATGGAAGACGGTCCTTCGATATATCCAGTCTCCATCATTCCGAATTGTACATGGATTCTCAGACTCAGAGTTTATTAGGAGGAAATTACATCACTGGACATTTACAATTCAGTTCTCACTTAAGCTCCATTTATCTGGATTGAATTCTACAAATTAGAATTCAGATTAGCTGATTAATTTAGTTTAATTAGGATATCTCTCCTTTAGTATGCCCAGAAGGACAGGCAGGTCAGTAGCCATGGGTCCTCAGAGGTTTCCCCTAAGGGGGTTTTTCCTCTCCTGAGTGCTACTGGTCACACTCTCCGGAGTTGGAGAAGGTGATCGTCTATTTCTATCATTATTAGGTGTTGTCATGCACGACTTCTTCAGCATTCAGTTACAGAACAATCGTTAATATTATCTATTCTTTTTGGGGCTTTCATAATTCTAAACCAAGCTTCCTACAGGTGGGATACAGAGAAAGGCCAAAACCATCAAATATTATCAATCAACTCAAATTCAAGCATCCAAGTACCTAAGCGCAAATCATTCTATACTACTACCTAGTAAACATTGACCTTATAATGCTGGCCTCTGTGTCCAACAACCATCTTCATTTAACTATATGTTACATAAGCACTAAGCTATGAACCACACATAATTGAAGGGCTTGCCAGTAATTATGTGGGGGAAGAGCACCTCCTCTCAGCCTATTTAAATTAAGCAGATGCCTTCTGCTCTGCTTAGAGCGAGTTGCACTCACCCACCATCCTCCCCGACACCTCCTCCTTCTGCGGCACTCTTATCCCACTGGGGGGGTTCATAATTCTAAACCAAGCTTCCTTCCTACAGGTGGGATACAGAGAAAGGCCAAAACCATCAAATATTATCAATCGACTGAAATTCAAGCATCCAAGTACCTAAGCACAAATCATTCTAGACTACTACCTAGTAAACATTGTCCTCATAATGCTGGCCTTTGTATCCAACAACCATCTTCATTTAACTATATGTTACATAAGCACTGAGCTATGAACCACACATAATAGATATAAAGCAGATTTTATTTACAGCAAAGAAGTTGATAAAAATCCAAGAGCATTATAACTAAGAACATGGGCAAGGTGATTGCCAGGTTCACCAAGACTAAATGGGCAACACACATATCACCAATGAACATAATTTGGCAAAATCCCAATTTCAGAATTGATGGAAAGATGCTGGACAATAAGATTTAGAAAAGTAAAGGAATAAGAAAGTGGCCAGATTTTTACTACAAAGGTATCAAATTAAAGTGGGAACAATTCAGAGAAAATTTCCTATTAAATAACCATCAGTACTACAGCCATTGGGAAAGAGCTCACAGCAATAAAGAAATAGAGATGGAATTGCAAACCATTATGGAGAGTAAGTCAAAAAAATTATATGCATGGTTAACAAATTTGTTACATAAACCATTTAAAGAGTTATATAAGACACCATTTTTGAAATGGGAAAAACAACTTGATCAAACATTTTCAGAACAGCAGTGGGTGCTAGCATGTAACTCAATTTCAAAATACAAGGTCACTAGTGACAGTGCCATACAATACAAGATTCTAAATAAAGTGTATTATTTGCCATACAGGTTACACAAGACAAATCCAGGAATTTCAGATACCAGTTGGTACTGTGGCTCGGCAGAGGCAAATATTACATTATTGTAAAGCACACTAAATCAAAATGAGAAGTGCACTAAAACAAATAAAATTTGATTGATTGATCTATTCTGGGCATGCATGATCCTGAACACATCTGCAAATGGGTTACTTACAGTTTTGGACTGTTACTGTGATGTGGACAACATACGGATTTATGGTGCCTGTACTGTTTCTCTCATCAACCAGTGACCCTCTGTTGCAGCATTTTCAGCACCGAACTCCTTTGTGGCCTGTGGGCTGACAAAAAAAAAACTGAAGAAGACATCCAGGTGAGTAATCCAAAGTCAGGATGGGTAAAGATGAGCAAATTTCCATCTCCACACATGTCACTGGAAATACCACCAACAGCTTAATCTGGTTCAAGGTCAGTTGACACTCATCTGTGTGTGGGAGGATCAAGGGGTAGAAGGGGCAGCTACAAGCAAACTCGATAGACCGTGTGGCCTGTTTCTGTTGGCAAGTAGTAAGTAAGTAAGACAGCAAACTCAAAAATAAAATCAGAAATGGCAGAGTAGGTTGCATTTCTGTGGTCAGCACCACTGTTTTAGTGGATTCACCTGGCTAGCCACAGCCCAGAGTGTGGAGGTATGTGACTTAGTGGAAGTAGGGGTGCTCCCTTTTTACTGTCCAGCCTGACTATTACAGATACAGTGAACTCCCAACCTGTGGTGAAACCCAAACCAACCTCTGCTATGTTACATCAGTCACAAGCCATAGCTGATGAAAGATACCACAAAGCCAGTTTTTCCCCTTTGCAAAGTAAATAATACATTCTGGATTCTTTGGGAAGAGCCACTGATAGACTGACCTCATGGACTGAAAAGCGTGACCAGAGAATTAATACATTGAATCAAAAAAACATATTTTACCCTAAAAAAGTTTAACAACTGAAAATAAGGGGGAAGCTGAGGAGAACAAGCCTAATGAGCATATTGTTAAATGTGAAGAGATGGAAAAGTGAAGACTTTTGAGGTTATAGTACAGGGAGTTATAGATGAAAATTGGAAGCTAATGAAAATTAATTACGATACCAAAATATTAGGTTAGTGAGAATTCTTGAATCGTTTAGTGCTGATTTTCACAATACTCAAGATCTAGTGAAAGAAGTTCTTGTGTCTACTTTTCACCCCCCGCAAGACAACTCCCCATTGTTGGCTTATGTTTTCAGAGTGCCTAAAAAGAACCAAGAAGCAAGCACAGCAATAAATATAACTATTCAGGAAACCTTTGTCTTTGGCACAGGTTGGGATTATATTTTCTAGGTTGCTAAACTTTGTGGCACTTTGGAATACAAATCAAACAGTTACTATATTTTTCTGGAGTTTTGCTTAAAAATTTAGCAATGGCACTGCATTCCTGGCTTACAAGCAAGACATATTGGAGATTGGAGCTTAATTCTCCCTGCTCCCTTCATCTAAAAGTCAAATCAGTAGAAGATAGAAAAATCAACATCTTTTTTGAGACTGATGAACTGGTCGCATTTCTTCATTTGGAGTAAGAGATGTCTGGCACACCCATTGGATCAGACGTAGACATGATGGAAAATTTGGAGATGGACTCGTGAATGGTGACGTGAGAACAATGTGTTAATGCAATGTTAATGTTTCTTTTTACACTTTAGTTTGCTGTGTTATGGCTGATTCTTTATTTTGTTCTTGTATAACATGTTTTGGGTGAGTACCGCCATGAAGATGGGAGGTAAAGTATCAAGGAAATACAGCTTTGAAAACACAAAAGGTTGCAGTTGCTAGAGAGTGTGAGGGTTTAATAAATATTACATTTTATTTCTTGTTTCCTTCTATTTGTCATGATCTAGATATCATCTCACATGTTTATTTTTGAATTAGACCTCACTATGAGACAACACTGAATGTTCTGTAACAATGTAAACTGTGTCAGTAGGACCTCGTGTACATATTTGCAATTATGATTTTAACAAAGCCCTGTATACCACAAAGCTCTAATACATGTATGGTAAATGCTAAAAAACTTAATTGCTGTAAATTTCTTTGCAACCATTGTATTAACTAATAACATTATTTTAAAACCAATTTATGTTATTGAGAAACAGTTATAATTCAAATTTTTTTATATAGTTCTGTCCAGCAGTTGTATGATTCCTTATAGTAGCTCACATTTTATTTAAAGAGGAGCAGATGTTATGAATGAGATATCACATATTTTCTCTCTACTGCTTTAGTGATGAAAAGAAGGTGAACCAAGATGGCTGCATGCTAAGAGACTGTGGAGGAGTCTCATAAGCAGGAGCAGAGAGTAGCTTTTATATATTTTAGTAAAGGTATGCCACCGTTGCCTCAATAGTTTTTAAACTCTCTGCATTTTCCAGGCTTTCTTGTGCCATCTGGTTCCCAGCATTTTTCTCCCTTCTTCTGCTCATTTCTCCATAGGAAGAACCAGAGTGGAGTCCCAGTGGTGGGCGGGGAGCCCCGGTACCCGCAGTGGGCGAGCCATCCTGCGGAGGGTTGTGGAGCTATGGAAAACACCATAAGAGAACTCCTTGTTGCCTTTGAAATTCATCTTTGAAATTTGTCCAAGGGATCCACTGAAATGGCTGCATTAACTGATTGAGCCATTCTTCTACACAAAAAAGCTTCAAAGGACTATCCCTTGATTCATGAAGTCTGTGGTTTTCTATTTTTACTTCTGTTTTTATTCTATATATTTACACTTTTTTTAAGCTCTTTGGTGGCTAGCTTTAGCTTCAGCTTGGTTTAATAATTAATCATGCTTTTTTAAGATTTTAAGACTTTTTTAGATCCTTTTCTCTGATGCATTTAAATAAACACTGGCTCAATCACAGGCAGCAGGGTTTAATAGGGAAACAGCAATACTGTTAGACTGTCTAAATCAGTTTTTTTAGCTTAAATTGATTTTAATTACCCTTTTATTGCTTGACTTCATAGCGTATGCTATCAAGTGTTTGGATAACTTCAAATTCCAAATCCCATACCTGTATTCTTGCAGTAAGTATAAAGTCCATTGGCTTGTTGAGGCTAAATGATTGGAGCCAGTGTTAAGTGTTAAGTAGCAACAATGTCAGTAGCTAATGCCTGATACAGATTTTGCTATTTACTCAGTCATCTAAAGTAAAGTGCCACCAAATTACCCGACTGTATAGTCATCTCATTTGGCATAATAACGCACGCAAAGCTGATTTACCCTAGTTTTACCCAGTTTCAGCTCTATTCAGTTTTACTTAAAGTTTCACTTACATTGCTAGCTCATTAAATTGCCCAAACCCTCACCCTGACATAGAAGCTTTCTCGCAAGCAGCTGATAGAACGCGAGCTGGTTGGGTCGGGTCTGGCCTGCTCTGTTCCATTATTTACCATTGTTTGCACCACTGTTTATGCTTTTTTTTGCTGTTCATGCTGGGTTACCTTAAAAATAATTAAGTAAAAGGCACTTCTATTCTGATATCAGCTGTAAATGATCTAGCTATTCAAGCTATCAATCTATGAATTAATGGTGAATCAGAGGTGTCTCAAGCAAGTGCTAGCAATAAGCAGGAGTACAAGCAAGCATTTTTTCCTTTTCCTATTATACCATTCTCTTATCTTTCAGAAGGGGTTGAGCAGTCAATCGAGGTTTTTTGAGGTCTTTGGATGCTGTTACACAGAGTAAGTGTCAGTGCTAAACTGTGCCTTATAACGTCGCACTATACATGTCTTAACTGTTATGCTGCATTCTGCATAGTTGCATACCTTAGCTGGAGCTGTGAGACCCTTCTGTCTGGTAGTTATTAAGGCTATAGTGACTATTGTTGGTGACATTTTTTATTTATTTCAGAATCTAGCTATGTTCATGGCTGTATGTTAATTCCTCTCATTATCTTCTTTACAGTATATTTTAGAACTCCTTTCCACCAACGATCGAGAAACTGTAATTAAATTTAAAAAATATATACATACATATATATATATATATATATATATATATATATATATATATATATATATATATATAAATACTTGCAAAATTAAGGTAAAGCCTAAACCGCTAGAGTATTACACCCTGTGATGAACTCGTGGAATTTCCAGCTGTTTCTTTGGAATTGCTTTTTCCTTCCCCAAATATATCATAATACTGCTTGAAAAATGCCAGCAACAACTCATAGTAAGAATTCAAACCCCACCACTCCCTCTGGCAGAAAGGGCTTGAGCATCCCAGATCACAGAGCAGGGGGAGGGGTGAAGTCAAAAGGGCTTCTCTTATTAAATTCTGTAGCAATGAAGCAACTGGGAAAAAATCAAAAAAGATTAAACAAAAAGGGTTACAGCCTAAATAAGACTGACAAACATCTAATAGAAGAAATGATTACCAAAAATAAAGATTTACAGTTAGTTTCTATACCTAACCTAGTTACTAACAACGGGGGTGACATCAGAACATTTTTTAGCTCTTTAATTCAAGATAAAAAAAAGACAAAACTGAAACACATGCACTTAAAGGACATAATGAAGGAGACACTAGGGATACAAAAATAGACTTTTCACAAATATTTCATAACCTCTCAGCCCTGGATTTGGAGGTTCAATCCATAAGAGAATCTCTCCAAATAGAAGAGGCTATAAAAGAAAATGTGGGTATTGACACCCCATTACCCTTTCAAGCAGCTAAAAATCATTACCCCAGTGACAAAAATAGCCCCAATAGTGGGGCTAGTTCCAAACTGAAACACAAGAAGTCCCAGAATATTTCCCAGGGGCAAGTGACCAGAAATTATAGTACAAGTTCTTGGACAATGAGTCCTGAGGGTCAGGAAAACTCACCTTACAGAGATATTGAGGGAATATCAAGAGAGCTTTTAGCAGCACTAAGGGACCCAGTTAAAGCCAATGTCTTGATATTTAAACAAGTATTAGAACTCAGGCATGATGTTTCATTCATCAAAGGGGTGTGCTTAGAAAACAGGATGAAACTACAGTTAATGGAGAACAAATTAGTTAATAGAGACCATAGAATAGGCATAACAAACAAGAAACTAGACACCCAACATAGCTCCTCTGGTAATACTGCAAGGGCCACTAATGAACCCTGTACTATACATCTGAATATGGAGGAGAGCAAATGGAATAGCCCATCAAAACAAGAAGGGATAGCCCTAAGGGATTCATTAGGAGCAAATCACTGCAGTCTCAGCAGTGAAAATGAATGCATTATGCTCCTGGAAGTTGAATTAAGGGACAGTAGCACTTGTAGAACATTAGCCCTTAATCATTCATATTTGTGGTGTAAGAGAAAATTACAGGAAGCACATGAAAATGAGGATAAGGGTTCTAGAAAGACATGTACCTCCAAAAAACCAAAGAAAATGGAAAACTCCAGACCAGACAATGCCTTAGACACCCCTTATCCCCTTAAAGAAAAAAAGGATAGAAATAAAAAGGTCAAAAACAAAATGATCAATGAGGTATCACCAGAAGAGAGCAGGAATACCACCAACATGAAATTCAAGCCCAAATTAAAAAGCACCATCAGAAATCAGAGGAAAACAGGTAAAATGTCCAATAAGAGCAGAAACCCAAAGGAAAATAAGTCCAAAGATTCAATTAATTTAGACAAACAAAAATTAGAGGAAGTACCAAGAAGGGCAAACATAGAAAACTTGACACAAAACTGTAATAATTCAGATACAGCGGACTCAAAGGATTTAAAGGAGGGTAGCACTGACACTGATTCAAAGATGGCAACAGGTATTAAAAAAATGATGTTCACAAGAATGAAGAGAACCCACTTAGGAACAATGTTAACATTGAATCCTTCTTGTTAAAAACTCTGGGTTCTGATTTCGTATTGCTCCTTTTCAGGGTATCCTGTATGCCAAGTGAAATACAAGAAAACCTAACAGAAACAATATCTGCATTACTGTCTTCCTTACTGAAAGGTTGTAGCATATTAAAAGACTCAATCAGCATCATAAGACCCCTGATGAAAACTGATCTGGTCTTGGTGGTGACCAATCAATTCTACATTCTAAAAGCCATATCACTTAAAGCAACAACAAACCTAGAGGGTATGGGTATTATGGTGGGTGAAGTCACCACATTAAGTGACCTTTTCCCAGAATTCCACACAAATCAAAACTGCCCAGGGGATAGTAAAGAGAACACAGCAATTTCTGTCTTTGGACTGAAATTTCCATCAAGAGACTTCAGATCAAATGTAAGGGGCAAACTGACTGATTTTTTCAACATATATTTGGACATTAGCATAAGTAACCATAATATAGGGAAAACAATAAAACTTGAGTCAGACAGACAAATAATGTTTTATGTTAATGACACCTCTATAATCAAGGAGTTAGTGAAGAAACAAAGCACATCAGACAACCTTGGAATTCATTTTGTTATAGAAAATGAGGATGTTTTTGCTCAGATAAATCAGGGTAGATCTTATACAACCTCAAAAACCTGGGACTCTCTCATAGAAATATTGAACAAATTTGAGCTTTTAGCAACTCCAGATCAATGACAGTCCAAGCTGGACTGCAGGGGAAGGAGATCACGGACTCATGGCATAACTCAAATGGCATCTGGGGATGAAAATTCTGATGATGGCTATGCTAAAGTAATAATCTTGGATAACAATTTACTTAAAATATTATCATGGAATCCCTCAGGCTTGAACTCAAAAATAGGAGACCCAGAAACATGTAATTACTTAAATCAATTTCCTATAATTGGCATCCAGGAAACCTGGGCACTAGGAAATCTCCTCCTGAGTGGCTACATGGCATACTGTAAAAAAGCAATAAGAAATAAAAAATTTAGGAGGGGTACTGGAGGATTGGCCATATTCATAAGGTTAAACAATAACATCACAACAGAAGAAATCACCATCCCTAGTCACAGCATCTTGGCAGTAAAAAATAATAGGACAATCTTCCAAACAGGCATGGTTTATTATAAATGTTTACTCTCACCCTTCAGGAAGCCAATAAGGAGACCCTAATTTTCTACACACATTAGAAAAATTAATCGACAACATTCAAATAGATTACCCTACAGCCAATATAGTGACTTTTGGAGATTTTAATTCAAGGTTAGGCTCACTGAATGGCTGCTCTGAAGACTTGTCAGAAGCTCTAACGACTCTTTCACATCCATCCCTGACCATAAAAAGGAATTCTAGAGACCAAATCACCAATAAAAGAGGAGTAGTGCAACACAGAACAATGTGCAGGAATAACATGTTGCTCCTGAATGGCCGGTCAATTAATGACCCCGAAGGAGAATATTCCTTCATGGTAGCAAAGGGGTCATCATTAATAGATTATATGTGGATAAACCACAATCTACTTAACGAGAGTATGTCTTTTAATCTAGCACCCAGAGCAGGAAGTGAGCACAATGCCCTGGAACTAGAAATTGGGCACAGGGACTTCAACATAGACAATGAAACTATGGCCCCTCAAGTAATAGCTAAGAGAAGGGGTATTGAATGGAGTGCTATCATCAGTGATAATTTTACAGATTTATTAGAGAGCAGAGGGATAATGTTAAAATTAGCTTTATTGGCCAACCAACCCATGGGTCCTTCAGTAATCCTTGAATTTAATTCTATCACAAACATGATAGCCAATATAATAACAAAAGCAGTAGCTATAAAAAAAATCAAGGGCCAAAAATGGTACAATAAGGACTGCCAGGCTGCAAGGAAAATATTAAATAAAACATTCAGAACTTTAAAACAGTCTCCAAACAAGGGCAATAACAAGCTAATGAACAAAGCCAGAAAAGAATACAGGGAGATCCTGGACAGGAATAAACAGAAATACACTAAGCAATTATAGAAGGAACTCCATAATGCAGTCTGCACTACAGACAACAAAGCATTCTGGGACATTGCAAGCACTGGAATGGGTCATCACTCCTGAATTAACACACACATTGAACCAGACATCTGGGTAAAACATTATTAGCACCAGTTTTGCAGGGAAGATTCTATCTTTCCGGCCTGACAGAATTCAAATATGAGGGCAGGAAATATTGCCCAGATATCGAGATTACACAAAATGAGCTAGAAGGAGCCATAGACTCATTTCATAAAAGAAATGCACCAGGGCCAGATGGGGTCCCATTAGATGTAATAACCAGAACTAAATTATACTGGATTCCTTTTCTACTTAAATTTTACAATTATATTTGGAGTTCAGGGGACATTCCCAAAAGTTGGAACTTAAACATCATTGTACCAATTTTTAAGAAGGGTGATAAAAAGGACCCCAGCTGCTACAGACCTATCAGCCTCCTGGATACTCTAGGGAAGGTCTTCACTAAAAGTTTGAATAACAGATTGATGTCATGGGCAGAAAGAAACAAAATAATAGATGAAGCACAGGCAGGATTCACAGAAATCACTCCACAATAGATCAGATTTCTGTACTAACCCACTTGATTCATAAATATAGGATTGTGAAAAAACAAAAAATATTCTGCACGTTCATAGACCTTAAAACTGCCTTTGATAGGGTCAACAGGCCACTACTATGGGATAGACTTGGAGATTCGGGGGTTGATCCATCACTACTTGAGATGATCAGACTTCTGCACCAAGACAACTATACCAGTATCAGACATGGCTACTCTGGGGAATTAAGCCCTTGGTTTTTAAACAATACCGGGGTTAAGCAAGGCTGCACACTAGCCCCAATACTGTTCAATCTTTATTTTGGCACAGTTCTGAAAGAAATGTACAATCCTGATTTCCATCTACCCAAAATTGGGTCGAGAATGGTCTCACTTTTAGCATATGCAGATGATGTTGTACTTCTTTCACTTAGCCACTTGGACATGTGCAGAAGTATTAGGAAATTCCAACTTGAATGCAAAAATGCTGATCTATCAGTTAACCATGATAAAACAAAGGTACTTGTGTTTGGGGGAAATAAGAGAGGCCACAGTTACTATATGAACTCCTCCAAGACTGAGGTAGTAAAAGAGTTTTGTTACCTAGGACTCACAGTGAGCCAAACTGGATCCTGGAAAGCCCATTTAAAAAGTATCAAAAGCAAACTGGAGTGCTTTCTCCCAATCATCTTAGCATTCTCATACAAACATGGGGGACAATCAGTTGATGGGATACTAAGAGTTGCAAGAGCCAAAATCACAAGTCAGATTCTCTATGGAGCTGAAATATGGGGCTAGAAATTAAGAGTCTAAGGACCTTGGATTAAACAAATTCTATAAAAAAATATTAGGACTCCCAAATAGCATCCCCTCTACCCCGGTCAGGGCTGAGATTGAAGAACAATCTATAGAGTGCACCTGTGCACAGAGACAAATCAGCTACTGGATCAAGACATTTAGGATGCCCCCTGACAGATTACCACGCCTGTGCTTGGAAGAGGCTACTCTATACTCTCAATCTAATACTGTTTTCCCTAGTATGAAACATAGAAACATAGACTTTGATGGCAGATAAGGACTGCTTGGCCCACCTAGTCTGCCAATTTCCCTACCTACAGGATAGGCCGCAGATCCTAGTTAACCAATGGCCTATTTCTTCTTACCCCCCACAAGAACTGCCTTATGTCTGTCCCATGCATTCTTGAATTCTCCCACAGTTTTAGACCCCACAACCTCCTCAGGAAGGCTGTTCCATGCATCCACTACCCTCTCTGTGAAAAAATACTTCCTCACATTGCCCCGGAACTGTCCCCCCTCTATCTTTAAATTGTGTCCCCTTGTTCTTGCATGTCTCTTTTTCTGAAAAATGCTACTCTCTTGGACTTTGTTGATTCCACTGAGGTACTTAAAAGTTTATATCATATCCCCCCTCTCCCTTCTTTCCTCAAGGGTATACATATTAAGCTCCCTTAGTCTCTCCTCGTATAGCTTCTCTTGCAGACCCTGCACCATTTTAGTTGCCCTCCTCTGGACTGCCTCTGTCCTGTCTATGTCCTTGAGGAGATGGGGTCCTCCAGAACTGGACACAGTACTCCAGATGAGGTCTCACCAACTGTCTGTACAGAGGGATAACAACTTCCTGTTTTCTGCTGGTGGTGCCTCTCCCTATGCATCCCAGTATCCCCCCAGCCCTCCCTACTGCCTTCTCACATTGCTTGCTAACCTTAAGATCATCTGATATGATTACCCCCATGTCCCTTTCCTTTTTTGTTGTTGTTACTACCTCTCTCCCCATTGTGTAATCTTCCCTTGGGTTCTTGCTTCCCAGGTGCATTATTTTGCACTTCTTTGCATTGAATCCTAGCTGCCATACTTCTGACCATTCCTCCAACCTTGCCAAGTCCCTTCTCATCCTTTCCACGCCTCCTTCATAGGTATCATAGGTCATACAGAGCTAAAAGACCGTAGTCCATAATGCTCACCAAAGTTAATTGTATCCTACTGTACAGTTTTGTTTCAAATGAGTGTCCAAGTGTTTTTTGAAAGTATCAACATTATTACATGACACTATTTCCACAGGTAAGCTATTCCAAATTTTACAAACTCTTATTGTGAACCAATTACTTCTTTTTATTGATTTACACTGTTCTATTTTTAATTGCAATGGATGTGCCCTGGTTGAATAAATTTTGTCCCTTACTTCTAACCCTAATAACTCACACAAATCACTGTCATGCATTGCCTTGAATACCAGACACAAATCACCCCTCATCCTACGATACTCCAAGGTAAACAATCCTAGTTTGTCTAGTCTAGCGTGGTAATCTAGACTTCTAACTTCAAGAATCTTTTTGGTTGCTCTCTGTTGGATTTTTTCCATTGATTTTATAGTACCTTTGTCCCCATGTGCCCAGAACTGGGCACAGTACTCCAGATGAGGCCTCACCAATGAAGAATACAATGGGAGCATGACATCACAACTTCTGCTGCTAATATGTTTATTAATACAATGCAACACTCTGGCTGCCTTTTTAATAACAGCCTGGCAATGGAGTGTAGGGCTGAGATCATTAGAGATTCTGATACCCAGATCACGTTCGTCACTGACAGTTTTAAGAGTCTTTCTGCCCAGAAGGTATTTAGATTGTATGTTTTTTCTTCCAAAGTGCATTACCACACATTTGTCTATATTGAAGGGCAATTTTTTTAAGGTAGCCCACTCATGTAGCTCATTTAGGGCAAACTGGAAGGTATTACTATCCCCAGTATTAATAACTGGGTAACCTATATGTGTGTCATTGGCAAACTTTGTTAACCAAACATCTGTCCTAGTTTTTAGTGATGCTATGTATAGATTGAACAGACACGGCCCCAGAACTGAACCCTGTGGCACACCGCTAGTCACTTCATCCCAGTCTGAAAAAAAACCTTAATACACACTCGCTGAGTGCATCCTTTTAGCCATGATTCCACCCATTTTGATATATTGCCACCTATACCAAGGTTTATCATATCCTTGATAATTTGACCATGAGGGACCTTATCGAAAGCCTTGGAAAAAAACAGAAAAATGACGTCCACAGCCTCGCCCCTATCCAATGCCATACTCACTCCATTATAGAAATTCAACAGGTTTGTCTGGCACGATCTAGCCTTAACAAAACCATGCTGAGTAGGATCAGGTTCTGTCAAGGTACATAGATGTTCTTTTATAATTCCTTCTAATAATTTACCCAAAATAGATGTCAAGCTGATGGGTCTATAATTTGACACCTCCTGCCTATAACCTTTTTTATAGATTGGAACCACAGTTGCCTGTCTCCAGGCATCGACAGCCTGGCCTTCCTGTATGGATTTATTAAATAAAGCAGTCACAGGTCCCGATAAGGGATTTTCTAGTTCTTTAAGGATGCGGGGATGTAGACCGTCTGGCCCTGGAGACTTGTAGGGGTCCAAATTTTGGAGTAATTTAAGTACAGTACTGGCGTCTATTGTAAAATACCCACTGATGATAAGATCATTATGCTTCTTTGTGGACTCAGTTTGAACATTAAATACTGATGAAAATTGATTGTTGCACATAATACCCATACATGTCTTATCCACTACTAAGTCACCAGAGATATTTTTTAGCGGACCAATAGTCGGAGTACCGCCCCTTTTATTATTAATATATTTATAAAAGGATTTGTAATTATTTCCCACATTTCTAGCCAGTCGTACCTCAAAGTCCCTTTTAGCCCTTTTAATACTATATTTGGTCACCCTTAACTGGAATTTAAAGATATCCCAACTTTGCTTGGTTCCACAAGACTTAGCTCTTTTATAGGCCCTATTTTTATATTTGATATGTTTTTTAACAGATTTGTTTATCCAAGGCCTTTTCAAATTAGTTTTATCATTTTTTCTAATAACAGGAATATATTTATTTGTCAAAGAAGTTAACTTGCTAATCAGAATTTGCCAAATATCAGAAAGTGAGTGATCTAAAAAGGAGTATTGCCAGTCCCAAGATGCACATTCTGATGTCATACCCGAGAAATCAGCTTTTTTTAAATTGTAGAGTATTGTGTTACCTTGGTCTTGTCCTAAATTCCCACTAAGGGCAAAATGCACAATAGAATGGTCACTGGAGCCCAAGGGATGAAGTACTGAGCAATTAGAAATTTGATTTGCTATATTGTGTAGTACTAAATCCAGAATGTTATTACCCCTGGTACTGGTATTAACTATTTGCTCCAAATTTGTCAATAAAAATAACTGCAAATATTTGCTTTCAACAGAGGATTGAGTATGCCTATTCTTCCAATTTATACCAGGGAGATTGAAATCTCCCACCAGTAAGGTGTTTTTTGTGGACGATATCTTCTCCACGAACTCTAGCAGCTGAATATCATCCTCTTGTATGATTGCTGGGGGTCTATAAACTACTCCCACATTAATACAAGGTGCCAATATGGGAAATATTTTGACCCATACAGCCTCAATACTGGGCTACTGTGTGAGTTCGATTTTCTCTGCATTTATAAGATTTGACAAATACAGTGCCACCCCTCCACCTTTGATATTACTTCTATCTTTGTGAAACAAGGTATAACCTGGAATATTTTTGTTCCATGTGTCATTTTCGCACCACCATGTTTCTGTAACAGCACACATATGTACATTTAATTGTTCCAATAATAAGATAAGTTCATCGAACTTACTCCCAAGGCTTCAGGTGTTAATAACTAAGCAATTCCAATCAGAAGGGGACAAGGAAGTTTTACTATTACACTTAGTGTCTTGGTGCAGAGTATTTTCCCCCCATCTAATAGTTTAAACAATGATCAATCTGGTGTCATAGTCTAGTGGCAAAGATACATTTGCCCTGTCTATTTAAGTGCACATCATCCCCTGCAAAAAGATTTTTGTTCAGAAAACCAGTCCAATTGTCTAAACAGTAAAACCCTTCCCTTGTACACCATCATTTAAACCAGCTATTTAAAGTCAAAATGTCCCTTTGTTTATCAATGCCTGCCCTAGGTATTGGAAGGAGTTCTGAAATAATCAACTTTCCCCCTTGCGTTTTTATAGAATCCCCAATTGCTTCAAAATCCATCTGAATTTGTAATAAGGATCTTTTACCAATATCATTTAATCCTGCATGAATCAGGGTGAGAGGGGAATTGGTATGTTCTTGTAGCCCTGGGAACATATCCCTTATGTTGTTAATACCTGCTCCAGGAAGAGCACTAACAGTAGTATATAGATTCCGATTTTTACATAAAATGTGATCAGTGTACCGAATATTTGAATCTCCAAAAACCAAAACATCCCTAGGAATTTTTGTACTTTTTGTAGTCTGAACTAAAGGTGTATTTTGTACTTGGGAGGAGTTCACAGATTTCACCAAGGGGAATACAATATGGTCTGATGCATCCCCCAAGGGTAATGGATGTGGTGTCTCAGGGGTGTGTATAGGCTTAAGGGGAGTATTAGTGCTTGATGTAACTATAGGGGACAGATCCACTGTTGCTAATTTCTCACAAATATCCACAGCACCAGGTGTAAGTGGGCAAGAATCTGCCATTAAGATGTTAAATTTATTTTTGGTCTGGATATTGTAGCTGCCCCAATATTGCGTCTGCCTTTTTTCCCTTTAAGGTTTTGAACAAGACACCATTCATGTTCATCCTGTTTAGCTTTAGTCGTGCTTTGTTGTAGTGAATCATTAACTAGACTATCCGCCACAGAATCAATATATTCCTCTAAATCATTGATATCCGTCTGAGTTTGCAATCGCTTTTGTAATGCAGTTATTTCAGCCCTCAAAATATGAATAATAGAGCAACTGTCACAAACTAGGTCTCTGAAAACAGCGGTAGAATACATACTGCAGCCAGGGCAGCTATAGTAGGTAGTAACCTTATCCATAGTTCTAGGAGATATGATTATAGAACTCTCTACCAACGTAATGGAAGGGCCCCAGTCCCGCTGGCCCAATGGACACAGCTGACACGAGCTGACGTGCTTGTCTCTGCGAGCGACAACACGCGCCCTGCACGCACTCGCCCTGCTCGCTGCAGGGCCGAGTCTTATGCTAGGGGTAACCCGGAAGTGGTTACGCGGGTCTCAAGGGTTGCTTGTTGCTATGCAGTCCAAACAAAGCAAACTAAATGCACAGACGTTTTAAATAAACGTCAAGCTTGCTCTGCACAAAGTGCCCAAGTACTGCAGCTTGCAAAAAGAGGCTGATTAATAGCTCTGCAGTCCCACACATCTAGGTAGGACCACAAACACTCTCCACCTACTTCCTGGGTATACCAGGATATAGGGCTCCATGAGGCTAGACTTTTAAAACACACAGTTAGTGCAAAACATCAACAGTACACAATTTTAAAAGGTATATTTAGTATATCGCAGAGCCCCTTTGGTAAAGCATCCAGTTACTGCTTGCCCGCTCACTACAGGGCCGAGTCTTATGCTAGGGGGTAACCCGGAAGTGGTTATGCGGGTCACAAGGGCTGCTTGTTGCTATGCAGTCCAAACAAAGCAAACTGAATGCACAGACGTTTTAAATAAACGTCAAGCTTGCTCTGCACAAAGAGCACACTCCTTGTGTATCAACCCTGTTGCAGATCTTTGTGTCATCTGCAAAGAGGCATACTTTTCCTTCTAGTCCCTCTGCAATGTCACTTATAAAGACATTAAAAAGGACTAGACCCAGTACTGAACCCTGAGGTACCCCACTAGTAACCCCTCTTTCTTCAGAGTGGACTCCATTTACAATTACCTTCTGTGTTCTGTTGTCCAGCCAATGTTTTACCCAGGCTACCACCCTGGGACCCACTCCCAGGCTGGTTAATTTGACTACTAATCTTTTGTGTGGGACTGTGTCAAATGCCATGCTAAAGTCTAGGTAGGCCATTTCCACAGCCATTCCCTGGTCTACTACTTTGGTCACCCAGTCAAAGAAATCTATTAGATTCGTCTGACATGACCTTCCCGCTGTGAACCCATGCTGCCTTGGGTCCTGTGCCCCACTGGCCTCAAGGTACTCAACAATTCTTTCCTTCAGAAGTGACTCCATCACTTTCTCCACCACAGAGGTCAAACTGACAGGTCTGTAGGTTCCTGCCTCTGTCTTGGTCCCACTTTTGTGAAGGAGAATCACATCCACCTTCCTCCAGTCCTCTGGTACCACAACATCCTCCCATGATTTATTAAAAAGAGTAGTCAATGGTTTCACTAGTTCTCCCCTTAATTCTTTTAGAATTCTGGGGAGAATTCCATCAGGCCCTATTGCTTTGTCCACCTTCAGTTTTAGGAGTTCTTGCAGAACCCTTTCTTCTGTGAAAGGGCTGGGATCGACCCCCTATCAAGAGTGCTTCTGTTAATTGAATTAGGCACTTCCCCCTCGTCTTTTGTGAATACTGAGCAGAAATATTCATTCAGTATCCCTGCTTTTTCACTGTCCCCCTCTGCCCACCCACCATTCATTCTATTCAGCCTCACCATGCCTCCCTTTGTCTTTCTATGCTCTCTGATATACCTATAAAAGGTTTTATCCCACTTCTTAATTGAGTTGGCTATCTTTTCCTCAGTTTGGGCCTTTGCTATTCTGACTTCCCTTCCTGCTTCCTTCTGCCTTAACTGGTACAGCTCTCTGTCCTGCTTCTTCTGTGTTTCCTTATACTTCCTGAATGCTATCTTTTTCTCCCTGACTTTCCCAGCCACCTCTTTTGAGAACCATAGCGGCTTTTTCTTTCATTTTGATTTATTTGCTTCACACAAAGGCTTGTTGCTTCTGTGATTGCAGTTTTGATGATTCCCCATTGTTGCTCCACCCCTCCTTCTAGCCTGTTTGCTAGTGATTTTCTGAGGCACTCTCCCATCTTGCTAAAGTCATCCCTCCTGAAGTCTAGTACCTTCACTTTTGTATGGCTTGACTCTGTAGCTGAGTTTAACGTGAACCACACTGTTTGATGGTCACTTGTTCCCAGATGGCAACCCACTTCTAGATCTGAGATTCTCTCACTGCCCCCATTTGAGAGTACGAGGTCTAAGATTGCTCTCTCATGAGTGGGTTCTGAAACTAGCTGTCTGAGGCCTGCCACCTGTAGGGCATCGAGAATGGCCCTGCTCTTGGATATGGCTGCAGGAAATGTGCTCCAGTTAACATATGGCATATTCAGGTCTCCCATCAACAGTATCTCTCCTTTCACTGCCATCCTAAGAATGCCTTCTATCATATCCTTGTCCATTCCCTCCCCTTGACATGGGAGTCTGTACACAACCCCTGTGCAGATTGTGGTGCCCTTTCTAGCCTCAAAGGTGACCCACAGTGCCTCCTCTCCTCCTTGCTTACTCTTTTCTTCAGTTGCTTTTGTTCCTTCCTTTACATAGAGAGCTACTCCTCCCCCTCTTCTCTCCTGCCTGTCTCTCCTGTAGGTTATGTACCCTGGTATGTTAACATCCCAGTCATGGTTCTCTGTGTACCATGTTTCTGTGACTGCTACGATATCCAGGCATCCCTCTTCCATCAAGACCACCAGCTCAGGGAGCTTGTTGCCCAGACTGTGGGCATTGGTACTCATTATCCTCCATTTCTTGATGGCCTTACTCCTTTTACCCCATCCCTGTCCTTCTTGCCTTTGTCACTTTCCCATTTACCCCTGCCCTTCTCCCTATCGCCACCTCTATGTTGGTGTTTACCATACTTACTACCATGATTTTTTGGGGGGGCTAGGATTTCCCTGCTCCTTTCCAGTGCCACCCCCCTTGACTAGTTTAAATGCTTACCAATGAAGCATTTAAACCTATCACCTAGGATCCTAGTTCCCCTCCTGGACAGATGCAGCCCATCATGCCAGTATAGACTTGCATCACTCCAGGTGGACCCCCAGCCCCAATGAAGCCAAATCCCTGAGCTCTGCACCAGTTTTTCAACCACTGATTGAATCCCATGGTGCAGAACACCCTAGCCTCTCCTACGCCATAGATGGGCAGCACCTCCGAGAAGGTTACCATGTGTGCTACTTGTCTAAGGCCCCTCCCCAATTCCACAAACTCTTCCTGCAGTGCTCTAATCCCTTTCTTAGCCAGGTCATTTGTCCCTAGGTGGACAATGGCATCCAGCTCCCTCCCCTGTGCAGCTGCTCCAGCAATCCTGAGGATTCGCTCCCTGTCCCTCCAAGCCATGGCGCCAGTCAGGCACCTTACCTCCCTCTCCCCTTCCTCCCCCAGTTCTACATTCCTAACAATGGAGTCCCCCACCAGGAGTTGTTTCTTTCCTCTGGGGTCCCATGCCTACCCTGTGGGTCACCTTGTGGAGGTTCCCAGCATCCTCCTTGGTCTCCACTGCAGGTGCCTCCATAGAGGAACCACACTTTGCCAGAATGGCATAGGAATTGTGGAGAGGTACAACTGGAAGGATGCGCCTTTGTTCCACCACCTTCACCCTCCCTGAGCCCACTGTGGTCCAACCGCTCCTCTTTCTTTTTTTTTATCATTCAAACTTTATTAATACATTTTCCACAATAAAAGGCAGTTACAATGAGAAAGAAATGAGTACAGCCACTTATTAAGATATAACTGCCCAACCCTCCCGCCCCTCCCATACAGCAGTAACAAATCCATATATCCCATAAAAATAAACTCATTACCTGAGAACCTACAGGGCAATTTGAACTGTGACATAACTAAGACTGAGCAACTAGAATTAGAGAGTGAAGGGGATCCCATATTTTTGTATATACTGCCAATCTGTTGTGAAGACTGGCAATCGCTTTTTCTGTACGTAGATTGACAAGAATTTCATTCACCCATTCTTGAAAAGTTGGGGTGGACTTGTCTTTCCAGTGACGTAGAATAAGCTTCTTGACAGATAAGGCAATCATAGATATATGAAACCTTCTTACTTTAACTCTAATAGAAAACAAGTCCCCTAAAAGGCAAATATCAGGTGTGAGATACTCCTGAAGGCCCAGTAAAGGATCCAGGGAAATCTTGATCAAATCCCATAGAAGAGAAATTTTGGGGCAGGACCAGAACAAGTGAAGAAGTGTTCCTTCTTCCCGAGAACACTTAGTACATAAACTGGAGTTCAAGAGACCCCATTTCTTTAATTTTATCGAGGTGTAATACATGTTATGTAAAATGTGAAATTGCATGAGACGCAATCTGTCTTGAGAAACATATTTATGGCAGGATCTCCACAGGGACTGCCAATCAAGATGATACTGAGGAAGAATGGAGTTCCAGAATCTCGTGGGTCCAAAAGAGTCCCCATATCTTTTATGAAACAACACCTGGTATAATTCAGATATGATACCCCAAGATCCAAGTAGTGAAGAAACTTCAGGTATCAAGGCCGTGACAATCTGGGAAGGAGGGGTATTGCCAAGAACTATTGTAAGTAGATGCCTTAACTGTACAACTTTAAAGTGAGAGGGAGCCAGAATATTGAATTTCATAATAATATCTCCTACTGACAACCATTGCCCCTCTTCATCCACAAAGGAGAGCACTTTCCCATCCCCCAGTTGGGACAACCATTTACTGGGAATCTGCTTCTTGTTAATGGTGAAAGATGGGGAATTCCAGATAGACTGGGCCAGATCTAACTGAGGGGTATATTGAAAAAAGAAACTTAATAGTGCATATACCTTTAATGAAGTAACTTCTATAGTGAATTCCTCAGCCATATGCACCTGAGACATTTTAAGATAGAATAAGGTTAGGGGATCCAGGTTCTTAGACCTAAATAAATCCAATTCAATCCTAAGCCAAACCGACTGTTCTTTTTCCGGGCCAGGACGTACCCATTTCAAACATTTTGCTAAATGGCTGGCCCAATAATATATAGCCAAATGGGGAATCTGCAAACCTCCCTCAAATTTTGGAGCCGACAATTTATAATAGGCCAATTGAGGATACTTATCGGCCCAGATAAACCTAGTGAATATGCCATGCAACTTTTTAAACCAGAGTAACGGGATAAAAGTATTGAGAAGAGATAAAGGGTAAAAAATTCTAAGGAATATGTTCATCTTAATTATGTTGATCCGGCCCCATAATGAAATGGGAAGTTTGGACCACCTATCAAGATCTTGAGTTATAAGCTGAGAGAGGGATTCAAAATTTTCCTTAAACCATGTTAAGGGGTTATGAGTTAGTTTAATGCCCAAGTATTTAAATGACCTGGGAGCCCAACATAGACCTAAGGGATGAATATCATTCTTGAATACCTTATGATTTAAAGGAAAGAATGAGGATTTGTTAGCATTCAGTTTGTAATTGGATAGGGCACTAAATTTTACTATTTTGCCCAGCAAAGCCAGAACAGAGGATACCGGATGGGATAAGTGTATCAGCAAATCATCCACATATGCAGTGACCTTGATTTCATGGCGCCCAACCCAAATACCTTGTATTGAGGCATTATTGAGAATATTTTGGAAGAGAAGTTCAAGGTACAAATTAAATAACAGAGGAGATAAGGGACAACCCTGTCTGGTCCCTGAATGGAGTGAAAAAGGTTTGGAAAAGGCCCCATTCCCAGAGACCCTTGCTGTAGGGGTTTTATATAATGTAGCAATCCAGGATATAAATACAGGGGGGAATTGGAAAGCTTCCAGAACTCAAAACAAAAGATTCCAGTTCACACGATCGAATGCCTTCTCGGCATCCGGGGAAACCAATCCTGCGGGAAACTCAGCATCCCTGGTAGCCGAGAAGACATGAGAAAGGGTGTGCAAGTGGTCTGATGATGAGCGCCCTTTCGTGAATCCTACCTGGGTCATACCTATTAGCTCTGGGAGAACTACAGTTAACCTATTGGCTAATATCTTCGAAAGAATTTCAATATCTTGGTTTAGGAGGGATATAGGTCTGTAACTTTGAACAAGCTTAGGGTCTTTATCTGGTTTAGGGAGAAGAACAATCAAGGCCTCAAAGAGGTGGGGGTCTGCCGCTGCCCCAGTTAAAATATATTGGAATAGGTGATAAAGTGCTGGTAGTAGAAGATCCCGAAAAACCTTTTAGAATAGGGAGGAGAACCCATCAGGGCCTGGGACTTTGTCTGCAGGTAATCCACTAATAACCTCAGCAATCTCCTCCTGGGATATAGGGGTAACCAAAAAAAACCTTGTGTTGCTCTGATAGGAAGGGCAGATGGGAGTCCCTCAAATAGTTCTCCATACTCCCAGGACAGGGAGGATACTCCATGTCACTATACAGTCTTTCATAATATAGAGCAAATTCCTGTACTATCTCGGTAGGAGATACTTTCAGGGACCCATCTGCCACTGCCCGAATTGATTAGATGAATCTTGCAGATTCTTGTTGTTTTATGCGCAATGCCAATAGGTGCCCCGCTTTCTCTCCCTGATCCGTATAACTAGCTCTGGTTCGAATAATAGCTAATTCTGCTTTTTCCCTTAGCAACTCTAGATATCTGTCCTTAAGCACTAGGAGCCTCCTCTTGTCTTTATCTGAGACATTTACCAAAGTGTTCACTGCAAGTGACTGAATTTGGGACAATAATGATAATAGTTCTTTCTCCTGTGCCCTTTTCCTACTCACCGCCATACTAATAAGGATCCCTCTCATGTATGCCTTGAAAGCCCCCCATAAGATATCCAGCTTTGTACTGTCTAAAGGGTTAGATGAAAAAAAAGAACTCAATTTGCTCCATTACGAGCTTGCAATACTTGCCATCTTTAAGAAGTTGTTCATTGAGCTTCCATCTGGTTTCCCTATTAGGTAAGTTAAGGAATGCCAATTTGCATAACACAAGTGAATGATCAGAGACAGGGCCAGGTTGAATCAAGGAGGTCTTGACCCCGGGTAGGAGAGCCTGAGAAATAAATATGTAGTCAATGCGGGACTGCGAGCCGTGTGCCATTGACCTAAAAGTAAACTCCCTAGAGTCAGGATATAACATGCGCCAGACATCACAGAGCCCGCACTGGTCTACTAAGTCCCTAAAAGCCCTCTGCCCTGGAGACACCCATCCCGGTCCACTGCCTGACCTGTCAAGATTAGAATCTATGACTTGATTGAAGTTGCCCCCCAGAATAATCCTGATGGGAAGCATTGGAAGAATAATGATTATGAGTCTCATAAAAAACCTTGGATCATCCATGTTAGGACCATATATACTACCAAGTAAAAGTGGAACTGACCAGAGAGTGCCTTTAACTAGAATAAATCTGCCCTCAGGATCTTTGATAACCTGTGTAGAAACAAAAGGAATGCCTCTATTGATAATAAGCATGACCCCGCAACTATTAGTGGAACCCTGAGCGTCATAAACCAGCCCCACCTGTTACCTCCTTAACTGTGAGGCTTCAGCTTTAAGTAAATGGGATTCCTGTAGGAAAGTTATCTGAGAACGTAATAAGCTTAAATGTTTGAGAACCTGATATTATTTGGATTTTTTCCTGATCCCATTAACATTCCAAGTAGTAAAAGTCACCTCATTGGATATCTGACAGTAGTTATTGAACTTAGTATGTTCAGCCCTGCACACAGGTTACATAAAGCGTTCAACCATACTCCAGAAGTTACTGTTGTATAACCCTCCCTCCTCCCCAGCCCCCCCACAAACAACCCATCCCCTTCTTCCCAATTTCCCCCATTCCACCTAACAGAACCCCACATTTACCACCCCCCACCCAACCACCTATACTGCCATAAATAACGTTTAGCATAGTACTGGGTCCTTTCCTCCTTCTCCCACCTCCCGATAATGCACCTCTGCTAATAGCCAATACAAACAACATCCACAAGTAAATACTAAACAATGCGAATAATATTAACAACCCACAAAAACTAGAAAGCCCAAGACCGCTCCCATTTCCAGCAAACTGTAAAGTGAAACATTGGTCCTAAAATAAATAGTACAAACTTCCCCTCGCTAATACAGTTTACAAAACTAAATGTGCTGGAACACAAAGCTCTTTTTCCAATTAAGCCAACCCAGACACCCCAAACGTCCTTGCCCTGAACAACAGTTAACTTTATGGAATTAGGGCCTGAGAGACTTTGGGCTTCCAATGCGTGCGCACGCAGATACATTAACATAATAATGAAAGGGGGAACAGAGTAACCTGCCAAGCTCATAAATGTGCCAAATAGCTTCTGGAACCTGAATGAAAAATTGGGGTTACATTACCCCATGAGAAACCTTTACACAAACCAGAACCAGATCGGGAAACTAATGGAGGGGAATAACCCTTTCCCATCAAAATGAGAGCAGAAATCAAGAAAAAACACTGAGATCATGGGCCCCAGGGAAAAAGAGATGAGAAAGACAACTCTTCCCGGAAATATACCAGTCCTTAGACACAAGAACCCCCACTGGGGTAATTTGCTGCCCTGAGCTCGAGACAAGAGACAAAACTGAGGGAAATCCTCCTCGAATTAAGAGCAGCATGGCGTTACATTTCATATGCATGATACGCCCTCTTGTGGCCACAACCCGATCCTGACGAGATAACTATATGAGTTATTGAGAAAGCCCAAGACCGCTCCCATTTCCAGCAAACTGTAAAGTGAAACATTGGTCCTAAAATAAATAGTACAAACTTCCCCTCGCTAATACAATTTACAAAACTAAATGTGCTGGAACACAAAAGCTTTTTTTCCAATTAAGCCAACCCAGACACCCCAAATGTCCTTGCCCTGAACAACAGTTAACTTTATGGAATTAGGGCCTGAGAGACTCTTAACAGGTAGGCCATATACTAATTAACACAGTCCAGATGAGAAAACAAGAACTTCCAAATGTAGCTCATCGACATTATCTCCGCAAACAAGAAGAGAGATAACAGTTCCAGTGTGGCAACTACAGACAACTCCTCAACATGTAGATAGAGCGTCTCAGGGCTCTCGGAACAAGTCCAGTAGCACGGTTTTAAGGTCCAAAAGGGCAGCTTCAGGATCATCAAAATTTAACCAGGATCCGTTTACAAAAACTTGTAGCCTGGCCGGGTATCCCATCCTGAATTTCAGGCCCGCGGCAATGATCTTAGATACAACGGGATGAAACACTTTTCGTTTCAAACGAACCGATCCTGGGAGATCTTGGGCTATTCTCAATTTAGTATTCTCCCAACGAACCTCCTGTAAAGCTCTCACTTTCTGCAAGAAGTGCTGTCTTCCTAGGAAATTTAAGAAACGGCAAATAATAGGTCGGGGGGGAGCATCCGGAGAAGGCTTCGGTCGCAGTGACCTGTGAGCTCACTCTATGATATATACTGGGCGGAAGGGAGAGGGGCCAGCCACCCGTTCCACCAGCTTCTGTATGAACGCTACAGTATGCTGGCCCTCTTCTCCCTCTGGTAGCCCTAGTATCACAACATTGTTTCTGCGGCTACGGCCCTCCAGATCTTCGAAGTTTGCCTCCACACGAGATAGCTTCTGCCGCGTAGACACTAATTCAGGATCAAGTTTCTCTAGTTGTTTCTCCAGCGAGACTATTCGGGCAGTATTATCAGAGACAGTTAATGAGACTTCATCCAGCTTTTTAGAGAGAGTCTTCAGGTCGATCACCATTTCTTTCATCTCTTCACGAAAGGGTTTAAACTCTTCTAAGAACCTATTAAGCATTAAAGGTTCTTGTTCTCCAACTTGACCCGAAGGATCAGGCTTATCTGGCCCACCCGAGGCCTGGGATTTCTTTGGGGCCTTTTCAGGAGTAGCGGGGGGGTATGTTTCTGTGGGGCTTTCTTCATATAAACCTCCATCCGCCGATCGAACTCACAAAACCGGCACACAAGATGTTTAGCTAGCAGAAAAATTCGAAAGCAGAGGATTTTGAAAAATTTAAACATCTAAAAAAGATGATTTTATGATCAGGAGGCAGGAGCTTAGCGGAGGAGCTTCTACTCAGCACTCTGCATCATGTGATCTGCCGCTCCTCTTTCTTGGCAACCTCTGAGGCAACAGCAGTGGCACTGGTGGTCCCTGGATGGAGGAGGAGGTCCCACAAATCCTGGACAACAGCCTGGAGATGAGCAACCTCCTCCCTCAGCACAGAGAGGTGCCTGCAGATGGGACAACACCGCATCCTCCAGAAAGTCTCCTGGAGTACTGCTGCTCCACAGCCACTGCACTGCACCACTCCCATCATGTCTTATTTCTGGTCCCTTAACTGTTGTTTGGAATCCTTAGTCTTTCCTCTGTTTTTTTTTCTTTCTCTTCTCTCTCTACTTACTTTCTGCCTCTGTACCCTTTAAGCTCCTGATTGTCCTGTTCTGTGACAAGAATATCCTATATTTCTCAGTAGACCCCTTACTTGCTCAGAGGCAGGCCTCCAGCAGCTAGAGGGGGCCAGAAAGCTACTCTTGCCCTTCTAGGATGGTGGGTCTTTGGTGGCTCTATGATCACTCACTTCCTGCTCCCAAACAGGAAGTTCCTGTTGTCAGTCAAATCCTGTGCCTATAAAAGTAGAACTAGCTTTGGGTGGGAGGGTCGGCAATATAGTTCAGATAACCATTCAGTTCAGTTAACTCAGACAAACACACTATTTTTTTTCTGTTTTGTTTGTTAGTTTGTTGTTTTACCCTAAATTAAAGGTCCAAGTACAAGAGTTCTACTTCTTTAGTCCCAGTACAGAAGTCCAGTCACACAGCACTCCTTCCTCCTGGTGTCTTCTGCCAAGCTACTCTGTGCGATTCAAACCCAGATCTCCAGATTTGCAGCTCAGAGCCTTAAACCACTGTGCTATACTGCCTCAAAAATCAAACCTCCAGGTCAAAGGTACAGGCAATCCCACACTGTCAGAAACAGCCCAGTTTCGAGCCCACAGATATGTGGTCAAGAAGCAGTGAAAACATTCCCTGCCTAACCTCCACCCTCCTCTACCTAGTATGCCACAGTTTTGTATGAACTTATCAAACCATATGGGCTTCTATATCTGGTTGCGGACTGCTTAAGGTTTCCTATTGAATACATTAAATCAATAATAAACATCAAACTAAAGGATAACTTTGCTCAAAAAGACCTAGAGGCATGCTAATTATCTAAAGCATGTTTGTGGCCAGTGAAAAACAAAAGGGAACACAAATTCGAAAGATACCTCTATATCCTACCTTCTCTTCATCAAAGGACTCTTCTAACCAGATTCTGTTTTGTGGTCTTTAAGAGCAACAGAAAAGAGGACTATACTCAGGGAAAAAAAATAAGGACTATATGTGCAAATGTGGATTGTGTGAAGATAGCTTATTGCAATTAATGATTTTATGCCCACTATATGAAAAATGTAGGACTTTTTGGTTGGGAAATATACTAAGCACACAATCTTATCAGCCAATGCAATTATTGATATACCTTTTTACAGCAACTAACCTTGGAACCTTGAGCTCTGTGGTCTCTCTCCTCAAGATAATTGACCAAAAAGGGCTTCACTTAACCGAATAGCTGTGGTTTGAATGCTGAATTGCTCAGCTTCTGAGCACAATTCCAGACAACACTCTCCAACAAACTTTAGACAGATTTGCATGAAGTTTACTTATGACTTAATCATGAATGCTAACTTTGTCTAGAAGTATTACCAACTGATTAAGTGCAACATTCGGCATAATTTACTAATTTAAACCACCTTTACTACATTATGTATAAAATATCTGTTGATTCATCAAGACTAATCCTGTATTGAAATGGCTAACTATTTGTCATGAACCCTGTACTACCTGAATATCTATGTAACCTAAAAACAAATCCGTAGCTGTTTTGTGATTTTATATATATTGTTTTTTCTTTCCTTTATGCTTATGATGGAATCTGGCTGTATCTATTCACATTACGCAATAAGCACATATGAAATGTTGTACACAGAATTCTTTTTAAACATTTAAATTTTTTTTGTCTTTTTTTAATGTTATTTATCCTTATTTGTAATGGCAATATTGCCGACCAATAAACTTGAAACTTGAACTCTCTAATTAGATGTCATAAAAAAGTAAAAAAGTTCAGAATACTTTAAAAGTGATGCTCTGTTACAGTTCTTATGCTTTTTATATGTTAACAGTGTTAACAGGTTTCTGTAAAAGGAGTTTTAAATCAGACATTAACTTCATTTATTGATTCAAATTTAAAAGGGGGTGCAGGGGTTTTAATGAAACATTTTATGCACTGTTGAACAAAGTTACATCCTCAACGATGTTTGAGTGATAAATTGGACAGCCCTCTACTCCCTTTCAGATGTATCAGCTGCTGTCAGCCTTCTCACAGATGCCGTCCTACAAGTTCAGGACCTCCACTTCCTTCTCATTATCCATAGGGTGCAGGAGGGCTGCACCTGCTGTATCTCTAAAAAGCTACTGGCACTGATGAGAGAGACAGCAGATGGAAAGCCAACAAAATGTCCCCCTCCCCCCAACTATGGAATGAATACAGGCTCCTGCTACATAATACCTGTAAGCACACTGCCTAGTCACTGAAATGTAAATTCTACCTTAACTTACTGTACAATGAGATAGCCTTAGGGACCCCCAATGTTTCTGGGCCTCTAGCGAGTCCATGCTCAATCCCCAGACACATAGCCAAGTCACCAAACTCTTTCCCTTCTGGCCCACTGACTGATCCCTCAGAGGTTGCACAGACCTTCAACCAAAATTTTTCCTACCTTGCTGCCTACCTCAGCAAACTTCCGTCCCATTCTCCTCCTTGCCCTGGTGATCAGGAGAAGTGCTCCTCCCCCACTGGAAGCCTCCCCCAACCCCTTTCTGCTTTCAAACCATCTAACAAAGGGAGACTATGTTCACAGAAAAGAGAGAAAGGGCCACCCACTGGCCTAGGAGAAGTGCCACATGCTTCTGTGGTGGTGACCTGGGTTCGGGAACAGACTCAGAGAGCCAAGTCAGGCAGTTGGGAGGCTGGGGTAGTGGCACCATGTGGCAGAGCTCCCAGCCAGGGGAGGGAGATACTCTGGTTCTGGTCCATTAGTAGCCCTTGTGGTGGTACAAAGGAGCTTGACTCCCCCACAGGACATCACTATGAGCATTCAAGGGGCATGCATGGGGATGCATGTCCTGTGCTGAGTGTTGGGAGGGGGCATGGGAGAAAGTACAGAAAAATTAATATACTGTATGTGCACAGGTCACCGTATATGATAGGTTCAGTTCCCTCTGTTCCCACCCTGCATGCTTGATGACATGGGCAGTGGTTGATGGGATTTGGGAGACAAAATAAATTACCTGAAACAGATGTGTTAGTGACTTGAGGCCAAGAAGCTTTATCCCATAGAAATAGAGCAAGAAAAAGAGAGAGAAAATATTGTGCAGAAGGAAGTTAAGTGACTTACTCAAGATCACACAGTAAGTGGCAGTGATGGAATCCAAAGCTAGGTCTCTAAGTTCACAGTTCATATGTTCTATGCGATAGTCTATACTGCATTGGAAAGAGTCAAAGACCATATCCAGGGTGCAGTTTTCAAAAGGTAATGTTTGACTAAGGCAGAATTGTAGCTCCCCAATCCCCTGCTATTGTCAAAACTCTGGATTTACTTTGTTGTCTCCACCAAGACCACTTTTGGGTCATTTGTCCCATCACACAACACACAGTTGGCAAAACTGTCACAGTTTGGATGATTCTGGAAAACTTGCCCACATGTGCAGAAAAATCAGTACGTGCAAAATAACATTTTTCCATTTAGTTAGTCCAAGGTGGGACTTTTGTGGCATGCTGAAAATCCAACAATCCTCCAAAAAGATTCGCACACACCTTTGTCAGGGTTTGTTAACCCAAAGTGCCAGGGCTAGTTGTAGTCCACACACCTGCCTGCACATACATTTTCAAATTGCAATAAAGCATTCACTAGTGATTCAGTATTGTGCAACATTTACTTTTTGCTGTGTGCAAATCTTTTTTGAGAAATGTTGAAAATTTCTGGGCTTGCCAGCCCCTGATTTGCATTGCACCTTGCCACGAGTTTGCAGGAACATTTTGGGATTGTGTCTTCTGCTGAAAATCCACCCCCTCCCTGAGCTGTACATGGAATAAAATCTTTTACTTGGATAATGATGACAAATTGCAGAAGGAAGAACAAAGAGGCACTACAAGTGAAGCAGAGGAGAGCTGAAATCATTTTATTTTGCTATCATTTTTTTTGGATTTTAATAACACCTGGTGTGGAAACAGACTAAAGTACTTAATGTTTAGAATGAACAATATGTTCATTTATTTTTGAGTGTACTATATATGTCAGTGTAAGTGGCTCAGTAGGTAGCACACTCACCTCTGAAGCCGGGAGATCAGAGGGTTGTGGGTTCAGTTCCCACATCTGGCACTTGGGTTAATATCCCAATACTGACACTGTAGTGCAGTATGGGGGGGTGCTGCACTTCTGAGGTGCCATCTTTCGGATGAGACATTAAACCATGGTCCCACCAGCCTGGTGACACAGAGGGTTGAGGCACTGGTGCCTTACCTGTGCCCACGCCGGCGACCCGGGTTCGGGAATGGACTCAGGACGTTGGGGGCTGGCAGGGACGGGAGAGGTTCGAGCATCCGTAAGACTGCTCTCCTCTCCTAGGGTGGGTAGCGTGTTGTCGTTGCACTGCAGCGGCCTCTGGTGGAGACCAGGAGCACTGCCAGACACATGCAGGAGGGATCAACTTGAAAAAGTGGAAATACTGCTTCATGGCAACCGGATGATGGCTGCCTGGCTCTCTGAGGCAATCTAGGTTCTACCAAGCTCTCCACCTCAGCAGCACCCCTGGGGCCAAGTGTTGCGCTGGTCTGCTCCCCCCTGGTTGGTGCTTTTCCCCTCAGAGGAGGGGGACCCCATTCAGCATAGGCTCGTAGGACAGATGGGTGGGAGGTTAGCTTTGGTAAGCCTGAAGGAGTGGCTACTGTGGAGCAGGTAGGGTAAAAGAAATAAAACAAAATTCGAGGTCCTATCTTCCTGGATTGGTGGTAGTTCAGGTGGATGCTAAAGATCCCACGGCACTTATCGAAAAAGAGTAGGGGAATTTCCCCGGTGTCCTGGCCAAATTTCTCCCATTCACTAAAAATACCACTAACAGCTTAATCGGGTTCAATTTCAGTTGCTTGCCATCTGTATCCCCTCCCCGGCCACCCCTGGAAAATGGATTCTAGGGCCCAGTGGGCTTACTTGGGTCAAATAAATAAAAATATTTGCACAGCATAGCCCAGCTGAGGTAGATGTGTGTGTGTGTGTGTGTGTGTGTGTGTGTGTGTGTGTGTGTGTGTGTGTGTGTACACATGCATGCAGGTGGGGGTCAGGTGGAGGTCTGCTTCTCCCCAGCAGTACAGATGGAAGTACTGAAGCACAGGGAGGCCAAGTGACTTGAAGGACATGTAGTGAGCCACTGTCAGTGGAAATATTTGATTCTCATTCATTGTAAATGAGCTTGCTCAATGAAATTATCCCAGATAAACATACTTGAAACAAACTGGAATCTTGGAGTTGTGCTCTGACCACTAGACACCATTGCACCCTTTTAAAATGGACAATAATAATGTTAAACATTTGTTGATTACGGATTAGTTGTCTATTCGGCAGCTTGTAATTCTATCTTGGAGAAAATTAATGTTGCTGTAAATAATCCTTGTAGGTTTGTTTTAAATTGTAAAAGGGAGAGTCATAGGTGTCACGTATATACTGCACTAAAATGGCTACCACTTCATTTCTTGAATTAATTGCGATCTCATTTTTATGTGAAAAAAGTCACTTCTGGGTCATACCTCAATTGGGGTTCAATCACTCTTTTTTTTATCTTATTTCTATTTGTGTCCTCCTCACCAGTGGTGCAGATCTCCATGATCTCCGGCTGCCAGCACCCGTACCCCCCCCCCGGTCCAGTCTGGCACACTCACAGAGCCAGCCATTATCGCTCATGCACTCTGTGGCAGGATCCTCTAGGGAGCAGGGGGCGCTGGGTGCAGTCATCAGCTGCTGAGATCATTGCTCCGCCATTTTTATGCCTTGGGTTTTCGCCCCCTTGTGGAATGTGGGCGTGCAATGGCGTCTAGGTACAACATACCGATGTCTGCCGCACTCTGCCCCCTTTACTGCCATCACTCTGGTAGTGCCCCTGGTCATCTCCAGGGGCCACTACAGAGTGGTGGTTCCCTGGATCCCTCCCTGGGATAGGAGAGCAGTCCTCTGGATGCTCCATCCTATCCCTCCCCAACCAACCCCTGGCTGCCCGGGCTTTCATCCGAACCCAGGTTGCCAGCGTGGCATGAGGTTCAATCACTCTTTAATCAAGTCTCGAATAGATTCCTAACTAGGAACATAGTATGTCAAAAACTTCAAGTTCCCGACAGGAAAACTAACTTAGGACAAAGGTCTTTTTCTATTACAGCTGCAAGGTTCTGGAGTTTGCTTCCATCTGAGATTTGGGGCTCATATATACTTTTAATGCTTCTGAAAAATCATGTACTAAATTTGTTTTCAAATAAGTTGGTTTGTAATTGTAAATTAAATTGTTTCAGGAGAGAAGGGGGATCTAGTTACTTCTTGACCCTTGACCTTACTAAAGGTTATTGACAGATTCTCCTTAGCCAGGCATCCCGAGAGAAAACTGCATTCTCCACTCCATTCCGTTTACATAGATACATAGATAAAGATGGCAGATAAGGGCCTTTGGCTCACCTAATCTGCCCAACTGTGCATGTAATTTTGTCTGTTCAAGCTTCTCTTGAACAGAGTTGTCCTTTTACTCAACTGCTAGGATCCCCCAATGTCTATCCCATGCATTCTTGAATCCTGTAATCTTTTCAGCCCCCTCCACCTTCACTGGCAGGGCATTCCACTTCTCCACCACCCTGTCTGTGAAGAAATACTTCCTCACATCACCTCTGAACCTTCCTCCCTCCAGTTTCATCCCAGGATCCCTAGCCCTGGGACATCTTGTCCTCTGAAAAATAGTGTTTTCCTGCACCTTGTTCCTCCCCGTGAGGTACTTGTATGTCTCTATCATATCCCCCCCCTCTCCCACCTCTCCTCCAGGGAGTAAATATTCAGGTCCTTCAGCCTGTCCTTGTAGGACTTGTGGTGCAAACCCTGTACCATCTTGGTAGCTCTCCTCTGAACTGTCTCCACCCTGTCTATATCTTTACGTAGTAGAGGTCTCCAGAACTGGACACTATACTCCAGGCATGGCCTCACTAATGTCTTGTACAGTGGAATTATGACCTCCATTTTCCTGTTGGTGATGCCCCTGCCTATGCATCCCAGCATCCTATTTGCTTTACCCGCTGCCTTGTTGCACTGACTCCCAACCTTTAGGTTATCAGAGATGATAACCCCTAGGTCCCTTTCCTGCTTGGAGCATGCTATATCATCCCCTCTCCAGCTGATATTTTGTTCCAGGATTTTTGTGCCCCATGTGCATTATTCTGCACTTTTTTTCTTTTAAATCTCAACTGCCACACCCTTGACCATTCCTCAAGCTTCTGTAGGTCTCTCCTCATTCTATCCACTCCCTCCAGTGTGTCCACTCTGTTACAGAGTTTTGCGTCATCAGCAAATTGAGAAATTATCCCTTTTATGTTATCTGTAATGTCACTGATAAAGATGTTGAAGAGGACTGGACCCAGCACTGATCCCTGTGACACGCCACTGGTCACCCTTCCCTCTGCAGAGTGACAGCCATTTACCACCACCCTCTGTGTCCTGCCATCCAGCAATTCCCCACCCACTGCACTACTGTCCTACTCACACCCATATTGCCCAGCTTGTTTAACAGCCTCCTATGGGGCACAGTGTCAAAGGCCTTACTGAAGTCCAGATAGGCCATGCCCACTGCCCCCCAACCCACCTCCTTTGTCACCTAGTCAAAAAATTAAATGAGGTTAGCCTGACACAACCTCCCCCCAAGTAAAATCATGCTGCCTTGGGTCCTGTAGACCATTGGCCACAAGGTGTTCCACTAATCTCTCCTTCAGTAGTGCTTCCATAATCTTCTTCAATACTGAGGTGAGGCTGACCGGCCTGCAGTTTCCCACTTTCTTTCTGTTCCCGCTCTTGTATAAGGCAATTACAACAGCTATTCTTCAGTCTTTGGCCACCTGACCTGTTTCCAGTGATTGGCTAACAAGGGTTCTCAAAGATTCAGACACCACTTCTCTGAGCTCCCTCAGCACCCTGGGGTGTACCCCATCTGGGCCCTTAGCTTTATCGACTCTTATTCCTTCCAGTTCCTTTAGGACCCTTTCCCATGGAAAGGGACATGTATACATTTATGTGCCCTTCTAACCCTTTGTACTCCCTTCTGTCCTGCTACCTGCCCCTTCTACTATAAAGTCTGAGCAGAAATATCTGTTTAGTATGTCTGCTTCACTGTTGTCATCCTTAGCACTACTCTTGCCCTCGCCCTTTAGCCTCACTATCCCTCCCTTTGCCTTCCTATTTTTACTTACATACCTGTAAAAGGTTTTGTCCCCTCTAACCACTGTTTTCACAATGCACTCCTCTGTCTGAGCTTTGGCTTCCATTACTGCCCTCCCTGCTTCCCTTTGCTTCTCCTGGTACCTCTCCCTATCCCCATCAGCCTGTGTCTTTTTGTATTGCTTGAATGCAATCCTTTTGGCTTTCACTTTCTCTGCTACCTCCTTGGAATACTATAAGGGTTTCCTCTTCCATTTCCCTTCTCTAACCTGCTTAATGCATAATTGTGCTGCCCTTGCTATCCTTGTTTTAAATACTGTCCACTGTTCCTCCACCCCTAATTCCTTCCTCATTCCAGCTAGTGCTTCTTCCAAGCATCCCAAAATCAAACAAACATAAAAAAAGATTTTGGACTCCATGGAGCTCTTGTCACTTTACAATGAATGATGGACTAGTTGCTGAGTTAGCATGGTGGCTATTGTTCTGCATATTTGGATAATGTGGTAGTCTTCAGTATGCATTGAAAGAGTCATTTGAAGCACCTTGTTCTTGGGAATGGACAAGTTAAGCCCGAGGTCTTGAAAGTTCAGGCTGTGGCAGACTGTGGGGTTCCTAAAACTAAGAAACAGGTTAGATCATTTTAGGGTTTAGTGGGTTACTACCACAGATTTATACCCACGTTTTCAGAAGTAGCAACTCCACTTACAGAGCTGTTGAAAAAGAATAAGCCAAATCAGGTGGTTTGGACCGAAGAATGTAAAAAAGCTTTTAGGGTGTTAAAGGCCTGGTTGTATTCTGATCCGGTTCTGAAAAGTCCTGATTTTCCTCAGGAGTTTTTTGTTCAAACAGATGCCTCAGAGGTGAGTCTGGGAGCCATCTTTAGCCAGGGGGTTGGTGAAGAAGAGCACCCAGTGCTTTATGAAAGCTAAGTTGTTTCCTTGAGAAAGAAAGTACCCAACTACTGAAAAAGAATGCCTTGCAGTCAAGTGGGTCATAAAGGTATTGAGGTACTGTCTCTTAGGAAAGGAATTTACCCTGGTTACAGATCATAACCCATTAATCTGTTTGAATCTAATGAAGGACAAAAATCAAGAGTGACACGTTGGTACCTGGCTTTGCAACCTTTTAGGTTTCAGGTGGCATACATGTCTGGTAGCCAGGATAAAAATGCTGATTTTTGTCCCATTATGGAATAGAGTTGAATCAGGAGGAAGAGGATGCTTTCTTAGGGGAGAATCAGTAGACTGATTGTCCAGAAGAGGGTTCCCCTCTAGGGTATGTGAAAGGGGCCCTTAAAATCCCTTTCTAATAATTCTTTTTAATTTTTGGGGGGTTCCTCTCCTGACTGCAGCAGGAGTTGGAGTAGCCCATAGGAACACAGCTGTGCTTGATAGTGTCTCCCAGGCACCTTCCATTTGGATCTGTGGTGGAGTTGTTAGGGAGATATGGGAGATAAAGTACAGTATAGGGGTGCTTTGTAGCGCCAGTCATAGGATATGATTAAAGCAAAGGGTTTTTTCCGTGGATTCCCCCTTCCCCATACTAGCAGGACAGGCAGTGCTGGTGATGGTGAGAAGAGAGGATAGGGTCATGAAATGTAAGGCTGGCCCATGGTATGCCCAGATGGGCAAGATAATAAAAAGGGATCGCTATTACAATTGTTTCCATATTAAAGAATATGACTGGGGAGTGGAAAGGTTGGGAAAGTTGCCCCCTCCCCCCCTTTCCTACTTACTTTTATGTGGGTTTCAGTTCTTGTAACTGGAGGTTTGGGACTTTGTTGGTGGGGGTCTGGTTGTGGCTTTTGTCCTTCTAGGGGTCAGTTTCACCAGCCTTTCCTTCTTTTAAAGGGAGTGGTGTGTGCTGGGTTGGCCTGCATTCCAGCATAGAGTTGGCAGGCTTCTGCATTCCTGCATGGAGTTCTTTAAAGGGCATAATATGTGCTTAATTAGGACCCTGCATTCCAGCACGGAGTTTGCAGGGCCCATTGAATCTTTTTTCTCAGCCATTTTTTCTTTTCATTTAGATTTACATGTGGGGCCCGATTCCAAAATGCATGGTGCAACTCGCAGGCATATGCAAGTTGCACCATGAGGCACTATGTCGGGGACCCTGCGCCATATTCCAAGACAGGCAGGGTCCCAGACACCTATGTCCTATGACCTGCGGCAGCTTGGCTAGTGCCACAGAAATGGCACAATGGACCAGGGTGCAGCAAGTCGCAGCCCACAGAGAACTTCCCCCTGAGCCCTCTCCACCCTGGAACATCACTGCATGCACCAGGAGGCATTGGGGGTTTGGCCAGGTGGCACTGGTGTTTGGGGGGCACTTTGTGGAATGGACCCTGGGGTCCCCCAACATTTGGGGGGGTAGGGGGCATGTCTGTCCTGGGGGGTACTGAGAGACAGGCAATATGCATGCTGCAGCATTGTGGAGTGGGTATCCATTGATTGGGATGGACAGATGCCCTTAGACCATCTCCCCGCTGGTCTAACTCCACTGCACCATTGCGGCTCCTGTAATAGTGTAGGTGGGTTACAGCAGCCACCCTTTTGGAATAGGGCATAGTTGCTGCTGTAACCCACCCTTGTGCCATGCCATTAAGGTTTGTGGGCGTAGTAGGTGGTGTAGGCCACCTTTGGCACAACCCACATACGGTATGGCACAAGCCACGACTTGAATCACTTATTTCATGTAATGCCTGGCACAAGGTGTGATTTGCACCATTGGGTTTGGCGTGAATCACCTTGCACCAGGCATAGCACCTTTTGGAATTGGGCCCGTGGGATTATGTGATGTATGTTAGTGGACATCCAGGTAGAGGGTTTGTGCTATGTACAATAGTTTTAAATGTTAGTCATGTGGGTTTTTGGAGTTAATTAATAAATTAGAGGTAATTCATTGGTAGTAAGGTGATCCCTTGGGTGTATAAAAGGCTTATCTGAAGCCCAGGGAGGAGTTCTCTTTTTTATTTTGTTCCAAGCAGCTGAAGAGGAAGGTTGCACTGCTCCATGGTTGGCTGCCTAAATATGTCTTTCTCCATCCCCATTGTTGTAAGGTTGCAGAGGCTGGTATGATTTGGGGTCCTGTCCAGCTGGCAGGCCCCAAATAATGACTTTGTGCAATATTAAGAATGACATTTTGTGCAACATTGTGGGGTTTACCCCTGAGGCTTGTGTCTTCAATGTTATGAACTGCCATCATGAACTATCAATGTTGAAAATGATGATCCTGACAAGATCTAGCTCTTAAATCTGAGTTTTAAAAATACAAGAATATGTTGTTGTCTAGACATTTCCCACAGGCCTCTGCCCACATATGGTTTTGGACTGTTTGTACTGTTTGTGAATGATGCAGACACCTTTGAGAAAGGGCTATTTAGCTCAAAGGTTTTCTGAATATAATACTGTAAACTAAACTTAACTAAACACTTGGAAGAAATTCAGGGCTGTCCTGTAACTTTTGTTTGGAATGATGCCTTATCAGGAAATGTCTGCATTACCCAGCCAATGTTGGAATTACAGGAGGGCTTGCCAGGGCTCAGCCCTCACTCCCCTCCAGCTCTGAAGTGAGCCCTGAAAGCTTATACATCACTGCCATTGACAAATAATGGAAGGGGGCTCATTTTATAGATAGGGCCCTTATGGGTCTCCCTAGCTCCCAAAGATCATAAAGTATAATTCTGGGGAGTCACGTGATGCAGTGGTGCTGAGAGGCTGCTTGCTGTAGAGCTCCTGCCTTCCCCCTCGCAAAATACCTACTTTTTACTGCTCTAACGCCATTAATTAAGCTCTAAACAGGTGGTAAAGCCTTGCTAACATCGGGAGATCTCTGGTGGTCTGAGATCGTCGTGTTGATTGCCTTATTTGTTGATCACGATGGCAGACACAGACATGAAGGCCGTTTAGGAGTCAGACGCAGACTTCTCCCACCTCACCAGAAAAGCCTCCAAAAAGCCAGGAATAGTAGTGCAAACACACAACTGACGGCTAAGCACCCCACCAGTGGAGGATCTAGTACAGTTACTGGTACCATGCTGACGGAAGAACGTTTTCTCGAGTATCTATCTCCTTTTAAAGATACCCTGCAGGAGATCTCTAAAGAAATTAAGTCAATGAGACAAGACTTCGCGGATCTCTCGAGGAGAGTGAGCGATTTGGAAACCAGAATAATATCCATGGAGAAGTGGCAACAGAAAACATCCCTTTAAATCATAAAGCTTCGACAACAACTACAAAACTCCAGCTGAAAACTGAAGACTTGGAGGGGCAAAGTCGACAAACAACGTGTTGATCTTGGGGCTCCCAGAGTTAGAGGAGGGAGCAATACCCCGCTTTATTCAACACTTCTTCAATAAAGTTTGGCCCTCACCCATCCACCAGCAATATCACATTGAGAGAGCCCATAGATCTCTCAGGCCCAGACCACTCGTCTGCCCCCCCAGGCTGTTATTGTTAAGTTTTAAGTTATCTGGAACGTCCAGCATGTTCTCACCAAAGTGAAGGAACTGGAATCTATTTCATGGAATGACACAAACTTAGGATCACTCAGGATCTCCTCGTGAGGTGTGACAGAAAAGAGCTGCCTTCATCCAGTAGTTAAAACTAATTGCTGCAGGGAAGGCCTTCAGGATGAACTATCCTGCTAAATTGCTTGTACAGGTGGAAGGCGATGGTACTCTTATGAAAATCCGGAGGAGGCACTGTCTGGACTGGCGAAATTACTCCTGGACCTGTTTAAGTGACTTTAACAATATTATCTATTTTAAGAGAATCCTTATGGCAGGATGTTTGTTATAGCATCTAAGTTGGGTTGCTGCCTTGTAACTGATCTCCCTTTGATTATTATTATTATGACTGCCATTATTTACTGTGCTTGAGGCTGCCCCGCTACTGCCTTGCGCTCCGGTGGTGGTTACCTTTGTTCCTCCCGCTGAGGTGTCACCCTGGGGATCCCAGCGTGTTAGTAGGCCTGAGAGGTGTCGGGCGGTGAGGCCTACTCGGCCTGTGTCGAGTCCTGCGTTCATCCTCTCCACCAGTTTGCATAGGGTACTGACACACACAGGATTAGTTTCCGAGGACGCTGCTGGTCGGACCGCTTGGTCTGTCAACTAATCCCTCCCCATGTTTCTTCCTTCTGGTCTTCCGGTTCAAATGCGAGCAGGGATGCCATGGAGGCGGACCTCTTCTTCAATGTTCCCTTATCAGGTACCGCTATATTCACTCTTTCTGGATTGGCTGACTGAATTAATGGGATGATTCTGATCGTCCCTTTTTTATTCTTTATGTTTGCTGAGGAGGCGGGGGGTTCTATGGTATAGACAGCTCAGAGCCATGCTTTAGCGACCTGTTGGGATTTGTTTGGTTACCTTTCATGGGGTTTCTTGCAAGGTCTATCTCTCCTGGAGATTGGTTATTAGCTGATTGGTTATGGGTTACATGTGCTGTTGGACTATATTGATACTTTGAGGGATACTTGGGGTACCTGAGGGGGAAGAAATTTGGCTGTATTGGGTATGTTTGTTTATCTGTGGTTGTATTGTGATATGATAATGACAGAGTATTTTCATATTGTAGTTGTTGGATTGTGGGAGGGAGGACCACCCACCGTTGTTTTATTGGGGCTTGTGGGGTTAGCCATCTAAACCTGTTCATTTTGTGATGCAGTGGTATTTTACTGTTGTCTGGTGGACACTTACCTATATTTGTATTTACCGGCGTTTTGGGTTATTGGGGGAGAGCAGAAGGTGTCACCACTGCTTTGGAATAGGTTGGGAATCTGGGTGCAGCTCACTCTAAATGTATTCTGGTTCCTAGAGGATGGCTATGGACTTTGTTAAAACAGCCAGTTGGAACGTAAGAGGTTTCAGAGAGGCCAAGAAGAGGATCCGAATATTGTTTAACTGTTCTTTGCTAGGAGTTGATATTTTGGTCTTACAAGAGACCCACATAACAGTGGCTGAAACCAAAATGCTGAAGGTTAAAGGATTTTCCCAAATTTTTGTTGCTGGTGACTCATCGGAAGCAAGGGGAGTTGCCATCATGATAAAAAAAGTATACCCTTTAATTCAGAAAAAATTATCCAGGACCCAGAGGGCAGATATATTTTGGTGCAGGGTTCCCTGTATAACTCCGCTATAGTCTTGGGCTCTGTTTATGGCCCTGTTGGAGGAGATGCTTGTTTTATAATGCATTTAATTGACAAATTAAGTGCTTTTCTGTAATTCCTTGGCTCTGGGAGGGACTGAAATATAGCCCCATCGCAGGAACGACAAAACTTATAGGCCACTGAAGCCCCCATCTCCTGCACAACTGGCGTTGCTGGGACTTGGGTAGCATGCTAGTCTGGTGGACCCATGGAGACTTACACCCTCTTAACAAAGCTATACTCTTTTCTCCCGCTTCATAACTCATGGTCCAGGCTGGACTATTTTTTAATAAGTACCTCCTCATGCCTAATATAACCTTAGTAGGCACTGAACCCATAGTAATCTCCGACCATGCCTTAGTATGGTTTCATTTCTCTCCCTCCTCCTTGAAACAGCGTGACACAATTTGGAAACTTAATACTCAGATACTAAAAGATGAACATTCCCTCACCCAGATCAGATCCCTCATTGGAGAATACCTGGATACTAACCGTGGTTCAGTGACCAGGTTGGATATCCTTTGGTGCTCCCTAAAATACTTCTTGAGAGGAGAATTCATCAAAATCTCCTCCAGGAGGAAGAAACTCAGGACTCAAAAATTCCTTCTTTTGTCAGGTCAGATCAAGGCGGCAGAGGACTCCCTAGCCTCCTCTAAATCCCTTAAATGTCTGGAGCAGCTACACAAACTTAAAAACGAGTATGAGGGACTAGTCGGGGAAAAAACTGAGCTTGCGCTGCTGAGAACCAAAGCTAAATACTTAGACCAAGGGGAGAAGCCGAGCAGGCTCTTGGCCTTTAAACTTAGGGACACAGAGAACTCAAGACTGGTCCCAGCTTTGGAAGCTCAAGATGGTTCCATTAAGACAATGCCCAGGGATATTGTGGAAGTTTTTAGACTGTTTTATCAAAACCTATATGGGGTCGCTACAATCCCCCCTTCCCAGTCTGCCACAGAGTCCGTCTTTAAATCAATCTCCCCACCTCGTCTTTCCGATGACCAAATTGCTTTTCTCTACCCCTTATCCTTAAGGAGGTTGAGGAGGCCATCCATAGTCTTTAAGCGGACAAGGCTCCGGACCTGATGGCTTACCCGCCAACTTCTAAGGCCTTTTGTCAGATTTGGCTCCAACACTTCTGGAGTTTTACAATTATTTATTATCTTCTGATTTGTTAGACCCATCCTTGTTGGAAGCTATTATTATCCTGATCCCTAAAACAGATAAACCCTCTCTGGACCCGGCTAACTATAGACCCATTTCACTGCTCAATTGTGGTATCAAAGTACTGTCTAAGGTTCTGGCTTCACGTATTAAACAAGTCTGGCTCTCACTTTTGAGCAGGGAGCAAGTGGGTTTTGTGCAGGGCAGATCGGCTGCGGACCACATGAGAGTGCTTTCTCATGTCTTCCAGACGGCTCAGGCTTCTCAGGTTCCCATGGCACTGGTCGCCCTGGATGCAGAGAAAGCATTCGACCGTGTCAACTGGGATTTTTTATGGGGTACTATGGCTAAGTTCGGTTTCCCAGAGAGGTTTATACATTGGACGAAGGCCTTGTATAAAGACCCCTCGGCAAAAATCTATTGCAATGGGGTCCTCTCATCCCATATCCGGTTACTCTCAGGCATCCGGCAGGGTTGTTCTCTATCACCATATCTCTTCAATCTCTATCTGGAACCCCTGTTGCTCAATCTCTAAACAGCTCCGGGGATCCAGGGGTGTGTCATCTCTCAGCAAACTTCCACGATATCCGTGTTTGCAGATGATATCCTCCTACAGTTAACTAACCCGGTAGACTCCCTACGAGTGGTTTTGGATATAATTGGGCAATTTGGGGAAGTATCCAACTACAAACTTAATCTGACCAAGTCGAGATTTTTCCTCTCAATATGCACCTATCTCAAGCCTGCATATCCCATTTCAGGATGAAATGGGCCTCATCCCACCTCAAATATCTAGGTATTTATTTGGCCCGTGACCCTACTTTGGTTAGGAAACTTAATCTGGATGATCTAGTAGACAAAATTTATTCTGATCTGCAAAGATGGGGTAAGCTCCCGCTATCAGTTGGGACCCATATCAGTATTGTCAAAATGAATATTTTGGCTCACCTCTTCTACCCCCTGAATCTTTTAGATATCTGGCTGCCCAAAACCTTTTTCAAGAGAGTCCACTCGATCCTGACTGGCTTTATTTGGAATCACAAGCCTCCCATACAGAGCTTTTATAAACTCTGTCTACCTAAGGATAGCGAGGGTCTCCGTCTCCTAACCCAGTACTACTACTGGGCTAGCCATGTAGTTAAAGCTGGTAAATGGCTCAGAGGAATGGATGTAACATCCTCCCCTCTGTGGATAAGCTTGGATCTTGATCTCATTAAACAATGTAACATAGACCCCTCTAGTCTATTTTACTGTCAGTTTTCAACTCTACCTAGCTGTATCCAAGAGTGCCAGTGGGTACCACGGTTAAGGTACTCAATCAATTTTATGCTACTACTAAAATCAGATATGTTAAGGATCCTGGACGACCTTTGGTTTCTAACCCTAATATTAAAATAGGGACCGACTTCTTATCTCTGAAGTGGCTACCCCAAATTCAGGAGCTCTTAGTGGAAGACCTTTATGTGCAAGGAGGCCCTGGGTCAATAGCTCTAAATATTCCTCCCCAAATGATTTTTAAAGCATACCAATTAAAACACCTGGTCAGTAAAGAGTTTGGGGTAACAGTACCAACATCGACCATTAAACCGTTACTAAGGGTGATTAAAGAATGTGCGGTTAAACCTCATGGGGTGTCTAAGCTGTATCTGCACCTTATGAAACTTAATTTCTCTGCCTCTTTGGCTGGCTCCAAGTCTTGGTCTCTATCTCTCTTAGATCCTTTGATTACATGGAGTCAAGTCTGGAAAGATTTGCATATATATATAATACTCTCGACAAGAATAGGCTAATTCAATATTTTATTGTCAACAACATGTACATTACGCCGGTCCAAAAAGCGAAATTTGATCATTCCAGTTCCCCTAAATGTTTCAGATGTGGTGAGGATCAGGGCAACCTTTCACATATTTTCTGGTATTGTAAAGTAGCCCTCTATGGAAGGCCATTGGGACAGTCTAGATCCTATTCTAGGTCTGCAGATCTCTTCACACTAGAGATCTGCATCCTATGTTATTCGACATTAACATCAGAGAGAGAAGATATCATATAGCTCTCATCTCAATGGCGTTAAGAGACTAGTGCTTCAGTCACTGGTCAGATAAACTAGTGCTCTTGTATATAGACTGGGTGGAAGAAATGTCCCTGTGTTTTAAAGTCAGAAGTTGATTGCCAACACCAGACTTTCTCCTTTAGCTTTTCAGAGAAAGTGGGGCAAACTGTATGCCCTGTACCTTCATTGACTGAGATTTTCAGGCCTATTCGGTCCGTTTGACTCAGGTAAATTCTCTCCGCTGGTCTCTCGAGACACTCTCTCATTATCTAAGAGCTAGTTCTCAGTAGAACTATTTATTCCTCTGGCTCTATTGTCTGGTTGCTATCTTGTTTGTTTTCTGGGTTAGTTAGTTTCCCTCCCTTCATCTATGAATGTGATACCTTTTTTCTCTCTTCCTCAGTGGTGACACCTTCCTTAGGGTGGGGGGAGGGGGCGGTTAGGGGTGTTTGGATTTTCCATGCTTACATTCAATGTTCAATTATTGGAATGTATTATAATACTGTTCTTTTTTCCTTGCTGTAATTACCAGTCTGTTGTAATAGTGATTGAAAACGAATAAAAAGAGAATTTCAAAAAAAATAAAGTATAATTCCAATACCTATTATCCCCCATTTTTGAAAGGAGGAAAGTATTTTATGGAGTGCACTAGAGCCTTATTCACCCTACTCATAGGTTTTAATCACAAGAACACATAAGGCAACAGACAATACATCAGGCATAAATGTTGCAATATGAGCTTTGAACTCCAAGTCTCCATGAAGAGATATTTATGTAATGCAAATGCAGTGAGCATGCCTGTAGTGCCAGAGCAAAGACAGGGGCTACTGGTTTGGTGTTGCTACTTCAGACATGAAGTTTATCTGGAAATACGAAAGAGAGGCATGCACACCTTTCAGATGCAACCAAAGATTCTTTATTTGGAGGGAAGGGAAAGCAAGAGACACATCAAGAATTGTACAGTGCCTTGATTTTAGAGATTGAGCTATATAAATAAAATTATAATCATTATTATTATCAGGAACATGATCATCAAAAACTAGACTCACTGTACTGAATCTGTAAGTATTTAACATCCGAAAGCCGGACCCAGATAGCCCAAACATATCTGCTCTCCACACTGGACTACAGCTCATTGATCGTTGATGCTGCCAGCAAAACAGTGCTGCAGGAAAAGTATAACCTGTATTATAAAATCGCCAAATATGCATCTAGCAGCGATAGTAAAACACATCATCGCCTCTCCCTACATACCCTAAACTGCCTGTGTCAGGAGATCAGAACCAGCCTAACACTTGTTAGGTTTCTCAAAAAAGTCATGCACACAGGTGGCCCCACTTATTTATCTGAACAGACCAAACTCATCGAATTGCCTTTGCTCAGCTGCAAAAAGTAATATTGCAATCTAGCTGTTTCACACAAACATGGGGCAATGCACACTTTGCTACAAAGCCACCTCACTCTGGAACTCTATACCCCAATAAACAAAAAACCTCATTAGTCTTTGCCTTCACAAAGATGCTAAAAAGACTTTTACTCTACATTCAGTGTCTGTGATTGCTTTGGTTATTCTATCTTCGGTCCTTCCCTTGCATAAGCTTTCTGCTGTACTGTCTGTCTGCATCAAAACTCTGTAACCTGAGCTGCATCTGCACCACACGTATGTACGCACTACTTTTTGCAATTTGTACTTGCTGTACCCATGCTCTGTAATTTTGTAAACCTGTAGTAGTCAATTCTACTTGTGCTTTTTGCATCCGAGTCATGCCTGAAAAAAAGCTTCCATTGCCAGTGCAATTACCCAGTTATCAAAGTTGTAATAAATAAATAAATAAAGACTGAGCAATGCCACAAGGTCAGCTGGTAGTATGATACATGGTAAACTTCAGTTCATTACTGGTACTTATTATGTTGTATGAAATACCACTATTAAGGGTTTAAGAGTAACAAATTGTATTTCCCAAGTACCATGATTAAGGCACTGTTCATTATTCGGATGCAAATAATGAATAGTGACACTATTCATACCTATTCCTATGTGGAAATACTAAAAAAAAACAGAAAGTAAAAGAAAGTAAGAAAGTAAAAGATCATGTGATCAGCTGTTTTACTATGTGAAACAGCACCAGAGCACTTCATTCACAGAAGTGAGACGGCCATGGAGGGGGGCAGGTTGCTGTCCGGTCACCTTCTGCTATGCCTGTGGTGAGGGCCAAAGAGTGTAACTGCTAAGAAAATGTGGATGCTTGAGGGGGAGGGGGGTGGGAGTGGATGCTCTTGCCAGGGAGGAGGATGGAGGGAACATTGATTTGTAGAACTAGAAGCACTAAAGTAAAGTTAAGACCGGCCATGGAGGGTTCAGAGTTTTTATTAATTAAAACATAAATTTGTGGGTGCCAGGTAGAGGAGGGAGAGATTTGAGTTCTGTCAGAGGATGTGGGTTTTAGGGATTGTTTGTTAAAGGACTGGGCTAGGGAGGAGTGTGTAGGGCTGTTTCTTTTGCTTTATTTTATTATGCTATTTATTTGCATATTTTGAAGTTTAGTTATATGTTTATTTGGCTTTAGGCTTTGAGTAATTCGGTCACCAGAATGTGTTGGAGGCCTTCCCCCACAGTTGTGTGCTATTCATCCTCTGGCCTCCGTTCCCTCCACCCCTTTGTCTCCCCCCCATTGCACTATTCAATCTACCAGCACTGTAGAGCGCTGGGCATTGCACGTTGGGAGAGGAAGGGGGGGTTGGGGGTTCAAACGATGGAGGCTGAAAGACAGGGGCCACCACATCGGGGTTGTAGGGTCCAGAAGATGCCCTGGGGCCAAATGGAGCCCAGACCGTGGTCCGCCATGTCTGATTTCCATACCCAAGGGCAGCACCAATTTAGGTGGGCATGTGGTCCAGGCGGCCCTGGAAGTTCATCTCACTTGAGTGGTGTTATGCAGTGCCAGATCCATTAAAAACAAGACTGCAATTATTGTGGATCTTGTAAATTTGGTGGATCTGGCTTGCATCACCGAGACCTGGCTGAATGAGAACTCTGGCTCTGTATTAGAGGCCTCGATTCCAGCCGGTTACTCGGTGATTCACCACTCGAGACTGGATCGTGGGGGGGGTCGCGGTCTGTTTCAAGACCAAATTGGGCCTCATGAGTGTACCAATGTTGTAGGATCATCCTCATCTACTGTCCACCCAGGGCGGACTTCGTCATCGACATGGTGTTTGAGTCTCCCAGGTTGATGGTCCTGGGCAACTTTAATGCCTGGGTCATTGATGAACTCTCACAATTTGAGCAACACTTCCTCCAGACATCTCTGGGCCTTACACAGATTGTTACCACTGCTACCTATAAACATGGTCACTCTCTTGACTTAGTCTTCCTCCTGGGGATCAAAGCCTCAGATCTGGGGGGTGGAACCAGTCGGATGGTACGATCATTACACTGTGTGGTTCAATTTTAGTGCCCCCTCTTGAAGGCCTACCCATGTGGAGATATTCAAGTATCGCCCTTTATGAAATGTTAGCTCTGAGGGCCTAACAGCAGTACTTGACTTATCGAGTATTCTGGTGGCAAACAGCGACCTAGAGGACCTTGTGGTGGCCTATAATATGGCCATTTAGGGTGCCTTGGTTGTTGTTACTCCTGTCTGAGCTTGTCCTCTCTCGTTTCGCCCTTGGTCCCCATGGATTGATGGGACTTTGAGGGAGATGCGACTATTAGGACGAAGGTTAGAGCATTGCTGGTGGAGATCTACCCTTGATGTTAACCACCTTAGATTGATGGACCATTATTAAGTCTATCAATCTGCAATCACCTGTAAGAAGGCAGAGTTCCTGTCCGGGAAGATTGCAGCCGCTCAGAATCAACCAGTTCAGCTTTTTCTGAACTGTGGACAGACTGTGCAAACCAGCTTGTCTACAAGTCCAGAAAGCATTTTCTTTTTTTTTTTTTTTGCAATTTAGTTTTTATTCAACATTTTAACATAAAAGGACATCTTACACCCCAAAAACAAAGTAATAACATACCTCAATAATACATAATGTTATGCAAAGTAAGACTCCAGAGATAAAACAAAGAAGAGCTGTAAACGGGAAGAGTCCTCCCCCACACCCCCACCCTTCACCTCCCTCCCCCCTTTAGACAGACCCGGCCCTGGACAGTCATTTTAGAAAGTAATACATAAGCAATTTTGAATGATAACCATTAAAGATTAAAGGTTATACTACTGGCAAAGAAAACAAATCCATGAGTGGAGCCCAGACTTTGTTAAATTTGGACAATCTATTCTGAAGACTGGCAATCATCTTCTCTAGCCTGATATTACTTAAAAATTCTGTCAGCCATTCCGTATATGAAATAGAGATGTCATCCTTCCAATGACGAAGTACTAGCTTTTTAACAGACATAGACACTAGAGCCATGTGATATTTTCGTACTTTAAGTTTGATTACTAAGAAATTCCCTAATAAGCATATATCAACTGTAAATAGGTCCTCCAGCCCTAACACGGGGTCTGCTCTTTGTTTGATCTGCGACCAAAGGGGGGCAACTTTAGGACATTGCCAGAATATATGAACTAAATTGCCTTCGCCCTGGCCACATCTCCAACAGGTCGCGGAGCCACCCTTAGGAAACTGTGAAATCTTCTGGGGCGTGAAATATAGATTATGCAAAATGCAAAATTGCACAAGCCGCAGCCTGTCCTGAGTGATATATATGTGGCACCCGCACCACAGCGACTCCCAATTAATGGATGCATCCGGAAGTAATTCATTCCAGCACTCTGGAGGTCTGATAGGTTCAGGGTATACCTTATTATAAAGAGCCTTATAAATTTTGGACACCGCATGGGGGCGGATAACAAGTTGGACCAGTTCCTCCAACAGGAGGGCAAGCTCTGATTGCTGAAATTGTCCCCTAATGCAGCCAAGAGGATGTGCACAATTGAAATACTTTAAATATATAAACAGCAGGTAACTCAAATTTACTTAAAATGTCTTTGGATAACATCCATTTACGATCCGTCTCGGGAAATCCCTAAGCTTTGTTCCTTGGAGCTGAGGTAACCAACGGAAATAACTTTTCCCTCTAATTTGATATAGGATTACCCATTAAGGGTTGCTCTGAATCAATTTAGGTTGTTTTGATAAAAGAACAAAATTGAAATGAACCCAGACAGATGTAGCTATTAAAGAGTCCTGCAAGGACTTGGGAAGGATTTTGGCTGTACAAAAGGAGAGCTGAAGGGTCAGGTTATGAAAGCAATTAAGGCAGATTCGATTTGGACCCAGAAGCGGTACATATTTACCAGAATTATTGAGATCATTAAGTTAGAGCCATCTCAAATATTTGCTCATGTGACTAGTTAATAATAAAGAAAGAAACATACGGAACTCTTAAGCCTCCTTTAAACTTCGGGGCAGCTAACTTATAAAAAGTAAACCTGTGCCCTTTGTTTGCCCAGATAAAATTAGTGAAAATAGTATGAAGTTTTTTAAACCATGCAAGGGGTAGCCAGATATTGAGGAGATTAAGTGGGTAAAATATCCCAGAAAAATATTCATTTTAATGAGGCTTATTCTGCCCCAAATCGTAAGAGGTAGGAGGGCCCACCTTCTTAAATCCTGAGTAATAATATTTAAAAGAGAGTCTAGATTATATTTACTCATCAGGGCTCTATTCCTTACAAGAGTAATACCGAGATATTTTAGAGATTTCCCCTGCCAAGATAAACCATGAACAGTAACTTCGTTCTTTACTACTTTATAATTAAGTGGGAACACCATCGTTTTACCTAAGTTTAGTTTGTAATTTGAGTACTTACTATAAATTCCTATCACCTCTAAAAGATGAGGAATGGTTTTGTTTGGCTGACAGGTGCAAAGAAGTAAGTCATCTGCATAAGCTAATGCCTTAATAGTAAAGTTCTGGACCGGAATTCCATGAATGTCAGGATCTTTCACAATTCTTCGGATAAGGGGTTCCAAATATAAATTAAAGAGCAAAGGGGAAAGTGAACACCCTTGTCTCGTGCCAGATAATACCGGGAATCTGTCCGAGCTACATCCATTGCAAAATACACTGGCAGATGGGAATCGATAAAGAGCTTGAATCCAATTTTGAAATTCTAATGGAATGCCTAAAGCCTGCAGTGTTCTCGGAAAAGAAAACTCCAATCAACCCTATCAAATGCCTTCTCGGCGTCTAAAGAAACAAGTGCAGTGGGGTAATCTGCATCTCTGGTCACAGAAAAAGCATGATCTAAAGTTCGAATGTGATCACTAGCCAGTCTACCCCTCATAAATCCAACTTGTTCTTCACCAATCAGATCGGGGAGGATCTTACTTAACCGGTTAGCCAAAAGTTTACTGAGAATTTTAAGATCTTGGTTAAGGAGGGAGATTGGCCTATAACTAGTAACATCTTCTGGGGGTTTGCCCGGTTTTAAAATGAGCACAATTATGGCCTCAAACAATGTAGTATCTGTGTTTTTTGCGTCCAAGACCTGTTGGAACATTGGTAAAAGCAAGGCATTATGCTTTTGCAAATACTTTATAAAAATTAGGGAGAAACCATCCGGGCCTGGTGATTTATCATTAGGAAGACTGTCAATTACTTCAATAATTTCTGTTTTGAGTTAGAAGTACGCTAGATCTGAAGCTTGCTCAGCTTCAGGGTGGGAAAAATGAATCTTGCAGATATTGGTCTAGATCATGTCTTGAAGGAGTTAACTTCGGCGAGTACAGGGTTTGATAGAACTTTTGGAATTCAGCGGCGATCGTCTTGGAATCGACGACTAGAGAGCCGCTTTGCGTACGTATGGCCATAATAAAATTGGCGGCTTCTTGTTGTTTAATTCAGGCAGCAAGGAGGTGCCCCACCTTTTCCCCTTGATCGATACTAGTAGCTTTAGTTTTTAGTATCAGATATTCCGCTTTCTCTCTAAGCAGCTCCATGTAGGAACTTTTAAGTTTGACCAACTCTAGCATAGTCTGTTCCGGGGTGGAGGGGGAGAGATTAGATTCTATGTCTCGAATCTGGCCAAGAATTTCCCTCAATTTGCTTTCTTTGAGACTTTTATTCCTTGAGACTACCTCAATAAATACACCCCTTAAAAAGGCTTTAAATGCACCCCATTCGATATCTGATTTTTTGTGGAATTCAAATTATTAGATATGTATTGGGAAGTCTGAGGATTGATGTGGTCAACTATTGCAGGATCTTTTAGAAGCTGATTATTTATTTAACTAACGACCTCTTCTCTCAGGAATACCCAATAAGATAAGTTGGCATGTTACAATTGAGTGATCAGATGGAGGACCTGATTGGATCGCTGAATCGATAACTCCCCCTATTAAACATTGCAATATTAAAATGTAGTCGATTCTTGAGGAAGTTTTATGTATCGGAGAGGTAAATGTAAAGCCTTTCTCATTAGGATGCAATACTCTCCAGATGTCACAAAGTTCTAAATCGTCCAATAAATCTCTTATGGCTCTCTGAGCGGGTGATAATCCTTTAAACCGATGACCTGTCCGATCTAATTTTGGATCAACAACTACATTTAAGTCACCCCCCAAAATTATCGGAATCTTATTGAAGGGAATAAGTTTGGCTATGAGATCCATAAAAAAGTCCGGAGAGTCCACGTTAGGACCATAAACATATCCCAACAAAATTTCCAAATTGTAAAGTCTACCCTGGACCAAAATGAATCTGCCATAAGTATCCCTAATAATTTTACTTGAGACAAAAGGAATTTTGTTTCTAATCAAAATCATGACCCCACAGCTCTGCCTTGTGCCCTGAGCCGCGAATACTTGCCCAACCTGCTGTTTTTTCATCTTCAACTCTTCTGCAATCAGAAGATGGGACTCTTGGATAAATGTAATATCAGACCTCAGAAGCTGCAGATGTTTGCATACCTGATATTGTTTAAGTTTTTGCCTGAGACCATTAACATTCCAAGTGGAAAATGTTAAGTTATTCGCCATCAGGAGAAGATACTTCAATGTAGGAAACTACATTCCCAAACCCTAACCATATTCTACCGATCACTAGTCTGGGCTCAACTTTGAGAATCTGACCTGGGCCAATTCCACCCTCTCCCACCCCCCAATGCCATTCGATATCCCTTAAAGAAATACATAACAGAAACCCAGACATTCCCTCTCCCACCCCCACCCGATTAACGCTACGGTCTGCGAACCACAGAACCCTGCCCAATGCACCTTCCACCTCCAGCCCACCCTTCCCACCACCCCAACTCACTCCAGGATAGAGGCACTAGAGACAACAATTCCAACTCTGATCAAAAATATCCTAGGATCTATATTAAAGCCTCTACCTTAACCAGAACCACTGTTTTGCTGAAACAACACCTCTTAGATAATAACATTTGGCTAAACATATTCATATACGAAACAGGGGAAGAAATTACTCCCTCAGTTCCCAATGGGATATAAAATCCTGTTTGCTCTGACAACATAATTATTAAGCGTGTAATTATATAAATGAGTGCCAATATCGCGAATATTAATACAAAAGCTTCCGATGAACATACAGTGTGTGCAACAAATTTCCAGTTGCTATTCCTTAGAAGTGAGACAATGAATGACCAAGTGGGAGGCTATCAGTAGAACAACAGGAAGCTGTAAGTACAAGAGTTAAAACAAGACTGTTAAGAATAACGGATAAAGTTCAGTCCCGTCTATGCCTTGTCCAAGACTGGGGGTAACGTCCCTTCTCGACCCTCTCTCATGGGGAACCAAAAGACGAGACCTCACAAAGTAGTAAGGTAGTAGCTCCAATCGGCAACTGGTAGATATCTCCAGGATGCTCCGTACATCACACCACCTGAAAGAGAGAAAGAAAGAAAAAAAAATATACAGAGAAAACAAAAGGGGGGGGAGAGAGAAAAAGGAAAGGGGAAGACAATTGACTGTTTAGAGTCCTGGGACTTTCGGTGCATAACTGTAGGGATGTACAATAAACAGTCGATATCGCTGATAGGACATCGATGGAGAATCAGATCCCGCCAGTACTAAGTCTCAATTCTCGCATCTATCAAGGGCCAATATACTCCCTGGTTTCGAGCACCCCTAGATCCCTGGTGAGGGGGCATGTCCACTGAACACCTGGAGATTTATTAGCAATCGAGACAAATAGTATGCCTTTCATTATTAAGGGAATGTCTCAGCCCATGGGTATCCCTGATGTACGCCAATCTTGAAGATGCAGACTTAGTGATAAGCTTCTGGTAAGGGGATGTAAGTCATCTGTAGAATGTTATTTGCCACCTGTAGTCCCCTCTGTTCAATGCTCAGATATCTTTAAATAAATTTGGAAAGGCATTCTTAAGCCCCTTCTTGGCAGTATCAACATCCTCGAATGATGACCACGATCCTGAGATCATGACCCCAAGTCTGGCTGGATAGGACATGCGGAATCTCACACCAGCAGCAATAAGCTTCAAGACTAGAGGATGAAACTGGGCTCTTCTTTGTCTAATAGAAGCAGGAAGGTCCTGCACAATCCGAATTTTGGTATCCTCCCATCGTATTTCCTTTAGCTCTTTCAGCTTGTCGAACATATGCTGGCGTTCCAGGTAGTTTAAAATTTTATCATCAGTGGACGGGGGCTCCAGTGTTGACTTGGGGCGGAGGGCCGGTCGCCGTTCCGATAGTGTAACCGGGCGAAGGTGAAGGTCCAGCTAATTTTTCAATCAGCTTTTGAATGAAACTAATAGTTCCTGCTCTCTCAGCCCCCTCTGGAATACCGATGATTACTACATTATTTCGGCGACTGCGACCTTCTAAATCTTCGATTTTTGAATCCATTTTGGCAAGCTTGTGCCTGATCGCCGAGATCTCAGGCTCTAACTTCTCCGTTCTTCTCTCCAATGAGCTGATCTTCGCATTGTCGTCAGCCACTTTTTGTTGCAAATCTTCCATTGCATGTGTGAGGGATTTTAGTTCGGCAGTCATTGCTGTGATGCTTTCTTTAAATGGGGAGAATTCTTGCAAAAACCTTTGCAGCGTGAGTGGCTGATGTTCGTCCAGGGCAGTCTCTGATGTCGGGGCATCATCAATCCCTGAAACCCTGGCATTCTTTGAGGCCTTTTCCAGCGTCGAAGGCGGAGTGTATCTGGTAACGTCTTTTTTCGAGATCATCTCTTGATTCGCCGGTGAGTCACAGTTTTGAATGCCCGATCTTCCCCTGAATACTGCCTATGGTTATTTATTAGGCAAATCGTCCAAAACACTCAATTAGAGTCAGTTTGGTGGGTCAGGGAACCGGAGCAACGGAGGAGAGCTGCCTTCAGGGTGACTGCATCACGTGACCCCCAGAAAGCATTTTCACAGATAGAGTATGATGGGCTTGCTCAATTCTTTGCGGCTAAGGTGGCTGACATCAGGACAGCTCTCTGACCGGCACACTCTATGGGCGTTGCTTCTGATCAGTGCTTAGCCACTAACCTCCAGCTTTCCTGGAGTATCGTCGACCACCCAGAGTTCATGGATGTCATTAGGATTGTCCAGGGTGCACGCCCTACATACTGTAGTTTGGATCCAGGACCAACTTCCCTGATTTTGGGTTGTATTGATTCCATCATTCCGGTCCTTGCACAGATCGTCTGGTGCTCCTTAGAAACAGGTGAGTTTCCTAGCTCCCTGAAGGATGCAGTGGTAACACCCCTCCTGAAGAAAGCTTCTTTGGACCCAAACTGCTATGCAAACTACAGACCAATCTCTAACCTACCCTTTTTAGGGAATGTGGTTGAGAAGGTAGTGGCCGTACAACTGGAGAGCTATTTGACCATCCATGACAACTATGGACCTCTCCAGTCCAGTTTCCGAAAGATGCATAGTACGGAGACAGATCTGGTTTGGGTGCTCAGTGATCTCTTAATGGCTAGAGATCAGAAGAACCATTCTATCTTGGTTCTTCTGTATCTCTCATCAGTGTTTGACACTGTGGACCATGGGGTTCTGCAAGGACACCTGAGGTTCAACTGCGGCCTGTGGGGTACAGTCCTCAAATGGTTTACATCTTTCCTCACTGGAAGAACTCAGAGGGTGGTGTCTGGGATGTATTCCTCGGACCCAATCCCCCTGTCATGTGGGGTTCCTCAGTGATCGATGTTGTCCCCCATGTTGTTTGCAGTGTATATGCTGCCCCTCGGAGACATTGTAAGGAGGTATGGGCTGAGGTTTCACTGCTATGCTGATGATACCCAGCTCTGCCTTTCTTTTGCACCCAACCAGGATGGAGCTCTCTCAATCTTTAACAGCTGCCTCGCAGAAATCCAGGAGTGGATGGATTCGAGCTGGTTGAAGTTGAACACCGGGAACACTGAAGTGCTGGTTGTGGACCCAGGGGACTGGATAGGGGGGTCGGGGGTAGGTTCAACCTCAGGGCTTTTCTTGGGGTTTTATCTCTCCCGGCCTCTGAACAGGTGCGAATCCTGGGGGTCATTTTTGATGAAGGGCTGATGCTGCATTTGCAGGTGTCAGCCATCATCAAGACCTCTTTTTACCATCTGAGAAATATCTCCAGGATTAAGCACCTTGTTTCATCCGGTGACCTTCTATGCTGGTTCACACCTTTGTGTCCTCCTGCTTGGATTATTACAACTCCCTGTACCAAGGGCTACCTGGGATGGGAATCCACGATTTGTAGCTAGTGCAGAATGCAGCGGCCTGGCTTCTGACAATAACCTCTAGGTTCGGCCATATTTCTCCAGTGCTGTGCGGTCTGCACTGCCTGCCGGTACACTGGTGAATTACCTTTAAAGTCGGTCATCTGACTTATAAAACGCTACATGGACAGGGCCCAGACTACTTGAAAGAGCTTCTGGTACCTTACCGTCCCGGGCGATTGCTCAGCTCAGCTGGCGAGTGGTTGCTAGAGATCCCAAGGGTTTGTTTAAAATCTTCTGGAGCCCAGGCATTTATGTACGTGGCCCCATCCCTTTGGAACCTTCTACCCCACCAGTTACATGAGTGCGTGACCTTGGAGGGATTTAAACAAGCTTTGAAAACCCATCTTTGGCACCAAGCATTCATTGACTGATTGGATGTATTTATTTAATTTAGATGTTTTTGGTCTTATTTAACGAAGCTGCTGTGATATCTGTAATATTTAATATGTTTTTAAATTTTGTTAGGTGCCTTGGTTTTGGAAAGGTGCCATAAAAATTAAGTATTATTATTATTATTATTATTTTGAAAGGCACATGAATAAAAAACATAGAATTTCCAAATATTTGGGGCCCTGAATATGAATACAGCAGTAGGCCAAATATTCAAAAAAAGGTATTCACCCACCCATAACCACTAATACTCTAAATAATTATTAACACTCTAAATCAGGGGTGTCCAATCTTTTCGGTGTTGTGAACCACATTTAAATTGCTGAGTAAAACGTGAAACTTAACAATGTGCAGCCCGTACCATAACCAATGTGCGGCCCTTACCATACCCATATACACTTGTATTTAGCCATATTTAGGAGTTAAAGTAAAAACAGTCATAGTCAATAGACAATAATCATATTTTATTATGTTTTATTAAGTTACTGTATTTTTTAAAAATAGTAATTTTAAAATAATTATTCATAGCAGCTCTGGAGCTTTAGATTTGTTTGCAGGCTTAGTAAAAAGTAGCTTATTGAGTACTCATGGCACTTTTCAGCTCCTGTACTTTAGCTTTTCTCAAATTTAACAGACTGTGACATGTACTTGACATGTAATTGACAAGCCCCTCGAGAGCAACATCAAACTGGTTCGAGAGCAACATGTGGCTCTCAAGCTACTGGTTGGCCACCCCTGCTCTAAATGATCCTAAACATTCTAAGGCCCTGTACACACTATAGATCTTAAAATGGTTTAAGTGCCTTAAAACATTTTAAATGCTTCAGCACTGTTTGCTTCCAGTCTACAAGCCCCTTAAAACATTTTAACAAAAACATTTTTAAACCCTGCTAAGTACCTAGTCTTAAAACTATTTAAAAAAATGTTTTAGAGCTAGCATGGTTTTATTCACATCTGGACAGGATTAAAAACATTTTAAGCTATAATGGTTTATCTGAAATAGTTCTATTTACAGCATGTACAGGAAAGCACAATTCTGAGCATTGTAATTAACACAAACTAGTAACAGGGAGAATAGGTTTAACACCAGCAGTGTGGACAACTAAACCATTATCAACAAGCATTTGTCAATGCCAAATGTTTGCTTGCTGTCATTAGCAGTGGAAGTGCAGGAGTTAGACAAATGCAGTATAGGAAAGACATTGAAGTATTGAACTGACGCCAACTCCACTCTTACCCTGCAGAGATGGTCTGGCATTGGGGTGTGCCTTTGGGTCATCGCCCATGATGGTCATCACATTGCACCTCACCCTACCCTTCAGACACTGGGAAGTGTCGAGGTGTGCCTTGGGGTGTTTGGGCTTTAGTTTCACCTCATTCCATTAGAAAATATGCTGAAATGGGTGCAGTATAGGAGAACTGGGTAAACTCTCGGGTCAGAAGGTCCAAGGCACACCTCAATGTCTGTCACTGGCTGCAGGGTGGGGGTGGGGGTGGAATGGCATGAGCATTACTGTCGACAATCCGAAGTCACACCCCTGATGCCTGTCAGTCCCTGTAGGGTAGGGCATTATGGTCGGAAACCCCAAATCCCTGGGTGTTTCTTGGTATTTTTACTCCAAGTTTTCAACATGGGCTTTTTGTGACCCCACCGCATGAACAGTGACACTATCAGTTCGTTAGGCAAAAGGTGATTTTGCACAGCAACTGTGCCATTTGACACCACAGGTACAAAAACACATTTCGAACAGGATATGAAAAATTACTGCTGTACTGTTAATGAGGAGGTGTAAAAAATGGCATTGCTGAAAATCTCGAGTGAAAATATAAAAAAACTGGTGAAGTCATGAGCGCACGTAGAAACTACACAATGTACACCCGTAATGTAATTATTTTGGGGAATTTTTACAGCAGATTTTCAACATAGGCATTTTGGGACCTCTGCTCATGAACAGTGTCACCATGATTTTCTTAAACTGTCCCGAATACTGATTTCCCACAACGATTGCGCTATTCTGCGCCGGAAGTGCGAAAACACATTTTGGCCAGGTTGTGAAAAATGAAAGCTGTACTTTTCATAAGGAGGTGTGGAAAATGTCAATGTTGAAAATCTGGACTGAAAAATATTACAAATCTGTGAACTTACGAGGGTGCGTGGACAACGCGCACATATGCCTGGGGAGTAGCACAGCCATTTTATTGACTTTTGTCACCAAATTTTCAACATAGCCATTTTAACACCTCTGCTCATGAACAGTGTCATTGTGATTTTCTTAATCTGTCCCAAACATTGATTTCACACCCTGACCGCACAATGATGCGCTACATGTGTGAAAACACATTTTAGGTGAGATGTGAAAAATGACAGCTGTACTCTTCATAAGAAGGTGTGGTAAAATGGCAATGTTGAAAATCTGGAGTGAAAATATTAAAAATTCTCAAAGTTACAAACATGTGTAGGAACTGCATAACGCACGCTCATGAAACAGTCATTTTTGGGGATTTTTTCACCAAATTTTCTACATAGGATGTTTGGGGGCCTACCTCATGAACTATGACACTGTTGTTTTGTTACTCAGTCCTGAAAAGTGGTTCTGTGCAGTGACCACAAAATCACCTTTCAGGATGTAATAACAAAATGACAGTGAATGAGTTCATGAGGTGGGGTCCCAAGAACCCCATGTTGAAAATTTGGTGAAACAATTCCCCAAAATGGTCGAGATATGCACTGAAGTTGAAAAAACTCCATTTATGCCATTATACAGCTTACGGGCATTTCTTCAGATCGCGGTTGGCTTTGAAGAGTGCAGACGTGTTCCCGGTCCACCGAAGATCATTGCGCTGGCCCCCAGAGGTAAGTATGGGGTGAGGCGGGTGTGGGGAGGTGGGGTATGCAGAGGGTGGGTGCAGGTTGGGGGAGGGGGGCAAGAGAGTCAACGACGGGCCATTTTTCTTATAGGTGTTTTTTTTTTTTTTACAAAGACGATGTGGGACTTTTGCCACGCTGGGGTGGGCTCCCAGTGTGGCAGCTGGAAAATTGTTTGGGGGGCAGTGGAGCTGATGGGAGATTGGGCACCCCTGTTGGCCATACAGACTTTTGCCATGCTTGGGTGGGCTCCCAGCATGGCACTTGGAAGTCTGTTTAGGGGGGGCAGTGGAGCCGATGGAGGATCTGGCACCCCCGTTGGCCATACAGACTTTTGCCATGCTGGGGTGGGCTCCCAGCATGCTACTTGGGTGTTTGTTGGGGGGATCCCAAGAAAAAAACAGAGCTGTCCATGACTACGGGCAACTAAAATGGTGCAGGGTCTGCACTAGAAGACATACAAAGAGAGATTAAAGGAGCTTAATATGCATACCCTTGAGGAGAGGAGGGACATGATTGAAACTTTCAAGTACCTCAAGGGAATTAACAAAGTCCAGGAGGGTAGCATCTTTCAGAAAAAGAGATAACAAGAACAAGGGGGCATAATTTGAAGATAGAGGGGGGAACGGCTCAGAGATAATGTGAGGAAGTATTTTTTCACGAAGAGGGTTGTGGATGCATGGAACATCCTTTCTGAGGAGGTAGTGGAGTCAAAAACAGTGGGGGAATTCAAGAATACACGGAACAGACATAAGGCAATTCTAGTGGAGGGCAGGAGGAAGTAGGCTGGTGGTTAACTAGGATCTGCAGCTTATCCATTAGGTAGAGAAATGGGCAGACTAGGTGGGCCAAGTGGTCCTTATCTGCCGTCAAATTCTACAGTATGTTTCTATGACAGCAGTTCACATGCAGTGCTGACAAGTAGGCAGTTTGCATACTGCTGAGGGCAGTATGCAAATTTCCTACGTGTTACCACCGCTGATTGTAGCAGTCTTTTACTTTGAAGTGTATGCCACTGCATCTGAACTCCTGTCATAGACAGCTCGGACATTTATTGGTGCAGTGTGGCCGCAACTGCAAAAAGGAGCAGGGCACTGGAAGCGGTGGTGGCACACCTATGAAAACTCATATGGTGGCACTATGTTTCTTGCACATGCGTGCAAGCAAACATAAAAATGGTTACTGAATAGTGTGGATGCACTGAAATAGCTTAGCTAAACTGGTTTTAAAAAATGGTTTTCAAAAACAGTTCTGTAGTGTGGCTAAGTGGTGCTAAACACTCTAATTGCCCTGGCCAGTAGCAACCTGAAACTGTAGTTTGGTTAACCTTATATGATACCCAGATGCTCAGTAACCTGTAGGTTTGGTTTCAGCACAATGTAGAACTGAACATGTGAAACGTCTTCCAAATTCGGGGGGGAGGGGTTGTGCACTGGTTGGGAGCTCATGGGAAAAATGGAAAAATGCCTCCAGTCAATGTCAGAAGGACATAGGTGCAGAAAGTGGGGATCACCTGAGTGTTTGTAAATGCTATTATTGTTGTTACACCGTTTGCTTCATTCTATGTAACTTCTTATTAACTATATATTGCTGTTTCATGTGCCATGTTTTATCCTCCTCTGCATTGACATTGTATCTTGTTCTATTATTGTGTCCTAAGTAGGACCTCCTTGTAAATGAGCTTGCTCAATGGAGTTTTCCTATTGAAATGCACGTGAACTTGAAATGTTAACAACTGAATATCCCATCCAGTTAGTATTTATATATCAGTCCATTATTGTATGTATATATGTACTGTATGCATTGGCTGTGCTGTATATTATAGACATATAACCATTCTTTTGTACATTGGTACCTATGGTTGTGTCTAAAAAAGGTGCTTTTAGTACCAGTGCTCTTGCCTGGTTAACAAACAAACAAACAAACAAAAACAAACAAACAAACAAACTTTAACAGAGGGCGCACCTCATCCTCTGGTTTGTAGGAACTTGACTGCCCAGGATAGGTCATGTCATTCTGCCAGGGAAATGTAATTGCACAGAAATCTTTCAATGAACTCTCTGGTTGCTGGGTAAAAAGCTGCAGCAGACCCCGGACACGGTATGCTGGAAACTGAACTCTATTGTCAGACCCTCTGGTCACAAGGGAAAATGATTGTAGTGGACCACCTGACAGGGTACGCACAAAGAAGCACCAGATTGTATCTTTAAGGTCTTGCAGCTTTCAGCAACCCTGGAATCTGGCCACTTTTGATGCTCCTGGGAAGCTGGTCATTTTTGTCACTCCTGAGGATCTGGCCGCTTTCATTACTCCTGGTGAAAGAAAACCCCAACCCACTGTACATTAAGGTCCCTGGCTACTGAGCCGATGCAGCTGCCTTTACTTCCTAACAGGGATGGACTTCAGCAGAAGAAGAAGCAGGAGGTGACCTTGGCTTGCTATCACCCTAGTCCTGACTTAACAGCCAGCTCCAGGACAGAAGTGAGCATTGAACAGAACAAGCAGGACGTAGCAGTTATAATAAAGTTCTTGTCAAAACAGGTGTCATTTCTTGTTTATGCACACTAGAATGACTTTTGCATACAAAACCTATCTTACCCATTAGGCAGATTATTATTTTATAGAACAAACCATGGGAGGTGTGGTGAGGAGCACTACAAACTTTACAGGTTACAGTTCAGTGGGCACTGTATGTGGAAGGTACAGTCAAGAGCACACACACTTTGTGCAGGTTTCGGTTTAGTAGGTCAATTTGTAGGAGGTACAGTGAGGAGCACCACACACTTTAAGCAGGTTTCAGTTCAGTAGAGCACCCTGTGGGAGGTACGGTGAGGAGCACCACACAGTTTAAGCAAGTTACAGTTAAAATGGCTTTGCAATATTAGTGGAAAGTTACTTCAGGAGGGGCACCAACACATCAGCAGAAGTCATTTATATACCTCCGGGCAGTTAGGCAGGCTTTTAGTCAAAACACATTGTCACATCAGACAGGGCCTGGCTGAAGGCTCATACCATAACCACATTGCCTTTTACAGTACAGTTCAGACATACAGTATGCTTTTCAATACATGTTCCAAAGCAGTTTATTTGCCCTTAAGGACCTCTGGCTGCTGTGGAGCTTCTTCTGGTCTTATCATATGGTGGTTAAACAATCAGAGTCTGCCCACCCCACAATTGCTGACTCCTATGAGGTCTTGCAGTAGTCACACCCTAAGGGCAGTTCTTGACCTGTTGTTTATTTATTTATTTATTTATTGAAGATATCGGATAACATACCTTTGATTCAAAGACTCCTTTACAAAGGTTCCTCATCATTATATACAGAGACATCAGATACAATGGCAACAAATAAGACACAATAGTTACAAAGAAGCTTATACATTAGCAAAAGTGGTTACAGAAAGTTGCAAAAACAGTTACAGAGTAAAGACGGTAATCAGTTAACAGGGAAAATACACTGCAGGACAGTAGCACCAGCCATGCCCTGGTCATTATTTAGTACTCTAGGCTGGACTGGTGGTGTCCATTGTCCAGGTATAATCATGCTGTGCGGTGGCAGGACCAGGGTGAGATCCAAATACGAGGGGGGACATGGGTAGAGCAAAAAAAACAAGGACAGTCGCAGGCTGAGCCTTGAGAGATTAGGTCATTTAGTTGAAACTTGAACCAGCCAAGTCTGATTTCTGAGAGGAGGGAGTTAGGGACAGAGTTAAGCCAGCTAGGGGCCTGGTGCCTAAACGTTCTTTGACCCTAGGAGGTCTTGCTTAGGGGTACCTGGAAATGGGTTATTGTAGATGCCAGGTGTGTCTGGAGGACAAGGGTGCCTGGAGTAGGGGGGTAAGGGCAGGTGGGAGTAAACCTGCAGTTATTTTTTTAGCAAAGAGGCATGTCTGATATTTGAGCTTCCCATTGAAGTTAAGCCAGTTGGTGGAGGCACACAGGGCGCAGGTGTGTGTGTGTCTGGCGCAACCGGAGGCTAGTCTACAGGCCTTATTAAGAGCCAGTCTGATTTTGTTTAGGTGTGTGTTATCAGCTGCCCCATAGATTATGATACCATAATCTATGAATGACAGTACTGAAGCTGAGACAGCTAGGTGGAGGGCTTCAGGTGGGAGGCAGTGCTTGTATCGGTGCAGTAAACCAATACACACATTAATGGCACTGCTTAGTTTTCAGATATGGCCATGGTAGGTGAGCCCTGAGTCTAGGGTGATACCCAGGTACTTGAAAGAGGTAACCTGCTCAAGGGGGGTCACTGAGGGAGTTCAGTATGCACAGGGGTAGCCCACTGTTCCTGCTTTGGGAGTGGGAAAACACCATAGACTTTGTTTTTTTGTAGTTTAGAACTAGCCTATGATGAACGAACCAGGGTTCTGCTTCTGTAAAAGATTTTTGGAGTGCATTACAGAAAGCAGTGGGATCAGTGTGGGAGCTGTAGAGGATGGCATCATCTGCATACAGGAGTAGTTTCCCAGAGCAATCCTTGGGTAGGGAGTTGAGGAACAGGGAGAAAAGTAGGGGGCCAAGAATATAGCCCTGAGGGACTCCCAACCTGACTCGGAGGGGGGAGGACTGGATTTGGGCAAGTCTGACTGTCTGAGTTCTCTCTGACAGATAGCTGGCAAACCACCCAGTGGTCTTAGAGGACAGGCCAATTTGTGTGAGGGAATCTAGTAGTAGTGTGTGGTACACCGGATCAAACACCTTGGAAAGTTCTATAAAAACAGCATCAGCAATGTGGCCTGTGTCCAAAGATGTGTGGCGGGCATTAGTGAACTCCAAGAGAGCTGTGGAACTACTGTGGTTGTACTGGAAGTCATGCTGCTCAGGACACAGAAGGCTGTATTTGGAGAGGTAATCCGTAAGCTGGGTGGCCACAATTTTCTCCATAGCTTTGGGGGGGGGCAGGATTGAGATGGGGTGTTAGTTCCCAGGCTTGGTGCGGTCACCACTCTTGAGGATGGGTGTAATGAGAGCTGATTTCTACTTAGCGGGGAACTGGCCCAATGATAGGGAGCGGTTCAGGAGCATGGTGAGGGGGAGAAGAACTTCATTAAAGGTGAGCCTAAGCAGCTTAAGATCTAGTGTGTCACTGCTGAATCGTGACTTGCTGAGGGCCTTGAGGAGAAGGGGGGCAGCTTCATGCTGCGATATTGTTTTAATGTGGAACAGGGGGCGGTGGGAGAGGTGGGGGGGTGCTGGGGGTGGGGGGGAGAAGAAATTGGGGAGAAGGGTCAGAGAAAGAGGTATTAAATGTATTTGCAATCAGGACAGGGTCTGTGGTGATTGATCCATTTGCCCAGAGTTTGGAGAGAGGTGCAGAGGAGACTTTACCACTGAGCTCTTTGAGAGAGTCCCAACACTTGTGCCCCAAGCCTCATGTGGCAGTGAATGAGGCACCATTGAGTACTTTCCAGCTTTGGCCTTCGAATATTCCAAGTACATTTATTACGTGTCTCTTGGTAGCGCTGTCTATCAGAGAGTTTACCAGTTTCCAGGGCAATATGCCATAGATTGTCACGATCACACATTTGGCCTAATAGGGCTTGTGACATCCAAAGTGTGTCAACCCCTTTGACGACCTGTTTGCTTAGGGGTGCATACCAGTCACAGGCAAAATTGAAGGTGTCAATGAAGTGGTTAAGAGTGGTGTCAATGTCCAAAATGGTTGTAATGGAGGACCAGTCACTGGTTGAGAGGTATTGTCTAAGGGTCGAGTTTGCCAGGTTTGAGGCGGCGTTGGAGATAGTTTTTTTTTGGGGGAGCTTTCTTGCAATATGACCAGTGACAAGAAAGCCAGGGAGTGATCACTCAGGGCATCAGGTAAAACACTGACCTGGGTAGTTTTATGGGGTGCATTGGTGAGCACCAGATCAAGAAGAGTGGTAGTGCCAGACCTCTGGTTCAGTCTAGTGGCAGCGGTCACAAGTTGGGACAGGATTTGAGAGGCTGCCGCATCCTTAAAGGGTGCTGATGTGTCAGCTAGCCAATTTATATTAAAGTTCCCAAGGGCAATGATATCTGCCTTGTCAGGGAGACACTGTAGGTAGGTGAGGACAGAGTGGAAAGCACTCTTCTGATTCTGGGGAGGAATCTATATGGAAGAGAGGAACAGGGGGACTCTGTTAGGTGCAATAGTGATTTTCAGAGTAAGGGCCTGAGCCCCATGCTCAAGGGATGGGGGTGGGAGGGCAAGGCATTGTAGCGAATCCTGGATGTATAGCACACATCCACCACCTTTTTTAGAGGTATTGTCGGCACGGTATAGAGTAAACCCGGGGAGTGAGACCACGGAGTCTGGGGTACGGCCATTGAGCCAAGTTTCTACTACTGAGATGATATCAGGGTGATTCAGGGCAACCCAGCCCTGAAAAGAGTCAAATTTGTTAAGGAGGCTACATATATTAAGGGAGGCGATTTTAAGATCTTTAGAAGTAGTAGCCTGGGGAGGGAGTTGTGTGGGGCCAGGGTTGGGGTGGATGCCTCCTGAGAGGAGGAGGAGCAGGAGGATATGCATAGATGCTAGTTTTAGTCACTTCTGCACCAGTTTAGGTGCCATCAGGGAGGGGGAGGAGCATCACAAGGATATGGGGATGGTAGCTGCTGTAAAGCGGGAGAGGCAAGGCAAAGTAGAGTCCATTGCCTTAACTTGGCAACATCAGTGGGGTGGGATATAGGTACAGCCCATTGGTGGAGTGACAGTGGTTGCCCCATGTTAGATGTGGGGGGGGGAGGTTTAGGGTGAGAGGCCAGATGAGAGGTGGTTTCAACTCATCATGTTGGTGTACATGTGGCGTGTGACCTAGCAGAATGAGGGAGGCTAGGGTTAGCAGTGCAAGCCAGGAAGCTGAGGTGGCACCAGTAGGCGGGGTCATTATGAGTACCTGGTATGTGGGGGGGGGGCTGACGTGGTTAAGGGTGTTAAAAGGGTGTAGTAGGTAGCTGTAGGTAAAACTGAGCCAGCAATGGTGTGCCAGCTGTGAAATTAGCCGAAGCACAGGGCAATTTTGGTAAAACGCCTGGAAAAAGTCACTGTAATATTGTTTTACTGCGTGGGGGGCAATGACGCTACAAATATTGACTCCTGTGGAAATCCACTATTCCTGCCCTATGGGTGGTCCCTGAATCAGGCCTTGACTGTCCCACACTGGCTATTGGGGAGCCTCTGTGTTGCTTCTATGAGTGGTACTAAGTTGGGGGTGCCCACCCATGTAGAGCCAAGTGGTGCAGTTTGTTATTTTAGTTAAAAAAACTTTCTCTCTTCAAGATGATGGTCAGGCATGCCTGCTTGTGCCACCACCCACTCATCAGCACTGCCTGATTCTGCTGTGGTATGGGGGGGGGAGTTGTGCCCCTTGAGTTGCTGCTGCAGAAGGAGAAGGGTAAGGAGAGAAACCAGGAGGTCTGGCTGCCTAACTGATGCAGCAGAGCTGGGAGGGAGGGCCAGCGAAGGGATGCTGCTGCTGAAGAGACCAACAGGACCTCTTGCCACTGCAACTGACTGCTGCTGTTGCCACAAGAATTCCTGACTGGAGGAAAAGGGCTGCAGGGAGAGATTACTAGCAGGGGGTTATGGTGGGGCTCACAGTGTGCAACATGCCCATAACCAACTATTTCCTTCCCCTTTGGCTGTATCCTGAGGCTGCTGGCTGCTTAGTACTGTCCCCTGTGGCTACTTTAGGAGTTCTCAACACACTACATTCCCCCTGTGGGTCCACTGAACACCAACACCTGCCTCCCTGGTCCACTGAGGGTCCCTGAGTACCTACTCTGCTCCCCTGTATGCCCGGGGTTCCACTGGTTTCTTTGGAGGGCCCCTGGGAAATGAGGCACTTCATAAAAAATATTTTATTTAATGACTAAAAATTTGTATAATGCAGTGTAACTACAAAATATCTACACTGCTCTTTTTATGTTTAAGAAAAGAATCAGAAAATCTTTCATTGGAATTATGGGTGTTGGCTACTTATGCCTGGCTCTGAAACTTTTTTAGGGAAGCCTCTGGGGCTTAGCACACTGTCCTTTTATTGTTGATTTTTATTACTGATGTTCCATACATTTTGCAAGAATTATATTCTTTATCTGCCTGCATTCTGTACAATACCCTGAGCCTCAGGGAAAGATGCTTTAGAAATAAAACCTTGCTTGCTTGAAAATGGTTCAGAGATGAGTGATAGACTCTTTCTCCTGATTTAAATATGGGGTTAGCTTTTTATTTTTGCTGTCCTATAATACGTCAAGCTTTTCCATTTGTGTAACAGCTGCACTAGGACACAGCTATCTAGGTCTGAGCAGTGCTGGAGCTTTCTCCTTCAGCTTTTGTTCAAGGCCCTGGCAAATAACAGTCCACAGCTGTTCAAATGATGTTGCTTTCTCTCAATGACACCTCATCAATGTTCATTTTCTATACTAAGTACTGTTCTCTGGTTGGTAACCAGAAAGCAGATTGGGCTAGTAGGCTGTGAATGAGAGCGTGGGCAAACAGAAGGCAACATTTCTACACAATTGATTTAATTCAGCCCAGTTCTTGTTACCACTTAATAAGGGATGAAAGTCATGGCATCAGAAACAAATTGCCAAACAGTGGTATACGTCCCCCCCCAAAAAAAAAAAATTAAACATTTTTCAAATATTCCCACACTCTAGTTATTTTAAAGAATTGTTGTTCTCCTGACTTATCATTTCCAACCTTCTGCCATATTTTCTTTTCAGTTTATTTGCTCAGGCTATTTGGACTGAGATGCAACAATCTACCAGTGGGGCCAGGGGAGGAGTCCTGTGTACACAGATTCATTGATACATAGGTAACTAGACATTGACAGCAGAAAAAGGCCCATTGGCCTATCTGATCTTCCCATCAGTGTCTGCCCAGTTCTAACTGCTAGGAGAAGAGAAGCACATGGGGGGGTTAGTTGCTTCAGCAGCCTAGTGGGTAAGATGCTTGATTTCTGCTCAGGGTATTGCAAGTTCATGTCCAGAGCCCACATTCCAAGCTGCCAGGCGCAGGAGCTGGGGACAGTCCAATGGATGAACTCTTAGCTCTGTGGAGTGTCTCCTACCTTCTTTTGTGGAGAAAAAAGTAAAAGCTTTTGCTTGTTGTTCTGAGCTGCACCCCCTTAGCCCCTACACAAACCCTGTACCTCAGTCCTCACAGACTGCTCACCTGACCTTGATTCATTGTGTAAAGCCTGCACCCTGTTAGTCCAGGAGGATGTGAGCCATTCCATGAGGAACCACTGAGCCTCACATGCTTTATCCCACTGATAGCATGGAGGGGCTATATGGTGGGTGGGCATGGATGCATCAACCACAGGCCTACTTCTCCACTTGGCAGTATAATGGGTGAGCGCAGCAAATGACTGTGATGGCATCTAGATTCCTCAGATCACAACTGGCAAGGAAACAGGAAAAGGGGGGTGGGTAGAATTGGGAGAACATGGAAAAACAAAAGAAAGGTAATAAAGAAAAGCTGATGGGGTCAATCAGTTTGCACAAGGTCACACAGTAGTCAATAGCTCTGATTATATTTAGTCCCTTGATCTCCAGTTTCACAGTTCTGTGCTTTAATCATGACACTATTTTGCAGTCTATTTTCTACACTGTGCCACTTCTCTGTTGAAAATAATAGAACATTTTGATCATACAAATACACACAAAACATCGATAATAATTTTTCAAGGTAGTATCAGCAGGGGCATCATTTTCATTTCTTATTTATAAAATGTGTAGGAGAAATCTAGCACTGTAATTGGTGGAATCCAGTCACACGACCATGCAGTTATTGCAGTATAACTGTACAGGTCAGGTGTAGTGCATTTTCTTTTGACCTTTTGGGACTTTCTTACACTATTCTGTGAACTCAATAACACACTCCAGGGTACACAGTTATACTGTAATAACAACACTTTCTAAGCAGTTGAAGGCACTGACACCACCTCATGCCTCACAACCCACCTGGGGCATGTAGCTATTACAGCATAACTGCACTGTCATCTATTTATATGTTGATTTCACACTGAAGTAGCAATACTGAATCCCCTGTAGTATCCTTAACTATTACAAGTGATCTGTGCATATTCTTTGAAGTTTCACTGAGATAGATGGGGAGGCGGGGTTAACGCTTGATACACTTTAAGGTTTATTGTACTGCAGTGGGATTAGGCTGATGTTCCTTTGAATGTGTGACAAACATTGCTCCTTGGGCCATCCCAGCTTACAGGGCAGTTTCTTTTGGGGACTTCTAATTCTCTGACACCACCTGATTTTTACCAAGAAACTGACTTTTGCCCTCTATGATCCAGCTCAGGAAGATCATCAGAATAGAGTGCACTTTGGAGACGGACTGCAAACAGAGTCCAGTGGAAAGAATAAAATTACCTTTTTAATAATGAGGAAGTCACAGGTTCATTAAAAAAAATAGATTCTTTACTAGAAGAAACTACAGTTATTTCCAAACAGGATATATTTAGAGTAAGACAAAGGGTTTGCACATTTACTCAGAATGGAAAATAAAGGAAGTTAAACAGACAGTTGATGGTTAGAAAAATCTGAACTTCAGTTTCACCTAAAGTCCCTGTACCTGCCACTAGCTACAGAATACACTTCCCCTAGCTATGCTTCCTTGTCAAGCTTGCTCCCTTTGGCAGGGCTCCCTTTTGCAGATGTCAAATGTCCAAGAGAGAGAGAACAAGAGAGAGAGATGACACCCAGCTCCCCAGTTTATACCCTTCTGGCTGTGAGGAGTGGCCACACCCTTTGAGTTACAGTTCCCCACTCCACATTAATGTGTGTGTGTGTGTGTGTGTGACCTCATCCTTTCACACTTCCTCGCTATCTGTAAGGTTTTTATGACATGCACCTGGGTCCATTGTCTGACATTGGAACATATCCCAGGAAAGACTCCCAAGTGGGATTATGGCTTTATTGTATCCTCCTTATTCATCCTGTCAGTGGTTCCCACTAGAATATCAGCACCTCCAAGGTAGATGAATAGCCCTCATCAGTTGCCTGTACATGTGACATTCCAACAGAACTTGTAACAGAAAAATATTTTTAAACTAATAGAAAAGAATAAATGCATCTGGCCACATTAAGAATGTTCAAACAACAGAAAATGAATAAATGCATCTGAACACATTTCCTGTCGCATCCCCCCCCCCCAAGACAGTGAAGGCATGTTCCTTTTGGGTAACCTGCAAGAGACACTGCCATTCATGGAGGGACTAGGGAGTGCCAAAAGGAGCATGCCATGCACTTAGCCCAGCCTTGACAGTCCATCCACACTGGCATTCTGTGCATCACTCCGGTGCTGGATGATCATGTTATAAGACTGTAGGATAATACTCCAGTGCAATAATTTTTGTATTTTGCTCACTAGTCCTATGGAGCCATGTCAGGGGATTATGATCTATGGCCGCAGTGAACTTCCACCCATACAAATAAGACTGCAGCTTCTGAAGGGCCCACATTCTCCCCAGACACTCTCTCTTAATTGTGGCATATGCCTCCTCCCTGAGCAGAAGCTTCAGCTCAGATATACTGTGGGGTGTTCCTCTCCATGCCATGTAACCTGGCTCAGGACAACACCCATCCCATGATCCGAGGCATCCATATGAACTACTGTATGAACCTGAGGTCACAATTGGGACTAGCAAGCATGGGTGACCCACATAAAGCCTCCTTCAACTGTCGGAAGGCAGATTCACAGCCCTCTGTTCACAAACCATTCTCTGGCATTTTCATTTTTATCAGGTCTGTCAGGGGCTTGGGTACATCACTGTAGTGAGGGACACATCTCCTGCAGTACCCAGCTGTCCCCAGAAATGCCCTTACCTGTTTCATTGTGGCAGGGGTGGGCCAGGCCTGGATGGCATTAACCTTTGCAGGGTCAGGACGAATGCATCCATTGCCCACCCAGTGACCAAGGTAGGACACTTTGGCAATGCCTATTTGGCATTTTTCTACCATAACTGTCAATCCTGCAGCCTTCAGTCGGCAGAACGCCTCCCTTCACATGCCTGATGTCAACCTCCCATGTCTGGCTATGACTATGTCATCTATGTATGCCAGTGCTTATTCACCTGCCCCAGCCAGAATATCATCCACAAGCCACTGGAAAGTTGCAGGTGCATTCTTCATCCCAAAAGGCATTACTCAGAATTTGAATAGGCCAAATGGTGTGACAAAAGTGGACCTCTCCCCCTGGCTGCAGGGTTAGGGATACCTGCCAGTAGCCCGTGGTCATGTCTTTCATGATCAGGAACCTGGTTCCCCCCAGCCATTCCAAGGTCTCATCTGTTCTGGGCATAGGGTAGGCATCAGACTCCATGCAGATGTTGAGCCTTTGGTGGTTGACACAGAACCATGTGGTACTGTTCTTCTTGGGGATCAGGACCACAGTGAAACCTAAGGGCTACTGGACTCCTGGATCACTACAGGAGCCAGCATCCCCCTGAGTTCCTATTGCATGGTCTGCTTAACCCCTGCTGGTACTCTGTAGGGGAACTTTCTCAGTGGCACTTGGGTCCCAGTGCCTATGTGGTGTTCAGACATCATGGTGTACCCCGGTTTCCTCATGAACATGTCCCAAAATGCTCACAGCAACCCCCTCATCTCCTCTGCCTGGGGTGTCAGCTGCCCTGAGAGGGTGAGGTTATCCACTGAGGATCCCTCTTGCACTTCCCCAAGGAGGTCCACCATGGGATCAGCTTTATTTTCTTCTTCTGGCACACTGTACACAGCGAGGACCATTTCCTTCATGTTGTAGTAGGGCTTTATCATGTTAACATGATATATACTATACCTGCACCTTCTGTTAGGCAGTCCTACTACGTATTGTAACTGACCTCACTCACCTTCCTGATTATGGAGAATGGGCCCTCCCATGATGCGTGCAGTTTATTTTGTTGGACTGGGACAAGTAACATCACTCACTGTCGAACATCGTACCCCCGGGCTCTGGCCCCACAGTCATATCAGGTTTTCTACCATTGTTGTGCAGTGGCCAAGTGCTCCTGGGTGAGCCTCATGAGCTCCTTAAGCTGGGTGTTGAAATTCAGAATGTACTCCACAACCAATTTTCCTTGGGAGGCAAGGTCACCTTCCCATACATACCTGACTAAACCTAGGGGCCACCTCACTCTGTGACCAAACAGGAGCTCGAAGTGTGAATTCTTGTATGCAAACAGGAGGTGGGGTAAATAATTGTCCCACTCCCTCTTGCACCAGTCAGCAAATGTCCTGAACATAGTTCTGAGGGTCCCATTGAACCACTTGACCAGTCCATTTGTCCCAGGGTGATAGGGTGAGGCACAAAGCTGTTTCTCTCTGCACTTCTCCCACAGACTAGTCATTAATGATAAAATGAAAATTGTCCCCTGGTCTGAAAAATCACCTGGGGAAATCCCACTTGACTAAAGACTACCAGAAGTTCATCAGCCACTTTTTCTGCCTCAGTGGAGGACATGGACACTGCCCTCGGGGTACCTGGTTGCGTAGTCCATGACAACCAGTATGTATCTTTTGCCCGTGCAACTTGGGATCCTCAGTGGCCCCACTATGTCCATGGCTACCCTCTTAAAGGGCCCATCAATGATAGGCAGTGGCAAAAATGCTGCCTTAGTCTTGTCCCCTACCTTTCCCACCCTCTGGTACTGTGGACAAGTCCAACAGTAATTTTCCACATCTGTGTACATGCTTGGCCAAAAGAAGTTGTTAGCCAGCTGCTTTTTTGTGCAGTTAATACCCAGGTGGCCTGAAAAAAGGATGTCATGGGCCAGGTCCAAAAGCTGCATGCAGTAGTGCTGGGGGACTACCAGCTACCAGAGTCCCTCCCCCCCTTTAGCCCAATCTGTGATGTACGCTCCCTGTACAACAGCCCATTCTTCCAGTAAACTGACTTTTTGCTCCTGAGTGTTCTCAGCACTATCTGCTGTCTCTCTCAGTTTCTGAAGGGTAGGATCACCCAACTGAGCCATGCCCAGCTACTCCTGTCTGACCATCCCCCAATCCCTTTCAGAAGGAAGTCTGCCCTCTGCTGAGACCTTCTCTGTTTGCAGTTGGGCTCAGAGTTGCTGCTCCTAGCTAGCCCCTCACCCACGCTAGCCACTTCATAGCTGTACCTGGGCCTATAAATCGCTGCTAAATAAACTCCCCCATTATATATTAGTCATGTTCCATCATTCCCATAGCTGCTATTTCCTTAAAAAAAACTCCATTATCTTATTGGACTTGCCAAAATTTTGCACAAGTTTTGGCAAAGCTACCATCCGTTACGCCATCCCATTCACCTGGAACAAACTGCAATCATCCGTTAAGCTCTCAAATCTAGTCTCTTTTAACTTTTTCAAATCTTTAGTTGGCAGATCCCTCAAGGATGCTTGCCACTGTCGTACTAGCTAATATGCCCCCCTAATATGGCACTGTTACCCTCCAGTTAGCACTTACATCCCCCTCCCCAACAAACTATAACCCCAGCTTTGTATTTCTGACAATCAGTTGTGTTTGTAATGCTCTGAGAAAGTATTGTCTGCTTGTATGCCAGCATGTTTTTTCTGTAATATGTGTTATATTATCAAGTTCTTGTGTTCTGTATCTGGATGTTTTTCATTGTCCTATGCAGGACCTCCTTGTAAATAAGCATGTTCAATGGAGTTATCCTGATGAAATAAACTTGAATTTGAACTTCCTCAGCTGCTGTGGGATGGGTCAGCACAGGCTATGTCAGACTCACCCTCTCCTTATCCTCAGAAGTTTGCCCCCTTGCCTATGTGTAGTAAAACACACTAGCTTTACCCTGTGGTCAAAATCATTCCCCATGATCACATCCACGGGGAGATCAGATACAACTGTACCCTCCCTGCTTACCCCATGGCCAACTTTCCAGCTGAGGAAGACCTGAGCCATTGGCACTTGGACCACTGGACCCATGACTCCCCGAATCTTGGAAAATTATTTTGGCCGAATATGCTCTGCTTGGATCAGAACCTGCCTCACCATGGAGATGGAGACACCAGTGCCCCTCAATCCCTATGCTACTGTGCCATTATCTAGGCTAGGGTACAGATATAAGGAGGAATTTGGTAGCACTACAGTATGTGTGCAGGCTGCTATTTGCTGGGTACTGTCTTGATCACTCTCTCCCCCAGGCTTTTACCCTTTGCTCATGTTTTTATGTCAGTCGTAGGACAGATGCCCCACTTTCTGGTAAATCCAGTATTTCTTTGCCCCTGGCCCCTTGTTCCGCTTAGGACTGGTGGGTTCTGTTTTGAGCTCAAGTGCAGGCTGGTTTACTTTAGGCTGCACCTGGGTCCCCTTAAAACCATGTGCTGCCCACCCCCATTGTTCTATACTTAGCATGTCATGTGCTGGCCACATACGGTAAATCTGCACTTTGCTGCCTCCTTTGCAGAGTTGCATGCCTTGTCCAGTAGCCATACGCATAGGTCATGAGGTACAATTTTAAGAAATTGCTCCCTTACAAACAAATCTTTTATTTGTTCTACAGTCCTAGCTCTAGCCCCATCTCCTCAATGGTCTAGATAGGCACACATTTGAACACGAAATTCTACATAGCTGTCTACTGAGCCTTTTTTTAGTTCTCTGAATTTTCACCTGTAAGTCTCAGAATTTAGTTCAAAAAGTTTCAGTCACACCCTTTTAACTTTATGGTAGTCCATATAGTCCTCCTCATCATGTCTAGCAAATACATACAAAGCACAGCCAGTAAGCAATGGTGTAAGGTGGGTCATCCACCAAGCCCTGCCCAATTTAAACTGCACACATACCCTTTCAAATGATTTTAAAAACAAATCAAGATCATCCCCCTCCCTGTATTGGGGAAGCATTTTAGAATTAATTGTGGCTTTGTGGGTTGGACCCCCATGCCATTACTTTTGGTTTGCTGCAGTGTTTGCTGGTGCAGTTTCACCATCTTGCTCTCATGCTGTTGGTCCTTCTCTCTTTCTGCCTGCATCTGTATTTCATGCTGGTGAGCCTTCTCTCTTTCCACTCATTCCTTCCCTCTTTCTGCCTGTTTTTTCTTTTATTCTTCCTGCATCAGGATTTTGTGCTGGTGAGCCTCCTCTTTCCTTAGCCTCCAGCCTTACTTCTCTCTTTCAGCCTCATGCCTTGCCCTCTGCAGTTCAGCATCCCTCAGTGCAAGCTCCACCTTCAGGATCTCAAGCTTATTTTGAGCCTCTGCTGTACCAGGTCTTCGCTCAGGTTGGGGCTGTACCACCCCACCAGCTTGTGCCTTAAGGTGCCCCTCTGGCTCAACTGCTGTGACCTCAGTCTTGCTACCTTGGTCACCTTCCTCAGTGACCACCTGTTGCACAAGTATTGGGTCACACACCTCTGAAACCATCTCCCCTCCTTGGATTCAGTCATGCACCGACATGGCTTCCATGAGTCAATTCTTTGTCAGGCCCTCATAGGCAATCCCCCTGTCTATGCATAGTTCACAAAGGTGTTGCACAGGTTACAAAGCTGTTGCACATTACATCTGTTATGTGCTGTGTCACTCATCTTTTCTAACCATGCTGCACTAAGCTGTTTTCTAGAAATAAAAAAAGTAGTAAACAATGTAACCTTTTGTATATCCTGTTTAGTGATGGTTAAGGTATATTTCTACTGGCACTCTGTCACCCCGTGTAATAGGTGAGGCTTTTACCTCTCTCCCAGAGTTCCTGCCTCTACTGGAAAGCACACTGCATACTAATTTTGACTTTAAGTCTGTGCACTACAGCCAGCCTGGTGGTGTGGAGGACAGAGGTGCCAAGGAGCACTTTACTTCTCCCACACTGGTGACCTGAGGTTCAGAACATGCTCAGGCCACCATGGGTCAGCCGAGGGGAGGGCTGGGAAATGATTGAGTGACCATCAGGCAGCTTTCCTCTTATGGACTGGGGAGGTTAGCCTTCCTGGTCTTTGGCACCATGTGGAGGCTCAGTGGTAGTGCTGGGCAAATGGGGGGCTGGCACTTGGCTAGATGGGAGAAGGGAGGTCTTCACTGGTTTTGGCATACATGTGCACCTTCACTCGCATGCATGACCATGTCTGCTGGGATACCAGTGAAGAGTTCAGCTAATTAAAATTCTGGCGCCTTTCTCTAGTCTTCTGCTGATTGGACCTCTACACTCTGCTCTGCTGGCCATTAGTTACTTTTCTCTCCACAGCTCTCTTCTTCTGTCTCTAATACAACTGTGTAACCATCTGTGTAAAGCCTTTTTGCCATATTTGTTTTTGTTAGTGTTGTATTTTAGACTAGCTGAGCAACCAAAAAGTTTAAACTGTATGCTAGATCAAGAAAGACGTTACTGAAAGTCCTGTTCAGTATAAGTTAATGTTTAGCCACTGTTAATGTTTTCTGGTACTTTCCTCTAACACTTGGGCTACGCCTTCTACCCTGATTGTTCTGTCTGTGCCATGCTCTCCTCCCTCCCCCTTTCTGTAAAAATCAACTGGGCTGCATTTTGACCATGCAAAGTGCAACTGCCACCCCGCACCCAGCTTCTAATTTTCCAGCAGCTCTATTGTTCTCTACCCCCCCGCTTTCACTCTGTCTCTTCCCTCAATGCCTCTCCCTGGGTGACCACCCACTGAATTAGTGGCCTTTCCCCCATATCTTGTCTCCTTTGTCCCCATCTGGCCTTCCTAGGCTAAACCCTCCCACCGATTTAGTGGCCTGTAAATTTAATCCTTCTCTCCCCTTCCTTCCCTGTAGACTCTCCATTGATCAGGCTCTCCCTCCACTATTTGCAGTGCGTAGAAACATAGAAACATAGAAGTTGATGGCAAATAAGGACCGAAAGGCCCATCCAGTCTGCCCATTTCTTTTTCTACCTTATAAATGTGCCATTGGCCTTTGCTCTGTCAGTGGCCTATCTATTCATACTCATCTGTATTGCTCCCTTATGCCTATCCCATGCCTATTTGAAGCCCTGCACTGTATTCTATACACCACTTCCTGAGGTAGGCCGTTCATGCATCCACCACTCTTTCTGTGAAAAAGAATTTCCTCACATTCCCCATTAATCGGCCTCCCTCTAATCTCATGCTGTGTCCTCTTGTCCTGCTATTTTTCTTATATTTAAACATGTTAGACTCTTTCACCTTGTTAATGCCCTTAAGGTGTTTAAATGTTTTGATCATATCACCTCTCTCACTCCTTGGCTCAAGGGTATACATATTGAGCTCCATTAATCTGTCCTCATATGTCTTCTGATGCAGTCCCTGCACCATTTTGGTTGCCCTTCTCTGGACTGCCTCAATTTGGTTAATGACCTTGTGAAGGTGTGGCCTCCAGTACTGCACACAGTACTCCAGATGGGGCCTAACCAGTGTCTTGTAAAAAGGGAATTTTATCTCTCTCTTACGACTTATGATACCCCTTCTAATACACCCTAACATCCCCCTAGCCTTACCTACTGCTTTAGATGTCTGCTTGGATGATTTCAGGTCATCGGTGATGATGATACCCAAGTCTCTTTCTTCCTTTGTGACTGTCAGCAACTCCCCTCCCAGCCTATAGGTGGCTTCAGGGTTTCTGTTCCCTATGTGCATGATCTTGCACTTCTTTGCATTAAATCCCAGATGCCACTCTTCTGACCATTTTGCTAGTTTATCCAGATCTCCTCTCATTCTGCCCATCCCATCTGGATCATCTACTGTGTTGCAGATCTTGGTGTCATCTGTAAACAGACAAGCCTCACCCTCTAGTCCATCTGCAATGTCACTAATGAAGATATTGAAGAGGACTGGCCCCAGGACTGATCCCTGAGGTACCCCACTTGTGACTTGCATCTCTTCTGACTGTACACCATTTACCACCACTCTTTGTTTTCTGCCCGTCAACCAGTTTGCCACCCAGTTGCCCAACTTCTGACCCACCCCGAGCCTACCCAGCTTATTTATCAATCTTCTATGTGGAACATTGGCAAAAAGCTTTGCTGAAGTCAAGGTAGGAAACATCAACTGCTCCCTCTTGGTCCACCACTCTGGTTATCCAGTCAAAGAAATCTATGAGATTAGTTTGACAGGACCTTCCTTTTGTAAACCCATGCTGTCTTGGATCCTGTGCTCCTATGGATTCCAGGTGTTGCACTATCCTTTCCCTAAGGAGTGCCTCCATAATCTTGCCCACTACTGAGGTAAGACTGACTGGTCTGTAGTTCCCTGCCTCTCCCAGCTACCACTCTTGTGAAAGCGGGATCACATGAGCCCTTCTCCAGTCTTCTGGGACCTCTCCTGTGCTCAGAGACTCACTAAATAGTTCTGCTAATGGCTCTGCTAGTTCCACCCTTAGCTCCTTAAGTACCCTGGGATGTATGTCATCAGGTCCCATTGCCTTGTCCACCCTGAGCTTAGCAAGTTCTTGTAGGACCCTTTCTTTTGTGAAGGGAGTAGTGCTTACCTCCCTCCTCCCTGTGTCCATGGTGCTGAGGTGTGGGCCATGCCCTACCTTCTCTTCAGTAAATACTGAGCAAAAGTATCTATTTAGGATAGATGCTTTTACAGGGTCCTCCTCCTCACATGCCCCCTTTTCTCCTTTGAGCAGCTTCTCCAGCAGCAACTGACTGCCACTTGACTGCCCACCCATGCTTAAAGCCCCACCAGCACTATGCCAGCTCCCCACCCTCTCCCACCCACCCACCCTATGTGGGCAATTATATATATCCTAAGGCTGGTCATATGACTCTGTGATTGTAGTTAACTTTCTGACTTTCCCATTGACTCCTTATATTATTTGCTCACTAGGGGAGCCTTAGCTTGAGTGCTGTGCTCTGCTTAGCCATCAATTTCCCCATTTCACTTCTCAGTCTCAACTCGAGTAAGAAAAATGCTTGAGTGCACTGCTCTGCTCAGTTGCCAATTTCCCCCTTTTTCACTTGGTCTATAAAACCTAACTAAATAAGCAATTGCACTCCACTTGTCAGTTATTCTCTCTCCCACTCCCTTCTTGGACGTACTTCTATTTTATTTTCATGTACCTTCACACAACAGTCCCATCATGCAATTTGTATCCCATGCCTACTCCTTGCTTTCCTCACCTTACTCTCCCTCCCTACTTATTCCTTCCACTTAGTCTCCTCCCCAAATGTTTTAACCATTTATTATTTACCCATCCTACAAGCTCCTATGTTTATCCATGCTGTAACCCCATCCCCCTTTGACCAAACCTGGTCCCATTTCCCTCTTCTTCTTTGTGCTTCTCTTATGTCTGTACCAAACTCCTATGCTCTGTTATGACTACTAATGACACAGACACCTCCCACCACTAACCCTCCCCCCACATCCAAGCTCACTCATATCCTACTCATGGTACAAATGTACTAAACTTCAGTACCTCATCATTGCTCTCCTACACCTGTCATTAGAGGATATAAACCCCAGCCCTCAACCAAACCCCTCCATTGCCTCTGGGTCTAATAATACCAACAACGCCCTCCATTGCCTCTGGGTCTAATAATACCAATCACGCCCCCTCCACTTCCAACTCCCCAAACCTCTCACACAGCCTAAAATTTCTCTATCTAAATATACAGAGCTTCCTACTGAAAATTGATCTGCTTCAACCTCTCACTGTTTTGTTTGCCCCTGACATTATCATCCTCTCAGAAACCTAGCTCAATAAGATATCTGACCCCTCTATCTCTATCCCTGGCTATGCCATCTCCGGAAAAGAATGTGCAGGCAGAAGAGTAGGAGGAGTGGCAATGTACATCTCCTCCTCCTCAATCCAATTCACTATTATCCTATCTACTTCCCTCTGGAAGGCTATAAGGCACTCATTATAAGGGTTTCACTGCCTTTCTCTGTTCCCATCTTTGTTGCTGGTGTCTCCTATCTCCCTGGCCTCCCCATCTCTGTTGCCATCAACCTCGTTACCACCATTATTTCATTCTCTTCTTCAGGTGAGCTGTATATTATGGGTAATTTCAACCAAAACTAGCTGTCCTCCTCCCTAAGTAAGGCACAAAATGATGTAGCCACTCTAAACCTAGCACAGCTAATCCTGGAACCAATGCAGTTGAACCACAAAATCCAAAATCACTCCTTGATCAACTGGACCCTCACTTCTCATCTCACCCACACAGGGTCATACAATCAGGTGTCCTTCCTGATGCCTTAAGCAATCACCATATGATCTACATGGTTATTAAAATACACAGGCCCAAGGCACCTAACAAATTCTTGTTAATTCATTCATATAAATCCTTAGACCTTGCCCCTCTGTTCCAAGATCTAGCTCACATGGATTGAACTCACCATAGTCTCTGCAAATATAGTTGATGATGCTCTGGACTACTTCAAATTTAATTTTCTCAAATCCTGAAACCACCATGCCCGAATTAAATACACCAGAGTTTGTGGTAACCACCAACCATGGGTTACCCCTAAATTGCTGGCCTGTCAACAGGCACATGATCAAGCTTGGAAAATTCATAAAGCCAGCAAGCTGTGCAGGGACTTCAAAATGTACCATGCACTTTGGAACTTGTTCACAAGAGCCATCCAGCTAGCTAAGGCTGAATACTTTAGTTCAACCTTCCAATCAAATATCAACAACCCCCTCCAAATTCTGGAAGGTAGTCCATGCCCTCTTCTTCCCCTATCTAAACCTCCAGCCCCACTTAATAAAATAAACAACTCACTTATATCTGACCCCGCTGGAGTCACCATTGAATTTAACAGAAAAGACTTGCTTGCTTCTGTTGGAGGCTGAGAAAATTGCTATACTGCAGAGAACAAACTAGAATGCATTTGAGGAACTGGGAACCTGGAAAGACATAATATTTTTGGGGACTTGTTAGGAAGGTAAGCTACACTTTCTACAGAAAGTTTCATTTTTTCTTATTGGCATTAAGAAGAAAATTGCAGGATTCCATTAAAGTTTAGTAATTTTATAACCAGAGGGGATGAAATACAACTGAATTTGCTTGATTCCCTGTGCTAGAGACCTAGGATTTGGAAGGATATTTGTGCAACATTTCAGAAGTGTCCTGCTGGCTGAGCAGTGAGTTTATCCCTGGTTTCAGATAAGGGTTTGTGTATTAGAATCATACATAGCAAAGTGTCTACACTGAAAGGCCTGCTTACATTACAGGTGTCACTAGTCAATCAATTGATTCTGGGAGGGGGTTTTATCACTGTGCTGTCTTAGGCAAACTACACAGTGAGAAGCCAGTTAGAAAAGACTTGCCTGCTTGTGTTGGAGGCTGAGAAACTTGCTATACTGCAGAGAACAAACTAGAATGCATTTGAGGAACTGGGAACCTGGTAAGACATAATATTTTTGGGGACTTGTTAGGAAGGTAAGCTATGCTTTCTACAGAAAGTTTCATTTTTTCTTATTGGCATTAAGAAGAGAATTGCAGGATTCCATTAAAGTGTAGTGATTTTATAACCAGAGGGGATGAAATACAACTGAAGTTGCTTGATTCCTGTGCTAGAGACCTAGGATTTGGAAGGATATTTGTGAAACATTTTAGAAGTGTCCTGCTGGCTGAGCATTGAGTTAATTTTTATCCCTGGACTCAGTAGAGTGGTTTGTGTAGGAGCAGTGGTCTAGTAAATTGTGGTGCTGGTTGACTTATTATAATGGGCAGTACTCATCAGGGTGGTGGAGCAGTGGTATATTTGATTGTTTCTAACAGTAACCAGTGGTTGTAGCCTACCCGCCCACCCTTCCTGTCACCCCACCCATCCCAGGCTTGGCATTTCATTTATAGCCAAGGTTCTGGCATCACTTCCTCAACAGGTCTTGGGGCAGAACTGTCATATTCTTAATAACCCAGCACAGTGCATAAAGGGTAAGTACACACCAAAAAAACAAACAAACAAAAATATTTTATATATTACTCATTGTATATTATAAGGAAGAGGGACATGTAAGGAGTGGTGCAATGAACTGGCTGTGAGGCAGCAGTTTTCTGGGAGATATTCTGGAACCTGAATTGCCACCCTATTTGCAGGCAACTGTCAGCTCTGAGGGAAGAGGTTGCCTACCTCCAGGCTGAACTGGCCAGGACTAAGGAGGCCTCCCCCACCCAAAGAGCACCAGTTCCACAACCACTGCCTCAGAGGTTGCCATGTTTGAAGAGCAGATGGACCACAGTAGGTTCTGGGAGGGTGAGGGTTGTGGAACAGAGGCATAGCCCCCGAGTTGTACCTCTACACAAATCATATGTTAGTCTGGCAAATCAAGGTTCCTCTATGATGACACCCTCAGTGGAGACCAAGAAGAATGCTGGGGACATCCACAAGGGAGACCCACAAAAGAGTGGCAAGGGACACCACAGGGGGGGAAGAAACAGTTTCTGATAGGGGACTCAATTGTTAGGGGTGTAGACCTGGGGAAGGGAGAGGAGAGGAAAGTAAGGTGCCTGCCAGGTGCCATGGCTTGGAGGACAGGAAGCAAATCCTCAGGATTGCAGAAGCAGCATCACAGGAGAGGGAACTAGATATCATTGTCCACCTCAGGACAAATTACCTAGCTAGGCATGAGATCAGTGCAGTGCAGGATGAATTTGTGGAGTTGGGAGGGCCTCAGACAGGTAGCAAGCGCGTAACCTTCTCAGAGGTGCTGCCAGTCTATGGGAGGGTGAGCTGAGGTACTGCACACCATGCAGTTTAATGAATGGTTGCAAAACTGGTGCACAGCACAGGGCTTTAGGCTTCACTGGGGACTGGGGGTCCACCTGGAGAGATGAAGGTCTATACTGGTATGATGGTCTGCATCTGTCCAGGAAGGGAAACAAGCTCATAGGTGACAGGTTTAAAGGCTTCCTTGGGAAGCTTTTAAACTAGCCAAGGGGGGAGGTGTTGATAAGAAACAGGAAAGTTCAAGCCTCCCCCCACAAAACATGGCAGGTAGTAGGGTAAACACTGATGTACAGAGCTTGACAGAGGGCAGGACAGGGGTCAATGGAAAAATAGACAAGGGCAATAAGAGCAGGGATGGGGTAAAAAAGGATAAAGCCAACATTAAATGGAGGGCAATGAGTACCAATGCCCGTAGTCTGGGAAACAAGCTTCCAGAGCTAGTAGCCCTGATGAAAGAGGAACACTTGGATATTGTGGCAGTCACAGAAACATGGTACATGGAGAACCATGACTGGGATGTCAACATACCAGGGTACACAATCTACAGAAGGGACAGGGAGGGTAAAAGAGGAGGTGGAGTAGCCTCTACATAAGGGAATGGATCAAAGCCACAGAACTAAAAAGTAAAGGGGAGGTCAAGAGGCACTCTGGGTCACTCTGGAGACAGGGAATGGTATCACAATCCGCATAGGGTTGTATACAGACCCCATCTTAAGGGGAGAAATGGACAAGAAATGATAGAGGGCTTCTCAAAATGGCTGAAAAAGGGGAGATACTGTTGATGGGGGGACCTGAATATGCAGATGTTAACTGGATGACATGGACTGCAGCCATCCAAGAGCAGGGTCATTCTCGATGCCCTACAGGGGGCATGCCTTAGACAGCTAGTGGTGGAACCCACTCGGGAAGGAGCAATATTAGACCTGGTATTCTCAAATGGGGGGTGGATCACAAATTTAGAAGTCAGTAGACATCTGAGAACAAGTGACAACTGCACAGTGTGCTTCACAATAAACACAACCATGGAGACAAGCCATACAAAGACAAGGATACTGGACTTTAGAAGGGCTGACTTTGGCATAATGGGTGAAGACCTGAGAAATGCATTAGCTAATGGCCAGAAAGGAGTGGTGGAAGAACAATGGAGAAAAGTCAGAACTGCCATCATGGAGGCTACAAGCCTTTGTGTGAAACAAATAAAGAATACAAGGCAGAATAAAAAACCACTATGGTTCTCAAAAGAGGTGTCAGGGAAGGTTAAGGAGAAAAAGGCTGCATTCAAAAAGTATAAGGAATCACAGAAGGAGCATGACAGGGAACTGTGTCAATTAAAGCAGAAAGAAGTGGGGAAGGCAGTCAGAAAAGCAAAGGCCCAAACTGAGGAAAAGATAGCCAACTCAGTTAAGAAGGGGGATAAAACCTTTTATAGGTACATTAGGGAGCATAGAAAGGTTAAGGGAGGGATAGTGAATATTAATAAGGGAGAGGGGAGGTGGGCAGAGGGAGACAGTGAAAAGACAGAGATACTGAATGAATACTTTTGCTCAGTATTCACAAAAGAAGAAGAGGAGGAGGAGTTACCTAAACGAAACAATAGAAGCACTCTGGGTAGTGGGGTTGACACCAGTCCTTTTACAGAAGAAAGAGTCCTGAAAGAACTCCTAAAACTCAAGTTGGACAAAGCAATGGGGCCTGATGGAATCCACCCTAGAATCCTAAAAGAGCTAAGGAAGGACCTAGTGACACCACTAACCACACTTTTTAACAAATCATGGGAAGATGAGGTGGTACCTGAGGACTGGAGGAGGGCAGATGTGATTCCCCTTCACAAAAGTGGGAGCAAGGCAGAAGCAGGAAACTACAGACCTGTTAGTTTGACCTCACTGGTGGGGAAAATGATGGAATCACTTCTGAAAGAAAGAATTGTTGAGTACCTAGAGGCCAGCAGGGCACAGGACCCAAAGCAGCATGGATTCACAGCAGGAAGGTCATGTCAGATGAATCTAATTGATTTCTTTGACTGGGTGACCAAAGTAATAGACCAGGGAGGGGCTGTGGATATGGCCTACCTAGACTTTAGCAAGGCATTTGACACAGTCCCACACAAAAGATTAATAATCCAGTTAGCCAGCCTGGGAGTGGGTCCCAGGGTGGTAGTCTGGGTAGCAAACTGGCTGCACAACAGGACACAGAAGGTAATAGTGAATGGAACACATTCTGAAGAAAGGGGGTGGTTACTAGTGGAGTACCTCAGGGCTCAGTACTGGGTCCAGTCCTCTTTAACGTCTTTATAGGTGACATTGCAGAGGGTCTGGAAGGAAAGGTATGCCTCTTTGCAGATGACACAAAGATCTGTAACAGAGTTGATACACAAGGGGGCAGAAAGGATGAGAAGGGACTTGGCAAGGTTGGAGAAATGGACAGACATATGGCAACTTAGAGTCAATGCAAAGAAGTGCAAAGTAATGCACCTGGGAAATAAAAATCCAGGAGAAGAGTACACAGTAGCAGGGGAGGTACTAACAACAACAATAATGGAAAGAGATCTGGGTGTAGTCATATCAGATGACCTAAAGGTGGGTACGCAATGTGAGAAGTCAGTAAGGAGAGCCGGGGGATACTGGGATGCATAGGGAGGGGCATCACAAGTAGAAAAAGGGAAGTGGTTATCCCTCTGTACAGACAGTTGGCGAGACCCCATCTGGAGTACTGCGTGCAGTTTTGGAGACCTCATCTATGCAAGGACATAGACAGAATGGAAGCCGTCCAGAGGAGGGCAACTAAAATGGTGCAGGGTCTACATTAGAAACCATATGAAGAAAGACTGAGAGAGCTTAATATGTATACCCTTGATGAAAGGAGGGACGGGGGGACATGATAGAAACTTTTAAGTACCTCAAGGGAATCAACAAAGTCCAGGAGGATAGCATCTTTCAGAAAAAGTGATGTGTAAGAACAAGGTGGCACAATTTAAAGTTAGAGGGGGGACAGCTCAGGGGTAATGTGAGGAAATTTTTTTTCATGGAGAGAGTAGTGAAGCATGGAACACTTCTTCCTGGAGAGGTTTGGGGTATAAAACAGTGGGGGAATTCAAACATGCATGGGACAGACTTAAGGCAATTATAGTGGGGGTTGCAGGAAGTAGGCTGTTGGTTAACTAGAATCTGCAGCTTATCCAATAGGTATGGAAATGGGTAGACTGGGTGGGCCAAGTGGTCCTTATCTCCCATCAAAGTCTATGTTTCTATGTAACTCCTACTTTATGTCCTGTGCCACCGCCCTCTTGTCGTCCCTCCCTCCTCTCCCATCTCTTCTATCCACACCTCAAATACCCCTAGTGACCACCTCCCACCAGAGCGGCTTTCCTTCTCTAGAGTCTCCCCCGCTGCTACCCTAGAAGCTCTCCTTGCACTTAACCCCTCTAAGGGCAGTTCACCCTATGGACTTGATCCCAAGCTGCTATACTTTTCAGCTCCTGCAATCTCCTCTCCACTGTCTGAACTTCTTAATCTCTCTTTCATGACTTCATCTGTCCCAACTTCCTGGAAGCACACCATTGTCCTACCCTTACCTAAGGGTGGTAATTCTTCCTCAACTGGGAACTACCATCCTATTTCTCTGCTTCCTACCCATACCAAACTACAGGAGCACCTGGTCCTTTCTCAACTCTCCTCTTGTCTTTCAGACTCCTGCTTCTTCACACCTTTCCAATCTGGGTTTTGGAAAAATCACTCAACCACAACTTCCCTACTTAGGCTCACAGATTCCATCCTCTCAGGGATGAACATTGGCCTAATTACATCCACTGTTTTTGTCAAATTTGCCAAGGCTTTCAACCGGATTTCACACACCCTCCTTTTAAACAACCTTACCTCAACTGGCCTATCAGATTCAGCTACAAACTGGTTCAGAGACTATCTTGTGGGTAGGATGCAATCTCTTTAAATTGTAGATTCCATATCCCCTCCACTCCAAATCAACACTGGTGTGCCACGGGGCTCAGTGCTTGGCCCACTTCTATTCTCCATTTTTCTCAATGACCTTCCATCAGTCTGCACCTCATCCTCTATCCACATGTATGCAAATGTTGCTGCCAGACTACAGCATGACTTCAACAAGGCTCAGCATTGGCTAAGCTCACATCAACTCTTTCTCAATTCCTAGAAGACAGTCTCCATTACCTTTGGCACTAGGCAGAGACTCCCTAGGCTTCCCTCAATGCCTTCTTTCACCACCCTTGATGGGACAATCCTTGAGGATACCACTTCATTTAGATACCTTGGGGTATGGTTAGAATAACACCTCAAATTCTCTGGATGTGTAGATGGCATCCTGAAAAAGCTGTGCCCCTAGCGTGGCACCCTATACAGGAACTGCAGCAGTATACCACTATCGGCAAGGCATGATCTTGTCTAGAAGATGATACTCTCTATTTTTGACTACTGTAATGCAGCTTACAGTGCTGCTTCCAAGTCTTCCTTATCCAGGTTGGACACCCTCTTCAACTCCTTCTGCCATTTCATGCTGGACTCCCCATCCCACTCTCATCACTGCCACTTCTATCACTGTCTGTTATTTCCATCGCTTGATAACAGATGTTTCTACAATAGTGCTAAATTCATCTCTAAATTTTGGTTTGGATCACTCCCTTCTCATCTCTCCTCCTGTCTATCTATTCCTCCTCCCTCCTCACACTCCCTTAGATCCAATAACTCTCACACATTGTGTGTCCCTCATCACTCTACCCCAGTAGGACAGACTGCATTCTCATATCATTTCCCCAAACTCTGGATTCTACTATCCCATCAAATACATCACTCCTCTTCTCCTCCCTCCCTTTCGTCCTCCCTGCACAACTTCTTCTCTCCTAACTGCACCTGCTTTGTGCCCACCTAAGCTCCCCCCCACTATCCTACTAAGACAATAGTTTTTCCATCTGTGTCACCTCTGCCAGTCTGTTCTCTGTCCTCTCTTCCTTTACTTTGACCTTCCCCTCCTCAAACTAATCATCTGATACCTGGTACTAGTCTACATACCTTTAACTATATGTTTGTTTTGCCTTCGGACTGTACCATGCACTTAATTGTAACCTCCAAGTAATGGATATTTGACATTTGTCAAGAGCACTTCTTAAATTTTTTATAATTTATGTTGTATACTTTGCATATAACTTCAGTTGTATACATTATGTATTGTCATATCCTTGTAATTGGCAAATTGCTTGTATTGATTGTACTCCCTTCCCCCAGGATGCACTGGGAGATGTGCAATTTCATTGTTCAGTGTGCCTTTCCTGGTAAACTTCTCAATAAATAAATAAGGGGACAAAACTGTGAAAACACTCTGTTCTCCCATCACTGTATGTGATGGCCCCCAGGGTAGCCCCCCTCAGGACCCAATAGCAGGAGACAGGTGCCAATGGGTGGGAAAATAACTATATAAAAATTTGTGCACTGATCCTACCGCTACCACAAGTTGTGAGCAAAACTGCCCTTGGGACGTCCCAGGTTACAGGGCAGTTTCTGTCATGGGCTACAAATTTTCTGCCACCACCTGATTTTTTCCAGGAACCAGGAAACTGCTGTTTTCCCTCTATTCTCAGGGTCAGGAAGGTCAACACAATAATTATTGGTAGAGTACACTTCAGAGACAGACTGTAAACAGAGTGCAGTGGAAATAATACAATTTCCTTTTTAATAATGAGACAGTCACAGGTTTTTGTGACCAGGTGTGGGTAAAATGAGCCAAGACACAAAGGATAAGGTTCATAAAAGACATAAATTATGCCTGAATTTTTATTGGTGACAAAATAATAAACTAAACCAACAGATTCAAATAACAATCCTGTACACTGAACACAATGAGGCTATATCTTTAAGACAGGATCACTTCAAGCAACACAGTGTACTGACCAATTCTCTCAAAATTCACACTCTTCAGGAATAATGCTGGTATAGCATTACCCCTGGAATACCATGGAGAGAAGCTTCAAACAGCTTTTAAACAAGACAGCAACAGTTTCCTTTCTCAGCATGCCAGCTCCAACTGCCCTTCTCTCTACCCTTATCTCACTCTCTTTCTCCTTCTCCCTCCAAGAACTGCAAAAAAGAAGGGCATTTTATAGCCCTCCCATAGGGTCACATGGTCTTTACATAAAGGCACTTACATATCCAAGTATTTATTCAAACTCCACAGTTAGTCAATACAATAAATAACACATACATTTTGAAGCAATTGTCATAGAAAGGCTACTCTTTTAAATGTGGACATTTAGACTCTTTTCTTTGGGAGAAAATGAAGAAAAAGGGTTTAATATATGCAAAACCCACCCCAAGTTTGCATAAGCCATCCCCCAAGTTGCACCTGCTGCTCTGAGTTTTTTCCCATAATATTACAAAAGAGGGTAAAGTGGGTCTGGATGCTTCTCTAGTAGTAGTTCAGCAGAACAGGTAAAGAACCATTAAAATATTACCTGTGAGTCTTATTTAATACAGACAGCCCATTGTATGTTATAGCTATTTACCTATGTTGAAGGACTTTCTAGCAAACCACAACACTCCTCAGACCTCAGAGAAAGTGAAACAAAGTGCTCTGGGTTGTGAGTGTATCTCCCTTCCTGCTTTTCAAAGTGTTTGTATAATGCTTGAACCATTGAAGCCTCTCACAGAGTACCACTGTATAAGTATACTTTCAAACTAGTTGTTTTAGGTGAGCCTTTTATAGTTACTTTGTGTCTTTTTACAGCTTTTGTTCCCCAGAAAAGCCACCTGCAGCTCTCGATGTAGTGTGGCTTACTTTTTTAGCATTTAAAGAGACACTCCTACCAATTTAACATAAAAGACAAATGAAAATAAAAGCCAATGTCTGTCTTCTTGTCCAGTCACTAAACCTGGGCATGCACCAAGCTAGTGGGCTGGATAAAACAGAGTCAGTTAAGCCTTTTTACAAGGTGCACACAAACATAACTGCCTCAAACAGCACAAATCCACAGATGGCCAGTCTGTGTGTGTGGGGAGGTGGGGGAGGTAGGAAGTTACAAATAAGGACATAAGAACAAGTGCTGATTTGAAGCAGTTACTGCTTTAGAACAATTGCTGAACAGCAAACAAACAAACCATGATATTTAACACCATAGAGTATTTCAACATTAAACAAGTCAAGTTCATATAATGCTAGCATCTTTATTTTACTCTGCACTACCCACAGACATTCTTGTCCTGTTCTTTATGGATAAAATCCACATCCCCCTCACAGTTCTATCAAAATAGATTATTAACTAGAAGAAACTACAGTTATTTACAAACAGGATATAGTTACAGTAAGACAAAAGGTTTGCATGTTTACTCAGAAAGGAAAATAAAGCAAGTTAAACATAGTTGATGGTTAGAAAAATCTGAACTTCAGTCTCACTTAAAGTCCCTGTACTTGCCACTAGCTACAGAAGACACTTCCCCTAGCTATGCTTCCTTACCAGGCTAGCTACCAGCAGGGCTCCTTTCTGCAGATGTTGAGAAAGAAGAGAGAGAGAGAGAGAGAGAGAGAGAGAGAGAGAGAGAACTACCAGCTCACCAATTTATACCCTTCTGGCTGGCCTCACCCTTTAAGTGACAGTTCCCCACAGTCCCCCACCCCTCATAAGTGAGTATAGGTGTGTGACCTTATCCTTTCACACTTCCTCACTATCTGTAAAGTTTTTATGACATGTACCTGGGTCTATTGTCTTACATGGGAACATATCCCAGGAAGGCAAGACAGGGCACATTCATTCTATGGCACCCAGTCCCGTAGACTCTGGGCACCATACATAAAAGCAAACAGGGAGGGAGATGCAAACAGAATAAAATACATACAATACATTTTCACATGCAGATTCATATTAAAATCAGTAAACACAGTCTTAAAATATGACTTAGTATAATATCTATAATAACTATAATAGCCCTGATTAGTCTGGGTAGGCTAAGAGAAAGAGGTGATTCTTTAGACCCCTTTTAAAATCCTCCTCTATTGGGGCCTCCCTAACCAAGATGGGAAATGTGTTCCAGAGGGCCAGACCAGCAACTTTGAAAGCTTAGTCACTGGAGGTTTTTAACCTGGACCTCCAAACCACAAGGAGGCCTTTGTGGAGGAGCAGAGGGAGTGGACTGAAGAGAGAGGTGTCAGGAGATCAGGCAGGTAGCCAGATCCCAGTCCATATAGGGCCTTATAAGTGAGCAAGCCCATTTTGAAGATGAACCTCCACCTGACAGGCAGCCAGTGTAGAGCTCACAGGACCAGGTCACATAACTAGACCTAGACAGGCCCATCAGTAACCTGGCTTCTGCATTCTGCACCAGCTGCACCTGGTGGATGATCCCTCCATTCACCCTGAAGTACAGAGCATTACAGTAATCAAGCCTCGATGTAACAAAGGCAGGAACTGGTGAAGGCAGATCCTCAGGTGAAACTAGGGGTTTAATCCTGGTGACATTCCTTAAGTGGTAGAAACTACTTTGGACAACAGATGACACCTGAGCATCAAGAGCCAATCTGTCATCCAGGATGACACCAAGATTTCTCACCCAAGGTGAAGCCATCAATGAAATGGTCCCTAGGACCAGTCCAGAGGCAGCTCTGGAGGCAATCCCATCACACCCATGTTCCGGCTCAATCACTAGAACCTCTGTCTTAACTGGGTTCAGTCTCAACCAATTGAATGACAACCAGTCATTGATTTCCAGCAGGCAGTTGTTAAGCACTTCCACGGCATCATGTGTTCCAAGGGCAAAATACATATACAGTTGGGTATCATCTGCATGGCAGTGAAAACCCAAACTGTAACACCTAATGAGCTCACCCAGGGGTAGAATATACACTGCAAATAACACTGGCATCAAGATCGAGCCCAAGGCACTCCACAGGGCAGGGGCTTTGGGGAGGAGGAGAAATTCCCCATCACCATCCTTTGCATCCTGCCCGAGAGATAAGACTCAAACCAACTGATGACAGTACTGTTGAGTCCATAATATTCTCTAAGGTGATCCAGTATCACAATGTGATCCATGGTGTCAAAAGCTGAGGAGAGATCTAGGAGAACAAGAACTGACCTATCCCCTCTTTCTCACACCCTGAGGAGGTCATTTTGCACCCTAATCAATGCTATTTTGGTGCCGTGCCTTGCCGTGAAACCTGACTGGAAGGGCTCGTAGATGTCAAAGGTCACGAGGTGCTCCTCAACCTGCTGCACCACTATTTTCTTGACAACCTTTCCTTAGAATGGAAGGTTGGAGATTGGTTAATAATTCACCAGGACATCAAGGTTGAGTATTGTTTCTTTCAAGAGGGATCTCACCAATGCTTCCTTCAAGGCAGTTAGAAAGACTCCCTCTTACAATGAGTACTGGCTGATCACAGCGAACACTGGAACAATGGTCTCGATGCATCTCATCAAGAAATAGGTCAGTGCTGGGTCCAGTTCTTCACAATAAGTGTGCCTCAGCTTTGAGATCACCCTATAACCTCAGCCACCTCCACTGGTCTAAACTCCTCCCAGACAATAGAAGTGACTCTGCTCATGCCAGGCTAGTCACTGTGAGGCAAAACTTGCTTTACTGGCAAGATCCCTGACCAGTTAGAATACACCCTATCAGAGAAGAACTGAGCAAACTCATCACATAAAGCAGTTGAGAAAGTTTTTTTCAGATGAAGACAGACTGGATGAAGACGTCTGTTCACAATCTGAGAAAGCTGAGATGGTCTGATCTTCCCTGCAGCAATCTCCCTTGACAGGAACTCTGCCTTCTTAAAGTTGATTGCCCCTTGGTACTCATCGTAGTGAACATGCAAGGCCAGTTTGTGCTCCTCAGCACAGGTTTTCCACCAGCAATGCTCCAATTTCTGACTCTTGATCTTCATCACCTTGAGATCCCCATCAAACCAGGGAGATCTCAAATGAGAAGATCTGGGTCATATACAGACCGGTGAGGTGTCATCGAGCGCCTCAGATACCTCCTTATTATAGGCAGCCACCACATCTCCTCTGCCAACCGCATATGCTGCAATCACACTAGATAAATCAGCTACCAACAACAGTCCCTCTGGGGATAGTCCCCTTAAAGGGCAATAGCTGATCATCTGAATGGGGGCCCAAATGAGAACTGCACCATGCAGTGATTGGACCAAACAGACCGATCAATCTTGAGATTCATGACCTCAAGCCCCAATGAGAAAACCAAGTCCAGCATGTGGCTGTGCTGATGGGTCACAGAAGTAACCACTTGTGTCAGGCCCAGTCATATCACTCCCCACTGGGATTATGGCTTTATTGCCTCTGCCCTATTCATCCTTTCAGTGGTTCCAATGAGAACATCAGCACCTCCATGGTAGATGAATAGCCCCCATGAGTTGCCTGTACATGTGACATTCCAACAGAATTTGTAACAGAAAAATATTTTTAAACTAACAGAAAAGAATAATTGCATCTGGCCACATTAAGAATATTTAAACTACAGAAAAGGAATAAATGGATCTGGCCACATTTCCTGTCACAGAGTGTCAGGGTAAAATGAATGTTGGTAAACTGGGACTGAAAAAACCAAAAATATAATTCTGATATGTGCAGCTTAGCTATTTCTGCCATCATGCCTAGGACATATTTATGCCCTATCTTATTTTCTGCTAAAATTAGACTTTGCAGTGACTGGAGAAGGCTGGACAACACAGCTTAGTGGGTGACTAGTGATTTACTAGCACTCTGTCTGTTTCCTAGAAATCATGTTACCATTTTTTTAAAGAAGTAAAATTATTCTTCTGCATATGTTTCACTTTCACAACTCTCTACTTTCTATGCAACCAAATGAACAGAGCACCTGTTAGGGAGAAAAAACAGAGGGAGATCCTACATTGTGGTGTGTGTGTGTGTGTTTCCTCCTGCACAGTGGAGGAATAAAAGGACCTGTGGGTCATATTAGACAAAGGGATGAAACATGTCGAGCAGTGTGTGGACGGTGTCCTGATGGCTGGCAGACTGCCTGGCTGCATCAAAACAGGGAGCACAGCGGAGCAGAGGAAGTAATCATTACTTTACAAGGTCCCGTAAGAGTCCCAGCTGGAGTACTCCATACAGTTCTGCATTCCTCAATTCAAAAATGACATTGAGACACTGTTGGGATTACAGGGGGGTTACCAGGGCTCAGCTCCCCAGCTCCGAAGTGAGCTTGGAATCTCAGGCATCACTGCCATTGACTTGTAAGGGGAAGGGGGGCTAAGTTTAATGATGGGACCTTCACAGGTCCCCCTAGCTCCCAAAGCTGATTATCTGAAATTCAAACACTGCACCCCTGATGAATCCAAATATTTCTCCACATCAAATACTGATACATGGTGGGAATGTGATGGGCAAGGCACTCTCCATCATTTATTTTGGAATTGCCCCATTGCATCCATCCCCCTTTTGGAGACAGGTCAGCAGTATAATCCAGGAAATACTGGCATTTCTTATCTTATTAAAGACCTCTCACCTAAGGGACTCATAACAATAGTAAACAATACCTGTTTTAGATCTTGCTCACAACAGCTGGGAAGGCAATAACATTACATTACAACCCCCAGACATTCTTGAATAGTTATCAGTAGTTCTGAGAATAAAGGAAATGAAAGCTGTCACTGTGCTCCCATGGCTGAACAAAGACAAATTTAACATCAGATGGCTTTCCTTTTTACGTTCGCTTGCGAAAGGAACATCTTGCTACAAGGAATGACATTTCAGAGGTGTGTTACTGCTGAGCTAATTGCAGTTAAAACTCCCAGTGGCTTGGCAGTGCAGCCCAATGACCAGGCACTCTGGTGATGACACTACTCAGAGCTTGCTGGGTGGAAACTTTGTGTACTTGAAACAAATCAGCCACTCCTATCTGACAGTGGCCGTCTCCTTTCATTTAAATAATGCCACCCAGCAAACAGCTGAGTGGAGTCGCCAAACTGTTTTTTTTTGTTGCCTGCAGCACGGAGACAGCATGACAGAGACTGAAACAACTGTTTCTGTTTTCCATCCTCCCCTCCTGTAGTGAGACTTCCAGAGCTATCATGTTTGTGCCCCGCACTAGAGAGACACAGTACAACACAGTTTCCGTGGGTGAGTGCTTCCTTTAGCAAAGTGTACACTGCCCAACTGCACTGTGAGCCTTCCAGGCTACTGTGTCTGCTGTAGCTTCTCAGGAGTGCCGCTCACCAGTACTGTAGGAAGGGAGGGAGGTGTTGGAGAGGCAGCCGACCCGGGTGCAAGCCTCTGGTTGGTGAACACAAAGTCTCTCCCTCCCACACTGATATTATATTATGCCTGCCTGCCTGCCACTGCTGTGCCCTGTGGCTGCACTGTGTGGAATATACAGTCCCAGACTCCCGCTGACAGTGACTCTGAATAGTATTCTCTCTGGGCAGGCGCCCCCCCACCCCACGGCTGCTTGCTGCTGTAGTTACTTAATACTTTATGATTGCCCAGCCTGTAAGGTAAGCCACCATCAAGACACATGACATGCAGCACTTACTGCGGTTTAGTAGTAGGTTTCCACATAATTGTAGAACAGATTCTGGTTGGCCAAATTGGCCAATTCAAAAAAGGCGGTGTGCACTTTCCCTTCCTGCTGTCCACCTTTCCGAATCCAACCCGACTCAGCCTGCCGGCCCAGACTTGCCACTTGTTGCCACCACACTAGTGCCCACTCACTGCCCACTTGCACCGGGCCACAGAGGATTGCTTCTGCATCTGAATGGGTGCTTTTGCTGCTGCCTCGACTGCCTGCCTATGTTGCCTAAGCTTTGCTGCTGGAGCTTGTGCTGCCCTGCTGCTGTTTGCTCTTGTGCCCATCTCACCTCTCTCATCACAATAAGTTTTTTCATTTAACTTTTTTGTATAATTTATACAGTATATAGATAAATAAAATGAATTTAATTGTGACTGAAGAGTCTGCCGGGGGGGAAGGGGTTCGGGGTAACAGAAGCAGAGGGTCCAGGTCGGCCGTGTAGGTCGTGGCATGGGACTGAGAGTATGTTCACCTTTGCCTGTTCCACCTTATTACAGCGAGGCAGACCAAGACCAAGCATATTAAAAAATAAGTCTAAGTGCACTGCTCAGTTACAGTCAGTCAGTGTATGTGTCTATAGTTATACTGATTGTGAATAGTTAAGGCCATGAATACCACCAGCTTGTCTGTCTCACTGAGCACAATATTATGAGAATCTGCATGCTGCTACTATGTTTGTAATAATATTTATTGTATATAACAATGCATTTGTTATATATTCTTGTTTGTGCTTCTCTCTGATAGTGTGCAATAAAAATCATCAAACAATAAATAAACTGAACTGCACTGCACTGTCTGCTATAGTGGTACCCTCACCTCACTCACAAGGATATAAAAAAAACAATTATTCTTGCACTCGGTGCCAGTGGTGGTCCTCCAGTTCTTGGGGGGGGCACAAAATGCGTGGCTTGCCCCGGGCATGTAAATGCCTTCCTACAGTGCTGCTGCTCACCACCAGCAGTCAAGCATCCTGACCAGCTCAGAGAGTGAGAGAGACAGTGTGTGGAGAGACTGACAGGGAAAGTGCAGCTCGGGCACCTGTCTGGGAAGTGGTCAGGATGGGCTCACCTCTGCATTATCAGTACCAAATACCTGCAAGTGAATATTCAGCTTTGACAAATGCTTGTTATGTTTGCATGCACATGTATGCACAGCAAACATTTTGTTATGAATAACAGCATTTCAGAGGTGAGTTACTGCCAAGACCATTGCAGTTTAAATAGCAGTGAAACTTTGCATAGTTGAAAGAAACCATCACTCCTATCAGACATTACCATTTTCTGACACCAGGGTGCCCAATCCCCAGTGCCTGCTAGCACCTCCCACCCAGTCTGTTTCCAATGTGTGACACTGGAGGCCCAACCTGGTGCTGCCAAACATGACACTGACATGGGACTGCCTACTCCCCAGTGTCAGTACCTTCAATAAAGAAAACTGTCCTTCACAGTCTCTTTTTATTTTGTTTAAATCCTTATAAAAAAAAGGTCCATTGATATCTGTTGCCACTGCCACCATTACCCTCTCTCCGTTCAACTGTCCTACTCAGCACCCATAATGTCACACACTCATGTGACAGGGTTGAATAAGAGCCTGTCCCATTTGTTATGCAGAAAGAGTTAAAAGCAACGATCTGTTCTATCCTCTCATTTTTTGTCTCTTGTCTGTCCGATTGTACAATCAAATGTTCTTGTAAGACCTACTGTAGGAACTGATCACTCTGATACTCTCACAGTTCTCTTTCTACCACTGTCTCTCTGCCTTTGCTTGCTGTTTCTTGCTGGTTCTATCTTTTCTTCCCCTTTGCTTATCTGTGGTTATAAACTATATCTGAATCTTTATGTGAAACTGGGTTCTCTGGTTTGAAAATGTATATAGTTATATTGTTGAAATGATTGCAAAAAGCTATTTGGAGCGCAGGAAGTTAATGCTGAGATGCAGTTTGACCTTCCCAGGCTTGTTTGCAAAACAATCAGCAGGAGGCCAGTTTGGGACACATTGTTCTATTTTGTTGCACCTACAAGAAAAGAAACTGACAAGAACTCTGATACATTTAGTGAAAAATAGGATGCCTCTTAACTAGCTCAGGATGCAGAAATTAATTGCTAGGTAAAGACATACCTTTCAGCCTTTTGTCACTGAAATGAGGGACATAGTTACTCAAAATGAAGGACAATGAGGGACACACTGACCCACATAGTGAGGGACGCATCCTCAAACATGGAGATGCAAGCTCAGAACACTGTGGAAACCATTGTGTTTACTTGTACAAAGTTTATTTTCAAATTAGCATCTTAAACTATTATGAATTTCTGCTTTAAGGCTTGAATTTACAGCACATTTTCTGTGTGAGCAGCACATTTTACATGAGGGATGGATGAGAGACAAAGCAAATTTGAGGTGAAAAATGAGGGCTGTCCCTCATATTCAGGGACAGTTGAGAGATATGGAGAAAGACTTAGTATAAAAAGACAGCAATCTTTTGTTAGAGAGAAAGAGATAGAGAGAGAGAGAGTTATTAACATTTACAATTAGAGATACCTCAGAAGAATGACTTTTTGTTTGAACTGCCTGTATAAAAGGGATTGTGCACAATTTTATTTTTTATCCTATTATTGATAATAATAAAATGATACTTGTGAATTTTATAACTGTTCCTGGTTTTCCTATTCTTCCTGATCTTTGTCTTGATGACACCCCTCACCCTTCACTTACCTACTGGGGGTCCAATGCCATAATCCTATCTGGACAGCAGACACATCTTCACTCTTCGATGCCAGACCGGGAACTGAGGAAATCATGTAGCCAGTCAATGTATTTCAGTGCATTTTGAATTTGTACTCAAAACTAGGTCATTCTTTTAGTATTTTTCTCCCAAATTTTCATGGCCTATTTGAGAACCCACCTCATGAACAGGTAGGAGAAATTCTTCAGCCCTGGGACGAAAGACGATTTTGCAGTCACTCCACGAAATCACCTTTCATGCAGGATTTGAAAATTCTCACCTACCAGGTTCATGAGGTGTGGTTGTAAGAAGGCTATGATGAACATTTGTGATAAAAATATTTTAAAAACAGCAAATTCATGAACATACATTGAAATTCTTAAATGCTCGCTGATAAGTTTGGCAATTTTCTGTATCTAGACCCCAAATTTTCAACATAGTCATTTTTTTGCACCACCTCATGAATGTGATAGTTGTCATTTTTCAAATCCCTATCAAAATGTGTTTTTGCACCTGTGGTGCAAAATGACATTTTGGCAGGGATTGGAACATTTTCACCTACTGGGTTCATGAGATGGGATCATAAGAAGACTAAGATGAAAATTTGGGATCAAAATATTAAAAAAAAACATAACTATAATAGTACATTGAAAGTTTTTAATGCTTGCTCATAACTTTGGTAATTTTCAGTATTTTAATCCCAAATTCTCGACATAGCAATTTTTTAAACAACCTCATGAACCCGACAGCTGGTATCTTTCAAATGGCCAAAATGTGATTCCACATTTGTGGCACAAAAATGACATTTCATCAGTATTTTATAAATGACACCTGTCATGGTCGGCATGGGATCATAAAAAGACTAGGTTGAAATTCTTGGGGTCAAAACTGTTATAAAAAAAAAATATAAAGTAATTTCCAGGAATGGCTATTGCCCCAGTGGGAACCACACTGCCTTCCCATTCCAGTGACCTGAGCTTGGGTGAAAGCTCAGTGAGCCAGCTTAATGGGATAAGGCTGAGGGAAATGCACTTCAGTGTGTCGCTTTGGTCCCAGCCTGGAGAGGGACAGAGCAGTGTACTGGTGCACACATAACACCTTTAGCAGGCCAGGGGAACCTTCCCTCAGAAGGGTTGACATGCATGTCAAGGGGTTGACATGTGTGTCAAGGCCTGATGGGCCCATGTACTGCATCTGGAGAAGTAGGCTAACCTGACAGTTTTAAATTACAGCACAGACACAGGCCTGCACTTCATAGAAAGTAAGGATCACCACAGGTTACTCATCTCACTACGTGCAAACAAACATTCAACACTGACAAATGCTTGTTTGACTATAGAGAGAGCAGTGAGGGTCTTCAAACAGTGGAACAATTACTCTGGATGATCTTTATTATGCATTGTTGTTCACTAAGAACAATTGATCCCGCAGGGAAAGAATGCACCACTGATGAAAGCACCAAAAAGTTTTCTGTTTTGTTTTATTTTCACTGTTATTACTTGTTTGTCTGTGGACACAATGTGTAGAACTGTATTCAACAGAGAAGACCACTGGTCAGACAGACAAATGGTATAGAATTGTATACCCTTATAGGCGGGCTGATTTCAACATTTTTTGCAGAGACTGATTTTCTGTACTCTGCTGTTTCTCTATTCCATCCACAAAAGAGAAAGAAAAAGAATAAAAAAGACAGAATATTGTAGATTACATAGTTAGGATTGAGTAGGCATGTTAATATTAAACCCCAATTTTCAGCAATTTAGGATCTGACAGATGGTGGAGCTAGGGACCTGAGAATTGGCCTGATCACTACTTGTGGCAGGATCTAAGAATCTACAATGTGTGGTAACATTTGGTGCAGTAGTTTATGAGTTACAGAGTGGATTACATAGGGAATAATGTATGGGTAGGTGCGTGTAGCCAGATTTTTGTACACAGCCAAGGTGTAGGATGCTATATATACACTGAAAGTGAAGCTCAAGGGGTTTATAAAAGCATCCAACATCTAGAGTGTATATAAAATCATGTGTTGCGCCCACCATGTTTTATTTTTCATAATTTCTGTTGAGAATTGTTAATAAGGGAGCAGTTTAGAGAGACATAGAGACCATTCAGCCACCATTCACAGTTTCTTTGGCAAGGTGGTAGACTAGGGTATGTATTCAGGACCCCCAAAACTGTAGTTAGTATATTATAAGATCCTTGCCTTGGGACAGAGTGACAGGGGGATTGCAAGCCATGGACTACTTGGTTTGTGACAGAATAAATGGGGGTGCCACTGGATGCTAGGAATTGCTTAGCTTGTGGCATGATGAGGGTAAGGGGGTGCAACTGTATATCAGGGATGGCTTGCCATGTGGCAGGGTTAGGGAAGGGTATCTTTGGTTGTCAAGGACTGCTTTGCATGGGGTTAGACAAGTGTAGAAGTGGACACCAGGAACTACTAGGGAAAAAAGTGTTGATAATGCAGGTCAAAGGCCATCATTGTCAATACACATATGTTAACGTTCTTTTCAAAAAGAATGGAAATTAATAGCAAAAATACTACATTTAGGCATAAGTTAAGGATGAAGCACAAAGCCACAAAAATCATGAAATGCGATGTTAAGGTAACAAATTTCTTTGATGCTTGGTGAATATTTGGTGTAGTGTACCTCTGGTTTTGAATAGAGGTGTGCAAAACAAACCTTCTGCCATTGGAATTTCCTCAAAAGTCAGATTTTCGCTTCTGCAAAACTGTGGAAATCAAATTAGCAACTTTTGCAGACATTCTGACTTAGAACGGCAGAATTATTGTAAAAATTGTGGATTATTCCATCAAACCATGGAGAAAAAAGTATGCAGAAATGATTACTGTAATGCAGAATAATTACATGACTTGAGGAACAATTCATCAAACTGCGGAAAACAAATTCCTCAGAACTGTTATTCCGTAGTTCATCTGTATTTTTCTGCAGTTCAGCCCAAAAATTCTGTGGAACATGGCAAAAATCTGCCAGACACATTCGGCAGATTCTAATTATGCCAATGGCAGAAATTTGGAAAATTATGCAAAATTTCTGAATTTTTGTGGAAATTCCACAAAAGCAGAATTTGCTACTCTTACCTACCCCTAGTTTTGAGCTATTGTTTGAAGCAGTGTTCTGCAAGAACTCGGTGAAGTTCTGACCCTTATTAATTAAGAACCAGAACACAGTGAAGTTCTGACTTGTTCTGATTAGCTCTGATTTACTGACAAATATTTGAAAAAAATGCAACATACAGTAAATGCATAAAAGTGGTCAAAGTCAGTCACATTTGACACAGAGGCCCTTAAGGAAATAATAAAATGGATTATTTGTATAACAATTAATGTAAAACTGCTAAATTAAAAAGCAGTCACTCACTACTAGCCCTTTCATGGCTGGCCTATAATGGTGGCATATCCTGCTTGGGTCCGTGACATGAGTGTGCTGGGAGAGACAAAGAGAGATGGAGGGAGAGAGAAAGAGAGATAGACCAATGCAAATATCTGTATCATAGCACCACCAAGCACTGCAGACACTGCCAGGCAGTTAAGATTTGTTTTTTTATTAATGGTGCTGTGTGGATATTATTTTGATGGATGTTCCAGTCAGAGCCAAACAGGCCAAAGAAATAGATATGAATGATCAAATGAGCAACACCAAGAAAGCCCACCACCCTACCCATATGAATCATGCAACTGCTTTGCATGCCCCAGTGTACTGTGGTATATGGTACACTACCTGGTGCATGAGATGGTAATGTTTTCTAGTACTGTAATTACTTCTATGGAATCTGATCAACACGCTGAATCCTTAAAGAAGAAAAATGAAAGACATAGTGATCATTACCACCCAGGCAGGCAGCCAGTCACACATCTCATCAGTTAAGTGCAGTGCAGTCATAAAAAATGTTGCCACTGCCACCCGAAGGCCTGATGACACACAACACAATTATATCATTTCTAGTTCCACAATTGCTGCCAGCCACTGCCAAGTAATTTAAGTATCAAAAATAAAATACAGTAATATAATAATCTCAGCCCAGTTACTGTAGGTGAGATATAACCAGGCTAGCATACCATACACACAAACAATAGAGAAATTATATGAATTTTCAATTTAGTAACATTTTTCTTTCTGTGAATTAATTGCAGCCAAATATGGGGGACATGAGGAATATACCAAGAATACTCAGTTTCTGGGTTTCGGGCATCAGCTAAGCCATGCATGGTGTGAAAATTTAAACAGTACAATCAGGATCAGTTGCTGAGGGCTAAAACAGTAACAAGTAGTAGTAGTAGTAGTAGTAGTAAGGACTGAGTAAGGTCAAAACGTGTAGTAGTCGTGACTCATGAGGACAAAAAATGATAGTAGTAGTAGTAGACAGCAGTACCTTACCTTCTAGCTCAGATAGTGATATCAGTTACCACCAAGTAAGTTTGTGACATGAAATGCAGTTGCTTGCTGTATTTGGACTCTGAATCCACTGATTTTTTTTTTTTCTGTTCTATGCTGCTCATGTGATCATTCAAGTAACAGTGGCCTGGCCTAGTCTGTCTTGACTTGTTGCAATTAATTGCTTCTTCGTGTAGTAGACCCTATTCACAAAAGACACTAAGCTGGAAGCTTTTTCACATGAGCAAACTGGGAGCACAGGGAAGTTAAGTGACTTGCTCAGGGTCACACAGTATGCAAGTGGAAGCTGTGGTATTCAAACCCAGGTCTGGGTTGCTGGATGTCACCAGATTTGCAGCTCAGAGCCTAAAACTGTGCTATACTGCCTCCCTTCTTGAAAGTGTTTTGTGGATAGGGCCTGCTCAGAGCAGTCAGTGTATGTTTTATTCAGATATCATGTTTGAAATTAAAGTGAGGAATGCTGACTTTGAGAAATGTGAGGGCGCTCAACATTTTCTGGTGTCAAACAGGACTGTGTGTCAGTAATGATGTTACCAGCTAAACTAAACAATTGTTCTGAACAGACGCTAGTTGGAGGACAATTCATGTACTTCATTGCATTGTTTACTAAAGCAGGCCACATATTTTGTTTGGATTTCCAGTATTGCAAAGGATCAGCATTCCAGCTAACACTGGGCTCTGCCGGGTACATTTCAACAATGGTCTGTGCTGAGGCTGTGTTATAAGAGGCAGATGAAGAAGATGCTACAATTACATCTTCTATGTGACTCCAGAGACATGAAGGTGAACCAAGTGGCTGTGGGACAGTGCTATGTTTGGCTGGTAGTGAAGAAGAAGATTCGGCTGCAGTGGCTGAGCAGGAAGAGGGAGAAAATGCCACAACAGTAGAGGATGGGCCACCTGATGCAGTGATGTGTTGTGAAGAAGATTCTGAATGTGGTGCTGCTCTTCTACTCTGTTCCATGACAGCACGCACCTCATGAATTATTTCTTGTTTATTTATCTCGAAACAAGTGTCATCATCATCACTGAATAGTTGCTTCAGTTTGTATCATGGGTCCAAGGTTGTTGCTTTAATGTAGCACTCAGAATGAAGCATTTTATATTGTTTGTCATCTTCTTCAACTTTTTTGATCATATGTCTCAGTAGATCTTGTTGGATTCTGGGGGGGAGCAACCTGCATGTGTCAGCAGCACCACTGGCAGCTTGTGTGATCATGGAACTGTCTTGCTTCTCTAATGTTTCCTTAATCAGATTCAGTCTAAATTTTAAAACTTTTATTAGGGGTATCACCTGATTCAGAGTTACTGTGTTTGCACTAACCTCTGAGGTGATTTCCTCAAATGGCTGGAGCAGGAAAATTAGAAACTCCAGTATGGCCCACTGTGGTGGAGCATTATAGATGTCTGCATCACCAATTTTATTTTCCAAGATGTATTGCCTGACCTCTTTCTTTTGTTCCAGCAGCCTTTGGAACATATAAAAAGTTGAATTCCATTGGAGGCAGTATAGGGTAGTGGGTTAAGGCTCTGAGCTGCAGATCGGGAGACCTGGGTTTCAATCCCACAGCTGCCTAGGTGCACACTGCATGATCCTGAGTAAGTCACTTAACTTCCTTGTGGTCCCAGGTCGCATCTGGAAACAAGCACTGGCTTAATGTGCTACTTCTAGTTAAACAATGTTCCTTTTCTCTTAGAAATATCTTGGATCAGTCTGTGCAAAGGTTAACTGTGATCCTGCTGTATTTTTTCAAACAAATGATGAGCTTTGCTTGAGCGACTGAAATGAGTGCATATTCTTTTAGCAGTGTTGAGAGCCTTAATCTTCCTGTCATCATTGAGAAAACCATGAATTATAAATTTAAGCAATGCACAAAGCAGTGGATGTAAACAAAATCCCCCTCCTCCAAGGCCTTCCTTATGTTGGATCCATTATCTGCAGATATAAAGCCAATTGACAGTCCCTGTGAAGTAAGCCATTGCTGTATTAGTTTTTGGAGCTCTTCACTGATGTTGCATGAGTTTTGTTCAGAGGGAAAATAAAGCATTCTTAGAACAGCAAAATGTGATGCTTCACTGTCCCTAGTCCCATGTGAATAATCAAAATGTTCCCAATGTGCCATGACAGACTTGAAGGGTTCAGGCTGGCAGCTTGTCCAGATATCTGTTGTGAGATATACCTCTATCCTAACAGCATTGCACAAGACGCATCTTAATTTTTTACATACATCGTAAAGATCTGGAATCTCTGTTGTCGAGAAAGATTTCCATGATGGTATACTGTACTGAGGGTCAAGGTACACAAACAGCCACCTGAATCCTATATGTTATATTACATTATATGGTAGCAAATCAACAGCTATAATTTCAGAAATTTTTTTGGTTATTGTAACAGCAACAGGGTGAGTTGAGGCATATTTGGCTTTATACTCATATGTTTCTGAGATGGTAAGCTATCTCCTTGAAAGAGGAGGGCTTTTGAACACATGGTCACTTTCAGTAACAGTAGGAGGAGTCCTTTAAATGGGAGGAAGTGGTGGTGGTGTTTCAGTAGTGCTACGGAGGCTGCCACTGCTTTCATCTATAGGAGTTACCCCTGAGTGTAGTGAGCTATCACTGTCACTTTCTCTTCAAGACTCACAACTGGAGTTCTCAGTAATGTTATGACATCTGTCTAGGTGCCTTTTCAGTGCTGAAATTCCCAATGCTCCTTTCTTTTTACCCCTGCTGACTGGCTGTTTACAAATAGCGTACGTTGCTACCAACTCATTGGAAGCACTAATGGAGAAGTATGACCAGACAAAAGATATTTTTTTTGGTTTTTTTCCCCAGGAAGGCACGGCACCTCAGTCACCTTTTCAGGCCCCGGGATTTTTCTTGGTCCTGTTCCTCTTGTGGTTTATTCCCACTGTCCCCTCCACAACCAAAACATTTCTACCTGTTTCTTCATCATCTGCAATTTCCACCCCCTCCAGTAAACCTTGTGCTGCCTGATCATTCTCTTCATTTTTTTGTTGCTTGCACGCATGTGCAAGAAACATAGTGCCATCATCGGAGATTTCGGGAGTGTGTCACCTCCTCCTCCAATTCAGTCAGTGAGCTGGCAGGCGTGGCCCCTGTAAGCCAATGCATTTTGGAGCTGTCTATGACACGCTCCAAAATGCAGTGGCATACAGTTGAAAGGGGGAGCTACGCTTCAGTGAGCAGAGATAAGAAGTGTAGCCCCCCGACATGCAGGCGCGCGCCAAGAGTACTGTGTAGCCGACGGGTGCCCAATCCCGCCGGCTGAGCTGCGTCTCTCCCCAGTTGTAGGTGCCATGCTGGAGCCCATCCCAGCGTGGCAATCAGTCCATAGGCCGACGGGTGCCCAATCCCCTGCCGGCTGAACGCCTAATATCCTTGTGCCACGCTGGGAGCCCACCCCAGCATGGCAAACGGTCCCATAACGCCTTTTTTTATTTGTAACCTGAAAACGAAACGGTCCCGCTTGAGCGCCTCCCCGACCCCTCCCACAACCCGCACCCACCCACTGTGCACCCAGCCTCCCCCACGCCCGCCACCCCATACTTACCTCCGGACCCGGCGCGATGATCTTCGTGGACCGGGAACACGTCTGCACTCTTCAAAGCCGACCATGAACTGAGGAAATGCGGTAAGCTGTATAATAGCCTAAATAGGGGGTTTCAACTTTGTTGCATATCTCAGGCATTTTGGAATTTTTTCGCAAATTTTCAACATGGGGTTTTGGGTTGCTTCTCATGAATGATTCACTGTCATGGCGTTATTCTGGCCGAAGGGTGATTTCGTCGCAGTGACTGTGAAATCACCCTTCGGACCGAATACGCCATGACAGTGAATCATTCATGAGAAGGGTCCCAAAACTCCATGTTGAAAATTTGGTGCAAAATTCCAAAATGACTGTTTTATCTGTTGCATGTTGTGCAGTTCTCAGCAGGTTCGTAGGTTCAAGAGATTTCAATATTTTCACTCCAGATTTTCAACATTGCCATTTTACCACACCTTCTTATGAGTAGTACAGCTGTCATTTTTCATCTCACCCAAAATGTGTTTCCGCCCATGTAGCGTAGAATGGCGCAGTTGGTGTCTGAAATCAATGTATGGGACAAATTAAGAAAATTACAGTGACACTGTTCATGAGCAGAGGTCTTAAAATGGCTATGTTGAAAATTTGGTGAAAAAATTCCTTAAAATGACTGTTTTACGAGCATGCGTTGTGCAGTTCCTAGGCACGCTCGTAAGTTTGCAAATTTTCAATATTTGCACTCCAATGACTTCCAAATACCTAAACAGCACATAGAAGCAAGCAACAGTCGGCATTGACAAATGCTTGTTATTATTACCCTGGTCAGGTTCAACTTCAGAAGAATCAGATAAGGACGAGGGACTGGCAGTAGCACAGTATGCAATTGTTCCATACCACTGGGTGCCTGTGCGAGTGGTACCCACCAAGCCTTTAGTTTTTTTTTTAACTACATAATTTCTTTTTTCTAACTTGGGATTAATGATGATCAAAGACATTCACCTTATTTGGATTCAAGCATTTGCTTGGAAGACGAAACTGTAGACGTAAAAAAATCACTTTTGTGGTTTTATTTTGTTTTTCCTTTTCAGACTGATTGCTGTCTTTTGCAGTGCCGCTGCTTACCTGAGAAATAGAATGCGCCTCATCAACACTTTCATTCAGTTTTTCTTAGTATTCTAACCTGTCAAAAAAGATCCCTCTAACTAACGTGATGTCCTTTTGATGACTCCCACCCACAGGCCAGGGACAATTTACTGTTGTAACTCATGACTGTACATAGCACACCAACAGCACAGCAGTCCACCACCACTTCCTTCCACGATTACCCGACTGACTGACTCCTACAGTACAGTTAGTTACTGTTAAGTGACCAAATTCAGGAACTGTTAAGTGTGCCTCAGAATTTGAATTGGAAATTCGGGGACATCTGGTACATAGCCACACGCAGCACAGTCCCACACTGGGGGTTGGTTAATGCTTATACATAATGTAACACAATATACTATAAAACTAATGATAATAAGGCAGAATAATGGGGAATGAGTGATGATGATGATGGCACTTGTGCATACAGTAGTTGTACTTTACTTGTGTTGTAGTGTAAACAGCCTGCTACGAGTCACAACGTCAGATTATCCCCTGGGCCACCCACACCCAGAAGCACAGGCACATCAACTTGTATGTTGTTTGTCTGAACAGTATTTTTTTTTTAATACATGAAACTGTGAATGAACATTAACAAGTGATCATGATTGGATGGCACAAGTCAGCAATTTATTTTGCCAGCCTGCTGCCCATGCCCTGTACACATAGCCACACTGAAGTCAGAAAAAAAAATTATTTGGGATTTCTGGGACTGTTAAATTTCTCATGGGCCTCCATGCAGTCTCTCTCTCTCTCTCTCTCTCTCTCTCTCTCTCTGTCTCTCTCCCCTCTGGTTGGAACAAGTCAAAGATTTAGTTTGCCAGCCTTCTGCCCTTGCCCTGTACACACAGCTACACTGAAGCCAGGAAAAAAAAAATATTTGGGATTTTCTGTAACTGTAAAATTTCTATTGGACCCCCAGTAGCCTCTCCCTCTCTCCTCTGGATCTGGAATGTACAAGTCAAAGATTTTGCCAGCCTGCCCTTGCTCATGTACATAGCCACACTGTCTGAGGCCAAGAAAAGAAAAAAAAAAACTTTCATTTGGGATTGTCTGTAACTGCTAAATTTCCCTTGGGTTCCCAGTAGTCTCTCCCTCTTTGCTGTGGATCTGGAATGGTACAAGTCAAAGATTTTGCCAGCCTGACCTTGCTCATGTACATAGCTGTACTGTCTGAGGCCAAGAAAAGAAAAACACTTTCATTTGGAATTTTCTGTAACTGTATTATTTCTCTTGGGCCCCAAGTAATCTCTCCCTCTCTCCTCTGGATCTGGAATGCCACAAGTCAAAGATTTTGCCAGCCTGCCCTTGCTCATGTACTCATAGCTACACCATCTGAGGCCAAGAAAAGAAAAAAAAAAACTTTCATTAGGGATTTTCTGTAACTGTAAAATTTTTCTTGGGCCTCCAGTAGCCTCTTCCTCTCTCCTCTCTCCTCTGGATCTTCTGCAATGGCACAAGTTAAGGATTTTGCCAGCCTGCCCTAGCTCATGTACACAGTCACACTGCCACACTGCCTGCATTTTTGCCTCCTCCCTGGCAGCCAGCCAGGCCACCACTATCTCCCCAGTCCCTCCGGATTCCTCCTTTCTCTAGTCCAGACCTGTTACCCTTCCCTGATGATCAATTTCTCTCCTCCCTCTCCCTAGTAAGTCTCCTTTCTCTCTCCTAGTGTCTCTTCCTTCCCCTCCAAAAATGAATATACTTTTTTTTATTTTTTTTTTCTTGTTGGCAACTTCTTCTAGTAGTTCTCTGCTGCAGTGAGTGATCGAGGTGCTCCTCCTACTGTCCCCTTCTAATCTGGGCCACATTGTGCACTCAGCATGGTTCCATACCGTGAGTACATTTTGTGACCATCTGTCACCTGATTGGATGCTGCCAGCCGCCTGTACATGGAGCAAGCGTGCCGACAGGATCATCATGGCAACAGTACACAAAATGGAACAAATGGCACTTCCATGGACCCAAATCTGGCCTTCTGTGGCAAAGTCCATATTTATCCGGGTCCGTGGATTGAGCGTTTGATCCAAGAGTCTGCATCTCCCATGGAACAGTCTGCCCAGCCCTATCTATGACACCTTCACTCAAAGCATGAGTGTGTGAGCAAATATCTATGCCTTGAAAGACAGACACATCAATCTATTGAGAAGAGGGTGCATAAGAATAACATTAGCACTGCACTGAGCAGTTAGTTGTTCAAACCTTAAGGAACCCCACACCACACATTCACCAAGAGTCAAAGGACTTTTTACCCTAACATTGCATTTCCTTTCTTATATTATGTGGCTTTGTGCTTAAACTTAAACATAGTTTTTGTAATTATAATATTCAGTAGCGCGGAGGGAAAATGAGGCTTTATTTATTTATTAACCCTTTAATTTGCCAGGTACTGTCCAGTTCAGTTTAAAGTTTCTCTGATAGTGCATTAACCACATTATTTACTCTTTGTCAATAGTTCAGCTATCTGGCAGTTAACCATACCTGGGGTAGATCTACCTGGGGGAAAGTTTTCAAGAAAGTTATGGGCTTGTTCTCAATTAATTATCCTGATATCTGGATATAGCTTTGCAAGGGTCAAAAATATGGACCACCTTTATACTAAATTGCTAGGAGGGAGTTGGAAACATAGAAACAGAGAAAACTGATGCCAGAAGGCCCAATAGTCTATTCAGTCTGCCCTGTTGTCTCCCTAGCTGAGGTAGATCTGTGGACCCTAATGGTCCATGTCAATCCACCCCCTCATCCTGTCCTTCCCAGTGCACTTATCCAGCTCCCTGTGCCTGTACTATGTACCCCACCATATTTACATTGACCATCTTGGTGGCAGTCTAGTCTACTTTTCCACCACCCGCTCTGTGAAAAAGTACTTTCTGATATCCTACTTAAAGCAGCAGTGCCTTTAACAGTGAACACTTTGACATATACTTTTTTATTCCATTTTAAATTGTTCCTTACATCCTGTCTTGTATGATACCCTACTTTATCCATTAGAATCTGCTTTAACAATGGTGACAATTCTGACCTATTCTTTTTATTCCTTTTTAGACTCTCTCTTATATCCTGCCTTGTACGATACTCTTCTTTCCTGATTAGTCTGATTTAGCAATGTTCCACTTTCCCACCACCTGCTCTGTGAAAAAGTACTTTCTGACATCATACATAAAGCAGAGGTGCATTTAAGGGTGAACATTTTGACCAATACTTTTCTATTCCATTTTAGAGTGCCCTTTACATCCAATCTTAAATGATGCCCTTCTTTTCCAGTTGGAGTCTGCTTTAGCAGTGTTTTTTATATTTAAAATAATAGAAGGAGGGCTCTGTTTAACATGGCTTGGACAAGATTTTCATCAGTATTCTTCGCTGTTATGGGATACCTGTTGTTCCGTAAGGTTATGGAGCAGTGTCTGCTGCATGCTAGATCATTTTAGTTATAGGAAATGTGATGTTAAACAAGGGGAGTTAAAAAACAACATTGAATACTGATGAAAACCTGGTCTTAGCCACAGTCAAAGGAACTCTACTTTTATTGTTTCTAATGTAAACAAAGTAGTAAAGGAGACACAAAATGGGGAAAGGTGTGTATCATAACAAGGCAGGAGATACAGTAATTGATAATCTAAAATACACTAAAAAGGTATCAGTCAAAGTTTTCACCACTATCGTGCACTGCTATTTTAAACTGATTGAGCAATTTCATATTGTTGTCTGTGTATTACTGTTGCCACTATTGGTGAACAAGTCACTAATGTCTACTTTTTTCCCAGCATGTACTCTGTTTAAACGTTTGGATCATGTACTCCCTCCTGACTTCCACTGCATACATATTGAGGCCCTCTATTCTCTCTTTGTACAATCCACATTATTACCCATATATCATTTTAGTCTCCATCCTCTGTACTAATTTCAGATTGTCTAGGTTCTTCTTTAAGTGAGGAGTCCAAAACTACATGCAGCTGAATTTGCAAATGAACTGTGCTGTATTTGGTAGTGAAGTATCAGCAAAGTATAGTACCTGCCTGCAGTCATACAAATCATAAAGTGTCTTGTGAATTCACACAGTGGTGGTGATGATGACACTGACTAGACTGGCAGGTAGGCAGGCAGGTACCAGTGGTATCACCATATATATGGCAGCACTAGAAAGTTACTTGTCAGTGTGGGTTTCGGTGGTTGGATGAAGTGACATAGCAGAAGTAGTCGGGTTCTCATGAAGGAGATTAGGAATGTTTGTTGGGCACAGTTATGAGGGTGTCTAGAGGGCTTCAGAAATAAAGTATAGTCAATGAGATAGTCATGGTACACAGGACATTGCACACTAACAAATTCAGGTAGTGTGCAGGGCATGAACTCAAGAAATGCATCACTAAACACAAAGGAAAAAGAGTGAAGACTTCAGCCCCCCACTGCCCAAAGAAGATTATCTTTGGTACAGTGCAAACAAAGTAAATAAAATGGATGAAAATGGTTGTAAGCATTATCATTATTACTTATTTATTACTATTTATTCATTGCTATTTTATATATTAGTTAGTATTTCAATTCATATTTATACTTGTAAAAGAAACAATAATTTAAAAACTGAAGAAAGGGATGATGGAATTGTGTTTCAGAAAAGGTCTGGATTGTGGCGTGAGCATGTAAATAAGTCTAAACATAACTAATGACTCCTAACTGAATGACACAAAAATGGAGCCTGGGGCCCAGAGAGTGACTGAAGTCCAACAAATATGACAAGGAGATGAACTAATTAATAAAGCCTTGTGATCAGTTCAGCAGCCCCCCACTGTGCCTGCCCACCCAACCCCATCACCAACCTTCTCTGGGACTTACCAGATCCTTGAGGCACCTATGGATTGCTCCTTGTGGTGAGACCAGGGGGCCATTCTCCCCTCTGGTGTCCCAATCCAGATTCGGAGCCCACCAAGTCAGCAGTGTGAGGCCTATGATGGGACAATCATTCACATGCCCATATCAGGGTCAAAGGAAGCCCATACCCTACTGAGACAGTCCCTGCTGTGCCTACTGCCTGGTTTCAACCAAGTGGCACCATCCAAGTGGGATGCTTAAACCCCCTACTTGAGAGAGCAGAGCAGTCCTTAGATGCTCAATCCTCTCTCTTCTGGCTGATCACCAAATGACGGAGGTCTGCTCTCAAACCCCTCTTGCCAGTGTAACTGACAGTAGTGCTACCACCTATTCACTTTGTGGCAAACATAATTGTGAACCTTCTTCATTTAGATTTTTGGGATGAGAATTAATCTGTTCTAAAAAAATAGGCAGTACACACCTCTCTCAGTTTCTTCAGAGGCAGTCATGGTTTATATACTAACTTATTTATTTTATTTAGTTTTTGTTAACCAGGTAACTGCACTAGGCAAACATTGCCTATTTTCTGGCATGACCCGGGAAAGCCACATAGGGAAGTTCAGTATAGGATGAGATTACATGCAATAGCAAGCATTTGTACCAGCAGAGAAAATACACATTATACATTAAGGATCTTATGTGGGGAAAAAGGAACAGTATTACCTATACATATATCAGCACTGAGAGAATTTCCAGTACATACATTTATTAATCTAAACATGATAAATACATTACAGAGACAGTACAGGTTTAAGAACATGCACAGTTAGCCAAGTATAGGAGATATTCACAATATTTGAATGGAAAACTAGGCACAGAGAGACAACAGTGTATATCAGTTGGGATGGAGTGCCAAAGGTTAGGAGCTGCATAGGAGAAGGATGATCTCCCAATATAGGTTCTAAACTTGGGGACAGTAAAAAGTGCATTTGCACAGACCTTAAGGAGTAGGTACTTTTCACATATTTAAGTAGTGCAGTGAGTGATTTGGGCAGCCCGTTGTTTAGGATGTTAAAGATAACAGCACCAAAGCTATATTCCCTAAGGGAGGACAGGGAAGCCGACCTAGCATGTCATATAATAAGCAGTTTTAAGTGAGCTGGAGGGATGCCGATATTAAATGACAAATATTGTTGTACAAGATGTCCCACTTCAGGAAAGTAGTCTTAGAGGTCAACAAGAAAACAGAGGCACCACATGTGAGCTTAGGGAGGAGCATTCCTTGGGCAATGGCAATGGTATGTGAGGTTACAGCTCACTTTATAGGAGATGGCCAGCATGGAGTTTATTGATTTGCATGTAGAAACATAGAAATATAGACTTTGACGGCAGATAAGGACCGCTTGGCCCACCTAGTCTGCCCATTTCTCTACCTATTGGATAAGCTGCAGATCCTAGTCAACCAGCAGCCTACTTCCTCCTTACCCGCTTCCTGCCTCCACCCCCCACTATAATTGCCTTATGTCGGTCCCATGCATTCTTGAATTCCCCCACTGTTTTTGACACCACAACCTCCTCAGGAAGGCTGTTCCATGCATCCACCACCTCTCTGTGAAAAAATACTTTGTCACATTGCCCCTGAGCTGTCCCCTCTCTATCTTCAGATTGTGCCCTTTGTTCTTGTGCATCTCTTTTTCTCAAATATGCTACCCTCTTGGACTTTGTTGATTCCCTTGAGGTACTTGAAGGTTTCTATCATGTCCCCCCTCACCCTCCTTTCCTCAAAGGTACACAGTACATATTGAGCTCATTTAGTCTTTCTTCATGTGGCTTCTGGTGCAGACACTGCACAATTTGGATTTCCCTCCTCTGGACTGCCTATATCCTGCCTATGTCCTTGTGGAGATGGGATCTCCAGAACTGCAGGCAGTACTCCAGATGGGGTCTCATCAACTGTTTGTACAGAGGGATAACAACTTCCTGCTTTCTCTTGGTGATGCCTCTCCCTATGCATCCCAGAATCCCCCTAGCCCTACTTACTGCCGTCACACGTTGCTTGCCTACCTTAAGATCACCTGATATGAGTACCCCCAGGTCCCTTTCCATTTTTGTTGTTGTAAGTACACCCCCATTGTGCACTCTTCCCCTTTGGTTTTGTTTCCCAGGTGCATTACTTTGCACTTGTTTACATTGAAATTAAGGTGCCATACTCTTGACCATTGCTCCAACCTTGCCAAGTCCCTTTTCATCTTTTCCACCCCTCCTTGTGTATCAACCCTGTTGTAGATTTTTGTGTCATCTGCAAAGAGGTATACCTTTCCTTCCAGCCCCTCTGCAATGTCACCTACAAAGACATTAAAGAGTACTGGTCCCAGTACTGAACCCTGCGGTATCCCACTAGTAACTCCCCTTTCTCCAGAGTGTGCTCCATTTACTATTACCCTCTGCTTCCTGTTGTCCAGCCAATTTGTTACCCAGGCTACCACCCTGGGAGCCAATCCTAGGCTGGTTAACTTGTTTATTAATCTTTTGTGTGGTACTGTGTCAAATGTCTTGCTAAAGTCTAAGTAGGTCATATCTACAGCCCCTCCCTGGTCTACTGCTTTGGTCACACAGTCAAAGAAATCTATTAAATTCATCTGACATGACATTTCCACTGTGAATCCATGTTGCCTTCGGTCCTGTTCCCTGCTGACCTCTAGGTACTCGACAGTTCTTTTTTTCAGAAGTGATTCCATCATTTTCCCTACTACTGAGGTCAAACTAACAGGACTGTAGTTTCTTGCCTCTGCCTTGCTCCCACTCTTGTGAAAGGGGATCATATCCACCTTTCTCCAGTCCTCAGGTACCACCCCATCATCCCATGATTTGTTAAAAAGGGTCGTCAGTGGTGTCACTAGGTCTCCCCTTAGTTCTTTTAGAATTCTGGGGTGAATCCCATCAGGTCCTATTGCTTTGACTACCTTTAGTTTTAACAGTTCTTTCAGGACCCTTTCTTTTGTAAATGGAGTGGTGTTGACCCCTCTGCCCAGAGTGCGTCTATTGTTTGGTTTAGGTACCGCACCTTCTTCTTCTTTTGTGAATGCTGAGCAAAAGTATTTGTTCATTATCCCTGCCTTTTCACTGTTGCTTTCTGCCCACCTCCCCTTTATTAAGCTTCATTATCCCTCCCCTGGTCATTCTATGCTCCCTAATGTATCTATAAAAGGTTTTATCCCCCTTCTTAACTGAGCTGGCTATCTTTTCCTCAGTTTGGGCCTTGGTATTTTGACTGCCTTCCCCACTTCCCTCTGCTTTAACTGATACAGTTCTCTGTCCTGCTCCTTCTGTGATTCCTTATACTTCCTGAATGCTGTCTTTTACTCCCTAACCTTCCTTGCCACCTCTTTTGAGAACCATAGTGGTTTTTTACTTCATTTTGTTTTCTTTATTCACTTCACACAAAGGCTTGTTACCTCTATGATGGCAGTTTTGATTTTTCCCCATTGTTCTTCCACCCCTCCTTCCTGCCCAATTGCTAGTGCATTCCTTAGGCACTCCCCCAATTTGCCAAAGTCAGCCCTTCTAAAGTCCAGTACCCTCGCTTTTATAGAGCATTACTCCATGGTTGTGTTTATTGTGAACCACACTGTGTGGTGGTTGCTTGTTCCCAGATGGCTACCCACTTCTAAATCTGTGATCCTCTCTCCATCCCTGTTTGGGAGTACCAGGTACAAGATTGCTCTCTCCTGAGTGGGTTCCAGTACTAGATGTCTGAGGTATGCCCCCGGAGGGCATTGAGAATGACCTTACTCTTGAATGTGTCTGCAGTAAATGTGCTCCAGCTAACTTCTGACATATTCAGATCCCCCATGAACAATATCTCCCCTTTTTCTACCATTCTGAGGATGCCTTCTATCATTTCCTTGTCCATTTCCTCCCCTGAGATGGGGGTCTGTATACAACCCCTGTGCAGGTGCTAGAGATGAGGGAAGAGTAGTCCAGTGAAGGCTCAAAATTGACTCCAAGGTAGGTGAAAGTGGAGGCAGAGGAGACTATGGTACTATCTTGATAAGCAGGGGATTAGCAGGCTCTAAATCTGGCAGATGTACCAAACAGCAAGGTCTGTGTTTTAGATGTATTCAGAATTAGCTTATTTGTTAACAGAAAGGTGTGAACTGACTGTAGGTCAATTGTTAAGTTATGGTTTATTAGGCCAGTACTATTGGAGTGTGCATAAAGTACTTGGTCATCGGCATACAGGATAGCAGAGCAATGAGATAGGTAATGTCCTGTATTGTATATATGTAGGATGAACAGAAATGGTCTGAGAATGGAGTCTTGTGGGACTCCTACAATTGTTGGAGCAGGGTCGGAGAGGGGTGAGTTGTACATGACTCTCTGTGATCTATTAGTTAGATAATTATGGAACCAGGTGAGAGCAGTTCAAGAAATACCAAGGTATGCTAGCTCACTGGTGAGGAGGGAGTGACCTGCAAGATCAAATGCCTTCATCAGATCAATGAAGACAGCACCAGTAAGACTGCCAGCAATGTCATTTGTAAAAGTGAGGAGAGCAGTGGAGGTGGTGTGACCTTTCTAAAAAACATGTTGTTGGGATAGGAGGTCATAAGTGGAGAGGCACTGCACAAGTTGTGAGACCACCACCTTTTCAAGAATTTTGTTTTGGGCAGGGAGGATGGGGGTGGAGCAGTTGTAGTGCTGTTGCTGTCGGGGCACTGGGGGTCGAGAGGACTGAAAGGATGGCCTGAGGAAAGGTGCTGTCCTCCCGGTGAGTCCTGTTCTATGTGTCGGCTTTGTGGAGGGTGTCCTGAGCTTCAGTTTCTTGTGGAACATGCCTGTGGTGGATGCAGCCAGTGCTGTAGCTTCTGAAGTCTAAGAAGAGCCGAGTACTGAAGTCTGGAAGTAGCTGCTGCTGCCGCGATGACTTGGCCGGGCAGAGTGATACATTCTCTCAGAATGAGGGTGGCAGTGGTTGTACTTAAGGGTAGTAATGAGGGGCTGCCATTCATTGGAAGCAGGCACATCATCATGACAAGTTGGGGAGCCAAGCATGGAGTGGAGTTCACTCCGTCCAGGGTAGCGGTGTTAGTGAAGACCACAAGGTATGAGTTCAAACAGCAGAGGTACCACTATGTAGGACTTTCAAAAGGGAATCTGAATCAACTGCTAGCTTTAAAAGGATCAAGCTATAATGGACTGCTGGAGAAGCACAGCATTCATACTAGAAATGTGGAGCATGTTGTGACAGCTTACAGGACTTTAAGGTCAGGATGAAGAGTACTGGAGAAAAGGGATAGCCCTGTCTAACACTATTCATCATCAAGAAAGAAGGACTCTGATATGAATTGATTGCAAAGTGTACTGTAGTATTGTTGTACAAAGTTCCTATAAGCTTAAGCACTTTTTCTGGAACGTCCCAATACTGTAGAACTGTAAGCATAAATGTTTTGTCTAGAAGATCAAATGCCTTAGTAGCATCTGTGGCAATTGCATGGGATTGTAGTTTGATTTTTTTGTAAATAATGAAACAGGGATTGAACTCTTCTATTTGCCTGTGCCAATGTCCTGCCCTTTATAAATCCAAACAGGTCATTTTTTATGCACTTAGGGATTTCTTCCTTGATCCTATCAACAATTAAACATACAATAATCTTATAATTCAGGTTTAGGAGAGCTACTGGCCTATAACTCTTGATCTTTGCAGGATTTTAGGATTGGTAGCTTGGGGTCAGACTGCTCCTGGGATGCATTCTCCGATTTGTTACCCTACCATGCAGTAACCCTGAGTTTAAACTCTTACTTCCTACTACTACTTGCCAGCCCTCGAACTTGAGCCATTCATAACCACAGCCTGTCAACAAGCCTTCTATCTACTGTCCTTAACTCAGCACTCTGTTTTAAGTCCCTTCCCTGCCACTAATCCTTCACAAATATGATTGTCTCAAAGCACCTGTCTTCCCCCCAGCTTATTCTGCGTACGGTCCTCCCTCACATTGCTCTCTAGTATGTCCCTACTAGGTCAGTCCTGCACAGAAAATTACTCCCCCCCCCCGACTTGAATTAACGACAAAGCCTCTTCTTAGCTGCATTAACATACAGGGTGTGAAAGCTTGTTTTGAGTCTCTCCCCTCCTGACTTTACTGTATATGAAATAACAACAATGTCTCCCCTGACTGCTTTACCTCCTGCTAAATTAGTTCCTTAAACCTACAGCACTCACCATGTACCTTAGGCTGTACTAACTGGAGTATGTACCTCTATATGAGATAGCTTACAATTATAAATAGTCAGACCAATTGCTGTTATTTCTTTTATTTTTTGTCTCTATACTTGTGCACTCTTACTCTGTAACTACCTTTCTGTGTTGTCCTCCTGTCAAGATGTGGAACCTTTGAAAAAGAGCATTTTGCTCAAAGGCTATATCCGAATGATGAAATAAATAAATAAAATAAAATTGGTCTAAAATTTTACAAAAAGCACATTAAGAGTGTGCACCAGGAGTGTGGTGCTTTCAAGCAAAAATGAATAAATACATACAAAACAGCTTGGGCACTCACCGCCATAGAAATGCTGACACCGTATATAAAAACATAAGATTTTATTTCATGTAATACATTGCCTAACTCATTTCTGGTCCATAACTGACCTTTTCTCAAAGGTTGAATTTTCAAACAGAAAAAGAGTGATAAATTTATAAAATGAGAAAAATACATCAAAGGGCCTTGTAATGAACAAAATAGCAGCTATCTTTTATTCAAATAAGGCTTTATTTCAAAGCCAGTATTCAAACCTGGGAATTTATTAGCTTGCAGGGTAATAATCCAGAAAGTTTCATGTTTTAAAACTAGGTTATTGTAATTACCACCACGTGGGTTAATGTTCACCTTTTCTATTGCCATATATGTGAAACTGTGTTTCCTACCATCCTTTGTATTGTTTATATGCTAGGCGGTGGCATAAGATACATCTCTTTTCTCTATTACTCTCTGATGCTCACCTACCCTAACTTTAAAACAGCATATATTTTTACCTATATAAAAAGATCCACAGACACAGGTCACTAGCTAAATAACACCACTCATGCTACATGTGATACATTGACTGATTTTAAAAGTTCTTTCAGAATTTCCCATGCAAAATTAATTTCCGTTTTTTATGTATTTACAGTATACACAATTATTGCATCTGTAGCACCCAATAGGTCTAGTTAAACAAGTCACTATATTTTTATTCTCCTGAAAATTATTATGTACTAGTCAATCTTTTAAACTTGCTGCTCTCCTATAAGAAAATTGAGATGCTACTTTAGCTACCTCCCTGAGGTTCTCAACTGCTGCTGAAACATTCCAGTGTTTTTTTATTATTGCTGCAAACTCACTCAGCTGTGCTGAATATGTGGTCACCACATTCATCCTTTTATTAGTTGCTCCTAAATCTCTTTCCTGTTTATTTTTAAGAAGCAAATTTCTCCCCACTTCTTGTGCAGCATACCTTGCTTTCTCAATACTTGAAGCACTATACCCCCTTTCAAAAAATCTCTGTTCCAAGGTGTTTGCCTTCTACTCATACTTGTTGTTTGTAGTGCAATTCCTTTTTATTCATAAAAATTCTCCCCTTGGCATGTTGTTAATAGTATGAGTAGGGTGGCAACTAGAAGCTAACAGGGTTGTGTTGCTATCTACAGCTTTTCTATACATTTCTGTTTCAATCTTTTTACCATCTGGGGCTTGAGAAAACATAAAGTCTAAATAAGGGACCTGCTCCAAATGACAAGTATGTGTAAAATGCAGATTACTGTTCGTACTATGTAAAAAATCAATTAAATCATTTAGTTCTACTACAGAACCATCCCAGATTAATAAGACATCATCTATATGGCATTTCCACATTACTACTTGGGAGAAAAATGTATTTTTTGTAGCTTCTTGTATGTAATCTTTCTCCCAAGCCCCTTCATATAAGTTCGCCACAGAGGGCGCAAAAGTAGCCCCCATTGCAGTACCTGAGATTTGCTTGTAAATAGCCTAGTCAAAGACAAAAACATTATATTTTAAAATAAATTCCAATAATTTTAAAAGGAATTCTATAGGTGGTGTCTTCTCTTTTTCCATTTCTTTTAAATAGAAAACAATCGCATCAAGTGCTCCATCATGAGGTACATGAGTATATAGAGCATTGATATCTAAAGTCACCAACAGACAAGTTTCCTTTAGAATTACATCATCCAAAATTCTTAAAATGTCCTTAATGTCTCTGACATAAGATGGCAGCTTTTCTACTGCAGGTCTAAGCCAAGAATCCAAATACTGGGAAAGTGATTCTGTCAAAGATCCCAAACCACTCACAATGGGGCAACCTGGAGGATTTTCCAGAATTTTATGTACTTTCAGCAGAAGATAGAAAGTTGCCATCTTTGGAAAATCTACAATTAAAAAGTCCCGTACATTTTTTGTTATGGCCCCATTTTTATAAGTACCATTCACCGCTTCATCTATCGAATATTTAAAATCAGCAGTCAGATCATGATTCAATTTCTCTTAGAATGGTATGTCCTGAAGCTGTCTCAAAGCCTCTTTTACATAGTCAGATTCCCTCCACAAAACCACTGCCCCACCTTTATTGGCAGATTTTATAATCATATCTTTTCTGTCTTGAAAAGTCCCAATCGCATCCTGCTCACTTCAAGATAAATTATTAAAATTAGGAGCTGGTGGCTTGTGCAATAATATATCTAAATCTTTCTCCACAAGCTATTTCAAAACAGTTACTGTTTGACATGGGGGTGGACAAAAAGTGGAGCATGGTTTGAATCTCTCGCTAACTTGCCCAATGTTTATTGCAGTCACATAATTTTTCTTGTTAAAGAAAGCAGCAAGATTTAATTTTCTACAAAGGAGACGTAAGTCAATAACCATTTGCACTTGGTTGATTTGCATCGTTGGCACAAAATTTAAGCCTTTTTTCAGCAAATTAGTCTCAGCTTCAGTTAAAACCCAGTCAGTTACATTTATAATTTGTTGAAACACACTCACCTCATCTGACCCCGGTATAGCTGTTTGCTGTATGGTTTCTGCCTGCGATTTTGGTACCTGTATTGTTGTTGATCTCCTCCGTCTTCCCCTTTGCGTCCTCTTCCGTATGTTATTCTGGGGTATAATGTACATCTCCACCTTGGTAGTTCAGACGTGAGCTATCTCAGCTGGAAATGTTGTTGTTGGGGTGGATGGGTCTGTTGCTGCGCCATAGCACCTGCCTGTGCTCCTTCCTGTTCTCGGTTGGACCTTTGCTCCTAAAAAGGGTTCCAATCTCCTTCTTCACTTTCTGGCTCACTTTGGTCCATGCTAAAATCGAAAGACATGTTCTTGTTGTTTTTTAAATGCTCTTTTGCCATTTATCCTTTCAAGTGTAAACTCTCTGTAATTCAAAATCAGTTTTGTCTCGCACAAATTTTATTTGCATGGCTTTCTTTAATTTCATATCCAACTTTCTTATAGTGTGCTGCAAATTTTTATTTAATCTGTCAAATTCAGCAACATTTTGAATGTACAATCTTAAGACTTCTTGTTCCTGAGCTTTGAAATCAGTTAAAATAATTTATTCCTTCTCCTTGTTGAACTTCACAATTAAAGCAATCAATTTCAGACTTACTTCTGTTAAAATCTGTTCCCACTCAGTCATAAAGTGTATATTGTCTGTCCCATAAGCAAGTTTTAAATCAATCTGTAGACCTCGTGATATACGCTTTACCTGGAGATATGCTTCCAGGTTAGTAATATTCCAGTATAACCTCCTTAGTTGTATAGCCAGTTTTTCTATATGTTTAAAAGCTTCTTTGAGAGACACCATTTCTTGTGGTAAGCCATTCACTCCTTCTTCTTCTACTAGGAAGGGGTTTGCAGATCCTGCCGCATATAATAGTTTCTCTACAGAGCTTAGAGGATTGCTTGTTGCAGGCATCACTGTTTGGCTCCCATTAAAAAATAAATTTGGTGTTGCTTCCAATGAGGGATTAATTTTAGGTTTAAGAAGCAAAACACCATGGTGTATAATCAGCTGTGGTTTTACGTGGTATGGTAAGCCACAACCTGTGCATCAACACCCACACAAGAAAAGTTACAAAAAATACATTAAGGGTGTGCACCAAGATTGTGGTACTCTCAAACAAAAATGATCAAATACATACAAAACAGCTTGGGCACTCACCAGCATAAAAATGCTGACATCATATATAAAAACATAAGATTTTATTTCATGTAATACATTGCTTTTTTGCACTTTGTTTCTTTGTTTACAAACCTGTTACTGAGCCTATTTATTGTGTGCTATTAATTATTATAAATATTATTCTATACTAATTTGTGCTTTTGTTTTTGAGAACGTGCTATTTTGAGGTATTTTTGATAAGCCATTTCTATTTAATACAGACCATCTGAACTGGAAAGAGTGGGTACTGATAATTATTTAATTGAAATGATGACATCATAGGACTTGATCTATAAGATCACTCTTTTTCTGTTTGAAAATTCAACCTTTGAGAAAGGGTCAGTTATGGACCAGAAATGTGTTAGGCAATGTATTACATGAAATAAAATCTTATATTTCTATATATGGTGTCAGCATTTTTATGGCGGTGAGTGCCCAAGCTGTTTTGTATGTATTTGGTCTAAACTTTTGCAGTAATTTGGGGTCTCCTTTTTGGAAGGTAAGTACAACACAGGAGGTTTTCTATAGGTCTGGTACAATGCCAGTCATAAAGGATAAGTTAAGTAACTTGGCAACAGGAGAAGTCAATTCCTTGGCCACAATCTTTAGAGGTTTGGGCTCAACTCCATAGAGCCTGTAGACTTGGACGCAGGAATCTATACAAGTTGACTGCAGATCTCTGTAGTGCAGACATGCCTAAAGTAAAAAGGAGACCACTCTGTGCTGTCTGAAGGCATTAGGACAGTGTGACAGGAAATTAACTCAGAGTCAGTTATTCTTTTTAAATATTAATCAGTTACAGGTTCTGTTTGGGATGCACACAAGATGGCTGCCAGGTTACATGTACAAGCAGCTCATGAGATCTGGTGACCCACTGTGGAGGTTCTGACATTCTCATGGGAACCGCTGACAGGATGAATAGGGAGGAGGCAATAAAGCCATACTCCCAGTTGGGAGTCTTTCCTAGGATATGTTCCCATGTGAGACAGTGGGCCATGGTGCATGTCATGAAACCTTACAGATAGCAAGGAAGTGCTAAGGTTAAAGACCAGTGCCGTAGGCAGGCATTTTGGTGCCCTGGGCAAGAGATTAAATTTGCACCCCCCCCTAGAAAATAGCAGGGGGTCTAGGGGCCACAAGGCCCCCAGAAGCTCTGAGGGTTTACATGCTCTGTGGTGAGTTTTGGGGCTTTTCTTGAAGAAAAAACATACTTTTGTTACATGTTCCCTACCCCTGATTTCAGGGAATAGTTTGCTTCCATGCATGGAATATGAGATGTGGGAGACTCTGTCTGGCTTCCTGGGGAGGGGGCTTCCTGTCACTCATGCACAGGTTAGGGATGGGGTTTCCTGTCACTCTTGCAAGCTTAGGGAAAAGCTCTCACAGTCACTTGTGTAAGCAGTGTGTGTGGGGGGGTTGGGGAGCTGCCTGCTTGTGACTTATAGAAGTGAGGAGCATCTTAGTTCCTTGTAACTCCCACCCTTGAAATAGAAACAAAACATTCATTGTGATAAGGAGGACTGACTGGCTCTTATAGTTGCAAGACACCAGCTGACAGCAAGTCATCATCACAGACTGACTCAGTAGTTACTACTAGTAACAGACTACTGACTGAGTCTAGTAATTTCCAAAAAGTCTGTAGTCTGTCCTCAGTGTCCATGGAGAATGGAGAGAGGATGAGAGGATGGGAGCTCCAGCCCATGGAGCAGACTGGAGGTCCTGCGGTGTCAGCAACAGTTGCACTGATGTTTTGCATGAAGTCCTGGCTGCTTCCCAGCTTTACTTCCTGATCACAGAATTTTGGTTTGTGCTTCTAAGGTACTCACTTGCCTATGGGAAGACGGGGAGTTTTACCTAGGGAGGTGTGAAGGAGGTTAAAGGTGCAGAGTAGGAGTGATAGACAATGGGGTCACCCAGCAGCACATGTAAAAGAGGTTAAAGGAAAGGGAGACTGAAAGATTTGAGATACACTGGCGAGTAAACAGGAATTAACTGAATAAAATATTTCACGCCTGCAACCTCTGAGGTTGTACCAGATGTGAAAATTATTTTTATTCAGTCAACACTTTGTGGCAGCACTGTCTGAAGCTTTGAATATCTAGTCCTGTTTGAGGAACAATTACAACAGTCACCGGCGTGACAGGATTAAAATTTATCACAGATATCACTTATATCAGTCACTGTTTAATTTTTTTCAATCGGACGCCCACCTCCCCCTGCTCCCATCATGTTGTTGTCACATAGAGAGACAGATGAATGATTACGGTCGAAAACAAAGAAAGACCCTAAGAGAATATCCGACGACGATGAATGAACAATCACACAAAAAAAAAAAACCATCCAGGCACACACACACACACAACAAGGAACCAACTGAACTTAAAGTCTTTAAGGAATTAAGCCATTTAGCCAGGAAATGTTATTTTATCTCAGGTGGCATGGTGGCGGCTCACCAAGTCTCTCTCTCAACTGCAGCAGCACATGTAAGAGGTTAAAGGAAAGGGTCGGGGAGACAGAAAAAAAGATTTGAGATACACTGACGACTGACGAGTAACAGTAAACAGGAAAATTAACTGAATGAATAAAAATAATTCTCACGTCTGGTACAACCTCAGAGGTTGTACCAGATGAGAGAATTATTTTTATTCAGTCAACACTTTGTGGTAGCACTGAAGCTTTGAATGTCCTCTGTCCAGTCCTGGTTTCGGATGTGGAACAATTAACATACGAACTATCACAAACAAAATGGCCAGGCACACACACACACAAGGAACCAACTGAACTTTAAGGAATTAAGCCAGTTAGCCAGGAATTTGGAAATGTTATTTTATCCATTCTTGGGTGGCGCCGCAGCGGCTCAGCTGCAAGTCTCTCTCTCAGTCACTACTAGGACAGACGAATAATATAAAATAAATAAAAAAGAAAGCACAGCAAGACAGAGGATTCGGAAGAGTGCACTTGTGTGCTTGCTTGCCAATGCTTACATTAAATTAAGATTACGTTTTTTAATTTCAGAATCGCTCTCTCTCGCTATCAAGTCTCTAGTCTGTCTAGTCTCTCACTCCTCTGCTAACCACCTCTTACAACAACCATGCGCTCCAGCACGACCATGTGACCTTCCCCCCAAACACTTGCTGGTCCTACCGTGGATGTGCCCCTACAGGAAGCCACTGTAATTACAGTAAAAAAAAAAAAAGAAAAAAAGAAAAAAATGTTTCTAAAGTTACCAAAACTGCGCCCCTCAGAGGCATGCACCCAGGGTGGGTGCACCATCCGCTCCACCCTTCCTACAGTACTGATAAGGACACACAGCCACACATTCTTATTCATGTGGGATGGGGGACTGTGGGGAACTATCACTCAAAGGGTGAGGTCACTCCCCACAGCCAGAAGGGTATAAACTGGAGAGCTGGAGCCAGCTCTATCTCTTGCTCTCTCTCTTTGGGTCACTCAGCATCTGAAGAAAGGGGAGCCCTGCCACAGGAAACTAGCTTGGTAAGGAAGTACAGACTAAGGGAAGTGTCCTTCTGTAGCTAGGGTAGGTCAAGAGTTTTAGGTGAGGGAAGCTCAGATTTTTCTAACCATCAACTGTCTGTTTAACTCACTTTATTTTAGATGATTCTTGGCACACCTTTTGTTTTACTGTAAATATATCCTATTTATAAATATCTGTAGTATTTTAAAGAATCTATTTTTGATAGAACTAGTGACTGCCTGTTTATTAACAAGGCAATTATTATTATTTCTGTTGGACTCTGTTTGCAGTCTATCTCCTGTTGTGCTCTACTCCTTCCTGAGATTCAAACCCCTGACCTTTTCCTCCAAAGTTGGTGACCCTAACCACTGCACCATTACGGCAGTAGCATCACACTTAGGGTAACTCTGCCCCTTAACCTTTCTCACAATTTCTACCCTATCTTCACCTATCTATCCTCACTCCCTGACCATTACATATCCACTCTACAAGCTTTTCTCTGGCATCAACCTCCTAAAACTCTTTCTAACCTGCTCCTTTCACACCCCCTCCCCAGGCCTAAAACAGACATGTGTCTTCAGTTCCTCAGGGTCACACTACTGCTCCTTCTACTTTTACATCTACCTGCCTTCTTTAATAGCCCCCCTCCACAGCGCTTATCTCACATGCATGGCATAAATACACACTACAGTGCATTGAACCCCTGAATACCACATACACCAATAGTCCCAGACCCCTCTGTCCTACTTACGTACAGACCTATCTCCCTCATTTACCTGTATATCCCCTCCTCCAACTGCTCCCAGCTACCATCATTGTTACCCATCCTAATAATCACACAACCCGAACAACGCTCAACAAACTTAATCTCTTAAACATTACCTTCATAGGATTGCACTCCTCCTCTTCCTACTATCTGGGAATATTCACCCAACCCATGCTCCACACTGACTTCACAAAGTCAGGCTAGCAGTGACAAGTTCTTAAAGCTGGCCACCATCAACATACAGTATGTAGCCTCTTGCCCAAACTTGATGACCTGCAAGTCTGGGTTGCACTGCACAAACCAGGTGTGCTTTTCCTTACTGAAATGTGGCTTACCCCCAACATTTCTGACAGTGCCATCTCTTTAACTGACTATACTATATTTCAGCAAGACCTGCTCCATATGAAGCAAGGGGAGGTTGCACTACATACGTAAAAGACACCCTGAAGTGTCAGGCCATACTGGTAGTTGCCCCAGTTGGCCATTCACAGATCCTTACAGTTAAATTAACCCTCGGTCAACATGACAGAACACTGACCATACTGTTTGTTTACACCCCCCTTGTGAGCATACTACCATCTTCAGACTGGTCACTGACTATCTTGAAGACCTCCCACACAACTCTGAAATAGTGATCTTGGGGGACTTTAACATCAACTGGCTTGTGCCAGAAGCTGACCTTTTCAAAGATGTCATCGCAGTCATCGATATATCACAGTTGGTTACCAAGCCTGCTAGAATCAATTACAGGATTGGAAGCAGTTCCCTTCGTGACCTAATGTTCACCACCCACCCACCCTGGAAGAATTACAAATATTACAGTTCTCCCTGACTCATTGAGTGGCCACTTCCCAGTAACATGCCTCTGGACTAATAAGGCCCCCAAAACTAAAACTAAGTTCACCTACCAGCGTGTCCTTAAAAAAGGGTAACTTAATCTTTTCCTAGCTTATCTTGCTCAATACAACTGGTCCCCTATAGATGCAACTAGTTCAGTGGACCTTGCTTTAAACTACTTCACTGTCCAATTCAACAAAGCATGTGACATATACCCCTCCCAAAATAAAGATAAAAGGCATCACCAACCCATGGATCACCACCACCCTACTAAGCAGGATGAAGGATAGGGACAATCTCTGGCATTGTGCTTTAGCCAATGTGAAAGCCGTCAATGTGCAAAACTATAGAACTGCTATGAACTCGTGTACCCAGGCAATTTGTGAAGCCAAAATACAACACTTCAGGACCGAGCTCACTAACTCCTGGGGCAATAGTAGCAATTTCTGGGACAAGATTAAAGTTATCACAGAAATGCCTAATAAAACATCCCCCTCAATGCTTGAGGTGAGCGGGAATACCATCCAAGACCCCAGACAAATAGCAGACACTTTTAATGCTGCATTTACTGACCTCAGCAATGTACTTCCACCTGACTTTTTTGATGCACCTGACAATAAGGAACATGGCCAAAACCTGACTACCCCCTCCACAACCCCTCCATTCTATTTCAGAAGAGTCACCCTGAGCCTAAGAAATACCTAAGAAAGGTACTTGGGAAATCCAGGTTCAGTGGTGACTCTCTGGATCTCAAACTTTTAAACCTCTCACTCGATTCTGTTCTGTATCCCTCAGCAAAATCCTAAACCTATCACTCTCCCACAAACAGTTCCCCAAACAATGGAAAGAGGCAATAGTCACGCCTGTCCACTAAAATGGTGATAAGACTCTGCACTCCAGTTACCACCCCATATACATCCTTCCTCCCCTACCAAAAGCCCTAGAATGCATTGTTGCCGATCAGCTGTCTGAACACCTAGCTAAATATAATCTTCAATACCCAGAGCAGCACGGCTTCAGGAAGGGCCATAGTACAACTACTGCCCTCCTTGATTATACAGACTGCATTCACAAGATCTTTGATTCAGGCCATTTAGTATGGTCAATATATATTGACCTTACAAAGGCCTTTGACACCATTAACAATGCCCTCTTGTTGCACTTGTTGCTCTCAATCGGTCTCTCCAATGAGGTCACCAGTTGGTTCCAGAGCAATTTAGCTGACAGAACACAAGTTAAATTAAATGATTCCCTCTCCAGCAGCCTTCCAATACACTCAGGTATCCCACAAGGTTCAATCCTTGGACCCTTACTTTTTAGCCAGTTCCTCAATAATCTTCCTAAAGCCTGCAACAGCACCAGAGTCCTCTATGTAGATGATGCTGTCCTATACTCAAGTCACTCTGACCCTCTCCCCCTCTCTAGAGACCTGCAAGCCAGCTTTAAATCAGTAGAACTTTGGTTTTCCCAGCACAAGTTGCTCATGAATTATAAAAAAAGCAAAGTGATGCTCATCTCCTACCCTCAAAACAAGCATAAGGCCATAAGCTGGGCTATTAGAAACACCCAAAACCTCCTCCTCGAACAAGGTCAGGAATTTAAATACCTCAGGGTAACACTCGACAGTCCACTTTTGTACACCTTGCATGTTCACCAAATTTCCAGGATAGTAAACAACAGGATTGGCATCCTTTATCATCACCGTCACTGCCTGACCCCCGAAGCTCTTCGCTTAGCCATAACCAGTTATATCCTATCTATTATTGACTATGGTTTAGTTATTTATGGTGCAGCCACTGATACCACTTTAAAAAGAATATATTTTGCCTTTAACAAATCCTGCAGACTTGTAACTGGGCGGACAAAAGAACCCACACATGTGAACTATACAAGCATACTAACTAGCTCAACATAAAGGGGAGGATCACCTACTAAACCTGCTTGCTGGTGAAAAAAATTAACCTGCACCTAACCACCTCTCCACCTAGAATCTTCTCACACCTGCCCTGAAATCCAGAAGCACATGTAGTACAATTAAGAAGACCTTCCTTCTCCCTTTCTGTCAGACCTTCCAGGCACAATGTACTTTCATCACTCAGGCACCCAATTGACTTAATGCCCTCCCCCCGACATCTCCACTGTTTCTAAACTAGGCCCCTTTAAAGCCAAACTACACCACCACCTCGTGACCTCACTGCACTTAATAATTGTGATTGTGCTGTCTAACCAATGCCCCAGCTACGCACCTTTTTTCAGTTAGACAATCTTACCCCACTGTCTATTCAATCTCTCCTGGCTCCCCAGCTTTACCTCACTACAACCACCCCTCCTCCCCTCCTTTTGCTTTATTTGACAGTGTCACTTGCTGACTGCATTCCTCCTCCTACTCGCAACATTGGTTTGTTTCATCCCATGTTTTACCTCTTGAAATATACCTATTTTGTCTGTCACTGCAACTGTATTTTTTGATCTAATTGTCCAGTCTACATCTGCATTTTGACGCAGAACCTTTGTAAAAGAACCATTCGGTTCAAAGATATTTGAAATTATAGTATTCAATAAATAAACAAAAATAAATAAATATCTCTGAAATGCACTCTACCAACAGTTATTGTGTTGACCTTCCTGAGCTTGATCGTGGGCAAAAGGGTGGTTTTCTGATTCCAGGTAAAATTAGAGGTCCCTGACAGAAACTACCCTGTAAGCTAGGACAGCCCAAGGGGCAGTTTTTGTCATAGAGGGTATTACTAGTGGACGAGAGGGTGGGCTTATTAGAGAAGGTTGCAGTGTTGGAGGAGAGATCAGAGAAATTAGGGTTAAAAGCATTTGCAATGGTGTTTTTGTTATTGCAGCTGACACCATTAAGAAGCATGTCAGGGGAGGAGTGATCCCCTAACTGTCCTAACATGTTCCTAATGTGTTTCCAGAAAAGCCTAGGGTTGTGGGCAGAAGAGTTTAGAAGGTTTTTGCAGTGTGCACTTTTGTTTTTCTTAATAGAAGCTTACAGGCATTCTGTAGGGTTCTGCAGGGTTCTGTATGCTATCCAATCCGCCGGGGAGGAGGAAACCTTAAAATCATGCCACTTTTTTTCTCGCTGTATAATCTTGCTTAGTAGTCTATGGTCTAATCATTTGGTAATAGGGACACACACTCTTCTTTTAGCGGGAGGGGCAAAAAAGTCCTGAGGCCATATTAACAAAGCTCCCCTGAATGGTGCAAGGGGCTTGTGCCACAATGAATGGCGCAGAGTATGGCTTGCACCAAAAGATGCGTTGGGAGTGATTCGCAAAAGCAGCTTGCATCAAATGCAGACTGTATGCATCAAAAGGGGCTTGCACCAGCCTTGTGCCACAAAATGGGTTGTGGCATGACACTAGGGGGCTTGTGGCAGATGCAAGCTACCATATCCCCTAAATTGGGATTCATTAAACCCTGACAGAGGGAAAAATTCTAAGTACATAGAATTGTTTCCTGTGGGAGGGTTAGAGACCTTTTGCCAACCTGAAGCCATCCCTGGGTGGGAGGGAACATGTGCCATGGATACCCCCTTCCTATCCCCAATCTGTCCATATAACAAGATATCCTTCCCTGGTGGTATACCGGACTCCTCTCGCTATGCCTGATTTGTCTGTATTTACATAAATATCACTGCCCCAGGTGGTCTAGCGGACCCTCCTCCCTATCCCTGATCTGTCTGTATTTATATAAATATCACTGTCCCTGGTGGTCTAGCGGACCACCCGCCTCATCCCTGTTCTGCCCATATTTAAAGGGTAACTATCAGCAATGAGATCTTCACACTCAAGTAAGAGGCTGATCCCAATTAGCCCTTTGTGTGCAAAAACACCTTTTTTACCTAATGATTACTACATTGTGGTAGACTGTATCAGGCTAATTTCATTGTCTTGTAAACTGACATTTCCTGTAACCAGAAATGTCAGACTCCCTTAAAGCTGACATCAGAGGAGGACTGCAGCAGTGAGAGATTCAATAGCCTACAGTGAATGTCAGAGTTTTGTTATAAGCTGAAATCTTTGGTTTGCTGGTCTGCTGTTCTCCTGGGGCTAGATATAGTCACAGAACTGTGTACTAAGCCCTGTGAGCACAACAGCACCAGCAGGACCAGCGAACATCTGATTTTAGCTTACAAAATCTTTAACGTGTATACTGTGGGCTATTGAATCTCCCAGCTCTGCAGCCCTCCTCTGATGTCAGTTACAGGGGATTCTGAGATTTCTGGTTACAGGAAATGGAATCTTAGAAGTCAGCAAAATTAGCCTATTACGTTCTATTATACTGCAGTAAACAGTAAGTAAAAAAAAATGTTTTTTTATACAAAGTGCAAATTGGAATCAGCCTCACACCTGGTTGTGAGGCTCTTATTGCTGACAGTTCCCCTTTAAATAAATATCCCTTTCCCTGGTGGTCTAGTAGACCCCTTCACCCTGGCAGACAGTACCCCACCACTGCGCTCCTCCCTTTTCCCATCTCCAAGCCGGCGACCAGCATAGCCCTCCACTCTCCACCACGGTCTGTCGCTCACTAAGCTGACAATGAGAATGTACTGTATACAGTATGTGCTCATTGACTGACAACTCAATGAGCGCATACTGTATACAGTACATGCTCAGTGATAGCTCAGTCAGTGATCGGCCGTGGTGGAGTACAGAGGGCTGTGCCAGTCACTGGCTCAGGGATGGGACCGGGGGAGCGAGGTGGTGGGGCACTGCCTACTGGGGTGGGGGTCCACCAGAACACCAGGGAAAATGATATTTATTTAAATACAGACAGATCAGGGATAAGGAGGGGGGTCCATTAAACCAGCAGGGACAGTGATATTTATTTAAATACAAGCAGATAAGGGATAGGGAGGGGGGGTCTGTTAGACCACCAAGGACACTGATATTGATTTTAATATGTGCAGACTGGGGATAGGGAGAGGGTCCACTAGCTACCAGGGTGGGGATGCATTGTGCTTGGTGTACTGGTCACTGTCCATGGATGCAGCTGCTGCCCAACTGCATCGCAGATTAGGCAAACCTCGCAGATGCACCATCTGTCTCGTGCACGGACACAGTTGCCACAGGCTGAGTGACTTTGCCTACAGGACCCTACCTGATAGCAAATCGGGTGCAGGGTCCTTGGTGCACCAGCACGTGCAGAAGCTGCTGTTGGCTCAGCTTGCACCAATCTTTGTGAATCGAGCTCCTGTAGTTTAGTAAACTCTGAGGTGAAGAAGATGGTTGATACGTTTACGACACTGGCTTTATAGAGGTAGGGTCAATAAGTACTTGAGACAGCAAGCCTAAAGAGCTCAGGGTCTAGGCTAGAGAACTTGCTGAAGTGGATGATTCGGGAGGGGGGGGCTTTGGGCAGTTTGGCATTCCAAACACAGAAGACAGATGCATGATCAATAATGGTATCAGGCAAGACACCCAAACCAATGTATTCTATCTGGCCTAGAAGAAAGTATCCAGTCTGTTAGGGTTTGTGTTTTACCATTATTGGAGCATCTAGTGGGTTCTGTGATGACCTGCTACATGTTGAATGAGCCCAGGGCCTGCACTACTGCCTTGTTACATTCACTTAGCCAGATGAGGCTGAAGTCACGAAAAGCTAAGAATTCATTGTTTTGACCAGTGGACCAATAGTTTTAGTGAGTGAAAGGAGCAACTCTTTAGTGAGTTAGGGGAGCTTAACACCTTAGAATCACAGGCCCAGATATTCAAACTGAGCCCAAAAAGTGCTCAACAGCAGGAGCAAGCACAAGTCCACTGCACCCATGTGCAAGAAGTGCGATATTCAAAAACTGTGCAGGCCAAGATGCGCCTACGGCCGATGACTGAATATCGCACCACCTGCACCATAGCGCAACTAGGGAGGTGAAGCTGAGCATATCTGATGTGCCATAGTGCAACAAGGGATGTGCAGCTGAGCAGTCCAGATGCGCCATAGCGCAACCAGGGACACCCCCAGCAGCAGGGCAGCAATGCAACAGCACAACCAGGGATGCAGGGGCCCACCACACATGCCACAGATGGGCAGAGGAACACACAGCAGAACAGACATCGTCCTCCCACACCCCATGCACTGCACAACTGGGAGAGCTGGAATAACCACCAGCCCATGGATACCAGCAACCAACACACAGCCGGGCCATGGTGCCCCATCACACCCCCTGGCAAGCTGTGACTGGCACACAAGGATGGCCGACCACCCCATACCACACCATGCCACCAATGCAGAGCACACCCTGCACCATGATCCCCATACACCCTGCCCAGGAGTAGCACCCAACAGTGCAGGGCACCCCGTGCATGCCACCACTCCCACTGTGACAATACAACCCTGTGCACCATGGAGCCATGCAAGGCAGCCCCACCATGGACACCCTGCAGCGGGCGGCAGCAGAGAGTGATGCAACAGATGCATACACAGTGCCACCCTGCACGCCTCCCCGAGGTACAGCTGAGAGATCGACCATGCGTCAGCACACGAGGTACCCCACATGCGACAAGGCATGCCCAGGACCCCACCTCCAGTGGTACAGCACCCTGCACAGCCTCCCAAGGACACATCCCATCCCAGCACTGGCCACAACAGCCACCACTGACATGCCAGCAGGTCGTGCATATCACAGACATGCAAAGGTGTCAGCTGTATAGGCCATGGACCGTCTGACAGGGGTGCCATGCACACAGTGCAGGCTCCATGGACCACTGCACACAGGCATCCAGTGCACAGAGTACAACACACAAACCACAGACAGTGACTCATCCCCCTGCCTACACCATAGGCTGTTCACCTCTGCACACACACACACACACACACGCCCATGCGTGAACCACCCCTGACGCCATGCACACCACTGCAGCTGAGCACCTGTAGCCCACTGAAAATCAGAGACCACCACAGTTGTCATAACAAAATGCTTATATTTAAAAGAAGTAACAAAACATATATACAAATATTTACAAGGGGGAAGGGACACATAACAGGTGGGGGCGGGTAAGGGGCAGGTGTGATCATATGGGAGAGGGAAGAAGGGGTGTGAGGGTGGGTCAAAGGGGGGAAGGTGGTAGTGGGGCATGGAGTGTTCAATGTGTGCCCCAGTCCTCCTCCACATGGCACCTATGTCTGCCACTCCTCCTCCTCCTCACCCCGTGGTGGTGGATGTGCTCCAATAGCTCGAGTGTTGCCCTTGCTACCTGGAGCAGCTCCCTCACATTTCATTCCAGCACCTGGAATTGCCGTCCACCTAGGACAAGGGAGCAGAGTCAATAAGTGTGACTGTCCAGCCCCCTGCAGCCCACCCATTGTGCATAACATACAGCCATATGCCACACCCCTGTGATGGTGTGCGACCACCCACAGTGACCGTGTCCACAAGACCTGCCTACCCAGGCAGCCACAGCCATGTGGACCACTGCACACACCCACTGACCATGTCCTGCACAGCACCACCATGGTCATACAGTGACTTCGCTATGAGATGTGAAGGCAGTGCCACAGCCATGTGCCCAGTGCATGCATGGACCACCATTGATGCACTCCCAGACATGCAGTGCCACTGGACAGTGCTGACTGTAACAAGTTGGGCGCATGGCAGTGGTGTCAATGGATGGTGGCCATGCCCTGCTGCCTGCCCAATTATACAGCATGCAATAATAATCATGGATGTAAGACACTCACCATCATCGGGGTGGTCCATGTGCCGCTGACCACCATTACCCCTCCTGGCTTACTGCTCCTCCAGGTGGTGCTTCCGGTCTCTGGTCTGCTGGCATTCTGCGGGCCCTAAGGTGCTAAACATGGAGAGAGGAACATCAGTACAATCCTGTAGCAATTTCCCCCTGGCCCCATGTGTGTGCAATCCCACAAAGCCAGACCCACCCACCTCACACCCCGCTAACACCACCACGGCCAACACCGGACAGCCCCCCCCATGTGCCAGACACATGCAACCGTGATACCCATATGGACAATAAAAGTGTATGGATGTTGCACCTACCTGGCCATGGCACCATGCCCCTCCTGGCACGTGCCCACAGGTGGGCAAGCAGGTCTGGGTCCCTCCGCCTCAGGTCCCCATATCAGTGGCGACACTGCTCTGCCATCCACCCCATACTGGTGGCCTCCTCCAGGGCGTCGGCCACCTCCTGCCACACCTGACTCCTGGCCCTGTCCAGGGGTGCCTCTCCAAATAAAGGCCCAACATGTGGCTCCACAATGGCAACAAGGTTTGCCAGCTCCACCTGGCTCCAATGCACAGCACGCCTCCGCGCCATCTCTGCTGCTCAGTTCAGTCAAAATGGCACTCTGCAGCGCGGTCCTGCCACGTGCACATGCTGCATGGTACAGCACTGCCATTTCCTATCGCACTGTCACCGAACAGTGCAATAGTGGTGCACCCATGCCTGACGCATGACACCTAGGGGGCAAAGGTCGGGCACAGGGTCAAGGGTCTCTGGCGCAGACAGCCACAGCGTGATTGGAACCCAATGTGTAGCACAATTGGGTGCCTGTGTGCCACCTCCTGTAGTAGCACACGTGCTGTTGCTCCAGTGTGCCTGCCGCCCCAGTGCCACGGCGCCATATAGGTGAACAGCGCTATAGCACCACTGGCACAATGGTGGCCATGCCTGCATTGCCTCCCACGCACAGCACGTCAGCAGCATGGCAGACACCTGCATCATCAACCCGGGCATGCGCAGTTAGGTGTGTACTGCACAAGTCTCTGAACTGTGCCCTTGGCTCAGCACGTTCAACACAATTGCACAAAGCGCAACAGCGCGATATTCAGCTGGCATATGCAAATCAGCTAATCAGCCATTCAATGGCGCAGTCACTGGATTTGCATCCACTTAAAGATGCTCCTCACCTCATTTGCATGGGTTGCGCTATAAAAGTGCGACATTGGGCTGCACTGGCCATAGTCGGTTACTGCAGTCTATTGTGGTGAGTTGCATGCTGTTTGGGAGTGTGGACTGTGGATTTTGGGACATGCATGGGACTGCACAGTCAAAGGTAGCACCTGTCATTCTCACAGGCTGAATCATGACTGAGTGTGTTGTGGAGGAAGAGGAACAGAGTCGTGGTAGGAAGAGGAGGCCGAATTTCACTAAGGCCGAGACAGATGCCCTGTTCGAGGCCTACCTAGACCAGGAGCCACTTCTCAGCAGACGCCAGGGAACACCACAGGCCCGTGCTGCTGCATGGGAGGAGGTGGCACATGCTGTAAACCTGCATGGCAGCCACCAGCACTCCATGCAGGAGTGCAAGAAGAAGATGGGCAGAGACAGGAGGAGGATTAAGGAGAAGGTGGCTGCCATCAGGGCAGTACGGTCTGTGACAGGTGGGGACAGCCGGAGGTGCTACGCCTGACCCCACAGGAGGAGTGGGTCACTGGCAGCATGCAGCATTGCACCATTGAGGGTGTTCCGGGTGGTGGATTCCAGACGGGTGGTAGCCCGTCACTGCAGGGTAGGTCACATGCAGTAACATGACTTTGTTTTCCCTTACAGCTCCTGAGCATCTGCATGGGTCAGCGGTGGTGGGCTTCTCCATTGAGGCCGGTCACATGGAGATGGAGGAGGGCCCATCCACCTCCACAGGAATACATGGGTCAGGGCGACAGTGGGCCCGCCTGGACGTCCAGACTGATGTTGGTGGAGCAGGTGTGAAGGAGGCCCTGCCCGTGTCCCAGCATGCCAGCGTCTATGGATGCCAGCATGCTGAGACACGGGCTGGTGCCAGATCCGTCACTGATGATGATGTCACTAACGTCATGGGCAGTGACACGTGTGTGCCACAGGATGGCCACACAGCAGCTTACATTGTGGCCATGGCTGTGGGTGGTGCCGCCATGGAGGCCTGCGTGTCATCACAGTCCCAGCCTGTGCCTGTCAGCACCGGTGGGGCAGCACTGGTGTGTGTACAGGACAGTGGGAATGTTGCGACCAATGTGGCAGCACTATTGAGCCCTGGGCAGTGGCAGCCGGAGGTGAAGCATCAGCAGTTGGCCAATGGGCACGGGGGTACAGTGTCGGGGGCGGCATCAGTGCATCACCTGTGGACATGCCCAGGCCTGGCCCTGGTGTGCAGCGACCACCCTCAAGGGGTGATGAGCATCAGGGCCACGAATACCCTGAGGGACAGCATGCCGATCAGGCAGATGACCTCTTGGATGAGCACACCCGCATACTGCAAGCATCAGTCAATCAGCAGATGCAGCTTGTGATGGCGGTGGATGCACTGAGTGCGGCTCTGTGCCAGGCAGAGGAGTGTTGCAGCAGAGACACCGCTCTGCTCCTGGCAGGGATGGACCAGTTGCAGGAGGATGTGACCACTGCCATTGACAGGCAGACACAGGCATTCACTGCTGTCATGGCCACAATGGGCACACAGTTATTTTCCCATGCGTTGCAGACACCACGCAGTGCACTGTCCACCCCCCATTCCCGGCGTCATGCAACACCATCCTTGTCAACACCGGATTCAGCTGTGGGCATCCCGAGCATGCCTGGTGCAGGCAGTTCAGTGTGCTGCAGACCCCTGCGCGAGCACAGTCGTGTTCACGCAGTGGAACACCTGGGGGACTGTCGGTGCCACCCCATGAGGCCAGTGGTCAGCCTGTCACTGCTGGCGGGTCTTGGCGGGGCTGCCCACGCATCTGTGGTGGCCATGGCACTGTGGCACGTGACTGACCTGTCTCCTAGTGTGGCTACTGTCTGATGCTGCCCTGTGTGCATTGTGTCATTCAGCGGGCAATGCATGGGTGGGTACCCGGCCCTGCACGCACACACAGTCCATCTACACACCCTCCCGGCTGCTGTCCGCAGTTGCATGTGCATGATGATGATGACTGCATTGAGCTGTATGTCACTGTGCAATGGTGCCCAGCGTCTGACACATGCACAATGACAGGCAGTGGGCGTGGTGGTCTGTGGACATGTGTGTGGCTAGGGGTGGCATTCTGGGCCGGCGTGCCTCCTACCCTTTCTGCATGTCTGGTGAGTTGTGTGTGTGTGTGTGTGTGTGTGTGTGTGTGTGCGCGCATGTGTGTGTGTGTGTCTGACCATGTGCCATGTTAGACTTCACCCATCCTTGGTGGTGTGTGTGGTTCCATGCCCAGCCACTTCCCTTGATGGCATGCACCCCTGGTGTGTGTCCATGCATGTTTGTGGGTTGTGCCTTTGCCACTGGTGGTTGCACATGGCCCCATGACTTACCTGGGTTGGCTGAAGCGCTCCTCTGTGATGGTGTCCCAGTGCAGCTGTGCCAGCCGGAGCAGTAGGGGGTCCCATCGCCCAAGGGGGCTGCCCATCACCATTGTCACTGGTGTCCTCATCGTCCCCATCGCTGTCCCCCTGTTCAACCTGTACGGCTATCCCACATTCATTGGCCATGTTGTGCAGGATGCAACAGGCCAGGAATAGCCCGCAGGCCTTTGAGGGGCTGTACTGTAGGGTACCGTTGGAGGTGTCCAGGCAATGGAAAAGGGCCTTCAGCATACCGAACACCTGCTCAATGATATTACGTGTGGTGGCATGTGCCTCATTGTAGCATTGCTGCGATGGGGTCACAGGCCACCGGTATGATGTGAGCAGCCAGGGACGGAGTGGGTATCCACTGTCACCTGTGTGTAGAGGGTGGAGGTTAGTTTGGTGATCAGCATCGCCCTGCCCCGGGCCATGTAGGCCACTACCCATGTCACCTTTTACCATGCCCCTCTCAAGCCCTAAGTTTGTCCGTGTGGTTTGCATACTCACCCACTAAGTGGCCAGTGGGGATGTCCCCACTCTCAAATCTGTGGCACAGTGCCGACTGGTGCCAGATGAAGGCATTGTGTGCTCCCCCAGGGTGCGTGGCACAGACATTGATTATGCACCCCCTGGCATCGCACACCACCTGAAAGCTGATGCTAGCATAGCCCTTCCTATTAATATATGCGGACCCCTCGGGGCCAGGTGGTGTGCAGATGGCCACATGGGTGCAGTCTATTGCCCCTAGTGAACCAGACATATGTGCTACCCTGTGGAACTCCTGTATGTTTGCTGTGTGCTCCACTGGTGTGCTGGGGAAATGGATATAGTCCGCAGCATGTGACAGCAGTGCGCTGAGTAATTCGGTGAGGTGGCGTGACGCAGCTGACTGGGTTATGCCTGTGGTGTCCCCTGTTGGTCTCTGGAAGGTACCCGTGGTGAGCAAGCACATGCAAGCTGTCACTTTAGTCTTCACTGACAGAGCATGGCTCTGTCGTGTGGGTGCCTGCATCACATCACTGCACAGCTCACAGAGCTGCCTCAGAATTGCCCGATTCAGACGGTACTGGCCCATAATCTCAGTATCGCTGTACAGCTCGAAGCTGGTGCGGGCTCGGTACTGCCTGTTGGGGGCATATCGCCGATGGGCCCTTCCACAGCCATGCCCCCTGCTGCCTGCCTTCTCATCCCCCTCATTACTGCCTCCATCTGGATGGTGGAACTGGCCATGTCCCTGGCTTGTGTTCACCCCCCCGGCAACTGTTTCTGTGTTCCCCCCGCTGTCCTGGCTGCTACTTCCCCTGCACCGGGAACACCTAAATGTGGTGGCCTCTGTGCTGTGTGGCACTTCCCCCTTCTGCACTGGCTGTGTCTCCCCACACCTTTCCTGTGCCTCTCTGTTCAGGGTGCCCTTTCCCTGGCATGCCCTGTGTGTCCCTTCTGCCCTCTTTGTGCAGCTATGGTTCAGCCTGATATGCCTTCCCTGTAGCGTTCTTGTGCCTCTCCCTTGTTCCTTTTTATTTTGGCTCATTTCCACTATTGCACAACTTCCGCTTGCTCCCCTATTGCGCATGGTGCATGTTGTTGAATATCACACTGTGCCATTTATGCATGGCTCCTCCCCCTTCAGTTGCACATACATTCATTATCATTGCGCTATTGCTCAGAGTGATTTGGGGGGGTGCATCTGCCTCCCGCTGAATATCGCAGAATGGCACATTTTCTGACTTGCGCTGGAGCAACCCTTATGCCCATGGCACAACCCTTTTGAATATCTGGGCCACAGTGTTTATTTCATCTTAGACTTCAGTCCATTTTTGCAGTAATTCTGTGGCCATTAGTCTCCACATCTGCCACGATCTGATTAATGTTAATTGATAAGTACATGATCTCAGGTTTTCTTTTTGGTTTCCCATTTTTCTATCCTCCCTTGTTACCACAGATAGAATCATAGGGGATTGAAAAAGTTCACACCACAGGGATGAGTCTTTGAAACTAGAAAGAAAAATGCAGTTATTGCCAGTTAACAGGTCATTTGTCTCATAGATTATGGAACATTTAGTTGCCTGCATGTGAAAAAAAAGTTCATGTGCAACCCAATAAGGGTAGGGTAACTAACTCAAATGTGTTTTTTTTTTTATATTTTAGGGCTTTAAATTGACTAGTAAGGGCCACATCTAGGTCCCAATTAAATATTCATATGATTCCTCTTTGGGCCTGTCATTAGTTTTTAATTTAGAATCTTTACAAGCATGTTGGAATTATCCACCATCCTAAATTAATTTATTATCTATCATACTATATATAATTTTGTACATATTGCATACCATTTATTATCTTAAAATCACTAACCCTGCTGCTACATTATACTACCCCCAGGACGCATCTGGAAATGTGCCTTTCCCTAGCTCTGCTTGCTTACTTGGTAAAATGGGCAATTTGGGTTGGAAGTATAGCCTAGAGGTTAGAGTTAACAAGCTGTGAATGAACTTGGTACATCAAGCAGACCTGGGTTTGATTCCCACAGTCTCAACCTGCATACTGTATGACTCTGAACAAACCACTTATCTCAACAGTGCTCCCAGGGTGCCCCTGAAAACAACTGCTTGTGCCTAGTAGGCCTTACCTGGTGACCAAAGAATAAGTAACACTATGGAACAAATAAAAAACTATGAATGGACAATATTAATTACAATTGTTTTTAAATCACTGTATTATAGAAATGAAAAGGTTTTATTTTCACAACACTAAACAAGCATTTGTCAATGCTGAATGTTTGCTTACTGGTATTGGCATTGGTAGTGCAGGAGTTAGAGAGATGCATAATAGGAATGGCGGTGAAGTATTGAAGTAACAGCAACCCCCATCCCACCCTAAAGAGACTGACAGGCATTGGGGGTGTACCATTGGGTCGTCAGCCATAACAGTCATGCCATTCCACCTCACTCCACCCTACAGACACCGAGAGGCATTGCAGTGTGCTTTGAGGTCTTCCTCTATTACACTCACCCCATTTCAAAAGGAAATAAGCTGAGATGGGTGCGGTGTAAGAGAATGGGGTGAATGTTAGGGTTGAAGACCCTAAGGCACACCTTGATGCCTGTCAGTGGCTGCAGGGTGGGAGTGGGGGTGGAATGAGTTGAGCATTATGGCCGACGACCTCAAGTCACACCCTTGATGCCTGGCAGTCTGTACAGGGTGGGCAATACAGTTGGGTGTTTGTTGGTATTTTTGCTCCAGATTTTCAACATGGGCTTTTTGGGAGCCCACTTCATGAATAGTGGCAGTATCGTTTTGTTACTCAATGCCAAAAGGTGATTTCGCACAGCAAGTGTGCCATTCGGTGCCACAGGTGCAAAAACACATTTTGGGCAGGATGTGAAAAATGACAGCTGTACTGTTCATGAGGAGGTGTAAAAAAATGGCAATGTTGAAAATCTGGAATGAAAATATGAAAAATTGGTAAAGTCACGAGCCTGCAAAAAAACTGCGCAACACATGCCCATAATACAATTATTTTGGGGATTTATTTAACCAAATTTTCAACATAGGCATTTTGGTATCTTTGCTCATGAACAATGTCATTGTAATTTTGTTAATGTGTCCTGAACATTGATTTCTCACAGCGACGGCGCCATTGTGCCCCACATGCGTGAAAATACATTTCGGGCAGGATGTGAAAAATGACAGCTGTACTGTTCATAAGGAGATGTGAAGAAATGGCAATGTTGAAAATCTGGAGTGAAAATATTAAAAATTGTCGAAGTTATGAGAGTGCGTGGAAACTGTGCAACACATGCTCATAACACCAAATTTGCAAGATAGGTTTTTTGGGACCCCACCTTAAGAACAGTGGTACTGTTGTTTCATTAATCAGTCCTGAAAGGTGATTCCACACAGTGAGTGCGAAATGACCTTTCAGGACTGAATAACGAGATGTCAGTGCATGTGTTCATGAAGTGGGGTCCCAAGAACCCCACGTTGAAAATTTGGAGGCAAGATTAAAAAAAATGGCTGAGATAGTCATCTAAGTTGAAACCCTCTATTTATGCCATTATACGGCTTACCTGCATTTCTTCAATTCACAGTCGGCTTTGAAGAGTGCAGACATAGAAACATAGAAACATAGAATTTGACGGCAGATAAGGACTGCTTGGCCCACCCAGTCTGGCCACTTCCCTACCTACTGGATAAGCTGCAGATCCTAGTTAACCAGCAGCCTACTTCTTCCTACCCCCAACCCCTAGAATTGCCTTATGACTGTCCAATGCATGCTTGAATTCCACCACTGTTTTTGACTCCACCACCTCCTCGGAAGGCCGTTCCATGCATCCACAACCCTCTCTGTGAAAAATACTTCCTTACATGTTCCGCTCCACTGAAGATCACAACTACGGACCTCCAGAGGTAAGTATGGGGGTGAGGGTGTGTGTAGGAGGTAAGTGCGCCAAGCGTGGAGTGCGGGTTGGGGGCCGGGGCTTTGCCAGCAACAAGGGACTATTTTCTTTGTTTCAGGGACAGAAAAAAACACACCACTGCAGATGGTTTTCTTTCTTTACAAGTGAAAGGAAATAAATGTTGGGCACACTGGGATGGGCTCCCAGTGTGCCCCATGACTTTGGGGGGTCGTGATGTTTGCCACACTTGGGTGGGCTCCCAGTGTGCCACACAATGGGGGTGGGGTGGGGGCAGGCAGATGCCTATGCGATCAGCTCTCCGTTAAACAGAGGCTCATTGGGGTAAGCTCCCAGTGTGCCACACAATCTGGGGGGGGGAGCTTCAGGAAAGGAGAGACAGTGGAATCAGTCAGATACACTGACTGGATCAGTGAATTGGACCAGACAGAGAGTCACTACCCCACCCACTTTCGGTGCTATTTCCCATAAGAAAATATTTTATATTCTTTTTTTTTGCCATAAAGATTTTTATCCTCGGCTCAGGCAGGTGTCTGCTCAGCATTGTCCCTGCTTCCCATAACCAGCTGCCACCTCTCCCAGGCCCACGGGACTCAAATACCCCCAGATTTCCCCTCACTGCAGGGCCAGAGGAGGGTTGCCCCCCAGAGCACAATCCAGATGTGCCCCAGAGACCAAGTGGTGGTCTGGTTAAGGGAAAGCAAGCGGGTGTTCCTACAGCCCACCTGATTGCCAAATTTCTGTTTTCATCCTCAGTCCCCCAGGCCACACCAATGCGTGTGTGCTGTGGCATGCACATGCTGCAAAACTGCAGTCCCTACCCTTCAAAGCTTCTCGAAACCTGCATTAGCAATGGGCCTCCACCACAGGGCAGTCAAGTGCTAACACAGAAGTGATACTACCAATATACAGATAGACACTACATGTGCTACGGTTTATAACGCTTATTAAACCTCTGTGTTTGGACATTATAAGAACCAAATGTTTCAACAGGAACCTTACAAGAAAACAATGATAGCATTCATCACTCTGTCATGCCTGCATAATAAAAATGATTTATTCTTGTCTTGGTGTGTCTGGTGTATTTAGTTATTAATGCAATAAGCGTGGAGATAAATCTCCACTAATAAATGCTGTTATTATTATATGATAACAGCTGATGACTTGTCTTCTATGGGCCTGATATTCAAAATTACACCTGGCAATGACGCAAGTGGTTGCACAGTGCAACGGAATAGCGCTGCAGCAACAAAGGGATATATTCATAGGAGATATGCCATAGCATATCTCATCTGAATACACCACAAAATGGCCACAGTGCAAATACAATGCACTGGTGCATCCCCCAGACAGGTCTAAATACCAGGAATGGGAAATGCGCCAGCGCATCAGAGATATGCCGCGCGCAAATTCCTGATATTCAGACACATATATGCAAATAGGGCCATAATACATGCAAGATGCAAATGAGGCCATTTGCATGTCAATATGGCCCCATTTGCATGAGTTGTTCAGGGCTGGTGAGTGAAATGCACCTGGCGCCCTGCACAGCATGTGGTCCCTGTACCGGTGCCGCAGTAGTATCCCATCCCCTTCCCACCGAGTGCCCAAACCAACTGTTGTACATTCCCTGACAGTCTAGTGGTACTCCACTCCCTGCCGATATCCCCAATCAATGTGAAATCCTGTTTCAGAACACCCTGGTGATCCTGTGGTAACCCCCTTCCTGCTTATATCCCTGATCGCCCGAAATATCCTTTTGTAATTTTCCTGGTAGTCTAGTGATATCCCCCTTCCCATCAAGCATCCCTGACTGTCTGATATATCATTTTGTGATTTCCCTGGTAGTCTAGTGGTACCCCCTTCCTATCCGGCATCCACAATCGTCTGAAATATCCTTTTGCCCATCCAACCCCCGGCTGTCACATCGCTGTGAATGACTATTACAGTATGCACTGCAAGCCCATTGGTCCACAGTGTGGATCAATGAGCTTGCAGCACATACTGTAAGCTGTCATTTGGCGGGAAGCCACGGAGGTATGCTGGTGGGTATGTTGCCTGCTGATGATGTGGGGGGGGAGTTGGGTGGGCTGAGGGTCCTGAGTGGGTGGGGAAGTGGGGGAGCCACTGAACTACCAGGGAAATTACAAAAGGATGTTTTGGGTGATCAGGGATGCCGGATGGGAAGTGGGTACCAGTAGACTACCAGGGAAATTAGAAAAGGATATTTCGGGTGATCAGGGATACAGGCAGGGAAGGTGTTTCCACTGGATCACCAGGGTGTTTTGAAATAGGATTTCACTTTGATCGGGGATATGGGCAGGGAAGGGGTTACCATTAGACCAGCAGGGCAGTTGATGGGAGGTTGTACGTGGCGTTTGGGGGGGGGGTTGCCACCCAATGCTGGAGGCTGCTGTGTTGTGCCCTGCACTACAGTGGCCTGCCTGTGGGTGGCTAGCAGTTTAGCTATTTTTTTCCAGCTCAACTTTGTGCCCAGGTATGCGGCACATCTCTGGGCTGTGCCGGCAGATGCACAGCACATCCCGGCCTAAATATCAGGATGTGCCACATATGCATGGGCACATCCCCTGGAGATGTGCCACATATAGTATCTTTGCATCCCAGTGCATCAGGAATTGCGCTGCCCAATTCCCCCCCCTTTGAATATCACCCCAGGCACATTTTTGGGGGTTGCACTGGTGCAGCTCCATTGTGCCAGGCGCAGCTGCTTTGAATATCTCGATCCATGTGTATAAATGTTAAATCTCACATTTATACATTTAGTAGAGATGCCATCAGCTGTTTATTGACACAGTACACACGTCATCACACACATACATACACACACATTGGGGCTACTTCCACTCACTTTAAGTTGTCATGCTACATAACTGCTGTCCACTTTCCAACACACTTCAGCAGTTTACAGTTTTTGACCTCTGCCTTCCCGGCTGTCAACATTCTCATAGCTGGGAGTGGCTGCAGTTGTTCAGTTACACAGTTTTAAAACATTCTGTTTAATGACCCACAGTACCTCTTAATTTTAAAGCAGATCGCTCTCCTTATCTACAGGGTTCTGCTGACAGTTCTGTCCCTGCTCCATGCTGAACTCCAGGTTTCTCCAAAATGGAGAAAGAAACACCTGACCCGACAGTGGTAACACTGCCCTCCCACCACATGCCACCCGTTATGCTTGATAAGTTTAAAAATGAAACAGGAAGGCATCCACAAAATGACAGCCAAAGATGAAGTGCTGCTGGTGGGAGAATTCAATTTTCCTGATGTGGATTTGTGCACCCAGGCTGCAGCCACCGCAAGGAGCAGAGGCATCCTGGATGCCCTGCAGGGGGTTTGCCTCAAGCAGTCTGTCACAGAACCCACCAGGGAAGGTGCAATATTGGACCTGGTTCTAACCAGTGGGGACAAAGTAGCTAATGTAATGGTGGGAGGCAACCTGGGGTCCAGTGATCATCGTATGGTGTGGTTCAATGTGAGGTCAGTGGAGGAATCAAACCACAGAAAAGTAAGGGTCTTGGATTTCAGACTGGTTGCCTTTGCAAAAATGGGGCACTAGAATATGGAAATATTATTTATAGGGTGACAAATAAAAATATGTTAGCCAAATTGGACACGCTTTATTATAGGCTAGTAAGGTTCATATTGGGATGTAGTTTTCACACGCACCATTGTAAATTACTGAGTGATTTAAATTGATATACTTCAGAGGCAAGAAAAGACATGGTTTGGCTTAAACTGCTGCATAAATATATAATAAAATATACAGCACACTATATTTCCATTAATGTAATGTGTCCTCATACTGTAAGAGTATTGACTAGGTCGGTGCACGAAAACAAGATAGTAGCTCCCAGACAAAGAACAAAATTTACGGTAAAAACCTTAAAACGTCAGGCTTCACTAAGGTGGAATAGACTACCCCATTTAATGCGTATTTTAACATCATATCAAGAATTCAATAGGAATTTGAAATCTATCTCTACTATTAAATGTCGATGTTGATTTGTATGTTAAATGTAACAAGACTTAAAATGTGTATTATTGTATTGTAGGATGGAAGTGATGTTATGTTTATAAATGTCTATTGTATTTTAAAAGTACGGGTCTAACATCTAACAGGACTGTCTTGAAAACAAGGTATTTAACCCTTATGACATGTATTTTCTCCTCCTGTATAAAAATAAATGGTTTTACTACTACTACTATTACTTACTAGTGTAAGAGGCCCCCCCCCCATGTCTAGGGGTTTAGTGGTACTCTTGTCCAGGGTAGGGGGCATTTCACAACAATATCACAGATCCTATCTTGCCACCATAGGTTAGGTAAATGGGAACCAGGAATGACAGAGACCTCAAGGCCCCATTTATGGAGAGTTCTCACACAAACAGACTGCTTGGATGTACTTACCTTTACAGTTTTTCATTTCTTCTTATGTATATTTTAGCTTGTAAGTGACTATTCCTGCTGGACAATGTTAACCTGTTGGTTGACTGCTGCTATCCTCCCTGGGACGCCATGAAAATGAGATGCGCATCTTATGGGGGCTATCCTGGTTGGAGTAATTTCGAATAAATAGATGAATAAATAGATAAATACATACATATATATGTAGTACATACATACAATAAATACATATATACAGTACAAACATACATATATACATACACATACTGTAGATACATACATACATAAATACATCAACCAATCAATAACTGCCCTGTCCACACTTGGAGCTGGAGTCAAGTAAGTAGGCAGTTTATGTAACCTCCTTCATCATCTACACAGGTTTCAGTTGAAGTACTTCACTAGTCAGGCCACTGTTACCTTTTCCATTCAAACCCCATAACATCTTATCAAGGCTGGCACTTAAACACTGAATTTGCCATCAGATAAGGACTGCTTGACCCACCCAGTCTGCCCAGTTTGTTCCTGTCATAGAAACAAAATTTGTCAGCACTTGCGGTTACTATGTACACATCATTCAGGATTGTCTTTACTTAACAGTTGCTTCGTTACAATCCTTTTAGGATCATTATTATTTACTGTTTTCAGAATCTTACATACAATGATCAATGGGGAAAAATTATCCCACAGGATGACATACTCATTCAATCAATCAATCAATCAATCATTTTTATTTTACCAGGAATAGCACCATTAAACAAGCTCGTTTTCAAGGTGGTCCTGGATGGACACCGGCAGAAACATTTCAGTACATATAATGATACAGTGAGCAATGATAATACACAATACAACCAAAAAAGGTCCGGCCAGGACGACATATGACACAGAGCAATGGAGGGGTATATAGGAAGTTTCTGTACAGCGATTCAGATACATGAGAAAACAAACTACAATAAGTGCTGCAGTCAAATCGGTACAATGATACAATGCTATACGATGGAGCTACACAATACAGTTCTATACAGGTGGAGTTACATAGTAAAGACATTCCAATGTGAAGCCATGAGGGCTGTTCTCTAACAAGGAGGTGAAGAACAGGTTATGAATACCAAGTGCATTTCTCCTGTACAAAATTGTCCAATAAATGATTTAAAAGTCTGAAAACAGATAATAGTAGAATGTCTTAGGGAGCATTGGAGATTATTCCACATGTCAGAGACAGCATGGTTAACTGCAGATCTGCCATATCGGGACCCTACTCTAGGTACATCTAGCAGTATATAAGCATATCTCCTCAGTGAATAGGAGTGGGGTGTCCACTTGAAGAATTCCATGATGTAAGAAGGGAGTCTGTTTAAGACAGCTCTGTAGGACCATAATGCAGCATTTTGTAGCTTTCTATTATGAAGTAAGGGCCAGTCGAGTTGATCGTAAAGAACACAATGGTGAGCTCTGAAGGGGGCATTAATAATGAACCTTAGTGCTCTGTGGTAGAGTGTGTCCAACTTACTAAGGGTTGATTTAGAACAGCGACTGTAAATGAAGTCTGCATAATCGATGAGAGGAAGGACAGTGGACTGGACTAGCCTTATTTTTACATCATAGGTAAGAAGGGGCTTAATTCTAAAGAAGAGTCCTAGCCTAACACTCACTGCCTCCAACCTCTGTGACTGTTGTGGCTAAACATGTCTTTTGGTTCCATAGCTGAAGATGCCCTTTTGGAACCACATCTACTCCTGCACTTTGCCAGCACCCCCCTCCATCTTCACCTCCCCTGCTGGCCCATGACAAATGCTGCCCGGCCGCACTACCTCTATTCTTACCCACCTTCCACCTCTCCTCTCTCTGTCCCCCCCCACCTACCTTCCCTTTTCTCCCATCCACTTAGTCTCCCTGATTTCACCCTCCTCCTTTCCCTTTCCCCTTCCCAAAGTTTCACCTTATTGTTCTTTTTTCATCTACAAGACTATGTTTTTTTTTTTTTTTTTATTTTATAAACTGTTATCTTTGCTTATGTTTGTCTCAATTGTACCAATGATGCGGAACCTTTGTAAAAGAGCCTCGGCTCAAAGGTATTTGTAATCCTAGAACAAATAAATAAATAAAAGCCTCTGTTTTAGTTTCTTAGATAGTTCCTTGATGTGGACTGTGAATGATAGCAGATAATCTAGCCAGAACCCCAGGTATTTAAACTTGTCCCCTACCTCGAGTGATTCACCTAGTAGAGTTGTTATCTGGGGGGCCGGGGCAGGTGGTAGAGGCATTTGCTGCGTGGGTTCAGGGAGAGAGAAAAGTAACCTGCATTTTTTTCTCATTTAGTAACAGTTTGAGCTGGAGCTGGTTAAAGTCATGTTGTAAGTCAGCACAGGCAAGCTCAGGGGAGGGCTTGGAGACATATAGTACTGTATCTTCAATAAAGAGATGCACGTTAGCCATCCTAACATTAGTATCAGTGTTATTTATATAAATTACAAATAGTAAGGGCTCAAGTATGGACCCCTGGGGTACTCTACCAGCCAAAATTTTGAGAGGTGACCTTTACAGAAATATATGAGTGCTGGGTATATGCAGAATACATGCCATATTTTTAATTGTGCAATGTTTGCATGCGGTTTGCATACACAAAGTGAATTTATGCGAACCAGGTCTAAAAATCACATCAGGATTGCATGCCACAAGCTTGACATGTGTGCTGCAGATAAGCTGGTGCAAACATCTTCCAAAAATTACATCAGGTTCACGTGTTGCACACTTGACATGAGTGCAGCAGTTAAACTGGTGTGAACATTATTTAAAAATCACATCAGGTTCACATGTTGCATGCTTGCCATGTGTGCAGCAACTAAGTTGGTGCAAATCTCATCTAAAAAACGCATCTGTTTCTATTTCTCATACTACTGCTAACAATTAGAGCCATTAAAATACCCTTTCCATTGATTTCCCATTAAAATTAGGTAAACTCATTAATTCTGATACTTTTGCAAGTTGTTTAATGGCTTTTGATTTTTGTAATTAAAATGCCATTACTTTTTTAAGTATTATTTGCTTACTGCATTAAATGCCTAGGATATAGTCAGCCAACATCCCCCATTCCAGATGTGCGAAGAGGGGCCTCTGTGCTGTTAAGCCTGACCTTTTTATTTTGGGCCATGCAAATCCCCTTATACATATTTAGTGCTACAAATGTGTTTATCAATGACTGTTATGGTTCACTTACTTTGTCATTCTGTATGGATCATGTACACTATGGCTATGCTCAGCAATGGCCCTGCTCAGCACTCTTTTTGCTGAGTAGGGCCTTGGAAGCATGCACCATACTTCACATTTTGTCACTGAAATGAGGGACAAGGACACTCAAAATGAGAAACAATGAGGGACACTAACCCTCACAATGATCAGGACACATCCTGAAACATGGAGATATGATACAGTACCTCAGAACACAGTGGAAACCATTGTATTTACTTGTACTGATGTTAGTCCCTGAGAATTAATTTCTACCATAATGCAGGGGTGCCATTTAGATAGGGCAGAAGAGGACGGTTGCCCCCTCCCTGCATTTCTGCCCAGGTTGTTCTTATGGTATGGCAATAATGGCATTAAATTTGGATTTAATCTTTTGCACAATAAGTGCCCACCTGGCCTGTGTTGCACTCATGCTGCAGGTGCACTCCTGACTTAACTGTGTCTGTATTGTGTCGTCCACTCTCTCCACCTATTAGCGGTGGCACAATCACAAGTGACATGGAGGAACTCCAGCCAAGCAAGAGCACATGAGTCATGTGAGTGGGACACTGTCTTTCCCATCACAGAGTACACAGGCTGCACATTACAGCTTGGAGGACTCGGTGAGCACTGAACACTCAATAGCAATATTGTGGCAGCATATTTTTGTTGGTCTACTCTTAGTGAGTCTCCATCTCCCTTGGTGGCTGAAGGGGCTGTGGGTGAGCTAGAAGCTAACTCAAAACTAGGCTACCAACTTACTGTACTAGGCTCACCTTTCAAAAAAAAAAACAGCATGGGCCACCCATGGCAGCAAGTTAGGCCTCACAGCAGCAGAGACAGTGGTGTGGGTGGCCTTCATAGACCTTGATCAGTGCAGTGCAGCAGCAACCACAGCAGCAGCCAAGCAAGAAGAAAGCAACACTGGTTGGGTGGGCTCGGCTGGTGAGGTGACTTGGGCGCAGACCATGTTGAGGACCTGGGATGGTCGGGTCTAGCATCCAGTTTCTGGCAGAAGAACAGAGGAGGAGCAGACTGAAAACTGGACTGGTGGAACACTGGGCTAGGCTGCAGGTTGTGGTCAGATGGCTGGGTAAGTGAAAGTAAATAATTTCTTTTACAGGGGCTTGGGAAAGGAGGAAGGACTGAAATATTGATGTATTTTTTTACATTCCTGCACCTTTGGGTGGCTTAATGACCCATATGGGACGAGTACTGAATGGAACGGGACAACGTTTTTTTGGGGGGGAGGGTCCGAAGTTCAGACAGGAAAAAAATTGGTTAGTAACTGGATGGGTTTAAGCCCAAATCTGATGCACTGCTCTGGGGTACAGACAGATGAATCTTATACATTTGAATTTTTCCTGATTTGCATATCACTTTTCAGTCACAACAAATAAGTTTTACCTTTTAGAGATTTTCCAGCATTCCAGAGCTTGCCACCTAGGGGCTAACTAGCACCTGGCCTCCACTGGTTGTTTGCACCCTCCTGCTGAAATCTGAAATGGTGCTTCTGCCATAAAGTCTAAATTTACAGGACATTCTCTGTGTGAACTCTGTGCTTTCCTTGAGTGATGGATGAGGGGCAGAGCAGTTTTCAGGGGTAAAATGAGGGGCTGCCCCCTGCATTCATGGACAGTTGAATGGTATGGTGTGCACAGACTATTGGAGCCCCACTATAGTCAGGCTTATGCCCCCCCCCAGAGAAGTTGACCTCCACATCTCCACACTCAGGCACATTATGATATAAGGTAAAGGAGAGTGCAGGGGCATGCCCCATTGAAATGAATGAGGGTAGTATTTTTTTGTTACTATTTTATACATTATTGATGGAGACTTGTGGATTAATGAAGGCCACCACTCGACTAACAAGGGCCTTGTTTGTAGAACAGTGGACTTCATTATTCTTCAACTTACCATCATAATGTATAAAACAGTAATCAAAAATAACTCCATTCATTTCAAGGAGGTATGTTCAAGCACTCTGACCCATGGACATCATCTCTTAAAGATTCCTACCTCTGGCTCCCTCCTACTCAGATAAGAGACTCTAAATTTATATCTATGCTAGTTGGGTTGTCTGTAGCAGTGTGCCTCCACCCACTACAGTGTGTGTGCATGTGGGAGACTGGCCATGTGGGTGAGTGTTGAGTTATTGCTACTTTTGTGTTTGCCCCTTAAAGTATGTTTGTGTGGAAGCATTCAAAACTGTGGAGAGGAAATAGTAGGAGTACAGGCCAGACAGACATAATTAATATGTTTTGAGGATGAGTGTGTGTATTTGGGGTGGGAAGAACCACATATATTTCTATTAGTATGTGTGCTACAGTTCAGCTGTGCAGCTGAGATGGGGGGACAAGAAAACCAAAAAGTATATCAGTGGCTATAAGCATGCTGCAAGCATGCAGATGTATGTAGATTTGTATTGAAGTACAAGTGAGTCATATGTGTACAGGCAGTATAGCTTAGTGGTTAAAGGTACTGAACTATAAACCAGGAGACCTGAAGACCTGGGGTTGAATCTCATCAACCCCCACTTGTATACTGTGTGATCCTGAGCAAGTCACTTAACTTTTATTTGTGCAGTTATCAGTGATCACTTGCTTTTTGCACACATGCCACATGCATGCAGCCTGTTCCAATTAAACATAAAAAGCATGCTTTTAACACTTGCTTGCTACATGCATGCCGCATGCATGCAATCAGTTCCAATTTAACATTTAAATCATGCTTGCAGCCAGCATATCACATGGGTAGTTTTATGTGCACAGCATGAAAACATTTCATATAATTATTACTGTAAGGGGAGAGTTCTCCTTTCACCTTGACTTGTTGCTGTCTATCTGTAAGATAACAAGAGAACCATCGCATGGCGCTAGTATCAAGGCCAATGTCCTTTAGCATGTGGAGGAGTGTTGTGAGATCCACAGCATCAAAGGCCTTGCTCAGGTCCAGGAAGACTGCACTGATGTGATGTTTAACATCAAGTGCGGATTGCCATTCATTGGTGACTTTGCAAGCACAGATACAGTACTGTGTTTAGGCCTAAAACTGGACTATAAACGGTTAAGGAGGTTAGAGGATTCCAGATACTGCCTTAGCTGCTTATTAACTAATTTTTCAAGTAGTTTAGATAATATTGGTAGGAGTGATATTGGTCGGTAATTGTTGAGGTCACAGAGGTCACCTGACTTAAAGAGTGGGATTATATGCTCTATTTTCCAGGATGATGGAAGGACCCTGTGTGCAAGAGACAAATTGAAAAGATATGTAATGAGTGCTAAAAGGTAAGAATAGCCCAATTTGAGGAAAAGCGGTTCAGCTGGTTGTCACCAGCACTTTTTTTGGTGTCTAGAGAGATTAAACAATCCTCTTCATGTTTAAACATGAAAGGGTCAAAGCTAAACTCAGAATGTGGCTTGGTGCTCAGGAAGACTGTTGGAAGTGTGCCAGTAGAGTGGGGCTGTGTAAGGAGGTGGTTGGCTGGGGATATATCAAAAGCAAGCCCTGCAGTGGTGAAATGGTTATTTAATTGCTCTAATATATGATCCTTATTTGTGAGGGTGTCTCCATGGGAGACAATCTTGGAGGGCAAGGTGGGAGATGAGCTGTGACCTTCTGTCTCTCTTAGGATTTGCCAGAATTTTGCAACATTATTTTTAGAGGAATCTAGTGCATTTTGGAAGTACACCACTTTTTTTTTAGTCCTTATAAGTTTGACACAATAATTCTTTCTACCCTGAATGCTAACCAAGCAGGCGTAAGTATAGATTTGTGGGCCTTTTTCCAAAGTGTGTCTCTGGCCTGTAATGATGTTTCTAGTTCTCTGTTCAATTACGGGCAGGTATTTTTCCTTGATTGCAATTTTACTAAAGAGGCATGAGTGATTACCACCTTCAGGACATTCTTTTGGAAAAGAGAGCAGGCCTCAGTGACTGTAGGGGCAAGGTAGAATTCTTGCCATCTTAAAAGGCTCAGCTTAGTCAGAAAGTCAGTGCAATTAAAGTTACGGAGGTTCCTTTTGTATAAAAAGCTGGAGGTAGATACATGTTTTGGGGAGGCTCTCACACATGCAATGACCCTGTGGTCACTGATGTCATTATAAAACAATCCAATGTGGGAGATTTTGCAGGGTTTGTTTATGAGTATTAGATTGAGGAGGCTGCTATTAGCTGGATTTTTGGTATTTGGACAAGTGTATTCAGGAATGAACTGTGCGAGACCAAAAGTGTCACACAGATCTTTTATAGGTTTTGAACTTGGGTTGTACCAATTGAGATTAAAATCACCAAAGATTATAGTTTCTGTAGTAGATGCATCCATAATGGTACAGAGGTGGGATAGCAGTTCAAGTCCCCTTGTGGGGGGTCTATAACACCCTACAATTAGTGTAGACTCATTTCAGGAGAGAGAAAGCTTTAGCGATAGGCATTCACACTATCTTGGTACTGTGGATGAATCAATTATGGCAACCACAAATTTATGAATGACATAAATTGAACCCCCCCCCCAAGTAGTCTGGTCTGTCTGGAAGATGTTGTAGAATGGCATATTAATTTCTTGGTTTAGAGTGGAACTTCGTAACCAAGTGTCTGCTAGTACTAAAACATCTGGTCTTGTATGGCAGACTCAGGCCTGAATTGTGTCTAACTTTCTGAGTAGGCTACACACATTGACATGTAATATTTTCATGTGTAACCCCCCTGTTACCTGGGGTTACAAGAATCCCAGTTAGACCTAGTGGTAGGCAGGGAAGGCAGCTTGTGAAACTCCAGTTAAATGGATTTCACACTGTCTCACTCTGTTCTCAGTCTCAGCTGAGACTGAGGGATGAGATCATTTTAGAACTGTCACAGCTGCATAAGCCACACTGGACTGTTGCAGTTGAAGGTTAGAGTAGAATGTTGGAGAATTTGAAGTCATTCTGTTGCAGTCTGTAGTAGAGGATGGAGGTGCTCTGATGTAAGCAGGCCCTAAGAGTTCTAAGCTCTGTCAAAGAGCTATTTTTTTTGTAGAGGTGTGTGTTCTCACCTGAAGAGGAACACAAGAAGAGCCCAGTGAAGTGGTAGAGACCGCTTTCAGTGGTTCAGGGCCCCATCCCTGCGGGGATGGGGGGAAGGAATCAGCCTGTTTCCAGGGGCAACACCCCTGGTCCGGCTAGGGAAAAAGAAGCTGCCTGAATTAAGTTCATGCTGAGGCACCAGAAGTTCTAGATGAGATTTCTTTGAAGAGAAAATGCCTGTGGGGCACCTGCAATCAAGAGGTGAGTTCGCTCTGCTAAAAGGCCAATGTGTTTTCACATGAAACAAGATGAACCTAAAGTGACTGTTACTGTGGGGTCAGGAAAAGACAGCCAAGTACAGTTTGGAAGATGTGGGGATTGGACTGCTTAACTCTGTGGGGGGTCTAGAGTAATGGACACAGCCACTTAGTAAGTATGTTCAAGTTCAGCACAAATGGGATGTAAAGACAGTAGATTTAATGTGAATACATTTAAAGAGAATCTACACAGCAAAGTGTTTTCAAGGATGAGGTGTTACAGTCCAGAGAAATGGCCGGGTATGAATTATGGGAGCGAGAGGTGGGAGACCCCCCATCAGTAGTAACCAAATTCACCTCTATGGGTTTGCTTTGGGACACCTGTTGCTTTCTCTCAGGTACTTGGCCAGAGCCTGAGGAAAGTACCCAGACGTGGGATTGATGAGGAAGATTCCCTGATGGAGCCAGAAGTGCTCATAGGTGGTTTAGAGAGCCACCAGTAAATGTTTCCATGCTATATGGAAAGTGTCCAAAGGGCTGGCATGATAGCCAAGCCATGGAAGGAAGGTGGTCCAAGTGGCTGGCATGGGAGCCGAGCCAGGGAAACGCAGAGCAGAGTCCAAGTTTGGACTGTGTGCCCAGTGTGTTTCAGAGCCTGAGGGCTAAATTGAAAGTGAATGTGTTCTGATCTCCATAAATCTGAATTACCAGGAGTGTAGCCCCGTGGGGGTCTGTCTATGCTTTGTTATTCTGTTGGATGTGAATAAAAGCCACACTTTAGAATCCCACTTCTGGTATTGGACATTATAGTTATTGTATCCTGTGTCTGGAGTTACTTGGGTGCCCCATTGCAGAATAGCCAAACCTAGCCAATGTGCCGAGTGACATATTTCTCCCCGAATCCAGCCCACTAGGTAGTGATGTCAAGATGGAAATGGCATACCTGGGTGGGGGTTACACATGCCTTTTAGATGCATTAGGTCAGAGGGTACATTTATATGGAAAGGGGGACAGAATTTAACTCCACGTTCCCTGAACAGAGTAGCAGTATCAATATTAACTTTTTTAATCTGAAGCTAAGGACTTCAACAGATACTGAATGACTCAATTCAGGGGTCGGGGAGGAAGGGGGAAGTTTATGTAGTAGAACGTTCCAAAAATGGGGGAGGGAGACATAAGCTGCCACTGGGGCAGAAAGATATATTGGTTCAGAGGCACTAGATAGTAACCTAACAATATGCTGGGTGATCCATCGGGTTTTGGTATGCTGTGTCCCAGGCGTGCACTTTATCTGAATATGTAGGGGTGGGAAAGTTGATTCGCTTTGTGTAGTACCTGAGTTAATATTTAGAATTTCACTGTAATAAGAGATGCCTATTACTATGAGGCAGTGAATTAAGGCATACACTCAAGGTATTGTCCCAAAGCAGGGTGAGACACTTGCCTGAGAGGCTACAATGTCAGTGCTTAACATTTAATGCCAGATGTTGACACATTCTAAGGAACTTTGGGACCAGCTTTTGGCTCCCTTAAAATATCGCACCAGGTGGTCCAGCCATTACAGGATGCATTACCTGCACCATATGAACATGGTCCCTTATTGACCCTTTAAAATACAGATCATTTGATGGCTCAGTAGCACAGTGGTAGTGCTACCACCTGCTATGCCGGTGACCTGCATTCGGGAACAAGTGTGGGCCACCAGGGGCAAGCTGGGGAATAAGGATTGAGCATCACAAGGACTGCTCTCTCTCAGTGAGTTGGGATGCTGTTTCTGCTACATGACTGCTGACTGGTGGAGACCAGTTAGGAGCACAGTCGGGAACACCAAGAGGGGAAGGATTTCTGTCAGATGCCTGGCACTCCAGGGTGAAAAAAAATGGAGGCAGAAATAAATTGCTGACCATCCAAGCTGGCACCCCCTCACCCCTCGAAGAATCTTGCACAACTAACACAGCTGGCAACCCACCTTAGATGGTCCTGGGCAAGTGGATAACCTGTATGTCTGTGAGAAGGTCTAGCTTTTGGGAAAAAACATTCGGACCATTGACCTGCTCAACCGCTGTGGAACATGACTGATCCTGACTCTTACCATACACAGCAGTCCTGTTGTGATTATCAGATGTATGCTACTGAATTATCTGCCCCCCTGGCAATTTACTTTCAGTCAAACTTTACCAAGGTTATCCTGTTTACTTACGTTTTTCAGGAGGTGAACTCCTATGCTTCACTGCTACTGCTAAACTAGTGTAGGAGTGGGTTCACAAGAGACTCCCTGTAATCTCCTTTGAGGCCCACCACTATTCCTGACTACTGGATTGTGCCTGTCTGTTGGGGGGTTTAGCTGGTATGCCCCCTGTTGAGGCATGATTACTGTGATCTCCTCCATGCTGGTGTGGAAGAGGTCTTTCACTTCCTCTGGAGGGGTGAGGGGAAGCAGTGCCTCCCTCAGGCCTGCTTCTCTACTTCTTTTCATATGGTATTCTCAAAAGGTATCAAACTCCCAGGGCTTTCTTGCTAGAAGCTGCAAGGTCCAGCTGACCTCCTCCCTATATAGGCAGGGGAGAGAGGGTGAATTCATGAATATTCATGTCCTGGCCTCTAATGGCAAGCCAGTAAACACAGAGCACAAACATCCAGACACTCAGCTCCCAGCTGTGGACAGGCTGGAAACAGCTCCAAGGGAACAAGTTAACTCATTAGGTAATTTTTTTAATAATCCACCTCAAACATGGGAGTGAGAGGCTTGTTACAGCAGTCTACTGGGCCAACTGGGTGTTCATTAGTTTTTTTATATTGCTTTTTAAACATGTATTACATAATCTTTTCCCCAAATTTTCTTGATCATTAGTGAGTCTACCAAGCACTTGCACAGCTATCTTGCTGCATCCCTCCCCAGACTGTAAATGAGCCTAGGGCTGCTGATATGATGATGAGAGACAGGAACAATTGAAGTCACATGATTCAGTTTGTCTCGCTTGGCCAAGTCTTGTAAGTCCCCTTTTGCAGCTTACAGCCCATGATGGTTTACACATTGGAAATGGGGCACACTAAAGTTTGTTGATTACCCCCAGAGGTCTGTGGATGTTCTCACTCCTATAAATGCTTAGGGTTTAACTGTTTTGAGTTTTGGGAGGACTAAACCTTCAGTCCTATTGTGTGTTGGTGTATGTTGTATTATGATGGGATTGCAGGTCTCAGGACAGAATAAGTTGCAGAATTAGGGGAGTTAGTTAAGAAGAACTTGTGCTCAGGATAAAGCAGGATAGAAGTGTGATGCTTCGCCAGCCAGTTATGATTATTGTATGCTATTTGTAATATAAAAATATAGTATGTGATTGTCTCATATAAGACAGCCTGTGCTCCATGGGGTGCCCCCGCCCAAGTTTCAGTGAAAACTACAGGATGTATTATTGACCAGGAGATCTATGTAATATAATTAACTTCCTTGATACATTGCATTTTATGGCTGTTTTATGACCTATTGCTGCTCTGAAGCTGGGAAACTAAAATATACATTTTATGACTTCAGAAACAGGACATCATTAAGTTGATTCCTGCCAGATATCTTGCACCTAGGTGAGGGATTTCAGGGTTGTAAATATTCAAATGAACTGGCTGATCAAAGGCTCATCATTTGGGAAATGAGTTTTTGCTGATGTCACATTATTTAATATATCTTCTTACAAGAAATCATTTTTTTTATTTTATATTCTAAAAGGAGGAGCTAGATGATTTCCATGGGGGTGGTGAGATGGAGTTGAAATGTATCCTTGTAACTGGGGTATAGGACATATCATTTTGGGACTCAAGAAAGAGATCTCTGATCTAACTATAAGCACTACAGAGGTGATACATTAGACAGAAAAAAGTCTAAGTGTATTGTGGTAGGAGTTTTTGTTTTGTAATCTTCCCTTGTTCTTTTTATGATTGTGAGCTCTTTGATATATTGTTCTGTGTATACATTTTTTATATTTTTATCATCTTTTAGTAAAATCTTTATTTGAAAGATACTGCCTAGGGTGTGCCTCAGTTCTTTTTGCATGTGACATATAGAGGGTTAAGACTGACAAAAACTGTTCAAAAGCTTGATGGTGTTACTAAACTGGGAAAAATTAAGAATATGCCTAAGGTCTTTTATAGAGTTTTAAGGGTTTATTTTGGAAGCCTGGCTTGGTGCCCCTGGTGAAAGATCACACCGCAATCCCCCAAAGAGGATACATATCTGAGCCTGTACATTGGGTAGGCTAGCATAAGGTTCACAGTTTGAATCCCCCCCCAGAACTTGAGACTAAAGGTGATTTGGACCCAAAAGCAGACAGGAGGGTTACCCTGTCTGTTACCTGTTCACACTATTACAATCGGAGGTTGGCACTGTGGGAACAGAGAGCCTGACCTGCTGAGTGTGTTTGTGACAGATTTGGTTAGTAGCAGTGTGAAAAAATTGGTAACACAAGCTTTAACTGTTCAGTGTGTCAGCTTAATACTGTACAGCTCACCTGTAAAATAAGGCAGTGATTTATTTTTAAAAAGGAAACAGAACTATATAATTTTGCCTACAGTCAAGTTCCTACCTGTTTTATTTTTTTCTAAAGTGCAAGTTAGAGTAGCCATAGTTAGGGAAGAAGATGGCTTTCTACTACAGTGGGTACACTGCCGACTACTTGAGGCAGTTGTGCCAGGACAGAGGAGTCCTGCACAAGGTGAGAGCCACCAAGCAGAACCTTGTGGATGCCCTGATGGCAGCAGATGCCCAGATCATCGAGTCACAGGCTGTGACTGTAAAGGACCAAACCATGGGCATGGAGGAGCCAGTGGCCAGTGCAGTGTCCAGATCCAGTGAGGAGGGTAGCAGGGCCAGTGCCAGTGAAGGGCCACAGCAGCAGGGGAAGGTCACCAGCATTCTGGAGCCAGACGCAATCAAGCTGCAGACTGAGTTGTGCAGAATGGAGCTGGAGTTCCAGAGAGAAGAGAAGAGAGAGCAGCGAGCTACAGAGGAGAAGAGGGAGCGAGAACAGCGAGAGGCAGACCGTGAGGAGCGTGAGCGCCCAGAGGTGACATGAACTAGAGAAGCTACGACTCCAACCACAAGCACCAGAGCAGGTAAGTGGCTTGGTTTTAACTGGAACTACAGGACTGGGTTGCAAATTAAATTCCAAATTGATAGCTGAATTTAAAGAAGGGGAGGATATGGATGCCTTTTTAAATTCCTTTAAAAAAGTTTGTATTCACTCAAATATTCCTAGAGGGTCCTGGAGCTTCCTGCTATCCCTGCTACTTACCGGGGGAAAACTTGGGATGCATTGGGTCAAATGGACAATGAGGACAGTAACGATTATAGCAAACTTAAAGCTGTACTTTTAAAAAAGTTTGATTTAACTGCAGAAGCATACAGAGCTAAATTCCGTAAGCTCAGGAGAAGCCCTGATATGAGCTACAAGGATCTAGCCATGAAACAATGCCAGTTTTTAAAACGTTGATGGGAAGGAATTGAAGCAAACTCTATAGATAAAATTGAAAATGCTATTTTGTTAGAACAGGTTTTTGGGACATGCCCAGCAGAGCTGAAAACCTGGCTGGAGGACAGAGATCCCAAAACAGTGCAAGAGGCTGCTGAACTCTCAGACCACTATGCCAAGAGCAGACCTGCTTTGGGAGCGAATGGAGCAGGTGTGGCAGTGCAGAAAGGGAAAAGCACACTTTCAGGGCAGCTAAAACCCTCACTGCCTCCACCAAAACCAGTTAGCCCCAGGTTTCAAAGAAAGGATTTCTCTGAGAAAAGAAATGAATGTTGGGTTTGAAAAGAAACTGGGCATATTGCCAGACAGTGTCCCAAAAGGATGAGCAATATGCCGAATGGGGCTAAGAAAGAAGTGGGTTGTTTATGCGTCCCTGGAAGCATGCCTGTGAACATACATGAGGGAACACATGCACCCAGTCACAGTGAATGGTGTACAGACACAAGGGTTAAGGGACACAGGGGCATCCCTGACATTGGTAAAAGGGGATCTGGTAGAGCCTGGTCAGATTATGCCCAATAAATTTGTAACTGTACAAGGGTTCACTGGTGAGGAAACCACATTGCCACTTGCTAGTGTTCTCCTAGACTGGGGTGAAACTGGGGGAACTGTGCAACAGGTGGCTGTATCCAAAACGTTAGCAGTTGATGTCATCCTTGTCAATAATCTCAAACAGGGGATGGTGTGTGCAGTTACCCATAGCCAAGTTGGGACGGGGAAATTGTAGTTCCCCAGACCCCAAAGAGGCCATTGTGGAAACCACTGGGAGGCTGATTCCTCAGCCTATGTCTCCTCATATGAAGAATAATGAAAAGGGGGTAGAAATTCCCCCAGTGGCAGTTAACCAAACAGCTACGGAGGGTTACTCTGAAGAAGGAGGGGTGACCCATTGTCAGAGGGTTAGGGATAACAGTGATCCTGAGAGCCCTGATGCTAGTTCTAGGGACCCTAGTTTAGAGACTGAAGGGGACCTGTCCCATGCCATTGGAATATGTAAGGAGTTTGCAGCTGCTCAGAAAAGTGACCCTAATCTAGAGAAGCTGAGAGCTTGGCCAGACTCTGATGATCACAGGGTGGGATGGCAAACATAAGGTTTATTGGGAAAATGGACTGATGTATACTGAGGCTGTAAAGACAGAGGGAGGGGTGATAGGCAGGCAGCTTGTCATTCCCCAGGGGTACCATGAGCAGTTGCTCAAGATTGCACACGATATTCCCTTGTCTGGTCATTTGGGAATTGCACGCACGATGCAGCTGTTGGCCCAGAATTTCTATTGGCCAAACTTCACCCAGCAGGTGAAGGTGTATTGCAGGTCTTGTCACTGGTGCCAAAAAATAGGGAAGGCAAGAAAACCCAAGCTACCCTAACTCCATCGCCCATAGTGGAGGAGCCTTTCCAGAGGGTGGGAATGGATATTGTGGGGCCTTTAAATACCTCCAGCACAGTATAGCGGAAATCAGTTCAGAACGAAGAGGACGACAAATTTCTTGGTTTGGAATGCCAGAAATGATGATTAATGGAGGTGATAGCCCATCAGGAAGCCTTGTTAGCTAAGCAAATTGTTCCTAAGGCTTTGCACCAACCGGTGTATGTTCCTCATACTTTAACTTGGGTGGAGGAAGCCATCTTGGAAGATGAACAGCTTCAAAATCAACAACTAATGGTTTTACACAATGGATTTCCTCATATTAGCCCAAATTATTCTACCGTGGTGACTTCTAACGAGCAGACTTTGCTGCTGACAAGCACTGACACTCAGCTGATTTCGACTGCTGACGTGGCAGCATCAAAGGTTTTGGATGTTGTGTCAGCTTGTAATGCCCCACACCAGGATTTGGATTCTCTGACCATGCACCTAGTCTCTGATCCTCCTGCACCTTCAGATAACACTGAGAAATAGTCTGTAGACACAGCGTTGTCTGCTGCAGGTTGGGAGAAATCTGTGGACGGTAAGAAATGGGTTGTGGGTACATCCCCAATCCGAATTCCTCTAGTTGCACAAAAGAAAACTAACAATTTTGTAGGCACTCCATCCCCATTACAATTAGTCAGACTTAACTCTAGTGCAACGCCCAGTTCTACATTTGCCTGAGCATACTGAACAATCTGTACCTGATGCTCCCCTGAATAAAAAGCCTGACAAGCCTCATAAATCTTTTGTCTCCTTGATTCATCTGCCTGTGGTCCCTGCCAAATGCCACAATGCAGTTCGTTTATTATATAAAGGAGGTTTAGACTGTGTTCCTGACTGGGTATATGTGGGGAAAACATTGTTAAAGGATTCCTTACTTTTTTTGCAGCTGAAATCTATGCTCTCATACATGTGCTGGGTGAGCACACATTCGATATTAGTTTTAAGGCATCAAGCAGTTTGGAACGTTTTTGGAGGAAATACAGTGATCTCAGGAACACTCCTCTTTGGGCCCCGTTTGAGGCTATTCCTCTCACTAAACCAGCGGTCAAGTTTGTAACTGTTTTATTCCAGAATGAGGGAGTTAGTTATGATGGATTTGACCTATTGGATGAAGCAGCAATGTACCATTCGGGAGTGTCCTACGGTTATTTTTGATAGTGAACAGTATTGGGCTGGGGGGTGAAAATATAAAGTTATGCTTCCATCAATTTGTTTCGGCCACCAGCATTTGCCAAATTCCTTTTTTGGGGGCTGAGATAGAGGGGCCTTTTTTTATGGAGGCCAGCCCAAGGCCTGCTATAAATGTGGATCTGAGGGCCACATGAGTAGTGTGTGCGATAAAGTGCATTGTTCTCTTTGTAATGAAGCTCAGAGACAAGGCACGGGGCATGTTGAAATGCTCAGGTGTTCACGCTGATTGGCTATTATACAGGGCCCTGAGGAATTGCTGTAAGAAAAAGCTAAAACATGCTAAAAGGGATTACATTAGATGACTCCAAACCTCAAACCTGGCAAACCCAAAAAAGTTCTGGTCTCAAATAAATTGCCTCCTGAAGGGGCACTCAGCTGAAGCCCCCCAGAGCATCACAGTCAAAGGCAACCTGATGTCAGATCTGGAAGAGTTAGCAAATGTATTCAACAGCTTCTTCAAAGACCTGGATAGATACATTGACCCCACATCTGGCAACATTAACTTCTCTCCCTCTGACACTCACACCGGTCCCAACTTCCACTTCCACCTGGTTACATGGAAGGAAGTCCTCGCTCTGCTAAATGCCATCAAACTGAACGGCGCTCCTGGGTTCAACAATCTGGAGTCTAAGTTCCTGAAAATGGCTGCCCCAATTATCACAGCTCCACTCAGGAACCTGTTTAACAAATCCCTCCTTCTTGGGCAATTTCCCACTAAATGGAAAATGGGCACTGTACATAAAGGTGGTGTCAAGGACCAAATTGAAAACTATAGACCTATATCCATACTCAGTGTGCTTGCGAAAACACTGGAGAAACTTGTGCATAGACAGATCCTTGACTATATTGAAACCCATAATCTACTTACAGAGGTGCAGCATGGATTCAGGAAAAACCACGGCACAGACACTGCCCTTGTCAAGTTCACCTCGGATGTACTTGGGGCCATGGATCAAGGTCTAGCCACTGGAGCCCTATTCCTGGATCTAACGAAAGCCTTAGACTTGGTGAACCATGAACTCCTTGTTACCTGCCTCCAGAACCTTTGACTGGACTCACTTGCCTCCTCCTGGTTTCAACACTACCTCTGTGGAAGAAAGCAGCTGGTAAAATGGAAGGGTACGACCTCCATAATTAGGCCAATGCACCAAGGAGTCCCCCAAGGATCAATCCTTGGACCTTTGCTATTTACTATCTTCATCAATGGCATGCCAAAGCATTGTGGAGGGGACAACATCCAATTGTATGCAGATGATGCTATTATCGACAGGAGTTCAAAAGACTTAAATCAACTCAACCAGAACCTCAATATGGACTTCAGAGTGTTGTAAAAGTGACTAGTGGATAAGAAACTTGTCCTCAACCTCAATAAATCCAAGGTGATGCTTTTCGGTCCCAAACGCCTGGGAGCCGATAGACCAAACCTCCTACAGATCTCATTGTCCAATGGGAATGCACTTGAACTCTGTGCATCCACAAAATATCTTGGAGTACACAAGGATCAGGAGCTAACCCTAAGCCCACACATTGAGGCAACCACCAAGATCCTCCAACAAAGTATTGGCCTCATATACAGACTTGGCAGATTCCTCTCCAGTGAAGCTTGCATGGCAATCACCACAGGTACCATCCTTCCAGTGCTTCTCTATGGTGCTCCCCTATTGAAACCTCTCCGGGGCCCTGAACTCAACAAACTCAGAGTCCTTTATCACAAAATTGCCCACTTTTCAGCTGCTGCTCATCTCCGAGAAAACCACTGCAATGTTCTTACCTCACTGAGCTGGCCATCACTCAAGGCCAGGCTTGCATATCCTACACTCTGACTGACTTTCAAAACAGCCAAACTATCAGCATCCCTAGCCTAAATGGACTTCTCCTATTCAAGACAGCTAAATGTGACCTGAGGTCTGCTGCCCACCCCATCCTGGATGTCCCTAGGACAAGATCCCGAGCTGGATACAGGTCCTTTGCCATCTCCGCCCCAGCACTCTGGAACAGCCTACCATCAGCAATGACAAACTGCTCTACTCGGTATGCATTTAAAAATGCCCTAAAATCTCACTTACTGGTAGTAAATCGGTGCTGTTGCACTTGAAATGTTGGTGCCCTTATATTTACTGTGTACCCTTCATGCACTCTGGGGCCTCCCTCCCATGCCAGGCCACCCACACATTCAGTGCCCAACTAAAGCACACCTATTGCCGAGTTGGTGTTCCCCAGCAACCCCCCCAATTCCTGAGTTTTGACATGTTTCTATTTACCTTTATATTGAGTAGTGGCAGTTCACCTGTACACCTACTCTGTATACCTGACTACCTCTACTGCTACCTATTTTTATGATGTCTACTGTATGTTCCTTATGTGTGAATCAATGTGATTGATTTCCCTACCTTTGTCTCCTGTATGCAAATGTGCCTTTCATCTGTAATTAATTCTGGGTCACTCCTGAAAAGGGGACTCTGTTGTCTCAGTGGGCTCACCAGGTCAACAAATTTCAATAAATAAATAAAATAAAGTAATGAATTGGGCTATGTCAGAGTGCACTGTTTAAATGACTTAGTTTGTAGTCTGTGTGACGAAAAATTCCATTCTTATCAGAGCTGCTCTTGGGCAGTGCATAATACTAATCCTGGAGCAGATAGTGAAGAACAAAGGCTTTTAATTGCTGTTGCTCAGAGAGAGCAGACAGGGCCAGTATGCCCCCACCCCACCCACCCCCGATAGTCCCATGAAGCTCCATCTGAGGAACATCACACAGATTGTCTGGTAGATGTACCTCCTCCCCCTATGGATCAGCCCCAGTCAGAAGTCAGTAATGTGGAGATTGTGGCCTCTCCAGTAGAGATTGTTGAAGACATTATGGCCTCCCCTTGCCCAACAAGACAAGGGAAGGTACATTGGCTCGCAAGAGACCAGAAAAGACCATCCCAGCATCCAAATTGGCAAAAACACAGTCTGTCCCTCTCCGGAATAAATATCAAAGTCTCCCTAATGAGGATAGTGATTCTGAAGTACTTTCAGACTCTTCCTCCATGATCTCTCTAGGAGAGATAACCGTAGGCAGAGAAGAACCCCCTACAAAGCAGCAGATTGTGAATCAGGGGAAGAAACAAAAACCACATGTTAAATATAAAACTAGATTGGGAACCAGGAATAGGGTTAGGAAGAAATGAATGTTCTCTTAAAAATTTGTTTTTTAGCCTTCTTTTCCCTTTTAATGTCTCTCTTTTTACACTAGATAAATGTCAATAGTATCAAAAGTTTGAGGAAAAGAGATGTGATATTTTCCGCTTTGCTTCTCCAGCAGTCAGGTATTTATTTTTTACAGGACACCAGACTGCATACATTATTGGATGTTCAGAAAGCTACAGCTGCTTGGTATGTAGGACCATCATATTGGTCAATAGGTATGGACCAGTGTTCAGATGTGGGGATCTTGTTTTATAGCCTTGACTTTACATGTATTAAGCTTTTGGATCTGATACCTGGGAAGATCATTATTGCTGGATATTTGTTATCAAGGGACATTGTTTTGTCTCATTAATATACTGTATAGCAGTTAATATTAGCACCTGATATATTTAGTGCGGCTACTCCAGTTGTACATATTAGCGCCTGATATATTTAGCGCTCAGTGCTTACTGCTGGAGTACAGTTAGCATGGCAGATTATATTAGTGGTCTGTTTATATTAGCGGTTCTTTGCTTTCAGCTAATATAGCTAATATAAACAGAAAGCTAATATAATCTGCTATATAGTATATGCAATGCAGTCAAAGGCTGACAAGGTTTCTCTTTTTAAACTGATACAGCCATATTTACATACAGCACATGCAGTTATTTGGGGGGGGGTTAATTGTGGCTTAGATAAAAGGGATAAGGGGTTGCACACTAAAACATTAAAAACTTTTTGTGATTCAAACTATTTGAATGAAATATTACGAAAGGCGGATCTAATTGATGCCATGTTTTTTTTTACCTTTGCACAGTGGTTCCAACTTTTCAGAAAGGCCCCCTGTCTACTAAGATAGATTTTTTCTTTATATCACAACATCTGCATATTTCAAAAGCTGAGGTTAGGGCTGTCGAATTTTCAGATCACTCTTTGCTTTTTCTGAGCTTAGAAACAGGGGTTAAGATAGGATGAGGACTGTGGAAATGTAATTCCTCTTTGATGCAAAGGGAGCACTGTTGTGCACAAGTTCAGTATTTTCTGTCTGCACAAAAGACAATATTTTTTCTGTATGATTCGCCGGTTCAGTGGTGGGAGGATCTGACGTGAGAGCTAATAGTCTTACTGAAAGTGTTAAGTAAGAAAGATAGAGATATACAATATTTACAAAATTGGCCTCAGCCTGTCTATGTGCCATATAGACCCTAGTAGCGTCTCTCTCTCCCCCAGTCGAATGATTTGGGGGTGACACTCTTGCGCGTTGTTGCTATAGTTTGCTGTTTAATTTTGCTGTTAATTTGCACTAGGCACTTTTCACACTTTTTCTGCCCCCACGCTTTGAGGGGGGACTCTGTCATACCTTTACCTTTTCCCCTGGGCTCTCTTGACACTATCTGTATTTTGATATTTTGATGTTATACCACATTTTAGATGTTATTTAGATGTTTTCTACATATTACTTCTGGTATGAATCTTGCTGCTATCTTCCTACTTAACTGTTTATGCCTGATGTCCCATATGCTGTATCACCTACTTGTTTATGCCAGATGCTCCTGTATGTTACCTTGACTTTGTCTGATGCATTGTATGTACCCTATAATCCTCCAGGGTCACACCTGAAAATAGGCACTTGCTGTCTAATGTGCTTACCTGGTAAACAAAAGCAAATAAATAAATAAATATTTACGGCATAGAAAACAGTTACAAACTTTCATTTCATTGTCACATACTTCAGTACACAATTGACAAACCTTGATTTCACACCTGAAAGGAGAAATGTTTCAATTTCATCAGAAAAAGGCAGCTGTTTTAAATTTTCAGCAAAAGTTTGGCTTAAAGGGAGCTCTTTACACTATCTGCCCATATCACACCTGTAAGCAGTGGGTACAGCAAAAACAAATGGATAGTCTACAGGATCATTTAGGGCGGGTTTATGATGCACCTAGTAAAATTATGGAAATTGTGTCTACATACACAACATCTTTTTTTTCAGACAAGGTAATAGATCCAGAGCAGGTGCGACACTTTTTGTGAGGTATAGAGATTCCAGGATATCCTGTAACACTGGCTCAAGAAATGCTGGTTGAGATTAATTTGACAGAGGTTGTGGCGGCTGTCAGATCTTTGCCGCTTAATAAATCTCCAGGCAAATATGGCCTAACCACTGAAATCTATAAAATTATTATTGACATTTTAGCTTAAGAGTTGGCTCAAGTTTTCACGCATATGCTTCAGACTGCATTACCCTTTGACATGGTACAGGGTTCATTAGTATATATACATAAAGCAGGAGACAGACATTTATTAGCTAACTGGAGACCTATTTGTCTGTTAAATACTGATTTTAAGCTTCTGACCAAAATATTGAATGTTGCTACGAGTAGAAGATTATGTGATTAACCCTGGTCAGGCATGCTCAGTTAAGCAGTCTAATATTTTAGAGCATTAACTTTTACTTAGCGAGATTATTACTAGAAGTAATAAGAATGAGGTAATGGGTTTCTTGTGCTCCTTGGATCAGAGTAAGCCTTTTGACTCCATCAGCCATGTCTATATGTGGGAAGTGTTGAAATTTTATAATATTCCACAGCAATTTATTCAGTGGATTCAACTATTATATAAATCAGCTACAGTAATCCATTAATTAATGGGCATGTTGGGCCTTTAATTTCTATAAAAAGAGGGGTCAGACAAGGCTGCCACCTCAGCCCGCTCTTATATGTGTTTTGTATTGACCCCTTGTTATGGAAAATTAATGCTCATACAGGTATCAGGTCCTTGCAGTTGGGACACTGCAGAGTCCTGGTAAATGTCTCTCCTATGCAGATGACTTATATCTTCTCTTGCCAGATGAATCTTCCATTGCGACAGCATTGGATATAAGAACTAGTTATTCTACGTTATCAGTAGAAAGTCTGAATAAATCTAAGTGTCAAGGTATCCAGTTGGGGATGCATCAGCAGGAGGTCACCGTGACATTGGGAATTCCTATTTTTCAACAACCGATAAAAATTTTAGGTTTATTATGGGGAAGGGGAGATTTGGATGTGTTAAATTGGACCCCGAAGATAGAACTAGGGAATGTGATGGTGTCTAAATGGGATGCTTGGAAACTTGATAAACAGAAGTGTGTGGTGATAATTAAGATGAAACTGTTGCCACAGTTTCTTTATGTTAGTAAGGTTTATCCACCCCAAAGAAATTGGAAGCTAGCCTGCTAAGCCTGTTTTTTTTGAGCAGTCTGGGGAAGCAGGCTCAATCCTATAAAGAGGAATATCACATATTTATTGATTAACCCTTTGGTATTTTTTTATTGTATTTTTTTATGTAAATATTAGACCTCTGTTAATTAATCAGGACAATGTTTGGGTCTCTAATTTATACGCTACAGTCCAGTATTGGTTTAGATGTTGGGAGGGATCTAGGGCACTTAAAGTGAAACAAGGTCCCACCCTTCCTGTCTTTTATAGAGAAATATTTCTTTAAATTAAGAACATGGTGGGTTTCTAGTCACATGTTGATTGGCAATACTAGAAAACAGTTGTATAAACATATCATTGACATGACTTTTACAGAGCCAGTGAATTTTCCTTTCTGGCCACTGCACTTGCAAAACACCCAATTGGCTTTGTTAACTGAAGCTAGGGTTCCACGGAAAATGTGGGACTTCCATTGGCTTAGTTGCCACAGTAAGATAAATGTAAAAGGGAATTGAAAACCAAGCAGCTTGCAGAAAGATATTGTATATGGCAAGACTGTGTGCAAAAAGAGGAGACTATTGAACATTTATTTTTTGTTTGTACTTTTATTCACACATTTTGGCATACTTTAGGGAATTATTGGTCTGTACCTATTTTTTCTACAATAACGTGTGAGGAACTTATGTATGGCATTTACCATAAGGGTTGGCAAAATTTCCATAGGAGCACATTGAATGTAATCTGTCTGGTAATTAAATGGTACATCTAGACAGCCAGATGTGGGTTTATGTTACAGCAAAAAGATACACAGATTGATGTCATTATCATGAATATCACTAGAGAATTATGTGATATCTTCCAGGGAGAATGTGATACCTTATCCAGACAAGTTTTGGAGGCACATTGGAGGAATATGCCTTGGATAACCACTTCTGATTTTCCTGTTACATGAATGTATTTATGCTGGTTATTTGTATTTTTTCCTTTTTTTCCACTAATTTGTTTTTATTCTATGCTGAAGTAAGCTCCTCTTGGTTTGTTTAAATTTATCATTTGTATGTTTTTTGTCTGATTTATTCTTTTCAATAAGTTCCCCTATTCTTTGGTAGGGGGTGCCACAACTTCCTCTGGCCCAAGATGGAGGATCCAGAGGCTGCTGGAGAGGAGAATGTGCAGCAGCAGACTGGGGAAGCTCTCTCTCTACCTCAGCTAATGGCTAACTGGAAAATCAGGCTAGTGAACAAATGGATAATCCTTCTTAATCTATGGACTATACAGAAAGTGAGGAATGACTTGTGTCTGAATCTGAGCTAACTAATATGGATACTGATCAAGCTGACGCTTTACTGGAAAAAAATATCAAGGAGAAAAGACAGTGACTTGTAGAAGAAATGGAAAGAAAGGAGGAAATTTATTGAAGAAAAAAAATCAGATCTCAACAAAAAAGAGGCTAAATGGAGGAAACTGGATTGCCGAACTGGCACTAAAGAAAAACTGTGGGCCACTGTTTCAAGGGCTGAGAGTATCATCAAGGGCCCACAAACAGCCCAAGAAAGGATGAAAGAGGCTTTCAGTGCACATTCAATGGGTGATTCCGGACCAGAATGATCATCAGAGAATGCTCTCTTAAATGCTGGCTGGATGCATGATGCAGCTGGAATGTGGGTGCCTGACCCACAATTTGATGTTAATAGCAGCAACACACAGCTGGATGCTGTGAACTTGGAAGAGCCGCCTAATGTGCAGACAGCAGATGCAAGCCACACAGAGATAGAAGAAAATGATCAGGTGAGTGTTGTAAATAATGCTAATGCTGGGAGAACTGATGAAGCATTAACACAAAAAGCAGACTTACCTTTTACTCCTTTTGTTTTCACTGCCATGAACAAAATGGTGGCTGGGAGTCATATAATAAATCTAGATGCATAGCACCCCTTGTGGTCGACACCCCGATGGTGAAACACAGAAAAAGACCATTACGGCGACATATTTGCGGTAATGGTCCTTTTTCTGTGTTTCGCCTTTTCCCCAGTGTTCTTGCTCTCTTCCCCGACCAACTCCGACCTGAGTTGGTATCCTAGAGTCTGAGGTGTAAAGGGCCAGCCCCCACAGAAAACAATGATAGAAGTGGTGGCACAACATATGCATCAGACAGTCATTGCCATGGGGAGGTCGCATTCTCGGCCGACAAGATATCTTGGTGCTTCCATCTAGATGTAGGGGTAGAAAAGGTGATGGGAAATATTCCCACTAAAGCTAATGCAGAATCCACTTCAGGGACAGAAATGAGTTCTGCAGTACAAAAAAACAGATTTATTAACAGACTCAGGGGCACTGGGATAGCAGTATACTACAAAATGTGTTGAAAATAATACAGCTCAGCAAGAGCCCCAAAGTTACCAGGATGCACCACCCCCTTCCCCAATAGACAGTATGAACAACCAAGATGCATGAAGAAATATTGAAATGGAGAATACAGAGGATCAAGAACAGTTCCACAGTGCTGTGGATTCTAGAGAGGATGAACAACAGGACTCCTTTGAAGAGCCCCGGCCCAAGAGCCCCCGACCCCCCATGCTCTGCTGACCTGTTTGATAGAACTACCCCAAAGCCCAGAAGAAATGCAATAAGATTAAGATACAGAGGTGGTCTGGATACTTAGCTTGACAGAGAATAGGTTGGAAAGCACCTAATTAAGGAGTCTTTATGTTTTTGATGATGTGATGTACATGCACTCGTTCATATTTCTGGAGAAAAAAATTTCGATATAAGTTTTAACACTCCACAAGGTCTGGAGTGGTTCTGGTTTCAATATAATTAGGTTACATTTTCACCTTCATGGACACCTTTTATGGTAATTCCTCTTACTAAACCCTTAATCAAATGTGTTACAGTTATGTTCTGGAATGAGGGGTGAGGGTTGGAGATATACATCACTAGCTGCAATCTAAGTGTGATGTACTGGAGGCCCCAGAACCAATAATCGACTCTGAATACTTCTGGACTGGGGGATGGCACTTTTGTGTCAAACTAAGGTAAAATGAATCAGGAATACAGCATATCCATAACAGTTTTTTCTTAGGGAAGGACGGGGGGGGTGCTTCCATGCAGAGCAGCCTAAAGCATGCCACAAATGTGGGGACTGCACTCATTTTGCAAGTACTTGAGACAAACTGAGATGTATTTTATGCAGAGAATATAATCACATAAATACTGCTTGCCAGAATGTTGCAAAATGTCATCTTTGTGACGCTACCTTTGGGCAGGCAAGGACTCAGGTGTTATTAAATAATTTTTTTAGCAAAATGGGCAGACGATCCTCTTAAACTGATTCTTACTCTACAAGTCCCAGATGTATTTAAGCCATCCATAAAGAAAATGAATATCTGGAAAATCAAGAATTCTTATATTGTTTCCCTAAACAGGAAACAATTATATGATAAAATATTGAATACAATAGGTCCTTTGTCCCCTGAGTTTAAAGTTTGCACCCCCAAGCAAAACCAAGTTAGCACTCAAACAGTTAAATAATAATATAACTTCACAACGTATGTGGGATAACTTATGGTTTTGTATCTATGGAAGGATACATGTTAGAGGCAATTGGAAACACAAGGCGATAGAAGAAAGGACATGTCCATATTATGAGTGTTAAGCTCCAGAGGAAATCATGTCCTATTTTATATTTGAATGTACCTATAAAGTGAATTTATGGGAATGTCCATCAAGAAGGTGGCATTTGCCATGGCTCACGTGCCTTATGTACAACCAGGTGGTATTAGGTGACTATCTGCGGCAGTTGCAAGGTTAGGAGGAGAGCACTTTAGAAGTAGTTTTTGCAGTATTAAAATGTTATCTCTGGCAAGCTAGAAGCAAATATGTTTTACAGCAACACAGAATGCCATATATAAATGTATGAAAACTAAGCAAAAGTGCATGTATATAAGTCTTCAGACAGAATTTATCCAGACGTTCTAAAACAAAGGTTAAGAAAATGTGGAAAGGTCTACATCTGATCATCTTGCCAGTATGGAACAGTGCTGGATTATATGCTTAAATGAGTGTGAGAGGGTTGGCAGCAGTATGAATTATTTTTTGGTTCATAAGGATCTATCATACATAAATTAAAATAGTAACCAATTATGTTACATGAAGGTAATTTAAGCATGGGATGGGTGGATGAACCTTTTTCTCCCTTGGGTTTTATTTACTTTTTTCTTTATATTTTTCTTTTATGTGCAAGGAGGAGTTATGGCCTTGAAAAATATTAGACTTCACTATTGTTTTGATTCAAAATTAATGAGGACTTACGAAGTGTAATCTGGTCTGTTATGTCCTACCTCTCTGCACACTAGAGGTAGAGTGCTGACTTTATTTTCTATTTTACACATTTGTTTTACCAATAAATTGAGGTAACTGAGCTACAAAGGCTTTTTATTGGGGTCTTCTTTGTCTTCCTGATTGCCTCTCTAACTCCCGTTGTAAACCACAGAGGCTTTCCTTCCCCTTTTGCATTTGCTAATTTTCCAGATGCATTGGTCCATGGCTTTTAGGATTCCTCCCTTTATTACCCCCCACAGTTGCTCTACCTCCTCTAGGTGGTGGATCTATTCCATTTCCCTCTTCCGGATGCTCCTCATCCTCCCAAAGTTTGCCCTACTGAAGTTGAGTATCTTGGTGGATGGCTTGTCCAATTTTGGCCCTGCCCAGTGGAAAACCTACCATTTGGTGGTCACTGCCTCCTGAGTTTTCCCCAACCTCCACCTTCCCCACACTGTCCCAGTTGGTTGATACAACATCAAGTGTTGCCACCCAGTATGTTCTGTTATCAGCTGCTTTAGGAGTGCATCCTGCATGATTTCTAGCAAGTTCCTGCTTCTTTCTGATGTGGCCGATGGTGTTTGTCAATCCACATCAGGCAGGTTTAGATCCCCAACTACTAGGATCTCCCCCTTTTTGGCTTTCTCCTGCATGGCTCTGGCCATCTCCATATCCACTTGCTCACTCTGGTGAGGTGGCCTATACACCACCCCTACCCTTATTGCCCCCCTTTCTGCCCCAGGTAACCCAAAGGATCTCAGCAGATTCCCATTCCTCTGTAACTTCCTCTCCTGCTATCCCTTCCCTCACGAGAAGGGCTACCCCCCTCTCTTTTTCCCCTGCCTGTCTCTCCTAAAAAGACTGTACCCTTGTAGCTCCATCTCCCAGCTATGACACTCTGTCCACCGCATTTCTGTCATTGCGATTAAGTCCGGGTCTTTGACTCCCACCATTGCCTCTAAGTCTGCCATCATATTTCCTAGGCTCCTGACATTTGATAGTATCCCTTTCCACCCCTCTCTGACCTTATGGTCCCCTTTTCTCCTGTCGCCCATTGTTTCTCTCCTCGGGAGAGTGTAGGCTGGGTTTACTTTGCTATTTTGAGAATCTCCTTTTCCCCTAGTAACATACTTCCCCCAGCTAGTTTAAATTTATGTCTATCCCCAGCCTCTGATCAATGTACCCCTGCAACTTTGCTCTTAATAGACTAGCCCCTGCATTACTTATGTGTAACCCGTCCCTTGCGTACAGGTGTTCATCCACCCATGTATCCCCCCAATCACCCAGACATGTGAAACCTTCCTCCCTGCACCACTAACTTAGCCATGTCTGGCCTCTTCAGAAACAGAGGACAGTATATACATTCTGCAGATTCCCTTAAGAAAAGGAAAGCCACAACTGGCATGCAAAGTAGAAGTGGAAAATTTCTGGACAAAACCAACTAAGATATAAAGGCTACTAGGTAACCTCCACACTATCCTGTCTAATTGTCCAACAATTTCAAAATTAATGTTGCAACACCGAATGTGAACAGTATTAAAAACCTGAAAAGACATCTATCTATCTGTCCTTAAAGACCAGCCATATGTGATATTCCTTTTGCAAGAAACAAGATTAAATATGATTTCTGATATCACTAAGGTTAAAGAAAAATTGTAGTGCTGGGGGCCTTCCTTTTGGACATTTGGAGAGGATAAATGTGATGGTGTAGGCATATTACTGAAGGGTACAGGCTTCGCTGTCTCACAGGTGTTGGACAGAGCTCCAGGGAGACCTCTAATGCTTGTTCTGAGAGTAGATTCTGAATGTCTGTGTATTATTAATGTTGTGCTCCCCAGATGAAAAAAGGGAGAGTAGATCTTTTTAAATGAATACAACCAGATTTTCACACATTATGGAAAATAGTTTGTGGAGGTGACTTCAATTGTGGTTTAACAGTCTTGGACAGAGGGACCTGTACAACTAAATTACAGGGCAATAGAAATGTTTTAAATAAAATGATTCATGACACTGAGCTGAAAGATGCTTATAGAGAACTGCACAACACAGAGGGACGCACATACTACAGAATGAATTCAGCCACTAGGACTGATTTTATCTTTGTTTCCAGTAATTGATTAGTATACGCAGTTACCCTCACACTGGTAGAAAACTCAGACCACTTGTCATAGGTTGGAGTCAGGGAAAGGTCAATAGAGATTAAGTAATACTTTATTAACCCACCCAATTATAAATAGGAAAACACAAAATCTTCTTTTAGAAAGAAAAACACTTGTAGAGCTATATGAGGACCTATGGTTGTGGTGGTCTGACACCAATAATAAACATAAAAAGCTTTTTCAGATGGAATCAAATAAAATAAAAAGAATAAGTATTTAGAATATCTGACACTATGGGCATAATTTGCAAAAAATGTTATTATTGATGCATAAGAGACTTGGGCCATACACTGAACAGATACACAATATGAAACAGAACATGCAAAGATTACAATATAGCAGGGACACCTCCCTCCTAATGGAGCACTGAAGTGGAACATAAGGAAAAGTAGGGGCAGGTAATGTTTTTGAAAGCTGCAAAGATAGGGTGAGCAAAAGATACATAGGAGAACTATATGGAAAAGATGGATGACTGTCAGAAAATAAGTCTGATATTTTGGACACTATGCAAAGTTATTTACTATGTATGGCACAAGTTATTATGCTGTTCAATGTACACAAGATATCTTGAGTCACTTTAAGGTCCCAAAGCTTCCTTGTCCTGTAGTAGATAAATTGGTAGATCTATGACAACAGAAAAAGCCATAGCTGCAATTAAGAAGCTAAATAATACTATTATTACCCCAGGCCCAATGGACCCATCCTTGAATCTTATAAAACCCGTACAGAACATTTAGCAGGCATATTACAGCTGTTGCTTAATTGTGTTCTACAAATAGGGGAACCACATTTTTCCTTTGGGGTGGCAACACAGATTTGTTTTGTACAAAAACCGGAATTTGAGGGGCTTCATGATTGGACACCGTTATGTCTTGTGAATACAGACATAAAAAGTTTAATTAAAATCTTATGCACATGACTGGCATCTGCTGCCCAGCATCTGATCATACCCTTTCAAGCCTTATCTGTTTTATGGAGAAGTATTCAAGATATTTTTTTTAAGAGAGCTGGTGGAGTTAGGAATACAAGGGAAAACATCAGGATATATTCTGTTATTGGATCAAGAAAAAACATTTGACAGGGTGTCTCATGACTACCTGTTTGAGGTTTTGCATAACTATGGGATCCTTATAGAACTATGTAGATGGATGAAGAAATTGTATAGAGTAGCAACAATTCTACCTAATGCATATGGCCACTTAGAAATAGAATTGGTACCCAAAAGAGGAGTGAGACAAGGCTGCCCACTCAGTCTGCTGTTGTATGTTTTTAGCATTGATCCCATATTGAGTCATTCATGAGCAGCCTCAGATTAAAGGTGTGGGTAACAGAGATGATACAGCATCTATTACTGTATCTGCTTATGCAGACATTTATTTATATGTCAAAGACTGACAATCTGAAGAATGAGCTCTACATTTAATGCAGGAATTCTCATCTGCCTCGGATGCCAGAATAAACAATGGAAAAAAAGAAGAGGGTAGGCTATTAATAGTACAGTGGATATTGTTCGAAATATCACAGGAATACAGGTATCAGAAGATCCAATAAAGAGCATGGGTATTCAATTTGGCAGAGGTGACCTAGCGAAAACAAATTGGGAAAATTAATTACAAGAGTGTGAGCAAAAAGTAAAGGCGCAGAAACATTGGCAATGGACCAAAAAGAAAAAGGCGGCAGTAATTCTAATTCATACTGACCCCCATCTTCTCTGCCCTAGAATTCACAAAAAATCATGTTCTTCCCTTTTCCATACTCTCTTATCCCTTTTCCTCCACCTTGCACCATGGCTTTGTTAACTCTCACCTTCTTATACTCTTACCCATGTGCTACTTCCTTCCCAATTCCTTTACGTATACCCCTTCAATCTGCTGGGTTCTTGTGCCAAAATGCACAAACCCCTGCATGACCCCTCACCCCTTCTCTGGGAATCCTAACATACACTTACCTACCTTAATTTGACTCCTCTCACTTTCTGCATACCCCTCACTACACCTGCTGTCTGTCTCTAACCACTCCCACAATTCGACCCACACCTCCAGGCATATGCGTCCTCTCTCACTCAAGCTGATTTAGCAACAAATAGCCAGGACTGCCTTGCTTCTTCTCCTTCTTTCAGGCAATATACACTCCAACCCTGGCCCTCTGAATAACCAACCTCAACATCACCTCAAGAACAAGCTCCTAACTTTGGCTTCTATCAACAATCAGAGCTTACTACCAAAACTAGATGAACTACAAGTCTGGATATCACAGCACGCCCCTGATATTCTCTCCATCTATGAAACCTTGCTCACCCCCAGGACCCTGGCTACTGTAATCTCCCTACCTGGCTATAGCCTCTTTAGGCAGGACAGGGTGAGTAAACTGGTTGGAGGTTGTATGATATATGTCAAGGACCACCTAAAATGTCTTGCCCTCCCCTAGTCACACCTTGTAATATGTCTCAGTTACTCGCTGTTAAATTATTAATGGGGCAACATGGGAAATCTCTCACCATACTCTCGGTCTACATCTCTCCTTGGGAACAAACCTCTGGGTTCAAAATGGTCACTGATTACCTTTAATCCCTTCCTCATCAATCTGAAACTGTGACAATGGGTGACTTTAATATAAACTGACTTGCCCCTGAAGCAGGACCATTCAATGATGCCATCACATCCATCGGCATCACCCAGATGTTTACCGCCCCTACAAATTTTAGTCCTAGGACCAGTTCTAGCTCTTTTCTGGACCTTATCCTCACCACACACTCAAACAGAAATACAAGTACACTAGTTCTTCCCCCTCCCCTTCCACTACCACACCACCATCAACTCCCACCTCCCATCCTTCTCCCATCCCCCGACCTCCCTCCTCCACCCCATGCCACCGCCCTTCCTTTTTGCCTGACACTCTACCTACCACCCCTTTCCAACCCCCACTCTTCTACTATCCCTCTGCCCAATTTCCCTCCTCCTTCTACTACCCTTCCTTCCTGCCCACCCCCAATTCATTTCTGCCCCATTACTTTTCCTATGCCATGCGCTGACAAAGTCTTCTCTGGCTGCTTCACAAGTATGTAATATTTGGATATTTAGTCCTATAGCTGTACTCTACTCTACACTTACTCTGGTATGGCATTACATTAACACTGCATCCTAACTGGAAACAGTTTTTCTATTCAGACTGAATTCAAATTCACAAGGAGGAGGAATAGACACACAGGAGGGGCTGGATAAAATGAGAAATGACCCAAGACTACTTGAGGAATGGTCAAGCGTTTGACAGTTGGGTTTCAATGCTGAGAAGTGCAAGATAATGCACCTGGGACATAGAAACCCAAGAGAGGAATACAGGATGGGGGGGGGCGGCAGGTTCTAGCCACCACAAGTCAGGAGAGAGACCTGGGGGTTATCATACCCGATGACCTGAAGTCAGCCAAACAATGCAAAAAAGCAGTGGGGAAGGCAAACAGAATGCTGGGGTGCATAGGAAGGGGGCATAACCAGTAGGAGGAGTGAAGTGGTGATGCCACTGTATAGATCACTGGTGAGGCCTCATCTAGAATACTGTGTCCAATTCTGGAGATTACATCTCAGGAAGTACATAGACAGAATGGAAGCAGTCCAGAGAAGAGCAACAAAAATGATACATGGACTGCACCACAAGCCTTATGAGGAAAGACTCAAGAAAGTAAACATCTATTCACCAGAAGAGAGAAGGGAGAAAGTGGATATGATAGAGACTTTCAAATATCTTGGAGGAATAAACAGGGTACAGGAGGTGAGCATATTTCAGAGACAAAAGTGCACAAGGACAAGGGGGCATAACATGAGGCTGGAGGGAGGGAGGCTTAGGGGGAATATTAGGAAGTATTTTTTCACAGAAAGGGTGGTGGATCCATGGAAGAGCCTGCCAGTGGAGGTGGTGAAAGTGAAAACCATACAGGGATTCAAAAGTGCATGGGATAAGCATAAAGGCACCCTGCTATACGGCAGAGTGGGGGAAAGGCAGTCCAGGTAAGAGTAGGGATTGCCAAACCAAGTAGGTAAATGGGCAGACTAGGTGGGCTGTATGGTCCTTATCTGCAGACAGATTCTATGTTTCTATGTTTAAATCTAAGTTATGCTGTGTCCTGGGTTACTAGGATCACTAATTTCCTTTGCAACCAATGTAATCATGTGTACCCTTTGTAACTTGTTATGTACATGTGCTATGTAACATGCATAACCTATATGTAATCTATATGTTGTCTGTTCATTTTCTGTACCTGTCTGACCTGGAACCTTTGTAAATGAGTCCTTGGCTCAAAGATATTAATCCCAAACTGAAATAAATAAATAAATAAATTCACTGAGTGACCACTCCTCTGTCTTGTGTTTCTGGACTACTAAAGCCCACAAACTGCCTACTAAAATTGTTTACAATCAGGTCCTCAAAAAAAGTTATCTCACCCACTTTAGAGCCTGTATAGCTCGGCGCGACTGGTACCTGCTCAATAGTTTTAATAATGTGGATGACGCTCTTTCTTATTTTATCACAGAATTTAACAGAGCCTGTGATCTCTTCGCCTCTTACTGCAAAATAAAGATTAAGGGCCCCTCCAACCCCTGGATCTCCACTCCCCTAATTAATCTAATGTTACAGAGAGATAATCTGTGACACCAGGCTAAGGCCTCTGGGAAACTTAATGACATACAGCTATACAGGAAAACCAGAAACTGTTGCACCCATGAAATACATAGGGCAAAAATGGAATACTTTAAAAATGAACTTACTAATTCATGGGGTAGCAGCTGCAACTTCTGGGAAATGCGTAAAGACCTCATAGGTAAACCTAATAAAGCTTCCCCCTCTCTGTTACAGGTTAATGGTGTTAACACACAAGACCATAAACTAATAGTGGATGCTTTTAATGAAGCATTCACTGACCTAAGTGGCACACTCCCGTCTGATGTCTTTGATTCCTCCTGCTCTACCCAAGTGACCTCATCTGCTATCCCCCCCCTCCCAATATCCCTCCCTTTTACTTCAGGCGTGTAACACTGTCTGAGGCCAAAAAATACCTACAAAGGGGTCTTGGTAAGTCCAGGTTCAGTAGTGACTCACTGGATCTTGAACTTCTCCACCTCTTCCTAGATGTTATCAATGTTCCGTTCACCAATATCCTTTACCTATCCCTCTTTCCTCAAGCAATTCCCCAGTCTTTGGAAAGCTGCTACAGTCATGCCGGTCCATAAAAGAGATGATAAATATGCTAACTAATAACTATCATCCCATATCCATCTTCCCCCCCCCCTCAAAATCCCTTGAGTGTGTTGTTGCTGACCAGCTTACGAATAATGGTGGGCGAAGTGGGCTCAATCCGCCCCTCGAAGCGTTTCGCGGAGCACAGGCGAATTCATGGAGTGTTCCGCAATGCAAAGTGGAGTACTTTGCGTTATAATGAGGAACGCAAAGTGCATTGAAAACAGCGACTTTGTGTTACTCTGCCTTCACTGGTCACTACTCTTTCAATTTTAAGGCGAAGTACATTGGTGGCAGTTCACTTTGCCTCACTTCGCCTTGTTTTTGAGCTCCGAAGGCAGATTTTGCAGTGATTCATAGGAGTTCAGGTCACATGGGCTCCATATTGATCTGCACAGCCTCAGTTTGGGGTAGCATGAGTAGGAAGGAGTAGGAGACAGTGTGCTCTGATAGCTGTCTGTAGGAATCTTTTAAAAGCTGTTCAAAAAAAGTTTTGCATTTTTGGGGGGGGATCCAATTGTAGGAAACCCTCTTGTGCTCATATCATCGAGCGTGTTTTTGTTTGTGTGTGGATTTTGAATGTAAATTTACAGCATTGACTGTGTGTGGTGAAAGACAGTGAAGTGTGCTGTGTGGGGGAGGGGCATATCTGTGTGTAGGTAGATTTAAGTTGGAGAACTAGTGATTTCTTTGTGTTTTGGTTATATTTTTGTTATATTTTTGTTATATAACTGACTGTGATACTGTACACATAGTAAAATTGTCAGTAACAGTACCAATTTTATTGCTATTTGTTGTGTGAATGTGGTGCAGCATGTCTTAAGGTCAGATTGTTTAAATTACAAATTTACATTATGTGGCAGTACACTGAACTTTTGTATTTGCATCCCATTCCTCAGTCAGCATTGTACACAAAGGCCCAGATATTCAAAAGGGTTGCGCCATGCGCCACCGAAAACATGCTGAGCAACAGCGCAATGGAAATGAAGGCATGCGCAACCGAAGGGGGCGGGTCCATGCATAAAGTGCGCAATGCGATATCTCGAACACTTTGCTAATGCGAAGAGTGGCTGAGACGGAAGTTGCGAGTAATCGGATTTGAGCCAAAATAAAAAGGCTCAAGGAAGCGGCAAGAGCCCTAGCAGGCCGCAAACTGGGAGAGAGAGACAGAGAGAAAGAGAGAGAGACAGGGCTGGAAGGGCAGAGAGGGACAGTGGGTCCAGGAGGACAGAGAGGCCAGTGGGGGTGCCCGTGCAGTGGAAGCAGCAGTGGGGCAGCGGGTAACACAGGAACAGCAGCCGGGGGCAGAAGCCAGGGAGATGGACAGTGTCAGCTTCCACATGGAAGTTGTGATGAGGGGTGAGACACCATGCTGCAGGGGCGGTGGCGGCGGAGGGGCCGTCGCGTATGCCCCGACAGGCGTATCGTGCCTGCATCAGCTTCGAGCTGTACACAGACGCCGAGATTGTGGCCCGTACCACCTGAACAGGGCAATACTGAGACGGCCTGAAGCGAGCTGTGCGCAGTGATGTGATGGTGGCACCCTCACGACGGAGTCATGCTCTGTCCATGGAGACCAAGGTGACAGCCTGCATGTGCTGCTCGCCACAGACACCTTCCAGAGGCCAACAGGGGACACCACAGGCATTACACAGTCGGCCATGTCACGCATCCTCACCCAATTCCTCAGCGCACTGCTGCCTCATGCTGCGGAGTACATCCATTTCCCCAGCACCGCGGTAGAGCGTACAACAAACATGCAGGAGTTCCACAGGGTAGCACATATGCCTGGCGTGCTAGGGACCATAGACTGCACCCATGTGGCCATTTGCACGCCACCTGGCCCTGACGGCCATGCTTATTGGAACCGAAAGGGCTTTTCCAGTGTCAACTGCCAGGCGGTGTGTGATGCCACTGGGCACATCATCAATGTCTGTGCCACACACCCTGGCGGAGCACATGATGCCTTCATATGGCACCAGTCTGCACTGTGCCATCGATTCGAGAGTGGGAACATCCCCACGGGTCATCTAGTGGGTGAGTACACATGTATGGAATGCAAACTCTGTGCAAGGGTGGAATGACACAGGTGCCATGGTAGTGGCATCAAGGATATGGGCAATATGGACTGACATGACACTGATCTCCACTATCTCCACACAGGTGACTGCGGATACCCACTCTGTCCCTGGCTGCCACACCATACCGGGGCCCACGACCCCAGCGCAGCTCGGTTTCAATGAGGCACATGCCGCAACACGTAACATCATAGAGCGGGTGTTTGGGATGCTCAAGCACGCTCTGATGCCTGGACACCCGCGGAGCTCCACAGTACAGCCCCCAAAGGCCTGTGGGATATTCTTGGCCTGTTGCATTCTGCACAACATGGCCAAAGACCATGGGATAGCCGTACAGGTCCAAGAGGGGGACAGCGATGGGGACGCCAGTGGCGCCGGTGATGTGGGTGATGAGCAGCCCCCCCTAGGACGGAGGGACCCCCGACTGACCCGGCAGGCCCAGCTGCACTGGGACACCATTGCAGAAGAGCACTATGCCCAACACAGGTAAGTCAAGGGGACATGTGCAGGCAACACTGTCCATGCGCAAACCACAGGCACACAGGGGAACACACCGTGCATGAAGGTCAGGGGAGTTGAAGGGTCCAGGCATACCAACACACCATCAGAGAGGGGTGAGCACTCATATGGACACACACACACACCAGGCAGCATACAGGGGCAGCAGCACAGCACTGCGGAAATGACATTGCCAACACACAGCACCACCAACCACCTCCACCACCTGGACTGTCCACGTACGTGTGTCAGGACCTGGGCAACCTTGCACCTTGGTGTACAGTGCAATGCAGGCATCATCATGCACACGCACCTGTGGACAGCAGTTGGGATAGTGTGCAGTGGTCCGTGTGTCAGCTTGGTGGGCAGAGCACCCAGCAGTGCACTGCCCACCATGACACACATTGCACACAGGGCAGCACCAGACAGGGCCTGCACTGGGAGACAGCTCAGTCAGGTAGCACTGTCCCACGGCCACCACGGATGCGTGGGTGGCCCCGCCATGGCCTAGCAGCACTGGCAGGCTGAGCAGGGGTTACATCGGGTGGTGCTGGTGCACCACCAGGGGTCCCAGTGCACGACCGCCGCCTTGCCCGCACAGGGGTCTGCATCCTGCCAAACAAACTTGCACCAGGGGTGCCTCGGGATGCCCACAGCAGAACCGGCGCCGACAGGCCTGGTGTCGCACGCTGCCGGAACGGGAGGAGTGCGCACTGTGTGGGTGTGTGGTACAGGGGCACCTGACAGTGTGGCCAATGCGTTTACCACAGAGACCACTGCCTGGGTCAGCTCTGTCAATGGCAGCGTCACATCCGTCCCAAGATAAGGACCAGCCTCGCTCAGTCCCGAGCACACTCCCTGCTATGCCGCCCATGGACACAGACAGTGCCCACGACCTTGCAACCCGCCCCTGCAGCTGTACCAACTCCTGCAGCAGGTGGTGTGTGCGCCCAATGGGCACTGTGCCCCAATGGCATCCCACCCCAGGTGGACGGTCCTGGTGCACAGCACCCTTGAGGGTGGGCGCTGTTCACCAGGACCAGGTATGGGCAGATCAACGGGCGGTGGACATGTGCCACTGCTTGACACTGTCCCCCAGACCTGGTGTGCAACTGCTGCCGCCTCCAACTGCTGAGCCCCAGGTCCACCTGTTCCACCTCCGCTGTCAACAATGCCAGACATCTGCACAGCCACCGATGCTGCCCCACCGGTGCTGACAGGCACAGCCTGGGACTCAGCAGCATGCTGGCACACAGGTGTGAACCAGGAAGGCCCAGGGCACGTGGTGGCCTGCCATGTGTCCGCCGGGGACACTCACCTATCACTGGCCATTGCAGGCCTGCTATCATCAATGGTGCAGGTGCTGCCACTGCCATAGGCACAGCATGCTGGCATACCTGCATGTCAGACTGCTGTGACACAGGCTGTGCACCCCTGCACCGTATCACTGACGCCGGAGTTGTTGGCCCAGCCTGCATGTTGCTGCAGTGCCTGCAGGCTGGTGGCGGAGGTGGATGGTCCTCCTCACGTCCAGCAGGTCTGCCTCACTGTCTGGACCCACCACCACCACCGCTCTCCTGCAGATGAACAGGATCGGTAACAGAAAGAGAGTACATGTGAGTGCATGTGAACAACAGCCCCCCCAACAACATCACCATGTCATACCGTGCAGTGATGGGCTTCCACCTGTCTGGAATCCTCCGCCTGGAACGCCCGCAATGGCACTCGGCTGCATGGCTGCGATCAGTGTCTCCTCTGTAGGGGTCAGCAGCAACACCACTGGTGGGCCCCCACCAGTGCCAGCACGTGCCACCCTGAAGGCTGCCACCTTCTCCTTCAGCCTCCTGCGGTCAGTCCCCATCTTCTTCCGGCATTCCTGCACAGAGCGCTGGTGGCTTCCGTGCAGGTTGACGGCCCCAGCTACCCCTCCCATGCAGCTGCACGCTCCTGAGGGGTGCCTCCGCCCACTCAATACTGGCTCATCCTCCAGGTAGGCCTGGAAGAGGGCCTCGTCTCGCCGTGGTAGAAGTCTGCCTCCTCCCACGCTCGACTGCCCACACCCCTCAGCCTTGCTCTGGTCAGTCATGGTGATCTGTATGGGTGGAAGTGGACACCTGTCACTGTGCAGTCCACAGCATTTCCCATGAGCATAGCTGCCGCCCGGTGGGGCTTATTCTCTGCATGGCAGATACTGATAGAAAGGGTGCCCTTTGTCCCTTTCTATGCCCTTTCATGCTCAGCCCCTCAACCTTTATCATCCTCCAGCACCCCTGCCCATGAGCAATGTTCTGAGCATCACACAGCATGTAACTCACCTCTCACCTGCAGCAACCAAATCTGGCCGCACAACCCACTGTCGCAATTTTGATAGCGCAACACATGCAAATGAGGTGTGCGCAACTTTAATGACATGCTAATCGCGCCACTGTGCCTTTGAATGGCTGATCGAATGATTTGCATATGTCGGCTGAATATCGCGTGATGGCGCTTTAGCGCACACGGAAGGTCCGGCTGAGCCGATGGCGATGTTTGTGGCTGCATGCTACACTGCATTGCGCATGCCCAGACAGGTTACGGATGCGCCGATCGCGCTTGCAGACCTGCTGGCGCGATAGGCGATTCAGGCCATGGCCACCATTGTGCCAGTGGCGCTACAGCACTGGGCACTATATGGCGCTGTGGCACTTCTGCGCGATAGTCCACTGTGGCACTGGTGCTCTGCTTGGCAGTCACGTAGGATGCCTATACATCCTATGGCGCTGTGCGTAGCCTTGCGTCATTGCCGTGACCTTGTGTATGCCCTCTGACCCCGGCGCTGTTGGCATGCCATGTGTACGTCCCTATTGCGCTGTCTGGTGACAGTGCCATGTAAAGTGACGGCGCTGTTCGAACAGCACGATTGGAGCCTGTGCTGGTCTATTGCGCAACAACTCCACGTGGGGTTACGGTGCAGCGGGGCCCCATATTGCCTGCTGTAAAGTTGGTGCCATGGCTAGGAGGAGGGCGTGTCCTGAGCCAGCTTGAGCGGCCAACCTGGTGGCCCTGGTGGAGCCCCACTGTGAGGCACTGTATGGTGAGGCCCCTCACCATGCCTAGGACCCATGTGTGGCAGCAAGTGGCCACTGACCTGGTGGAGGTCACTGGCCAGGGCCGGTCTGCTGAGCAGTGCCGCACCAGTACAGTGACTCCGCCGAGGGAGACGGAACTGTTGATGCGGTTGGGTTCACGTGGCAGGCGGGCGGGTGCCTAGGCCAGGTGAGTGTACCATCTATGCACCTATATTCTGTAGGGGTGTGTGTGTGCTTGGGTGGCTGTGCATAGGTGTGTCAGTGTGTGCAGCTGTGCGATGGATGGTTATGGCTGTGTGGGCAGGCACTCTCACTGGGGCAGGGGGCACTCTGCTTTTGAGTCACACTGATGTTTGTCTCAACATATGTCTCCCACAGGCCGGATTGTGAGGACACAGGACCAGGGTGATGTGGGCCATGCCAGGGCGCCGTGCCAGGGGGTGTTGTGCCACAGCAGCAGCAGCAGCAGCAGCAGCAGCAGCAGCGTCAGACCCAGCTGCTGGAGGAGTGTGAGTATCATTACTTCATGGATGCTATTGCATGCTGGGGGGGCAAGACCACCAGCCATGTGGGACACAACCAAAGGGGAGGTCATAGTTCCACTATACAAAACACTAGTGAGTCCCCACACTGGAGTACAGTGTACAGTTCCGGAGACCATACCTGCGTATGGACATGGACTGGGTGGAGAAGGTTCAGAGGAGGGCGACATGGATGGTGCATGGATTGCATCACAAGTCCTATGCAGACAGGTTGACGGAACTGAACATGTACTCCCTGGAGGGGAGGAGGGTGTGGGGATATCATGGGGACATACAAGTATCCTACAGGGGGGAACAGAGTGCAGGAAAACAATATTTGTAAGCGTAAAGGATGTTCCAGGACTAGAGGGCATGGGATGCAGTTGGAGGGGGGTCGTTTAAGAGGAAACATGAGAAAGTATTTCTTCACAGGATGGGTGGTGGACAAGTGGAACACCCTGCCAGAGGAAGTGGTGGGGGCTGACTTGGTCACAGGATTTATGAATGCATGGGTTAGCCATAAAGGAATTCTGGAGGTCAGGGGTGAGGGGGAATGGACTTATAGGACAACAGAGTGAACGTACAAGGTCAAATGGACAGACTGGGTGTCCCATAGGCCCTTATCTGCTGACACTGTCTATGTATCCATGTATGTAGGCATGACACAGGTGACCTGCATCACAGTGCAGCATCACGGCACGTCTGAGTATGCATCACAGGTGGTCCAGGCATGCACTGGGCACATAGCTGTGTAACTGGCATCACACCACGTTGCCACATCACTTGCCAGCCTAGTTTGTACTGTGATTGACGTGGGCAGTGTGTGTGGGTGGTGGTGCGCATAGCTGGTGCCGCCTGTTTGTGATGGCCATGTGCATGTTCACTGTGGGGTGCATGCCATCACAGGTGCGGACATTGGGTTATATGGCTTGCAGGTTGGGTGGTGTTCAGGGTTGTGGTCAGTCTCAGCCATTGACTGTGTTCCCATTTTCCCTAGGCCTCGAGGTACTCAGGAGGATTGAGAGGGTATTGCACCTCACCCAGGTGTCACAGGAGAACCAGGCGATACTGCAGGCCACACAGCACCATGGTTCCAGGAGGCGGAGGCACAGGACGGGACACCAGCAGGGGGAAGACCGGCAGCCAGCTGAGCCATAGGCCACATTCCCTTCCCACTTCTCCCATCCCTATCACCCTGCCTTCCCTCTCCAGGTTTTTATTCCCTCCCCCTTGAACACCCCTGCCTTTTATCCGTCCCCCCCCACTTGTACATAGTTTCACCTGTTTATGTTTATATGTTGATCTTTCAAATATACATTTCTATTTTGATACGACTGCTGTGTTGGTCTCTGATTTGCAACTGGCTATGGGTGCTCCGTTGCAGGGGTGTACATGCCATCTGGGCTGGTATAGTCCTGGGTATATGTGTGTGTGTGTGTGTCCATGGGGAGGTATCACCAGCATGGCATTGACTTTCTGTTGGTCTTGCCATCTGCTGCCACCCACTGCTGGGTGCACAGGGTGGGTCTGGCTGGTATGCTTCTCTGCAGCATGGGGTTGACGTGTGGCAGGGGGGATGCATGGTGTTTCCTGCAGTGCCAGTCACTGCACATGAGCGGTGTCTTGGGGTCACGGTGCACGGTGTGCTGTGCGTACGGGGGCTGATGTGCACTGTGGTTGTCAACCCCTGTGTGGCACTCTCTGCCTGCCAGTGGTTGTGCTAGTGTCATGGCTCTGCTATGCATTGTTGGCTTGTCCCCATGGGCACGTGATCATCCGATCTCACCCCCAGTGATGCTGTGCTTGGGGTGTGCCGTGTGGTGTGGGTTCTGCAGTGTGTTCCTGTGCCCATGTGTGGCATGGCTGGCGGTGGGCCCCAGCCTGCCTCCTGATGTGCAGTTCCATTGCTGTGGGGGCTGTGCTTGCGCTATGGCAGCTCTGGAATGCTCAGCTGAGCTTCCATGGTTGCACCATAGCGCAGCATTTTGGCTCAGCTTCTCCTTCCTGGTTGCGCGATGGTGCAGTATGTGCGATATTGAGACGTTGGTTGCTTGCGCAATTTGCTCTGCTCCATGTTTGAATATCGCACCTGTTGCGCATATGCGCAACTGGTTTGTGCTTGCTCCTGCTGTTGCGCTACTTTTGAGTGCAGTTTGAATATCTGGGCCAAAGTGTTCTGTGTTGTGTGTGCAGTGTTGCATGCATCAAATATAATACACCTTTTAAAATTTGTGACACAGATTAGTGTAAATGCAACTAAGCGCAGCAGTGTGAACCTGCTATCCACTGCAGCTGCCTAATTTTGTACTGCGATCGTGTTCTCTGTTCTTAGTTTTGCTGCTTGTAGTGCCGTAAAAATCAGCACTGTCTGTATTCAGTGCCCCCCCACCCCCACTTTGAAAAGGTATTTTTTACCAGACTGGATTGTTTTTGTGACCCCATCAGCACCACTGGTTACTGAAGTTGTTTTAATTCCATGACAGTGTCACAACACAGTAGTCTCTTATCTGTTGCTGAAGCCACAGTTGTTTATTTTGCTTCACATCCAGCCAGCGTCCCTCCAGTCAGAAAGTGAACATATCAAAATCTGAATTTGGTAATTATATTTGTAGTTGAGCCCCCAAAATGCCTGCAAAGAGACGTGCAAGTAAAGCTGTTTCTGGCCATGGCAATGTTGGCAGTGAGAGGGTCTGTGGGCGTGGTAGTAGCACGCGGACGAAGAAGTGCATTGCTGATATGAGGAAAGGTATTTCTCCTACAATGGTAGCAAAGAAAGTGAAAGCCAAAAATATTGCATTCAGGCAATACAAAAAGACACAGGCAGAAAGGGATAGGGAAGTACCAGGAGAAGCAAAGGGAGGCAGGGAGGTCAGTAAAGGAAGCCAAAGCTCAGACAGAAGAACACATTGCAAAATCAGTGGGTAGAGGGGACAAAACCTTTTACAGGTACATAAGTGAAAAAAGAAAGACAAAGGGAGGGATAGTGAGACTGAAGGGGGAGGATGGGGGCCACATGGAGGATGACAACAGTAAAGCTGACATATTGAACAGGTATTTCTGCTCAGTCTTTACTAAGGAAGAGGAGGGTAATGAGTCTGAAGGGAGTACAAGGGTTGAGAATGGCGATAAATGGACCAAGTCCCTTTACACAGAAAGGGTCCAAGGAACTGGAAGTAATAAGAGTTGATAAAGCAATGGGGCCAGATGGGGTGCTCCCAGGGTCCTTAAAGAACTAAGAGAGGTGGTGGCTGAACCTCTGGCTATCCTGTTTAGCCGATCACTGGAAACAGGGGAGGTACCCAAAGACTGGAGGACAGCAGATGTAGTCCCCTTATACAAAAGTGGGAACAAAGAGGAAGCAGGGAACTACAGACCAGTCAGCCTCACCTTGGTAGCAGGGAAGATCATGGAAGCACTACTGAAGGAGAGATTGGTGGAACATCTGGTTGTCAATGGACTACAGGACCCAAGGCAGCATGGTTTCACCAGGGGGAGGTCATGTCAGACCAACCTCGCTGAATTTTTTGACTGGGTGACTAGGAAGGTGGATCAGGAGGGCAGTGGACATGGCCTATCTGGACTTCAGCAAGGCCTTGACACTGTGCCACATGAGAAGACTATTACACAAGCTGGGGAATATGGGTGGGCAGGACAGTAGTGTGGTGGGTAGGTAACTGGATGGGTGGCAGGACACAGAGGGTGGTGGAAATGGCTGTCACTCCACAGAGGGAAGAGTGACCAGTGGGATACCACAGGATCAGTGCTGGGACCGGTCCTATTCAACATCTTCATCAGTGACATTAGCAGGACCTAGAAGGCAGAATTTCTGTTTGCTGATGACACAAAGCTCTGTAACAGAGTAGACACACCAGAGGGTGTAGACAGAATGAGAAGGAACCTGCAGAAACTTGAAGAATGGTCAGGGTTTGGCAGTTGAAATTGAATGCAAGGAAGGTGCAAGATAATGCATATGGGGCAAAAACCCTGGCACAATATATCAGTTGGGGGTGAGGATATAGCATGCACCAAGCAGGAAAGGGATCTTGGGGTTATCATCTCTGATGACCTCAAGGTAGGGAACAGTGTGACAAGGCAGCAGGTAAAGCAAATAGGATGCTGGGATGTATAGGCAGGGCATCACCAGCAGGAAAAGGGAGGTCATAATTCCGCTATACAAGACACTAGTGAGGCCCCACCTGGAGTACAGTACAGTGCTGGAGACCATACCTACGTAAGGACATAGACAGTGTAGAGAAGGTTCAGAGGAGGGCAACAAAGATGGTGCATGGATTGCATCACAGGTCCTATGAAGACAGGTTGAAGGAACTGAACATGTACTCCCTGGAGGAGAGGAGGGAGAGAGGGGATATGATAGAGACATACAAGTACAGGTATCTTACAGGGAGGAAAAGGGTGCAGGAATACGCTATTTTTAAGCGAAAAAGATGTTCCAGGACTAGAGGGCATGGGATGAAGTTGGAGGGAGGACGATTCAGAGGAAACATGAGGAAGAATTTCTTCACAGAATGGGTGGTGGACAAGTGGAACACCCTGCCAGAGGAAGCGGTGGGGGCTGAAACAATCACAGGATTTAAGAATGCATGGGATAGACATAAAGGAATTCTGGAGCTCAGGGGTAAGGGGCAACAGACTTCTAGGAAAACATAAACTGAACTTACAAGCTCAAATGGGCAGACTGCATAGGCCAAAGGCCCTTATCTGCCGACACTGTCTATGTATCTACGTAATGTTTTTTACAGCCCAATCAGTAGCTTCACTGATAGTTGGAGGAGATGCTGTTTTCCCAGTAGGTGGTGTTAATGTTACTGGTGTTAGTGGTGGTGGAGGTAGTATTAGCATTGTTGCATCAAGTTCTAATTCCGACCAGTGTACCATATCCAAACATACTGAGTGTGAAGCAGTGCAAGTAAGTGACAGCGTAGATGATGTCATACTTCCCAGTAACATCCCATTAACTGAACCTGATTCTGATGATCATGTCAACAATAGCATACAATGTGATATTCCATCCACCGTGGCACTTAACGTCACGCATTTTCCATGCAGTGATTCACAGTGTGGTGAAAAAATATCAGGTGATAGTGGTGTAGATGCTGATGATGAATGGGATGATGCTGATGATAATGATGTTGCTGTTGTTGTAACATGCAGTCCGCATGTTAGCATCCAAGCAGAAGATGTGAATGTGTGTGACAGTGACGTTGATGAATATGATGATGATGTAATTGACCCCAGTTGGGAACCGGAGAAAAAGAAATTAAAAGTGGCTGTGTTTGAATCTGTTTACAGGAATCCCCCCCTGTAAAACCTTGTGATTTACCGGTTTTAGTGGATGATGATGATGATGATGACGACCCAGTAATCAATATGATAGGTAGTCATGGTGGTCAGTTGCAGTCCAGGTGTGCAGTGCCAGAAACATCACGGGCCCCCCTCTACTTCAGTGCTTAAAATAACAGACTTAAATAAGCCACATCATCATGGACATCTTAAAAGCAGAGCATCACACTCCCTTGTTTGGGATTCTTTTGTTCAAGATGCAAATGATGATTCAGTTGCAATCTGCCAGGTTTGCCATGTGCGTGTGAGTCGAGGTAAAAAGGGGAGCCATCTTGGGACAGGAGGACAGCATACGCATCTTAAGAATAGGCACTTGACTCTGTGGACCCAGCACTGTTGGCAGTTAATACCAGACTGGGGCATTCACCATATCACCGCAACCATAGCCAGTATGTTATCCCTTCCATGACTGTTAAGCCCAGTAGGAAATTAAACGTGTAGTAGTGCGTAATAAGAGCAGAGGATTACTACAGGCATGATGAGGTGGAGGACCATAATGACTTTGAAATGGTGTCCAGTGCTGGTGAGAGTAGCGGTTTTTGTGGTGGTGGTGGTGAATGCAGTATGTCTAGTGTAAGTGGTACATCAACCCCGGTTGGCAAATCTGGAAAAATAATATCATTTCTGGGTTTGTCATCATCACCTGTGCAACTGTCTTCATCAAATGTCCACACTCCACCCCATGCCAATGCCATTCATCACAGAGCACAACCATTTGTGACCAGCAACACACCCCGTGTAAAACGTTTAAGTCAGCCCACGTTACAGAGTGTTTTTGTACATAAGCTGAAGTACCCCCCCAATCATACAATGTCACCTGAACTTAATGCTGCTGTAGTGGAAATGCTGGCAATCAATTTTTTGCCCTTCTCCTTTGTGGAGAATTCTGGGTTCCGGTGGTTTGCTGCCCGTGTCTGTCCAAATTGGAAAGTCCCATCCAGGACATACTTTTCTACCCGTGCTGTCCCCGAGTTGTTCCGCACTGTCTGAGACTCAGTAAGACATGCCCTTCAACATTCCTCCTTTCCATTCATCCATCTAAGTATGGATATGTGGACAAGTGGCAAAACAGCCGGGAGTTCATATCTCTGTATAACTGCACACCAGACGCAGGTGCCAGGGGTTGTTTGTGATGCTGGTAGTGTGAATAATCAGTGCAGGAAGGTGGATTGTCACGGTAGCAATCTTCCTGGAATTCGCCAGCATGCAACAATTGCTATGCGCAATGTGACCTGTTCACACTCTGGTGAGAACATGTTGGACATGGTACTGACTGAAATTGACAGATGGCTAAACCCTCTGTCCCTGAGAGCTGGGCTCATAGCAAGTAACAATGGGTCAAATGTGGTGAAATGCATCACGAATGGTGTTTTTTTTCATGTTCCATGCATGGCCCACTGTTTAAATCTTGTGGTTCAGGAGTTTCTGCAGAACCCTGAAATAAAGGAAATGCTGACCATTTCACGACGTATCTGCTCTCACTTTTCAAGGTCTGGAAAGGCCTGTGACCAACTGTGGCAGTTGCAGATACAAAACAGCTTGCCTCAGCACCGCTTGAAGCTCGAAGTTGTCACCCGATGGAACTCCACGTTATACATGGTAGAGAGGTTGTATGAACAATACAAAGCCGTCTCAGAATATCTTGTTATGCACACTAGCCGTGACAGTTCTGGGGCCTCCATGTCTATGACGACTGAACAGTGGTGCCTCATGGACTCTGTAATAACAATTTTGTGGCCTTTTGAACATGCCACACAGGCAGTGAGTGGCGAGTCTGCCTCCATTAGCCAATCAGTTTCACTGCTGTGGGTGCTGAGGCAGACATTGGTGAATGTACAGCATTGCCTTGATGTTGCCGGAGATGATGGTAGCAGTATATTGCTGCAACACATGCTGACAGTATTCGACCAGAATCATCACATTGTGAGCATTCAGTGTAGTGACAACTTTGCCGTGGCAACAATGCTGGACCCATGATACAAATGTGGAACTGCATCAGTACTGGAGGGAGGGCCTGAACAGGTAAAAAATATCAGTGGTCAACTGGTTCGCTTGGTTCATGGGGCACAGAAGTCACGTGCCAAGGTTTGCAAACCTCAGCAGCATAATCCAGCTGAAGGTGTAGCTGGAGGACCAGCAAGCATATCATGCTTGCAAGGCAAGAAGAACAGGGATGGGGCAAAAGGGAGTAAGGCCATCAGGAAATGGAGGGTAATGAGTACCAATGCCCGTAGTCTGGACAACAAGCTCCCTGAGCTGATGGCCTTAATGGAAGAGGGATGCCAGGATATCGTAGCAGTCACAGAAACATGGTACACAGAGAACCATGACTGGGATGTTAACATACCAGAGTACATAACCTACAGGAGAGACAGGCAGGAGAGAAGAGGGGGAGGAGTAGCTCTCACGAAGGAAGGGATAAAAGCAACTGAACAAAAGAGTAAACAGGAGGAGAGGAGGCACTGTGGGTCACCTTGAGACTGGAAAGGCACCACAATCCGCACAGGGTTGTGTACAGACCCCCATGTCAGGGGGAGGAAATGGACAAGGATATGATAGAAGGCATTCTTAGAATGGCAGAGAAAGGGGAGATACTGTTGATGGGAGACCTGACTATGCCAGATGTTAACTGGAGCACATTTGCTGCAGCCACATCCAAGAGCAGGGCCATTCTTGATGCCCTACAGGTGGCAGGCATTAGACAGCTAGTTTCGGAACCCACTGGTGAGGGAGCAATCTTAGACCTAGTACTCTCAAACGGAGGCAGTGAGAGGATCTCAGATCTAGAAGTGGTTGCCATCTGGGACAAGTGACCATCAAACAGTGTGGTTCACGTTAAACTCAGCTACAGAGTCAAGCCATACAAAAGTGAGGGTACTGGACTCTTAGGAAGGCTGACTTTGGCAAGATGGGAGAATGCCTCAGAAAAGCACTAGCAAACAGGCTAGGAAGGAGGTGTGGAGCAACAATGGGGAATTATCAAAACTGCCATCACAGAGGCAACAAGCCTTTGTGTGGAGGAAATAAACAAATCAAAACAATAGAAAAAGCCACTATGGTTCTCAAAAGAGGTGGCTGTGAAAGTCAGGAAGAAAAAGATAGTATTCCGGAAGTATAAGGAAACACAGAAGGAGCAGGACAGACAGCTGTACCAGTTAAGGCAGAAGGAAGCAGGGAGGGAAGTCAGAATAGCAAATGCCCAAACTGAGGAAAAGATAGCCAACTCAGTTAAGAAGGGGAATAAAACCTTTTATAGGTACATCAGCGAGCGTAGAAAGACAAAGGGAGGGATAGTGAGGCTAAATAGAATGAATGGTGGGTGGGCAGAGGGGGACAGTGAAAAAGCAGGAATACTGAATGAATATTTCTGCTCAGTATTCACAAAAGAGGATGGGGAAGTGCCTAATCCAATTAACAGAAGCACTCTTGATATGAGGGGCTTATCCAGTCCTTTTATAGAAGAAAGCTGCTGCAAGAACTCCTAAAACTGAAGGTGGACAAAGCAATGGGTCCTGATGGAATTCACCCAGAATTCTAAAAGAATTAAGGAGGAACTAATGAAACCACTGGCTACTCTTTTTAATAAATCATGGGAGGATGGTGTGGTACCGAGGACTGGAGGAAGGCGGAGTGATTCCTTCACAAAAGTGGGTCCAAGACAGAGGCAGGAAACTACAGACCTGTCAGTCTGACCTCTGTAGGGAAAGTGATGGAGTCACTTCTGAAGGAAAGAATAGTCCAGTACCTAGAGGCCAGTGGAGCACAGGACCCAAGGCAGCATGGGTTCACAGCGGGAAGGTCATGTCAGACCCAATCTAATAGATTTCTTTGACTGGGTGACCAAAGTAGTAGACCAGGAGGGCTGTGGACATGGCCTACCTAGACTTTAGCAAGGCATTTGACACATCCCACAAAGATTAATAGTCAAATTAACCAGCCTGGGAAAAACATTGGCTGGACAACAGGACACAGAATAATTGTAAATGGAGTCCACTCTGAAGAAGGGGGGTTACTAGTGGGGTACTGAGGTTCAGTATTGGGTCCAGTCCTTTTAATGTCTTCATCACTGACATTGCAGAGGACTGGAAGGAAAATTATGCCTTTTGCAGATGACACAAAGATCTGCAACAGGGTTGATACACAAGGAGGCATGGAAAGGATGAAAAGGGACTTGGCAAGGTTGGAGGAATGGTCAGAAGTATGGCAGCTAGGATTCAATGCAAAGAAGTGCAAATAATGCACCTGGGAAACAAGAACCCAGGGAAAGAAGTACACAATGGGTGGGGAGGTAATAACAACAACAAAAGGAAAGGGACCTGGGGTAATCATATCAGATGACCTAAGGTGGGCAAGCAATGTGAGAAGGGCAGCAAGGAGGGCTGGGGGTATACTGGGATATATAGGAGAGGCATCACCAGCAGAAAACAGGAAGTTGTTATCCCTCTGTACAGACAGTTGGTGAGACCCCATCTGGAGTACTGTGTCCAGTTCTGGAGACCCCATCTCCGCAAGGACATAGACAGGATAGAGGCAGTCCAGAGGAGGGCAACTAAAATGGTGCAGGGTCTGCAAGAGAAGACATATGAAGAGAGACTTAAGGAGCTTAATATGTATAGCCTCGAGGAAAGGAGGGAGAGGGGGGACATGATAGAAACTTTCAAGTACCTCAAGGGAATCAACAAAGTCCAAGAGGGTAGCATCTTTCAGAAAAAGAGACTTGCAAGAACAAGGGACACAATTTAAAGATAGAAGGAGGGCGGTTGAGGGCAATGTGAGGAAGTATTATTTCACAGAGGGTAGTTGATGCATGGAACAGCCTTCCTGAGGAGGTTGTGGGTCTAAAACTGTGGGAGAATTCAAGAATGCATGGGACAGACATAAGGCAATTCTTGTTGGGGGGTAGGAAGAAATAGGCTGTTGGTTAACTAGGATCTGCGGCCTATCCTGTAGGTAGGGAAATGGGCAGACTAGATGGGCCTAGCGGTCCTTATCTGCCGTCAAAGTCTATGTTTCTATGCAAGAGTAAGGGGACTGTAGTTCCTGGTGGTCTGTCATCCAAAGTGGTTGGCATCAACCCGCTTTGGGAGGCTTTGTCCCAAGTGGGTATTTGTGAAATCAGTGATTCTGGGGAACAGGCTGATGCATCAACACTTGGACTTAGTGCTGCACAGAGAATGGTTAAGTCATATTTGTCTGCAAACAGGCATCTGACAATAAGTGAAGATCCTCTTTTGTACTGGAGTGGAAAGGTCAGTGAATGGCCAGAGCTGACTGCAGTGGCACTGAAGTATCTCACATGCCCACCCTTCAGTGTAAGTGTTGAGATGGTATTCAGTTGAGCAGGTGCAATAGTCAGGGATCGTTGGACAAACCTGTCTCCTGCAAATGTTAGTTTGCTATCATTCACTAAAATGAATGAGAGGCACATACGAGCACAGATTGCAACCTCGGTATTCATACCCCGGCCTAGTCATGGTGGTCTTGCTGATGTGGAAATGGAGCATCCTGGTGGTACTGGCAGTGGCTGCCTGAAATGGCCCACCACTGAAGTAAATGATGACACAACGGAGAAAGAATTTCCCAGTGGTCAGACTTCAGACATCGATGACTGTGAGGGCAGTTTTCTTTATGAGGATGATGATGTGGTTAATGTTGGCAGGTTTTAACTGCAGTATTTAAAAGGTGGTGTGCCCCCCCATCCTGGACCACCACCACCACCGGGACTGATGTTATCCAACTCTGCTGCCACCATGAGTCTGTCTGCCCCCCACAGACCAACACCACCACTGGGACTGATGTTGTCCAAGTCTGCCACCATGAGTCTGTCTGCCCCCCACGGACCACCACCACCACCACCACCACCACCGGGACTGATGTTCTGCAAGTCTGCCACCAAGAGTCTGTCTGCCCCCCATGGACCACCACCACCACCACCACTAGGACTGATGTTATCCAAGTCTTCCACCAAGAGTCTGTCTGCCCCCCACGGTCGGACCACCACCACCACCACCACCGGGACTGATGTTATCCAACTCTGCTGCCACCATAGAAAAATAGAAACATAGAAGTTGATGGCAGATAAAGACCACAAGACCCATCCAGTCTGCCCATTTCTTTTTCTACCTTATAAATGTGCCATCGGCCTTTGTTCTGTCAGTGGCCTATCTATTCATACTCATTTGTATTGCTCACTTATGCCTATCCCATGCCTGTTTGAAGCTCTGCACTGTATTCATAGCCACCACTTCTTGAGGTAGGCCATTCCATGCATCCACCACCCTTTCTGTGAAAAAGAATTTCCTCACATTCCCCCTTAATTGGCCCCCCTCTAATCTCATGCTGTGTCCTCTTGTCCTGCCATTTTTCTTATATTTAAACATGTTAAACTCTTTCACCTTGTTAATGCCCTTAAGGTGTTTGAATGCCTCGATCATATCACCTCTCTCCCTCCTTTGCTCAAGGGTATACATATTGAGCTCTGTTAATCTGTCCTCATATGTCTTCTGATGCAGTTCCTGCACCATTTTGGTTGCCCTTCTCTGAACTGCCTCAATTTGGTTAATGTCCTTGTGAAGGTGTGGCCTCCAATACTGCATGCAGTACTCCAGATGGGGCCTAACCAGTGTCTTGTAAAGAGGGATTATTACCTCCCTCTTACAACTTGTGATGCCCCTACTAATATACCCTAACACCCCCCTAGCCTTACCTACTGCTTTAGAGGTCTGCTTGGATGATTTCAGGTCATCAGTGATGATGATGCCAAAGTCTCTTTCTTCCCTTTGTGACTACTAGCAACTCCCTCCCAGCCTATTGGTGGCTTCAGGTTTCTCTTCCCTATGTGCATGACCTTGCACTTCTTTGCATTAAATCCCAGTTGCCACTCTTCTGACCATTTTCTAGTTTATCCAGATCTCTTCTCATTCTGCCCACCCCATCTGGATCATCTACTCTGTTGCAGATCTTGGTGTCATCTGCAAACAGACAAGCCTTACCCTCTAGTCCATCTGCAAGGTCACTAATGAAGATGTTGAAGAAGACTGGCCCCAGGACTGATCCCTGAGGTACCCCACTTGTGACTTGCATCTCTTCTGACTGTATACCATTTACCACCACTCTCTGTTTTCTGCCCGTCAACCAGTTTGCCACCCAGTTGACCAACTTCTTTTATAATTCAATAAGCTATTTTGATTTTTAGAACAGTAATACATAAATACATCAAAATAAATAAAAGAAAATCATACAAAACCAGATACCCTTTAATTTAAGGAGTACTGTTACCCTCATTATAATATCTTGGATCAGATAGCTTATACAGTTTATGGCATTTCAACATTACAATCTAGTAACTAAATTTAGGTTTCAATAATAATAATATGTTATAACCACGGTAAGGCATCACTTTAGATCTACAATTAACAGAGGGATAATAATATAAAGAAAAGGGGTAAGAGAGTTAAAAAAAAAAAAAACAAGACAGTCATCCCTCCCCATCCCTCCACCCCTCTAAATCACTCTCTCTCTAAGCTAATTTATCTCTATTCTTCTTCTCTTTCTTTTCTCAAATGGAACACCATTAAGCACTGATCTTATCCATCTCCTTTAATTCTGGGCAATATTCCTTCCAGTCCCAAGCCTTCTATTAGGTAGGGAATGGTACTCATTCAGTCAACTGTTCTTTGGGTTCTCTGCAATTAGCAGTGCCTCTAGGGTGCTCCATCTTTCAGTATACATACTTGATCTGTTGTTCATATTGGCAATATGCTTTTCAAGCTGCAGGGCAAGTAGCATTTCTTTATGCCATTCCCGTGTAGTAGGTGAAATGTCTGAGGCCCAGTGTCTCATAATTATAAGCTTGGCCACTGCAGAAATGAGAGCCATGTAGTACTTTCTTTGCTTCGAAGTTCCTACTGGGAAGATGTTAAGTAAACATGTATCTGGGGAGAACAGCGGGGTCAATGCAAGGATTGGGCACAAGGAGGTTTGTATACTTCTCCAGAATATCTGAATTTTCAGACATGCCCGCAGCATATGGCAGAGATCCCCACTCCTGCAGGAGCAGCGAGGGCAACAGGGGGTAAGTATCTTGCCCATTTGGTAGAGTTTTTGAGGAGTGCAGTATATGTTTTGCATTATATTGAACTGTATGAGCCTCAGACGGTCCTGTTTGATAAATCTATACAGATTGTTCCAGAGCTGCTGCCAAAAATCAGGAGTAAGTGGGAGAGATAGTGTTTCCGCCCAGTATTGGTTTATGCCCGATGGCACTCTCGCATCAAGAGATTGCATTTCTTTATATACTGCAGATATTGGGTGTGGTTGCTTAGCAGAATCTAGCAGGGATGACAAAGCAATCCTAGGGGGTTCAAGGGCATTGTGTTTCTTTATAAATGGAGATACTGCATGCATAACTTGCCAATATTTAAAAGGGTGTCTACTAGCTTCCGGGAGTTTTTGCAAAAATTGATGATATGGTAATAGGTTACTATTGTCCATAAGATCTTTAAGTTTAACACCTTTTAGTGCAGGCCAAAAGCTTAATGTAATAGGTTTCCTTTGTATCATGAAATGAGGGTTATTTAAAAGTGGTTGTTCCCCATCTACATGCCAATTTATGTTCAAATGGTGTTGCAATTGGTTTAAGGCTCTCAGAGATCATCCTATTGGGGAATTTTTGACTGCAGGAGGAATATTTTTCAAGGGTAAATACAGTAGAGACTGTAGTGAGCATGAGGTGGGGGACATAAGGGTCTCTTCTATACTTAACCATGCTGGGATGTAAGATTCTGGTTCCCTTTTATTCAGGTCATCATGCCAGGTAGCAAGTTTTGTGATATGGATTGCTCCATAATAGTGGAAGAAGGAAGGAAGGGAGAGTCCTCCATGGGGTTTTGGGGCTGTCAGCTTGTGGTACGCTCGCCTCACGGGTTTGTTTTTCCAGAGGAATTTATTAATTATACTCTTTAGTTCAGCAAACCACTTTTTAGGGAGGTAGGGGCTAACATACTAAGGGGGTAAAGGATTCTAGGAAGGATATTCATTTTAACAATGTTAATTCTTCCCCATGGTGATATCTTCAAGGTGTTCCATTTTTCTAAATCTGCCTGAATTATTTTTATTAATTGTTAAGGTTTTCCTTGACCAGAGTGGAGAAGGATTTGAACATTTTTATACCCAAATATGTTATGCTTTTATTTTCCCATTGCAACCCAAATTGTTGTACGTCCCTTTTGAATAGTTTATGGTTCAAAGGGTAAATAATGGATTTAGTCAGATTTAACTTATAGTAGGCTACCTTGGCAAACATTTCAATTTCTTGTAATAGGATAGGAATAGTTGTGCTGGGGTTTGTTACATATATTAAAAGGTCGTCTGCATACGCTGATATAAGGTGCTGCCTATTCCTGACCAGAATACCCTGCAAACCTTGATTTACAAGCATTTTACGAATAAAGGGGTCTATATAAAGTTAAAAAGAAGTGGGGAGAGGGGACATCCCTGCCTGGTGCCTCGATTTAATGGAAAGGCTTCTGAGAGGCAGCCGTTGCACCAAATCCGAGCTGTGGGGTTCGAGTAGAGCAGTTTAACCCAATTGATAAATGCTTGTGGCATTCCATACCGGGAAAGTGCGGTGAATAGAAAAGACCACGAAACCCGGTCAAAGGCTTTTTCTGCATCCAAAGCTATTAAGGCAGCAGATGTAGGTAATTCACTAGCTATGGGAATAAGATGCAGTAATCGGCGAACCTCACTTGTTCACTGTGGATTAGCACATCCATAAAGGGTCCCAGACGATTGGCAAGTATTTTGGCTAGTATCTTAACATCAGTGTTAAGAAGCGAAATAGGGCGGTAGTTTTCTACATAATGGGGGTCCCGGCCCGGTTTGGGATAATAGTAATCAGGGCTTCAAGGTATGCATTTTCTGAGAGGCCTAATCCATACCATGAGTTAAAGACTCTTGTTAGTAAGGGAGCAAGTTCCTCAGTGTATAGCTTATATAGGTTGGTAGGAAGGCCATCTGGGCCTGGTGATTTGTCTGGTGCTAGCTGTTTAATTGCTAGCGTTACCTCCCATTCCATAATGGGGGAGTTCAGGGACTGATGTTTATCTTTGGGTATTGTTGGGAGCACTACCTGGTCTAAATAAGCTTGAACCTGATCGATTGGGGTCTCCTCACTTTTACAGTGGTACAGCTCCTTATAATATTTGGCAAAACTTGACACAATCTCCCTCAGTTCTGTGATAAGGGGACCTCCTTTGTATGGATAGAGCCCAGGTACCAAGCGGGCTGTGTCTACTTGCCTAAGTCTGTATGCTAGCAGTTTACTAGCCCGTTCACCCGCCTCTAAGTATTTTATCTGAACTCGTTTTAAGGATAATTCTGCTTTATGATAAACCAGGCCTGAGAATTGAGCATGTAATGTATGGAGTTTAGTCCACTCAGACTCTGGAGATTTTTTGTTAATATTGGATTCCAGTTTTTATTTCCTGAAGCAGGGTTTTGTCTGGCTATCACCTTTTTCTTTTGGGTCGCTGCTATTAGTATGCATTCCCCATGAGGCGCATTTCAGGGTTGACCAAATTATGTCTATTTTGAGACAGACCCCTCATTGACACTCAGAAAGGAGGTGATGAAATTTTAAAATGATTCTGCTTATGGGAGGGCTGAAGTAGTTGTGTATTCATTCTCCACAGGAAGTCCCTTTGACTTCACGTCCAAATACTCAACTATGGAGACAGGGGGTGGTCTGATACTAGGTGGGTGAATTACGGCCTCTACAATGTCAGGCAACATATGGGAGCTTACCAGTAAGTAGTCTATACGTGAACACGTATTATGGGAATGGGAGAAGAAGGTGTACTGTCGTTCTGCGGGGTTTAGTATCCTCCAGATGTACAGGATGCCCAATCCGTCCATTAAGTCTTGTAAGGCTCTCTGAGCCGGAGAAGGGACAACTTTTTTAGGGTCTGATTTGTCCAGCAATAATCGAGGCGTGATGTTCCAGTCACCTCCCAGCACCATGGTTCGAGGGAGTATGGTGGGCACAATTCCTGCTAATTCAGTGAAAAAAGCCGGAGAGTCTCGGTTTGGACCATAAACCGATCCTACTGTTAGATAGTGCACACCCAAGCTACCATGTAGTATTATGTATCGCCCCTGGCTATCCCATATTTCATGTTCGAGCTTAAAGGGGACATTCTTATGAAATAGAATGGCTACACCACTTTTATTTGTAGAGTTTCCCACCCCATAGGACTGTCCTACCCATCCTCTGCACCACAACGGAGCGTCCTCTCTCCTAAGGTGTGTTTCTTGTAAACAAATAATATCAGCTCTAAGGGATTTTAGGTGTCTGAGTATTACTTGTCGTTTGGTTCTATCTTTGGCGACCTTGATATTCCAGCTGATAATCTTAATAGGACCTGCCATTATTAATCAGGAAGGTCAGGTTTTCGATTTCCTGGGGCATCAGATTTTGAGATGGGTGCTTAATGTCTCTATTATTTCTCCATGGGTATAAAGAGAGAGAAAGTGACTTAGTAAAATATTCTCCCCCACTATCCTACACATCAACTCTCAGTTCCAACGAACTAACTACTATTTGTTATGTCAAGTGATGTTAACCAACAAACAACCCAGAGGCAATTACCCCGCCGCCAGCCTCCGTCCCAACTCGCTAAACTGTCTGTTATTCACCTTATAATATCAACTCTGGCTGTTGTCCCTTAAAAATATCTATGAAGGGAAAGCATCTGTGGCTTTAATTAACAATATACTGGGCTATGGAGCACAGAAAATAACTAAAAGCCTTCAAAATCGCCAGCAAGTCTCCAGGTTTAGATACAGGTATATCAGAGTTATGTAACTAAAGCCCTATTTGGGATAGTAATAAGCATTAGTCGAGGTCCCTGTGTGATGAGCTTGTTTTTCCCTTTTAATCCATGCAGCATCTCGATTTGCAGCTCATAGAAGCTTGACTACGCAAGCAGTGTCCTTATTCACCATAGCAGCAATCCCTTCATTCGAATATACTCCTCAGATTGGGTCCAGTCCCTCCAATGCGACTTCAGTAGTATGCCTTCTGCCCTTTAATTCGAAACAGAAGTTACCCATGTTCTTCACGATGGGTGGAGCGAACACGTTGCTTGCAGAAATGAAAAGAAACATCTCGCTGTCATGCGACAATAGCAGGCCAATGCTATGGAAATTATACCCCAAGCGCTGGTATCACAACAGAGGTTAGTACGTGGGTGAGATCTGGAGTCCTCAGGATCAGCTGAGTGAATAGAAGAACTGCTGGAAGTTATTCTCGGGCACCGTGGATTGCAGTCACAGTAGTTTTGGCACAAAAAAGCTGCCACTACATGCAGAGTTATGATGCTAGTACAGGCGCTGAATCAAAATCGTTATGGCTCTGTGTGGAATTAAGGTGCCAAGGATGAAATGAGATTAGTGGCATAGGCACATATGGCTGCCGCCACTCGTGAGGGAAGACAGCGTATAGCAGATTCATTATTTATTTAAACAAGTCTGGGAGTGCAGCTTTAAGCTCGCTCTTAGCCTGCTCGAGGGTCTCAAAAGACTGCCACTGGTCGCCAAGCTTTACTTGCAGAGTAGCTGGGTATTTGACTCGGAAAGGCGTGCTGGCTGCTATTAACTTTGTTATGAGTGAGTGGAGTTCCTGCCGCTTGACACGAACCGCATATGGTAGGTCCTGGGCTATTCTGATTTTTTTTCCCTTCCCAGCAAATCTCTTGTAGCACCTTAGTCTTCGCTATGATGTGCTGCTTGTCTTGAAAGTTAAGCAATTTGAAGATGATGGGCCTGGGTATTGAACCAGGGGGCAGAGGTGGCTGGAGTGCTCAGTGGGCTCTTTCAATAACATAGGCCGAGCCGTTGGGGGAGGGTCCAACAAGCTTTTCACAGAGTTTCTGAATAAAAAGAATGGGGTTTGTACCTTCTTCTTTTTCCGGTATACCCATGATTATCAAATTGTTTCTGCGACTCCTTCCCTCAAGATCGGTAAGCTTGTCTTCCAACTTTTTAATTTTCCGATTTGCTAGTGTGTGGTCGAGCATGAGTTTGTCTAGTTTTTTCTCCACCGATGTGAGACGAGTTTCAGAATCAGTGACTCTAATATTTAACGAGTCAGTGGCTGCTTTTATTTGCCGGATTTCTTCGACCACGTTGTTGAGCGACTCCTGCATTGGCCTCATGATCTCTAAAAACTTGTCCTCCGTTAACGGCGACGCGCCTGTCGGGGTAGAGGAAGCTTGAGCCTTAGGTCTTTTTGGGGCCTTGTCCTTCTCAGGAGACGGCGGTGGTGAATGTCGCGGGGGTGCTTTCCGCATGAAGGCTTCCATCGTTGATATTTTTGCTGTCTCTCAGAGCTTTTTCTTGATGGTATAAAGCTGGAATCTGCCTTTTCAGGTTGAATACGCTGTTGTTTTGTATGTTTTTAGCGAGCGAGATACGGAGCTACTGGGGGTTGCCACTGCCCTCTTAGGCTGCCATCACGTGACCCAGTTGACCAACTTCTGACCCACCCCGAGCCTACCCAGCTTATTTATCAATCTTCTATTGGGAACAGTGTCAAAAGCTTTGATGAAGTCAAGGTAGGCGACATCAACTGCTCCCTCTTGGTCCACCACTCTGGTTACCCAGTCAAAGAAATCTATGAGATTAGTTTGACAGGACCTTCCTTTAGTAAACCCGTGCTGTCTTGGATCCTGTGCCCCTATGGATTCCAGGTGTTGCACTATCCTTTCCTTAAGGAGTGCCTCCATAATCTTGCCCACTACTGAGGTTAGACTGACTGGTCTGTAGTTCCCTGCCTCCTCTCTGCTACCACTCTTGTGGAGCGGGATCACATGAGCCCTTCTCCAGTCTTCTGGGACCTCTCCTGTGCTCAGAGACTCATAAACAGTTCTGCTAATGGCTCTGCTAGTTCCACCTTTAGCTCCTTAAGTACCCTGGGAAGTATGCCATCAGGTCCCATTGCCTTATCCACCTTGAGCTTAGCAAGCTCTTGTAGGACCTTTCTTTTGTAGAAGGAGTAGTGCTCACCTCCTCCCGCCCCCTGTGTCCATGGTGCGGAGCTGTGGGCCCTGCCCTACCTTCTCTTCAGTAAATACTGAGCAAAAGTATCTATTTAGATAGATGCTTTTCATGGTCCTCCTCCTACATGCTCCTTTTCTCCATTAGCTTAGCAATACCTCCTCTGGACTTTCTCCTTTCACTAATGTATCTATAGAAAGTCTTGTCACCTTCTTTTACTGTTCGTGCTAGTGTTTCCTCAGTTTGGGACTTTGCCTGCCTTACTGCCTTCCCTGCTTCCCTTAGGGCAGTTTGGTATGCCTCCTATCTTCATCCGCTGTGTTCCCTTATATTTCCTGAAGGCCAGCCTTTGGCTTTGACCTTTTCTGCTACTGTATTTGAGAACCAAAGTGGTTTCCTTCTTCTTTGCACTTCCTTTTCTGTCTAACACAATGGGATGTTGCTTCAAGTATTGCATCCTTAAGGCTTGCCCACTTTGCCTGTACCCCTCACCTGTGTTTTTGCCAGGGCTAGCTTAACTCTGTTGGCCATCTTATCAAAGGCAGCTCCTCTGAAGTCCCATATTTTTGCCTTGGAATGGGATGATTTAGATGTAGTAGCCAAATTGAACCATACCATGTGATGGTCACTGGCCCCCAGGTGACCTTCTACCTGGAGATCTGTGATCCCTTCCCAGTTAGTCAGTACTAGATTTAGGATAGCCCTGTCTCTTGTGGGTTGTTGTACCAGTTGTTTGAGGCCCTCCCCTGCAGGGAATCCACTATGTGTCTAGTTCTGGCAGATGTTCCTGCTGGTATTGACCAATCTGTATCCGGCATGTTGAAGTCTCCCATTATCAGAACCTCCCCTTTAGCTGTCATGTTTTGTATATCTTCTAACAATAATGTGTCTATGTCCTCCCCTGGTCTGGGGGCCTGTAGACATCCCCAGTTCTTATGGCTGTCCCATTTCCTGTTTCCAGGGTGACCCACAGTTTTTCTGGCTCCTTATGTGTATTCTGAATTTCTGTAGCTTTGATATTTTCATTGACATACAGGGCCTACTCCCCCCCTTTTGTACCTCGTCTCTTCTGAACAATACATAGCCAGGTACTGAAGTCTCCCAAGTGTGGTTACTGGTAAACCACGTCTCACTAATTGCTACTATGTCCAGTTTAGCCTCTGACATTATTGCCTGCAGGTCTGGGATCTTATTTCCCAGACTGTGAGCATTTGTGTACATGATTTTCCATTGGCCAGATTTCGATGTGTTAGTTGTTGGGTGAGGTTTGGCATTACCCCTGTGCATCGTATGGGGAGACAAACCTTTTTTCTTACCTGGTGATGCAAATGAACTGCAAACATGCTGAATCCCTGTTTGACCACTAGCTGAGGGAGGGTGTTCTTCCCATGACGATGAGGTAGCTGCACTTCCCCATTTGCATAGTTTAAATATTCTGCAAAGACATCAAACTTCTGCCCCAATGCATTGACTCCCTCCTGAGTCAGATGCAGTCCATCAAATTTAAAGAACTTTCACTCCCAGAACTGCTGCCAGTTCCCTACAAATCTGTGTCCTTTTTCCTGGCACCAGCCCTTGAACCATGTGTTTAGCTCCCCTATCTCCCCTTCTCTGACCTTCTGTCCATCTGCCCCCCTCTCCCAGACTGGCAGGATCTCAGAGAAGGAGATGCCAGACAAAATGGATGATAGTTTGTCACCCAGCCTGGTCAGGTGTTCCTTGGTCTCCACAACTGACCAGCTGGTGAGATCATTAGTCCCTATGTGTACTAGGACATCAATGTTTTCTCCTGCTTTGTGAACAATTTTAGCAATGCGGTCAGTGTCTCTCCATGCTGATGTACCTGGGAGACATCTGACCATTACCCCTGGCTGGAGATGGGTATGTACTCCCCGAATCATGGAGTCTCCTATGATCAGAAGTTTTTTGGATTTCCTTTTTGCTTTTTTTGTTTTGGTTCCTGATTTGGGTGAGTCTTGTTGTGCTAGCTCCTGTGCCGCAGGGTCCTGCTCTGCAGTGTCTTCTGCCTCTTTGTTTGATTTCAGAGATAGAGGCAGATACCTGTTTGTAGTGTTTACATGGTTTTTGGAGGTAATATGTTGGAGAGCAGAGAGTGATGGGGCACCAGTTTGCCCCTCCTAACCACCTGCCAACCTCCTGGTCCAACTACCCTCTGCGGTCGAGGTTTTACTGTTGGATGCTGGGGAAATGGCGGGTGGTTCTTATAATGTATTTCCTCTTGAATATGAAATTTGAGGCGTGCAATCTCTGCCCATGCTGCCCGGAGCTGAGCCCTAAGATCTCCAATGGCCCAGCATGTGGACAGTGTCCTAAATCCTGTAAGACTGTCCTTCTGAAAATTGTTCCACAGTACCTGCAGTTAATGATAGCCATTCCAGATAAGTTGCTGGGTTTATAACCTAGTCAGAGTAATCAGAAGGAAAAAAATGCAAGTAATGATTTGATTGTGTTTTTTTTTTGTTTAACTTGTTATAACAAGTTAAATTACTAGTGCCCCTGTAAATGAGCTCACATTGTGGATGCCCCACTGATCCGCCCCTTCCTGCTCTGCCACAGGAAATGTCACAACTGTGGTACCCTATAAAATGAGTGTAGTGTGGGGTGGTTGGGGATGGGGGGGTGGCTGGGCCCTTCCCCTGCCAAAAAAGAAGAACCACGGAGGAAAGAACAAGGAGGTAAGAGCAGAAACAATTAGTCAACAACAAATGCAGTAACCCTGAAAGCTTATCCTAATGTTAGATATAACTAAAACCTGTAAAGCACCACCTGTAATAATTTCAGAGAAGATATACGCTGTAAGAAACACTTTGCTACAGAGAAAAATAAAGCAATGAAATGTTAGCAACAAACAGTAGCAATCCCTGTGAGTAAAAAATTAAAACACCACCACACAGTAAATCTGCTTAGCCAAAAGAAGTCTTAATCCTTTTCCCTTGCTCTGGTAAGGTTCTCTACTCTGCCTTTCAAGCACTCTTGGAAGGAAAGAGCTCAGGTGAAGCTAGGTACCTTGGCCAGCAAACCAAGTCTTCTACCATGAGTCTGTCTACCCCCCACGGACCACCACCACCACCACCGGGAATGATGTTATGCAAGTATGCCACCAAGAGTCTGTCTGCCCCTCACGGACCACCACCACCACCACCACCAGGACTGATGTTATGCAAGTCTGTCACCAAAAGTCTGTCTGTCCCCCATGGACCACCACCACCACCACCACTGGGACTGATGTTATGCAAGTCTGCCACCAAGAGTCTGTCTGCCCCCCACAGACCAACACTACCACTACCACCACCGGGACTGATGTTATGCATGTCTGCCACCAAGAGTCTGTCTGCCCCCCTTGGGCCACCACCACCACCACGGGACTGATGTTATGCAAGTCTGCCACCAAGAGTCTGTCTGCCCCCCACAGACCACCACCACCAGGACTGATGTTATGCAAGCCTACCACCATAAGTCTGTCTGCTCCCCACGGACCATCAGTCCACCAGTGCACCACCACCACCAGCTTCTTAATATTTAAACCATAAAGTGAGTATGTGCACTCATGTTTGTTATGCTGCCTCACTTCCTTAAGTTGTCTGTTTTGTTTTCTGTAGCTTTTCAGAGTCGCAGTGGCAAAACACATACAGTACACTTCTTTTGTTTCTTTTACGGGAGAACAAAAACAGGCTCCATCACTATTACTCATTGGGAAAGATGCTGTAGCTATACCGTACAGAGAGGAATCAATGTAATGTCCATGTGAAATCCATTCTGGTAAATATAAAGATTTTATTTCATCTGTTTCATTGCTTTGTAAAGACTGCTGCAAATATTGCACACAACAGGTTGTCTTAGTAGTTGACAAGATGTGTCTCTGAAATGTAACTTGACAATAGGGAGTGAGATTTGAGAACCAGGGAGGGACACATATCAATGAAGTTGTAACTTTTAAGAAGTCATTCATTTCTTTTTTTAGGAAAATTTGCAATACTTTGTTGTTCTGTCAAAGTGGCCTTATCCAAAAAAGTTCTTCAACATCAGGCCCACCCCTCTCCCGACCAGAGCTTGGGCACACATGCAACACGCAGAAGTTGTTTCATTCGATGACCATGACCATCATTAACAACCAGACTCCAGAAGGATGCTGATGAAATTGGTGAAGAAGTAAAAAAATAAGAAACCATTACAGACAAAACTGAAAATATGATTCCCCCCACCCCCAAAAAGAAATAATTACCTTCATGTGCTTGTTAGTTATCTGTTTCCATTTAAGTGCAAACAATTCTCATTGAGCACTGGAATGTGCACAGCAACAGTTTGAAGTCAACTGTGTGATGCAGAACAATAGCATGAGTACATGTCCATGTCAAGTTCAACCCCCCTCATCATCACCTACAAAATACACAACCATATATCTATATATATATACCTACTCACCAAGGCTACTATTAGTGTACATCCAAAGGGCACATTTCAATCCAGTTGAGATGATCACATTTCATTTGGTGGAATCATCTCTCACAACACATTGGACCAGCAACACGAACCTCACAGTCATCATTTTATACTGGGGATGGGGTATGTACTGAAACAGACTCATTTCACTTCGTTACCACTTGTGAATTTTCTGCACACAAGGAGGATGCATTGTGGGCCTGAAGAAAAAATCTAGGGACTCTGTGCCTCCACTGCGCACATGACTAAGTGCGCCTTTAATTCTGGGGGACTTTGTATGTGCTGAAACAGTCTTTTTTCACTTCATTTCCACTTGTCAATTTTCTGCACACAAGGAGGATGCATTGTGGGCCTGTAGAAAAAATCTGGGAACTCTGTGCCACCACTGCGCGCATGACTGAGTATGCCATTAATTCTGGGGGACTTTGTATGTGCTGAAACAGTTTCTTTTCACTTCGTTACCACTTGGCAATTTTCTGCACACAAGGAGGACGCATTGTGGGCCTGCAGAAAAAATCTGGGGACTCTGTGCCACTTTTGTGTGTTCTGTGATTGTTGCTGTGAGCTCATTGTCATGATGTCATAGTGACATTTTTACAATTAAAGCAGCATTGCAAGAATGTCCTTACAGTTCTGAACTGTACTTTTTTATGCTACTTTAAATTGCTATAGCAACCACTACTTACGTGTGTCATCAGTGACTTAATGATACAATTCTCACAATTTATGTCTGCTTCTCTTACTCCTACTTTTTTCATGTATGAAAACAAAATGAGCACATTTTCCAATATTGTTCCGACCAGCTTTGTATTTATTTGCAGCTGCTTTTCAATAACTATTGTTCCGTGGTGTCATATAAAACACTGACTGATTCATAACTGTTAGTTAACAACAGAAGTTATATATGACAACTACTTGATGTGGTGGAAAAAAGCAGAGGAAAACAATGACAAAGACCTGGTCACACTCACTGTCAGCAGCACCAATTTAAAAGGAATGCTCCTTTCATTATTTCACACATGAAAAAAGGTAGTACAGCGCACTCAACTACTGCAAATGATCATATCATTCCAGTCAGTCAGGATGTAAGTAAAGGAAGTTGTAACATAGCATTAAAAATATAGGTCAGAGTTATCAACAGATTGTTGCACTGCTGCTTTACAGACAGTCACCACATTACATAGTTATGGTGATGCACATAAACTAATATGTGGGGGCATTACTACCACTGAAATATTTCTTGCTCCACAGACTGCAATATATGTCTGTGAAAACCACCCATAATTTCATTACAGTGAGTCACATGACGGAGGAATTAACAATCTGAAAAGCAACCCACATTTGTGCCACACTTCCTCAGCAACGTTAAGACGTGATGGCAGGGGGAGCGCAGGTGCATGCTCCACTATACTGAATGTCCAGCAGCTATCCCAAGCAATGTCTCCTAATGTTATAAGGGTCACTTTGTGGTGACATGTGGGATGTTTCCACTATCAAGGCTCTTCTTACTGCTAACATGGCCACACATTTCACAACAAACTGACCATTAACATAAAGAAACATTCGTAAACCTGCACATTCCGATATTCACTGTAAGGAGCACGCACATGCGCTCTCCCTGCCATCATGTCCTAATGTTGCTGAGAAGGGAGGCAGAATGTGGGCAGATTTTCAGAATGGGAATGCCACTGTCACATGACTCACTGTAGTGCATTTATGCATTATTTTCAAAAAAATGTATTGCACTATATGGTGCAAAAAAGATTCACCTGGAAGGGAAAATGTGTAGGATTTAATAATAACAAAAGCGCACAACAAAAGTACAACACAGTAGTAGGAGAGGTAGGGGTGGGGGGGTGTGGGGGCAGAAAACAATACCTGGATTTACTATGGCCGTGGGATGCCGTGGTGGTCCAGCAGCAGGTACAGCACTGAAAATATTTGCTGCTGCTGTGCTTCCACTCTGGCAACCTGCTGCTCCAAATTAATGAAACGCTTGTTGTTTTCCTCCAGTGCTGCCCACACCAGGAGGAAGTCAGACTGTCTAACATGGAATGTGCTAGGGTCCACTGCAGTGGTAATCCAGGTAGTGGGGCTGGTGATGGACAGGATAATGCTGGTGGCTGTGGTGGTGGTGGTGGTGGTGGAGCACCTGATGTAGCCCTCCTCCTCCTGCTGTGGTGGTAACTGCTGTGAGGCACATCTCCTACCCCAGCAGCACCCTCGGCTACTGCCACGGAAGGGCCAGCAGGTGGATGCATGGCCCCTTCCATGGCAGTCTGCCACTCTGCCCTGTGGTGATTCATCATGTGGGTGCGCTGGCCACCAGTCCCAAAATGTGTCCCAGGGGGACCATGGCACACCAGCACACCACACACATGGCACTGCACCACTGTGCTGTCTCCCCCCACACAATTAAAAAACTCCCACACTAGGGAGCTGCGGGTTGGGGACCAGACACAGTACGCACTTGGCGGGCACGAGTCCCACCACCACCCACTATTGCCGGGGCCACCTCCTGTGGCTGTGGAGGGGGTGCTGCTGGAACCCCAACAGCTTCTGCTAGTGGTGGTGGTGGTGGAGAAGGTGGGCGAGCAAGAGCCACCAATGGCATTGGTGCTGCTGCTGCTGCTCCTGTTGCTTCTGTGGGGGAAGCAACACTGGCCAGGAGCCTGGAGCAGTCCAACATAACATGACTTCCCCACCCCCCATGGGTCTGCACTCCTCCCCTCCTGATGCTCCCACATGCAAGCTACTCGCCTTCCCTGACTCCAGCCTGACCCTCCATCCTCCTGGGTCCACAGGATCACAAACACACACACACACACACACACACACACACACACACACACACACAACAAAACAAAACTTATGCAAAAAAAATCACTAACCAAAAAAACACTAACACAATACAAACACTAAATAAAATAGCTTTTAAAAAAGCTGTTTGAATTGGATTGGCAGTAATGACTCCAAGAGCCAAGCAAACTCCTCTCACAAAACAATTTTGCTTTCTCCCTGTACAAATGCAAAGGAGAAAGTGAAACTGCTTCTCTGACTCACTTCCTTCCTGCCTGGCTAAAGCATGTGACTTACAGTACTGCAGGCCATGTGATGTGCCTATTTTCTTCTCACTTTGCCTTACTTCATGTTAAGGCATAATGAGAACACGAAGTGGTAATGATAATGTGAAGTGAGCACTTTACAGTGTCCACTTTGCGATGTGCTCCACGGACACAAAGTGGTCACTTCGCGTCCACTTCATGGGCGGATTTACTTACGAAGTACATTGCCAAATATAACCTACAATGCCCCCCAAAACATGGCTTCAGAAAGTCACATAGTACCACCATTGCCCTACTTCCCTACACCAACTACATCCATAAGGCCTTGGATGATGGAGAACTAGTTGGGTCAATATACATTGACCTAACTAAGTTGTCTGACACCATGAACCACTCCCTCCTGCTCTTCTCTCTCCTCTCTCTCAGCTTTCAACAGAAGTCACTCAATGGTTCAAAAGCTACCTTGATGGATGTGCCCAGCAAGTTAAAATCAGTGACACCCTATCAAACACCCTTCCCGTATGGTTTGGAGTCCCACAAGGCTCCATCCTCAGACCCCCCTTCTCTTCAGCTTGTACATCAATAATCTCCCCACTGCCAGTAATAACAGCATGCTTCTTTATGCAGATGATGCGGTCATTTTCTCCCACAGCCCTGAGCCATTCATGCTGTCTGCTGACCTTCAATCAGACTTCAAACTTGTAGAGTATTGGTTTGAGCAACACAAATTGCTCCTGAACTATAAAAAAGACCAAGGTCATGCTCTTCTTAAACCCCCACAACTCACACAAATCTGCCAGCCTAGTCATTTGCAATAATAAAAAAACCAATCCCTCGAACAATTTCAAGTGTTTAAATACTTTGGTATAACACTGGACACAGCTCTGTCTTACATTTACCATATTAACCAAATTGCCAAGGACATTAACTCTAGGATTGGGATCTTATATAGTTATCAACACTATAAATCCACTGAAGCTCTGAGGTTGGCAGTTACCAGCTCAGTCCTCTCACTTGTGGACTATGGCCTTCTTACCTATGGTGCAGCCACTGACACCTCCTGTAAGAGAATTACAGTAGTGATTAACAAGTCCTGCAGACTTGTCTGTGGATCTGATGAGGACCCACACCTGTGATCTCTATGAAAGAACAAACTACCTTACTCTCAAGGCAAGGATCTCCTACCAAACGTGCCTTCTTATCAAAAAGATTAGTATGGGCCTAACTCCCCCTTGCGATGAATCCCTAATATTGCCGGTATCAAAAACCAGGTGCACTCGGAGCTCTGCCAAGCAACCCTATCTTGACCCTTTTTCCAGGACTTCTCTTGCTCAATGGTCTATTGCTTTCAGAGCACCCACCCTTTTTAGCAGTCTCCTCTCTGCTGTCACTGCTGAACCTAAAATCAGCACCTTCAAAATCAAGCTTCAGCAACACCTCATTGCTCTAAGTTGCTGCGATTGCTTTACGTAGTTTAAGCTTCTTGAACTACCCTTACATCTCTTTCCTTACCTCTTCCTTCCTTCCCTCCTTTCCCTCCTCCCCTTCCCACTCTTTCCCATCTCTCTGTAGTAACCACCGGCATACTGAATCACCCCAAGCTGTGAACACTCCTCCCATCCACCTGTTCTGCCCACCTGCACCCCCTCCCACCCCAGACTACCCTGTGTACCCCTTTCTCCTTTTTTTTCCACCCACTCCTGCTACCTGGGACTCCCTAGTTCCTTTGGAAGCTCCTCTCCTCTTCTCCTATTGTTTCTCCCCTCTCCCTCCTCTCTTATAACCCACTAGCTTGCACTTCCAAACCTCACACAGCACTTCCTAGACTAGGTCATGCTCTGAGTGCTTATCTGTAATTGTAATTTTGTCACATGCCTGTAACCTTGTTATAATGTGTTGCCACTTTATTGATTGTTCCCATATTTTTTGTACCTTCCATATCAATGCAGAACCTTTGTAAAAGAACATCTGTTTCAAAGCTATTTGTAATCCTAGAAATCAATAAATAAAAAAAATCAATAAACAATAAAGACATCTTTGCTACCCATTTTCACTTCCTTAAGTGTAGTATACCCACCCCCAAGGGAAACAGATGTGAACATTTTCAGTTTTGTTTTTTAGATCATGTGGGGTAGCAGATTAAACAGTATTAAAGGGAATATTCTTCATTTACCAATAAAGCATGGTGGTCTAGACATCCTGAATCCCATTAGTTTTTGATAGCATATTTTTATATTGGAATTTCTCTTCATTTTGGAAAAATGAGTACAAGATGTAGCTTCTGTGGGCACGAGTGTGGCTGTGTCTTCTAATTAATTTGTCAAGGTTAGGGACAAGAAAGCTTATAAAATTTAATGCCTTGCCTAGTTTTATACACCCAGTACTTGATAAAATTAGAACTTGGAAAGTGGAGTATGAGCAAATGATAGGAGCCACGTGGTATAAGATATTTTGTTTAATACAAGAACACAGTTACCAGACAGAAGTGGTACACAGGGGTGTAAACCAGTCAGAATATGACAGAATTCAACATAGTCTCCTAGATGTAAGGATTTCCCCTGGTATGTGGGACATTGTCTGGCTGAGTTGCCATGGCTAGCTAGGGGTGAAGAATAACTCCAAACATAAGTGTATAGCTGAAAGGACCTGCCTCAGAGAAGGATGTGAAACTAAGTTAGAAACAATGGAGTAACTTTCTGTGGAGTGCCCATATGTAAAATTTTCTGGGAACAATTGAGAATTGAATGGCATGACCAGGGATGGAAATCGGTGACTTATGAAAATATCAGTTTGGGTCATGTCACTTTACAGGGATGCATTGATGTTAACACATCGTGCCTGATTTTTGCTTGTATTAAATTTTACATTTGGCAAACTCATTGTAAATTAATTTTTCAGCAATTGAAACAGAACCAATTTACAGTTGCATGGTTTATTACAAATAAACTTCTAAATATTTATACCCAAGAAAACAGTGCTCTTTCTAACACAAATATGTAAGTTAAGTGGAAGAATTTTAGGAGGAATTTTGGCATACTAAAATCCAGTCATTAGTATTGAATGAACGGGTTTGACTGGGGATACTACATGTATAGTTAGATCCCAGAGTTAATAAGATTTGAAAAGTAATAACTGCAGTAGTAGTTTTTTTGAATGTACAGTACTTAATTAATTTGTTTGTATTAGTTGTGATTTTTCTTCCTTTATTTAAATGTTTGTCTGTATGTCTATTTCTTTTATTAAATAAAAATTCCCCTACTCTGTTTTGAGAAGTGCCATGGGATCTTTAACATTCACCTGAACAATCACCAGAACAGGCAGACAGCACCTTGGTTTAATGTCTCGTCCAAAAGATAGCACCTCAGGAGTGCAGCACCCCCTTCATGCTTCACTACAGTGTCAGTATTGAGATTTAACCCAAGTTTCTCACAGCCTTCTGATCTTCCAGCCTCAGAGGTGAGTGTGCAACCTGCTGACCCACTGACACTAACACTAACTTGATCTCACTCTCCGGCATTTGCTGCAGTGGCTCTGGCTGTATGTAAAATTATATCTATTGCACAACTGCTGTGATTTCCTGTACACAGTCATTGCACTACTAATTTCTAAATCATTGGGATGTAGTACAGTTCTGAAATGTGTTAATGGTGCTCTATGTAGCTAAATGTTATTCTGTTGGATTGTTTTTATACAGTACCTGATCTTGGCATGATAAAAAATGGATGCAATCCAGAAGAGCCACCATATTGTGTCTATTGTATCTCTCAAACAATTCCAAGAGGATTGTTCTGTGTTTGAAAAACCATGAGCAGGTGCAGTTTGCAATAAACACTTTCTAGAAGTCAACTTAATCACACACCGTGTGATTTGTCACAGTGATAATGTTTGGGGTAGATGTTTTAGCAAACTGTTTTTGGATACTGACTGCTTCAGGTGGGCATCTGGTGCTTCAGGTGGGCATCTGGTGGGTTGTTTACCTGTGAATTTGGAGCTCAGTGCAGGAAATAACTGTTGTAGCTCTGTGCTTACCTGTGCAAACATCATTGTTTTCCTACACAGCTTGCTGTTTGTGGAGCAGTCACTGCTGCACAGCTGGCTGGTTTCTTCTTTAACTGCTGATCACCAAACTAGAACACCTGAATGCTACCTTTCAATGAGGGGGAACAGCAAGTTTATCTCTGAAATGCGGCTGTGTAGCAATGTCCTTTATTTCAGTCAACAAATGGAGTATTCAGATGTGCTCATATAGAATTAACTGAAGAAAGAAATCCAAACTATGGAAAGACAAGTGTTCTTCAAAGAACATTGCACAGCAGAAAAAACAAGCATTTGTCAATGCCGAATGTTGTCTTGCTGGCATTGGCATTGGTAGTGCAGGAGTTAGAGAGATGCATAATAGGCATGGCAGTGAAGTATTAAACTGATGCCAACCCACCCCCACCCTGCAGAGACTGACAGGCATTGGGGTGTCCCTTTGGGTGTTGGGTAGTGCAGTGTGGGAAAACATTTTGGGCAGGATGTGAAAAATGACAGCTGTACAGTTCATAAGGAGGCGTAAAAAAATGCCAGTGTTGAAAATGTGGCATGTAAATATAGCAAATTTGCAAAAGTTACAAGGGTGCATGGGAAATATGCAACGTACGCTTGCAACACTGCCATTTTATGGGTGTTCAGCACCACATTTTCAACATAGGCATTTTAGCACCTCTGCTCATGTACAGTGTCACTGTTATTTCCTCAAAGTGTCCCAAGAAGTGATTTTGCACAGCGACCATGCTATTCTGCGCCGGAAGTGTGAAAACACATTTTGGACAGGATATGTGAAATGACAGCTGTACTGTTCATCAAGAGGTGTGGAAAAATGGCAATGGTGAAAATCCAGATTGAAAATATCACAAATGCACAACAGTACGAGCGTGCATGCAATCTGCCAGCGCCACAGTCGTAACACAGTGGTTTTATGGAGTATCAGCATCAAATTTTCAACACTGGCATTTTAGGACCTCTGCTCATGAACTGTGTCACTGTCATTTTCATATTCTGGCCCAAACACTGATTTCCCACAGCGACTGTACTATTGTGCACCGGAAGAGTGGAAACACATTTCGGGCAGGATGTGGAAAATGACAGCTGTACCATTCACAAGGAGGTGTACAAAAATGACAATGCTAAAAATCTGGCATTAAAATATTGCGAATTCACAAAGTTATGAGCCTGCGTAGCAACTGCACAACACACGCTCGTAAAACAGGCATTTGTTGGATTTTTTTCCACCAAATTTGGAACATAGGGTTTTTGAGAGGCCACCTCATGAACACTGGCACTGTCATTTCATTAATGGGTCCCGAAAGGTGATTTCGCGCAGTGACTGCAAAATCACCTTTCAAGGCCGATTAACGCAATGACAGTGATAGAATTCATGAGGAGGGGCCCCAAAAACCCATGTTGAAAATCTGGTGCCAAAATTCCAACAAATGCCCAAGATATGCAGCAAAGTTGAAAAAAACCCTATTCATTCCATTATACAGCTTACCGGCATTTCCTCAGTTCGCAGTCGGCTTTGAAGAGTGCAGATGTGTTCCCGGTCCACCAAAGATCGTCCACCAGACTCCGAGGTAAGTATGGGGTGAGAGGGTGAGGAGGTGGGGAGGAGGGCACAGTGGGTGGGTTCGGGTGGGGGCAGGAGACTATGAGGACCATTTTATGTTACAGGAAGAAAAAAACCCTAACATCGGGGCAGTTTTTTTCTTAGGGGACTTGGCACACTGGGGTGGGGTCCCAGCGTGCCTCCTAACTGTTTTGGGGGGCTTACTGCAGCCAATGGGGAATTGGGCACCCTCGTTGGCAGACAATGGGGGCTTGGGGGTGAATTTATGCCAACGGGGATTGGGCACCCCCCTTTGGCACACAATGACAGCCAGGGGAGGAGGCAAGTGCTGAGGGGGATTGGGCACCCCCTCAGCATATAAGAAACATGGGGGGCTGATTTATGCTAGCGGGGAGGGCTCCCCACCGGCACCTAATGAAAGCTTGGGGAAGGCAAGAACCGAGGGGGATTGGGCACCCCCTCAGCATAAAGGACATGGAGGGGGCTGCTGTATTCCGACAGGGAGTGGGCTCCCCCGTTGGCAAATTTGTGTGGCCACAGTAAGCCAGCTGGGAGATTGGGCACCTCCGACGTTGGCCGTTGGGTGGCGGCCTGCCATGCTGCTAACATGGTGAGCACGCAGGAAGGGTCCGCTGCATCTGATGAGCTTTGCTCGGATTGCAGCGGATCTTTCCTTAGTGGTGCTCACCACATTAGCATGCATGGTGTGGTGCCGCTGATTGGGGAATGAGGGATGCACCTACTGATACGTGCCCTGCATTCGCCCAACAGCGGCCGCGACTCCAAAGCTGCACTACCGCAAGATGTTGACTTGCGCGTAAGCGCGGTAAGCAAACATAACAATTACAAGATTCCTAGGACAGCACAATGAGGCATGCTAGAACTACTGTACGTATCTCAGGTGTGTAGCCTAGTCTAGTTATGTTTTGCCACAAGGGTCTTAATAGTCCCAATTCATAATGTGGAGTAACTGGCAATTACATAACATAAAAATGTTGTAGATATATTCAAAGGAAGAATATAGCAGAAACTCAGTTGAATAGGTTTATTTATTTTGTTGACTGCTAAAAGAGGACTTGGGAACATTTCCTATTTTCATAATCATTCCAAAAGAGAAGACATTGTGTGTAGAAAGCAACCCAGGTATATTGAGGTACAGCAGATCTAGTGACAGAATGTTACTTGCTGACTCAGAATACTCTAGCTTTCAAGGTTACCACCGCCCCGTAGTTATGTCTAGTGTCAGGATAGTATAGAAGGTGGAAAGGCAAGCACTGTAGATAGGAATACATCACATGGGTTACATTTGCATATTTCACAATTACATTTCATATTTTACATTACAATACATGGTTTTCATTTGCATGCTGATGTAACATTTGGATATTCAGAAGACTAATGTGAGTAGATGTGTTGGTGATGTTGCTGGCAGTGGTAGAGGGGGTGACTGGTCGCAGCCACAACAGCACTTACTATTGTTTGAAAACAGATTTGTTGCCAGAGGTCTGAGGTCAAAAATTAAAAAACAACAACAATAACAAAAAAAAAAAAACAATGTGTGAAGCTATCATAGGTTCTGGTCAGCAGGCAAAAAGAACCACTGCTATAGGAAGACTAAAGCAAAGGCAAAATGATTTTCATGTGACAAGTACTCCCATATCAGCTTATTATTCACCTGGTAACTCCTGGTCCAGTTTCTTATAAATTTCATTGTTTCTTATGGTACCTGAATTACTCTATTTCAACATCATAAGCAATACAATTCTATATGATAAAACATCCCCATGAATGTCTCGATTCTCTTGTAAAAATCATGAATCCCTGTCAGTCTGATAGCCCTGTTAGATGCAATAAAGGAGTACCAGAGATGCACAGTACTGTACACAGGAGAGGAAGCTAGGCCTGCTGCAGAGAAAGCCAACTGTCAGGCTATTCTGTCCAGGGACTGCCACAGTATTAAGATGCAAAAGCCAGGGTTTAACAAACCATAGAAGTGCCACAATTCAGCCTTATAATAGTGTCACTGCACCACTAATATATACAGTATATATATATATATATATATATATTAGCCTGATTTTGACACTGTCTACCCAGCATTCTTAAAAGTTACAAGAACAAATCAGCTTGCTAAAATTAACCTTGAAAATGCTCATCTTTTTTAAAAAAATTAAAGTATATTATATTTGTGTATTCAGATAAGAGATTAAGTAAATACTAAGGCTGCTCATGGGGCTAAATGGTAATATTTGTGCATCTGGTATTTGTATTTGTTTGGTGTTCATGTTTACTAAAATATATATTTTTTATATATTAGACTTGTTTCTGTATTTAATAGTGTTTTAAGACCAAGGGTTTGAGAGTTACAATGTCAATAAGACATGCAGAGTTATCAATACAATGGTCATTGATGTTATGCTAAGAGCAGTAGTCATCATGTCCATGTCACATGAGTCTCAGCTAAGGTCTTATAAAACATTATATTCTGTAACACACACACACACACACACAAATATTTAAGAGGGCTATCCATATTTCAAAAAGGTGCAGTTTGTGTTTATTTTTTTCATGAATAGTATATGTCTTGGGCAGCCTCTATGACTATAAAACAATCAATATTTTCCAATAAAGGACTCATGCAAGCTGACATGTTTAAGATGTTTCTTTGGAGATTTGATGTGATAAGCATCTGTCAAAAGGAAGTAGGGTGACTGAGGTGTTGACACATTTATTAGACAGTGCTCCATCCACCCTCTCTTGTCATGCTTACTGTATGTTGTCAGCTGTGCTTCAGCAAACCTGTCCAGTGTGCTGTGGGTAGGCAGGAATAATCCTTTGTTGTGTTGCTGCACTAGTGTTCTGCTCACAGCTGTTCAGTTGACAAGAGAGTTACTGTTCATGAAATGTATTCACACCCACCTGTTTACCAGTATGCATAATATTTGCCAACGCTTGATTCAGTGGTTGAGCTGTTGTCGAACAGGCTATTTGGATTCCTTCCTTAAAATGAATAAGACTGTCTGGCTGTGACTACAAATAAATATTCTCCTGTGGTCACTGGCAATCGTTTCAGTGCATGTGTAATGCCATGCAGCTTGACTGCTGCTTATGTGGGCTGGGCTACATACAATGATTTCAGTCACTCTGAGCACATATTGAACACTGTACTGATATCATGAGATTTTTTTTAACCCAGCAGTTGGGCCACCTGGCTTGCTCTGCAGGGAGGGAGCAGACTTGATTCTTAAGTCATACTTTTTAGTCTCTCACAAAAAGCTGCAATTTGATACAACAAGCAGTGGGCTTAGAGTGTCACAACATACAACAACATGTATTGTATTTTCTGTGGTTCATTCTTTCTAAAGCACTGTCTTTGTTTCTAAATTAGATGCAAATTGTTTAAAATGAAATGCCCTTGTTGATTGTTTCAGTTCCTATGGCTAATGTATTTTTAATACTAACAAGTAAATGCTGTTAAGAGAATACTTATTGCATGCAATTTTTACACTTCTAGAGCCAACTCAGAGGCTCACTCAGCAGACTACTATGCTAAGATGTTGTCCTATCAAATCACATGGTTACTGTACCAGGACTGCTGGTCAGACTAGTATGTATTTCCCACGTGTATGTCCAGTGGGAAGTTATTCAAGCCACAGACTTTTTTAGTCAATCAAAAGGACAATTGGAACTGGACTCGACCACACAATGTATTTTTTGAAGTTCATCAAGCTTGTGGAAAAATAATGCTTGATGAACTTAAACACATATACAGTATCATGTGGTTGAGTCCAGTTCCTATTTTCCTTTTGACCGACTTTTGAAGTCCAGGGGATCCTCAACTCCCATAACTTATTCAATTCAAAAACAGGACTCCACTTCTCCAGTTCTAGAGGGCAGGCTTTTTTAGACCTGGGATTCAGGGGCTTAAACTCCAAGGGCTTGATTCTCAAAGGTCAATGTAAGCTGCACCAATGGCAGCTTGTGATGACTGCAAGGTGCGACAGGCACCCTGCGCCAGACCCTCTATTGGGTATGGTCCCAGTGGCAAATTTATACAGCTTACAGCAACTGTGGCTATGAGCAAAACAGTCGGTGCATCTGGATGGGTTACTGCAAGCTGTGGGGTGACTGCGTACCACTCTAGAGCATCTCTGGTGGCTAGCGGACCCCACCAGCCCCAATCTACTCATATATTAAAATGTTAATAAAGTCATTCCTGGTGATATAGTGGTACCTCCCAGCCACAATATGTCCATATATTACAGTGTTAATATAATCATTCTCTGGTGATCTAGTGGTCCCCCCAAGTCCTGATATAGCTGAATATTACAATGTTAATAAAATCTTTCCCTGGTGGTCTAGTGAACCCCCCCACCCTGGCAGGTAGTGCCCACCACACCTCCTCTCCCCTTCACAAACCCCAAGCCAGTCACTGGTATAGACCTCCTCTCACCACCACAGCTGGCCACCAACTGAGCCTATTGCTAAGCTTGTTCTGTATACAGTATGCACTCAATGACAGTTCAGTCAATGGCCAGCAATGGTAAGGAAAGGAAGGTTGTGGCGGTTGCCAACTCTGGGTTGGGCATGGGGGAGCAGGATGGTGAGTACTACCTGCCAAGGTTGGGGGGTCCACTAGACCACCAGTGAAAGATTTTATTAACATTGTAATTTATGGGCATATCGAGGCTGGAGGAGACCACTAGATCACTAGGGAATGATTTTATTAACATTTAAATATATGGGCAGATCAGGGTTGGGGAGGGTGCTGCTAGATCACCAGGGATGTGCAGTCTTTTACTACAACAGGGATCGAGACTGGGGGGAGGGCCATGGCATATGGTGAGGGAGAGCTCCGAGAGTGGTGCAAGTAGTCAAACCCTCCCAGAAGGTGACATTCTAAGTAACCTTACAAACATAGAAACATAGAGGTTGATGGCAGATAAGGATCACAAGACCCATCCAGTCTGCCCATTTCTTTTTCTACCTTATAAATGTGCCATCGGCCTTTGCTCTGTCAGTGGCCTATCTATTCATACTCATCTGTATTGCTCCCTTATGCCTATCCCATGCCTGTTTGAAGCCCTGGCTGGTCTTACGGTGTTTAAAATGTCACCCTCTGGGAGAGTTTTGAGAATCCCAATTTAGGGGATGTGGCAGTTTACATCTGCCACATGCCTCCTAGCACCATGCTGCAGCTCAATTTGTGGCGCATGGACAGTGCAAGCCCCCTTTGGTGCACGCAGCCTGTGGTTGAAACAGGATGCATCTGTGAATCACTCCTGGTGCATCTTTTGGTGCAAGCAGCACTTTGTGCCCTTTCTTGTGGTGCATGCCCCTTGCACAATGCCAGAAGCTTTGAAAATCAAGCGCCAAATGTTTTAATATGGGCTTGTACCTCTGCTGAACACAACTTCAGAATGAGTCCTTTTACAACAAGGATTTAGAAAAAAATCAACCTTCTGCATGTGAAGGCTCAAACCCTAGATCTTTTATCACATTAACAAAGACTCTGATTCAGGAGCTTGAACCTGACAAGAGGTTGTAGGTGGAGTGGGGTAGGTCCTGTTTCCCCAATGGAAGAAAAAAACAAAACATTGAGTCAGGCTACCCCAGGTTGGGGTAAGAGAAGACCCACCTTACCTCACTTTGCCTTGAGTGCTCAAAGATGGGGAAACTGGGTGGCCAGCAGGACATGGGAGTGGTGACCTTGCAGCAGAAGACAGGAAAGGGAGCAAGGAAGTGGGAGCCAAGAAGGGGTGATTGTTGGACCTCCGAGAGAACATGGAAAGCATAGTGGGTGTAGGAGATTTATCAGAAAGTATATAAAAATGAACATTTTGATTCTTTGCCTCCCTCAAGAGTCTTGGAAAGGTATGATGCAGAATCCTTGAAAGTCACTGGTTCTAGATCAGTATTGATTCTGAAGCCCCAAAATATAGGGGCCTTGTTTGATTAACAGAACTTGCTGGTGACTTTGCTGTTTATCTCTGCACATCTCTTGCTGTAGTAAACTCATTTTAAAGAATATGAAGTAAATAAAATTCCTGCTTCCATCTCCAATGAAGCACAACTCATATGTTTGTTAAGTGAAGAAACTGACAGTGCTTTCACAATTTCAGTTAGGCTCTATGACATCCGTGGTTGCATGCAATTGTAATGTTGGTCTCACATGAGAAACAATGTGTTAAAGGAAGCTTGCCACACCTCTCCAAATAAACATTCATTACAGAAAATGAAAACGGTTTCTCTAATGGAGATAGAGTGTTAGAAGACAAATGTATGCAAATAACATGTCTATTGTTGGAACAGCATGTGGAAGGAACCGTAAAAACCCAACAGAGGCTTAGAGTATAACTTTTCAAAAAGAAATTGACAGTAAACTGAAACAATGTTTTCTGTTTTCAGACAACTGTATTGATGCAAAAAACAGCAGAACCCAAGCTTCTGCTGTATACTGGATTGTTAAGTTCTTTCATATAAAACTTACCAACAACTAAAAACAATGTAGTTGACTGACTGTAGAGAACATCAGCACTTTTCCCAATTATGTACTTCTGAGGGGACCCGTGTTGGAAAGCAAAACCAATTTTTACTCCTTGTTTCTGCACAAAGAAATACAGTCTTCAAGGAAATGTTGGTATAATTGTGTTGGTTATATTCTATTTGGTGGCACTTCAGTGAAATGCAAATGTGCACATGGAAACAATAACAGCATACAGTTATTGGCTAATATACGCACCCTAGACATATGAGGTACAGCACGAGACATAGCCCCTTGATGAAAAACACCCAAACAAGTGCAGATATTAACCTAATTTCACACCTTGGAGTGTCTTAGTGTGCTTATAAAATGGCTGTTAAAAACACCCCTACTCCAAAATTAAATATTTTAAATGGGAAAAGTCATTGTGCACTGAAATAATACTTAGTGATACTGGAAGGTGAAATAGTCCATTTTATAAAATGGGGTATAAAAAAATGAACAATTAGAATAATTTCACTGGCTAAAACACAGCACCTGATTGTTGATTATTTATCTAAGAAACTGCACAGTTTTAAGTAACCTGCCCTAATCTACCTAACAACAACATATAACTATGGTACATGAAAATAAAACCTATTTACATTAAAATACATTTCTTCCACTTTTTAAATACCAAAATACACAACAGGGCACAGGCTTCTTCAAAATAAATGCAGTTCCTGGGTTCAATCAAGGACACAAGGCCTTTTTTTAACCAAACTGACCTATTCTAACTAGCAACAACCTAATTAAAGGAAAAAGTCAAAGAACCTCACCACAAAAGCATCAAGGTAAAGGTAATCTGGAAAGTAAGTAAGTAGGTAAAACTTTATTTGTATTAGGCGCCCTTACAAAGGTCAGGCGCTTTAACAACATGAAAAAAACAATATAAACAGCCTCTTAAAGTACAATGAAACAATAAATATATAAGATCTTACAGTGTTTCTGACATCAGTCTTCCCAGGACCCTTCAAAGGCTTGTCAAAACAAATAGGCCTTAAGGGAGTTTTTGAAACCCTTGATGGTCAAACTATCTCGTATCTGACAAGGTAGAGTATTCCACTGGGTAGGAGCCATACAGGCAAATGATCTTCCTTCCAAAGTTTTCAGGCATACCCTAGGACTCTCTAGCAATCCCTCATCAGAGGATGGAAGTGGGCGGGTGGGACAGTAAGGAGACAGGGGTTCCTGCAGGTACTGGGATCCCTGGTCATGTAGAGCCTTATTCATTTATTTTTTATTAATTTATTTAGTAATCAGAATTACAACCTTTGAGCTAAAAGCTTATTTACAAAGGATCATTGTCACAAGGGTAGGGGAGGGTACATATGTTTGGAGTCAGTAGCAGCTTAATAGGCATTGTCAAGAACATCTAATAGTAGGAAAAATGTGAACAGGAGAAATCAGTAAACATTGGCAATAGCATAACAATGTAGGATAACATAGGCAAATAACAATACATAACCAAAACAAGGGTACATAGTCAATGGGGTTGGGTTCTCACGTCATGCCATACAATTAAATGCTTAAGTCAGACTTAGGTGCTAGTTTGAGGAAAAATAGAGGCAGAAGCTAGGCAGGATCTTGTATTGGGAGGAAACAGGAGATGGAGCTGTTCATCAAAACTGATACCCAAAGGTTACTAGGCTATAGCCAGAGGAGTCAGCCTAGGCATAGTAGTCAGAAAGGGTAGAGGAAACAATCAGGATTAGGTAGGAGAAGAGGAATCAGAGTGGGGGATGATGGTAGGTTCAAAGGTGGGTGGTGTAAGGAGGTCAACGGGTGAAGGTTTCTCAGGGAGAGTGTGAGAGGAAAAAGGTGAGCAGGCAGGTGGGCAGACATGGGCAGGTGGAGAGCAGGGAGTTTTGTGTCAAATTGTAGAAGTGAAAGAAGAATCTTGGCAAGCCTAGGGTTCTGGTACCTGCTAGGCTAAGAGTGGATATGGCAGTGTACAGGAGGGGAGATAGTCTTTAGGAGTATGGCACTGGTGAACAGAGGCATGCTGGCTCGTGGGTTAAGAGTGGCAATAACAATATACAGGAGGGTGGATAGACTTCCTTATCTCAGACTTGAAAGGCCCAAGTTGGGTAATGCTTGTGGTCGTGGTTGGTAGCTCATTTATCCAAGCAGAGGCCCTGATGGCAAAGGCTCATCTCCCCAAGGCAGTCCTTCTGAATGGAACAGCTAATGCATGTTTGGTAGCACTTCTTGTGGCATGTTCAGCAGCAGCAGGATGGCATAAAGCTTGTAGAGAGGGAGGTGCAAGTCCGAGTAGGGCCTTCTGTACCAAGATGCAGGCATGGAGCTTAATGCAGTCCATAAGTGGGAGTCATTCAGTCTGTATGTACAGTTCACATGTATGCAATTGGCAATCTGCCCCTAACGCAAACCTACAGGTTTTATTTAAGGAGGTGTGCACTTTGAGCAGGCTAGTTTCAGTGGCAGCCCATAGACTATATTAACATAGTCCAGGATTGGAAGAATTGTACCTCTGACTGCCTGTGTCCTGGCCTCGGGAATAAGACAGAACTGGTGCCTGTACAGAGCCCCTAGTTTCCTATTAACTGCTGTGGTAATATTGCGTATATGTTCATCGAATGAAAAGGACTCATCTATGGTGAGACCAAAATACCAGAAGGAAGTTACCTGCTCCAGGGTGGTGTGAGAGCTGCAGGTAATTGAGAGAGGTACGGTGAACCTCTTCTTTTGTTGTCCAGCAAAGAGCATTGCCTTTTTTTTTAACTATTGAGCACCAGCATGTTGTCCTTGAATCATTCCTGTAGTAGGGTAAAGTTGTTCTGCAACTCCTTAGTCAGTGCTCCCTGGCAGGAGTTTCATGTGAATAGCACTGTATCATCTGCATATAGCAGGAGCTCAGATGTGGGGAAGGCATCAGGAGGTGGTTCACAAAGATGCTGAAGAGGAGAGGGCCCAGTATAGACCCCTGAGGTACACCTACTGTCACCTCACAGGTGCTGGAGGTAGCACCGTTAATTCAGACTTTTTAAGATTGCCTGGATAAATAGCTGGAGAACCATTGGACTGAGTCAAGGGACAGCCCTAGGCCTCTTAACCTGTGAAGCAGCAGCTAGTGGTCCATAATGTCAAAGGCTGTGATTAGATCTACTGTATAATGACTGCCCCAACCAGCTGACCCCAGTCGAGTGCCTCATGTACGTATCCAGTGAAATTAATAAGGGTGGTATTAGTACTGTGCAGTCTGCGAAAGCCATGCTGTTGGTAGGAGAGGAGGTCATAATTGTGCAGACGGTCCATGAGTTGGTCAGCTATGATTCTCTCCAGAGCTTTTGAAAGTGGCAAGAGAATTGAAATGGGCCTATAATTTGAGACTAGTGACTGGTCACCCCCTTTGTGCACAGTTGTGACCAGGGAGGTTTTCTGTGTGGAAGGGAAGGTAGCCAGTCACAGTGACAGGTTGAATAGCTTGTTGATGGGGCAGATGACCTCAGGAAAGGCAATAGAGATCAGTTTCATGTCTATGCTATCACCACCCATCCTAGTTTTGCCAAGGACTCTGGTAAGGTATTTTTTTGTTTCATTGATGTTTACCCTTCTGAAGTAAAAGACTGGAGAGGTCCTGGTATTGGAGGAAGAGGGCGAGTGGTCAGAGGTTGCTGTTCCATCTGGGTATGTAGCCAGTTTTGGGGGAAGCATGGCACTGTAATCCGTAAATGCCTTGTTAAACTTATTAGCCATAATGTCTGCATCAAGTATTACTTCATCATTGTGGTGAAGCATGGAAGGGGAGGATCTGTCATTGCTTCCGATAAGGTTTTTTATAGGTGCCCAGAATTTCTTGCTGTCACCCCAGCATTGAGATTGAAGGATTTTGTAGTAAGTACCCTTAGCCTGTTGGATAGTCCAAGTGCACCTGTTTTGGGCCACTTTGTAGCTTTGGATATCCATAGCAGTCCCAGTTGCTCTAGCCCGGTGTCAAAGTAGATCATGCTGTCACATCAGACTTAGGATTTGTGGGGTGGCCCAGTCCATGCTGCAGCCTTTAATCAGTTTAATTCAAAACCGGGGTGAATTTATCTGCTGCCACGTTGAAGAGGTTGAGGAAGAGCTCCAGGGCTATGTCAACAGAGGGACATGAGTCAAGGAAGCTCCAATCTATCCCTTTGAGGTAATTCTTATAGGTCAATAATGCAACCTCAAAGGTGATCTGCCACTGTACTGGCAGCCAGTGTGGGTCACTCAGCACAGGTGTTATGTGACTGGATCTAGGAGTTCCAGTTAACAACCTGGCTGTCATGTTCTACATTAGTTGCAATCTGCAGATATCCACCCCTGGTAGCCCTAGGTAGAGGGTATTGCAGTAATCAAAATGAGTGGTGACAAAGGCATAGACCAAGGTGGGAAGATCTTCAGATGGGACCAGGTGCTTCAGTCTGGCAATATTCCTCAGATGATAAAAAGAAGATCTGACCACGGCCGACACCTGAGCCTTCAAGGTCATGCCTTCATCATATATCATGCCCAGGTTACGCACCTGGCCTTAAGCATTTACTAGGGCCCTTCCAAGGTATAAACCCGAAAGTTTTCCCACCCATGTCCAGGTCATTCTATGATCAGGGTCCACTACCAATACCTCCATTTTTCCCGAGTTTGACCTCAGCCAGCTACCACTCATCCAGTCCTGTATCTCCAATAGGCAGTTGTTAAACATCGAGACAGTGTCTAACTCCTGTTCAGGCACAAAAGACATGTACAACTGAGAATCATCTGCATAGCAGTGAAAGCTTAATCCATACCATCTTGTATTATTCCCCCAATGGCAGCATGTACACTGCAAAGAACATAGGGGACAGTACCGAGCCCTGTGGTACCCCACAGGGTAGACACTGAGGGTCAGAGGAATGAATCCCCAACACCACTCTCTGAGATCTGCCCTCGAGGCAGAATCAACACCAACTGAGGACTGCCCCCCCTCAGTCCACAGACAAACAACTGGTGCTCGATCAGCACCCCATGGTCCACATTGTCGAATGTCACTGAGAGATCAAGGAGAACTAAGATGGAATGGGCTCTCCAATTGCTGGCCATTAGAAGAACATTTAGCACCTGCACCAGGGCAGTCTTGGTGCTATGCCTTTTTCTGAAGCCTGACTGGAGAGAGTCATATATATTGTGGATGGGTAAATGATCCTCCAGCTGCAGGGCGACCACGTTCTCAATAACTTTCCCTGTAAAGGGTAAGTTAGAGACTGGTCTGTAGTTTGCTGGACAGTCCATATCAAGGGAAGGCTTTTCAGGATGGGCCGCACTATCGCTGCCTTTAAGGGATTAGAAAATATTCCTCTCTCCAGTAAAACTCTTACTATCTCAGCTAGGACCAAGCCAGTGACATTAACACACCCTAAAAGAAGGTGAGTTGGGCCCAGGTCCAAACTACAGCAAGTTGGCCACAGAGTCTGGATGATCCTCACTATATCCATGAATACCAGTTGGCTGAAGGTAGACCAGGTCATCTGGGCATTTGTACCACCAAGTTGGTCAATGCAAAGTCCAATGGGGAGGCACTGACTGATCTCATCCCTGATGGAGGACACCTTATTAGTGAAAAACTGTGCAAATGCCTCACACTTTTCTTGCTACAATGCTCAACCAGAACGCAGACTGGCTGGATTGCATAGTCTGTCCATGGTCCGGAAGAGCAGAGCTGGTCTAATTTTTGCTGCAGCAAATTTCTCTGGACAGGAACTCTGCCTTCTTATGGGAAATTGCTGATTGGTAGACCTTATAATGGTCTAGCAATCTAAGTCTGTCCTCCTCTAGGTGTGTTCTCTGCCAATGTCTCTCCAGCCTTCACCCTTGTCTCTTCAACTCCCGAAGTGTCACATCATACCATGAGGCACCTGGGTGAAGAGTAAGGGGGTGAACATGAACTGGAGCAATGACATCCAGGGCCCCAGCAAGAGCCCTGTTATAGGCTAGTACAAGGGGCCCTGGGTCAGTGCTATCTGTCGGAGTTCCTGAAAGGTCCAGTACCATCATTAAGCCTCCTGAGGTAACTCCTCTCAAATTATGATACTGTACCAACTCCTTAGGGGTAGACCTATTTATGATGGGTTGCGAAACTGAATCCCAGGGCGTGATGGTTAGACCACCCAATTGGATCCACCTCCATATCAGAGATTTCCATCCCCAGGTAGAACACTAAGTCCAATGAATGTCTCCTTCTGTGTGTTGCGGTGGTAATAACCCATGTCAGGCCCAATGATTCCATCAATTGGAGGAGGTTTGTGTCCAAAAGATGAGAATTCATCATTGACCCAGGCAATAAAGTCCCCCAGAACTAACCATCTGGGGGAATCCAATACCATCTTGGAGATGAAGTCCACAACCTCCTTCAGGAAAACCCTTCCATCGCCTGGTGGACAGTAGATGACAAGGATTCTGTAGCCTGCACCCACACCAACTATACATGCAAAGGAGTTAGTAGTTCCAACTGGCACCTCCCTGACCCCAGTTCCTGTCTAAAACAGACTGCACCCCCCCAACCCTACAGTCAACTCTCTGGTGGCATATCACCGAGAACCTGACTGGACCTGCAGATGTCAAAATGGGACCCGCACTTTCACCAAACCAGGTCTCAGTGATGCAATCCAAGTCTGCAGAGGCTACAGGATCTGCAACTAGTGCAATCTTATTCCTAATAGACCTGGCATTGCATAACACCACCCGAGAGGGACAAGTGTTCGAGGATGACTTCACTACCTGCCTAAGTCAGAGCCCTTGGGTATGGGCACAAAGCAAGGAGAACCTCACTCTTGTGCCTATTTCACCCCAGGGCATCTCCTGGTCCTTACTGTCTCTATATGCCCACCCCTCTCCCACCCCCATCGAGAGCTCCAGGATCCTCCTCCTCCCCCCTGCCTCCTTGATATGCCCAGTGCCCGGCATCTACCATATGACTCAGCAGGAAGCGAGGGGCATTCAAAAGGGTGAAGATCCCTCAGTTTTGAAGAGTACTTCCTGACCATAATAATTTCTCCCGGCACATTACTTAGACCTACACACACACACACACACACACACAATCACACACACACACCATTCAATCTCACCTCAACTCAACAACCCTCTCCACTAAGCAAAACACCTTCCTCACTTACATAAAACAGTCCACCTCAATATTTCTTATAAATTCCCCCTTTCAACCAAATTAAAATTCCCACTATTCCTCCTCCACCTCCTCACATCCCAGCCCCACACACTCAGCAGCAAATATCTTTAAAATTTTATTTTTATGTGCAAAATATATAGTCTCCAGATGCAGTCTTAGTTTGTTTCCAACTGCAGCATTCTAACCACTGCAGGATAAAATCTTCAAATACTCTTCTGCTCCCTCTCACAGGGCTGATTTGTATTCAGTTACTGTACTTTAACAAATTATCATTTTTCCATTAACTAATGTCCAGTAAACAGGAGTTCTGCAATAAAAATGCCACACAATAAAGAAAAAGAGTTTTTACTTCACCAGTTATTCATAGAAAGTGTAGTTTTTCGAGCAGTTTACAGTTTCCTCTCCTGATGTTATTAATCCATATCATAGCTTTCCTTCAATGGTTTCTGTAGGGCACCTACTCCAGACTCTCAGAGGACCTCTTCTTTAATCAGGTATTGCCCCCCCAGACCTTCATCTCAGCAGCCTAAGGTTGATCCAACCTCTGGTGAGCCCTTTGCTCCACCTGAGGGAATGGATCCCCACCCCCACCCTCCAGTAGTGGCAGCAACCATCACTCCATTTGGGCTGGGAGTCCCAACCCTGATCCAACTCCTCAGAAGGCCCCCTCGACAGCCGCTCACTATAGTAGATGTCTTCCCCAGGTCTTCTTCCAATACAGCCAGGTTTTGAGAAAATGTAAGATTACACATATCCCCAAAACACCAAGCATCATGGGAAGTATATTTTTATTTATTTAAAAATGGATGAATGGGAAAGGCACCATGAGCAGAAGCTCATTTCCAGGTGTAACCTGGGGGAGGGAGTACAAGAGGCAAGAGTACAGCATTGTAGTAATAGAGTTGACACAATTTACAGAAATTATACAAGAGAAACTAGGAGTGCTATTTAAAATAGAGAAATAACTAAAAAGCTATATAAAACAAATTACATACAAAGCAGTATTTACAAGGCTATGTATAAATAAATTTACATTGAGTATGGACAACGAGATGTGAACAGGATGACAGGAAAAAAGACAGAGCTAAGAGGGTTTTAGGAAGAAGAGCAGATACAAGAAGTAGTGGTAACTAGCTTGAGGAGGCACTTGAGGGTAGGGAAGGTGGGGGAGAGATGAATTTGGAGAAGAACACTATTTCAGAGGGAGGGAGGGAAGTAAGGTTATAAGAAAAGGAAAGTTTGCCAGCTGAGGTGTGCACACATAGGAGGGAAACAGTGTGGGCACAGGGTGACCACAAGTACATGAATATCATGAAAAACTTGTTTCTGCTTCAACAGGAGTACATGGTGTTAAATGTCCTGTCACACACTCTTTACAAAGGGTTAAAAATAGAAGTCACAGACGTGTTTTCTACTAAACAGGATCAATCAGTGTGCCTCATCTGTAATAGCACAGAGAAGGATGACCAGTCATGGTTTGGCCTAGCTGGTTTGGGTCATGGTGGAGTCCACAATAGGAAAGTAATCTAAATGTCAAAGAACTTCAGCACATAAGTATGGAGGCAAGGGTCACCTGGAAAGTGCTTTGGCAATAAAGCCAGGTTTCAAGGAAATGTAAAATTACACATATCACCATAATGCAAAGCATCATGGGAAGTAGATGCAAATTAACATGAAAGAATTTATGTTTCTCTTTAAGCAAGAGTGTATAGTGTCAAATGGCCTCTCACACACTCTGCAAAGGCTAAACACAGAAGACATATGTGCTACAGAATGAAGGCTACCACTAGTGGATGCTAAGATGGCATTTGGAAGAGCTGGCAGAGGCAAGGTAAAGCATAAGAGCTGCCCACTGTTTCCCCCAACCTTCTACAAAACATTCTTGTAAACTGAAAACTAGGTTAGATGTTATTTTTGTGTTATGACAGCAAAAGGACTTAAGAAATTGCTAGTTTCAGTGGGTGCTCTGTGTTGTTTCTTGTGTGGTAAAGACGCACATGACTGTATTTAGAAAGTTACGTTTTGAAGGCAGTGTTTAGTCTGGTTTGATGGAATGGGTTGCTTATATATAGAGAGTGCCATTTTGGTAGGACTAGCTGTGTCTGGTCCTGTCTAAGGGAACCAGATTGATGAAATGAAATGTGCCTGGTTGTTTTCGTAGAGTTAATATTTAGGCTGAGAAAAAAAATGAACTTCCTAGTTTTGTTGTAGTTGCAATATCTGTGCATCCAAGGGAATAATGGTTGGTGAGTGGAAAGAGGATCGGTTTAAAAAAACAGCCTGTGCATGTGGTGGTGGTGTGGGGCACAACGAGCAAGTGTGTGTGAAAGCATGCTGTAATGGGAGAGAGAGGAGAAAATCGGCATCAGAGAAAAATTGTTTCAAAAGGTGAAAACAATGTAAGAAGGATTTATCTCTTTATTGGTTGTTTTACTACAGGTGTGAGAAGTTGGGGTAGGTGGCAAGGTATATACAAATGAGGTGAAATTGTATTTTTCAAGTTATAGCAAGGGGGTAATAAATGTTTTACAATACCTACAATACCAACATGGCTTACTGAGCTTTTTTTTCCCAAAGGTTTCTAGCAGGCATGGATATCAGGGTGCATGGTCTCATGGTTGCTGGAAGAGGCTCTGAACCATTTAAGGACATGGGCTACTAACTCTCTTAACAGATTAGCAGACAGATGATATCCAGTTAGTATTATAAATATGTGCACTATACATGTTTGGGTGTATTTGTAAAACTATAGGCATACAACTATATATACTGTAACTGCAATTTGTTTTGATATATCCATGTAAGTGACCCCCCAACTCACAAAAAAAGTGGAGTCAATCCACAGGTTTTTGTATGTTTTAATCCAGAGTGCTTCAGAGAATATTACCTCTGTTCCTCCCTTAATGGAGCACTCAGATCAATGACCTTTCAGTGTTCATTGCTGTTGTATTTGCATAGATACCGTTTTATTTAAATGTTATGCTAAGTGAAGTGGAAACAGCTTGATTCATCTCTCGTCCACATCTCACCACCTGTACATCATGATGTCTGTTATGTTTCTGTTCTTCAAGTGCTTGCAAAGTTGCAGTGACATTTAAGGTGCATACAACACCAGCCCTATTAATACACGGGCCTTGTGCAAACCTACTTTATGGGGACCTCATATCGAGAGAGGAGAACCAAAGAGACATCCACATCCCTGGAATTGCTTCCTCATGTCTCCCTCTTCAACTTAATGAGTTTCATACTAGTTATTCTATGTCTCCTGATGCAGAATGTAAGCTTTAACCCATACAATGCAGCATGCATATATATCCAGAATCTAAATGTGTTCCAAAAATATTCAGCACTCAAAGGGTAAAGAAGGTATCTACTTCGGTATATAATTTAATAGGCATACTTTACACAGCTAGTTCAATTTTCTGTAGAACATCTTTTTAAAAATGTCACTTGCCTTCCCTAGCTTTGCAGTGCATTTTTTGCCGTCTTATCTGTGAAGTTTGTTAAAAACTGCCATAAGGGTTTTCTGACTTTATACAGCACTTGCTGTGACATTATATAGCTTGTTATGACAAGAGACAGTGCTGTAACAACCACAGCAGTTGTGAGGTCAGTTAGGAACAGTCAGATGTTTTGTTTTTTAAAACAGACAATGTGCTACGCACTTGTTATTGAGAAATTATAAAGACTGATAACAGGGCAAAGTAAACAACCTAGAAAACATTGACTGTTAAATGCCATTGCCCTGAACATGATGCTTTTATATATTTTACTATGCACTTGTTCTTTAAGTACTAAGAAGTATACACAATTTGCAATACATTTTCTAGAAACCTGGACAGAGATCTTGAAAACCATGAAGGAGTAAAGTCAGCCGACATCTATGTTCCTGCCGTTGATGATAAATGTTACTTTTTTCTGCTGTATTTACTATGCTTATTTTGTCTTAATGTTCTATTTTTTTGTTTTGCTATTGTGAAATTCCACTCAAGGCCTTACGTCTCTGGCAGTCACCAGGTCACTTGGACTGGCACAGTGAGAGTTGCTGCTTTTACTTATTCATTCTGGGTATAAACTTCACTCACCCTTATTTACCCATGAGGGTTCCCATCTATACTGCCCAAATGTAGTATAACCCCTCCCCCCTTCCTCACTACCTCCCAGTCTTACTCATGATTTCTGCAAGGCATATTGTTGGTTCTCCACCAACAAACTGTTGCTGAATGCTGCCAAAACAAAGGCCATGCTTTTCAGTTCCAATCTGAAACTCTCTTTCCTTGACCACAATGCCGACTTTCTCACTGTCAGATCCCTAGATGGATCTCCCCTAGACACGATTCCCACCTTCAAGTATCTGGGGAGTAATCCTGAACCCATCCCTAACCTACATGGACTACATTGCCTCACTTATCAGGTGCATCAACCAGAAGATAGAGCTTTGCTATTGCACGATCAGCCTCCTCTTGCCAGAAGCCCACCTTGCTATTGCCCATGGCAACCTCCTCCCCCTCCTTGACTATGGCTGCCCTGTATACCCCTCACCTTCTTTCTTTACCAACCTGAACCACTTGGACACTACCTACAATAGAATATGCCACTTTGCCCTCCTCACCCCTCTACTCACTCACCACTGCTGTCTTTACCAGTCTCTTAACTGGCTCCCTCCACAAATGCGACACTCCTACATGCTGGCCTGGACCACTGCTGATACCTTGCACAATCCCTCCTACTCTCCACTATCCCTTCTTATCCATCCCAGAACTTGCTGCTGCAATCAGTGTCAGTCTTCCCACCTTCAACTAGAATGCCAAACATAACTATGAGGGTGGGACTAAGAGCCTTCTCCACAGCTGGACCCTCACTATGAAATGACCTCCTATCCTCCCTATGTTCCCCGACTTCCCTCTAAATCTAAATTCCCTATTAAGAATGCACATTCTGTCCTCCATGACGTGTGTCTGCCCACAGGCCACTAGTACGGCAACGCCTCCCTTGCTGCCCACCCTTGCCCCTCCCCCCCAGTGCTCCACTGTCCTCTCCTGCCCTGAATACTTTTGTTATTCCTACTGTTGAATGATGGAGCAACCTTACCCCATTTACCTAAATGTTACATACCTTGGTATGCTCAATTGTTAATGTACCTTGTACTGTTTACCTTATATTTTCTCAGTTAGCTTGACCTACACTGTTATGTTCCCTGTATGATCCACACTGTTCTTTCACTGTATTTTACGCTGTTTATGCCAGTTTCTGGCCCATGCTATGCCTGAAAAGGTCTTCGAATCAGTGCACCAACCCAGTTGCCAAATGAATTAATAAATAATTCCCGTCCCCTGGAGCTGTCTATAACTGACCCAATAAGGCTAAACCACAGAGAGACACCAAGCATGTTGTTACAGTTTGGTTGTGAAAATGTCTTTCCTTACACCCCCTCACTCCTGGACTTCAACCTAAAACATCCTGGCAAAAACCTGAGAAAATTCCTCTACAACAACATCAGATAGTTCTCTTGGTAAGGAGCAGGCCATAAGGGTTGGTTCCTAAGCAAATAACTAATTACTAGAGCAGGTGGGAGGATGTTCTTTGATTATGAAGTAGGGGACAGAAGAAAGAAAGCATAGCTGCTTTGCATCTGCTGTTAACACCCTTACCTGGCTGCTGGGATGAGCTGGTAGCAACCTCCAGCCCCCTGGAACTGCCAAGCTAGACTAACTGGCCTTCCCCTGAGTAGTGGGTAAGAGAAGGGCAGAAGAAGCCAGATGCCACCATCCCAGTACAAGTGCTGAGGAAGGGAATCAAACACCGCCCACTTCACTTCTCTTAAGAACCCCTGGAAAGGATGCTTACTGAAGGTGCAGCAAAACCAAGTAAGTCTATTCAGTGTACTGAACAGCTCCCTTAGGGTTACCTGTTAAAAACACGAATGCATAATAACAAAACAAAAATAGCGATACAATGATACCGATTTCAATAGTAGTGACCTCTCAATAATAGCGGTGTAACATAAATAGTGCTGCCACCTGCCAGTGATTAATCAAAAATTGCGAATATTTTAAATCACAACTCTTACCATCAGCTGCTCACCAGATGGCAGTGGAGTCAAGGAGCACCAAGGAGCAAAGTGAGAAAGTGGATGGTGTGTGGGGGGGAGGGGCAGTTGAAGGAGTACCAAGGAATGGAATGAAACAGCAAAGTGAGAAAGTTGATGGTGGGGATGGGGTAGGTAGTCGAAGGAGAACCAATAAAAATCAAATAAAAGAGATAAGTGAGAAATAGAGGGGGATGGGGAGGGCAATTAAAGTAGAATCGAGTAATCAAATAAAACACCAATGTAACATACTGGTCGGTGAATGACGAAATAGAGAATTTTACACAAAAAACAAACAATCATAATGATTGATTCTACACTGCTATCTCTTCAGTCTTCAGAGCCTGTCTTCAACATGTGCAAGTACTGCACACTCTTCAGTCTTCAGAACCTGTTTTCAGCACAATTAAAACAGCATATTTTATTATCCAAAACAAAAAAAATGTAGAAAAAAATTACTGCATAGGGTCAACAATCCATCAGCCTCATACTTGAAATTGGAAATTATAGGCTAGTCCTCAAAGGTAATCATATCTCCTTCTTGTGGAATGCTCTCCCACTATTGACACAATCTGCTCATTCATGTCTTTATACTTTCTTTTGAACCTGTGCCATCTGCCCCAGACACCAGTTGCTCTACTTTCAACTCTGTCATCCATTGTTCTTCTTTGAGTCTCTGAATCAATTTCCATACACTTGGATGACATGCACCAAGTCAGCTGTTGAAGCATTGATGCCAGCTTTCAACTGCATTGTTAGCGCGGGCTAGATCGTTCAATGTGGTATCATGACAATTCCACTGTTCAGGTGGTAAAGCAGCTCTTCTGCAGCCAGAACATCCCCTTAATCTACTAACCTTGGTGGATTCAAATTAATCTAGCAGTAGAAGCAGCAGTCTTCATTGGTATGGAAATATTCCCAGTCCCATATGTCATCAAATGTACTGACCACATCACATGTTGGCACAAAGGCCAACGATAGAAGCATGCGGAGATGAAGTGAGAAATCTGGATCAGAGTAACACTTTTCTTGCACAAGTGGGTATTTTTGGATCCTATGTCATACTGTTTGTGCAAAATGAAAAAAGCAATCTCTGACATCAGTGTTTGGAAAAGCAGAGGTAAATTCTTTCCAAGCAGATTTTTCAAAATCCATGATGGCTGTTGTTGGGTTAAGGAATGACCACGGTTCCTGCAGCTGAGAGAATACTCTGGCATACGACATTGTTTTGCGTGAACTCATTAGCACATATAGTGCTGGTACTACTGTACCTGACCTTAAACAATACACAGTATAAAGTTGATCAAAAAGTGCAGGACAGGAATTAAAAGTGCCATCCAGCATCCAATCAGAGCAGTCCTGCAGAAATTAACCTCCAGAAATTAACCTCAGTTGCAAACAGCAGAAAGTGGTCTTGTACTTTACCACTATCGTAAATGAGGAACAGCTCACCAGAGCTAGTAAAGGTGAACTCTAATGATAGTACTAGTTCCTCAACCTGTCTAATGTGTTGCACAGTTCTTTTAATTAGATGAACTGCTGGCAAATGACCTGCTAACACATCTGGGGCACTAGTGGTGCACTGCACTATAACCTGGGATGTTGTTTCAACACTTGATCTGGCACGTTCCCTTATGTCTGCCATTACCTTATGAACCTCAACATCCCCGGCATCAGGAACATGTGAGTGTTCCTTAAATTGTGCTGCAAGCTTGTTTCCTATGGTGTGGTGTCTGGCTAAACAACTACATTTATGAGCATCAGCATATCGGTAGAAAACATTTTCTGCGTCTTTCTTGTCCCTCCAGTAAACAAACCCAGCATACACAGCTAGCGGTCTACCCTTTGGGCTGGTTATTAATTCAAATTCCACTTTGGCAGTTCTTCAGCGTGGCAATACTTCAGCTTAGTGAGTGTTTACAGAGTGCATGGTCACCCTCCACGGCACCAAGTAAAGATTTAGTAAATGGCACTACCCGTGCAAAGGCATATGGAATTCTGGGAGCAGGTAACCAGGAATCTCAGTCAACCAGGAAGTAATGTTGTTCAGACTACTGTTTAGAGGGTGAATTAAATAGAGCTTACAGCATAAAGACAAATAAGGGACACATTTGAGTGTGAATGCATTCCACCCGTGTGTAGAAACAAGTGACAAGTCCCCCTTGTTTTGTTTAGATTGCATGTCTTGTTCATGTGTTCAGTCCTCTAAACAACTTACTCAACACCTTCTGTTATGCTTGTTACCTCTCAGCATTTACAGCATAAAGACGGAAAGACATGAAGGGATCTGTCCACTGCTGCTCACTGTTATCACACCGCAGCTAATATTGCTGGCGCTGTAAAGTAGGGTCACATCAATAGCGCTCACTATTAAATCATTGCCAATAAGTCATTCATGATTTTGTTATCGTGATTTTACCATGGAACCCTCACTTAAGGACAACATGGTATAAATTGAGAAAATTCGGAGTATTCAAAGATTTTGCATCCTAGTAAAAATAAGACCCTTTTTTTTTTTTTTTAGTTGTTTAACCAGGAGTAGCACACTAAGCTGAAAGCTTTTTTTATAGGTGGGGCCTGGGAGCACAGGGAAGTTAAGTGACTTGCTCAGGGTCACACAGTATGTAAGTGGAAGCTGTGGTATTCAAACCCAGGTCTGGTCTGCTGGATGTCTCCAGATTTGCAGCTCAGAGCCTTAAACCACTGCACTATACTGCCTCCCTACTTGGCAATACCTGTGCAAAGGCATATGGAATTCTGGGAGCAGGTAACCAGGAATCTCAGTCAACCAGGAAGTAATGCTGTGCAGACTACCGTTTAGAGGGTGAAACAACTACTATTACTACTGATCTGTTTCTCAATAGGGGCATGAAAACTTGTTCTGTACTTACTAACTGCCAGGTGTGTGTGTTGGGGTGGGGGGCCTAAATCATTCCATCAGTGCTGGCTTGGAAGGGCTTAGTCTAATGATGATCGGTAGACCTTGAGGAGAGCATAATTCAAGTGTTAGAACATATTAGTAAAAACTGTTGCTGCTCCTGACAATGATGTGCACTAACAGATGCCTACATTTTTTACGATGAGTCTGGCACAATGAGGACAGCTTTAGGAAACATAACACTTAAACAGAGTTTAGCTTTTGGTAACAACCCTTCCTCATTGGTAGGGTGCAGGGCTATCATTATTTGTGCCAAGTAGAGTGAAAAGGGGCTTGTGCATAGCTCTTGGAGGGTAAAGAATGTGAGAAGGGCAAAAGGGTATAAAAGGGATCCAGTGGCCAGTGTAATTCTCTTCTTTTACCAGAAAGCTAGGCCAAAAGAAGTATGGGGAAAGGGCATTATTGCCTAGGCATCATAACTGGCAGTTGCCCGTGGGTAATGGGAAAGAGACCAGTACAGCATTTTATGCCATGGTGCTGGCAGGGGATGCTGCTTAAGCATGCCAGCCTTGTGGGGGGGGGGGGGTATTGATAGGACTCCCAGAGGAACAAGATGGGTTTATCAGGCAGTTGGCTCATGACATGTGACAAGGGAGTACAGTTCCCATTGTGGGCTCCCACCTGGATTCAGAAGTGCTTTGTTAACTCTCAAAGAAGAGGGACAGCATGGGCTCAGCTAGATTGTCACACACTAAATCTGGAGGATTGACATGGCTAGGGTGGACCTTAGACACGCAGATGGTCCTTGACCTAAGACTTGTAGGTGGGAGTAAAGCCCATGGAACTATAGTAGGAAGGTTTTTTATTTATTTATTTAAAATGTTGGTAACTGGGAAAGGCACATAGAGCAAAACTCATTTCCAGGTGTGACCCAGGACAAAGGGAACAAATACAATACAGGGATGATGCATACAGAATACAAAATAAGGCAATATACAATGCAAGTAAATATATACATTTAAGCTGTGGCATCTGGGATTGGTGGTGGTGGAGAAAAGAGAACTCTCTTTATATTGGAAGCTAAGGGAGGTCCCCACTGTTGACTCATGGCTCAACTCAGTTCTAGCCTCAATGAAGCTAGAAAGGATCCAATATTACGTTAGGGGACAGCTTGAGAGATCTGAGTAAATCTGGCTCCCCTTGGAATAAGCAATGCCCCAGGACTTGTTCCCTACCTTTTAGTAACCTAGTTTGGATATTCCCTTTCTCCTGTAATGACAAAAAGTTCCTACAAAGGAAAACCATAAGTACAAATGCTTATGTTAATTATAATATGTACCTATGCACTCTTGGGAGGGTTGCCTTATGTCTGTCCCATGCATTCTTGAATTCTCTCACAGTTTTAGACCCCACAACCTCCTCAGGAAGGCTGTTCCATGCATCCACTACCCTCTCTGTGAAATAATACTTCCTCACATTGCCCCTGAACCGCCCTCCTTCTATCTTTAAATTGTGTCCCCTTGTTCTTGCATGTCTCTTTTTCTGAAAGATGCTACCCTCTTGGACTTTGTTGATTCCACTGAGGTACTTAAAAGTTTCTATCATGTCCCCCCTCTCCCTTCTTTCCTCAAGGGTATACATATTAAGCTCCTTTAGTCTCTCCTCATACGGCTTCTTTTGCAGACCCTGCACCATTTTAGTTGCCCTCCTCTGGACTACATCTATCCTGTCTATGTCCTTGCGGAGATGGGGTCTCCAGAACTGGACACAGTACTCCAGATGGGGTCTCACCAACTGTCTGTACAGAGGGATAACAGCTTCCTGTTTTCTGCTGCTGATGCCTCTCCCTATACATCCCAGTATACCCCCAACCCTCCCTACTACCTTCTCACATTGCTTGCTAACCTTAAGGTCATCTGATATGATTACCCCCTGGTCCCTTTCTTTTTTTGTTGTTGTTACTACCTCCCCACCCACTGTGTATTCTTCCTCTGGGTTCTTGTTTCCCAGGTGCATTATTTTGCACTTCTTTGCATTGAATCCTAGCTGCCATACTTCTGACCATTCCTCCAACCTTGCCAAGTCCCTTTTTATCCTTTCCACACCTCCTTGTGTATCAACCCTGTTGCAGATCTTTGTGTCATCTGCAAAAGGGCATACTTTTCCTTCCAGTCCCTCTGCAATGTCACTGATGAAGACATTAGAAAGGACTGGACCCAATACTGAACCCTGCGGTACCCCACTAGTAACCCCTCTTTCTTCAGAGTGGACTCCATTTACAATTACCTTCTGTATCCTGTTGTGCAGCCAATGTTTTACCCAGGCTACCACCCTGGAACCCACTCCCAGGCTGGTTAATTTGACTATTAAATCTTTTGTGTGGGACTGTGTCAAATGCCTTGCTAAAGTCTAGGTAGGCCATATCCACAGCCCCTCCCTGGTCTACTACTTTCGTCACCCAGTCAAAGAAATCTATTAGATTCGTCTGACATGACCTTCCCACTGTGAACCCATGCTGCCTTGGGTCCTGTGCTGCACTGGCCTCTAGGTACTCAACTATTCTTTCCTTCAGAGGTGACTCCATCACTTTCCCTACCACAGAGGTCAGACTGACAGGTCTGTAGTTTCCTGCCTCTGTCTTGGTCCCACTTTTGTGAAGGGGAATCACAGCCACCTTCCTCCAGTCCTCGGGTACCACACCATCCTCCCATGATTTAATAAAAAGAGTAGCCAGTGGTTTCACTAGTTTCTCCCTTAATTCTTGTAGAATTCTGGGGTGAATTCCATCAGGACCCATTGCTTTGTCCACCTTCAGTTTTAGGAGTTCTTGCAGAACCCTTTCTTCTGTGAAAGGACTGGGATCGACCCCCCGATCAAGAGTGCTTCTGTTAATTGGATTAGGCACTTCCCCTTCTCTTTTGTGAATACTGAGCAGAAATATTCGTTCAGTATCCCTGCTTTTTCACTGTCCCCCTCTGCCCACCCACTGTTCATCCTCGTTAAAAGCAGCCTACCTACTACTAACAGTTCCTCCCTCCCAGGTACCAAACTTTGCAACAGGACTCGCTGCTACACCTGCAAATTTATTTCCAGTGTGACTGAGATTCGGGGGCCTACAGGTGTTTTTCACATCACCAAGGAGTTCTCATGCACCTGCACTAATGTGGTGTATTGTATTCTTTGCAGGAAGTGTACAGCTATTTACATCGGAGAAACTGGTAGGCACCTTGCTGACCATTTCAGGGAACATTACAGAGCAGTCAGGAATGGAGAAACTGCTAAACCCATTGTATCCCACTTTATCTCCAGGGACCACAATGTCAATGACCTTTCTGTTTGTGTCCTTCAGCAGGGCTTCTGGGATCCTGACCGTAGAAAAAACATGGAAGCCAAGCTGATCATCCACCTTGGCTCCCAGCAACCCTCTGGTTTAAATGATAGACTTATTTTCCACTAACATCTTTCTGCCATCCCTTTATTTTTCCCTAAAGTCTATTTGTTTTTGAACTCATTTAATTTATTTTTCATTTTCATCATATGTCTTCATTTCTGTCTCCTTCTTACACATTTGTCACCTTTCAGCCTTCTTACTAGGCCCTGTTAATTAGTCCCCACCTGGGAACTTCCCTAGTTCTTTCACTCCCATTATGCTTTATCTTTCCCATCATCACCTTTTTGTTTCACAGATTCTCTCTTAATCTTACCATTTATCACTTCTTCTCCCTGAGCCTCCCCCTTCTTCTTTCTCCACATATATATCTCTCTCATTTTACCTCCCCTCTACACTAACTTTTTTTTTCTCCTTTAGATATTTCCTGAAGAAGATCTAAGGTCGAAATGTAGATTTTTAACTCTATTTTCATCGTGCATTTAATATAACAGTTTTGTTTTGCTTTTAGACCACATGCTGATGCAGTGCCTTGTTTTTGGTTTTTACAATTTGTATAGTACAAATACCAACTGGACTAGGATATTGGGACCACCCAGATATGGAGTTACAAAGGAATGCAGTGGGCTTAGAGAAAATACCAACTGGGAACCAAGATATTGGGAACACCCAGGAAAGGAGTCACAAAAATATGCAGTAGGCATAGCACAATTACAAAGCAGGGACCAGGATATTGGGACCACCCAGACAGGGAGTCAAAAAGGTATGCAGTGGGCCTAGTACAAACACCAACTTGGAACCAAGACACTGGTAGCCCCACCTAGGATGTCACAAAGGTATGCAGTGGGTCTAGTACAATAACTGTACCAACTGGAGACAGGATAGTCACAAAGGTTTGCAATGGGATTAGTACAATTACCACCTGGGAACCAGGATAATAGGACCATTCTTCCATGGAGTCAGAAGGTAAGCAGTGTGCCTAGTGCAAATCGCGAGTGATGGCCAAGATACTGTGACCACCCAGATAGTGTATGTTAAAGGTACACTTCAGTATAGCCGAGGAGGGTAGAGGATGGTATGGGATGTTTAGACACCAGCCACTATCAGTAGGTCAACTGCAAGGCAATCATAAGTAACTATCTAGTTGATAAATGAACACTCAGACAGTCTATGACAATTCATATTTGATAACCACAGAATCTAATCTACAGAGCAGTGTGAAGCTGATAACATATTTCAATAGTTACAGTGAGAAAACCTACCCCAGCTGTATCACTGGTGCTGTCTGTCTGTTTAGGGATGATCTGAGTGGTGAACAGCTTAGCTATGAAGGGGCAGAGTGTCCTGTTGACTGCCACCCCAAATTGATGCCTACATTGTGATACACTTTGTGCTGTGGCCCTTCACACTCTGGACTACATTGAGGATTACTGTTAATAGTGCCCAGGTGTAAGGTAGATATGAGACACCCCCCAAGCTTCCTGATTGGGGGGTGTTCTAGATCTCCATTATACTTGGGCACTATTAACGGTCTTCTTTGCTAATAGTACCAAAGTATTAGGGAGATCTGGGACACCTTCTGATTGGCTTAGACTGGTTGCTGAGGTCCTCCCAAGAGAAGCACCCAAGGGTTTCAAGCAGTCAGTGGGGAGAGGGAAGGGGGAGATGGTGCTAGGTCTCCTCATTATCCCTGGATCATCTTCTGGTGGTCTGGTTGACAGTGGTTTCAGGTGGTGCAGGCCATTCCCATGGTAATCTTTGGTGCTGGAAAGTTTGAATGTCTGGATACACACCTGCAAGCCAACTGAATGGCTGAGGCTGGTTGCTGAGCTCCTCTCCAGAGGAGCGCCAATAGGTCTCCAGTGGTCAGTGTGGGGGGGTGACAGTGATGCTGCTGGGACTTCTTCATGACCCCTGAATCATCATCTGGTGGCCAGGTTGGCAGCTGCTTCATGCTCTCTATAGACAAATTATTTGTGTTTTAGTGACCAGATGAAATAACTGTTGTGCCCCACATATTAACTGCCTCAGTGAAAGAAATCCAAGGACTAGAAATTCCTGCTTTGGAGTGGTTATTTTTACATCTAACCCAATATGCCTCTGTCTCAGCAGTTCATAGGAAAAGGAGAAAAATGAACTGGTCAAAAAGCTCATTATTTACAAGGGCCTCCTGGTGAGGTGAAACACTCTGATACCTCTAAATGCAGGTACCCTTGGCCCAGCCTGCATATATCTTGGTTGTATAATATTTTATGGATTTTTGTTATTTCTTTTCCTTTTAATTGTCATTACTGGGTTCATGTACAGTACGTGGAAATGGACCAGCGAGGAGCAGTGGATGTGGCTTACCTGGATTAAGCAAGGCCTCTGACACCGTTCCATGTAAGAGACTTGTAAACAAGCTATGCAGTTTGGGACTAGGTCCCAAGATGGTAAACTGGGTTAGGAACTAGTTGAGGGATAGAACACAGTTCTGGGGCCAGGCCTATTCAGTGTCTTCATAAGTGACATTGTGGAGGGGATGGAAGGAAAGGTATACCTCTTTGCAGATGACCCTAAGCTCTGTAACAGAGTAGACACTCTGAGATGAGTGGAAAAAATGAGGAGGGACCTAGGAAAACTAAAGGAATGGTCAAGAGTGCGGCAATTAAGATTCAATGCAAAAAAGTGCAAAATCATGCACTTGGGGCACAGGAACCCAGGGGTGGCTTATATGATGGAGAGAGAGAGATACTGACAGCAACCAAACAGGAAAGGGATCTGGGGGTAATCATATCAGATGGCCTAAAGGTGGCCAAACAATGTACCAAGACAGTGAGGAGAGCCAGTGATATACTAGGGTACATAGGAAGAGGTACCACCAGCAGGATGAAGGAGGTGGTGATGCCTCTGTACAAATAACTAGTGAGACCTCATCTGGAGTACTGTGTCCAATTCTGAAGGCCACATCTTTGTAAGTACATAGACAGGGTTGAGGTTGTTCAAAGGAGGGCAATAAAAAAGAGAGGCTATAGGTCCTCAGTATGTATACCCTGCAGGAAAGGAAAGAGACCTCCAAATATCTCAAGGACATAATAAAATACAGGAGGGTAGCATCTTTTGGAAAAAGGGATGTTCTAGAACAAGGTGTTAATTATTTATTAATGTTTAGGAATTACAACCCTTTGAGTCAGGGCCTCTTTTGCAAAGGCTCTGCATCAAATATCAGTTAAAGGAAGGTGGCAGAAAGTACAAGCATGGCATGTAAGACTTAAGATACAGTGGTTACACTCACTTCTTACAGGGTTATAAGAATAATGTTATACAAAAGACAAAAAAAATACACATTTCCATAACCCTATTGGGTAATTGGTCATCACTGGGGCAGGACAGAGTGCAATCCAAGGGATATTGTCAGATACAAGGTAGGAGTAGAGACATGACATGAAGCTGGAAGGGGTAGACTAAGGGGCAACATGAGGATGTATTTCTTCAAAGAAAGGGTGGTAGATACATGGAACTGCTTTCTAAAGGAGTGGTGGGGGCATATTTGGTAGGACAATTCAAAAATGCATGGGATAGGCATAGGGGAACCATAGTGAGAGGAAAAAGTTTAAAGCCAGAGATCAGTTGAGTCTGTGGTTTCTGCAGCATGTAGAGAAAATAGGTCAACTGGGTGGGTCAGGTGGCCTTTATTTGCCACCAATTTCTGTGTTTCTATGGATAAGTATTACATACACTGGTTTCATGGACAACGTTGCCCCTAAAAGTATTTATTTGGCCTGTGTAGACCTGCCAAAAATCCACAGAACATTATTCTGAAGAAGACTGAGTGAAGACCACAGTGCAGCATCGCACAGTGTGTGTGTGTAGGCTACTGGTCCCCCCCCAAAAAAAACTAATGGACACAGAAGACCTCCCCATCAGCCTCCTCCTCTTCATCCTCTGTCTTCAGCCCAGCTGAAAGTGTAGGATAGTCATCATCTATAAACCATGGCAAAAAGGGTTTTGGAAAAAGGGGCATGTTAATTGTTCAAAAAGTGAGCATCTCTACATTTTGGGTGGAAAGACATGTTCTCCTATTGGTGAAAGTATTGCCTGCAGCACTGAAAAATTCTCCCTGAGTATGAACTTGCAGGTGGGCAACTGAGGTTTTCAACAGCTACCTGTGTCAAAGAGGGACACATGGTCTTTTCTGGTACCAGTACAGTAGAGTCTCCTCTCCTTTTGCTAGTAGCAGTACCAGGTGTGGAGCTGCATGCTGCTGAGCTGAGGAGCACAGAGAGCAGGATCTGTTAAGTGCTGGCATCCTTTTTAGAAAAGGTATGCTACCGTTGTGTTAATCTAACAGACCTTACCAGTTAAACTTGAAAGGCACATTGGTAGGGCAAGCCAGCTCAGGTGTTCTTTATGTCCCCCGAGGAGGCAAGCTGACCTTGGAAGCTTGATGTGAAGATGCAGAGGGGCCCTTCAGAAAGGCCTGAATCAGGACCTGTGACCCGGATAGAGAGAGAAGGAGTTACCTGAGTTATCAGAAGAGCAACAGGATGAGAGAGTATATTTTGAAGTTTGAAAGGGCCACTAATCGGTATGAGTAGAAATGGATGGTGGCCTTACACAGGAACAGAAAATGGTTGATACGGAGCTACAGGAAGGAATGGAGCAGATCCAGAAAAATTTAGAGACATAAAGGGATAGACGCTGAGGTCTGGAAAGGTCTGCTCAGGACACGGCACATGGAGAAGAGTGAGTGAACAAAGGCCCTAAGCTGAAGCAAGAAGCAGGAAAGAGTGAAACCTGGGGTTTACAGTTCCATGATTTTAAAGTTTTAAAGTCTAAACACGGTTCAAACTGTGTTTTCTACTGCTTCTGCTTCTGCTCCCTTTACTTTTGTTTTTAATTCTGTGTTGGAGCACACTGAGCAGACCTGATCTAACTGAATCTGAACTAGAACTCAAATTGTGTATATTTATGATTGGAGACAAGGGGCAAGAGTGAATTGATAACAGTGACTAACTTTTTATTTTCGACGAAGACCCACAACCTGACTTGCAACTAGGTTTGCAACCAGATTGCTGCCATTTTTAAAAATGTTTTGCTTGCAGCACTTCATATTATAGTGTGCTTTAGTTATAGTTTTAGTGTATATGGCATATTTAACACATTTAGGCATTTAATTATTTAAGCACACAAGTGCTGCTTGTGCATTAAGATCATTGGTCTACTGTTCGGGCTGTTATGTAGAGTTTATTTTTATTTCATCATTTTATTTTGTGCTGATTCTGTTTTAGTTATTGTGGTTTTACTTCTTTTTCTCCAGAAGATTTTATCATAGTGTATAGTCCATGTGTTAGGGAGCGCATAGTGTTGGAGCTATGTTCTCTTAAGGCAAGGCCCTAAACTTATTATTTAACCTATTTTCACTCATAGTGTACAAATTGCTCAGTCATACAGTCAAGGCTTTCAAGAAACTTTTGCATGAAGAGTTAGAGGCATTAGCACAACTACACACTGAGTGAGTACTCATACTAAGTGGGTGCTAGGTGATCTGCACATTAAGGTGATTTGCACATTGAGCACACTTGCATATTGGCACTTTTGCTCATTTGCACATTTGCTCATCTGTGCTTTAATCAGTTTAATAGCTGACTTTTAGATAACTGCTGACAATATTTAGGGTCACAGGCAGTAGATAATAAGCACCCCTACAATACTATTTTAGTAAATTAAAGTTAAATATCCCTGCTATTTTAAATAAGTTAAATATTAATTTGTATAACTTTTCCTGTAATTTGCAGATGTTTGCCTTTCTACATCTATGCATTTCAGTTAGTAGTAGTCAGTATTATATGTTGAGATACTAGAAAATTCAAGGGTTATAAGACATAAGAAATAAGACACAAGGCACACTAGGAATATTAGGGAATATCAGGTGGCATTGAGAGGCATTAACTGATATACAATAGAAACTAGAAGTGGTAAAACTAATTACAACCTGATGAAGGACCCACAGAATAAAAGTCAGATACCCAAGACTGTAAAACAACTTGCACTCTGCACTTTAAGTAAAAATCAAAAGGATCATGAGTCACAAAAAAAAGGAGATGGAAATTTATACCAAGAATGAAGGTAAATAAGGGAGAAATCACCACAAGCCCAATAGAAAAAAAATAGCACTACATAAGTCACGTCCAATAAATTAAAACAGACATTTAAAAAATAGGAAAGCAAGGTCATTAACTGCAAAATTGACAGTTTAAAATCCAAGAGACAACCATATTAACTGCAGAAGTGAGCATAGACTTCTTGGAGGTTTTAGGAAACCTGAAAACTCTTAATAAGACTGTGGGAGATATGAGGCACTATAAGAAATGCATTTAATATAAATGGAGAATTAACAAAGGAACTAGCAAATGAGATGATTCAGCAACCCCCCAACCAAGATTTAAAACAGTTAAACCAGGATTTTATAAATTTCACACATCTTTCCAATGACCAAAATGGCACTGAACTGGATTACAGCCAAGTAATGAGCCCAGAAGGCTTTGACAAGGAATTTCACCCCCAACATGAATAATATTACAAGGGATCTAGCCACAGTCATGTGGGACCAATATCCAGCTAATACAATGTTATATAACACGCACTGCTGCACTTGTCACTAACAGATGCTCTGCTGTTCTCAAGATACTATTGACGTAGCCCTCTGGGCTGAACTCCCCCCTTACCCCACTCCCCCACTCCTCCATGGCCTCCCTTTCCACTGCCAGTACCTGCTGGTACTAGATCTATCAATTCTGAAATGTTTTTTAATTATTCCTGTGTTCAAGCAACTATGTAAACTATGTTATTCTGTATGATTGTATTCTGTAAGTATGTTGACTCTGTATGTCCTCTCTGTGATGAGGTACCTTTGTAAATGAGCCTCTGGCTCAAAGGTTGTGAATCTGATTATACAATAAATAAATAAAATAAATAAATATATGAACAAATAGTTAAAATAAGATGGGATATTTTATTTATTAAGGGCATTTGCATTGAAAATAAAACAAAATTAGATATATTAAGACAGGAAGAAGGAAATACAAAAAATTGGTATATACAGGAGCACATGGAAAATAAAAGTGTAGACAAGGGCAGTCAATAACCAAAACCCACAGAATGAGATATGAAAGGTCACAGGTTGAGAAGTAGTAACAATCGAAGCAATATAAATAACACAATGGCACTGGCACAAACTAAGCCAGCCTACATAATATGTGATATTTCTAGCATGGAATTGGAATTGGAACTTGAGTTAATAATGCTCCCTGAGGAAAATATAAGACAGGATAGTATAGTGGTAGTATTGCATTAAAAGCAGGGAACCCAATCGTGTGGGGAATAAGGAGAAAATCAAAAAAGGAAACAACTGATGATGAAAAAAACAAAAGAATATGAAATTGAAAAATGATCCACAAATAAATTCAGACAGAGAAATTGAAAAGAAGGATCTAGGGATCAAAAATGCCGGAGGAAATGGGAAAACCAAAAACAAAACAGAAATCAGGATCAGAAAAACAAAAAAACCAAAAATCAAATACAGGCAGCACATTAAACATAGAATCGGGGGTAGAAATAACTAAAAATAAAAAGGCAAACCACAATGCATTTGAAAAGAAGGACAAAAAGGGAAAACTAACAGTAGTTATGGGGAAAAAATGACAGAAATTCAAGAAGCAACTGAATCTCTGGAAGAAAACTTAATAGAAAAAAATCCATAATATAAAAGTAATAGGCAATATAGCAGGAAACACTGATTCAAAGAAAACACAAAAAACAAAGAAAAGAAGTTAGTAAAACAAGACTCCAGCAGATTTCACACTTTCTGAAAGAAAACAATGGATATAGATTTTGTATTGCCACTGCAAAAAGTGGGCATTCTGCCAAGGAAGATAAGAGTAAGCTAGATATAATACCAAAAATCTTTTGACTATGATGTTAGAGGGGAATTTGAACACACTACACCACGTAAGTGTGTGCAGGCCCATAGAAGATGCACAGTTGGTTTTATTAATGATGAACCAGTTCTACATTCTATAAGTTATAGAAAACCTAAGAGACAAGATAAAAAGTATGGGCATAGAAATGGGCAAGGTAACAACTCTAAGTTCTCTGTTTCTGGAATACTATAATCAAAAAAGTGAACCAGTAGACAAGAAATAAATTAAGATACTGTCTGTTTTTGGATTAAACTACTTCCCCAAAGAAATGAAGCAAAACCTGAAAGTAAAGATGGGGGACTTATTACAGAATTTATTTACTGTATTTGCTTTTGTTAACCGGAAAAGTGCACTAGACAGAACTGCCTATTTTCAGGCACTACCCAGGAGAGTACAAATCAAGGAACAGGTAAAAAACAAATACATATGCAGTACTGTACACTAGGAGTTCCAAACAGCTATACAGAGGTGTAGGTTACATAGCACATAGTGGAGGTACATAGCACATGTTTATAATAGGAACAAAACAGGCAAACTGGCACAATTAGGGTTAATAATGTACAAACATGACAGCACCACTAGCTAAGTCAGCAAGGAGTCAATTCACAGGCAGAGACAGGGAAGCAAAGTGTGTACCAGTGGCTCAGGAAGAGTGAGGAATGGGGAAATCATGAAGCTAGGGTCATTTGCAAGTGTCAAAGGAGACGAGGTAACTGGAAAGACCTTTCTTGAAAGCAGGGTGGAATTTGGAGTGTCTAAAATCAAGTGGGAGAGAGTTCCAAAATTCAGGGGCATAGAAGGAGAAGACAAGTTCACCCATCCTGGTAGATCATTTTGGGACAGATAGCAGAGCTAAGGACATGGACCAGAGAGAATGAGGGCAGTCAATGGGGGTGAGCATAGCAGCGAGTTTGGAGGGGATAGAAGAACAAGTAATGTTGTCAGTCAGACAACCTAGTGAATAAGCCCAGAGGGAAGGAGACAACCAGTATAGTAAAGAGAACAGTGGTGTTTAAGATGAGGAGCTGATAGAGCAAATCTACAGACATTGTTGTAGGCAACATCCCACATTTGAAGGATGTTTGCCTGTGCCTCAGCAAAGACAGGTAATGCATAGCAGAGTCCAGGGAGGAGAAGGCCTTAGGCAACAGAGATTCTGGTGGCAGGGGTCAGGAACTGCCAGATTAGGTAAGCCAGTCCAGTTTTAGCATTGACTGATTTGCAGACAGCTTTGACATGCAGAGAGAAGTTAAGTATATTAAAAATAGAACATTTTAGCATTGCATTAGACAAAGCAGTTGGCTGGGAGCAGAATGGTCACATTACAGTATGGTTAAATAATGAAATAATGTGTACAGATATATTGAGATAGGCATACACATTAGAGCATTTAGGGATCCATATATATGAATATTCTCCAAGGGAAAATGAGGGGGATAAGATAGTTACATCAGAAACATGGATAAACTGGTTCCAAACATCCAATAGATTTGCACCACTGGAGAATCTGTCAGTTGAATGACAACCAATCAAGGAGTTAGGGGGCAATAGAATACATATAAAGAATTGAAGAGATACACAGGAAGGTAAAGAAAATACACAGAAAGGCAATGCCAATACAATATTATCCTACAATGTGTCTGGCCTACATGATAAGTTACCCAATTCTGAGTTTATATATTATATAAATCAATTTGAAAATGTCTGCTTGCAAGAGACCTGGTTAAAAGAAAACAGAAATAGATGGATACATGTCATTTTACAAGTCTGCTAGAAATAAAAGAACTTTGGAAGAAATTCTGGTGGTATGTTTAGTTTACAAAAAAGTAGAGATGGGGTTAACACAAATGAATTAAAGGTGAAAGACAAGAATGTCATGGGTATCAGGATGACTGAAAAAAATGCAGAAAAAGTACTTCTGAATTTTACTTTCCCCCAGCTGACTCAAAACAAATTAATGATAATAATGTTGATGGCCTGGAGAGAGTTCTTGAAGAAGAGACAAATAGTTATCCAAATTGTAGATTCATAATTGTGGGGGACTTTAATGTGAGGGTGGGACAGTACCTGGAGTCCACTGAGGAAATAGAGGGACTATTGAGGGATAATAATCGAATAAAATATTCAAGGAATTTACAGGATAATAGAAGTAATAAAAGAGGAATTAGGCTGTGCAGCAAAATGTCAAGCTGGAATTTATTATTATTAAATGGCAGATTACCAAATAATTTAATGAGTAATTATACATTCTTTGGGCATAATGGGGCCTCTATAATAGTCGTAGTCTGGGTCTTTGGTAACATGATCCCTTTTTGTTTAAATATTAAAATAGGTGAGAAGGCAATAAGCGTGCATTGTCCCATGGAAACTGGAATAAAAAGGGACATAAACATATGCAAAAAACAAGATAAATGGCCAGACAGGCTAAGTAGGAAAATAAATTGCATTCAATGTGAACTACTAAATGATAAACATTTCAGGGAAAAATGTTGGAAAACTTCCACCCAAGCAGGACACTGGAAAATGTGAACACTTCTGACAGTGGGATAGAAACACTGCAAGAGTATAAGATGTCCCTGTGAAGTGGCTTTACAAACGTTATGTAACATGATTTAATAGTATAAGTGGCCTGTGGTGGGAGTCGAACATGAATGTAATAGTAAAGCAGCAAACCTATGGAAAAGTTACAGAAAATGAATAAAGATCCAGTCTTGTCCTGAAGAAAGGTTTACCTGAAATGTTGATGTATATTACTGACTAGGAGTGATGATGTTAAAATAAAATATTTTTTATGAAAATAGATATATTTGTAGATATATTTTCAGGGTGAGTGGGACATTGTAAACCAGTTTCATTTGTGTTTAGTGTCAGCCTTAACTGGTATTTTTGTCCTCTCCCCATGAGTAAACAATTACAAATTATATTTATTTTATTTTGAGGTACTGGCTGAACTGGAAACGTCTTTCTTTGTGAAAAACTGGATAATACAAAAAATTGAAGCAATAATTGAGGGGAATATAGATGAGCAGTGCCTCCTAAATCTGGAAATAATCCTAACTATATTAGTAAACATAATCAGTAAGTAAACAAATATTATGGTAAAGAAGGGATCACGCTGGTATGATAGAACATGCAGACAACTCAAGACAAAACTGAACAACAAATTAAGAGTGGTCAGACAGTATCCAAGTAAAGAGATTAAAATACCTTAAAAAGATTAAGGAAATAGTATAATAATATCCTAAAAGAAAAAAGGGAAAAACACTGGGAAAGTGTTTGGAAAGAATTTGAAAATAGAGTATTGGAAAAAAATAATACATTCTGGAGGATGGTAATGAAAGGCTTTGATAACTATTCAGAAGACATGGAAAATTATATAGAATCTGCTATCTGGATAACATATTTTAAAAATGTGCTTTTTGATAAGGAAAAGGAAATAAATACATCAGAGAGAATCATATGGGTCCCACTGAAAAAAAGAGATCTCTATAGAAGAAATAGTAGTAGCTATAAATGCATACCCATGCAGAAAAGCCCCTGGACCAGACAAGTCCCAATGGATGTCTTAAAAAAACATAGAAATATGGTCACCATGCCTATACTGTGTAATACAGACAGGCAAATTCCCTAGTTCATGGCTGGAAAATATAATCATTTGATTGTACATAAAAGGAGAAAGATGCAACCCAAACTGTTAGAGACCAATAAGCTTAATAGCTAGCACCCAGAAAATACTCATCAGAATTCTTAAAAATAGAATATTAAAATGGGTTAAAAAAATAAAATAATTGATGAAGCACAGGCTGGTTTTATACCTGGCCACTTCATGATAGACTAGTGCTTCATGTTAGCACATCTACTCTATAAATGTAACAAAGTCAAAAAACAAAAGCTATATTGTGTTTTTGTAGACCTCATGTTCGCTTTTGACCGGGTCAACAGGAATAAACTCTGGGTCACATTAAAAGAATATAAGATAGAGGAGGCTATGATTAACATAATAATTACATTATATCATGATAATAATAATAATGATTGGGACCTTCAAGTACTTGAAAAGGATAAATAAGATTGATAAGGAGAGTCTCTTTAAGCTGAGTGGCAACCATAACATGAGGGGGCACAGTCTTAAGCTGAAGGGTGGGAGGATTAGGAGGGAGATCAGGAAACACTTCTTCACAGAGAAGGTGGTGGACACTTGGAATGCACTTCCAAAAGAGGTAATCCCATTGAAGATAGAGGGCAGCTTTAAGAGAGGCTGGGACAGGTATAGGGGGAGCGTAAGGATCATGGGCACGGAGGATGGGAGGAATGGGGAGAGGGGATGGGACAGTAGCTCAAGCTGTGGACCCTGCAACATGAGCAGACTTGATAGAGTAAATGACCTTCTTCTGCTGGCTTCTTTGTTTGTTTGTATGTAATAAAACTTGCATCAGATATAACAAAAATGGTAACAAAAGTTCAAAATTCATAACTAACAGAGGAGTAAAGCAGGGCTGTGTGATTTCCCCTATACTGTTTAATCTGTTCATTAATCAGATTCTAATGAAACTATATGATCCAGATTTTCATATGCCCAATGTGGGCTCCAGGTGCTGCCCCTACCTCGCATATGCAGATGACATTGTTCTCCTCTCAATCAGCTTCTTAGGCATTAAAGGAAGCTTTAATAAGCTGCAATGAGAATTTGAAAATATGTAATTGGAAATAAACTATGACAAAACTAAATTAATGATATGTGGAAACAGTAATAACAGATCAACACATGGGTATAAAATAACATATGATAAAAAAGAACTGGAAATAGTAAATAGTTTCAGTTATCTGGGAATAACTTTCACCAGCCAATTAAATTGGGTGGGGAAAAAGACTAAAGAAACCAGAGTAAAGAAAATGACATCAGAGGTTCAGGGTTTTACCCATAAAATGGGGGTAGGTCAACTAAAGATTGCATTAAATTTAAAAACATAAAGATAAGAAATCAGGATCCGTATGGAGCAGAAATCTGGGGAACAGAGATAAGGATAACTTAAGAACCTCCCAAAAGGAGCCCCAGCATGATCAGTAAGGGTGGAAATAGGGCAAATTCCGATCCAATGCAACATAGAGGAAAGACTGGCAATGTACTGGCTAAAAGTCTATCAAATGGAAAACAATAGATTGCCCCAGTTGTGTTTAGATGATACCATTAAATATGCAGATCAAAAAGTGATATTCCCCAGTTTGGAGATACTGGAAGAAATTATCAAACCACATGACTTATTAAACTGCATCGCAGATATACATATAGAACCATTTCATGATATTCAAATAATAATAGAAGAAAACATAAGAACTACAAATATACAAAGGGAAGTGGGATTAAGTAAAAATTACAAAACCAGTAACTGGATGGTAAAGAATAAAAAACAGTTTGGCTTTGAAAATTATTTAATCATCATCAAAAATCCAAACAGGAGGAAATTACTTACAAAGTATAGGTTTCAGTATTATGAAAGCCAAAGAATGAAAACATTTTATAAACAGCACTTAAGAGGTGCAAACTGTAAATGTCTGCAAGGAGATGACATAAGACATCTGTTAATACTGTGCCCTCTGTATGACAAAATGAGAGATGCATTTCTGGGGGAAATGCTATCAGCTTTGAAACTGGAACCAAATCAAATGGCAACATATTTGCTTAAATCCAACACTTTATATGTATTGAAAAATGTGATTTCTCTTTGCAGATTTATAGATACAAGAAAACTGCAATTCTTGGAATGAAATTGCACATTTGCACAAATGCACAGCTTGAGAATATGATTATGGTAGAGTATTTTTAGTGGAAAATGTATTGTCTTATAATGTGTTTTCTTTTCTATTTTTTAAAAGTGCTTACATATTGTTGGTAATAATTGTGTATTTTTTGTACATTCAGTGGTAATTGTAATTGTAATAGCATAACTTGCTGATCAATAAACAATCTGATTGATTGATTGATTACTAGTGGCTTATTCTCTGCCTTTTTAATCAAACTACAGTCAGACAATTGTTCCCATAGTGGTTTGTCATCAATGGCTGTCTTTCTGGGGGGTGCAGTAGCAGCAGCAGTAGTAGCATGTTGACTTAGAGACAAAAATGAGTGACTCCTGTGGTATTCTGTAGTAGTGGTGGAAACACATTGGGATCCTACTTCATCCCTGTCCTCCACCTGGCCCGTCAGTGCTACTGCATGGAATGATGATGAGTGTTGTTCTTCTGCTCTATTTGTGTTCCTATTCTTGTTTTGCTCCATATGTACTGAAAGCAGATGGATAAGCCAGTCTTTATAGGGCTTCTGATTCTTATTGCATTTTTGTGCATCAAAGAATGTCTCAAATGTTTCTTTGAGCCATGAGTCCAAGAGAGAGGCTATGATGTAGTGGCCATTTGTACACATTTCTAAAATGTGTGTATAATTCCAGAAATGTGATCTTATCCTTTCTACTAGATTGAAAGCAGTGGTATCCTTGTTTCCTCAGAATGAGTTTTCATACAAAGAAGTCACAGTTTAATGAGGGCAATGAGGGGGATTACCTGGCTTAGACCAGCTACAACAGCACTTACTACTCTTGTGAACTCTTCAAAGGGCTTCAGCACAGTGCAGAGGGTCTCCATCTGCCACCACAGAGTTAGGCTGATGTTTACCTCTCACTTGCCAATACAATGCTAAACAGCATACCAGTGGGTAGCCTTCTGTTGTTCTAGCAACCATTCCATCAGGTAATATGTAGAATTCAATCTTGTTGCCACATCTTGTTTCAGGCAGTGGTGGGGGAAGGTGGTTCTGCTGTGGAATGTTTCATAAAAGCATCCATGCCTTTAGAGAATGGCTAAAATGGCCACAGACATTTTTGGCCAGACCTACACATCTGCATAATGGTGCCTTCCTCATCTAGGAATCCCTAAACTATTAGAGAGACACTGTGGAAAAATAGGTATGGCTGAGCAATTGATACCTTGCCACTGTAACTTACATTAGCAATAGAAAACCTGCATTGCTCACAAAAAGAGAATGGTAGCAAGTCAGTGGCTTATACTACCACAATTGCTCTTAATTTTTTTGCCTCCTGTCTGTTGGCTTTATATTTCTGGTCCATTTCCTTGGACTGGACGGGTAAAAGTTAAAGGGGACAGGACTTGATTTCTAATTGGTAGCTGTTTATAATGTTCCAGTTTACAGAAATGATATCCATAAGCCTTAATGATCCATATGTAATTGTATCTGAATTAAAAGTGATATGAAAAATAATATTTTGCATTGTTTTGTTTTTATGGGTAGCATTCTGTTGCAGTTCTCTTCACAGAACCAGTGATCTGGAGTTTTAACTATGTCACGGTTTGAGGAAAGAACTCTTGCATGATTCTGATAGGACAAAAGCTCATGTTTAGCATTCTGTGCTCAAACCGTCAAATGGTAAACACTCCAAATTACTGGTTCCAGGTAAAGAACTGTTCAAAATGTTGATCATAAAAAGAAAACAATTAAAAACCATGTTTCACATCAATGTTTGTTAAGGTACAGTTAAATATGGTTCATTTGGAGGCAAGTTTATCATTTCTGTTACTATGAACATTGCTAACCAATGCCAATTAGTACGTATTTCCTGTCCCCTTTAAGTGCTTTTAGTCCCTGGACATGACAGTTGGCTCCTATGTTTGCCACACCTGAGGGTGGAATTGGCTGGGGATATGCAGCCTCTCGGAGGTATGGGAGTCAGTGAGCTAAAGAACTGATAAATGGAAGATGCTGGATTTGTGCATCAATTACCACTTGAAAGGCTTTCTTCCTCTCTACCCGGTCTCCTAATGTTCTTCTCCCCATGGCCATCATAATTATCATCATCGTCAGCTTCACTGCCTGGTGGTACTGCTGCTGACACTGTGTTGGCATGCATTTTCATACTGAGATCTGTGGGACTTCAGCAAATGTCTTTTCATGGTAGATGTTCCCAGTCTTGTTCCCATCTTACCCCAGCTCATCCTGTCTTTACATAAAAGACACACTATGTGTGTCCATGATTATTTGTCCACTCAATAGAAATCCCACACCACTGACATCACCAGCTTGGTATTTCCTCCTGGCTCTCTTGGCTGTTGCCAAGTGGGTGGGCAAATGTGGACTGCTTCCACATCATCACACTCTTCCTCTTCCTCTTCCTCCACCACTTCATCGGATTCAGGGAATGGTTCGTTTTCCTCTGTCATGTGTCCTGGGCTATCAGTTTTGCCTGTGCCTTCTTTATCTGCTATCATTTCACATGCTTCTTGTTATGTTTTCCCTTGTTGTTTTGTGGCCTTTTTGTTTTGTTTTACCACCAATTGTTATATTTTTACATTTGCTTGTGCACTTGTGCAAGGAATGTCTTGTGCTAGTAGCATATTTCAGAGGTGTGTCTGTGTTGGTGAATGCAGGGCATGCTATAGTGGGTGTGTCCCTCATTCCTTAATAAGCCAGTATGCTAGCGTTGACACCAACATTATGTAAAATGGACACAACTTCTAAGAAAAGTGCTGCTACAATCACAGAAAAGCTCGTCATGCAGCAGCACCGATGACATGCCTCCTGACATGTCTTTCCTAGTGAAGCATTTAAATAAACATGACAGCAGCATCTGCCACCATCTGCTACACAATGCCAACAAAGACAGCTTTGGGGGTGTCCAATACCCCTGTTGGTATGCTAAATAACCCCCCCAAGATTGTGTGGCACACTGAGAGACCACCCCAGTGTGCCTCTGTGTTATTGAAAGCCAATTGCTGATGGCATGTTTCTGCCTCTGCCCTACCCCCATTGTGGGTCACACTGGGATCCCATGCCTGTGTGGCCAACATAACCCCCCAAAGTCATGGGGCACACTGGGAGCCCATCCAGTGTGCACAAAAGTTTTGTTACACCTGTAAAAAAAGAAAACCATTCCTCGCTGTTGGGTCCCCTCTCAAAACCTGCACCCACCCACCCTCTGCACACGCCACCTCCCCACACCACCCTCACCCCATATTTACCTCTGGAGGTTGGCACCATGATCTTTGGTGGAGCAGGAACATGTCTGCGCTCTTCAAAAAAAAAGTGTGTGTTTGTCTGAGTTAACTGAACTGAATGGTTATCTGAACAGTTATCTAGGTGTAAATCTCAGGTGATTGAAAGGACTTGATAGCTGTGAGGTTTAAATTACTTTTAGAAAGATCTAGTAAGTAGGGAGAGTGGCTTAGCTAGAAGGAAGCTACATTTAAAAACTGCCTTAGAAAGATTCTGCTAGTAACTCGGCAGAAGACACCAGGAGAAAGGACTGCTGTGTGACTGGACTTCTCTACTGGGACTATATTGGAGCACCGTTGCTGCAGTCACATCCAAGAGCAGGGCCATTCTTGATGCCCTACAGGTGGCAGGCCTCAGACAGCTAGTTTTAGAACCCATTCATGAGGGAGCAATTTTAGACCTCATACTCTCAAATGGGGTCAGTGAGAGGATCTCAGATCTAGAAGTGGGTTGCCATCTGGGAACAAGTGACCATCAAACAGCGTGGTTCACGTTAAACTCAGCTACAGAGTCAAGCCATACAAAAGTGAGGGTACTGGATTTCAGGAGGGCTGACTTTGGCAAGATGGGAGAGTGCCTCAGAAAAGCACTAGCAAACAGGCTAGAAGGATGTGTGAAGCAACAATGGGGAAACATCAAAACTGCCATCACAGAGGCAACAAGCCATTGTGTGAAGCAAATAAACAAATCAAAATGAAAGAAAAAGCCACTATGGTTCTCAAAACATGTGGCTGTGAAAGTCAGGAAGAAAAAGATAGCATTCTGGAAGTATAAGGAAACACAGAAGGAGCAGGACAGAGAGCTGTACCAGTTAAGGCGGAAGGAAGCAGGGAGGGAAGTCAGAATAGCAAAGGCCCAAACTGAGGAAAAGATAGCCAACTCGGTTAAGAAGGGGGATAAAACCTTTTATAGGTACATCAGCGAGCATAGAAAGACAAAGGGAGGGATAGTGAGGCTGAATAGAATGAACGGTGGGTGGGCAGAGGGGGACAGTGAAAAAGCAGGGATACTGAACGAATATTTCTGCTCAGTATTCGCAAAAGAGGAGGGGGAAGTGCCTAATCCAATTAACAGAAGCATTCTTGATAGGGGGGTCAATCCCAGTCCTTTCACAGAAGAAAGGGTTCTGCAAGAACTCCTAAAACTGAAAGTGCACAAAGCAATGGGGCCTGATGTAATTCACCCCAGAATTCTAAAAGAATTAAGGGGGGGGGAACTAGTGAAACCACTGGCTACTCTTTTTAATAAATCATGGGAGGATGGTGTGGTATCTGAGGACTGGAGGAAGGTGGATGTGATTCCCCGTCACAAAAGTGGGACCAAGACAAAGGCAGGAAACTACAGACCTGTCAGTTTGACCTCAGTGGTAGGGAAAGTGATGGAGTCACTTCTGAAGGAAAGAATAGTTGAGTACCTAGAGGCCAGTGGGGCACAGAACCCAAGGCAGCATGGGTTCACAGCGGGAAGGTCATGTCAGATGAATCTAATAGATTTCTTTGACTGGGTGACCAAAGTAGTAGACCAGGGAGGTGCTGTGGTCATGGCCTACCTAGACTTTAGCAAGGCATTTGACACAGTCCCACACAAGAGATTAATAGTCAAATTAACCAGCCTGGGAGTGGGTCCCAGGGTGGTAGCCTGGGTAAAACATTGGCTGGACAACAGGACACAGAAGGTAATTGTAAATGGAGTCCACTCTGAAGAAAGAGGGGTTACTAGTGGGGTACCGCAGGGTTCAGTATTGGGTCCAGTCCTTTTTAATGTCTTCATAAGTGACATTGCAGAGGGACTAGAAGGAAAAGTATGCCTCTTTGCAGATGACACAAAGATCTGCAACAGGGTTGATACACAAGGAGGCGTGGAAAGGATGAGAAGGACTTGGCAAGGTTGGAGGAATGGTCAGAAGTATGGCAGCTAGGATTCAATGCAAAAGTGCGAAATAATGCACCTGGAAGAATACACAATGGGGGAGGTAGTAACAACAACAAAAATGAAAGGGACCTGGGGTAATCATATCAGATGACCTTAAGGTTAGTAAGCAATGTGAGAAGGCAGTAGGAGGACTGGGGTATATTGGGATGCATAGGGAGAGGCATCAGCAGCAGAAAACAGGAAGTTGTTATCCCTCTGTACAGACAGTTGGTGAGACCCCATCTGGAGTACTACATCCAGTTCTGGAGACCCCATCTCCACAAGGACATAGGATAGAGGCAGTCCAGAGGAGGGCAACTAAAATGGTGCAGGGTCTGGAAGAGAAGCCATATGAGGAGAGACTAAAGGAGCTTAATATGTATACCATTGAGGAAAGAAGGGAGAGGGGGGACATGATAGAAACTTTTAAGTACCTCAGTGGAATCAACAAAGTCCAAGAGGGTGGCATCTTTCAGAAAAAGAGATGTACAAGAACAAGGGGACACAATTTAAAGATAGAAGGAGGGCAGTTCAGGGGCAATGTGAGGAAGTATTATTTCACGGAGAGGGTAGTGGATGCATGGAACAGCCTTCCTGAGGAGGTTGTGGGGCCTAAAACTGTGGGAGAATTCAAGAATGCATGGGACAGACATAAGGCAATTCTTGTGAAGGGTAGGAAGAAATAGGCTGTTGGTTAACTAGGATCTGCAGCCTATCCTGTAGCTAGGGAAATGAGCAGACTAGATGGGCCAAGCAGTCCTTATCTGCCGTCAAAGTCTATGTTTCTATGTTTCTATGTTTCAAAGCAGACTACGAACTGAAGAAATGCCAGTATGCTGTATAATGGCATAAATGTATGTGTGTGGGGGTTCAACTTAGATAGATATCTCAGTCATTCTTTTGAATTTTGCCTCCAAATTTTCAACATGGGTGCTTATGACCCCACCTCATGAACAGATGCACTGTCATTTCGTTACTCCCTCCCAAAAGGTCATTTTGCGGTCACCACATGGAATCACCTTTTGGGACTGATTAACGAAATGATAGTGCCAATGTTCATGAGGTGGGGTACCAAAAAGCCTATCTTGCAAATTTGGTGGAAAAATTCCAAAAAATTACTGTGTTGCGAGTGTACATTGTGCTGTTTCAACACACGCTCGTAACTTTGACAATGTTTAATATTTTCACTCCAGATTTTCAACATTGTCATTTTTTCACACCTGCTTATGAACAGTACAACTCTCATTTTTCACATCCTGACTGAAATGTGTTTTCGCCCATGTGGGGCACAATGGCATGGTCACTGTGCGAAATCAAAGTTCAGGACACATTAACAAAATCACAGTGACACTGTTCATGAGCGGAGGTCCCGAAATGCCTATGTTGAAAATTTGGTTAAAAAATCCCCCAAGTAATTGTGTTATGGGTGTGCCTTGCACAGTTTCTATGCACGCTCGTGACTTCACCAATTTTTCATATTTTCACTCCAGATTTTTAGCAATGCAATTATTTTACAACACCTCATGAACTTAGCAGCTGTCATTTTTCACATCCTTCCCGAAATGTGTTTTTGCACCTGTGATGCCAAAATGCACAATCTCTGTGCAAAATCACCTTTTAGCTAACAAACTCATAGTGCCTCTGTTCATGAGGTGGGGTCACAAACGGCCCATGTTGAAAGTTTGGAGTGAAAATATGAACAAATGCCTGGGGCATTAGGGTTTCCAACCATAACACCCCACCCTGTAGAGACTGACAGGCATTAGGGGTGTGACTTGGCATTGTTGGCTATAATGCTCATGCCATTCCTCCCCCACCCTGCAGCCAGTGACAGGCATTGAGGTGTGCCTTGGACTCTTTGGCCCCAAAGTTCGCCCTATTCTCCTATACTGCACCCATCTCAGCTTATCTCCTTATGGAATGGGATGAACATAAGGCCAGAAGACCCCAAGGCACATTGCGGCACTTGTCTGTGTCTGCGGGGTGGAGTGAGGTGAAATGGCATGAGCACTATGACTGAAGACCCAAAGGCACACCCCAATGCCTGTCACTCTCAACAGGGTGGGTCTGGGGTCAGCGTCAGTTCACTACTTCACTGCAATCCTATTGTGCATCTCTCTCTAACTCCTGCACTACCAATGCCAATGCCAGCAAGCCAACATTTGGCATTGACAAATGCTTGTTTGCTGAGAGAGACAAAGGGGGAGAAGAGGGAGAGAAGAGGGGATGAGAGAACAAGAAACAGGAAGAGGGAGAGAGAGAGAGACAGAGGGGTTAAGAGAGAGAGACATAGGAAGAATGACAGAGAGAGAGAGAGAGGCAGAGGGAGAGAAAGAGAGAGAATAGGGAGAGAGAGAGAGTGAGAGAGAGAGAGAGAGAGTGTGAGGGGAAAAGAGAGAGAGAGGAGAAAGAGGGACCATACCTCTCAGCTTTCCATGATTTTTAGGGATGTCCCTGATTTTGCCTCAAAATGTTCCTGTCCCTCCTAAAATTTGTGTTTCTGTGACTGAACAGTGGGTATACTGTATGCTCACAATATTGTCAAACAGAGTTACAGACTTGCTTTTCTGCAGACAAAGTATTTTACACCAATACTCTTACACTGCCTGCTTCAGAGGATAGAACCAATTGTTGAACTGTGTCCCTCGTTTTACTTCTTTGTTGCTGATTTTTTTTTTAAAATTCAATACACTTTATTAAAGTTTGTGCAGCAATCAATACAGGTTATCTCAGGAACAAGACAGTAAGCTGCTAAAATACAATAAGAAACACAAGACGACAAACACGAACAGTACAAAACACAAACAACCCCCCCCAAAGCCTGTGCATTGTTCCACATAAAGGAATGAGAAGAGTGGGTTATGTGGGTCCAAAAAAGGGGACAGGGTCACTGCATTATGGGCACCTGAGGGTAAGCAGGGTCAAAAGAGTCTCCCAAGTGGCCTGGAAGAAGTGAGATCTGTGCTGCATACTTGCTATACGCTTTTCCAATATGATGGCTAGCAGGGCATCACGATACTATTTTAATACTGATGGGAGGGGGCTTTCTGTCCAGTGCCTTAACATTACCATTTTAGCCATGGCCACCACCAGTGCCAGGTGAGCCTTTCTTATCTTGGGCATCCCAGAGGGGTACACAGACAGAAGACAACATTCTGGGGTGAATAAAGGCTCCAGGCCCAAAAGTGGATCTAGGATTTGCTTTATGGAGATCCAGAAGACTTGAGACTTCTGGCAACTCCACAGCAAATGGTATAAGGACCCAAGGGCATCTCCACACCGTGTACATAAGGGAGAAGCGAATTTACCTATTTTGTGCAGCTTTATGGGTGTGTAGTACAAATTATGAATTTTATTTAACTGAATCATATGGAGTCAGTCTTGTTTGATATAGTTATAGATGGCCAGCCAGGCTTTCCTCCAGAAGATTGTGTCCACTGGAAGAGATAGCTCCTGGGTCCAGTACTAGCAAATTCCAGTGGGAAGGGATGAGTCTAGGGCTTGCAGGTACTTGTAGGTGTAAGACACTGCATGTGGCTGAATTGCCACCAGTAGCAGGGAAGGTAAAGCCTCTCCTGGTGGGAAAGTCCAAGGCTTGGGTCCCACCAAAGAGAGCACTGCATTCTTTATCTGCAGGAATTTGAATACAACTACATTACTAAGATGTAATGGGGCTTGGAGAACAGGGAAAGTGACCAAATCTTCCCCTTGGAAAAAGGTAGCACGGGTACAGACCCGTAGCTTGGGCAGGAAGGAGACTGGAACAGGACGATGACCAATCTGGAAATGGATGTTGTTTAATATAGGTTGAGTAGAGGATCAATGCCAATTCCTGGACAGGTGGGTTTGAATTTGATGTAGGGGTCAGAGAGATCAACCTATTGGGGAGCTCTTCAAGTACCTTGGGAGATGTGAGGAAGACAAGTACACCAGGGCCACGAGGGAACTATGTAACCTACTTGCTAAGGCCTTCTCAATCTCTAGCCAATTGGGGGTATAACGATTAGTGTTCTGCAAGACTGGGTTGTGCATCCAGAGTGCTAGCTTGCTAATATGCCGGGCCCCATGATAAGTAAAGAAGGAGGGTAGTGCTAGACTGCCATGCAATTTTGGGGCCACCAGTTTACCATACACTCTTTGCACTGTCCTGTTCCTCCACAGGAATGCATTAAGCATTTTGTGGAGCTGGGCAAACCAAACTTTAGGAAAAAACAGACCCAGCATTCCAAAATGGTAGAGTAGACGAGGTAGCACATTCATTTTGAGAACGCTAATTCGGCCCCAGAGTGTAAGCGGGAGGGTCCCCCATCTGTACAAGTCTACTTTCAAGGTTTGCAATAATTTGGTGGAGTTCTCCTTAATCATTGTGGGGATGTCCCTAGAAATTTTAATACCCAAATAGGTTAAAAGTTTAGGTTCCCAAGATAAACCCAGGTTTCTAATATCTGCCTGGACGAGATGGTTATCGAGAGGAAGAATCTGCTTCTTGGAGAGACTTAATTTATAATAGGAGACTGTGGAAAACTTATCCAACTCCTCTAACAAAATGGGAATGGTGAGACTAGGGTCCTTCACATGCAGGGGAAGATCATCAGCATATGCTGAGAGGATGTAACACTTCCCCTCAAGTTGAATACCTTTCAATGTGGGGGAATTGACTAGACTAATCTACATATTAAAGATTCAAGGTAGATGTTGAAAAGAAGTGGGAGGAGCAGGCATCCTTGATGAGTGCCTCTTTGAAGGGGGAAAAGGGAGTTGACAGGCAGCTGTTGCACCACATTTGGGCTGTAGGAAGAGAGTACAGGAGCGTAACCCGTTTAATAAAAATGGACGGGACACCGAAGTGGCAGAGACAGGCAAAGAGGAAGTCCCAGGAGACTCGGTCAAGTGCTTTCTTGGCATCTAGGGAGATCAGGGCCGCTGGTGTCCTGGACTCCCTAGATGCCAAGATCAGGTGTGGGAGCTTCATCATCTGGTCCCCCAAATTCCTCCCTGTCATAAAACCAGTTTGCTCCTGTCTAATAACTTGTCCCATGACAGAGGCCAGGCAATTGGCTGAACTTTTGGCAAGGATTTTCACATCAGTATTCAGCAGGGAGATCAGACGGTAGTTCCCAGGGCATAACAGGTCTTTACTGGGCTTGGGAGTGAGGGTTATTAGGGCTTAAAAAAAGCGTTATCTTCCACACCATCCTCAAACCAGGAGTTAAAAACATCCACCAAGACAGGAGCTAGCTGGGTGAGACAGACTTTGTATAAATTATTAGGGAGACTATCAGGTTCAGGAGCTTTATCTAGGGGTAATTGCTTACTAGCATGTTCAACCTCACTGAGTGATATCGGGCTTCTAGGTGCCCAGTGGATTGAGGGGCAAGGTTCCTGATTTTTTTAAGCCATGTCCAAGTGCCAAACACTTGTAAGTGAACGTTCAGCATTGACAAATGCTTGTTTGATTTGCTATGTGAACCTACCCAAAACTGAACTCCCCCCCTCTTCTACATCCTCCTCCTCCCCAAAACTGCTGCTGCTATTACTTTTATTGGATATATACTCACAATCTGTGTCTCTGTCCCCAGGCACCACCAAATCACTTTGGCCAAATCACTTTGCTCCTCATCTTCATGTGTCATTATCTGACACACTCTTTTCTTATTCCTTTTTTTACAATGATTGCTCATGTTGCAACGCTTGCAGTGCCATTGTGAGTGAGTCCTGCAAGGTGTGATACTTTATGGACTGGTTGATCACTACTGTCATCTTCCTCTATACTTGTAGTTCTCATCGAGGCATAAGATCTATGACCAAGCCCACTCAGCTTTGTTTTTTCTTTGATGTGAATAGATGATCCCATGCCATCATCTTTTTGGACTCTCTGTTTCTGCATTTTCCAATGCTTGCCATAGGACTCAGCTACTTGGGTGATGAATGATGAAGAGTAAGACTTTGTTTTATGTAATGTATTGCTTGTTTTTGTATTTTAGTTTTCAATTTATATGTTTATGTCATCAATGGGATGCCACCAAGGACAACCGAAGGCCAGGCACCAACTTATTACCAGCTGACACATACTTGCTGGCATTGCCCACTGCCCAGATCACATTGCAACATCTCAGCTCAGCCCCCCCCCACACACACACAAACACAAACACACTGCAAAATAAAAAAAGTGTTTTTTAATTTTTTTTAATGAGATGTTACCAAGGTGCCAATTACAAGGGGCCAGGCACCAGCACTCTGCCAGTTGACATGCACTTGCTGCTCTGCCCACTGCCCAGATCACACTGCAAAAGGCTGCTTCAGGATTCATGAGGGGGAAGAAGTAACTGCTATAAGCAAGGCTTCAATTTGGGTAATAGAATGGTAAAGAGTTTGATACTTCCACAAAAAGAAAATTGAAGTCATGAATGTGAATGAAGTATTAATTTTGTATGGGATGCCACCAAGTTAGCAACTATTAGATGCCAGGCACTGTCCTGCTGCCAGCTGGCACACTCTTACTGCTCAGTAAAATTAGTAAATAAAAGTAACTTCCAGAAAAATAATATCTCAACTTTCTGGCAGGGGCTTCAGTCAAAATCTGTGTGTATTTGTAGTGCCCATCTAAGATACCAGCTCTTCAATTAAAACAAATGTGCGCTTCACTGCTGAGATTAGGCAACAAGTGGGCAGTGGCAGAATGGCACCTCACATGTGCGCACTGGTCATCCCCAAGCACACTCCAGAGTACAGTCTGTCTCCTCCCTCAGGCAAACCACTGTTTGTAGAGACCTGCAGCAACACAGTTGCTCAGCCTGCCTTTTCATACATTTTTTGTTCTTTTGTTCTCCTAATATACCCTTTCACAGGTCCTGCTATTACAGGACTAGAGTAGATTGAACTTTTGAAGATTTTAGTTGCTTATCTAACTAAAAGTGAATCACAGCCCTGTCTGAGCTGCCTAACAGCCCAATGACAAGTGCAGGAGTGAGCTTTCATGCTGGCTCACATGGTAAAGCTGTCAAGCTCCAAAATGAGACTGTGATTCACACTGTGCCCTAGTCAACAGTTTCAGATGTAAACTGCAGTTTGCAGTTTGACTGGTTTGCTTGGTCCTCACCATTTGGATCAGGGTGAACCAGTCGACACAAAAGTCTACCTATTTCCCCTAAAAGTTCACCACAGCCTGAAAGAATTTAAAACCCAAAGTATGATGTGTTTGATTCTTATAGAGCCAAACCTGCAGCTCTATACTGAAGAAAATAATTCTATCATTTCATTTCTCAGCTGCAAACATGCAAATTTTTACTGTTACAGTATCTCATAGTGCTGTAGGTACGATGTACTTGAAGTACATATTTGTCTCTGATAAGAACATTATTCGCACACATGTAACTTCAGATGATATGCGTCCTTGAAACAAAACAGATAAGGTGTTATATACTATGTTAATAGTGCCTTTGATGGGTGTCTCTTATGGTATAAAAGACATAGAGCATGAGGTTTGTACGAGAAGACCACAAAGTGACGCTGAGCAGCTATCTTTGCCCAAACCTCACAAGAAGTGTCACTTATACCACAAGAAACACTTCTCAGAGGCACTATTTAGTTACTAAAAAATATCCAAGTTTATCTTGAGTGATTTATAATGGGGTTAGAGCCTTTTATTTATTTAATTATGCTGCACTCCGCTCGGTGCTGAAGTGGATCATTCTCGTCGAACACTCCAGAATAAGGGCACACTGTACACAGGATAAGTTGTAAAGTGGTTCTGCACACTGATTGACTGAACTCACATTGGTGATTTATAATCTGCATGCATTCCAACATTTTATGCAGCACCATTAGGTGCATTGGTAGCTGAGTTACACTATTACTTTTCTAAACAGCATTGATGGACTATGGTCTTTCTAAAGTGCAGCATGCTGTATGCATATTTTTGAAGGTACCAGATCAGTGGTAATGCATCTGTGTCATCTGGAAACAGCTGTATGTTGTTTGTGTTACCTGGTGATTGCTGTCTGTGGTTGCTTTTGTGGTCCTGGCACTTTGCTGCTTGGGGGAGGGGAGTTAGGGTTAAAAACCCTAATGCCATATTTCCATATTTTGAGCCCTAATTGGCGTATTACTAGAGGGTATTTTTCAAACAATTTCCTATATTTTTTGAGAAAAGTAATAAAATATAATTCATAGGGTGATTGGACTCTTGATTAGGCTTAGAGCTGACTGAGACTGAGTAGAATGTGATGCTTGTAGAACTGGAAACTTTGGCTAACTCTCTCTGTGGGTGACTACCACCCTGTCAGAGAGCCACAAGCATGAGGATCCCTGAAGAGTTCCAGACCCTCAAAGTGTTGCAGGGATGGGGTCCTAGGATGAAAGGCACCTTAGGAAAGAAGGCCCGATGCCAAGAATGGAGTGGTGTTTCAGGAAGATTAGGGGAGGAAAATGGCAACAAAAAAATACAGAGCATCTTGAGACACTTGAACATGTTTGGTTTTAGCCATGTGGAGTGGGGTATGGTGTGTGTTGCACCCTGCCCCTCTAAACTGCAGGCCTTTTAATTTATGGGGTCATCAGGCTCTTGAGTAGGTTTAGGACTGATTGAGACTTTGTAGTATGTGTTGCACATGTTACTGGGAACTTTGGCTTACTCTGTCTGTCTCTGCTATGGGAACTACCACCCCCATTTGGGTGGCACAAAGATGCAGAACCCTGAAGGGTTTCAACCCATCAAGGTGTCACAGGGACAGGGTCCCAGGATCAAATGCATCTTAGGAAGTAAGGCCCCTAAGCACAATGAAGGTCACAAAAAGCACATTCTTCCCAAGAAGAGAGATGTAGCCGGACTGAGACCTGGACCTGGGAAGCCACCAACCAACTCCAACATCTGCAGAAATCATATATATATATATATATATATATACCAGTCTCTGATCATCCCCACTTTCTTTCTCTTCTCGCTCCCCCAGGTGAAAACCTGGGTGCCTTCTTCTCTTTTTGTGGTAGGTAATGGTGACAATCGAGACCGCTTTTTCTCCTTCAGTTCCTTCTTCATCTCATTGTATTCCTTTTTTTCTTCCCCCCTCTCCTCCTTCTCCCCCCTTCTCCCCTTTTTACTGCCATCCACCTCTTGCAGCCCTGTCTGCCTACCAGCCACCACTGCCATCCACCTCTGGCAGGACTACCTGTTCCCTTCTTTTTATACATTCTCCACTCTCATTTTGATGGGCAGGTGGGAGGCAACAAAACTTCAGCAAAAAGTGGCTGAGCCACCACCGTGCTGGACCTTAAATACCCCTTCTAGCCCTGCCTCTTCCTGTCTACTTACCTATTGTTCTGCTCCCCCAGTCCCTCCCCCTAGAGCCCCCCCCCTTCGAACACACCATCTTGCCTTACAGAGTAGGGGTGCACCTGAAAAATTTGATCTGCTCCATAAAAGGACAAACTCTTATTATCCCAGATTCTCCCTTTTCCCCACAAATGACAAACTCTTTATAGGTTGTTGTGCTTAGATTGGCAATTAATTTATTATAGATCATATTCTCATTTACAATTCAATCATCATTTATTATTGTCTCTTCCATAACTGCATCTTTATGCATCTATCTATATCTATATATGTCTGTATATGTATATATATATATATATATATATATATATATATATATATATCAGTCTGTGATCATCCCCACTTTCTTTCTCTTCTCGATCTCCCAGGTGGAAACCTGGGTGCCTTCGTTGTCTCTTTTTGTGGTAGGTAATGGTGAGAACCGAGACCGCTTTTTCTCCTTCAGTTCCTTCTTCTTCTCATCATATTCCTTTTTTCTTTCCCCCTCTCCTCCTTTCCCCCTTTTTTCCCCATAGCCAGTCTCCAGCTTGCATTGGACTGCTGGCCTTCACCCCATTCGTTAGGTACCCCCTTCCTCCCCCCTTCTGTTTATCTCTATTTTCCTTCTTGTGTCCTCCATGCCTCTAATGATCCACATCATCTCTGTGCTAAACATGTCTATCACTAAATCCAACAAGTGCACCACATCCGAACTATAAAAATCCTCCACCCACTCTTCCACCCCTCACAGTATCATATGTCCCCCCATTTTTCTTACCATAATCCCTTTCTTTCTGTTCATCTTTATCCTGGCTCTGTCTATTGCCACATGACTGTGTTCATGTCTCCATACCACTACCATATTTTCTCAAAGTCCTTTTTTACTTGCATGTATGTGTCTACCCATGGTTTTCCCCCTGTGTCATTCCCCCCCAAATGTACAATGATTAAATTTGGGGTGGGTCTCCATTCTTTTATCTCCTTCAAGGTGGGCAGAAGCTGTCCCCATCTTATCCTTTGTATGCCATGCCAAGACAACCTACATTTCTGTATGTCCTGGTACAGTTGTTTTCCCCAAGCCTTTTTCTCTGCTCTCTTTTCCACCCAATATATGTAGGAATGCCCGCAGATCCATACTTCCATGCACCTCTGTCTACCTATAGGATTTAAGCAGAAATATACATCTTAATCATGTCTTTTTTTTTGTCCCCTTGTTTTCTTTGCCCCCCATTTAAGATCCACCCCCCATTTGCCCCTGTTCTCTCTCCTCTTCTTGTTCCATCCTGCAAAACAAAACACAACTGCCATGTTACTCTCCACCTTTCAGTGCCCGAATATATCTTTTGTAGCTGGCAGACTGCCATTGTCCTTTTTCCAACATGTTAGCTACTGTTTCACCTGTCACCACCCATTGTGAGGCAGCCCCTATACGAAAAGAATTAGATGAATAATTGTCTGGGTTCTCACCCAGGTATTCCATACCTTTTTTAAGTATGGCAGCCACTTGATAGTTTGTCACTTTCTTCCCATCCCCATGTACAAATAATCTCCCCTTCTTAATACCACGCTGTGCAGCGTAAGCCCATAAAGCCCTTAATGGGCACATGGTGCCCTCCACGTGAAGCCTGATGGTTACGTTACAACCATTCCCTTCTTGGTCTGTCTTTGACCTCTTAATTCTCAGCTGTATTTCATCCCTCCCCCATCTTATGTCTTCCCACTCCAATCCCCCTTCTTCTTCCTTTCCTCCATGTCCCACTGCCATGCTCCCTGCCAGGGCCCCTGCAAACATTACTAGGTAGATAGTGTGAAATAACTGTGCTTCATCCTTAGATCTACGGATTGCTGGTAATACCCGTTTTAGCTTTGTCAGCCAGTGTTCCACTATTGGTTGCCTGCAGTCCTTTGGTCTGTGCTTTATCCTACTCCACCCTTGCATCATTCTCCTAATCAACATTGTCTTGGTTGGATCCCTCCATTTCTTCAGGGTGCAAATTAAGCTAATCCCTGCCCAAGTACCCCCATAGTGGTGTGAGCCATCCCCTTCTACCATTGATCCACTGTGAATTTTCCCAACTCTTCATCTGTAAGTGGCACACTTACCTCCATGTGATATGTTTCCCTGAATGTTTGTAACGCCCGCCAAGCTCCTTTGTAGGCCCTCAAAGTCCTTGGTGCCCATGAGCTGCGAAACAGCATTTCAGCTCCCTCGTGCCAATGTCCCAGATGGTCATTGGTTTGGGTGTTCTCCGCTCCTCTGCTGTTGGGGACAGCATCTGGAAATGATCCAGCTGCAGGCAGGAAAGGTTGTCAGCCAGGGTGTTTTCCACCCCCTACTATGTGCTTAGTCCTAAATGACATATTCAGCTGTAATGCTCTTACTACCAGCTGCCTTAACACTCCCATGACCTTCTTGGACCTGGTTCCCTTGTTATTTAACACATCTATCACTGCCTTATTATCACACCAAAATATAACCTACTGGTTCTGCAACTCTTCACCCCATACTAATGTGCATGCCTAGATGGGCATGATCTCTAAAAGTGTGATGTCCTTTACTTTTTCCTCTTTCACCCAACTTTCCGGCCATAGCTCAGAAAACCATTTTCCTTTCATATAGCCGTCCATCCCTAAAACACCTGTCGCATGTGTATATAGTTCCAGATCCGTATTATAAACCCAGTCCTCCTGCCAAAAGGAACAGCCATTGTAGTTGTTCAGAAATTCATCCCACACTCTGAAATCCTCCTTTACTCCCTTTGTGATGTCCACCCAGTGGTGTGGCCTGGTTATTCCTGCCGTAACCCTCACCAGTCATTTTATAAAGGGCCTCCGTGGACCAATTGCCCTACAGGCATAGTCGAGATTACCTAGCACCTGCTGGACCTGTCTCACTTGCACCAATCTCCTGCTCATGTGTAACTGAATGAGTTCCTTCAGTCTGCTCACCTTGTTGTCTGGCAATGTAAACAGCTCTCTATGTGTGTCTGTTTCTATGCCCAAGAACTCCAATACTTTCCCAGGGCCTTCTGTTTTTTCTGGTGCCAATGGTACTCCTAATTCAACACACAGCTCCTGGAAACTGACCAACATCCCTTCTTTCTCCTCCCTACCACTGCCAATTAACAAACAGTCATCTAAATAATGTAAAACCATCCTGTGCCCTGTTTTTTCTTGAAATATCTACAGTAAACAGGTGCTGAATGTTTCAAATGTGGCACAGGCTTCGGAACACCCCATGGGCATGGCTTTATCAAAATAGTATTGGTCCCCTACCTTGAAACCCAATAGGTCCCAGTCCTCCCTCCTAACTGGAAGTAATCGAAAAGCGGACTCTATATCTGTCTTGGCCATCCAGGCATCAGTAGTTGCGCTTATAATCTGTATTGCTTCCTCCAGTGTGGCATAGGAAACCTTACTAAATTCCTCCCCTATAAAATCATTCACTGATTCCCCTTCTGGATATGACAGGTGATGAATCATCCTGTATTCTCCTTTTTGCTTCTTGGGGACCAGGCCCAGTGGGGAAATTCTCATGTTCCTTAATGGTGGGGTCAAGAATGGCACCTCTATCCTGCCTGCTCTTTTTTCTTTTGCTATCTTTTCTCTCAAAGTGTCCCCCTTTCCTTTTACCCACCCTAAATTGTTGCCCTCTCTTGCCATTCTGGGGCCATTGCAGTATAACAGAAAACCTGTCCTAAAACCCTTTTTTAACGATTCTGCTCCCTTGCTGTCTGGATACCTCTTCAACCAATTTTCCCATGCCTCTACCCTTATGGGGGTTCTTGCCATCTTAAATTGATCGGGCCCTCCCCCCTTCTCTGTTTTTCCATCCCTTTTCCACTTCCCCTATCTTGTTCCCTTTGATCAGTAAATCTGACCCCTCAACCATTATATCCTCTACCTCTTGAGCCCCTGTGCCATAATTTCCCCCTATATCCCTGTCCTTCCCAAAAGGGCTGATGCCCTGAGCCCTGACCCCCCCACCTGAGACCCTTGTGTCCATGCTGTCCTGCATCTGCTGGCCGGGTTGGTTCCCCCACATCTCTAGCATGCATGTCGGAACCGGCATTGGGGCCATGAACAGAATGCTCTCTTGTATTCCCAGCAACACTTCTGGGGGGCCCCTCCTCTCTTTCCCATTTCTCCCTCTGGTGTGGATTGGTCAGTCACATAGTCCGTCCACAAATCCAACTGCTTGGTATCCCACCTCATATTCCCATATGTTGCCATTCGTTGTCGAAAAAACTCATCATAGTATATCCATCCCACCCCCCTTTTTGCATTGGCTCTTATTATTATCAGTGAGTATATTATCAGTCGGATGCCCATTTCTGGTTTTCTTTCCAGCACTATTGCTGAGTATGTGGCAAAACCCACAAACCATCCATCCTACGTTTTCCCCTTTGTAAATTTGTCCTCATCTTTCTTCCACAATAGCACTGTGGAAGCCGCCATCTCACTCTTCCCAATACTTTCCAATTCTTCATATTTTGCAACAGCCTCTCTGCTCACTAAGGCAAATATGTCTACATACTCTCCTTTCCAAATGTTTTCTTTTGTAGCTAGTAGTACGTGCTCCTCTATTCTCATCCCCAGGGCTCCTATATCCCTGGTCCCTCTTCCTACACTGTCAACTGCCTTCTCTGCCTCTCCCGTTTTCTCTTTTTCTGACCTGGTCTCGGCCAGGGCCAATTCCATTTGTCCCAAACCCTCCGACCCAAGAGCCGCAATAATTTTACCTATGTAATCTTTGATGCTTTTTTCCACCATGCCTAATACTTTTCCTGTGGCTTTTTCCATTTACTGTGGCCCGTTGTCCTCCTGCGGTTGGATGCTCGGTTGAGACTGGGAACCGGTGGACAGTGGGTACCTGGTCTTGGCCCCGGTAGTGGGACTACGACCTGGTCCTGAGGGGGTACTGGTGGTTCTGGTACTTGGGGAAATGGTGTGACCAGGCTGGCTGCTCGGGGAGGTGTCAACCACAGTGGCTGCACCCTTCTTGGGCTGCGTGGCCTCCCCACTGGCCTTTTTCCCACGGCCCTTTCCCTTTTTCCGCTTTCCTCTTTTCTCCAGATCTTCCCAGTTTCTCCCCTTCTACCATTTCCCACATCTTGTTGGCCTTCTCTGCTAATTTCACAATCACCTTGTAGGCATCCTCTTTCATAGGCCTGCTCTACTTTGGTGCCACATAAGAAATAATAAGGATAGGCATAATGATAAGGAAAGGCATATCCTGGCTAAGGTGAGGCAAGATTAGCAAGCATTATGGAACATTAACAAAGATGATTTTTCTCAGTTCTTTTCATAACAGTTATTAGGTTCCTGAAGGAGAGAGAGATGGTACCAAAGCAGAGCAGGCCTCAAGCACAAAGGGGGGGACCAGGTCACCGTACCAGTGCACAAAGCCAGGGAGCACAGGGGGGATGCCATCCTCTCTAATTTTTTGGAACTCTTCGTGCTCCACTTGTCTACATAAATGCACATGCCCAGGGTCATACCATTTTCTACATCTTCCCCCCCACATGGCTCTTTCCCTTTGAAGAGGCCCTTCCACAGCATGTGATGTCACGCTGCATGGCCTTCGCTTGTTCCCTTCATCACAGTCCTAAATGCTGGCTTCTCCACTTTTTTGAGTTTATTCCCCCCATGTGTCACTCAAATCACCTCTTTTTTCTTTTAGCAAGGGATCGGCGCCCTGCCCCCCCTTACCGCTGTTCCACCAATGAGGCTTCTAGGCCTGTGTCCCCCCGTTGCCATGCTTCTACCCTCCTGTGAGGCCCAACCATGGTGTCTTGTGCTCTGCCATGTGGCCTCATCCTGTGCTCTCTCTCCATGGTATTTAGGCCCTTAACCCCAACAGTATCCTCTTAAGAGAGCCCTGCACTCACCCCTCATCATTGATCTGTTCTGTACTGCTGCACCCATACCACATTCTGACCAAATGCTCTATTGCAGTTCCTTGCAACCATCATGAATTAAGAAAGCCCCCACCATACACAAGCTTGTTGCTGCCACCAACAAATGCCTTCCATGGTTTCTTAACTTGACTGGAATCTTCTCCAGTTGCAACAAGGCCCCATCATGGCATCTTATGTCACTTGCACACCCCAAACTCATCTCAAACTCACTGTCCCCACTGGCTATCTCCTGTTTTTCATCACATTTCTGCTATGCTTTCACCAGCAACAACGTCTCCCCAATCTCTCTTGCACTAGCGCCCTCCACCTAAGTGAACCTATGAATCTCTTTTACAACCATATTTTTAGCATAACTCAGGACTACATGCTCTTGCCGAAATTAAAAAACAAACATCCTGCCAACTAAGCCTTTCTTTTAGACATCGCTTGCCCAGAACTTGCAACTGCTTTGACAAGCATTCTTTTTTCTTCACTCCCTTCCTTTCAAATTTCCAGTTTCTCTCTGGGTTGAGGCCCTCACAGAAGCCATGTGCTTTGTCCTTGCTACTTTTTCTGACACCATGCATTTTAAATCAAACCCACAGTCTATATCTCTGTTTCTTACCTATTTTAGCCATCCTGGTACACAAATCTTTCACGATCATTGAGAAATAAAAAAAAACTGCCAATCTGAAGTGCTGTAGCTCTGTCGATTACTATGACCAACAAAATTCAGCAAAAAGTGGCTGAGCCACCACCATGCTGGACTTTAAATACCCCTTCTAGCCCCTCCCCTTCCTGTCTATCTACCCATTGTTCTGCTCCACCCAGTCCCTCCCCCTAGAACCTCCCCACTTTCTGAGCACACCATCTTGCCTTACAGGGTAGGGGTGCAATGGGACAATTTGGTCTGCCCCATAAAAAGGGCAAACTCTATTATATGAGTATGCAATTTGCATAATGCTGTTTGAGCCATACACAAATTGCATAGCAAGGTATTACATGCATCTTCAGAATTTGTGTAGGGCCCTTTATGCCCTACTCAAGTTCCACAGTGCAGCCTTATGTATGTATATGATTTGCATAGGGCAAATACCATACAGCAGCCTTGCATATGTTAGCAGAATTTCTGTGGGGCCTGTTATGTGCATGCACAGTTTGATTAACACCATTTGATCTCCATGCAAATCCTTTACCATGACATTTACATGCATCTTCAGAATTTGCATAGGACCCTTCTGCAGTCCAGCATTACATGCATACCAGCAAAATCATAGCACAACACCTGTCACAATATGTATGTTCCAAATTCTCTGAAGTCAAATTTTAAGCCTCCGTGATTTCCACAGATGTGACAAAGTTTCAATCCAACCTTTTACATGGGTTTTATGGTGTTGCACCATAAAAACACATTTCAAGGTGGAAGTGACACTTTATTTATTTATTTTATTTGAATTCTCAGATTACAAACCATTGAGCTGGGAGCTCATTTGCAAAAGTTCCACACCAAACATTCAATAGGTACATACAGGTTACATGCAAGGTTTACACAACAAGTTTCCTTGGTGGTACAGTACAAATGTGAACACAAGATTCAGGCAAACACTAGGTACATACAGGTTACCATCAAAGTTACACAACAAGTTACATATAAGATTCAGACATGGCTTTAGGTTGCAAATGATTATACAGAAAATCAAGAAAGATTATTTCTCTAAGCAGGAGGCAAAAGGACCTCCAGCAGAAGGTAATAGGCAATGGGGTGGGAAGAGTGGGGACCAGGCAGGACCAAGGCCCATTGTCAAGGTGAGGCAGTTGGGGGGTAGTGGGTGGAGGAATGTTTAGGACCAGAGTAGGGGGGATAGAGCAGGTATGCAGGTACAAGGGAGTGGAGCTAGGGATAGAATATGGAGGAGAAGGGAAATGAGGAGGAAGGAGATTATGCAGAGAGGGAAAATGGAGGAAAGGAATTATGGAGGAGAGGGGAATTGAGGAGGAGAGGGGTATTATGGTAGCAAGATGAGGGTGGGTAAGAGAGACTGGGGGGAAGGATAGAGTAGTAGGTAGGCATCTGGGGTATGTAATGGCATCTGATTGGACAGAGATAAGTGCAGGAGGCACATAGTTAGGCAAGAAGTGCAGGGGGAGGTCCAGGCAGGTCCTTGATGGGAAACTGTAGTTATAAGGGGTAAGTGCACCTTATGCGGATAGTAAGATGGGTGCAGAGCATTGACATGAATTTTTATGATTCTGTATTCTGCAATTAGCCCTCTCAGAAGGGAGTTAATTAGGAGAGAGACTCGGTATACAAAAGACCTTTGGCCTAAGGAGGTGCTGCAAAATGGCACCTTAAAGGAGTTAGTTGAAAAAAAAACTTCTTCTAATAGCTTGGCCATTTTTTAAGATTTTTTCACCAAATCTCAAACAATTCTATTTTAAGGCCCTTAGATGACCACAGTGGATCAGAAGGAACTCTCACTAAGTCCAAATTCTCATGTTTCAAGTCAATATTCTTAACTCAAACGTTCTCATGGCCTACAAATTCTCAATTTAGAAATTGGAAACACTCTCTAGGCCTGCAGCCTTAAGTTTTGTGTGTCAAAATTGTTTTTTCTGGGTCATCTTTCATGAAACAAACTCCAGAATCTAGCTAAACAGGTGCTGTTTAGGTAAGCTCAGATTTTATTTTTTTAAAAAGCATAATTTTTATGATTTTCCATCATTCCCCCAATTGCAAAACAAGATGGTGGCACTCACAACCTAAAAGTGTTCTCTCAAGACCTGAGAATTGACTTACAACCTAAAAATGTGCATGTCGAAATAATTACCTATCCTAAAAACCCAAAGTTATTAAGGAGCAAAAATTGGGGTTTAACATTAAAATGCCTACTCCATCCATGTTTAGAAACCACATTTTAAAAACCTTATAAGTCAAGAACTGATACATATTTTTCACAAAACCTTCCGAAGGTGCAGCCTTCAGTCAAGATGCATCTACCTTGAAAAATTTCATAACAGAATGACAAACTATTTTTGTCCTAGACTGAGCAAAAAATGTTTTTTTCCCCTTATATTTACACTCCCTGGATCTCAGAATCTAGATGACTGGCTATAACTAAACTTTTCTAATCATAATGGCACCATGATTGTGCATGCAAAATGTCATGCAATTTCATTGAATGACACCAAAGTTATTCAAGCTCAGAGCTCATGACATAAACATATTTTCTTACTAATTAAGAATTGATTCATGACCTAAAAAGTTTTAGGTCACACCAAACAGCTATTCTACAGACCCTAATAAACATACTCAAAAAGCCTCATTCTTAAAACCTTATAATTTGAGAAATGAGTAATATTTCTTTTCAGAAAATCTTCTCTGTGGCCTGAGTCTCTCCAACCCTGAAAATTTCTGAATAGAATTCCAAACTACATTTGCTCTAGGTGCAAGCAAAGAACAGGCAAAAAGTGCATTTTTTTGAAGTTTTTTAGCTCCTCGTACATCAGAATCTAGACAAGTGGCCATCATGAAATATGCAATGTCATAAGGACTTGGCACCCTTACTGCACAGGCATAATTTCATGCAATTTCATTGAACAGCAACAAAGTTATTACATATAAAAATCAGGATTTAACATTAAACAGCAAAGAATAGATCCATCACCACCCACCGTAAGCGCTAAAAAAGGTACTGACACACAAGAAGTGTTAAAAACAACAAAACATACATGATCACCCTACTGCTGGGTGTGCAAAAGATAAAAGTCATAACTGCAAAAAATAAATCCAGCACCACTCACTGTAAGAGCTAAAAAAGGTGCTGACACAAAAGAAGTTTTGCCACCAATATTCTTTATTATAATACAAAAAGTTCCTGTATGTGCCGACCCTTTTTCAGAGACGCCAGTGGAAAACTAAAAACACTCTGACTGGTTTCGCTCATAGCGTCATGAGGGAGTTATCTAACCATCATGTCCACCACCAAATAAATAGACCAATTCTTAAAGTTTGACATTGCTTTTAGCAATTATGAAATGCTATTTATGCTGTTTGATAGTTTTGTAAATTATGGGGTTGCATTGGTAAATGGCTACATATGTGTTATTTGAGTTTGGCCTGTATTTTGCATATTGGTGCAATAATATACTACCCTATCAATTGTGACCCAAATATATGTCAATATTTATTATGAACATTTATTACATTAAGTGTTGGGTCAGTTGTTGGTAAGTTATAAAAAAAATCTTCTAAAATATTGTTTTTATTAGTGGGGTTTTGAATTGCTCTTCATGCATATACACAGAATCACATTTCTGTGATGGCAGCTGCTTTATAGGATCATGCTATTCCTATGTTTTTTACTGGTTGTATATATTATTTTTTATAGGTATGTGACTGGTATTCAAAGTGCAATGTCACTTTAAGAATTGGTTTATTTATTTGGTGGTGAATGTGATGGTCAGATGACTCTGATGATGTGGTAAGTGAAACCAGTTGCAGTGTTTGTGGCTTTCCGCTGGTGTCTTTGGAAAGGGTTGGCACATATAGATACTTTTTGTATTGTAATAAAGCATTTTAGCTGATACACGTCTGCACCTTTTTAGATTTTATGGTGGGTGGTGCCAAGTTTATTTTTTGCAGTTATCACTTTTATCTTTTACATACCCAGCAGTGTGGGGGGTGAACTTGTGTGTTTTAACATTAAACACCCTGCTGAACTCTAACTGTACAGGTGCCACTGGACCTGTATAATTATGTTTTTCACAGGTTTCTCAAAAGTGACAAACTCACTTTTAAAATGTAAACCTTAAGAATATACATGTTCTTAAGTAGCAATCCTCATCAAAAACAATTTTTACAAATAAACATTCCAGTTTTTAGTCAGTTGCTCATCCTGTGTGTTAATACCTTCCAGCTGTTTAATGGGACTGAAGCTTCAACCCACTAAAAACAAAATCCTGCATCTCAGTTAAGCTATTCAGGGTAAATAAATTGTAAGGTAAGCATTGTAAAAGTAATGGAAAGGTGTGGAGGTTCTGTTAATCTTTTGGTGGTAGAAGGCCACGGGTCAAAATTTGGAGATCATTCCACTTTGTTTGGAAGTCGGAATAGTTCTCAGGTTCCAAATTTTGAAAGTTGATATTCTAAAACTGAGCATGCCTAATTCTCAGTCACAGTTAGTGGGGGTACTCATTTGGGGTACAAACTGACACCCTTTGTTTGTGCCAGAACCAAATACTGCCATACAACAAAGGACTGACTTAATCTCATGGGGTGATCTCCATGGGAACTGAGTCATGCTGCAAGTCACTTAACTAGATGTTAAGCGACATAAACAGGGTTTGCACCTGCTAGTATGTTAGATGTGCCATGACCATTTCCTGGTTGAGTGGCACTATTGCCATGGTGTCCTCCACACCTGCCCAACCCTTGCCTTTAGGCTTGCTTTCTGGCTAGTAACTCCTCAATTTTTCCAGTTTCTGTTCTTCATCCTAAGTGGTCCAATGCCTGCCCCCCCATCTGCTCTTGACCACAAGACTATCCTTGACATCCAGTGGAATCCCATCAGTTACACATTCTCCAAACTCCTGCATGCTGCCTGAAAAGGCTTGGTCCCACAATGACATCCATCCTTCAGTGGCTCCTGGAAAAAACTGTTAGTAACGTAAGTAAGTAAGTAAAATTTTATTTGCTGAGTGACCATGTCCAGGGGCTGAGGGTACTGTACAGAGGTCATGATAGTAAGAAAACATAAAAATATTTCTAATTATAAAACTATATTGCAGAGTTGTGACACCAGTACCACTTGCTTTAAGTAGATCTAAGACATGAAAGTCTACAATAGTGTTAGTGAGGACTGCCATGCTTTGTGAATGATTATGGGATCATTTGCATGGGGAGTAGGGGACCCAGACCAAATCTCCACATGATTACAATGGGTTTAGCAATGACACAGGGAAGGGCTGTGACTCCATTTGTAAATGGTGAAATGGGTGAACATTAAGAGGATTTCAACAAGTGGTCTTTGTAAGCATTAGTGACAGTCCCATGCAATTTTGTATATTTACATCCACTTTTTCAGATTAGTATACCATGATACCTGGTTAACCTTTGCCTTGTTATTATGGATACCTGATTATTTGAATAGGGAAACTCTGAAATAGATTTTTTGCCATGTTATCTGCCTCTTCAATGTGGAAACCTGTGTTTCTGAATCTGAATCCTGTGTTTAGAGTATGGAGACCATTATCGCCATTCATTTTGGCCTGGATAATCTGGTACATGTGTTAATGAGTGTGCTGATGACATTCTTCTTAATCCCTTTTAATTCCCCATGCCACATTAACAAAATAATGCTCTCTCCTGCCATTCCTTCCACTCCAGCAGTTATTCACTACCACTGCCCCTGTCAAAACCTGCATTGCCTGTGTTGCAGGGTTGTAAAGCAGTTTACTAGTGAAAGGAGTGTGATGGACAATCATGCCATCACATGCCAACAAGCACTTCCATCTCTCCCCCCCACCCTTTCTCTCCCCTACAACTCATTGCCTCTATATGTTGACAGTGCCTCTTGGCAGTTTAACCCCCCATGTCCTAACCATGCCCTGTATCTGTTGCTCTCCTATGACCTTGAATGTTAATGCCATACCAAATATGTATTCACATCTCCTGTATCTGATTGCATAGCTGTTAAACATGCAAGTTATTTACAGTTCATGTTCTTGCCACAATTGTCTACACCCACCACTTGAAACTGCTCTTAACCTGATTAACCTGTTATCACTACCAAACCTACTGCTGTACTGCTTACATTTCTGTTGTACCTTTGTACTGTTGAAACTTTGTTGTGCTGTACTCAATCTGATGTGGAACCTTTGTAAAAGAGCCTTGGCTCAAAGGTACTTGTAATCCTAGAATTAAATAAATAAATACAAATAAAATTCAGCTTTGGTTGCTTACTGGCTCTGCTGTTCTGTCCTCAAAGTGTCCCCCTTCCCCTCAGCAGTAACCCAGGCACACATCATGTATAAACTTTGGCTGTAAGGTCTGTTTCTAGTCTCTGCTAACTTATAAAATCACTCTTTGGCTCCGAACTGAAAAACTGATTCTCTGCTCCTACCTACAGCAAAATCTCTCTGTGAAATGGTAGTTCAGTCGGCTTGGTTTGGCATCCTTCTGGGACTATTCAAAAGATGGAGTCTACACCCACTTTTCAGTTTTAAATAAATATTCACTTTACTTGAGCTTTTAACATAGTTAGGTTCAACAACATATGGTATTCTTGGAGCTTGCAACTGTTTAGCTAAACAAAATAGGGTTAACTGGAGCTTTCAGATTCAGCAAAAAACAATCAAGTCAGCTACTTTCTTGACCCTCTTGTTCCATTCAGTTTCTCCTGTCTCATCAAAACTCACAACTGCCTCTGTCTCTCTCTCCATTTATTGGCCCATTAGTTGCTCTTTAATACCCCTCCTTTTGAGGTAAATCCAATACTCAGCACTGTCAGCACAGTGAGGTCTTAAAGAGCCAATCTTAAAACTAAAGGAGTTTGGTACAAATCCTACCACTGCCCCTGTCAAAGCCTGCATTGTCTGTGTTGCAAGGTTGTAAAGCAGTTTACCAGTGAAACGTGTGTGACGGACATACATGCCATCACATACCCACTGCCTCAAAGGCATGCCTCTGCCATGCTTGGTAAGGGCCAACTGAGACCCATCCTTTCTAGAAAAGAAAAAATCCACATTACCATACTGGGTACCTGCCTGGTGTTGCACAAATGAAAAAGGCTGCAGCACCAAATATCATCTGGTGACACAGGCATTGGTATAACTGCATAGCATGTCATCTCTTGAGGGGGTATGGTTAGTGATGAGGGTGAAACTTAGTTTGAACAGGTAGTAGTGTAGGACAACCAATGCCCACTTTACTGCCAGACACACTTTTTCCAGTGTGGCATAACACTGCTCCTGGGTAAAATGTTTTTAAGATACTGTAGATATAGGATGCGGTTAATCCCATCCTCAAAGTCTTGTGATAATACTGCCCCAAGCCCCACTTCAGAAGTATCTGTGTACAAAATGAAAGGAAAGTTGAAATCTGGACTTCTTATGACTGGGTCCTCATAGAGCAAATTTCTGATGGCCTGAAATGCCATCTGACACTAAGGTGAACTAAGGACCTTATTCAGTATGGTTTCCTTGGTCAGGTCAGTCTATGGGGAGATTAGCCCCCTGATAAAGACCCCATTTTGGGTTGAGGCACTGGGCATGTAGGGTGTTTGTCTGGGCACTTCATGCCACAATAAACTACTTTGCACCTGCAATTTGAATTTGGTATCTTTGGCCACGAGTGCTGATTTTCTGCTTTTGCGGTCAGTGGTGTAACAAGGATTGAGAACTCCAGAATAAACTGGTGGTAATACACTGAAAGTCCAAGAAAGAACCTAATCTGCTTGTTAGTAGTTCAGATGAGGCAGCCAGCTAGGGCTTTACCTTGTTGATAACCAGGTGTATGTTGCCATTCTAAACCATATACCCCAAGTATGGCTTCTCCTGCCACCCTAGGATCCATTTTGTGGCATTGGCCATGAGACCTGCTTCCTAAGTGATTGAAAATCATGGCCACATCCTGCAAGTGGCTGTCCGAATCAGGGCTAAATATGTTACGACATCATCCAGGTATGCTGCTGCATACAGCCTGTGGGGACAGAGGATGCAGTCCATCATTCTCTGGAATGAAGCTGGGGTTCCATACAATTCAATGATAAACATGATAAATTGACATAGGCCAAATGGAGTGACTAGGGCCATTTTCTCATGGGACTCAAATGTTAAGAAAATTATTTGCTAATACCACCTAGTCAAGTCCAGGGTAGTAAAGTAACAAGCTTTCCCCAGTTGGTCCAAAAGTTTTTCTAACCTTGGCATAGGGTATGCATTGAACTTAAATGCAACATCAACTTTCTGGAAGTTTATACAAAACTGGGTAGTCCTGTCTGGTTTTGGGACTAGAATACTAGGGCTAGACCATTCACTCTGGGATTCCTCTAATGTAGACTGGATTTCCTCACATGCTGTTTCTCAGATTCTTCCTGGTAGTCTGTATGGTTGTTGGTGGATCCAGACACCTTGGTCTGTGTCAATGGGGTGCTGAACTGTTGCAACAAAAGGTCAGAATACTAATTTTATCATGGGAACTCAACTATGCCTCAGGCCTTACACCACAACATTTTCAAAAATCTTATAGATTATTATAGATTTCAGGTCTTATACTCTACCTATTTTAAAGGTTCTAGATAATGGTAAAAATGTTTCTGTCACACCAAGCAGTACAAAAAATAGATTTTATTAATGCCTGTACAAAAATTGCAAACATTTCTAATTTGCATAAATATACCTTATAAACATAATAAAAACACTATTACATAAAACAACAAAGATTTCAGAAAATCAAAAAAAACAAAGAAATAAATAAAAACAAAACAAAGTGTAGTTTGGATAACTTTGGCAAACAAAAATTGTTTTTTGTAAAACTATTTTAAATGGCTTTGTTCAATTATTATGTTGACTGTTATTTGTAACTTGTTCAAATATTTTTTCTCATGCAAGACTGTTTGGCCCAGATATTCAAAGCTTTGCACAGTGCGCAAACCGTTTGCATGGGTTTAGTATGGGATTAGTGCGAGTCTGCCATATTCAAAGGGCCAAATAGTGTGCACAAAACTGCATTAGTGCCGGGCAAGCCATAATTATATGCAAGGGGCAAACTGAACATGACTACAGGTGCTATGGGATATTCAGTGACTAGCACTGCACGGCCCTTTGCGTGGTAAAAATTACCACCTAGGAAAAGCTGACTCTTAAATCTGGGCAAACAGCTTTGTGTGACATTGTGGCCTTGTGCAGCATTAGCGCAGCCTTGTGTGACCCTAACATATTACTAGGACACAGAGAAAAAGCCAGACATGGAGGAAATATGCTGCTCACGGATGACACCACAATGATGCCAACTGCTGCCACCAGTTCCAGCCATGCCAGGCAGTATGTGGTGATCCAGCCCCCTGGGGCCACCATGGTAGTGTGGTCATACAGCACACACCTGAAGACCATTCATCTGTAGTGACCAGCAGATGCCAGCACACACATGCAGCACTGTGGGCATAGTTGGTGCTGAAGGGAGGGTATACGGGTGGCCAGGTCTCACCACAGACTGGGTGTGGCCACAAGGCTGAGACACAGCATGCAGTGCACATGGGCCAGTACTGGGAATACCTGAATACCAGTCTTCCTGTACGATCATACATGCCCCCCAGTCACATACCGCACAGCTGTACATATACCACAGCACACACAGCCAGCCATGTCTATGTCACTATGAGCATCCCATGCCAGTGGTGCAGCATCACTAGGTCACAAAACAGTGTGACAGTACTGTCCACAGGCAGTACTCACCTGCAAGGTAGGCTTGTCACTGTATACACTGCAGTGGTCATCACTACCCTACACACCATAGGCATTGCTGTGTCCCTCACAATACTGCCCCCCTTGCTACTGTGGCATCTGCTGTGCACTGTAGCATGCCCTACAATGTGACAGTTGCATGCATCACCACCACCACCTGTGCCTATGCTGTGTTGTCCCCTGGGGTATACAATACTATGCTGTACTGCATACATGTAGCCTGCAGCAACCATCATGCACTGTCAGACTGACCTATAGGTGGAGCTGTGGCCAGACCTGGCCAGACCCTGTTCTTCCAGACTGACCTACAGGTGGAGCTGTGGAACCCTGCAGTAACACTGAGCAAACTGCATTCAAATCAGGGTGTAATGAGTTGCTAATCTGGATGTTTGCACAGAGGCTACCTAAGTAGGTTCATTTGCATGTCACTTTTGAATATGGCAAAGTTTAGCACCAGGCAAATGTGTTTGCACTGGGCAAATGGCTTAGCTTCATGCTAAAGCCATGCAAACATGTTAGCACAGTGCTAACAGTTCGGGGAATGTCACACAGTTTTGAACACTGTTCTTTCACATCTGCTGCTGCCTGCAGCTGTACTGGGTCCACAAATGTGCTGGCACACACATTGGCCACATAGTTCACCTCTACCTACCTTCACATCTCTGTGCACTGTGTTGTTGTTGTGGTTTGCACTTCCTGGTTGCTATATTCAGTGCTGTCTTATTCCAGGGCTACATTTGCCCTGCACTCCCAGCCCAGTTTTCCCGGCCTCATTCCCATGCTATATTCAGATGCTGTTTCTCCTGGGCTATTCCTTTTGAATATAGCTTGCTTTGTGCTCTGGGCTAAGTTTGCCCACCGGGCAGTGTTACTTTAGCCCCTAGGCAATGTTTTGAATATCTGGCCCTTTATCTCTTAATTAAACTCAATCTTAAATTATATCCAAAGATTTTGTAATTAAAAGTAAGTTTACTCTGTTACCTGTGTTACCTCCCCAGATAAGCCAAATTAAAATATTAAAAATCAAAATAATTAAAATAATGCTTAAACTTCTGGTTATTCGTAGAGGTGTGGCCTCCTTACCTTTTAACTTTAAAAATCCTGGTGAAAATTTCTAATTCTGGTTGAAAAAAGTTCTTTAGTAGCTGGCTTTGCTGTAGTCTTTGTCCTTTTTCCTGCTCACACTCAAACCCAGGTCTTTGAACTTCTCTGGCATTGATTCAGCGGTGCAGATTGGCTCCTCCTGGCTTAATCAATTAATCTTTATTTAACCAGGTGAGCATCATTGAGAAGAACTCATTTACAAGATGAGCCTTGGCATTCACATATATGGTTACAAGGCAGCAAAGTGTTACAACAAATGGGAGTACAAACAATACAGTAATGCAAAAATAAATGATAGGTACAAGGCAGAAACATATACAGTGTTACAACAAATTGAAGATCATACCATGTAGTAATGCAAGTGTAAACAATGAGAGAGTGCACATATCTTTAGAAGAAAGTAGAATACATATTATGATACAAGAACCTATGTACATTAGCTGCAACAGGAACCTATGCAGCAAGTTGGGTGGGGGGGAGAGTATAAGGAGAAAGGGGAAAATCCAGAAGGCAGGGAGCAATCAGGGGCAGAGAGAGGGAGGTAAGAGTGATAGGTTTGGGGAGGGTATTACATAGCTTAGGGAATAAGTCAGGGTAATGCTATGGTGTGAAATGAGACAGGGCACAGAAAGGACATAGGGAAGAGGCGCTTAAAACAGAGAAGTCCTAATCCTAGAATAGGTGCAGTAAAGGTGTAATTAACAGAACCAAGTACAAGTCTCTAAAAAAGAATGTTGATATATGGATTTAAAGAAGTTCAGTTTCACAGGGATTGCCAACACATAGAGGTTTTGTATTGTGTTCCATAATACATCACCAAAAGCATCAAAAGTCCTTTATTTGGATTTTGGTGGGACTATCAGACAACAAGACAAACATCAGCAGTTCAGTAGCACCACAATAGATCTTCCTATCATCTTGGTTGGGTGCAGAAAAGGATTTTCTTGTGGATAGTAAAGTTCTTTTTTTAACTGGATTTTATGATTGTTTCTGTTTTTCAATTCATGTCCACTTGAACCTAGGACTTTGGACCCATCTGTTGTCAAACAGCACTGCAGGCTTCCTTTGGCTGATAAATTTAACGGTTAGTCTTTGTCCTGGCTTGGCTTTAGTAGAAACTTTAAAACATTACTTCAGTCAAGATGTCCAGTACTTAAACCACAGGTTTTGCATCATCCAATATCGGAAAAAGTCCTTTTCCAACAAGCTATGTTCTTGTAGTTGTTTTTTGTTGCAATTTTGTGTCAGCTTCCAGGCTTGGATCCTCTGCACCTCTGGTGTGAACTCTTCAATGGCTTAACCAAATGCTGGTCCAAATATTCCAAGATAGGCGTACTTTAGCTTCAGGCTTTTGGCCTAGTTGAAGTCTCAAAACCACAAAATTACTTAGTCAACCTGGCACAGATCTTTACAGCTCAAAGATTTTAGACATTCTTGGTTGGATTTGAAAGTGTAAGCTTATTTCTTTGGCTAGAATGTTGCCCCAACATCATTTCCTGCAATTTTTCTTAACACTGATTGAGTAATGCAAATGAGGTAGGTGTGAGTCTCCACCCCTTTTAAGGACTGACTGTTTGATTAGAGTTCAGATTGAAAACATAAAATTATTTTTCTTTATAACTTTTTTATACAAAATAATACAAGTTTCAAACAAACATATTTGAACTTCTCGCATTTAACCCAATCTTTTAAAACATCTCTTATGTTTCTAGGACCAGTATTGCCTGAGTTAAGCTAATAAGGACTATAACTTAATTTTCTTAGCAAAGTTTCTTGAAACAAAGTGATACTTTTGTTTTACACATTCTATGCTTCAGAATGATGTATAATTTGTCCATAAAGCTTTTCAGGAAAGACCTCAAAAACATTAGATTCCTTTGCAAGCACATGTTTCTTTGTTCTCTCATTGGAGTCCATAAACCAAACTATCAAAGTTGTTTACCACAGATTTTTCCAGAAGGTGTATTTCTGCATAGCAACAAGTTGCATACCCAAAAGTTATATATTTGAACTTGTCATGATATCAGCTTTCATTTAAGACTAAACTACTTTATGTATGGTAGTTTTAACATCATAATGTTTTGCAGATAACAAGGACAGCATAGATAGTAAGTAAATAAAACTTTATTTGTATAGCACCTTTCCACAACCAAGATGCCGCAGCCTTTAAATTCTGTCATTTGACAGACCTCCCAAACTTTCATAAATTGATGTAATTTGGTATAAGTAGGATTTAAAACATCTTTGCAATAGGTAAAAGTGTCTTCTTCTCTACTGAAGAAAACAGGATGCAGTTTTAAAGGCATTTGCTCATACCAGCTCCAAGCCAGCATGAAGAACAGATATGATCCATCACCTGCCAAGTCTCTGATAATTATATCCCAAAACATAAGCTTCCACTGATTCTGTTAAGGGAGAGTTTACAACTAGACCCATTTTTTCTCACCTCTGAAGGCTGCATCTTCCCTTTTTTAGTGTTTAAGGTTTATACAAACAGCATTTTTTCCTTCTGCCTGTAACTTATATAGACAGCAATTTTTACCAGAAGTTGAAAATGGCTCCCAGTTACTTTAACTTAATAATTAAGTATTTATAAAGAATATAAAATAGTAATTAAAATAATGTAAATAATAATATGACAGCATATAATAAAATACTTTTTATAACTAAGTTTTGTTCCTACAGGGCCACATGGGTTTGTCCTGGTTTTGGTTAGAATACATCCCCAAAATTCTCTACCAGCCTTAGGGCTTCTTGCCTTTGGGTCTGGTTGAGCTGGTCATCCACTAGGACAGCATTCTGGTCCTTTACCATTTTAACTCCTTAGTCCAGGATTCCATCATCAATGTCCTTGCTTGTTACCAGCCTTGGAGCCTCTTTGGGATCTTCTAGGTCAATGAGAAATACCTCCTTGTCTTTCCAGGTATTCAACAAATTAATATGGTAGATTTGTTATTCTTTTTTTCTGTCTATTTGCAAGTCTTCCTAATTAACCATCTCACCTTTTTGAGGACCTCATATAATGTAGTCCCTGCTATTTACCTAGGAGTTTACTCTCAGAGTTAACAACAGAAGGAGTACTATGTCACCATTCTGGAACTCCTGCAGCCTGGCCCAGTCTTGAATTCCTGTAGCCTCGCCCCTTGGTCATACTGCCCTGTCTGGGTCTGCAGTGCCTTTATTAAATTTTCTTTGGCAAATCTGTCAACCGTGTCCAATCTTTCTTTCTTTTGTAATACATATTGGAGCACATTAGGTGGACTATGTGTCTTTTCTTTCCATATCTCTTTTACGAGATCCAACATCCCTTGAGGTTGTCACCTGTATAACAAGTCAAAGAACAAGAACCCTGTGGATGACTGTGGCACCTCCCAAATTGCAAACACTGAATAGGGTAACAATTCATCACAGTTTTTTACCTCATGTGACATGAATTTGGATAACATACCTTTTAACAATTTATTAAAACATTCCACTAAGCCATTGGCCTGTGAGTGATACACTCATGTCTGGAAATAGACATTTGAAAGAATCGGGGTTGACATGGTGGGACCCTTGATAAAAAGGTCATCTGGGTAGCAATATATAACCTCATTTATCCCCCATATGTTCTGACATAAAACTGCTGCCTTGATCATTTAGGCTCTCCTTTAGCCATTCAACTTGGGAAAATACTTTTATTAATTCTTTTGCCACTGACCAGACTGTAATAGAACAAAGTAGACTAGCCTCATGGTAACGGATTGAGTAATCTAATACAGTAAAGCCCCAGTTATCCAAACCACAGTTGACCAAAACTCTCAATTATCCAAAACTGTGGTGTGTCTCCCAGCTTAATAGACAATATTGTAAAATGGTCTCACTTATCTAAAATCACATTTCTCCATACAACTGTTTTAGCCACAGCAAATTTGAATAAATTGGGTTATACTGTGTAAGCACTATATATTGTTGCCCAGATGTACTTTTTATATAGGGCCTTACCATGTCAACCCTGATTCTTTCAAATGGGGTGTCTATAGTTGGCATATGGAACAAAGGGGCCATTTTTATACTTCTGGGAGCAACCAATTGACACGTAGGACAGGAAGCACAAAAGTCTTTATCATTTATCATAGCTAAGTTCTGGTAGGCATTCCTGAGAACCTCATCAGCCCTTTGGAAATTATGTAGATGGAGTTTTGAAAAACCATGAATCTGACCTCTGAAAGGATCTTGTGACCTCCTTTAGATGTGGCTGCCATGTCCTCATCTGAGTCACATCAGACCTTCCTTGAATGGGTCTTTGTGGTCTCCAACAACTACTATCTCAGATAGAGGTGTCCTTTCCTTTTTCTCCATTCACATCTGACTCTGGGACTTCTTAGGCTTCCCTTATGGGTCAAATAGTTCATAGTCAGTAAAGGGAAATACATGTTTTACTCCCTCTGTCTGAGTGGCCTTCTGTGGACACAAACTTTCAGTATTGCTCTGCAGGAGGGTATGAAACCCTTACTAGTCTCTACCAGAGACTGCTGACCAGGGTAAGGTTTTGAAAATTCTCACCTTTATTATTCCTGCTCAGTTGCCTGCTATTAACCATATTGGGGCTATTGGGTACTTACTGGCATTTCATCATGCAGGCAGGCAATATTTATGGAATTTCACCCCCCCCAGACCCATGCTGTGTGCAACCACAGATTCTTTAACTAATGTTTGTCCGCAGCCTGAATCCACCAGAGCTGTAACTGTTGGTTCCCCAATTGCACTGGTATTATATACAGGTTTTTGGAATGGGAGTAGTGTGTGGCTACAACTATGCACCCTCTGTGTTTGACCCTGGGACTTCTCAGGCTTCCCTAATGGGCTAAATAGTTCACAATCAGTAAAGGGAAATACATGTTCTACTCTCTCTGTCTGTGTGGCCTTCTGTAGGCACAAACTTTCAGTATGGCTCTGCAGGAGGGTATGAAACCCTTCCCAGTCTCTGCCAGAGACTGCTGAACAGGGTATGGTTTTCAAAATTCTCACCTTTATTATTCCTGCCCAGTTGCCTACTATTAACCATACTGGGGCCATTGAGTATTTACCAATATCACCATGCATACAGGCAATATTTTTGGGATCTCCCCCACTGACTCAGAGTGGGTACAACCACAGATTCTTTAACCAATGGTTCCCCTAATTGCACTGATATTATATATGGGTTTTTGGCCTGGGACATGTGTGTGGCTGTAGTTATACATTTCACAAAATCAAAGTCTATGAGGTCACAAAACATACTAATATGCCCAAGATACCACAATAAAAACATACAACGTTACTATCACATGTATGACCTGCCCTCCCCCTCCCCATTTGGGTCACAGAAGAGCAGGGTCTTGGGACTGGGGAAATACATCAGACAATGTGGTTATATCCTTTTTGAATTGGAAGGCTAAGTAATATTTCACAACTTGACCACTTACTCGTACCATCATGTTTATTCCCATCCCCCAAAGTCCTTTCTTCCTTCTTCTGGGGATTTTCTCCTCAGGTTGCCACCCTAGGTTCATTGTGGGTTCTGCTCTTCTTAGCAACCTCTAATCTTTCAGTTTCCAGGTAATGTTCCATGATTTTCACTGCTGCAACCAGAGTGGTCTGCTCTTGTTGGCTTATCTTATCATGGACTCAGTCCGGTTAAATGTTCCAGTACTGTTCCAGCACAATGAAATCCCCCTCATCCTACACTCAGCTTCTGGGTTCTAGGGTGGTCTGTTTTTTGTTAAAAAGACTCCATTAGAAGTATGAGTTACTCCACAAGTGGCCTGTCATGAGCTTGCAGTACCTGGTCATGGATGGGGGTTAAGTAATCTTCAAAACTGGGGGGTTCATTGGTTTTGGAAGATGAGATGTTTCAGGTGATCTCAGGGCTGTGTCCTACTTACTGTATACTGAGCCCAGGGTCTACTTGACTGCTTCACAGCTACCATGAGACCCAGGGTTCAGTTGTCACTGAGATTAGCAGGTGCTCCTTGAAAGAGGGAGCTATTTTCCACTGCTCTGAAATGGTCAGTGGTGAGAATCCTCCTGAAGAAACCATCTTTAATCAATGATTCTCTTGGGAATTATAGACCTATTTTGAACCTTCGCTTTTTAGGGAAAGTTGTCAAGAAGCTGGTGGTGGCACAATTGGAGTCTGACATGGAAAAATATGACATCTCTGAGCCTCTTTATTTGGGATTTAGGCCTTACCACAGCACAGAGGCCACCCTCTTCAAAGTGATTAATGACCTTACTGAAAGGAAACAAAAGGTATCTGTCCATCTTGGGCCTTCTGGATCTCTCATAAGTGTTTAACATGGTGTACCATCAGGTGTTACTGGATTTATTTTATTTAATTTTATTTATGTTTTTGGTAACTGGGTAGGCAAGCTGATCCAATGGACCATTTTCAGTTGTGACCCAGGCCACACACTGGCACAATAGCAGAGACAGAAAATATATACAACTTTTCTACACTTAGACACACGTTACCTTACAGTGGGTGTAAATAATATATTGTATATGAATGGAAAATCAAGAACTGTACTAAACATCAGTAATTAAGAGAGAGAGAAGAACAAGTACATATCATTTTAAGCAAAATTCATCACTGATACAGATAGTTAGGTCAGTTTAACAGTCAAGTTCATTGCAAATAACAACACTGCATCACAGACTACTGATAAACACATGCATCAGTTTCATGTATTGCGAGTTAGGACAGCCTTTAGCTAGTAAAAAGTTGCACAGAAAGAGTATGAGAAAGGATGTTCCATGGTAACAAGGTTTTACCAAGGAAGCCCAGAAAATAAGTGCCAATGATAAATTGGTAGAAAGTGCCCAGGTGGTAAGGCATGTGTCTCAGTTTTGCCTCAAGGAGGATTTCTGGTGGGTGTGATTCCTAGGGAGCAAGGGCAGGTGGTCTGTGACTTGAGCCAGTCTTTTAGCTTCAGTTTGAAGGTCAGATGAGAGGGTATAGTTCTGCTGGCAAGTGGTGGTCTGTTCCAGAGAGAGGGAGCACAGACAGAGAAGGCCTTGCTCCCCACGGCAGAAGATACAAGGAGGACTAAAAGGGGGGAATGGAAGAGGCCCTGAGAGGGCAGGTTACCACCCTGGTGGTAAGGAACTGGGAGAAAGGGGAGTCCTGAGCATTCCTGAGAGCAGAGTCAACTAGACAGCCCATGGCATATTCATAATGGCCCTGTAGTGAGAGCCAGCCAAAGGACTTATTTAGAGAGCAGTGGTGAGTGGAGGAGGGGTCTGGAGGGCAAAGTGACAGATAGAGCTGTATGTGGTACTTAGATGAGAGAGAAGTGAGGAGGATGTAGAGGAGAACACAGGTGAGCAATAGTTGAGATGTGGCAGGAGATTTCCCTGGGGAATTTCAAGAGAAGCCTCAGGGGTCAGGAAGTGGTTTACATTGTAGGCTTTCCCCAACTTTTGGTGGATCCTCTTTATTATGTTAGAAATATGGTCATTGTAGAAAAGGGAGGGATCAAGAGTCATGCCAAGATATTTGAAGGAGGATACAGTGTCAAGAGGAGGGCCAGCAGAGGTTGCTATGTGTAATTTGATGTCAATTTTTGTAGCCTTTGCAAGGTATGGTTTTTGACTCGAATAGCATAACCTTAGTTTTTTTCTCATTAAAAAGGAGTTTTTTTCTTGAGATAAACCATTTGTGAGCTGCTCCATAGTTAGTGGTGAGGGTGGATGATATAGATTCAAGGGATGTGGCATATTGGAAGATGACTAGGTCATCATCATAGAGGAGTGCATTGCAGTTTAAGCTCTCTGTGGGAAGGTCATTGATAAATAGTGAGAATAGTAGGGACCCGAGGATAGAGCCTTGGGGTATACCAGAGTGGATGAGCAAGGCAGCAGAGGTAGTTTTGCCTATCAGAACAGATTGTGATCTATTTGAGAGGTAGCTGGAGAACCAGGTGGTGGTGTCTGGGGCACATCCTAGGTTTTGCAGGGTGGAAATGGAAAGGTGGTGGTCCACATGGTCAAAGGCTTTAGATAGGTCCACAAACACCATACCTGTGGCCATGCCCATGTCCATGCTTCTGAGGATGTGGTTTGAGAATAGGGCTAAGGCAGAGGAGGTGCTGTGTTGTTTGCAGAAGCCGTGTTGGAGTGGGCTCAGTAGGTTGTGGTTTACCAGGTAATCAGAAAGTTCTTTGTGGATGATTTTTCTAACAGTTTGCTTTGGTGTGGGAGGAGCGAGATGGGATGGTAGTTTTCAGGGGCCATGGGATTGCTGGATTTGAAGACAGGCACAACATGCACATGCTTCCATGTTTCAGGCATGGTAGATGATGAGAGGGCAAGATTAAATATGTGGTTCAGTGGCCTAACCAGGGCTGAGGAGAGGATTTTAAGGATTACCTAGGGTACTACTTTGGACTCAATGGTGTGGTGTTTCAGTGGTTTGAGTCCTATCTCATAGGAAGGGTACAGCAGGTTGTTTGGGAAATTACATCTCATGAACAGCTGTGCACAAATGTGGAGTGCCACAGGTCTTGATTCTTATTCCCATGTTTTTGTTGTATACATACTGACACTTGAGATCATAAGACGGTATGGCAAGAGGAGTCATTGCTATGCTGATGATAGATAGCTATACCTGTCTTTTGCTCCTGATGGGGAGAATGTGGTATCTGTGCTGAGTCACTGTATTTCTGAAATCAATGCAATGGCTTCCAACTGGCTGCCTTAACCCAGAGAAGTCGGTTCCCTTGAGTCAGCAGTGATGAGTGGTGATAATGTCTTGCTGTCTCTAAATAGTATCACACCCAGTGCTGTGAATAGAAATCTTGGGGCCATTATGGACTGCAAACTGATATTGCAACATCAGGTGTTAACCGCAGTCTGTAGCGTTTTTTTTCATCTATATAACATTACCTGGATTAAACCTTACCTTATGCCAGGGACCTGCTTACAACAGGGCATGCCTTTGTTACATTCAGGCTTGATTAGTGCAATGCTATTTTTCTAGGGTTATCTGGACGTCTGTTGTGTCACCTCTACCTTGAACAGAATGCAGCAGCCCAACTGATTTCTGGAACATCTCAAAATGTGCTCATCTCAAAGATGCTTACTTCTCAGCAGATGACATACATAGTATGTCCAAACATGGGCTGTTAATTGCACACTTGAATATAAGAAGTTTGATGTGTCACTTCGTGGAACTGGAGTCATGGGTTAAACTGTACAATCCTGATATCCTCTGTCTCACTGAGACCTGGCTAAAACCATCGGTTACTGACTCCCTTTGCTCCCTGCCAAATTACTCTATTATTCAAAGGGATAGGAAATCGAACAAACGTGGTGGTGGACTTACTCTGTACTACAAAAATAATCTGACCGTCTCTCTTCTCGCTATTCTGGATGCTCAATCAGTATGTGAATACTTGCATGCTACCCTTGCATTGGGAGCCAAGAAACTGCATATGATCTATGCATATAGCCCCCCAGTGGGAGGGATTGTGGGTCTAGTGTACCTGTTGGAAAATACCTCTCAGAATTTTAATCATAATGAGGTTATCATCTTAGGGGACCTAAACTTAAACTGGCTTGGGCAGCTCTCAGTTCTCTTCAGTCTCTGACTCATAGCTATAACCTACATCAGATGGCATCAGTGTCAACTAGAAGTCTGTCTTCATCAACACTAGGCACACTATTGGACTGGGTGCTGGTAAACTGGATCAGACATATCTCAACCACTGGTACTCTTGCTGATGCCTTAACTGACCACTCTCCTACTTTCTGCATCCTGTTCTTGGGGGCACCTCCATCATGTCTCATCACTCTCACAAACTTTGCTCATCTAGACCAAGAGGTGTTTCTGTATGATGTCTCCAGAATTGATTGGTCGGAGATCTATCTATCGCACTGTTCTCAGGATGCTCTTAACCTCTTCATCACTAAGTTCCTTACAGTTCAATCTAAACATGCCCCAAAGATCACCAGAAGAGTGAGGGGTAAACAAACAAGATGGCTAAACAAAGACTTGCTCAAAAGTTTGCGCCTTAGAGATAAACTCTGGAAGCACTACAAAACATCAGACCAGCAAACAGATTTCAATGCTTACTGTACGCTGCGGAATTCATGTAAAAGAAATGTCAGAGCTGCTAAGAGCAAGTACTGTAAAGACCTATTGATTAACTTGGCCAATGATCCCAGAAAATTCTGGTCACACATCACATCCTTCCTAGGATCCTCACAATCAACTACCCTTGGTGATATGCTGATAAATGATGTGCATTGCAATAACTCACAAACCATAGCAAATTCTTTCAACCTGCATTTCTCTGATCTCTCCCAATATACCTCTTCCTTTAATCCCACTGCAGTGTCCTCCCACTCCTCATCAGGAAGCTGTCTGGATAAGCTGAAAGTGTTGTCCCCTGTGCCTCCTTATACTCCTCCATTCTATTTTAAGGCTGTGACTAGAAAGGAAGTCCAGAAGCTCCTGCGGTCCATCTCTGATCATACCAGCTCTGGCTCAGACTCCCTGGAACCCCACCTCTTGAAACTTGCAGCTCCCCTTATTGCATTACCGCTGCCCAAAATTTATACGTTATCATTTTCAGGTGGAATGGTCCCTGACCCCTGGAAAGCTGCTCAGATCACACCTGTACTTAAAAAAGGGGATCCTAAGGTTGTCATGAACTACAGACCAATTGCCATACTCTCAGCACTGAGCAAATTCCTGGAGAAAATTGTCGTAACTCAGACAACTGACTATCTACTTAAGCACAGTCTGCTCTCGGATACCCAACATGGCTTCAGGAAAGGACATAGCACAATGACTGCACTCCTTAAATTCACCACAGACACTGTTTCAAAAATGGATACTGGCAATCTGACTGGGGTTGTCTTTATTGACCTCACAAAGGCTTTTGACCTTGTTGATCACACTTTGCTTCTCTCCTCACTTTGACACCTGCATTTCTCCTCCTGTGTTGTTGACTGGTATGAAAGCTACCTGACAAACAGAACTCAAGTGGTGAAATTTAATTCCTCTGTATCGAACAGTACCACCATTAACATTGGTATACCTCAGGGCTCCATCCTAGGGCCCCTCATATTCTTTCTTTATATAAATAACATTGGAGCTGCTCTAAAATCCTGCTCTGCTATTCTATATGCTGATGATCTTGTCATCTATACAAGTTCTACTAATATAGACACTATCAACACAACCCTTTCCTCTAACTTTAACAATATCCAAAACTGGCTATACGACGACAAACTGTCTGTCAACACTAGCAAAACTAAAGCCATACTGCTTGGATTGGCTCCAAAGCTCCGGGCTTGCACAACAGCACTGATGGTGCAGGACTTAGATGGTCAGTTACTGGAATGTGTGACCTCTTTCAAGTACCTGGGCATCCTGATAGGTCAATATCTTGATCTTAATCTTCATGTACAGTCTGTTTGCAGATCTGTCAACTCTAAACTGGGTATTGCATATAAGACTAGTTATATGCTCATGCCATCAGCTAAAATGGTCATTGCGAGTGGGATTCTGCTCCCCACCCTAACCTATGGGGCTCCCTTATTTGGGGTTGCTTATAAAACTGACCTACTCAGGTGGGATATTACGTATAACAACATGTCACTATGCCTCTTTTGCTCCTTGGCTTAAACACTACTGTCAACTTTATAATGATCATGGTTGGCTCTCTCCATTAGCTAGTAGGAAATACTACCTTGGCTCTCTTATTGATTCAATAATTCAAAATCAAACCCCCTAGGTGTCTTTCAGTTATGCTTATTCCTCAGGACACACTCCATGGTCTACGATCAGCTGCTAAATCCTTTCTGAATTTGCTGAGGTGCCGCACTAGGAAAGGAACTGTTGCATTTGAGCATACGGCTCCACAGCTGTGGTATTCCCTTCCCCTCAACATTAGACCTTCTAGCTCCCACACATGATTTAAGAGAAAATTGTGCTCAAATCTGCTGATTGCTGATACCTGTACCTGTACCTGCATTCACCCTACCTAATGACTGATTCTCTTGCTGTACAAAAGTATTTCCTCACCTCTATATAACCCTCTTACTGCCTTAGCCTGTCCTGGCTCCCTTTCCCTGCCCATATAACATCTTGCACTGCAGGAATCTCCCTTACAGTTACATATACTCATATGATATAATTTCATGGCTTGCTCCCCTTTCCTCACTTACCAACCTTTTCCCTAATGACACCCCATGCTCTCAATGGTTATTTCTTCCTTTTGTATTACCTGTTTTTGTTTTTGTGGACCTTGTTCTGTTTATATGATAGGCCACCTGATAATTTATTGTCCAAGGTCCTCTGTAGTCATTGCATAGGTAGGCACCTATGAACTTATGAATGGTTTACTCTGTATGTCTCTGATATATTATATCCACTTTAACTCACTGTATGTAAAGTGCTTTACTTTGTATGTTCTGATATATTGTATCCTCTTTAACTCAATGTATGTAAAGCACTTATAAATTGTTATCCTGTTAAGTTTCTGCATGTCTGTACTCTGAAAATAGTCATTTTATGGCTAGTGCACTTACCCGGTTAACGAAAGCTAAATAAATACATAAAAATGAAAACATTACTCTGGTACTACACAGCTAGCACTGCTTGCCTATTCTCTGGTGCATCAGCTTTCATATTAGTTTGTATAAATACAAGTTCCTGGGAGGCAGAACATAACACCATCATGGTTGGACATGTTTTCACAAATCTAAGGGCTTTCACTACATTTAAATTTAAAGCAGATATTGTTTTAATATAGTTAACAACTTTCAATATTGGAAAACTATCTAGGTCCTTTACAAAAGCTGAGCAAATACTTGGCTGGTACCTGTGATGGGAAACTCTAAAAATCAAACTTCCGAGTCTGGTGGTTGGAATGGGCAACAGGCTGCTTCAGCTAGTGGAGGAGCTAAGGCCACAATCTCAGCAGTTCCTACTATTCCTGAGTTTCCTTGCATGATGGGTTCCAAGAGGCAAAAGCAATGAACTCTCTCCTTATGGATATGGATCAGACAGTGGTCAACTTTTCCACTAGGTTAGTGGTCTTTGAGATGCAAACATCCTCAGTGGTAGCTGAAGTTAAGGAGGCATTGGGATTGGTGAAGAAGACATTTCTGGTAACAATGGGGCTTAGAAAAGAAAAATAATTGTTCATTTTGTGGCCCAAAAATCTTTGAAAATCAAGTTTAGGCTGCCAATTTGTGCCTCTTTGGATTAGCAGTGGTGCTTGGAAGAAAGGGTCCTGTGAATTTTGCAGGGGAGTAGCTGGAGAACCATTTATAACTTGAACAATCCTCAGTTGTGATTATGAGCATACTGAGAGATGTTGCACAAAGCTGTGGAGTCTCCAAACAACCATTGAGCCTTTGTGGTTGTAACTGCAGAGGTGCACCAGAAAGATTGCATTTTAAAAGTTGCATAGAGGTCTGGTCTGGTAATCCTGGAAGTTGTTGGCAGGGTTTCAGTATTTCCTGATTTATGTTTTGTGACCCACTCCAGGCAGAAGGCTTTTGATACTATACTGAAAGAGTTGGGAGTCCTCTGTTGTCTTCAATTTCCAGACAAATGAAAGGTGATTTATTCAGGAAAGGTGTAGTAGCATAGGGGCCAAAAAAATACTGGTAATTTGGCCCTGAAAATAAAGGACTTTTGTGCTCAGGATGTGGTTTCTAAGGATAAAAAGTATTGAGCTGTTGGGACTATATCATTCTTGTGATAAGTGTACAAGTTTATGAGGTCACGTAGGACATGGGGGATTAGTGGCTATTTTCTGTGGTTGTGCTTTATTTTTATTATGGGACCCCTGTTTTGTATTGGGATATGAACTGTATCAATGTTGATCCTGCTAGGAAAGACTTAACATGAGGTTACTAAATGAATCCCAAACTTGACAGATAACTCTATAAGGACAGAATGAATAAACTGGAGTTGTTTAGGTTGGAGAAAAGAAGACTGGGGGGACTTATTATTATTATTATTATATAAATGATAAAGTACAAAAAGTTTTGGGCAGCTTTGGTTTAGAAGTCAAGGAACCAAACCATGACTTGAGAGGACATACAATCCAACTGGCTAGCAGGATACCAAAAAGAGATGGAAGAAGATTCTTTTACATACCTAGGGTGACAACCATCTAGTATGGTTCCATGTCATAACAGTGAAGATTCAGTAGTGACTGACACATGAGCGAGTGCTAATTGCTGAAAACAAAAGCGTTGATCAGCACTATGCTGAATACAACATCTGCAACACTCCAAACAACAAAATGACCTACATTTTATGTGGGGCAGGGGCTTTGGCCCTGCACCCCTCAAACTAAGGATTCTTAATTACATGGTAGGCAGACACGGGGAGGGAAGAAAACATGGGAGGGGGGTGACTATTGCAGGAAGGACAGCCCACGGATGGGAGAACAAAATGGTGGTAATAGGAGCTGTGTAAAAAAAAATAAAGTACCTGGCGACACCAAAAACCAAAATTACTACATACTGGAATGCAGTCCCTAACCCAGGACCATGCACACCATGGGTGGTGACCGTAACTGCCACAACATGTAGCCAGCTCGGCAGCACCTCACTCTCACCCACTACCTGACGTCCTCCCTCTACACTTTCTAATCCCCTCAACACTTGCTAATCTGACCTCCCTACCTCACTATCTATGTACCTCGTGATACTTCCATACTTACATTGCGGGTGTGCAAATTGAGTAACTCATTTTGAGTCACTCAGTTTGCTTCGCCCATATCACTGGATACCATTTAAGTTAGTTTACAAGACAATATTTTTAACTTGGAGAATCTGGATACCTTTATGTACTGTACCATTGGATTTATTTATGTCTAAGGGTACTCTTAAGAGGTTATCACCACTGGGAAGTTGGCGGCAGCCTTGCTGGGCTGTTGCCTTCTGCTGTCTTTTACTCCAAGTAGAACTCCAAATATAACTGCAAGTATGAACCATGCTGTCATTCTGGATGCACTCCGGAATGGTGCCAACTGCATGATCATCATCCTCCTAGCTGATCCATATCTGCCCCTTCTGATATATTACAATTCACTGACGGTAAGGAGCCTCCGCATTCTTTCTTTTTTTTTTCTGGATAGTTTTGGTGATGGTACTGGGATCTCACAAAATATACAAGCTAGAGGGGGTTGTCAATCCTCAAAATCATAATATTGGTCTCTTGTTGGTGATGCTTGCCATGCAAAATGAAAATTATTATTATCAGAATTTTTTTTCTGCATAAGACAAAGTGGAAATACAATAAGGGAAAGGCCTTATAATGTACGTAATATACAGGGAGGAGGTTATTCACACAGGCTGCTCAGTTTCTTTGTTTTAAGGCTACATTCTGTAGCATGGTTATATAAAGCGTTGCTTGTCCTGCATTTAAACAGCTTAAGTTTTCATATGTAACTCTGTCTAATGTTTTTTTCGAGACAGTCGTTTTACACCTTTTGATGATGTTTCTCAATTGAAGGTTATGAATGAGGAAGCTGCAAAATAAGGGTTTCATATTTATTGGTTACCTTTGATTATCAACTGCTGGCAGTGACTGGCAAACTCCATTATTCACATGTGTGAATAACAAACCATGAATAACGAAGTTTGCCTGAGAACCTTCCTTAAACACTGTGCCAACCTATCAGATGCCAGCTGAGAAGCTCAATGGCTGCCTCCCCTCACACTGTCAAGTTCCTCTCACCACACCTGGAAACCTTCAAACCGCATACTGCTTCCTTGTCTGGCACCTCAGGCTAAAATGACTGAAAGCACTTTAAATAAATATTAGAAAAATAAATGAAAAAAAATGGCAGCCTTGTAACAGAACCAATACAAAAAGAAGCTTCAGTTTGTGCAATAGAGTGGCTTTTACTTTCACTTTTATTGCAGCAAGCCGCTCTGTGACTGATACTGTCCCCCATTTGCCTCAAGGTTTAAAATTATGATAAGAAGAGGCTTATTTAAAGAAAGAAAGCTGATTACAATGCCCCCTTGCTGTAACAAACCTCGTTATAGTGAATTATCGGTTGTAAAAATGATTCACTTGGCTCCCATGAATCAGCACTTGTCCAAAACATTACCATCATAGCGCTGTATGCATGTCTGCTCTGAAACAAATCATATTGCAGTTGCTGGACTGGAAACAGTTCTGGAGTGGCTACAGGTTTGGAAGGCAGACCCGCTTTAGGTACTGCAACTCAGACAGCGGTTGTCATATTCACAGGATTTGGCCAGACAAAAACAAAACAAGCAGAAAAGCATTATCAACTTTTTTAAATTAATTATTAGTAAATGTACTGTTACTGTGACAAGCCATTGACACTGACTTTTTGCTAGTATGCTGCTATGATTCTGCTTTCTCTGTTTATGCCTCTATGCCATGTAGCACATTTTTGCACATTGTTGCATTTTTTAAGCATGTTTTAAAACAAAATTAAACCAAACTATGTTAGCAATGCATTTTAAAATACTTAGTACAGTCTTAGTACAGTTTTTTAGCATATTAAACTTTGTTTAATAAGTGATATTGTTTTTACTGATTGTTTGTTGGTTTGTTTCTAACTAAACAACATGGATAGCCACTCCCTCAATGTAATGAACATGCTAGTATAATGAATGTGCTTAATGACTTCCGTTTCGTTCGTTATAGTGAGGGAGAACTGTATTATGTTTTATTGCTATGGAGGACTGTATTTTGTACATAAGATAATTGACAAGCTTTGTAACCTGCAGTGGCTTCTCTTTCACTTTCTGTCAGCAGAAGCTGCTATTGAAAGAAATACCCTTCTGATTTGTTTTTTTCTTTTTTTATGAAAAACCTGATGTTTATTTGGCTACAAATTGGGGAGAAATGAATCAGAGTGTTAAGAGAATACACAGAGTTATTTTCCTGGCTTGAAAGTGTTGCTGTCCATTGCTCAGTCCTGACTTGAGATAGTTGCCGAAAATGGAGAACCAGTAAATATAAAAAATAAAACACGGTAAAGTCTGGAAAATTCAGATTTTAAGCACACCCAAAGTGTGTGACACCCCATAAACCCAGGGAGAAGCAGCACCCAAAAAAACATATTAATGCCTATCTGGAATTTTGTAAGACATGTAGAATTTTAAGGACTGCCATTTTGTTTATCTACTCACTTTCATGGACACCAAAAAATAAATAAATAAATGGCACCGTAAAGTGTAATTTCCCTCTTAAAACATTATATAATTCAAAAACATATGAAGCCTATTTCTTTGTTGTAATTTTACCTTTTTTATTCGAGATAATATCAGCAACTGGCCCATCTGCCCACTGCTTGCTCGTCCACTCTCTCATCCTACAGTCTGCCAGTTGCTCCCTCCCTCCCACCCATGTACTTTTTCGTCACAACAGTTAGTAAATCGCTGTTATTAATTTGCAGGTTCTAATGCTCTGTTATTCAAGAAATGACTGTTCAGATACTGATGCCTCTGCTCTTCCATTTCTCCTCCTTGACAGCTACACACATCGGCGGCTTCTACTCTCTCATGCTGCCAATCACACAAGTACAACAAAATAAAAAAAATAAATAAAAACATGCATATTTTATTCCATCTCCTCACACCAGATTTTCAAAATCAAAACAAGTGTGGATGTGGGCAGATGAAGTACTGCCACAGCAACCAGTCCTGGAAACCTTTAACTACAGATGGCATATTAGGTCAGCACTCCTCAAATACAGTACATTGATGCACATGGAGGAACTATTTTATTTTGAATGAAGACATATACATTGTATTACTTAGTCATCTGAATTAGAATTTTCTTTCACATAAACTGCTAAGATGCTCATTTCATAAGCACAAAAAGACACTCCATGGGTGTGCGCTAGACACTTCTAGTGCTTGGCCTGTGGCCTCATGCCTTACTACCCCCCCAGCCGTGCACTGGAAGTGTCTAGTGTACATACCATAGTGTCTTATTGCTTACATGGTTCTTTACATGTATTACTCTAGGCTCATTCTGGGGCTTTTGTATGGCTGTATGCATCTTTCCACAACTCTGAATCTTCACTGCTTAATTTTTTTATGGAATAGAACATGTTCAAGTGCATGTGATAAGAGGCGGCAGGTTGAATACTCTCCTTCAAAATGAATCAAAATTGTTTTTTAATTTAAAAAACACTAAAACTGGCAGGATTGAATGACTATTTAGATTTTAAGTTATTCCTATAGGTGGAGTGTTTGGGCCTGTCAATGTCTTGAGGAAAGTTATCTTTCTTTTACTAGTAATTCAAAATACAAATAGATACATGCAATGAAAGGGATATGAGTGAGATCTAGGCATTATTTGAACCTTTACTTTGTTAATGGACTGCTACATGTTATATCGCATAATTTTGTTTCTTTGATTCACCAGAAAATGGGGGATATGGAATAATAATGACAGAAGGCCTATATTGCTTGCATAAAAACAGTATAAATATAATCTTCCTAGGATGCTTCTCTTGTTTTTTTTTGGGGTGGGGGGTAAAATGTTTTCTCTACATAATGGTGTACAATTTTTTCATTTTGTCTAAATACACAAAACTGATGACCTGTCCATTCTATTAATTGACAATCTCTCCTGAGTCTCCTTTACATATTTCTTTATTAAAGTATGCACAGTCATATGTATTGACAGCAACCTTAGTGTGAAGACACATCAGATGTGAAATGACATATTGGTGATGTAGTGAGGATGAAATAGAAAAGAAGGACCCTGGGTGGAAAACAGAATGAAAATGGATCTCTTATCATATATGTCACCTTGATGCCCATGCTTGCTCCACTCTTTTGTAGAATGATACAATCTGTGTGATGTTGAAATAGTTTTTAAGGCTAATAACTGCTGCACATACGGAATAGCTTTTTCCTATTCAGTTTTTGATGTTTGAAATGTAGATATTAATTAATGCTGCCTTGAATATAGAAATGCACACTTTAGTATGCTATTTCTAAAAGCTGGAAAGGTATTTTGTATAATTGCACTTTGTATGTAAACAGGGGTGTAAATGCCTACTTGTCTTTGAAAGGATTTGACAACTGGATTATCACATGACACAGGAGGATGGATATTTAAACCCTGTACTGACTGTACAACCACACCCCCTGATGAAGCCCAGGTTGTAGGGTGAAGTGCTGGGGTGGATGTTAGTTGTCTAAAGGGGTAAGCTCTTTTGACATTAATGGTTTTTATTGGAAGTATTTTTCGCAAGGAAAAATGTTTGCCATTTCTGATGTTTACAGTGTTGTTTGCACATGAGATGGTTTATTTATGCTGCAAACTTTACACAGGAGCTGTTAATTTGTGGAGAGGAAGCCAGTATTAGTATATGTCATAAGAGATTATTGAGACATTAGGCTGTATTAATCTATTATTATTGTCATTCAGTTTGGCATATAAACACATTCACTGGGATTAGCCTACAGTTATTATACCTTATAGCTAATTTAAATGGCACCACTTATTTTGTGGTAAGCATTTAACCTGGGTGCCCTAAGCCTGTTTATTGTCTAAGAAACTCTCAATATGCATGCCATTATATGTGGGTCAGGGTAAATGTAGGAGTCTGTATCTCAGGGTTCAGGCAGGGAAGGCACCAGCCTCTATAGCACTACATGAGGCACCCCATATTTTCTAAAATTGATTCATTTCACTATTGGCAGCCAGTTGGACCTATTCTAATTTTAAACATGCCTGCATGTTATTTGTCCATTGCTGGATGGATGGTGGGTGTTCAGCCAACTGCATTTGTGCTATGGCATTACTACAGTTAATGAGGGTGACTAACCCTAGATAGAAGTCCCACCAAAGGAGTTGCCTGTCTGGATTTGCCCTAGTAAAAACTCTATAGCAGATTTAGGGGTCTTTTGTTCCAGAACCCTAGACATTTCTCCATGCACCCCTGACCAGAAGGCCATAATTTTTGGACATGTCAATACCCAATGTATAAAGGAGCCATTATGTACCTTGTAATTGGGTTTTTCTTGGGTTTACTTGAGTTAATCCTGTGCAACCTCAGTGGTAGTATAAAGGCTCTATACAGGAGATTAAACTGCACCTGGCACAGTCTGTTGGTCCTGTAGCAAGAGTTGAGATGTTTGATGGCCTTATTCCAAATCATCACTGAAAGTCTCCATCCCAGGTCCTCCTTCCACTTTGCCATTATGTCACTAGTTGGGGGTGTACTCCTTTCCCTCAGGGTAGAGTAAAAAGCTGACTGGAGTTTGGCTCATGATTGTGGCTTTTATATCTCTTCTTTAATTGGAGATGTGGTGATGGAGCCTAAATTGACAGGGTTACATTTCCCAAGTTTGTATATACAGCAGAGCCAACCATGATGCAATGCAATAACTTGCAGTAAAGACATGTCATAAAATACTGCATGACAAAAGGTGTTAAATGCCATTGAATTATACTGTTCCCTGCAGCATACTGCAGTAGTTTGTGATATACTGCAGCATTACTGTGTTGTATACTAGCTGGCACTGCTGTATATAAATAGGTCTTCTGGTCCCAATTTCCAGTCCAACTTGAGTTCCCTATATGTCATAAGTGTGCTTCCTATTTTTATAGTTGTCTCAAGTAACTCAGGCCAATTTTTACCAGCACTGTAAGCCTTTGTGTAAAGGGGTTGGGCATGTAGGCATGCCCTTTAGGGTGGAGATCAGTTCCCCTTGCATAGAGGTTTCTTATGGAATCGCTAGGGCTTTGTGTACTGTGAGCAATAGCTGTAGTGTGGTTCATGAGTTGGGGTTAGCCAATTCCTGAGCTTTCATTGTGTTCAGCAAGTGTGAAAGCAGACCCCTCCTTAGCATGTATCCACAGGTACCAGCAATACCATGGCACCACAGTGGTTGGCTATCACTGCTGGTCCTCCCTCCCTGGGGTGTTCCTGTTGCCTACAGAGGTAGCACTCATTGCAGGCTGGCCAGGCTCTACTGCCTGTGGGGCTCCGTCATGGGCTGCACTGGGTCTGGTAGTTGTTGCCTGTTGCCATATCATGGAAATGTATGCTTTTGTTGCTGTAACATCAGCCACTACTATGCTATCTGGGTTGCTATTACCTGTGCCTCACCTCCACCTTGATTCCAATTGTTGGGGTACAACTGCAGTTTGCTGAGGGAGAGTTACACCTCATTCCATGGTGTGTAACATTTTTTCTGCAACTGTGGAAAAAAACTGGTTGTAAATAGCCTTTCAGGGGCTGTGTCTTACTTATCTCACATCTTTTTTTCCTCAGGGGCTTCCACAGCTGCACTTTTTTCTACAGTCCATAGTGTTTTTTTCCACAGCTGCAGAGGGTTTTGTGAATAGCACGCAGTGCAAAGTCCCCTTTGTTTCCATAGCTACCCTGTATGGCAGTTTTGGGGACTTAGGGAAGGTTTTGTACCTTCAGAAAGCTTTGTGAATCCAGACATCTGTCTTTGCCATTCCTTAAATATTCAATCCTTTGCCACTATAGGGTAATGATAATTACTATATATTGGGGAGAATTGGGTGATTCTAATTTTAATTTTTTGCATTTTATGAATTTAATTCCAACATTTAATAGTTGTTTGTGTGGTTGGGCTTTCTATCACTTTGCTACTGCTAGCTTTTTCTATATGTATTCCCGAAAATAGTACATTCATTATATTTTGATAGTCATAGTTTGTTGTTTCCATTTGTACAGATTTACAAGGGAATAACTGATGGTTAATCCAATTCCAAATTGTTCCTACCTGTGTTGCTAGATAATATTTATGGAAATCCGTCAGAGCTACCTCCCCCTTGATCTTTTGGTAATACTATTTTATCATTTGATAGTCTCGGTTTCTTATTCAACCATATGTAATTTATTATAATTTTTTTTTTTACTTTTTTAAAAAATTCTACAGGAATTTCTATTGGAAGAGTTTGGAATGTATATAGTAACCTAGGTAATATCTGTATTTTAATTACATTAACTCTTCATATTAGATTTAAAGGGAGGGAAAGCCACTTACTGTATCTGTTTCTGTTTTGATATCTTGTAGCTGATTTTCAAATTGTACTTATATAAATAACTCCAATTATTATATATCTTTACCCCCAAGTATTTGAATTCATCTACTATTGGACATGGACACTCTCCCAACACCTGTATATTGATATCCCTGTTATTTTTAAAAATTAATGTTTTTTGAAAATTAATTTTATAACCAGATTCTCTTCCAAATGCATTAGTTAATTTAATCAATTCTTTCATAGATTCTTGTGTATTTGTAAGAAATAGAAAAGCATTGTCTGTATATAAACTTATTTTTTGTTCTTCTAAGTTATACACTATTCCTTTGATTAGTGTATTCTTTCTAATTTTTTTCTGCCAGGGCTCAATAACCAGGGCAAAGATTAATGGGGAGAGGAGACATCCTTGCCTCATGCCCCTTATTAATTTAAAGGCAGGAGAGATTATATTATTGACTTTTATTTGTGCTTTTCATGCTTGATAAATTATTTCTATCCACTTCCTGAAGTTATCCCCAAAATTAATTTTTTCCAATGTAGCCAACATAAATTCCCATTCTACCCAGTTAAATGCTTTTTCAGCATCTACCATTAGTAGTGTAGAGTTGTCATTCTTACTATTGAAATTAATGTTTAATGTACGTCTAATATTTTTGGTAATTCTTCTCCCTTTAATAAAGCCATTTTGATCCTGATTGATTAATTCTGGGAGCACCGTCTCCATCATATTCACCAAGACTTTCACCAGAATCTTGTAATCCAAATTTAATAAAGATATTGGCTTATAGGATTTACATAATTCTGGGTCTTTTTCCTGTTTATCAAATAAATGGATATGTGCTTCATGGAAAGAATTTGGAACCTTTTTAACTTAAATAATCCTATTTAATATATTAGTAAGGACTGGGGTCAGTATGTCTTTAAATTTCTTATAGAATTCTGCTTGAAACCCATCCGGTTCCAGAGCTTTCCCATTCTTTAAATCTTTCAGTGCTGTTTCAACTTCTTGATTGGTAATTGATTTATCTAATAAAAACCTTAATTCTTTTGTTAATTGTTTTAACATTAGCTTGTCCATAAATTTCTCCTGATCTTCTTGTGAACATTGCGAGGTATATAGTTCTTTATAATATTCTGTCAATATTTTACTTATATCATTTGGATTATTGTATATAGCACCTCCCTTATCTCTTATTTATTTTATATAATTTTGTTCCTGATCTTTTTTCAGCTGCCAGGCTAGCAATTTTAGTGGTTTGTTTGAATTAATGTAATAGTTTGATCGAATCTGCAGAATCTGTTTTTCTGCCTTTTCTGCTATTAAGATATGGTGTGAATCTTTTGTTTTTATTAATAAGTTAACATATTTTTTATCTAATGCACTACAGTGTATTTGTTCTAGATAGTGATTTTTTTCTAGAGCTCTTTGCTGCCTCTCCCATCTTCTCTTTCTTCTTCCCTGCATTTCTTGTAGTATTTCTCTTATCCATGGTTTAAAAGCATCCCAAATTATCGTTATATCTGTATCTTGTTCTGAATTTCTCCTAAAGAAATCTAAAAGTTCATGGGTTATATAATTGCTTGCCTCTTGATTTTTTAGCAATGTTATATCAATTTTCCAGCTGTTAAATCTTTGGGGTGTTTTTTTTTTCCATTGTAATTCTGTTATACAGTGAGAGTGGTCTGAAATTACAATACCAGAGTAAGTTGTACTTTCAATTGTATGTTGACGTATTCCAGAAGTTAAAAAATAATATATCCTTGAATAAACATGATGTGCACTAGAGTAATATGAAAATCGCTTAACTTTTGGGTTATTCTGATACCATGGATCCATTAAATTCCAATCTGACATAAAAATGTGAAGTTTTTATTGTTGTTTTATAATTATACATAGAACTAGATGTTCTGTTTTATTTAATGCCACATTAAAATCTCCCCCAATTATATACGGAGCTTTAAAAGCAGACAATTGCAAAAAAAAATCTGAATAGAATGTAGGGCTGTTATAGTTAGGGCCATATATTGTGGCTAAGGAAAGGATTTCAGAGCCCACTTCCAGTTCTGCCACAATGTACTGTCCCTTCTGATTGATATATTTTTTAATTATTTGTGGTTTTGGTGTTTTTTTTTTTGGAAAAACCATTGCCACACCTCTAGCATTTGAATTATATAAGGCGTGTAATCCTGGTCCCCACTTTCTCTGGAACCGTTGAAAATCTGGCTCTGAAAAATGGGTCTCCTGCATTAATACACAGTTAATCTTTTTATTGTCCAATTAATTAATTATTTTATTCATTTTATTTCTTTGTCTCAACCCTTTAGCATTCCATGTTACTATCTTTAGTGTATCTACAATTAATGTGCTTGTTTTACCTGTAATGTTAATTTCACTTTCCTGGATCTATTATTTATTCTTATATTCTTTATAACTTTTAAAAATCTATAAACTTTATCACATTCCCCTTATTAATTTTTCATGCTCCCCTTTGCCAATCACACCACAACCAAGTGCCCCCCATCCCCATAGGGAAAATGCCTTTTCCTCTGGCCTCCCCCCTTCATTAGCAGACACTGACAAAATTGTCATCTCCTACACACATGTGGTACAGCAGGGTCTTCTGCCACAGCAAGTGTTTTCAATTAAATTTATTTATATTATTTTTTCCCCAGTGCTTCACATATTTTCTAGTTGTTTCTTATGCTTCTCTTTCATCCCCTGCCTGACGCTTCCCTCCCCTTGTATACCAGTATTCTTTAACCCATTTCTTATTATTTCTTTTGTTCTCCCTTTTCTCTCTCTCTCTTTTTTATTAATAATTCTCTCTCTCTCTCTCTCTATATATATATATATATATTCTGTACCCAGTAGATGAGGTTTCTTGTGGGGTATTCTGTGTTTGTTGCTGATAGGGATGTGATCTTCTTTGTCCCGGGGGCATTTTTGAAAAAGCTTGTGAAAATGTTTGCTGTCTAGATGCTGCATTATAGCAGCTTTCAAAGACTTCTTCCACATCCTCATGATCATCAAATGTAGTTAGTTTCCCTTTAACAACAAAGCGTAGTTTTGCTGGGTGTTGCATAGTAAATTTGATGCCCAGATCATATAATTTTCTTTTCACTGGGTTAAAGAGTTTGTGTTTATTCAGCATATCCATTGAGACATCTGGAAAGACATTAAAAGCTGCATTGTGAAATTTCAGCCCCTTCTCTATTCTTGCTTTCTGCAAGATTGCCTCCCTATCCTGATACCTGTGTGGTTTTATCAAGATAGGCTTCAGATATGATTGATTTGAATTTGGAAACTGGGAGCCACTTCTATGTGCTCTGTCTAAATCTATCTTCTGTTTGGGGAATTTTCTACCTATCATTTCTGTGAACATCTTCTCAAAAAATGGTAGTAGGTCCCCTGTTCCTTCAAGGCCTTCTGGAACATTTTGTAGTCTAATGTTTCCCCCTTCTTGATCTGTCCTCCGGATCAGCTACCTTTTGGATCAAATCTTGAAGCTTTTTATTATGGAGGGTTTGTGTTCTCAACATGGGGCCTTTAACATCTTCTATCTGTGAGATTCTGTCTTCCAACTCTTGAGTTCGGGTTGTTAAACCTGCAAGTTTTTCCATCAGTGTGTTTACTGAATCTGAAATCCCTTTAATAGATGCTTTTATTTCCCCTAATGCATTTAACATATCCATTTTTAAGGAAGCAACCGCTTGCATTATCCCTTGGGTCATTGCCATACTTGTTTGATCGGGGGGGGGGGATGGACCTCAGCCACTGTTGAAATTTTTTTAGGCCCACCTTTCTACACACCTTCTGGGGCTTTTGATGCATTTATTTTGTTGCCTTTACATATATTCATGCTAGCCCTTTCATCTTCCCCCCCATTCCTCAGTTACAACTTTGTTTGTTTTACATTCTTCATTAGTGTCCTTTTGAGCAATATTCTCCATTTCAGCTCTAGCTTTGAAACCTTTTGCCCCTTGCAGATCACAATCTTCCTGGTTATTTTCAGACATGGAGGGTGTACCCTTTGAATTCAAATAAAATGTAATCTTACCCATTGTCTTGGGACCCGTTTTCAAGTTTGGTGGTGTATCCAGGATTGGAGAGAGAGCAATTTCACTTACCCACTCTTTGTTCAGTTGAAATGGCAGGGAAAAATGCTCTTTCAAAGCCACTTCTGAATCAGAGCCACTGTGCTTACCTCTTACATTTTTCTTGCCCTTTGAGTGCTGCTGCATAATTTCTCTAACCCTATGAACTGATTTAGACATACCGCATGTGTTGTGGCATTTGGTTCTCCCTTTGGAAAACTAATTATCGATGGCTTACTATAAACACTAGAGCAATGTGGTTTTTTGCATTGCAGTTACTGGCGGGAAATAAAACAGAGAAAAAAAAAGAACAAGCACGTTAGCATTTACCATGGCATATTTAAGTATCTCCACTAGAATATAAATCAACAATGTGGCCGCTTCATTTTTGCTCACTATTTCAACTGCATTAATCTAACCGGGAGCTTTTTGTGATGTCGAGAATTTTCTGACTTATCTAACCATCACGCCAGAATCACCAGGATGCCAATCAACCCTGCTGAAGTCTGCATGGCATCTCGCTCAGCCCCTCACTAGTGGAACTGACATCAGAATCCTTGCCACCTGATCCAGCCATAGACTTTTCCATAAATGATAAATAACATATATTACAAAGATGCAAGGAGCTCAAAGAAATCACCTGGTAGGGCCAGCAAATTCATCTATCGCAGGATTTGCCTGCTACAATCAGGCAAAAGAGTGTTACCTTTCATCCTCTGGTAGTGAAGCTTTTGGCTGCCACTATTAAATTCAGGATACTGTATCCGGCCCAACTCCAGGACTTTTTTAAAGACTCTTGGTACTGCTTTGACACTGTGGCACAAGCAAATGTGGAACTGAAATGCTTATTGCCTGACCTATTAAGCAGCACCTGAGGGATGAGTTTGGGAGGTTAATGATTTTTATACTGATGGGTTACAAGGAATGCTTTTTCTTGCAAAGTGTGCATAGGTGTTAGATATTCTAACCTTCCTAATCTGGAACTCTGTGAAGTATTAGCATCTGTCACCTCATCCTAATGATGGCCTGAGAGACAGTATATTTCCTCAAAAATATACTATGGGGTTAATGGCAATGTTCAGTTTTCTCTGCTTTTCCCAGGGCAATCCTCTACACTTGAATTGCTGCTCACCCTGCTTCTCATCTATAAGGCATCCTCTCCTTTTCTTTTATTGCTATACGAACATACGAAATTTGCCAGCAGATAACGGCCTAGAGGTCTATCAAGTCTGCTCGAATGTGCAGCTAGCACCCCTTATTCTGCAGCTGCCCCTCCCTTCCACCTTCCCCTTCATTAACCCTTCCCCTTGTCCTGTCCCATCCTCATTTGAAGCAGTCCACTGTTCTACTGCATACCACTTCAGCAGGTAACGCATTCCACCCAGCCACCACCATCTCTGTAAAAGTGTCTCTTCATCTCCCTCCTGAACCTTCCTCACTCCAGTTTCATATCATGGCCCCTGGTGGCCCTCCCCTTCCCTCCCTTACTTTGAACAGCCCCTCTGTACCCGTCTTGTTTATTCCTTTCATGTATTTAAAGGTTTCCATCATGTCACCCCTGTCTCTCCTCTCCTCCAGTGAGTACATGTTCAACTCCTTCAACCTCCTCTCATATGATAAGTCCCCCAGCCCCTTGATCATCTTTGTCGCTCTGTGCTGCACCCCCTCCAGTAACTTAATGTCCCTCTTCAGATACGGACGCCAGTACTGCATGCAGTACTCCAGGTGTGGTCTACCTATCTGGTGCCCGAGAGCCTATGGTAATGGGAGAGGTACTGTCTGGTGTACCCTTACTATGGATTTATAATTATTACCTATGGGGTATAGGGCAAGTGTACAGTGCTCTCCTCACATGTTTCTCAGCTATTCCCTCACCCCAACATTTAATTTTGGTTATTGGGGCCTTGTTACTAGCCCTGAGCAATGGTGTGAAGGGACCATTACAGGTGTTGAGTTTATGATTAGATTTACTAGTAACGGGGGCGTGGCCAACAGCCGAACCGAATGGACACCTAAATGTCTCGCTCCCGAATGTAACCCCCAAAATCCTGTGTCCATGGACCCGTTCCTGCACAACGGCATAAAATTTAGATGTAGAACTTACCGGTGGTCGTCCCGATACCTGCTTCCTGACTGGCGCGCTAAAAGAGCAACAAGCAGCGTTTTTTGGTTTACAGCCGCGTTACTTGGGTCCCGTTCTGCTACTGGCCCCCCAAAAATTAGACAACATGGAGCCTGTCTCTACACCATCGCCGGTGGCAGCTGAAAACAATCTATCAGAAATACGGCAAATGTTTGCCAAAATCCTGCATCGCATGGACAGAATGGATGTAGCCACAAAAAAGAACACCAAGGATATTGTTGATCTGTCGCAACGGGCTTGTATCTCTGAGCATAAGCTAGCAGAGGTGGAAGATGGCTGGCGCAAGGCTGGGGCTAAGCTACATGAACAGGGGCAGCTAATTCATCATCTTTGGGCCCAGGTGGAAGATCTTGAAAATCACAGCCGCCGGAACAACCTCAGGTTTGTCGGGTCCTCAGAGGGCTGCGAGGGGAATGATGCCATATCTTTTTTACAACAAGTGCTACCCTCATTGTTGGACTGTCTGTGTGAGACCCCTTGGGAGTTGGACAGAGTGCATAGAACCCTGGCCCCATGGCCGGCTCCCCTTGTGGGCACCCTCGTACTATTCTAGCCCAATTTCTCCGGTTCTAGGACCGTGAACAGATCACCCAGCTGGCATGGCATAAGAAAGAACTGTTTTGGAAAGGGCACAAAATCCAAATTTTTGCTGACTACTCGTTGGAGGTTACTAACAGGCGGAAGCCCTTTACAGCTGCTCAGAGGGCATGTGCTGAGTTGGGTCTTGAATATTCTCTGTGCTACCCTGCATCTCTCTGAATTGTGATTAATGGGTCACCACAGGTCTTTGACAACCCGGCATCTGCTGAAGACTTTATAGCATCTCAAGCTCCTAAACTGAATTGGGGCAAACTACGTGTATCCTGCAGCCCCGGAGCCCTGCTTGCTCACTCTGCCCCGATGGACACTGATAGACCTATGACTCCTAATGCTCTAGCAGCCTCAACTTCTCATGCAGTCGAACAACTTTTGACTCCCACTCAGACATCTCTTCAAAAATCCCCGGCAGTAAGAAAAAGAATAGAAGAAGGGTGAGGATTGAAGGAGGGCACATAGATAAAACTCCGTGGCTCCGCTCCAGAAGTAGAAGCCGAAGTGATAGCCCAGATCCCAGTGCCTCTCATGAGTCACTAATCCTGGATATGAGCAATAATCAATATAAAGTACTGATGGATCTTCCCACCAAAGACATTCCCTTCGACTTGCCTCTCCCTCCCAGACGCTCCTGCTCAGAAGGCTAGAAATCTTCAGCTGCAAAGCATCTTCTCTGGGCAGAGGAATCAGCTGGTACCTCTCTGGAAGACCCTGGGACCATGGCAGCTGGACTGGCTTTGGAACTAATCTCAGGCAACATGGCTACTTCCACTCCTGCTGCTGAATCAGTTGGCTGACTGCTGTTACCATAGTTTTTTGGTTTTAATGCTAAACCTGCCTATGGATAAAACAGGCATCTCCTCTGATCAGGGATGAGACCCATGTGCCCCTAGCTAAAGGGGACCTATGCCTTCAGAGGATGGCTATGATGGGCCCTTAGGTCCATACCTGATCAGTTACTCTGGGCTATTGCTTGTCCCCTGATGTTCGTGGTGCTGATCAGGGTCTTTGTGTGTTTGCCTTGGCTGTGATGCCTGAATGAACGGGGAGATGCAGGGTGTTGCCCATAGCTTAATTTAGGGCCTGTGCATACCTGTCCTAGGCAATACCTTGAAGTATCTAGAGAGACTAGGCTCGGCCATTACTAGGGTCTTCTACTATTTTAATGGACGACAGCCTATTAGGTCATTGTTGCTTGGAAGTTTTTTTTTTCCTTCTCCTTCCCCATACATGTCTCTTTTACCGGGGTTTCAAGGAGAACTGTTTTTATTGTGTTTAAGATGGGTTCCTGGGGCCACCTACCTCCCAGCGATCTCTACTGGTGTCTGTTTTTTTTTTTTAGCTGACTCGTACAGTGGATGCTGGTCATATGTGGGATTGCAGAGTAATGAACAGAGGGGGGAGGGGTTGGGGGTTTGGGTATTGTTAATAAAAATGGTTTAAACCTCCTTCAGTTATTAGGGATTGTGCATGTTAGTATTCTTCCATGTCAGGTTAAAATGTTGGTATTATGGTGTTGTGTTAACTCTTTTATGGCAATCTTTCTAATGGGGCGAGGATGTGCCCCACAAATATTAGATGGGGAGGTAAGAAGGGGAAAGGTGCTAGATTTAGACCCTCTCTATAACGTTTCCGACTATATTTTCCTGCTGACATGTTTTACTGATGGTTTAAATGGAGACAAAGCTAATTACATGGAATGTGAGGGGGCTTAATTCACCCATCAAATGGAAGAGGGTTCTAATTCACTTGGAAAAATTAGCCCCTATGGTGGCTTTCTTACAAGAGACTAAACTCTCTTCGAAGGAAGCCACAAAGCTTAAACAAGCTTGGGTGATTGAAGAACTTCATAGTGTGGCTCCCACCCATAAAAAGGGCGTCTCCATACTTTTTCATAAAAATTTGGGATGGAAGGTGAAGGACGTCATACGAGATCAAGAAGGGAGATGGATTATTGGAAGTTGAAACCCTGAGGCCCCTTGGTCTTGGCTAACATATCGCCCCTAATCAGGACTGCCCGCAATTTTTCATACAGTTAATCAGGCCATCCTGGATTTCAACAAAAATAGAGCCCCAATACTCTTAGGACGGGATTTGAATTTAACATTAGATCGTACTATAGATAGAAGCAATAAATCCCCTGAACCCCATCGACAGGCTAAGAGAGCAGTGGAGAAACTAATGTCCGAACTTGGATTATTGGATGCCTGGAGGACATTACACCCAGGAATGCATGATTACTCCTGTTTTTCCCCAACCCATGGCTCTTCCAGCAGGATAGATATCTGGCTCATATCCTCTGGGTTATATGGAAAGGTGGTTAGGGCTTTGATTCACCCAATTTATGTTTCCGACCATGCCCCTCTGGAATCAGTTATCAAGAGTGGACATGATCCCCACCAGTCTCATGCATGGCATTTAGACCCCCTCCTGTTAGAAGATGCAACCTTTTTAGATTGGATTGGCCAGGCAGTACCAGAATACTGGACAGATAATGATAATGGTGAGGTATCCGACTCAATCCTATGGGAGGCCTTTAAAGCCACTATTCGGGGTAGGATAATAGCCTTTGCTGTGGCCAGGAGGCATCACCGGGCAGCCGATCAAAGGGCCTTGGAGAAGCAACTATACAATTTGGAATCCCAATACAAAGCCCTGAAAAACCAACCCCCATCTCCAGTTATATTAGTGCAATTAGCCAGCACAAGAATCTCTCTCAGCACTCATCTATCTCGGTTGGCTGAGCTAAACCTTAGACGCATGCATCATGCCTACAGGGAAGGGGGAGAAAAGGCCAGTAAGTTATTGGCCTACCGTCTTAAGCGTCAGCAAGCTTCTAAGGTGATACATGTGCTGGTTGACACAACAGGGATCCCTTGTCGTACAAACTCAGGGATAAATTTAATCATGTCCCAATTTTATGAAAACCTATATGCTTCTCCAAGCTCCCTTGATCCAGCCAAGATCCAAGCCTTTCTATCCTCACTACCCATTCCCAGAATCTCCGGCCGTGATACCAAACTGTTAGAAACCCCAATAACAGTTGAAGAAGTTAACCAGGCAATCCACTCTCTGAACCCACATAAAATCCCAAGGAAGGATGGATTGCCGATTGACTTGTATAGACTCCGGGGTGTTAACCTGGCCCCCTACTTGGTTCGGGTATTCCGACATTCTTTACTTAATGGACAGCTACCCCCTTCCATGAGAGAAGCCACTATTACAGTGCTTCCCAAAAAAGGGTAAGACCCACTGTCTCCAGGCAGTTATCACCCTATCTCTCTAATAAACGCAGATGCCAAGATACTGGCCAAGGTTCTTGCTGGCTGGCTTTAACCCCTTTTGCAGGGCTTGGTTAGTCCGTCCCAAGTGGGCTTTGTCAAGGGCCGTCTGGGGTCGGACCACCACAGAACTCTAGGGTCTTTAATGCTCTCTGCCAAACTCTCACCAATCCCTTCAGTAGCTTTGGCCATCGACTTCGAAAAGGCCTTCGATTCAGTCGAATGGGCCTTTCTATTTCATACTCTTTCCACTATGGGTTTTGGCCCTGACTATATTGCCTGGATAAGGCTGCTATAAACTGCCCCCTAGCCTCGGTTTTGACCAATGGCACCATGTCTTGGCCCTTCCAATTACAGAAGGGTACGAGACAAGGATGCCCTCTTTCTCCCCTTCTATTAATTTTAGTGATGGAGCCCCTGGCCATTGCATTTAGGTCCTCCAACTCTATTCCTGGGATTCAGGTGGGGGATGCCAACTATAAAACATTCTTATATGCAGATGATCTGCTTATTACTATGGAATATACCAAACTAGGGATTCAGACAATCTTTAGAACTCTGACAGAGTTTACTAAGATATCAGGTCTAAAATTAAATCAGTCCAAAACTGAAATTCTCCCATTGAATTCCTCAGCCTCTGGAGCAGATTGTTTCACCTTGGGGCTAAAATGGTCCCCTCAGGGTATAAAATACCTGGGTATCATCCTACACCCGGATCCGCTTAAAATGCTTGCAGCTAATTTCAATTCCCTGATTGATTCACTCAGGGTAGACATAGAAAGATGGAAAGCACTGAAGCTTTCACTTGCTAGGAAAATAGATTCGATTAAAATGATGGCTGCTCCCAAGATGCTTTATCTATTGGCTCATCTACCCTTGTCTATACCCCAGAAGTGGTTTCAGAAACTGGAGACCCTGATGAGTAATTTCATATGGGAGGGTGCACCCCCCCCCCCCCCCCCGGTATAGCAAACTCAAACTTCGGCAGCACTGGAAAAGGGGTGGTTGGGGACTCCCCTGGTTGCAGCGGTATCATATGTCCTTTGTGCTGGCTCAGACTCTTAGATGGTTTTCTAAAATCAGACAGGCCTCTTCACAGTGGCTCCAGTTAGAAGCCTCCCTAACTCGCACTGCCTCCCCATCGGTCATCCTATATGGTAGGAAGAATCTGCCCACGGTTCTTTTTCCTCCTATATTACTATCAGTAAATTATTGGAAACAAGCAATGGCTCTGCTGGGCCATGACCCCAGCCCCTTGGGCATATATGCCTCTATGGGACAATCAGGCTCTGAAAATAGGGGACTCCACCCTGCACTGGAAAATATGGAAGGTACAGGGCATTTCCCTAATACAAGATCTCCTACTCCCTGGGACTACTGTTATTGACTCCTTTGAATCCCTAAGGGCAAGATATAATCTCCCTGCCTCTCATTTTTGGAGATACCTTCAGTTAAGAGATGCTATATCTCATCTCCTAAATTCTCCCTATAATAATTCATTACAAAACAAACCTCACCCCATATGTTCATGGAGTAAACTTACCAAGAACAAAGCTAGTAACATATATAATGCCCTCAGAGACTCCACCCCAGATCCTACCCAGAAAGACAGACTGCAATGGGAAAAAGAACTACAGATCTCGATTTCAGAACAACAATGGGAACATGGTTGGACACGAATCCATTTGGCTTGCCGGGACGGGCATACAAGACTTATTATGAATAAGACCCTCCATAGATGGTATAGAGACCCGGCTAAACTAGTTAAGATGGGACTTATCCCGGCTGACACTTGCTGGAGATGTGGCAACCATGGGGCTCATCTGTTCCATATACTCTGGGACTGTCCCAACCTTCAGCAGTTCTGGCAAACCATCCAGAACATGTGCCAACAACTGTTCCCTAATATTGTTCCCTGCCCCGCTTTACTTCTTCTTGGCTGTGGTAGTCCTGAGATGCCAAAGTGCAGTCCAGAGGCACAATGGATCACCTTGGCCGGGGCATTGGCCAAGAGACTCATACTGACGAGATGGAGAACCTCAGAAATTCTGACTTTTCACAAGTTCCTTTTGGCTTTAGCCCAAGGGGCCACATTTGAGAGGATCTCCACTTTTGCCCAAGGCTCACTAACCTGGTATGACAAATGCTGGCAACCTTACTTAAGGTCCAAGTACTGCCATAATACTCCTTCCAGTTCCACTTCCTAGACTCTTCCCCTTCATTATAAAGGTCTGGATAGTGTTTTTTTTTGTAGTCCCCCCCTTTCCCTTTCTGTATCCTGATCTTATCTGTACTTTCTGAAGTAAAAAAATTAAAAGAAAGATTGTCGTTGCTGTATGTAGTTGATATTACAATCTGCATGGTAATGGGACATACCCTAGGTAGAGTATTTAAATATTACTTTGACCACTTTATGTTATATCCTTCTTTATTGTGTAATTTATCTAAACAGCTTTAGGCTCTCCTCCACTGGGGGCAACATTACATTAGCTTACTATCCTCAGGCTACCAGGTCTGTAATATGAAGAATATTTTAAGTTATACCCTGCAAGGCTGTAGCTAACTGACAGAATGCTTTGTCAATTGCATCAAGTGGTCATACCAAATGTTGCGGTATGAGTCGAATCTGTATGTGTAATACTCTGCCCTTGTGTGTGTGTTCTGCTCAAGAACAACAAAATAAAAAAAATGTTAAACAACAAGATTTACTAGTAACAGTTTAATGTGCAGGCTTTGGGTATTGTTGGTGGAGGGTGGGGGTGGGGATGTTGTAGTAGATGTGGCAGCAGGTGGGGCTGACATGAGCCGAAGTTTTAATGGGAATTTCTCCTCTGACAGCACTTCATTTCACACATTGTGAGATTAGTTCACCAATATGAGGAGTTTTTTTTGAGGAGGGTGGTTTGGGGGTTGAAAAGGGTACTAGTCTTGGGGGTATTCTTGTGGGCTGTCAGGGGTGGGGGCCTTGTTGGGGAGTCAGTCAGTGGAGCTCACTGGGGATCTCTTTAGATATATATATATATATATATATATATATATATCTACACTACTAGGTAATGAATCACAATGGTTTTGGTTTGAATATGACTAATCTTCAAAAACTTGCTTCCTGAAATATTAAGGGGGCCAGGTCACTCACTAAGATACACTAGATCATTAAATATCTGCTGCATCTCCAGTCTCAGACAACTTTTCTCCAAGAAACTCACCTGTTGTCTTCAGATGGTAACCTATTCCGAAGACAATCAATAGGTCAAGTCTTTGCTGTGGGCTGTGCTGTGCTACTGTGAGCTCATAGATCCTCAAGGCAGATATGTTTTTGTCAAGGGGATTTTAGATTGTACAGAAGTTGTACTAGGCAGTGTATATGGCCCTAATGTTGCGGATCCTTCCTTACTCATGGACCTAACAAACCAATTAGCCACATTCTCCTCTATCTCCTTAATTATCAGAGGGGACTGGAATGTTTCTCCCATGCCAGATTTGTACAGGATGGTTGGGCCCCTGGTAGGACTCTCCCATGTTCAGCACTCCTTGTGGGACATGATCCACTTCCTGGAGCTTTGTGATCCATGGCGCGGATTCTGCTTCCACAGGACATAAAGTATACATTTTATTCCTCTGCTTATGGCTCTTACTCCAGGCTGGATTATGTATTTGTAAGTTGTTCTCTTTTTGCTGGGGTGTTGAAGTAGGAGATTGGTGCCAGGGTCTGATCACTCTTTAGTCTGGGAAAGGCTGCTCCTCAACCCTAATCTAGAGAAGGACACAATCTGGAAACTTAATAATCACCTCTTCAGTGACAATGTTGTCATTGAGTGGATTAAGAATCAGATTACTTTATATGCTCAGCAAAACTCAGGCTCAATTGGCCAACCTGATTTGGAGTGGGAAGCATGCAAGTGGTTATTGGGGCCTTAGTGGGAAGCATGCAAGTGGTTATTGGGGGGGGCTTATTAGACTTGCTTCTTGACGTAAATGTACCTGTATGCAAGTTTCCACTGACCTTCTTAGGCATTTACAGATACTGAACAAGCTTTCTCCCCACGTGCCCCAGAAGGTATCCTACAACAGGAACTAACAATTCTATGGGATAAGTATGCTGACCTCCTAAGGGAAAAGGCTGAATATACAATTCTGACAAGTAAAGCTAAATATATTGACCAAGGAGACAAAGCAAGTCAGTTGTCATCTCTCCATCTTCAACAATTAGAATCTTCCATGTGGATAGCTGCCATTAAAGCAAGTGATGGGTCTCTTCAGACCCAAACCAGGGATATAACTTGTGAATTTGCCTCTTTCTATCTTGAGTCATATGGTCCAAGAGTTTCCTCCCCATCTCTTGTTGAATGTACAACCTATATTTAAGATAGTTCCCTATCACAACTGACACTAGCCCAACAGACCATTTTATCTCAGCCTATCTCTGAACCTGAAATTCAGCAAGTGCTTTCTAGCTTGGTGCCTGACAAGGTGCTGGGGCTTTATGGATTTACTCCCAATTTGTATAAGCTTTTTGCTGAGCAATTGGTCCCCCTCGTGCATCCCTTTTATCTCTGTATATACATGAATCGGGTATTTCAGATCCCACATTGCTGGAGACACTAATTGTTCTACTACTCAAGCCTGGTAAACCCCCAGAATTTGTCACTAACTACAGGTCAATTTCACTGATTAATTGTGATATTAAGATCCTTTCTAAAATTCTTGCAACAGGGTAAACCAGGTCTGGGAAGGTCTTCTTAGCTGACAGCAAGTGGGCTTCATCCCTAATCATTTGTCCATGGACCATTTCAGGAAATTGGCCCACATCTTGTCCGCGTCCAGAGGATCAGTTACCCCAATGGCCCTGGTTTCTCTAGATGCAGAAAAGGCATTTGACAGGGTGGATTGGGGTTTCTTGCTTCTGACACTGGAAGCCTTTGGCATTCCACAAACCTTCTTATGTTGGATTCAGGTCCTGTACCCTCCCCCTCTTCAAGAATTTATTGTAGCGGAGTGCTTTCTGCTTCATTTCCTCTGGACTCTGGTACCAGACAGGGGTGTCCCCTTTCTCCTCTCCTTTTCAATTTATATTTGGAACCTCTACTTCATAGATTACATGTGTGCCTAGATTTAACTGGCATTCCTGTGGGTTCAGAAACATTTTTGTTGTCTGTCTATGCAGATGATATTATGCTCCATATGACCTATCCTGAGAATTCTCTCCCAGCATCTCTTCATGTCATTGAGATATTTTGACTTTTCTCCAATTATAAGATTATGCTCAATAAAATTGAGGTGTTACCTCTTACCCTGACTTTTAATAAACAGGAGATGGTGTACCAGGGTGTGATCTGGTCCCTCCTTTTTATTAAATATTTGGGTTTGTATATGGCTTAAGACATTTCCGTTATGTGCAGGCTCAATTTAGATGACCTAGTACACTGTGTACATCAGGATTTGCAATGATGGCTGGTTCTACCTCTGACTCTGAGGGGTTGGATCTCTATTATTAAACTGAACATTTTGCCCTAGTTATTTTACTCCCTTCACATGCTGCATTGCTGTCTTCCACTTATGTGGTTCAGGTGTATTCACAGGATGATTGCTGAGTTTATTTGGATGAAAAAATTCCCCAGGTGTGCTTACAAGAAGCTGGTGGCCCCCCAAAATGTGGGGGGTCTTAAGCTTCCTCACTTACTTATTTATTGTTTTGCTAGCCACTTCAGTAAGTTATTCCAGTGGTTTCTCTCCCCCCGACCCTTCTTCAGGATATAGGCCCCTCTGGCTCAATTTAGAATTACAGTTGTTGCAAAAGGCTGGACTGTCCTTACCCTCCTTACCATATACTCCCTGGACAACATTATCCCCAAATTTGAAAGATTTGTTTATGGGCACTTCTCTTTGAGTATACTCCCAGTTCTGGTCGCTAATCAAATCTCCTATTTCTAAGGATATTACACAACCTATTCTTCATAACCTTAATTTCAAAATTGGAGGTCAGATTATTAAATCAAACTGGTTTCCCCAGCTGGATGAGATCAGAGTGGGTGATCTGCTGGAGGAAGGGGTGCTAAGGTCATCTGTAGATATCTTGACACATCTCCGATTGTAGCACAGGTATATCTTTAAGATATAACAAATGAAACATATTTTGATTCAATGATTTGGCTTGGGCCCTTGAACCACTGATTTTTCAGGGCTTTCTTTCCTCTAGTTCAGCTCTGGTATCTCAAAAGCATGCAGTGTCTGCTCTTTACTCCTTATTATTCTCCATTTTTTATCCTGAAAAAGATGGCTCTTCCCCTTACTAGGATCAGTGGTTTCATAATTCTCCTCTGCAATGGCAGTCTATCTGGAATGATTTATCTTGGTATATCACTCAACATAGACTGAGGATTACTCAGTTTAATATCTTAAATCATCTTTGTTATACTCCACAAAAATTGGCACATATGGGGTGCTGCCATCATCCAACTGCACTAGGTGTGGCCAGGGTGAGGGTTCCCTGTGTCATATTTTATGGAGTTGCCCCAAAATAGCCCCTCTTTGGAATTTAATTGAAGCCAGGGCAGACCCCCTGTGAGGTCTGCAGGGGTTATTTAAGCCCAAAATGTGTATCCTAGGGAATTATAACACTATTTCAGTCAAAGAATGGATATATTTTATGTATTTAATCTCCCTTTCCCTGAAGAAGGTGATCCTATGACACTGGCTACATCAGAGTTCTATCTCATACTAGGAATGGTTACAGGAATTATTGTACAATCTTCAGGTGGAGTGCATGATTATGAACCTTCACCATAAGCTTCATAGCTTTGATAAGAAATGGGGGAAACTACATACAGTATACACTACATAATCTCCTGTTGGTTACTTTTAATCTTAGGGGGGTTTACGGTTGGTCATTCAGAATACTTGTGGCCTAGAGTGGATAATAAGGTTCTTAAGTTCTGTTTAATAATTTCAAGGTCCTTTGTTTGTTAATAGCTTCACTGATGTGGGGAGGGGTATATGGGGGGGAAGGAAGGGGAGATTTTTTTGACAATGTACATGTCACATTTTATGTGTATGCCTATTGGATTTCTTATATTCAATAAAGTTTATTAAATTTAAAAAAACAGTGAAAGTCAAAATAGTGACTCTCAGATGAAAAAAACAAAACAAACAGAAGGCAATAAAGGGAAGTGTACCGCAAGCACCTTAAATTAAATAATCAACTGTGAATCTGAAAAAATTCCAGAAAGGGAGGGAAACTCAGGAGAGGGAACTTTCACTTGGGGAGGAAATGTGGGAAGGGGGAGCAAGGGAGGAGAATGGGGCAACTGCAAAGTGAAGATCCAGTGGGGATGACAAACTGGGTGGAGGGAATAGAACAACAGCACAACACATAATCGCTAACTAAAGAAAAACAAAACAAAAACAGCCAAAGAAACACCAGTCTCAAACCCAGGTGACAACCCTAGCCACTATGCCAAAGTGGCATCTCAATAGCTCACCCCACAACAGTGTACTTCACTGCTCTCACAAGTCGCTTTCTTCCAGTACAATCTCACTAAAAAACATGTCACCTAAAATACATTTGCACTTTTGCACTCACTGTTATTGTGTTGCCCATATTGCTTTGCTCTCATCATGGAATACCATTAGACTGATTACGTGACTTAAAGGTGAGCACCTGTAAAATCATTTTAGCAGACTAGCCCACTGGTAGTAAATGTTTCTAAAAACATTATACAATCTAAAATATTGTATTTATGCTTAGATCAGTTCTCTAATGAAGTTGATTTTGTATGTTGGATCCTTGTGAATAAATTCACTATATTTCGGAAGTTGAGTTTGGTTCCTACTTTCTAAATTTTGGATTACATACTGGTATTAGGAACATATATTCCTCGACTGTTTTTTTTTATTTTTTAATAGGACTTAGCAGTCCCTTGCTTCAATTGTGATTTATTATGTGGAATATCATTCACCGTTAACAAGAGTGCCAATTTTGTGCCAGTTCAATGTTTCGGAGAGGATGGACTGAATCAATGTGAATGATGGGGACGTTTGATAAACTGAATTCATTGGCATCAGAAAGATATAATCTGATGATTTTTGGCAATGATAAAGAACAAAGAATTGTCAACCTACTGACAAGCACAAGAACTTTACCAGACTCTGGCAGTGTCAATTTGATGTTTAACATATTATAGAGCATGAAATAAAAAGAATGCAGGCTTGACTGGTATGCAATAACTCTCACACAATAGGTTAAACAGTACCGATTCTTAGAGGCCTAAGAGTCTTAGTTGAATCTAATTAAAGATTCAATTTTGGAGGCTTTCAGGATCGGTGGGATTTTATCAGTGCTAAGTGCTCAGTTGATTTCGTGTTGCTACTGATTAAGACATTGATAACAGAACTAAATAAGGTCACTACAGAAATTGAGAATACGAATGAACAAATTAAGTCTAAAATTTACCTAGATTATATCAAGACACTTGTCAACTAGTAAAAAGTATAAAACACTTTGATGACATGATTAAACAGCAGAAATTGAAGACATTTTTTGATTATAAAGAAAAGAAAGTCTACACATGGAAAAAAGGGACAGACAGGGATTTAGACAACAAAGATCAATTTTGGAGTTAGATAGTGCATCAAGTAATACTGACACTAGTCTGGAAAGACATGGCAATAGATACAAGAATTTTTTAGGAAGTGGGAGGGGGCAGGTTTTTTTTAGAGATTATACGTACCCAGAAACCCAAAGTGATTTTATTACACACAAACACAGGATAGCAGCCCAAGTAAAAGTGGGATGGCAAGAGAAGGGGCAGTCAGAGGAGATGGTGCAAGAGGGCCAGACAAAACAATGTTCAAGCTACGTATTGTTTTTACATATAATGCTTAACTATGCAATTTTTTTTTTACAATATACTGCATTTTTCTATGCACACTACTGCATCTTCTGTACTGTATTCTCCTAGCCTGTTGCATTTGTTCCAGTGGCATTATTATCTACATTATTTACCTGCACCTTATCTAATGTACTGCACTCTGACTGTCATACTTGTTTTAATGACATTACTGTTACGTATTATGTACCTGCACCTCATCATTGTGCCATCTTCATGGCCTGGATCGTGCCTGAAAATGGTTCATCAGACCAGTACATTTAGCCAGTAAACAAAATGCAAAAATAAAACACAAAAATACATGACCTGAGATCAAAGAAGTAGCAGTTTTTAATCTGTCCAGTAGAGACCTTGGTGAAAGTGATATTTCAAAGTTAAATAACAGTCTCAAGTCATTAGTCAGTTATAAAAAAACAGATACAATAGCTCTGAGAATTCATTTAGAACATTTTTAGGAAAATAAGAGTAAGGGATTATTTTGGTGAACAGGAAGCACTGGTAGACATGATTTCTGTACAGGAAAAAGAACTACAGACAAATGTTAAGTCAGACTACGATCCACTTGGATGTGGACCAGTCTATGTTGAAATATAATAACTGGTGACCCCCTATAATGACTCCTGATAAAATGCCATAATAACCTGCTGAATTCCGTAATAACTTGATAGTGGGTTATTATGACATTTTCCTCCTTGCATTCTCACTTCACTGTATTTGTGCAAGAACAGCAGCTGCTCAGGGACATGTTCATTTGCAGAAATACAGCTCACAGTTTTTCTATCTGTTGAAACTTTGCACCACTTACTATAAAAAATAATACATGTGCAAAGTCTGTTTTATGAGGATGTTTCACACAGCTGAGGCATTTGATAATCTTATAAACTCCTTGAGCTTTGCTCTCAGGATTTATGGATTATCACACACCTCAGCTGTGTGAAAAATCCTCATACCATGCACCTGCACAGTCATTATTCTGTAAGTATATTTCAGCAGTGGAAAAGGAGGTTGATGTATTGATTGAAAGTATTGGTCAAACTAAGATGCAGTTTTATAATTTGACTTTGGATTAGATAAAATTCTTTGAAAAATATAGAAAATGACATTCAATTCTGATTAAACTGGTAGACAAATGGGCTTGGGGGGGTCAGAGGATTGTGGTCCAAGATTATGTGAACTATCAAAGTGAGTACTGTACTGAATGACCTCAAAAGGTTATTGGCAGTGGCAATAAATAACACAAAATTGTGAAAAAGGGCAAAGGACTTGATTCTTAATAAGAATCTGAAAATGTCAAAATTTTAAATTTTACCCAAATTTCATAACAGCCTCACTACTTTGTCAGGGAGACTTATAATTTCTGGTATGGGCTCTATTACAGAACCAGTCTCCAGATGTATTGATTTTCATATTAAATTTTGTGTCCCTTTACTCTAGAGCTATATAAGGGATACAAAACATTTATAAGGAATATTGGAGCACTTTAGTAATGATCAGCAAGACATGGAAGGTACATTTTTAGTAAATGTAGATGTTGTCAGCTTGTACTCATGCGTTCCACATGAAGATGATTTGCAAACCTTAAACACATGTTTATTTAAACACAGAGTAGAGACCATACCACCTAATGAGTTATTAATAGAGTTGGCTAACTTTGTACTACAGAACAATACTTAAGCATTAAGGTATTACCAGGGGCTACATTAATAATCTATAAATCACCCCCTAAGGGTGTGATGTGGCTCAAGGTGAAGTTGAGTGCCACATGCCCCTAGGTGCTGATTAACGAATGATTAATGTAATCCTCGGGAGTACCCAATGCCTGTTTTTCACTTTTACATATATATATATATATATATATATACACACACACACTATGGGCCAGATATTCAAACTGCGCTCTTCTTGGCGCAAGCCCTTAGCTAGCAAAAATAGTTATCTGAAAGTGTAACCTAGCGATATTCAAGGAGTTCGCTATTGAGAAAACTCCTTTGAATATCACCTAACCACAACCACTGTGCATGGCGCAGTGGAACTTGTGCCACCGCAAGTTGTCAGGTGGAGCATTCAACTTGCGGTGGCACAAATACCGATACACTATGTGCAAAATCCCAATATTCAAAGGTGACATGCAAATGGGGCCATAATTCATGCAAGGTGCAGGGGGGACCATTTTCATCTGATTATGGCCCCATTTGCATGCCATTAGCATGTAGGTGTGCCGATCCCCGAGGACTTGCGCCTGGTGCCCTGCCAGGCAGCAACCGTCAGGGACCGATGCCCCCTGCAGCCCAATCACGGGCAAAAGAGTGAAAATCCCCACCACCACCCCCCACCAGCCCGACCGCAGGCTGCATTAGTTTAAAAACAACCTCCCCCTGCAGCCCGATCGCGGGCATAGTTTAACCCCCCCACCAGCCCGATCGCGGGCAGCAATGTCTCCTCCTCCCAAACACATCCCTGGTGGTCCAGTGGACATCCCTGGTGCGAGCAAGAGCCAATGGGCATGCAGCCCATACTGCAAGACAGTGCAGTCAGTGTGGTAGTGCGGGGTGGCAGGCGGGTGGATGCTGCCGCCCGCCGGCTGCGGAGGAGGGCGGGGTGGTGGGGCTTCATGGAGTGAGTGGGGTGGGGGACACTGAGGCACCAGGGATGTGTTGGGGGGTGTTTAATAATTACATCCCGTGATCGGGAGTTTCGGTCCACTGGACATCCAGGGCTATGTTTGGGGGGGTTAATGATTACATCCCGCGATCGGGATCTACGGTCCACTGGACCACCAGGGCTATGTTTGGGGGTGGAGTTTAATGATTACATCCCACGATCGGGATCTACAGTCCACTGGACCACCAGGGCTATGTTTGGGGGGGAGTTTAATGATTACATCCTGCGATCGGGATCTACGGTCCACTGGACCACCAGGGATGTGTTCAGGAGTGGGGGAGACACATTGCTGCCCACGATCGGGCTGGTGGGGGGGTTAAACTATGCCCGCGATTGGGCTGCAGGGGGGGCATACCTCTCAACCTCTCATCTCATAAATCAGGGACAAGACATTAAAATATCAGGGACACAGACCCCATATCAGGGACACATCTTAAGATTTGGTAGTATACACTCAGAAAGCTGATAGAATTAGGGGGGATTTATGTAAGATGCATGTTCTGAATAGGAAGGAATCTGTGACTTAATATTTAACATCATTTTATGCTTACAATCCCCAGTGTTCTGTCACAAAAATACAATTGTTATGAGGGACAGAGACAAATTCTGAGGCATAATCAGGGATGTCCCTGAAAATCAGGGACAGTTGAGAGGTATGAGGGGGGGCACAGGGAGTGGGTTGGGGGCCAGCCACAGGTGGCAGTTGCTGTGTTCGCCCTGCAATGCAGCAGCTCACCTGTGGTGGCCCTCAACAAAGCCTTTTTTGGCTCAAAGTTGTGCAGGCGCGGGTTGGGTTGTGCCTGCACAACTCTGCACAACCTGGCTGAATATTGGGCTGTGCAGTTTATGCATGGTTCCTCCCCACCAGTTCAGCATGCATTCATTTGCATTGCGCTGTTGCTCAGCCTGTTTTCAGTGGCGCAACTGCCTCCTGCTGAATATCGCAGAATGAAGCAAGTTCGGACTCTAGCGATGGTGCAACCCTATCGCATGGTGCAACCCTTTTGAATATCTGGCCCTTTATATATATATATATATATATATATATATATATTTATATAAAGGGATATGCAGCAGTTCAGTGTGTGATAATGCATTATCTTTTGATTTCCAGTAACCTCCACAGTGCCGAAGGCATGAGTGAAGATTCTGAAGGTCACTGAAACTGTACAAGATAAATGCATTATCACACACTGAACCGCTACATATTCCATTTATGCAACAGGTTTAGATGTTGTGTGAACATTTTGATTTTGGTAAGTGTAAATAACTTGTCAAAAAAGAGAAAAGAAAATTTAATTTTATGCTGTTTTTTTGCTAATTATAAAAAAACAAAATGGTATCTATAAATGAAACACCACTCATTTTGTAGATAGTTTTGAGCTGAACATTTTTCGTGCTCACAGTACCATGCTGTCGTTTTTTGTTTTAAAGTTGTTCATATTTGTTTGTCAAAAAAGTGAACAAAAAATTACATTTTCTTCTGTTTTCTTGCTAATCATATACAATATACAGGGTTTATATAAGTGAAACAGTATTCACTTTGTAGATAATTTTGTGCTGAACAATTTTTGTGCTCACAGTACCATGTTATCTTTTTTCATTTTTAAGTTATTCACATTTAAATATGGTTAGTACTGCTTCTGAGGCCAAACATTCTAAATGAATTCTGAAGAGAACTGTGTAGATAAATGAGCTGCTGATGTAGTTACTGTGTGGATAAATGGATGATGATGTAGTTACTATGTGGATAAATAAATTTATCCACATAGTAGCACAGATAAATAGATTTATCAGTGCAGATTTATTCAGACACCTGTTGCATAAATATATTTATGCAATGGGGTGGACATATATTCAGTGTGATAAATACATTTATCTGAGTCACTGTATGTATAAAAAAATTTATACATACAGTGACCATTTATATACACAGTTACTATGTCACAAATCTCTTTAGAATTAATTTAGAATGTTCAGCCTCAGAAGCAGTACTAACTATATTCAAATGGGAATAACTTTAAAATGAAAAAAGATAGCAAGGTACTTTGAGCATCAAAATTGTTCAGCACCAGATTATCTACAAAATGAGTAGTGTTTCATGTATAGGTACCTTATAGATTTCTTACAATTGGCAAAAAAGCAGAAGAAAATTGAATTTTTTGTTCACTTTTTTGACAAACAAATGTGAATAACTTTAAAACAAAAAATAATAGCATGGTACTGTGAGCATGAAAAATGTTCACCACAAAAATATCTACAAAATGAGTGGTGTTTCATTTATAGATACCTTTTAGCTTTTTTTTATAATTAGCAAAATACAGCATAAAATTCAATTTTCTCTTACCTTTTTTGACAAACAAATGTGAATAACTTTAAAATGAAAAAGGTAGCATAGTACTGTGAGCATGACATTTGTTCAGCAAGAAGTTTTCTACACAATGAGTGGTGTTTCATTTAATAGCAACCACTATGCTAGGCAGACATACACTAGGAAAGTTAACCAAAACTCCCAGAAATTATCATTTAAAATAAAAATAAACAGCCAAAACCAAATGCTCCTGCACTGATAGAAAACATCCCTATTGCATAAATGAAATATTCAATGGTGAGCTGTCAGATAAATGATTTATCTACACTTGTGCTGTTTGATCTCAGACACCTCACTCGTGGCATATGCCACTCGTGAGGTTGCCCAAAGTCAAACAGCACTTGTGTTGATAAATCATTTATCTGACAGCTCACCGTTATATATCCCTTACGTTGTGTGTACAGTATATATATATATATATATATATATACACCTAATTTTTGAAACAAAATAGTCCATTTGTCTTGTGAGGTTCAGAGCTGGAGCAAGCATTCTTATTCTGAGCATTATTGTGCTTCATTTCGTGAGCGTTCCTTTCAGCTTGGTAGGTGGCATGGTTAGGAAAGGCTGGTGAATGTGAAAGTTTAGTTGAGCAGTAAAAGGGCATAATTTTGCAGAAGTGATCTGCAGTTTTTGATATTTACTTTCTGTCTCAAATGTGTTCATGGAAAGATGTTACCAAGTATCTCTTGAAAAGGTCGTTTGTGTGGTTGCCATTGCAGCCTTTGCTGCCACTATGACACCTGTGGCTTGCTACGCTCTTTATGTATAGTAGTAGCAGTTGTCATGGCAACAGCTAAGAGTACTCATGAAAACACTGCGCTGCCATGAAAAAACTGCTTGAGAAGGCAACAAAAAGAAATTCAAGAAAAGTAACTGAGAATCATCTTTCTTTACCTGCATTTGATCTCAGTAGGATAAGGGAGCACATAATGAAGTGAGTGAAAGTGAAAGGTTTTGTAACTGAATTAGTAGTTATGGATGCATCTGTTTGTGCAAAGGAATCAGTTGGGTGGCAATTGCAGTTCACTGAGGGAGAGACAATAATGGTGGTCAGTACTGGCTCCGGCACCAGGGGACCACTGGGACAATGACCCTACCATTTTCAAAAGAATTAGGGCCTGGCCATAGCACTTTTTTATTTCCAGATTTCACCTCAAGAGTGCTGATTATAAGCAACTGCTGCCTGAACTGTTTTGTGTAGCATTAAGTGCCTGCTCCCTCCCCTGCTCTTAAGTCAATGAACATTGCTGCAGTGACTTTGGTGTCTCTTGTTTTGGAGTGACCTTGAACTTTATATCTTCTGCTGTGTTGCCCACCCTCATAAGCTATACATTATTGTTTTAACCCTGCCCAGCCCAAAGCATTGTAATTAACACTTACTTGTGATACTTTCTAGAACAGTCAGTCTTTTGTGATAGCTGTCTGTCTTTGAGTTACTTTAACTTCTTTCTTCCTGATCAGGTCCGTGATGTGTTTTACTCTCTTTTTCTCATTCTCTCTCTCTCTACCTCTCTCTAAGTAGCTGCTGCCTACTATCCACAGAGTGCAAGCCTTTAGGGCATGGGGGACAGAGGTCATAGTTGCCAGGGCAGTTTTTATGCATAGGCTAAGTAGGCTGCAGCCTAGGGTCACTGGCTTTTTAAGGGTGCCTGGAAATGAGAGGCACTAATTAAGATATATATATATATATATATATATATATATATATATACATTTTGGCTGCTGCTGTTTTTTCATTGTCTCTGCTGCTAGGTTGGTGCTGCCTAAGTCTGCTGAGCAAGTTTAACTAACTTGGTGAATAATGATATTAAGTGGTGGTGGCAGAGTGGAGTCCACCTCACAAAAAAAACAACAGCCCATCCATCCCGCTGTGCCCCTGCCATCAGATCATTTGGCATTTGGCTGCCCTCCCTCCCTCCTCCTCCTCTACCCCGGTCTCTGCAGAAAAAAATGCTTGCTCAGAGTCATCTCTCTCTTGTTCCCCCCACAGCGATGAATGTCCCTGACTCCTGGTCATGTTCCATCATTCATTGACATTACATGGTGATGCTGAACCCAGCATCCTCCCCAGTCAGTGGCAGAGTCAGAGTTAAAAATCCACTGGCACCAAACTGGTTCGAGCTGCCAGGGAATGCTGGGTGGGGGGGTGCTCAATATAAGAAGGTTGTATTTCAAGCAGACAGCTTTTCTTTCCTTTGGACAGGATGGCAACTAGATAAATTCAGTTTGGATTGGCTGTGGGTGGCTGGCACACATCAGCACTGTTGGGAATACTCAGGAAAACCATAACTGTTGTCTCTTCTCTTAGCACCATGACAACTAACTGCAGTGTTTCTGCTTTTTGAAAGTACTGAGCAGCAGGAGAAGGCACAGCGAAGAGGTCTGAGTTGGGTTTTCCTGAGGTAAGAGAAAAAAATCTCTCAATTCAAATTGACATTTTGACGCACCAAGTGAATCTTACTCCTTACACAAATCTTGCCCTGAATAAAGGTTAAGAACATAACCATGCTAATTATATTGAAAAATGATGATGATCGTCAGGTGTGTATGTATATGTGTGTGTGAAGGGGTGAAATATTTGTTCTCATCAGCCGCCTGCTACTATTAGCAATACTGGCTTTGGCTTTGCTGTTTTTTTCCACCTTACCCTTCCATTGTAAAACCAATAACCATCGGAGAAGGATTTGCTCAGTCAGTTGCATATGCATACGGGGATTAGAAGTGCAAGTCTGGTTTCAGGCAAGTCCCAGTCAAGCAGAGTTGCTGAATTAACCCTCTATAGAAACAGGGATAAAGAGCATTGGGAAAAGAATTTGCCATAGCTCTGATACTTAAAACAGTTCATCCCATCCTACAGTTCAGATCTTAAACCAGGCTGTTTCAAGAATCCCTTGTGTTTGTAGTAGAATCTGGTTTACTCCCTTAATACTAGAACAAGAGTAGGCAGTGTGGGTTGCAAGACTTTGCATGGGTTTCATTAGATAAGCTTTTTTTTTTTTTAAATCTGGATTTTATCCCTGCTACGACACATCCAGGGATATACCACGTTCAAGCAGAGCTGTAATGGAGACAGTAGCTGGGTATTTTCACCCCAGTTTTTGCCAACTATTTTCCCTCCTCCCCTGGCATGGGTGGTACCATTATTGGTCCCATACATGCACAATGCCTCCCTGCAGAAGGAGCAAGCTTCCTCGCCTGGCTACAGGGTTCCCTGAATGTAGGTAACTAACACCACTCCTTCCAGTCAAGGTGAGCTGCCTTTCATCAGCAGCTTGGCCTGCCTCCTGACTCAGCAACCCGAATGCGCTCCCAAGCCTGGTTCACCTGCATGACAGCACAGTGTGCTGCCCATGGGCCATTGAGGTGGCCCAAGACTGGGCTTTTAACAGAGCTTTGTAGCTGTGGAGGTCAGTAAACTTTTGATATAGAAGAGCTGTCGTCTCTGTAGGCAGAGAGTCAGCTTCATGCCATGTTGAATTAGCCTCTGAATAGTTGGTCTTGGTGTCTTGTTTATCACTTCACTTAAAGATTTCCAGAACATCTAAGGGTTGGTGAAGATTTTAATCTGTTGATTTGTAGTATCACCCACAAGGCATTTCTGTTGGCTTCTCAGATCAGATACTTGTAGTATCTGCAGGTGTTTTTTTTTCTCTCTTATCATTTATTTATGACCACTTGGGGGGCATGGGGGGATGCATGAAGTTTCCAGCCTATGGGCACCTTGTAAGTTAATGTGGCCCTGATGGTTGCCACAGAGACACAGTTCAGAAAGCAAGCAAAGCACACTCCTTTATCTTATCTGGCAGAAATGTCCCTAATTCCTATGCTAATGCTCTATAACAAATTTTGGTCATTTGTCTGACACATTGATAATCAGGGAACAAAAAAAGACAAAGGGAGGGATACTGAGGCTGAAAAAGGGGAGGGTGGGAAGGACAGTGAAAAAACAGGGATACTGAATGAATACTTCTGCTCAGTTTTCACAATAGAAGAGGAGGGGGAGGTACCTAATCCAGTCAATAGAAGAACTCTAGATAGGGGGGGTCGATAGCAGTCCTTTCACAGAAGAAAGGATTCTGAAAGAACTCCTAAAACTGAAGGTGAACAAAGCAATGGGGCCTGATGGATTCACCCCAGAATTCTAAAAGAACTAAGGGGAGAACTAGTAACACCACTGACTACCCTTTTTAACAAATCATGGTGTGGTACTTGAGGAGTAGAGGAAGGCAGATGTGATTCCCCTTCACAAAAGTGGGAAGAAGACAGAAGCAAGAAACTACAGACCTGTCAGTTTGACCTCAGTGGTAGGGAAAATGATGGAATCATTTCTGAAGGAAAGAACTGTTGAGTACCTAGAGGCCAGTGGGGCATAGGACCCAAGGCATCATAGATTCACAGTGGGAAGGTCATGTCAGGTGAATCTAATCAATTTCTTTGACTGGGTGACCAAAGTAGTAGACCAGGGAGGGGCTGTAGACATGGCCTACCTAGACTTTAGCAAGGCATTTGACACAGTCCCACACAAAATATTAATAAACAAATTAGCCAGCCTTGGAGTGGGTCCCAGGGTGGTAGTCTGGGTAAAACATTGCCTGGACAAAAGGACTCAGAGGGAAATAGTAAACAGAGTCTACAGTGAAGAAAGAGGGGTTACTAGTAGGGTACCGCAGGGTTCAGTATTGGGTCTGGTCCTTTTTAATGTCTTTATAAGTGACATTGCAGAGGGACTGGAAGGAAAAGTATGTCTCTTTGCAGATGACACAAACATCTGCAACAGGGTTGATACACAAGGTGGGGTGGAAAGGATGAGAAGGGACTTGGCAAGGTTGGAGGAATGGTCAAATATATGGCAGCTTAGATTCAACACAAAGAAGTGCAAAGTAATGCACCTGGGAAACAAAAACCCAGGGAAAGAGTACAAAATGGAGAGTGAGATACTGATAACAACAAAAATGGAAAGGGACCTGGGGGTAGTTATATCAGATGACCTAATGGTGGGTAAGCAATGTGAGAAGGCAGTAAGGAGGGCTGGAGGGATACTGGGATGCATAGAGAGAGTCATCACAATTAGAAAACAGGAAGTTGTTATCCCTCTGTACAGACAGTTGGTGAGACCCCATCTGGAGTACTGCATGCAGTTCTGGAGACCCCATCTCAGCAAAGACATAGACTGGGTGGAGGCTGTCCAGAGGAGGGCAACCAAAATGGTGCATGGTCTGTACCAGAAGACATATGAAGAGAGACTAAAGGACCTTAATATGTATACCTTCGAGGAAAGAAGGGAGAGGAGGGACATGATAGAAACTTTCAAGTACCTCAGGGGAATCAACAAAGTCTAAGAGGGTAGCATCTTTTAGAAAAAGAGATATGTGAGAACAAGGGGGAACAATTTTAAGATAGAGGTGGGATGGCTCAGAGGTAATGTGAGGAAGTATTTTTTCATGAAGAGGGTTGTAGGTGCATGGAACAGCCTTCTTGAGGAGGTTATAGAGTCAAAAACAGTATGGGGATTCAAGAATGCATGGGACAGACATAAGACAATTCTAGTGGGAGGTAGGAGGATGTAGGCTTTTGGTTAACTAGGATCTGCAGCTTATCCATTAGGTAGGGAAATGGGCAGACTAGGTGGGCCAAGTGGTCCTTGTCTGCCATCAAATTATATGTTTCTGTGTTTCTATAATCAGCTTGAAGTATGTTAGTTTAATTAACAAGAACTTTAACAGTGAATCAGATTTTTTTTTGTGTGTGCGTGCGTGCGTGAGTGCGCGTGTGTGTGTGTGAATCAGATAATGGAGCTGTTACAGTGTGTTTGGCAGCTTCTGTGAAGTATATCATTTTTTAAGCTCAAGACAAGACCCACAGGTTAAGCGAACTGAAGAAATATTATACATATTTATTGATCATTGCATGCTGCGGGGAGGGTGGGTTGAGTCAATGACAGACAGTCCTAATATCCAGGCAATGTAGCTGCTGTCCAATACATCAGTTTACCAGAAAATAGTCAAAGTAGCTCTCAACCTCCTGTCTACAAATCAAAATCAGGGACAGGGCTTTAAAAATCAGGGACAAATGACCAAAGTCAGAGACTGATCTTACAAAATGGAAATATTAGCTCAAGAAGCTTGCTACGGTATGGGACCTACTGGTGTTAAAAGCATTTCCTGAAGAAGAAAGAGACTGTAACATTATTGTCTGGCAATATTTTTTTATGTTTTAAATGTCAATGTTCTATGATAAAATGTCAAGCTTATGAGGGGGCCTAGGAAATGTTTGGGGCAAAATCAGGGATATCCCTGAAACTTAATGACAATTGAGAGGCATGGTCACAATAGGTGTGTTCAGGTTGGTCCTAGACACCAGTGAATTGGCAACAAACCAAGATAAATTGACAAGGGGTACACACAGTTCAGTCTGAACTCTTCAGTCAAAGGCTGCTCTGTAGAAACTACAATACAAAATAATGCTTTAAGCACACTGGCACTGTGTTAGAGGAGTGATGAAAACGTATATAATGTCTACCTGCTTTGGGCTGGCTTGTTATTACAAGGGGGTCTGGGAGTGGTGTATGCTTTAATTGAAAAAATATTTATTTCGCATCTGCTAAAGCTTCTCTACATATGTCCATTGGGAAAGGTGCATTTTCTGTTACATTCATTATATAAACTGATTATTTTTTTACTTGCTGTGGGTTCTGCATTGTTCAACAGGAGGTTGAAAATGTGCATTGAACTGATCTGCTCTGGCTTGTGGAGAGGTATGATTTCCTTCAAAATTAACAGTTATTTTTTTAATTACCTGCTCTTGGTTTTGAGTATGATGCTTGGTTGTCATACAGCAAATTTATATTTACTCTGGCTTGTGGTGGTGGTGGTGGGGGGTCTTATTCTTTACTTAAAATAACCAATAATTTTCTTTTTTTTACCTGCATCAGATTCTGCACGCTATATGTTTGGAGAATTGTTTTACAGTTGTAACTTTCTATATAAAGTTTACCATTTATTTTTGCACTTTGACTGGTTTCCAGTTATGTTTTTTTTGTACAGCCTCCACTGAATGGGTGGTCCATTTTATAATGATTTCACAGGTTGCTTGTTTTTCGCATGTATTCGTGATGCTACCTGCTTTCACCCTGTTGTGTGTAGACAACTGACTGCCATACTTGTTTTACATTTGCAACTATTTTGTATCTTATCTCTTTTGCTTCCTTGATAATAAATACATTTTTATATTGCTATGTTTGTTTCTATGTATTACTGCATTTATATTGATGTTATTTTTGTGTGCATTATTCACAGATCTGGTTAGAGAAACTTGGTGGGGGAGAAGTGGATACTTGGAGGTAGAGATGATGGGATTGGGGGTGCCCAGTCTGTATATCCTTTGCCCTACCACTTTTTAGATCCTGCCGGCACCACTGGTGGTCAATTAGAATTATAATAAAGTGAGTATTCTGGGACTGACTAATTTTTTTTGAATCTTTGGGCAGATAATGAGGCCCTATACACCTATTAATAAAAGATTAATGTAAGGCCGAGGGGCTGATTATAGCCAATCAAACTGTAGTATTGAAACCACCATTGCTATGCGCATCAAACAGTGACAGAGTCCAGTATGGCTCTATCCTATGTCAGTATCGATATGTCAGAATTTATAAATGAACATATTCTAGGTAATGTTTTCAAATTTAAATGTATAGAACCTCTGCTATTTTATTAATTTATTGATGATATATGTTTCTTATTAAGGGGATGTGAAGACAGTCTTCAGATTTTTATAACACACCTTAACACTAGGTGAAGAAATCTAATACTTACTTCAGCCTATTCAGGAATGAAAATTGATTTTTTAGATAGAACCACAGAAACTTAGAATCGGTTGGCAGAAAAGGACTACATGGCACATCAAGTCTACCTAGATGTTCACTGCCTATTCTGTCTCCACAGACCCTACCAGGTCTCCCAGTGACCCTCCCCCCTCCATGTCTATTTACTGGTATTCCCCTATGCCTATCTGATGCATGCTTGAAGCCCTCACTCACTGTTTTTGCCCCCTTTTCCTCTGTAGGCAGACTGTTCCAGGTGCGCACCACTCTTTCAGTGAAGTACATACTACTTCCTCACTTCCCTCTTAAATTCCCCCCCCCCAGCTTTGTTGCATGCCCTCTTGTCCTGGTGCACTGTCTCATTTTCTTTTCCCATTTAGATGTTTGGCCCTTATTTGCTACCTGCTCCTGTCTTCAGGTCCACTGCATGATCCTCAGCCCTGACTGCTGCTCCTCCTGCAGTCAAATCTGGCAGGTATCCACATGGAGCGAGACCTGAAGATAGAGGGGGACCATCATGCATTGTGGCTGAGGCATATACCTTTGTGCTGTTTCTCATTTTTCCCTCTCACCACCCCTTGATATAGGACACTGTCTCTGGTGAACTTAGTGTCTGCAGTGTGCACGGGCTAATGCCATCCTGCATGAGGGAGCTTGTTCACTGGCTCACTTTCAGGGGCTGCTGCTGCACTGAAGCCATGCTATCTTCCTCCCTAGCTGGCTCATGCTCCCATCCTGAGCATGCCACAGCCTGGCCACCCAATCCCATTGACCCCAGCCTCTCTACCAAACTCAGGTTGCCAGCATGGAAGCTTGATGCAGTTCCCCAAGCCATCCAGTGGCCCCCGGTGGACTTCCTCATTTAAGCTAGACCCCCTCCTGTATCCTTTTCAGTACATCTGTATTATGTCCTCCCTCTCCCACCTCTCCTCTAGACTGTGCATGTTGAAGTATTTTAGTCTCTCCTCAAAGAGCTTCTTGTGCAACCCCTTCGTCATTTTTTCCCATAGAAACATAGACATTGATGACAGAAAAAGGCCAATGGTCCATCCAGTCTGCTCAAGTTTCATATTTTTTTAGCCTCCCCTAGACTACCTCCACTCTGTCCATGTCTGTTCTGAGATGCAGCCTCTAGAACTGGACACCTTACTCCACATTGGGTCTGACCAGTGACCTATGCAGTGTTAATATCACCTCCCTCCTCCTGCTGGTGATACCTCTCACTATGCACTATGTAGATAACTCTCCCGATGGTGATACCTCTGCCTATGCACCTCAGCATCCCATTGGCCCTGCCTACTCTCTTATCACACTGCCCTGCCACTTTGAGGTAATCTGATATCATAAGCCCTAGATGTCTCTCCTGCTTAGGGACCATCAGTGCCCCCCCCCCATTTTATACTCAGATTTTGGGTTATAAGCCTAAGGTGCATGATTTTGCACTTTTTAACCATTGAACCCCAGATGCTATACCCTTGACTGCTCCTCAAGTTTTCTAAGGACCCTACTTATTATCTCCAGTACATCCTGAGTATCCACCCTATTACAGATTTTGTTGTCATCTGCAAAAAGGCATACCTTCCCTTGTAGTCATTCTGCAATGTCACTTATTAAGACATTGAAGATGACTGGTCTCAGTTCTGAATCCTGTGGCACCTAATGGCCATTCTCCCCTCTTAGAGTGAGAGCCATTTGCTAACATCCTCTGACCCTGCCCATTAACTAGTTTTTTACCCAGTTTTCTACTTTGGATCCCACCCCTAAATGGTTCAATTTATTTATCACGCTCCTATGTGGCACAACTACTATTCTTAAAATGAATGGTAAATCAGTGGCTGATTTGTTTAGGAAATCTACATCCCAGAATACAGTTTTACATATCCATAGTTTCCATCAGAAATCATTAATAGACAGCATACTGTGCCATGCGGACAATTACTACACATTAAATGCAGTTGTTCAGAAGAAGGATCCTGTGAGATGAGAAAACAAGAAACTATTGACAGATCCACTACTAGGCGCTATAGAAAAGAAATACTAGAAAAGCCAAAGAAAAGGCAAGATCAGTGCCAAGAAACAAGCTGCTAAAATATGTTCCAAAAGATACTGGAATACAGAAAATAACTTGCAACTAATTTTAGCACTAAATTTGGGTAAATGAAAAATGCTGTCCATAACATTGGAATATACTGAAAACTAAAAAGGAAGGGCAAAAGCCTTTTCTCCAGTAGACCTTGGATAACTTCCAGAAATTCATATAAGCCACAAAATACCACAAGAACCCACCTGGGGACCTTTGTGGCTAGGAGATAAACCTCCTGGCAGCTTCGGATGAGAAGTCTATTTGTAGTGCTCAAAAACTAGGGATATTAAGACACTAAATAACTCAGGCAGAGAAGAATACACAGACATTTGAGATTTTACATCATGCACAGTACTACAGAAAATTTAATTTACAGTTTGAGAGGTCCCTGTGACCTCACATATGTAGGTCAAACATCCTGTGCTCTGAAGATATGAATCTCAGAACACAAAAGTGATATTAGAATAGAAAACATGACTTCACTGGTGGTCTGTCATTTTTTACAAGTGGGACATGGGATGAGTCAATTCAGATACTGGGGAATAGAAAACAGTCAGAAAATACTCTGATCATATCACTAAACATAAATGACTACTTAGACATCAACTGGCAGGAGCTGATAGGGCTGCAGGAGAGGGATCTTGGGTAAAAATACTGAAAATATTTTTTTGTAATATATTTATAACAAATGTTCAATATAGCCTTGCTATGACTCTGCCTCATGAAGAAGGGCAGAGAAAATGTTCAGCTCCTGGTGAAAAGATGATATCAAGAACCAACCTTTTTTGTAGTAGAATCCTCATAAAGTAATTATCCTGGCTGGTTTGGACATTGCTAATGACTTTAGTGCTGAAGTACATGATAGTGTTATCTGCATATAAATGAGCATTTGACTTTTCTGGTATACACCCACTTCTCAGGTGGCATTATAAAAATTTCACACACATTTACTATGCAGCTGTTTTTTTTTTTTTTTACTTTGACTGTTTATCATCATGGTACATTTCTTATTTTAGGTCTAGTACATGATCTCCAAGCATCAGTAGATGATTGCTGCTTAGTTCCCATGTCCTGCTACTGTCTTTGACTTTCTTAGTCAAATGCTCCAGCTGTGGAATGTAGCACAATGAATAAGGAAATTAAGCAGGAGGTATAGCTGAGACACTGAATAATTTCTTTGAGTCAGTATTCAGCTAGAAAGTAAGGGTACATGGTGACATGTGTGTTGAAGGTATGGGAGAGGAGCAGTCCAAATGGGAGTCATAGCTTAGCACAACAGAATTTGTTGGAAAATATCAGAAGGCTGTGAATCTAGGAAAATCTCAGGGTCCCTACGATGTCCAAATCATTGGTAATAGTGGAGTTAAAAGGGGTTCAGGTTGGGCCCCTTACTGATATCTTTAATGAATCCTTATAATTAGGGATGGTACAGAGGACTGGAAAACAATGAATTTTAGCCCCCATTCATGAAGGGGGCAAATTCAGACCCAGGAAACTAGAGATCTATGAGCCTTACTGTACCTTAACCGAGTGTTTGAGTCAATTATAGAGGATGTAAAAGATGTGGTGGTTCAGCACATGAATGAAAATGGGATGTTCTGTAGCCCACAGCATGGTGTTCAAAAAGTAGATCTTGCCAAAATAACCTAATTTTGTTTTCATATTATTTTCATCCATGGAGGGGAGGGGCAGGATGAGGGAGGACTCCCTTCTGCCAGCTTCTGCTCTCCACAATCCCCCACTGTATCCACAAGACCCCCAGCATTAAGGGTACATGCATGAATTGTGTCACATAGTGGGATCAAGAGAGGGAGGTCTGTACTCCCTCCAAAGCACCTAATCCAGTGCCTAGAACCAGTACAGCTCAGTGACGTGGTGGGTGGAGATGAGGTGGGCAGGCATCATTTGCCTCATCATGCCATTATTTTTTCCTTCAACTTTTTCTGCTTTACTACTCCCTGGAGCCTCAACAAACCTAGTCATGTACACGTGTGAAGGCATGCATCTGCACCAGAACCAGCAGCCCTGCTCCATTCACCTGACTTAGTGCAAGCCTCCCATTTGTGCAGTATTACCACTAAGCCTGCACTCTGTTACACTAACATGCTGAGAAGACCCACCTCCCAAACCTGATAGAGGAGCTCTGCCTGATGGCTGCTTGATCTGACTCCCAACCCCCCCCAGCTGACACCAGTGGACCAAGCACAATCCCAAATTCTGGTTCTTGCTGGAGTAGGACAGGTAAGGCACTTCAAGCATCTCAGCCCTTTGCATCACCGGGCCAGCCAGAAAAATATCCTGATTTACTTCATAGAGGATGTAACTGGGGTGGATAGGGGATGGTCAATGAATGTAGTCTAACTTGGTCTTTGACACTGTACCACATGGACAGCATATGGAGAAAGTAATAAAATATGAAGCACATCATAAAATGTACAGGACAGAGATGGAAAACAAAAATGGAATGACAGAATCTGGGGGTGGGTGGATGGTTAACATTCAGAGTAGGGGGAGATGCTGAGTGGATTACTTTAGCAGGCAATTTCCAATATACCTTCAGTTGTCTCATGACCACATCTGTGAGAGCACACGTCCTTTGCCCTTCACTTCACCTGAGATTCAAATGTGCTATTGTATAGTACCTGAAGAGTTTATTTGCATTTTTGAATGAGAATAAACTGCTGTTTCGTATTTTGAATGCTTGTGGTAGTTGTATTATTTCATGATTCTAGAAATAACTATGTATGCAATGGAGTATTGGAGCATGAAAGGACCAACTCTTAATACAGGGACCAGAAAATTGTTGTGTGCCAGGAAAATCAACTGCAATTTGAGAAATGTCCCTGGGAATCTTATAGAAGAGCCTTGTGCAATATACCTCCTACAAACCTTCACTAGCACCAGCCCTTCCACTAATATAACAATGAACTTCTATCTCACTAAAGATATGCTTTAAACTAATACATTTTTATTTCCGCTGGACTCCATCAAAGTACACTTTTGTTCCCAGCATAACTACCACGTTCACTGAAGGGCTATTGGCTGGGATTGGAATAGCAGGTAATGGAAGCCATCAACCCACTTTAAAACCTGTAAGACTGGAAACATTTGCTTTGACACCTTTATGGGGACCAACACCAGTGGAAAAGGCAACTCCATGTGAACAATCCCTGCTGAGTAGTTCTGCATGACTGGATTTAGTGAAGGTTAAATAAGCAAATTCCTCTGTTCCTCATAGACATGCTTCACTGCAGTGATGTCACAGCTTTCACTGTCTCACTACATTACCAGAAAATACAGAACCAGTCCCCTAGATATGTGTACAAGCAGAAATTGTCCATGAGTGGTTCCCATGTGTATTCTTTTTGTCCAAAATAGTATGGAAAGGAAGAAATATGAGTGTGTCTGTATCAGTAAATATATAGCTAGACTGGTATTCTATAAACAAACAAAAATATAACCATTATATAGATACTGTATGCATGGGGAAGTGACCATATGTTAAAATGTAATTTGAAACAAATGTATACATTTGTTTTATAGTCAGTTTGAAGTCAGCTTGCAGCAGACATTAAACAGGGCAGGTAAACTTCCTCTTTAATAACTGGAAACATTTTATTGATGGACTCTAAAGAACTCCAAAGCTGTTCTTAAAACCTCTGAAAGCAAAAACTTTACCCTTTCCTTTCCTGTCATGTTTACCATGTTTCATATGAATTACATATTCTACCATGTTTTGAATATGGTAGTTGGCTTTTGATTACCATGTTCAAAAACTACAAAATGTCCATTGTCAGAGCTACTCTATCAAACACATCCACAGCAAGATTAAAACCTTGAGTATGGTTCAATGTTTTGGTGAATAGCATATGAAGTCAGTAGTGCTTGTGTAATGTAGTTTACTTGGTGGCTTTTCTCTATTCCCGCCCTTGGTAGGGAAACCATGTAGTGAGTAGGGAATAGAAAGCCCAGTACCAAGGGTGAGCAGACAGCTGGAGGAGGAGGATGCGGTATGATAGTGGGTGTTGCACAATATTCTAAGCAGGGGACTGCTGTAGAAGGCTGGCTTTTAAGGGGAATGTGGAAGTAACTATTCCCCCACATTGAACTCAGGCTATACAGCCCTCCTATTCAATGTTTAGGTGAATAGCGCATGAAGTCAGTAGTGCTTGAGTAATGTAGCTTACTTTGTGGCTTTTTTCTATTTCCACTCTTGGTAGGGAAACTGGGTAGTGAGTAGGGAATAGAAAGCCCAAAAGAAGTACCAATAAATGTCAAAAAGAGTCTGATTACCTCCTCCAACTCATGGAAAGTATGACCAGTAGCAAGCAGGAGAGGAAAATCCCAGATGGAGGAAACCTCTGAGGACCCATGGCTGCTGACCCACCCATGCCCTGGGCAAACTAAGAGAAGATGAACCTAGGTTCTAGCAACCATATCTAATATCCAAGAAAGGTGAACTGCTTGGAGAGATGATGATCCATCTTCAAAGTCCATTGAAGAATACATTCTGGAAGGACAGTTCTTAGCTTGAAGAGGTAGGTCTATCCTGAAGGAGCATCCAGATCATGAAAGTGGAGTAGGTCCAGTTGAAAAGAAGCGAATGAAGTCCGGGTTTCCAAGGCGATGATGGGTGATATCCAATGGGATTACAGAGAAAACATGAGCATGAAGAGCATGATTTGATAACATTTGCTGCCAGGGTTTGAACGGTGGGAAGTATGATGAGTTTTGAAGTCATATGGTAAACAATCTGACTTCGTAAAAGGTTTGACATTCACGTTTATTTATTTTTATTTATTTAACCTTTTTTTTACCAGATAAGCACATGAGCCAATGGTCCTTTTTTATTGTGTGACATGAGACCATTATGTAAAAATAGTCAAGTTGTTACAAAACATAGTATACAGTAATACAAACACTGAACACCCAATACATATCTTCATTTACAAATTAAGAAAAAACATACACATTCTAGCTGACTAAAAAGGTGCTTCTTTCATTCTTTTTTAAAAGTATCATGACTTATGCTAAATTGCAAAGTTACTGAAAGGTCATTCCAAGATTTTGCAGCTTTAATTGAAAAAGTTTGATCACCCATTTTTGTATTTGTTTTCCGGACTATGAAACTGGGTATTTTGTTAGACCACAAGTCTCTTGTAGATTCTCTAAATTGAAAGAGAGAATATAAAGGGGAGTTGCCTTTTTCTCAAACAGTATTATTCGTAAGACAATTCAAACTAGAGTATATACACTATTCTGGGCTGGTGGGAGCCATCCAGAAACCTGGTACAATGTACAGTGGTGAGTGTGATAAGGTAACTTATAAGCAAATCTACAGATGCTATGAAATGTTAATGTAAGAATAGCCAAATCTTATTTAAGTCTGCAAATAAAAATGAATTATAGTTTAAGCTAGATAACAAAATACTCTTGGTTATAGCAATCCTGGCTTGAAATGTTAGTGACTGTTGTAGTTTAAAAAGGACTCCCAATTGTTGATGCACCTATCTAGCAACATTTCCAATGTGATAGGAGAAATTTAATTGTGGGTCTAAATGAATGCCCAAATGTTTAAATTGGGCTACTTGCTCTAGAGTAGTAAGGGAAATGCTAAGAATAGTTAATCTTTCAGCTTTATCAAGCCTTGGCTTTGATCCAAAGAGCATATGTTTGGTCTTTGTACAATTTAAAGACAATTGAAGTGTAATTAACCAATGCTCCAATTCATGAAAATCCTTATTCAGTAATTGGTTAATGGTATCTACTGAATTTGAACTGCAAAACAATACAATGTCATCAGCATAAAATATTTTAGTAGTTTTTTTTCAAGGTGGAGGGAATAACATCAATAAACAAAGTAAAGAAGAGTGGCCCAAGAATTGAGCCTTGGAGAACCCCCGTTCTAACTCCCTACTTTTAGATAAAGTACCACCATTGGAGATTTTTAAAGGTCTACCTCTTAAGTAACTATCAAACCACTTGAAAGGAAGGTTGGCAAGCCCTATTTCATCTAGACTCCTTAGTGACAGGCAATGGGCCACCAAATCAAAGGCCGTGGGCAGGTCCATAAACACAGCACCAGTGAGCATCCCCATATCCATAGCTCCACTGATGTGGTCCGTGAACATGGCCAAGGCTGTGGCTATGCCATGGCACTTTCTAAAGCCATGCTGCTTGGGAGCCCTAGGTCCATTTGATGGCAAGCATGTTGTAAGTTGATCACTGACCAACTTTTCTAATATTTTGCCTAGTGGGGGAAGCAAAGATATAGGCTGATAATTATTCATATCTTTTGAGTCTCCACCTTTAAAAATTGGTGTCACAATTGTTTGTTTCCACTGTTGTGGGAAACAACCAGTGATCAAAGACAAATTAAATATCTTAGGGGGATGTTAATATAAGCAGCCATTAAATTTAGGAACTTAGGCTGAAGTTCACTAGGTCCAGAACTTTCTATATGTATTTGTTTTAATAATGTAAGCACCTGAGAAGGTTTTATTGCTTTAAAATAAAAATGTTGTTAGAGTCTGAAGGTGGAGCTAGGCAGTGAGCGATAAGTTACAATTTTAGGCATCCATGAAGAAGATGAAGGAGTAGAAGGGAAATCTTTTAGGTACCTGATAGGAGGGGTGATGCGGAAATTCTTTGACCAATGACGGAAGTTTAGTATATGCAGTAGAGATGGTAACCGAATGTATATGAAAATAAATGGAAGTTCAGTACGATGAATTCAAGAGTTGATTTGGGTATTGATACCATAATGAGACTTGCATAGGCTCCTGCTAGTCTGCTGGTGGGAATAGGAGATATGGGTATTGCTGTGGCATAATTGCCAGTGGCATGAACTGAGGTGGCCATGACTGTTTCCATTACAGGTTGATTCACTGTCTGAATGCTGTAGAAAGCCTGGAAATGGGTCTTTGAAGGAATCTATAGACTGATGTAATGATGGGAGTTGAGAGCAGTGTAGCATGCGAAGGGTGCCTAGCAGTTTAGTCAGACATAGGCCTGTTGAGAGGCAAGACTGGGACAGTGAGACAACCAGGTCAGTTGTGGACGTGCAGGTTGAGGAATCGATGGAAGCCTGCTTTCAGTGTAAGTCTTTGCTGGAGGGAGTATGGGAGGTAAAACATGAGGGATGAGCTAGATGAGCCACTGGATGGGCAGCTGACCTGATTAATGGTAATATGATGAAGGATTATAGATGATTGTATGAAGTATGGTGACATCCAGGGGCTGAAGAACAGTGTCTTGGATAGAGTAATTCTAGAAGGCAGCTAGGCACCAGCTATTCAATGAAGGGAGTTCTAGGAAGGTTGCTGGGATGATCCTAGGATATCCAATTACTTCTGAGGAAGTAGAAGTTGAGTATGATGAACAGAATCAGTGCTCATAGGAGAAAGTCACGAAAGGTAAAACGGATGCTGCCAGTACTGCTATGAGGTATCTTGCAGTTCCCATTATCAATAAAGGTGATGATGATTACTGAGGAATATTGGCCAGTGATAGGTGTAGAATGCCCCAAAAGAGCCACAGTGAACAGGAAGAAGCCCTGAGCCACAAGGGTGGTGAAGAAAAGACAGCTGTCCAATGATGGAGGCATCAGTCCGGAGTGGATGTCCATGGACCAGAGGAAGGAGGCTGAGAAGAAGACAGCATGGTCATCAGGAAGGGGAGACCAGCAGCAAAGAAATCCAGGAAGCAGTTGAACTGAATAGAGGTAGAGATGGAACACAGATACATAGATACATAGACAGTGTGGGCAGATAAGGGCCTATGGCCCACCCAGTCTGCCCATTTGAGCTTGTAAGTTCAGTTTATGTTTTCCTATAAGTCTGTTGCCCCATACCCCTGACCTCTAGAATTCCTTTATGTCTATCCCATGCATTCTTAAATCCCATGATTGTTTCAGCCCCCACCACTTCCTCTGGCAGGGTGTTCCACTTGTCCACCACCCGTTCTGTGAAGAAATTATTCCTCATGTTTCCTCTGATTCGTCCTCCCTCCAACTTCATCCAATGCCCTCTAGTCCTGGAACATCTTTTTCACTTAAAAATAGTGTATTCCTGCACCCTGTTCCTCCCTGTAAGATACTTGTATGTCTCTATCATATCCTCTCTCCCTCCTCTCCTCCAGGGAGTACATGTTCAGTTCCTTCAACCTGTCTTCATAGGACTTGTGATGCAATCCATGCACCATCCTTGTTGCCCTCCTCTGAACCTTCTCTACCCTGTCTATATCTTTACGTAGGTATGGTCTCCAGAACTGTACACTGTACTCCAGGTGGGGCCTCACTAGTGTCTTGTATAGTGGAATTATGACCTCCCTTTTCCTGCTGGTGATGCCCCTGCCTATACATCCCAGTATCCTATTTGCTTTACCTGCTGCCTTGTCACACTGTTTCCCTACCTTGAGGTCATCAGAGATGATAACCCCAAGATCCCTTTCCTGCTTGGTGCATGCTATATCCTCACCCCCAACTGATATATTGTGCCAGGGTTTTGTGCCCTATATGCATTATCTTGCACTTCTTTGCATTGAATTTCAACTGCCAAACCCCTGACCATTCTTCAAGTTTCTGCAGGTCCTTTCTTATTCTGTCTACACCCTCTGGTGTGTCTACTCTGTTACAGAACTTTTTGTCATCAGAAAACAGTGAAATTCTGCCTTCCAGGTCCTGCGCAATGTCACTGATGAAGATGTTGAATAGGATAGGTCCCAGCACTGATCTCTGTGGTACCCCACTGGTGACTCTTCCCTCTGTGGAGTGACAGCCATTTACCACCACCCTCTGTGTTCTGCCACCCAGCCAGTTACCTACCCACCACACTACTGTCCTGCCCACACCCTTATTCCCCAGTTTGTGTAAAAGTCTTCTATGTGGCACAGTGTCAAAGGCCTTGCTGAAGTCCAGATAGGCCATGTCCACTGCCCTCCCTGATCCACCTCCTTAGTCACCCAGTCAAAAAATTCAACGAGGTTGGTCTGACATGACCTTCCCCCAGTGAAACCATGCTGCCTTGGGTACTGTAGTCCATTGACAACCAGATATTCCACCAATCTGTCCTTCAGTAGTGCTTCCATGATCTTCCCCACTACCGAGGTGAGGCTGACTGGTCTGTAGTTCCCTGCTTCCTCTTTGTTCCCACTTTTGTATAAGGGGACTACATCTTCTGTCCTCCAGTCTTTGGGTACCTCCCTGTTTCCAGTGATCAGCTAAACAGGATAGCCAGAGGTTCAGCCACCACCTCTCTTAGTTTTTAAGGAGCCTGGGGTGCACCCATCTGGCCCCATTGCTTTATCAACTCTTATTACTTCCAGTTCCTTCAGGACCCTTTCTCATGTAAAGGGACTTGTGTCCATTTCTGCACCATTCTCACCCCTTGTACTCCCTTCAGACCCATTACCCTCCTCTTCCTCAGTAAAGACTGAGCAGAAATACCTGTTCAATATGTCAGCTTTACTGTTGTCATCCTCCACTCGGCCCCCCATCCTGCCCCTTCAGTCTCACAGTGGAACAGGCTGGCAGAGTCCAAATCCAGAGCTTGAGGAGGCCAAAATGGGAAAGAGTACAATAGGTCCATGGAAGTGCAGGATGCAGCCTCAAAATGAAGGATATGGAAGGCAAATGGAGTACAAGGGTCCCATTCCCAAAGGGATGCAGCGACCCAATATGAGTTATAGAATGCATAAGGATGAAACAGTTATTTGCAGACACAAGCTCCCATCCCAGGTAGTTGAGGTGAGATGATTTGTAATTGATGCCACCAGGCAATTTAGTATGGTGAAGGCAAATGGGGGAAAGTGGTCCCATTCCTGAAAGGAAGCTGCAACCGGATATTCTGGTAGAGAATGCATAAGTCGAAACAGTAGATTGCAGATACAGGCTTCCAAGACAGAGCGAGATGACCTTCAGTCGATACTGCCAGGCAGAGGTAGGATGTGGAATGCAAATGGGGTAGAGTGGTCCCATTCCTGAAGGGAAGCAGCAGCTGGGTATCAGGTAGAAAATGCATAAGGCTGAAACAGTCAAATGTAGACTGTGGCTCCCAGCCTTGGTAGTCAAAGCTAGATGATCTTGACTCAAGGCTGCTAGGCATAGGTAGGATGTTGAAGACAAATGGGGTAAAGAAGACCCGTTCCCAAAGGGAAGTGGCAACAAGTATCAGGTAGAGAATGCATAAGTATGACACAGTAGATTGCAGACATGGCTCCCATCCCTGGTAGTTGGGGAGAGCTAACCTTCACCCTATGCCACCAGGCAGAGTTAGGGATGGAGGATGTCAGGTTTTTAAGTAGTAGGTAGTAGTGAGTGTAACAGAATCCCATCCCTGGTAGACAGGGCAAGCCTACCTTCACTTGGTACCTCAGAAGTTATGAGTTAGGGACGGAGTCTGGACAGACTGCTGGCATTGGCTGAGCAAGGAAAAGGCAGCTGGTTGCATAGTCCTAGGTAGGTAAACTGTGATGCAGTATAAATGGGAAGGAAGGAAGTCAGAGTAGGAGAACGTGAGGAGGAGTCATCAGGAATGCCAGTAAGAGGGAGTTTAAAGTAATACAGGAAGGAGCATACTGGTAGCGACTGAACGAAGGATGGAAGCCATGAGAGAGCCAAGGATGTGAGCATAGGGAGTGCCACAAAGGGCATGGAAAAGGGAGCAGGTATGAATGTTGCAGATAACTTGCTTGCTGAAAGATGAGGAGCACCAGGGGTAGGATAAGGAAATATAAATCTTGAAACTGAGCAGGGTACAGGTGTCAGTAGCAATATGATAAGGGGTGCAATCATCAGATGAGGGGAGAGGTAGCACAGGTCTGGATGATAGAAGGGGCAGAATTGGAGATGGAATGCCAGTGTTAAGGGAAAGGCCCAAAAGGAAAACCAGGGAAGCACAGGACAAGGGCAGGGACATGGATATGGGGGTGACAAAAAGGGGGACCCAGGAAGAGATTGCAGGGGGTAGACAGGTAGCCGGGGAGAAAGGAAGTGGGAGGAGACAGGGGAGGAATGTTAGGGAGTACAAAGTCAATCCAAAATAACAATCAATAATAAATGGGGAAAAAGCAAGCAACGAAGAATCCAGTCAGTAGCAGTAATATTAGAAACAATCAGAGTCACTCACAGTTCATGGTGCTTGTAGTAAATACAACAATTTGAACAAGAAAAAAAACTACAGCACTTACTCATGCTGGAAAGATCCAAAGACAATAATAGGATTCAGTCCTTTATTAAAGTTCAGCACAAACAGTGCCCCTACCAAACCAACACAGAAAATGCTCTACTATTCACATAGACACATTACACTTTTTCCGGAGATAAATTACTAACTGCCATCACCATATAAGTAGTAAAGCACTAATTTAAAACACATGTAATTAATTATACACATGACATAGCTTAAAAATTCTAGGACTATACATATTAGCATTACCGCATTACTAACTTTATATTTATATTTGTATGTAAGTTATCAGACTTAAAGCTATGACATTTAAATTACATAAATCATTTTTTTTAATGCTATGTACTAAACCTATAAGGCTATATCTTATAAATGTAGGATTAGCTCAATATTATCATTTAGCCCTGGGTGACGTGTAGCCTGTAATTCAAAAATCCAAAGATTCTCTCTACAGGCTAGCTTATTTTCAATATTGCCACCATGAGGGCCAATTGTTACTTTCTCTATGCTTGTGAAACACCACTCATGCTGATCCTTATCATGTGCAAAATAAGTATGGTATGCTGTAGTGTATTCCAAATTATTGTTGGTGATCACTCTTATATGTTCGCCAACTCGCTCTTTAAATTTCCGTTTTGTTCTGCCAATATAATATGCACCACATTTACAATTGGCCAAATAAACAACATGAGTGGTATCACAGTTAATAAATGAATAGATGTGTAACTCTTTTCCATTTTTGGGATTTAAAAATGTTTTTACCGCTTTTATGTAACTACAATGTTTACATCTTTTACATTTAAAACAGTCAGAAGGAAGTGAAGGTAACCAATATTTAACATTTACATTACTTTGTCTGCCTACAAGGCTAGCACCCAAATCATTTGTTGACTCACCCTGCGCACAGTCTGTTGAAGCATTATTTCAAACTTCAAAGACAAGTGGTTCTGGAGGGGTTCGAGCAAAAGATGTAATTCTTGGTTGGTAACTAGCAGTTAATTTATCAGCCAGGTTAGAGGCTCTCTTATGTACCATTCGAGGGGGAAATTTAACATAGTCAGTCAGTCTTTCTTCAGTTTGCAAGATAGACCAATGTTTTTGAATAACTTTTTCAATCGCTACCAAATCTGTACTATAGGTAGTCACAAAATTCAACCTAGAGTGTTCCTGATTTTTTCTTTCTTTTTTTACATCTAAGTTTTTTCATTAAGCAAAATATCCCTTGAAAGCTGTCTTACTTCATTTTTAATTTCAGACAGCATTTCTTGTTTATAACCTCTCACTTTAAATCTATTTTCCAAATCGCCTGTCCATTTATCACATTGTGCTGTATCAGTTCAATTTCTCCTGACACGGGTAAATTGACACTTTGGAATAGCTTTTATCGTATCTCTTGGATGACAGGAACTAGCTGGCAAAATTACATTTTTGTCAGTATTTTTTCTATAAAGTGTAGTTACTAATCCATTATTCAAATGCTTTGAAATGGTGATATCCAAAAACGCAATTTCCTGCATATCAACCTTTACTGCAAACTTTAAATTTGAATTTGTGCCTTCCATGTATTTTACAAAGGCCTCCAATTCCAATTCAGTGTCCAGCCATATCCAAACACAATCAGCTATAAACCTTTTGTAAATTCCTATGGATCTGTAAAATGGATTTTCATCAGCGTTATATATATGGGCCTCCTCCCACATACCCTTATATACATTAGCATAATTGAGGGCAAACATAGCCCCCATTGCTGTACCTTTTAATTGCAAAAAGAAATCCCCTTGAAACATAAAAGTGTTATATTCCAAAATAAATTTAGCCAGTTGTAACAAAAACTCTATCAGTGGTTGCTATGCTGCCCTCTTATTCAAAAAACATTCTAATGCCTGTAATTCACCTAAATGGGGAATGTTAGTGTACAAGGCCTTCACGTCAAGTGTGATCAAAAAGTCAGAAAATTCGATGTGGATGTCTTCAACAACATTCGAAATGTGTTTAGTCTCTAATATGGGACCTTAAAACAGGAATAAAATCTTTAATACAACAATCCACAAATTGACTAAGGGGCTCAGTAAGTGAGCCTATACCTGCCACAATCAGGAGGTTTTTTTGAATCTTTATGTATTTTTGGAAGCATGTAAATCAAGGGGCATGTAGAATGCTGTATTGTTAGAAAATCATAAGTGTCTTTGTCTATAATATTTTCCAAAAAGCTGAACATAGAAATCCATCTATTCTATTTTTAAACATAAAAGTTGGATCACTATTCAATGGTCTATAAACATCTTTGTCAGATAATTCTTGTTTAACTTCTGCTACATAATCTTCTGTATTTAGCACCACAACACCATCCCCCTTGTTCACCTGCTTAATAATAATGTCTCTATTGTTCTATAACTTGTGAATATCATCTGCCTCTACATTAGCCATGTTTACAAAACCCAATCTTTTTCTTTAATTAACAAGCCCATGAGACTCAGCTTCACAAGCTCTATAGAAGACTTGAACAGTTGGGTTTTGTGGTGGCATAAATCTAGACTTTGCTCTAAATTGTTTTGCAACATTCAGTGAAGCTGTTGCAGCACTATCATTAACACTAATTTCACTTGTTTTATTTAATTCCGTATTACCAAAAAAAAAAAAATTTAAATTTAAATTTTGCACAGACTTGTTCAGATCTATAAACAGGCCAAAATCATTACACGTAGTTGTAGGCACACATTTTAGTCCCTTATTCAACACACAAAGTTCTATCTTTGTAAGTTCATAGTTGGACAAATTGACAACATTATTTTCCCCATTATTTCCTGATAAAGCTAATAAAATTATCTCCTGCCTCGTCTCCTTGGGTGATATTGTCCCCTTCTGTTCCTCTAATTTCCTGAGTTCCAACTTCTCCCCAAGGTCGCATAAGTGCGCTGGGTCTCTTGTTCATCTCCCCCTCCTTCCCCTTCTTGTACATTTTCTAGTCCCCGAAAAAACACTCTTGGACTGTGCCACATGGGTAGATGTTCTTGTGCTATTTCTTTTACTTGTTGTTCCAAATTCTCCTCCAGACTGTCTTCTAAAAAAACGGAAGAAGCTGCATCGGATACACTGTCTTTTGAAGTTTGTTCTAAGTTTCCCTCATTTCTGTTTTTGTGTTCTTTAAAATAGATTTTGGTTGGTTTTTCCAATTGAAAACACAATTATTAGCGTAATCTCTTTTATCTTGCTTGAATTTCTTTTCTTTTCGCACTCTCAATTTTTTATCTAATTTCTCAATTACTTTATACAGATCTTGCTTCACTTTTCCATACTTTGTTGATTTTGAGATGCTATGAAACCTTTGTTCTTTGTTTTTTATTAGTTCAATTAACTTGTTCTGTTCCTCAGTTAGTTCTTTAACTATCAATTCAATCAGTCTAAGTGAACTAGAATGTATTTCTTCCAACCACGGATTGAAAAAATGTTTCTGATTTTTAGCAAAAGATGGAAACTTCAAAATTCTCAGTCCTCTAGGAATTCTTTTAACCTCTAAATATCATTCCATTGTAATTTGAGTCCAGATTAACCTCTGAATTTGCAAAGCCAGTTTATGATACTCATAGTATGCCATTTTAATGTCCAAAGTTTGCACATATTCATTTCAGTTGTTAATACCAGAGTCATTACCCTCCACTTGAGATATGTTTAATATAGGCTTATTCAGTAAAGTATCCAAAAAATTTGTACCTGTGTTGGTAGGCAGAACAGAATTTCTCACCTCACCCGGTTCAATCCCCAGGTTGGTAGGAGGCACTGAGTCCATGCTGTAAAGGATCCTCATTAGGATATCCAAATAGCATTTTACTGGAGACATTTACTCACAACAACAATCTTAGAAACAATCAGAGTCACTTGCAGTTCATGGTGCTTGTAGTAAATACAGCAATTTGAACAAGAAAAAAACATCTATTCGTTTATTAACTGTGACACCACTCATGTTATTTATTTGGCCAATTGTAAATGTGATGCATATAATGTTGGCAGAACGAAAACAGAAATTTAAAGAGCGAGTTGGTGAACATATAAAAGTGATCGCCAACAATAATTTGAATAAGCTACAGCGTACCATATTTATTTTGCACATGATAAGAACCAGCATGAGTGGTGTTTCACAGGCATAGAGAAAGTCACAATTGACCGTCATGGTGGCAATATTGAAATAAGCTAGCCTGTAGAGAGAATTTTTGGATTTTTAAATTACAGGCTACACGTCACCCCGGGTTAAATGATAAGACTGAGTTAATCCCACATTTATAAGATATAGGCTTATAGGTTTAGTACATAGAATTAAAAAAAAAAATATTTATATAATTTTAATATCATAGCTTTAAGTCTGATAACTTAAATACAAATATAAATATGAAGTTAGTAATGTGGTAATGCTAATATGTATGGTCCTAGAATTTTTAAGCTATGTCATGTGATCAATTAATTACATGTGTTTTAAATTAGTGCTTTACTATTTTTATGTTGATGGCAGTTAGTAATTTATCTCTTGAAAAAGCATAGTGTGTCTACGTGAAACATTGAGAATTTTCTGTGTTGGTTTGGCGGGGGCACTGTTTGTGCTGAACTTTAATAAAGGACTGAATCCTATTATTGTCTTTGGGTCTTTCCAGCATGAGTGAGTGCTGTAGTTTTTTTCTTGTTCAAATAGTAGCAGTAATAGCAGCAGCAGGCCAAATGCTGGAGTAAGCACAGACAGGGAGAATGGAACTATACACAACAACACACAAAATGGAGATACGCAGGAAATATCTGACATAGAACCATATATTAAGTTGGTCAGAATTAAGGATGTCTGGCCATATCCAAGGTTTTATAAAGTGGGGCACAACTGTTCCAGAGGGCAGCGGTGTTCAGGAGTGAAGTGGAATGGTTGAGTTGCTGTCTTCCATGGGGAAGTGGCAGTTGTACTGGAGCGGGCATGGGGCTGTACTTGTGAGCCCCAGTAGAATAGCAGTAGTGCAGGAGCCCTCCAAAAAAGAAGACAGAACAGTGGGGATCCCAGCGCAAAGCATGGCAGGACGAGGAGTGGCACAGCACAGTGAGGCAGGTGCACCAGGTTGGCGAGAGCGGATTACTATGGCAGGGTAATGAGTTCAGCAGGGATCATCATCTGTAGAGGTGATGAGAAAAGCTTTGCTGTCCACAGCAGAAGTGCTGGAGGAGAAGGCAGCAGTACAGGGACAACAGCAGCAGCATGGGGCGGGGGGAGAGACAAAGCTGTAGGTGCAAGAGACGGGGAAGCAAAATGATGACATGCCAGAGGTAGGTGACACACAGTGGGTTCACGGTGGGTGCAGCAGTGATGATGCCACACCAGGAAGAGGAGAAAAGGATGGAGTGGTGTCTCTAAAAGAAGGGACAACCCAACGAAGCTTGCAATGAGGGAGAGGAGCTGCAAAAGAGGTATGTGGTGGGGAGGAGGGAAAACAGAGGTAAAGAGGAAAAAAGAATAATAGATACAAGGAGGGAGAGAAGGGGAAAAGGGGGGCACACAAAGTGCAAAACACACAGAAAGCAGCACATGGTAGGAAAGTGCAAGCATCTTGCTGGATGATGCACAGCTGTAACCTCAGGGAAAGCAGCTCAGAAAGAAAGAAGCAAGGATCAGAGTGGGGAGGAGGCTCAGTACATGAGCCACACAGGAGCCCAGGTGCTGATGTTGCACAACACACTAAGCAGCGGACTGCAGTAGGAGGCTGGCCTTTGAGGGGAATGTAGGAGGAGCTATTCCCCCACATTGAACCTTGGGCTATAGCCCTCCCATTAAACATGCTTGAGACATGACAAGAAAAAAAACACCATTAAACATGATAAAAACATGGCAATTCAAAACAGAGTTTATTTGCTATAGAATACAGTCACAGAAAGAAGACAGCCACTACAAAATAGTGCAAAGTTATTTATTGACATTATAATGTATCTGTTCATAGAAACAGTGCCACATCTCTGTAAACATTTTATTGCAATGTTTATAAATCTGCCAAAGAATGGATAACACACATTATAAAATTTACTAGTATTTTTTATTACTGTTACCTATTCTAAAACCCAGAGTCTGGACTAAGTTGTTATTCCATATTCCTTCTGTTAACTGGGTCATAAATTAAATCTGTAGAGTTATTAAAACAATTCAGAGAAAGTTAAAAATTTATTTTTTTTTTCCTGTGGATGATTTTCATTGCAACCCACCTTACTAGGTGCATGCAAAGTAAAAAACTACTTTAATGTGATGACCTACTACTTTGGGTAGCCCTTCATGTAGTACTCCAGTAGGTGAAGTGTTACCTTTGCCAGTCGAAGATTATATGAAGTCGCATTTCACCAACAAGGTGTCACTTCACAGAGTGCTTTCATTTGTTTTTTTAAGTTCGTCATGCATGCAAGAGCAGACTTACTTGTTGATATGAGAGTTGCTATAGAGAGGTGTGAGGGGTGCCAGCCCAATGGCCAGCAGTGCTGCAATGGCCAGTCTGTGGCCAGCAAATCAGCAGGCAGTGTTCTGATGACACTGTTTTGCTAAGGGGGCTGGTCTTGGCAAACATTTCAAAGGAAACAGCTGACGCTGCATGTGGCTCTGTCCTTTGAAATGCAAGCCCTTCAGAGGCAGCTCAGTGTGTCTTTCCTGGTTAAACAATTTCCCCATTCCCTGCAACCCCTTAGTGTGTCTTTTCTAGTTAAACAATGTCCCCTGTCCCTGGAGCCCCTTAATGTGTCTTCTTGGTTAAACAATTTCCCCGGTCCCTGCAGCCGCTTCGTGTGTCTTTCCTGGTTAAACAATTTCCATGGTCCCTGCAGCCCCTTATTGTGTCTTTCCTGGTTAAAACATTTCCCCATTCCCTACAGCCACTTAGTGTGTCTTTCCTGGTTAAACAATGACCCCTTTCCTTTTCTGACACTGTGCTGCCCAATCCCGGTGTCGGTTGCACTCCCCCTCCACCCATCTATATCCCTAGCCCACATCAGGGTGCCCAATTCCCGTGTCAGCATCCCCCCTCCCCCCCACTATTGTGGCACACTGGGAGCCCACCACAGTGTGCCTAAACATATAGAAATTCTATGCTTTCCCTGTAAATGAAGAAAACCCTCCCACGCTGTCTTTTTCCCTTTTTTTCACCTGTAAAAAGGAATCCATCACTCATTACCTCCCCATCCCCCTCCCTCATCCTGACACTCCCTCTGTGCATCCAGTACCCCTTAACCCCCTTACCCTATACTTACCCTCCGAGGTCGGCAGACGCGATCTTCAGCAGAGCAGGACATGTCTGCACTCTTCAAAGCTAACCAGCAAACAGAAAGAATGAAAGGTAAACTGTATAATGGGAATCATGGGGGTTTCAATGTATGTTGATCAGCCATTTTTAGGAATTTTGGCCCCAAATTTTCAACATGGGGTTCTTGGGACCCCACCTTGTAAACATGTTAGTGTCATTTCGTTCCTCAGTCCCAAAAGGTGATTTTGCGGTTGCTGCATGGAATCACCTTTTGGGACTGAGTAATGAAATGACAGTGCCACTGTTCATGAGGTGGGGTCCCAGAAATTCCATGTTGCAAATTTGGTGACAAAGTTCCAAAAAATTACTGCATTACGAGCATGCATTATGCAGTTTCTATGCACACTCGTAACTTCACCAATTTTTTATATTTTCACTCCAGATTTTCAACATTGCCATTTTTTCACACCTCCTTATGAACAGTACAGCCGTCATTTTTCACATCCTGCCTGAAATTTGTTTTTTTTGTTTAGTAAACTTTATTGACATTTACATTTATTACATGGCAGAGAGCAACAGAAAGAGGTACAATGAAAGATTCCAGTCTCCACCATCCTCCCCTTCTGTCTTCTCCCCCTCCCACCCATCCTCCTACCCAAAACCCTCAACCCCACCCACCTCCCTCCTAGGTACACACCTTCACAAGATTAATGAAGACAGTCATTTGGACAATTGAATAGTTAAAGTGTTAACAGAGTATGTAGGGGGTCCCCCACAGTAGTATAATAATGAAGTCTATCAGACATCTGGACAATGAGCTTTTCAGTCTGGAGGGCAAAGAGAATTTCCTTCAACCATTCAGCTGTAGTAGGTACAACCTGGTCAAGCCAATGGCGCATAATTATTTTCTTGCACATAAAGCAATAAGAGACATATATTTATGTTGATTCCCCTTTAAAGATGTACCGTAATTACCCAGGATACAAATGTCAGGGGTAAAAGCATCAGCAAGGCCCAACAAGGGATCTAAGTTAGCTTTAATGGCAGACCAGAAAGGCAGAACTTTATCACATTCCCATAATATATGTAATAAGGTACCAGGTTGTGACCCACACCTACAGCATAAGTTAGAGGGAAGCAAGCTCATTCTGTGTAACTTATCTGGGGTATAATATAGGTCATGAATTATAAAAAAATTGTAACAAATGATATTTATCCCATCTCACATCCTGGTACAAGTGTTGCCATATCTTGGGCCAGGGTCTTTTTATGGTAGAGGGAGTATGTAGTGTATAGTCCCACGAGTATATCGTGCAACCATTAATTGACTCCAGGAAGTTTCTTAGAAGACAATAGAAATAAGAAATTAAGTGGGATGTGGGAGGAGAGGAAATTACTTGTAGTAGAGGTCCAGCTAGATATTGGTTCCAAGGCCCCATCCCAAAATGAGCAAGAAGCATATGGGACAGTTGAAAGTATTTAAAACAGTAGCCAGATGGCACCTTGTATTAAGCTTGTAATTCCTGGAATGTTAAGAGTTTGTGATCCTTCAATAAATCCACTACTTTGAGCTGAGGGTAAAAAGGCCAGAAACTTTCATTAAGAACTTTACCATCTATCCTAAAATTGGGATTCCTAAGAATTGACTGTGATGTTTCATTCATCAAGGATATATGGGACGCTGCACTTAACATAGCATATACCCTGAAAGTAGTCTTGATAGGCGTACGGAGTAAATCCTTGGGTATGTTCTTATGTGAAGCATATGGAAGTGTGCCAATATTAATTCCGTAGAGAGCACATAGGGATCTTTCAAGTTGGAGCCACTATGGGATATTAATCAGGGATGAATATGGGGGATCTCTTTAAACCATTGTAAAAGCACTGAACAAGACATTGAATAGTAATAAAGAAGGAGGTCTGGTAATTGTAGGCATCCATTAGCTTTACTACACTGTTATTTGGCAATTGCTCTCCTAGGTTTTTTATTACACCATATGAATTTAGAAATTATACGATTCACTTGAAGAAACCAGGATTTGGGAAGGAGTAAATTAGTCATTTGCAGGGGGGTATAACAATCGGGGAGGACATTCATTTTTATTAAATTAATACACCCCCACAAAGAACGGGGGAGTGCAGTCCAACGATTAAGATCAGTACTAATTTGGGTGAGAGTTTTATCAAGATTTTGATGTTTCACACTGTATGTGAGCTATGAATAGAGAGACAAATCCCCAGATATTTCATATGATCTTTAACCCATGTTAAACCAAATGGGGATATCTCCGAGGAGTATGTTTTAACATTTAGGGGCATTACCTCCATTTTAGTTAAGTTAAGTCTGTAATTGAAGAATTTACCAAATTGCTGTATAATGGATAACATGGTCCTAAGTGAAGCTGAAGGATGTAAAATGTGAAGGAGTATATCATCAGCATAAACTGAAAGCTTATACTGATGGGGACCAATAGTGATACCCGAGACTAAAGGCGAGACATTTACATGATGAATAAGTGGCTCCAAGTACAAATTAAATAAAAGAGGAGAAAGAGGACAGCCCTGCCTGGTGTTCTGCTGCAAGACAATAGTGTTAGAAAGCATGCCGTTACACAGTATGAGGGCCGTCGGATGAGTATATAAGACTTTTATCCAATGGATATATTGCTGGGGAATATGATATTTAGGAAGAAGATAGAACAAATAATCCCAGGAGACCCGATCAAAAGTTTTCTCTGCATCCAGGGAGACCAAAACAGCAGGTGTCTGGGAATTCCTAGATTCAGAGATAAGATGGCAAAGCTTCCGCATGTGGTCGGAAGAATGTCGGCCAGCAACAAAACCCACCTGTTCTGGACCTATTAACCTATGCCATACTTTAGCTAATCTATTGGCCAAAATCTTTGCTAGTATTTTAAAGTCCACATTTATTAAAGATATAGGGTGATAACTGGAAACAAAGAGAGGGTATTTTCCTAGCTTAGGGAGAACTATAATAGTGGATTCTAACAGGGACTGATCCAGAGTACCAAATTCATGGATATAGTTATAAGTATCTAACAAAATAGGGGCCAGTTGGTGCTTAAAAGCCTTATAAAATTCTGCCGTATATCCATCAGGACTAGGTGCCTTATTTGGTGGCAGAGCTTCAATGACACCACATATTTCGGGAACTGAAAGAGGGGCCTCCAAAAGAGCAATTTGAAGCTCATCCAAATCTGGGAGCTGTATGTCATGCAAAAAGTGATCCACCTCAGCGGGATCAAAGGGGGTATGAGGCCTGGAGTACAAGTTAGAGTAATTCTCTTGAAAAGAAAGGAGAATATCCTGTGGAGAAGTAACTAAGAGACAGGTAGCGTTATGTATGGAGGGTATTATCCTATCAGCAGTTTGTGCTCTCAATCAAAAAGCGAGAAGTTTGCCGGCCTTGTCACCCTGATCAAAGTAGCAAATTTTGGACCTCTGGAGAAGATCTTCTGCTTTATCCATTAATAAGGAATTGTAACGATTCCTGAGAATCTCCAGATTGGAGAAAGTGGCCTGGGAAGAAGAAGGGGAAAGCGACAGCTCTATATGCTGCATCTCCTGGAGAAGATGAGACATAAGGTGAGAGGTTAACTTTTTCTTAATAGTGGTCAAGCAAATTATTTTGCCCCTAAGAGAACATTTTACAGACCTTGGGCATGGAGGGGGAGTTTGATATAAGGAAAATGGTGAAACAATTCTGAAAATGACTTTTAACTTTATCACACTTCAGCAGTAGATTGTTAAATCTCCAAACTTTGTCCCATCTGACATTTGGACCTAAACCCCAATGAAGTAATGTGGGATGATGGTCAGAAATGACCTTAGAGAGATAAGAGCAGGATAACACAGAGGAAAGGTGGCCAATGTCCAGCAGCAAATAATCTATCCTAGAAAATGAATTATGGGTAATCAAATGGAAGGAATATTCCTTCCTAGAAGGAAAAAGAGCCCTCCATTGATCTATTACACCCAAAGTATCCATCAGTTCTCGGATGGCCAATTGTGCACTGGAAAGAGAGGAGGCACAGGAACTGGAGTGATCTAAAATGTTACATAAAACCAGATTCCAGTCTCCTCCAAGCAGGAGAGGGTAATTAGACCAGGGAATCAGCAGATCCATGCGAGCAGTAAAAAACAAAGGATCTTCTGTAGTTGGTCCATACACTGATCCAAGAACCAATTCAGACTGGCCAATTAAAACTTTTATTATGATAAACCTATGGTGAATATCCACTAGTGTATCCAACTGGCAGAAAGGCAATTTTATAGCTATAAGAATGGCCACTCCTCCTCTACGAGAATTAGGAGATGTTCCAAAAACTTGACCCACCCAGGTTCACCGAAATAGAAGAACCTGTGAGGGGGGTAAATGAGTCTCTTGTAGAAGAGCAATATCCACCTCCAACTTTCGCAGATGTAGGAGTATTTTTGTTCTCTTCACTGGAGATTGGGCACCCCTCACATTCCAGGAACAGATTTTATATGTTGCCATACCATACTACACAATTTAGAGTCCTGTCTAACAACATCCCACTGAAATAAACTAAACCATCCTGGACTGACATCTCCTCATAAAACAAGATAGTAATATATTCAATGTGTACCAGCATCCCACCCGACTTCAACAAATATATTCCATTCTGAGGCAAAACATTCCCAGATGGTCCATATATAAGAGATGTAAACAATGTTGGTTTCCAAACCCCTCACCCCTTTCTCCCTTATCCCCCCATACATCACTATCACAGCATAACAAAAGAAAGCCTCCATGGGGTGAAAAAATGCCTGGCCAAATATTACTTCTGGCTGAGTAATATATAATAAAAAGGAAATTGCAAGTCCGATATATGCACATGGAGCAGCTGTGAGAACTCCCCAACCCCTAATCCAGCACATAATTACCTGTCAGCTGCAAACACCCACCGCCCTCTCACTCCAAGAACACAGCCACATTCGATTAATACCAAAAGAGAAAAATATTGGAGAATTGGAAAAAAAACTAAATGAGATCTCCCACTATAAACAACGTGTGGTAAGATCCTTTAAATCTCAACAATGCTGCTATACGAAGATTTTCCTACAAAACCATGTCTTCAAACAGTAAAGAATAGCTTAACACTGAAACCCTTAATCCCCAGTCTTTGGGTAAACACGGATCGAATTCAGAGTATCTACGAGGCAGGGAAAAACAGAAGGGATTAGTGTCTCTGCAATCGTATGAGAAGGCAAACAGCAATCCTCATGAAGACATTTACAGCAGTCCTCTGCTGTGCTCTAGTGGTCATAGAATGCCACTGCTGCACCATCACGTGAAACAAAATCAAAATGCTCGAGCTGGAGCCTCCATTAAGAAGCATGCCGCCTGTTACCAAGTAGATCAGCGAGAAGGAAACAAGACTGGGAGCAATGATTGCAATGCCTCAGGGCTTGTTGGGCAGAATCAAATTTGTGCCAGGTACCAGAGATGGCCACCACAAAGTGGGATGGATATTGAACTTTATACTTAATACCAGTGTCGATAAGCTTGGAAACCAAGGGATAGTATTCTGCTCTACGCTGCTGAACTGAAACAGGCAAATCCTGTGCAAAACGTAGTTGCCGGTCCTCCCAAAGAACTTGCTGTGGATCTTTAACCTGCCCCAAAACATGAGCTTTATCCAGATAGTTCAGAAACTTTAATATCAGTTGCCGAGGTTGTTTGCCAGAAGTTGGTTTCAGCCTCAGGGAATGGTGAGCCCTCTCTATAATATAGATAGTGTTATTGGAAGAGGGCCCTGCTATTTTACTGAGCAATTTTTGTAGAAATGAAATAGGGGCAGAGCCCTCCACATCTTCTGGAAGACCGAAGATAATGATGTTGTTCTGGCGGCTTCGGCCTTCCAGATCTTCCAACTTATTTTCAGCTTTATGCAGTCGCTGCCTCAGACAAGTGATCTCGGGGTTCAGTTTGTCCTTCCATACTTCTAACGATGCCACATGAGCCGTGGTGTCTGCAATAGCTCAATTGGTGTCTACAAGCTCTCCCCTGATAGATTTAAGCTCTGCTGTAATTTCTTGCAAAGCGAGCTTGAAGGGTTGAAGCTCCTCTAAAAATTTATTTTCGGTGAGGGGAGAAGAGGCTGGAGATATTGCAGAAGAAACAGAAACTTTAGATGAGGCCTCAGTGTGGCTTTTTGACCTCTTCGGCCCCTTCTTGGGTGATTGCAGTGGAGTGTGAGTTGGGGGCTCCTTATGCATCTCTGCCTCCATTGGTGCAGTAGGCCCTGGATTAGTGCCGAACACTTCCACGCCACGAATCGCTTCTCTCCGAAAAATGTCTTCGCCTCCTATATGTCAGGAGACTATCTGAAGACCGTTGATGTGTAGTAGGAGAAAAAATAGCAGAATTAGAGTTGCTTTCTCCAAGAAGGGCCGGGTTCTGAGCGGGAGCCGGTTCGTGATGCTGCCAACCCAAAAGGAACATCATGTGATCTCTCCCCTGAAATTTGTTTTTGCACCAGTTGTGCAGAATGGCACAGTCACTATGCAAAATCAATTTTCAGGATGGAGTAACACAATTACAGTGCCACTGTTCATGAGGGGAGGTCCCAAAAAGCCCATGTTGAAAATTTGGTGAAAAAATTAAAAAAATGACCACGTTATGGGTGTGTGTTGCACAGTTTCTATGCATGGTCGCAACTTTATTTCTCATATTTTCACTCCAGATTTTCAAAATTGCCATTTTTTCACACCTCCTCATGAACAGTATAATTGTCTTTTTTCACATCCTGCCCAAAATGTGTTGGGAAGGATGTGAAGGATGACAGCTGTACTGTTCATAAAGGGGTGTGAAAAAATGTCAATGTTGGAAATTTGGAGTGAAAATATTAAAAACTGATGAAGGTATGAGCGTGCACAGAAACTACACAATGGACACTCATAATGCAGTAATTTTTTTTGGAGTTTTTTCACCAGATTTGCAACAAAGGCCTTTTGGGACCCCATTTCATAAACAGTAGCACTGTTGTTTCATTAATTGGTCCCAAAAGGTGATTCCGTGCAGCAACCACAAAATCACCTTTGGGGACTGAGAAATGAAATGACAATGACAGTGTTCATGAGGCGGGGTCCCAAGAATCTCATGTTGAAAATTTGGGACCAAAACTCCAACAATTGGCTGAGATATCAACCTATGTTGAAACCCCCCATTGACTGTCATTATAGGGCTTACCATAATTTCTTCAGTTCTCAGTTAGTCTTTGAAGAGTGCAGATGTGATCCCGGGCCACAGAAGATCGCTGCTATTGACCTCCAGAAGTAAGTATGAGTGGGGGGGTGCAGGCAGGTAGGGTGCACAGAGGGAGGGTGTGGGTTGGGGGAGAGGGGCCGGCAGGAACAACGAGGACCATTTTCTTTTTCAGGTTTAAAAAAAAGACATCATGGAACTGTTCTTTTTTACAGGTGAAATATTAACAAAGTGGGTTTCGGCACACTGGGGTGGACTCCCAGTGTGCCAGAGTACTGTGGGGGGGGGGGTTAATGCTGACCTGGTGATTGGGCACCATGGCTGATAATATAGGGACATAGGGGGCGGCCCGGTGTTGGAAACATCAAAGAAGTATTTTTTGGCACACTGTGGTGGGCTCCCAGTGTGCCACATTAATGGGGGGAGGAGGGATACATGCTGACACAGGGATTGAGCACCCTGTTGTTGGCAGGAGATGGATAACGGAGGGTGCTGGGTAGGCAGCAGCAGTGGGAGGGAGCTAACATTTAAATTTGTTGTCCTGCTGTGTGCTTGGATGGGAGGGAGGAGGACTGCCACTGCAATGACAAAACTGCCCCTGACCGCAGCAGCAGATTTCTTTCAAGTGTGGTGCTCACTCTGAAATTGCTATCATCGGCAGCTTCAGCATTAATTGGTGGCTGAGGGATGCACCCATTAAAGCATCTGCTGCATTAGCCACAACACTGCCTCACCTCTGCAATGCTCTACTATCTCAATATGTTTCTTGTGCGCTCCGAGTGCAAGCAAACATAAAAAGACGTTTTAATTTGTGTGTGTCAGACACTCACTTTCACCACAGCCAAGGAGTGCTTGCCATGCTTCCTATATGTAGTGCAAGTAAAGGTAAATGCATGCTGATCTAAATTAAAACAAGGTGGTTTTGATACTATTTACACTCGCAGCTACAAAAAAAAAGAACAGTAGCTGAATAGAGTGGAAAATCATTATTTTACATTTTGTGCCTGTGTCAGTCATACACTTTGTGAATTTCAACGTGTCAATGGAGCAATAGATGCACAAATGTCAGTATCAATAAGCAGCATGCCAAACCTAAATTAAGCATGTTTTTTAATAATGTTTTCATGATTTTCTGCATGCAGCCTCATCAGAAAATCTGGGGGAAAGTTGTGCTACTGACAGATATTCAGTGGCTACTAACACATGGTATGCTATCATCAGTGCACTATAAAATGTTTTTACTATTTCTTTGTTCTATCTGTATTTAAACTATGTAAAGTACATATAGGTAAAACATTATAATGTGACAACATTGTCAAATCAATATTTATTGTGTTAGAGTTATAGTTGTAAATGAATTTAATAAAATAATCTGGGAACAAGTAATGTGTGGGAGGGCTTGGCCCAAGGTTTAATGTAGGGAATAGCTCCTCCCACAATCTCTACTTAAGCCCTCTACTAATGCACCTCCCTTGCTTAGGGAGTGTTTTTCATCTGGGCTCCCTGCATGGTTTGTGTTCTGCACTGCCTTGTGCTGCTGCTCTCATTTCTGCTCCCCTAGTTCTTCTGTCCTGTCTGTTTTTTCATTTTCCCATGTCCTTCTTCCCCTGTTGCTTTTCCCCGCCTGTGTTTCCTTCTTCCCATGGCTGCCAGCCTCCTCTCTCCTCTTTTTATTGCTCCTTCTCTTCCGAGCATCCTGGAGTTCTTTTGTTTCATTGCTTCTTTTTTGGGGCTTTCATTCCCCCGCCACTGATACTACCGAAGCCTCCCCGTTCAGCCTGCATCCCATCCACTGGCACCTATGAACATCCCCGCTCTCCTCCCTCCTTTCCAATCCTCTTCTCTGTCAGTGTGCACTTCCACTTCCCATCCTTCCCACTCTCTTTCCTTATTACCTCCTGTGACTCCATCTCCTCATGCCACATCTGGCTTTCCTGGCCCTCCAGTTCCACTCCCCTTGGCCTTCTCCCTCACTATGATGAAAAGACTCTACCAGCTTCCGATGCTCTCCCAGTAAGTATATCAATCTTCTATACTATAACAATGCACCCATTCTTCTCTGCCTACATGCTACCACCATCCCGGGACACATGGCTCTCCAGCGTGCCTCATACACACCTCACCAGCATGTGCTGTCCTGGGGCAATGGCTTACTCAGATCACCAACCTGCATATCCTATACCACATGGATTCATTACAAAAAGGTGTAGCCTACATTCTGAGGCTTACCTACAAGCTACAAAGCTAACTAATATTCCTCAAGGATGGGGGCTATCCCCACACATCAAACTGACATGATTTTTATTTATTTTTATTCATTTGAACTCATGGAGTACACCTTTAAGGGCAAGCTCTTTACGTAGCTCCATGTCAGTGAAACAAACAACTGAATGTATAATACCTTTCTGTCGTGCAGCTTTCAGTCAATCTCCAGTTCTTAGCCATTGCCTCTCTCTGCTCCACATATGCCCGGGACTCATTTTACTTATTCATGCAATCTACAGTACCTGTATTCCCTTCAGCTATGGTAGTGGTATTGGGGGGGCTCATTCGCCATCTTCCTATAGACAATAGGAGGAGGGAAGCAGATGGGAACGTGGGGGGCATGTTTCAAGCTCATTCGCAAATCACTTCCAGTGTGCTTTGGCTCTCCCATGCCTCACTCAGTCCCTCTTCAGGTGGCTCCTGTTCCCACATTATTGGATTATTGGTGATTTCCCTTCAAAATGAAAGCAACGATATTCCGTCCTTCAGCTATATCACTTACTGCCGCTACTTCCCTTGCTCATACATCTCCATTCCATGGCCAACCCCCCTTTCATGCTGCATTCATTTGGCATTGTTCCTTCCTCCTACTTACGTGCAAGGCACATCACTCATCGTCATCCCTACCCGGTGTTACCATTAATACCACCCTTACTATATCTCAATGTCAACTACTCCTTTATCATGCCATTCCTGTTACGCTCCTGATTCTACTCTCTCTCTCTCTCTCTGTCTCTACAGCAGGGTTTGTGCTTCAGCCAGCTAATACCAGCAGTATTCCAGACTCCGTCCCTAACTCATGCCTTATGAGGTGCTGAGCGTAGGTAGACTTCCCCTGTATACTGGGATGGGAGTCCATTAATTTCACTACCTCCTACTACTTGCCAATGTGACATCCTCCATCCCTAACTCTGCAGGCGTGTTCGAGTGCAAGTTAGTTTGTCCCTACTACTGGGGATTGGAGCCATGTTCACAATCTACTAAGACATACCATGACTTCTCTACCACATACCGGTTGCCGTTTCCTCTCAGGAATGGAACTTCTTTATTCCATATGCCCTCATCATCCTACCTATGCCTGGCTGCTTCTCGTCACCATCATCCCACCTAAACTGTCCCCAACATGTGCCTGAGTCTACATTATACAGCTGCACCTATGCATTCTTAGCATGATACCGACTGCTGCTTCCTTTCATCACCTTGACTTTGCCTGACTTGCCTTCTCCATCATACCTATTCTGTAGTCTCAATTTATGGTCCAGGTCATTAACTTACATGACTGGGAGCCTCAGTCCATATTTGATCATTTCTACTGTCTGAGTCTTATTCCTGACGTAGGTCGCCACTTCCCTTTGGGAACTGAACTTTTCCATATATGTACTTGTCCTATCTCTCCTAACTGCATCCAGTCAGGATCATCTTGCCTTGACAGTCACGCCTGGATCCTGAGCTTCCATTCTGTTGCTTCATATGTGTCTCTTCTCAACTTGCTAACCAAAGCTGCAATCCTTCGGGAACTGGACCTCCTCCTCCTGCTCAAAGTCTCCATTCTTCCTTGCCTGCAGCCTTCCCTCAAGCCTCATTGCACTAACTTACCTGATCTACAGCCTGAGTTTGCATCCCAATTTCCACTTTCTGTTTCCTTTACCCAATACAGATCGCCACTTCCCTTGAGGAACAAGACCATCACACTCCAACTGCCATCTGCTTTCTCCTATGCCTGTAGACATTGACTGCACATCATCTCATCGACATCTAGGACTTGTGGCCCGTATCTGGGTCCACTAGGTTATTGTAGCCTCTGTCTCATGCCGGGTTGCCATTTCCTGCCTGAGGAAGACCTCTGCAATATGTTTGCCTCCATTCTCCTACCTCTGCAAAGTGATATTGAAGCCTATTTCTCTCTCCCCGTTTTCCATGCCTGGAAGCTCATTTCTACAATCAACCATTTCGATCCTACCTGCTCTCCAATGGACTGTCACCTGCTGCTCAATCTTGGACTTGAGCATCTCCTAATTGCACCTTCACCTTTAACCATTTTCTGGAGCATCCTGCCCATTATCTCAGCTCAAGATTTGGATCGTGCCAGCTAGTCCGGCATCTATTTTGATCCCGTTTGCCTGCCTCTGGGACTTCTTTGTTGGGGGTTACCCCTTCCAGTCAACGTATGAGTTCATTTCTTTTGGATGGGGGAACGCCATCCTTCTGCAGTCCAGCACCTTCCGTCCCTTCCAGTCATCAATGCAGCCATCATCGGATGTAGGACTGAAGTACATCAACCCACTTGCTCTTGGTGCATAGCTTCACACATTATCCTTCCATGCATCATATTCTAGTGACTTGCTTCTGTTTTTCTACTAGCCCAGCACCTTCCAGGTTCATTCCTTCAGACCATCAGGATTTACTCCGGACTTTTCTTTTGCCCTCGGACAGTAGCTTTTCATCTCATCCTTGCTGGCTCAGGGCTTCATCCTGTTGCTGTCACTACTTCATCTGGCCAGTATTCTTACCCAGTCCACTACTACTCCAATTTATCTATCTTAAAATCCTACTCTGGCCATTATAACAGCTCCCGTCTGCTATTTTATGGATCACTGTACATTTCACTTACAGGGCTCCCAGTTGGCTAAATAGGCTTCCAACTGGTACCCTTGACACACCAGCACTGGGTCCCTTTAAGCACCTCCTGAAATCATACCTTGTTGCGCACAGCCAATGTGACTGTCTCTCCTAATCCCCATTTAATTTCCCACTCTCCACCCCCCTCACCAGATCTTACTCATAAACCCACACCTCCTCACAGACAAAGTCTGTCTTAGGCTGACTATCTCCCTAACCGACAAAGTAATTTTCTGGCTGCGTCCTGACTATAGTCCTTGTTATAATTCACATCACTTTAACCCACTGATGTGGGTTGACGTTTACTGTTATACTTTTCACCATTTTGATTGTATTCCATTTAACAGTCTTTGAAACTTCAACGCATCCTTTGTGTTTAGTTTGTTTGTATATTTAAGGTGTTTGTATTATGTGTTTTGGTTGAATTGACTTGGAACTTATGTAAAAGAGTCTTTAGACTCATAGGTAGTTGTAATCCGACACTTAAATAAATAAATAAAACTACTGTTAACTGACATCCCTTGGATAACATGCCTCATAAACTCTGAAGTCATCATAGAGTTTTTCGTTCTCCCCAATCAGCTCCCCACAATCATTCTGGAACCTCATTTGACTGGACATTAAAATAATTCCTGTCTCTCTACTGGATACTCCCTATGAATCTTGTCTATTCAGTCACCTTGAACTTCCCTGTCTACCATGCAGCACAAGCTATTTTTCTACAAGGAAAGGACTTAACTTCTTCCATTATGCTCCGACTTAGTATCCTTTTTCACTGCTATGGATATTGGGAATCACAAGATACCTCATTCTACCTTCAACATCATCCAGTTACCTTCTGCAGCCTCACCTGCCATTACTGACTCTGTCAACCACATTACTCGACTCCTACTTCCTGAAACAGACACTGCTCATCCTCAGACCTTCTTGGCTGCCTTCCTTTAACATTCATCATTGAATCTCCAGTGTCTAGCCACTTACTAACATCAAGCTATCCAAACCACCATTTTCTAACTCCTGGACATCTCTATAGCTCATACAATCAGCTGCATTTCTTCATCTACTACCATCAATTGAGTTCACTGCCCATTCAGCGGTCCCCCAGCCTATCCTCCACAGATCATCTATGTTAATCTATCCAGTAAAGGCTACAGTATTACCAAAAACATGCTCTTCTGATTCACTATTCTGAAACTGTAACCTCTAAGACACATGTGCTGTCTCAGTCTTGCCTCCTAGCCAGTCATAATCAACCATACCACTAAGATCCTACAGCATTCTACACTAATTGACCTCTCTACCTATCCAGCTTACAGACTCTTCCTTATCTCCGCCTCCAAGCTTCTCAAGTATTTCAACATCAGATTACCTCTAAGCCTAACCAACCATAAATCACAAAAGGGCATCTCCCAATCACAACATAAATGCTGCATTTGCTTCAGTCAGTGTACTGGTAGAGCATTTACAAGAATAATGGTAACATCATGCCTAAAGAAGCCATCCAGTCCCTTATACAGAACTTCTAATCACTCTCCATGTACAGGAGGTTACCATCTGGACTACATCTGCAAATCTTCTTCTATTCATCTACTAATCACTTATGGTATTATTCCCAACAGTCACTCAGAAACTCTCCTCTCCTCTACTCATTTCTACTTCATGAATGCTTACTTAACAACTCTTCACTCGCTCCTGAATTCCTTACCTCCAGACTACCTTTAACGTCGGCCCTTGCACAAATTCGATCATTTACCTATAACTTTACAAATCATTGCACTTCCCACCATTCACTGTCTGGTAGCATATCAATCAAATCATGCTCTGCTGGACCATTACACCTGTGCAATCCCTTTGGACATGCATCCTTCATCTCCTTGGGAATCTGGACTCCATTCACCCTTTTTCAACTGGATCGGCTCCACTATTAGGATTTTACTGCTCCTTCAGAAAGGACCTACTCTTCATGCTCAGGATCATCATTCAGTCTGCATCATCCCTAGATCAAAGATGGACCATCATCCCTAGGGCACTCTAAGACTCTCATCTACTCATTTCTTCTTCATGGATGCTTTCTTAGCAACTCCTCGCTTATTACCAAATTCCTTGTCTCTAGACCTTACCTTGAGAGTTAAATCTTACACAAGTTGGATCATTCACCCATGATTTTTGTATCATAGCATGTCCACCATTCTCTGACTAGTAACTTATCAATACATCCATGCTCTCTCTGCTCATTACGCCTATGCAATCCCTTGGGACAAGCATCATTCATCACCCTGGAAACTTGGACCTCATTTGCCCTTTTTCAACTGGATCTGCTTCACACTTAGGATTCTACCTCTTCTTCTGAAAAGACATACTCTTCAACTTCAGGATCATTGTCAATCTGCATCGTGCAGAGATCGAAGATGTCCATCATCTCTCCAAGAAGCTCACCTTCCTCAGATTGAATAAGGATACTAGAATCTAGGTCCTTCTCTTCTTAGTATGCCCAGAGGATATGCAGATCTATGGTCATGGGTGCTGAGAGGTTTCCTCCACCTGGGAGGTTTTCCTCTCCTGAGTGCCAGTGGTTACACTCTCTGTGAGTTGAAGGAGGTATCTTTTTGGGCCTTCTATTCCCTACAAATTCCTACCTACATACCTACTACTCAAGGGTGGAAATAGAGTAAAGCCACAAAAAGAACTACAAGTTACACAAGCACAATATACCCCATTGCTATTCCATAAACATTGAATGAGAGTGCTTGACCCGGGGTTCAATGTGAGGAATAGCTTCTCCCACAGCCTCTACTTAAGCCTTCCACTAACACACTTCTCTTGCTTAGGGAGTGTTTTCCGTCCACCACCATCCCCTTCTCCTCCTTCTCAGGTGCCGTTCTCACACTTGTTCCAGGGCCTTCTATTCTATACAAATTCCTACCTACATACCTACTACTCAAGGGTGGGAATAGAGTTAATCCACAAAAAGAACTACAAGTTACACAAGCACCATGTACCCCATTGCTATTCCACAAACATTGAATTTGTTGTCTTGGTACTTCCGGACACATATTTCAAACATGAAGCAAAATCATTAGCTAGTTGAATACTGATACTTCTTAGTTTGGGATACCAAGGGAGCAGCATGTGATATGATGTGATGTGATGTGATGTGATGTGATGTGATGTGATGTGATGTGCTGCAATGCCAAGTGAAGGCAGTCAAATATAATTATGAAATAGAGGATTTTAAGAAAATACATACTGGTTTGATATTATTCACATCCATTTCTCCAGTCACTTAAAATGTAGTCATCTTAACAAAACAAAAAGAAAAAAGATAGATGTTTTAATTTGTGCCTGAGTGAGTCAGACACTCTCACTTTCAGCACATCCAAGGAGTGTTTGCCACACTTCCTATATGTGGTGCAAGTAAAAGTAAATGCACGCTTATCTGAATTAAAACAAGGTGTCTTTGATACTATTTACACTCGTAGCTACAAAAACAAGTAATAGTAAGCCATGACTCTGAGCATGAGAGGAAGTGCCATGCTGCTGTACATGCTCATTGTCACAACTTACTATCTGAAACATTAAATTCAGCATTACGGAACTCTCATTTTTAAGATCACGCTCACTTTGTGGTGCTCAGGGAACTGCTGTCTGTCAGAAAACCACTTTATGTGACACAACCTGGGGAAAAAGCAAACATTAAAATCCACCGTTATGCAAAGTAGTTGCTCCATCAACATATTAGTAAAGTGTTGGTGTGACAATGTACTAACAACATTATCATATTAACAATGCTCATTGTCACAGCTTACTATTTTAAATATTAAATTCAGCATATGCACAAATCATTGGTTCATCAGGCACTCTTCAGTATCGCTGGGAGATCAAAAGCAAAAACAACTAATATGTGGGGAGGGGATTGTGTGTGGGGGAGTGGGTGGGGAAATAAAGTGGGGAAACCGCTCTGGTACAAATCCATGGTTTGACCCCACATGGAGTACTGTGGGCAATTTTTGAACCCATACTATAAAAAAGATATTAAGCAGCATGAGATAGTGAAAAGATAGACCACTAAAATGATTCTAGGTCAGCAGGGGCATTCATTTGAGCAGATATTAAAGAACCTGAATATGTGCTCATTAGAAGAAAGAAAGGAGCAAGAGAATGTGATTAAAATCTTTAAAGAATTGAAGGGCATTTACAGGGTAGATTTGAGTGAAATATTCAGGTTCAGTGATAATAAAAATACAAGAGGGAAACAAGTGCAAGTTGGTCAGGGGTAGGTTCCAGAAGGATGTCAGGAGGTACTAATTCATGGCAAGAGTGGTGGACAGGTTGAACAACTTAACAGAGGATGTGACAAATGCAAAATCCATGGATGGTTTCAATAAGGGTGGGATAACATTCAGGGGAGAGTTAAGTTATTTGGGAGGGAGCAACATGTAACTTGAAATGCATGTGCGACACACTGGACATACTAAAAGAATTCTGCTGGCAAGCTTCTCTGTTTTTTTGTGTCTATCTTTCATTTAGTAATGGTTGCAAGCTTATTGCAACTTACAAAATAGTTATAGTACCAGTGTTTCCACTCCAAAAGCTGCTTGGTAGCCTGCAATTTATTTACAGTAAGTGAATTCAGTGTTCTTACTTTGTCTTCATGCCATCATTTTAACATTTTTAAAGAGCTAGTGTACTGCCTGGAAACTGCCTGGAATTATATGTAGCTTTCAGATGTAGTCAGCTATTATGTCTTCTATCTCAAGTATTTTTGTGTTCCTGTTCGCTAATTAGAAGATTTTCCACCTGGCAGTACTAGTGTGATGTATAGAGCAGCACTCTGTCTGGAGGCTACAAAAAGTCAGTTCTGTTCCTCCCACTACATCTACACTGAGACTACACTGCCTGTAACATCACTAGTAACCAAGGAGAACCATTCCACACTGCCAGATTGTTCTCTTTCACATGAAGCAGCAGGGACTGGCTTTTATTGATTACTAGTGAAGTCATAATTTCATACATTTTGATTGGTAACTTGTGAAAGTCACTGCTCAGACTGCAAGGACTGTGGTACATCAAAGTGTTTAGTTGCATTTCTGATGATGCTGTCGGAGGAACAGAACTGTTTTGTTTTTTTTTTAGACGCAAGAGTACTGCTCCACATATTAACCCAGTACTGCCAGGTGGAAAATCTTCTAATTAGCAAACAGAAAAATAATAAAAAAAATACTTTAGATATAGGCAGTGATAGCTGATTGCATCTGAACATTACTATTAATTCCAGACAGTACACTAGCTCTTTAAGGGAGTTCTTGGTCTCACCATTCAGTTGAATCATGATTAGCCTGATCACCGCTGATAAGATGAGCCCCCTCCCCATTGGTCAGATATCTACACTTTAAATTTTAGCATGCCAATATGACCTGAGGTCCTACTGCTTTCACTTTTTCCTGTGGGTAAATCACTCTGTGGCTTCATGTTTTATATAGTGTGCTCTGTACCATAAGGTGATTATTGAGGAGCTCATTAATTAGAAGGCCAGACCACTCCTGTTTTGAATGCAATGTTAAAGGTTAAGCAAGTTCATCCCTGGCTAACACTCAGAGATTTTATCACATTTCTTCTACATTTTCTTAATGTTTTGCAGGGGGTGCTCCTGTTGTATGGTCAAAATCAGAATTAAATAGTTATAGTACCAGTGCCCCCCCCCCAAAAAAAAATAGCTGCTTGAAAGCCTGCAATTGATTTAAATTAATTCAGTTTTCTTACTTAGTCATCATTCTGTCATTTTAACTTTTAAAGGAGTTCTTTGTCTCATCATTAGCCCAAATCATATTTTAAATTAAATGAAATAAAATAGCAGTTGTGGGTGAATCTCCAAGTCTGGCTTTTTTAAGAAGCAAAGAGAGAGGTCCTATTGAATTTGTTTTGCTGCTGCATACACCAGGACCAGCTCCCAATTCTCAGATCATTATTATATGGTGATTCCCTGTTGGATGGAACTGTTTTGGATTTAATTTTATCCAGATGTTGGTGAGCACCCAGATCCAGCAGAAATTCCTGCTTGCTTGAATTTTGAAGCACATATGGCAATGAGAATGTTCATTTGCTATTATTCAGTAAATATTAAAATTGTGTTATCTTGTCTGAAAGTTTGGAAGGTTTACATACCTGGTATTACCTCATAACACCATGAATAGTTCTGCAGACATTAGTGGAAGTGCTGATTCACAGTTCAGTGTTGCTTCATTTAATGAAGCAACATATACAACTACGCTGTCACAGTTTATAAAAAAAGGGACATCGACTTCAAAACAGCCTGTATTGAAGCACCTAAAGGGATTATGATGGAAACTGCCAATTTGAAACACAGGGATGTACATCTTGAGTGGCAAGGCCTTAGGCAAGCCCTGTATATTGAATACCATTGCATCTCACAAAGGCTGAGAGTGATGATTGACCCAAATCATGGTATCAGCTCCACAAGATTACAGAATTCCTTGGATTGGATTATAATTAACTGTTTAATAGATTTTATGTATGCTTTAATAGAAGTAATAATAGAAGAATGGGGAAAGATAGCGGAAGAGCAACAGAAATTACTGCAACCTAAGCTAGGGAATACTAAATTGAACGAATTTTTAGAAGGTATCAGAAAGAAACTAACTGAATTTGAATGTATCCTCCATATGGGGCTCAGCCCTGATTTAGGTTTTAGTGACTATTAAAACCATGTAGGTCTGTGTGGCCTAGTTAAAATCCTCTTAAGGGTTAATTCCCTGATGTCATAGGAGGGTGGACCAGATGGCCTGCTCCAGTTTCCTATGGGGAGGAGCCAGCTTGCTGTGCTAAAAAGGAGCTGCAGTAAGTTAGGTCAGAGTGTGGTCTGGGAGGTACACAGCAGGCAAGTCATACCTACTTCTGGGAGCTGAACCTCTGTTCTAGTGTGACTGGCCCTAACAACAACTTGCTGTATCATGGCAGATGCCTTCGGCAAGCTTCCCCAGAAGGTTGAATCATTATCTGTTTCTAGATGGGAGATGAGTACAATCTATGAACTGTGTTTGCTGTGAACTAGAGAAGAGAGGTGATGTAACCAACTATGTGGCCCAGGACTACACTTGGCACCCATCAGTGCCCCTCCCAGCATTATGACAGGGGTTTAGAAATATGCCCCTTAGTCTTGCCATGTAAATAATAATGTGGGGAGGCCAGCCTCAAATGAGCATCTGTGCAACAACTCTGCTAAAAACTTTTGCATTACCTGTGACTTTAAGTGCTGGGTTCCTACTTTTCCCACTGTCAGGGTTGGGTAGGTGTGCCTGGCACTGAGTTCAGTGGAAGTAGCAGCCGGATTCCCCAGATAACTCCACAGAGCCAAATACCCCTGTCTGCATTAAAAAGGACTGTGCAAGGTGAAGGATGATGCTCCCATCAGTGTAAATATGGAGCCTGCTATTGGGAGCCATTTGGGCTCGTGCTACAGAGGACTCAGTAGAAATACAGCAGGTCTTGGGAAGGTTGCTCTAGGATAATTCAAATGTGAATTCAGCTGTGAGAAGAACTGCTTAAACAGTACCTGTTTGCATTCTGAGTTGTTGGAATGACCCCAGATATTTATCAACTGAACTTTTTCACTTCATACAATGCCTTTACTACCACTCTTGGTATGTGGGATTTGAGACTGCTGTAATGTGATGGACTAGGACATTTTCAGCTTGCTCTCAGGGAAGATTAATTATCTGCTCATGATCATCAATTAAATAAAAGGATCTTGTCTGAAGTTTTAATTTCAGTTTGGACATTGCTCTTTGTTTAAAATGTAGTCAGTGTGCTAACCCTCTCTTGCCTTGAAGCATTGATGCCCTCGTGGGTCCTGGAGGAGTAGGAGGTCCCCATCAGCCTGGAGGTCAATTGAGTGAGACAGTTATTGTGTTTGCTCTCCTCCCTCTTTAGTACCATACACAACATACCCCTAGATAGTGAGGAGAAAGGGCTCACTGAAAATAATATAAAACAGCAAAAATTAAAAAGTTCCAGAGTGGTACAATTGATTATATGGACAATCTGGTATACTCATTAAGGAAATATACACTAGGACTTGCAATCAATTTTACAATCAATCCTCTGATTCTGACAGCTCAGAGAGCTACTGTAGATCATAGTCACCACAAAGGCAACAACTAAACAGACCAAGGCAGGGTATATTATTTAGAACAGCCAATGGGGTCATGCAAGCAGAAGATGGAAGATCAGGACAAAGCTATCCATCAGGAGCAAAGGAGTCAGGCCTGGTTAGTAGACATAGACATTGAATGAGATCAGACAGGAGGATCAAAAGGAGGAGTAAGGGCAGGGGCACACATTTTTTCTGGTTACAACTAATCAAGTGGGGGATTGGTGGAGATGTGTAAAAAATGAGGTAAAATGTATTTTTAGGGGATCCTGAGTCTTAGTATTACTGGCACTATCCATTTTATGTTTTGAAATTAACAGTTTTGGTATTTTCTACTCGTCAAAATCCACCCCATATCCCTGTTTAATCTGGGTTTTAGAATATAGATATGATACACTGGATGCTTAGTTTAAATTTATATTTTTTTATATTATTGCAATAGCTCCATGTGAGACTGCCTACATATTGTCGTTTTCAATGTTTTGATTATAGCACATATGATTTGTTAGACCTTTAGGCTCAATGATCTGCAGTAACCATCTGATCTTTTTTGGAGTGGCCTGATATTTGATTTATTACAGTCTAGATAGGACACCATATAATGTTTATGGTGCTGCTTTTATATGCAGATCGGGCACTCAGAGCTAGTGCACACACCACAAGAGGTGTTTCTTCCTGTGGTGACATGCAATGCTCCACACCCAACTCCTTGACTATTTAAATACACCACTTAGTTGGAGAGAGAGAGAGAGAGAGAGAGAGGTCCTGCTATGCCATTACGATTTTGAAGTAGTGCTTGTTTCAAATGGAATTACCATGTAAGTTCATATTTTCAGATCATTTTTACATTTTATTGAGAGATTAATTGGATGTTATAAAAATGACATTGGCTGTAAATGCTATTTAAGGATATGCATTCTGCTTTGCTCATATATATTACTGTTATACAAGACTCATGGAGTTCTCTTAGGACTCATATAGTGAAGCTAAGACGCTAGTATTTGTGGGGATATTGCCACTATTGTTAATTAGGTAAACGAGTATGAATTTTTGATATAGGTTGCTACAAAAAGTTCTGCACTTTCAAATAAGCGCTTATGTTATACTAAAACATCTTTTTGGTTTTGTTGTCCCATTTTTAATACTAAAAGAAACATTCACATTGCACTTGTCTTTTCTGAAGAGACTGACTTCAGTTTAAATTATGAAGTCTTTATACATGTGGTTTACCTTTTCAGTTGGATAAGAAAAAGAAACGTATAATTTAACTCTTTGCTAGGCTAGGAGATTGTATGTGATAAGACAGTGTTTTATGAGATCTGATAACCTATAAGTTTAACAAATTATTTTAACCCATATAACAAATAGATACAAATGGTAGGTCAATAGTGACCTACAGGTTGTTGCAGTAATAATATTTCATTCTAAATGATAGACTGAAACAGCATTAGATTTATTTGTGCCTTGCCAGAATTTAACAAAAATATTTTTTCTTTAAATTTTTTTTTTAGGAGGTTCATTAATAGGTTAAATGCTTATTTAGCAGATGGAACTATGGCAAGCAGTGTGGTCTAGAATGGATGAGCAGACCTGAATAAGTAGTGTCTGGATATATCTGATTATAAAAATTCATTTTTATAGAATTGTTAATACAGTATGTGATTATTGCATTTTTTTAGATATGGTACTGTACTGAAGAAGGTTTGTCCAAAATGTATACCTGTGGAATTCGATTGAATATGTGTGGATTCCTAGTACTGTATCTGTATTTGTGATATTAAAAAATATACAGGATAATATTTGGCTAGTGTGCCTTCTTTCACAAATCTGTAGCTTTCAGTTTGGACTTAGTGGCATAACTTGTCGATTTTTTAATATTTTTGCCCCAAATTTTCAACATGTTTTCTTGGGACCTCACTTCATGAACAACTACAGTGAGTTTAGGCAAATCTATTCTGAAGGGCGATTTTGTGGTCACTGCATGAAATCACCTTTCAGGCAGGAGTTGAAAATTTTCTCTGCACTTGGTCATGAGGTGGGGTCACAAGAAGGCAATGTTGAAGATTTGGGACAAAAATATTAAAAAACAACAAAGTTATGAGCCTGTATTGAAATTCATGAGTGCAGGCTTGTATCTTTGGTGATTTTCAATATTTTGACCCCAAATTTTCAACATAGCCATTCCTTCACAGCACTTCATGAATGTTACAGTCATCAGTTTTCAAATCCTGGCCAAAACGTGTTTTTGTAGCTGTGGCACAGAATGACATTTTGGTAGTGTGGAATGATGTTTTGGCTGGGATTTGAGCATTTTCACCTACTAGGTTAATTAGGTGGGGTAATAAGAAGGCTATGTTGAAAATGTGGTGTACAAATATGATAAAATGCCTAGGTTATGACTGAATGTTACACAATTGCAACGTTCACTCATAACTTTGCTAATTTTCAATATTTTGACTCTGGCCTTTCAACATAGTCATTTTTCCACACCACCTCATAAACATGATATGTGCCATTTTTAAAATCCAGGACCAGATGTATTTTTGCACCTCTGGTGTGAAATAACATTTTAACCAATATACTGTAATTGGTACTTTGTCGAGTCTATAAGGAGAATTTGAAAACAAGTATCTTCAAAATTTGGGGTCAAAATGGCAAAAAATAAATTGTTTACCAAGCATCAAAAATTTGTCATTGATAAATGCTTGTTTTTTTTTTTTGTATGGTATGTAACGCTCTCTAGACTATATTTGATTCTAGATTAATCTTTATTGTATCTTTGCAAGGGTGCATTGCAGTGAGATAGTCCAATAGTGTTCAGCTGGTTCTTTGGTCCCCACCACACACCAGTACAACATGCAGTTTTCCACATTCTAGACATGTCACCCTGGAGGAGGGACATCTTGTAAACAGCTGCTATGGATCCTGCAAGGACTGGGGCACTAATTCTGAGGGGCCTGGGTTCAAGGTTATCATATCCAGCCAAACCATCAACTTTTAGTCTTTGTAAATGATCCAGGGCCTCCTTATTTTGTGACCAATTTGAACTGGAACATGGGTCAGCTAGACAAAGGGGCAGCAAAGACAGTTGGAGTGGGTTGACACTTGGAAGGGTTGCTTAGGGTTGATTTGAAGCTATCCAAGTCCATGAAAAACTTATTGATGGCTACAGCAGCCAGGATGGAGTTACTTAGACTTTTACCAGTGACAAGAATGTCAACTGGGGGGGCCTAGTTGTCCTGTTGAGGAGGCAGTTGACTTGCAATCAGAACCTCTTGGGGTCATGTAGGTTGCCAGACTTCAGGCTTTTAATATATTTCAGTTTAGCACTTTTGAGGCTGCCTTTGCAAGTGTTCCCCTGAGTGTGATACTGCTGCCAGTCCAGTAGCAGACCAGAGGCTCTATGTACCTGCCCCATGCTTGGTCCTTCTGTTTCATCAGCTGATGAAGGGCAGGGTTAAGTAACTTAGAGCAGAGCTCCTTAACACATAGGGTACATGGGAGTTTACCATATCAAGGAAGTTACTGTTGAGAAATTCTAATGCCACATTTACATTAACACACCTATCCAGGTCATCCCACTGCACTGAGGCCAGGTCTTTAAGGAAGGTGTCACAACAATTAAGTCAGGAATAGTCTTCACTAAGATAGACTGTGGGGGGGGCACAAAACAATTGCTCCAAATGCATTAGGTTGGAGAGTGGTCACTGAGTGCATTGGAAGAGTAGCTCCCTTAACCTTATCACTCCTACCTACTAGTAGCCAGTCAAGCAGACAGTGATTACCTGATTTTACACTGAGATGAATAGGTTCAATGATAATCTGATAAAGCAGAACCTTCGCCACACAGATTTAAGCCTACCTGTGTTATCACCCAACCAGTTTAGATGAAAATCCCCAAGTATGATCATTTACCCTTTTTCAATCTGAGCAAGGCTCTGGATGTCTTGCATAAATTTTTTCATTCCCTTTCTTTGATCTATATGCATCCATTATTACAAATCATTTTAATGCCCGCACTGTTAAAACTACTTTAGACCAGAGATAACTTTAATGTCAGTTACCATATTTCTATAATTCTTTGCCATAGAAATTGATAATGGACACTGCAAGTGTCCTTAGTCTCAAAGCTGGTCTTAAAAAAATATATGTTGACATCAGAATACTGCAGCTGTGCATGATCTAAGGTATTAGTCGAGTATGTATGTATGTTTAAGTGTTTATTTATGTAATATGTATTTGATCTTGCTTGCTTATTTCTTGTTTGTTATGTATTTAAAATTAATGTTTTGTTATATATGGTCACCCATGAAAACAGGCATCTTCACTCATGGATCTTCCAGATTTTAAATTAAAAAATCAAATCAAATCAAGACTTCAAGAAATTCTTCAAATGCTGGCCTTGCCAGAGAGAGGTTGGATATAGATACAGCAAATGATAAGGGTTTTGATTCCACTCAAGAGCACCTTTACACATAAGCTCTCACAATAAGAGTGGCTTTGGGAGGACATCAGGATTTCATTTACACTGAGTGAGGTCTTTATATATACAAGAACTCCCCCACTTTTTCTGTTTATGCAATCCTTTCTGTGTATGGTGTACCAATGGATGGTCAATTCATGAGTAATGACCTGAGATTTAAACCAAGTTTTTGTTACTGCTAAGACATCTAGGGCCAGATATTCAAAACTTTGCCCAGTGGGAAAGTGATGGTGTCCTTTTTTGGGGTTTGCATACCTGCACAATCTTCAAAGGGGGCTTATGCATGCACTACCAGGGTTAGCACATGAAAAAAATGTAATGTATGCAGTGAGCAAAGGAAGGGGAAGGGACAGGAATATCGGCACAGCATGATATGTAGCACAGGCAACTTTGCGAAGCACAAATACCACTGACCAAAAATCCAACTTACTCTGGGAAACCATAGTGGCTACCAGAGCCACTACACAGCTGTGCAGGACACAAGCCACATGCTCCCTGTACTGTACACAGACCACACTCCCTGTACAATACCAAGGGTGCACCCCCAGTCCTGTACATTGGACGTGCACTCCCTGTCTATCCATATGGCAGGTGGCTGAGGAAGTGAGAGGAGGTCTTTGCTGGTCACTGTATAGGACCCATGGCACCAATGTGTAAGGTAAGGGGGGGTTGGTAGGGTGGGGTTGTCAGTGGTCATGGAGCAGGGGGCCACTAGACACCTGGGAATAAATTCTATCTATAGGGCTGGTGATTGGGGGGACCACTGGACAACAGGTAATGCTTTTATAGTTATGGGATCGGTGATCTATGGGTGGGGGGACCACTAGACAACAGAGAAAAATATTTTATGTTTTGGAGCTAGCAATTAGGGGTGGGGGACTACTAGGCACTAGAGAGAGGATTTCATATTATTGGGGATGGTGATTAGAGAGCAGGGGGGAGCACTAGACACCTTGGACAGGATTTCTCATTATTGGGGATAGAAATCAGAGCATAGAAGGGATCACCAGAAACCTGGGACAGGATTTGAAAGTACCAGGGATAGTTATCAGATTGTTGGGGGACCACTGTAAACCAGGGAGAGGATTTTATATTAATGGGGGCAGCAATTGGAGGGTGGGGGGTCACTAGACACCAGGGACAGGAGTTTACAGTGCTGGGGATGGTGATCAGAGGGCACAAGGAACCACTAGGCACCAGGGATGAGTACAGTTACACCAGGGCTGGTGATTGGAGGGTGGGGATGCCACTGGACACCGGGGAGTACATGTTTTGTATGTGGAGTGGGCAATCGGAGTGGAGCAGAGCTGGTCACAGGGCTCAAACCTGCCACCGCTTCCCATGAAAATGTGCTCATAATGGGTATGCAAATGGACATTTAGTGCCTTGAATGTCCAATGGGCTTATTTGCATGAGGTTGTCTGAAAATCATGCCAGGAGCTACCAACACTATCAGGTTTGCTGGTGCTGTTCCCTGCACTGGCAGCATCCATGTTGGAGCAGTGCCACTCAGCTTAAAGTTGCACCAACATGCCCCTATATTCTGTTTGATGGTGCCAGTATGCTATCGGACTGAATATAGCATCCGCAGGGTTGTAGGCAATGGGCAAGTGCTGTGCAAAACTTTGCACCCCGCTTTGCCTATTTTTGAATATCAGGCCCCTGGTCTGTAAAGCACACACCATGCTTCAAGGTCCAGAGGCATTTTCTTAAGACTGCCAGTGTTCATGTGGGCAATATTTAATCTTCTGAAGCTAGTCCACAAAAGATAAAAGTGGGAAAGGTGAGGGGGAAGGATTAGTTTCAACATCTCCTGCACTGAGAAGTATAACTCTGTATAGTCAGTTACTAACTAGGGGTATAGACCATAGCAAAAGGTGCAAGATCATATAGAATTGACTTCTGTGAAATAGGCCATAAAGGGACAGTAACTGTAGGGAGTAGGAGATATATAAATTGGATGATAGGACAGGAAAGACTGGGGCCACATAGGGGGTCACAAAGGAGTCTACCAAAGATAATAGGCATAAGCACAGTATAGGGTATGTTCATGAAAAGAAAGTTACCAAAATGTGACTTGAGGGTCACATTTTCAAATTACTTCTAGATTTCGTTTGTCTGCATTTCAAGACATTATGACTCAAGTATGAAAAAAGAAACATATTGGGAGATAAAAGCCTCACAGGTTCCTGAGATAAAAGAACTGTATTGTGGTGAGTGTAACAAGTGACACCACACATTGTGGTGAATGTAACACCTGCCACAAGACATTTGTTTTAGTAGTAAAAACTTTAATAAACATATGTAAAGAGTTATATTAAAACTTGAGAAACAAGTATTTGCAAGAATTACATTACATTAATTGCAAATTTGATGTTTTGCTCCGGTGTACTGTGGTGAATGTAACAAGTGACACCACACTTATGTTTCACTTACTAAAACTGTACTAAACATGCCTATCAACTAACATACTACTGCTACTGACTGACATTCTGCTATAAAACATGAAATAATTTGACAATTACATTCCTGGCAAGTGGGATGCTTAACACACATAACGTGGTGAATGTAATGAGTGACACCACACATTTGTTTCGGTTTTACAAAGTTTACTGAACATGCCTAATGGCAAACATGTGACAACTAATAACCGACACAGTGCTACAAAACCTGGAGAACTCTGGCAATAATAACAGTACTGACAGGTGTGATGTTTGACACCACATACTGTGTTGAATGTAACAAATGACACCACACATTTGTTTCAGTAGGAAAAAAGTTTACTGACCATGCCTAATGGCTAACATGTTACTACTAATGACTAACATAGTGCTACAAAGTCTGGAGAAATTTGACAATAATAATGTTAGGTGTGATGTTTGACTCCAGAAACCATGGAGAATGTAACAAGTGACACCACACTTATGTTTGACTTACTAAAACTGTACTAAACTTGCCTAACAATTAACATACTACTACTACTGACTGACATACTGCTATGAAACATGAAAAAATGCAACAATTACATTACTGGCAAGTGTAATGCTTAACACCACATAATGTAGCGATTGTAACATGTGACACCACAAATTTGTTTAATTTGTAAAAAGTTTACTGAACATGCCTCATGGCTAACATACTACTACTAATAACTGACATAGTGCTACAAAGTCTGGAGAAATTTGACAATAATAACAGTACTGGTAGGTGTGATGTTTGACACCACATATCATGGTGAATGTAATGGGGTTCGTACTAATTCCCGCCAACCAACTGCCCGCCGACCAAAATCCTGAGACCAAAATGCTGAAATTGCTAAATCCCAATTGATTAAAATCCCGAAGCATAATTTCCCGCCTCCCATTACTTCCCAGTGAAAACAGTGAAAACAGAGAGACCTGCAGTGTGTTTTTCAAAACCACAGTATGTGTCTCTCCGTAGTAGTGATCACACAATTCCTACTTGCCATACACTGGGCACCTCACTGAAACACATAAAAAAGGTGGAAATAGCCATGTCGTACACCCTCTTGGTACCCCATGCACTAGTTGACATTAAACACAAATCACAATGACACCCTACATAACAAGAACTGGGACAAGCAATTCTAAGATCATTTCCCCTATCACTGAGACAGACAGTACAACAAGAGAAGGTGTAAGTATCAATGCTGATAGCAATAGAACAGGGGGAGGGAAGGATTTTAACTGCAGCATCCTAAACACCACTGAGCCCTTAACCCAGCCATCACAAGTTCCTATGGTTAAAACACCAACAAAGCACACAGAAAATAGTGGAGGGAATAAAGTTTTAAGGATAAATAAAACAAATCACAGAGATATTGTGGTTCTGGAGGACTCCGTCCTGAAATTTACAGACTTAGTTACATGTAAAGGTCATAAGGAACATACAATGGTGAGCACACTACCTGTACAGCAGTGAACTGATGCTCAGAGTGAGGAGCATTGAAGATTTAAAACTAAATTAAGGCATTTTTCTTTTGAGAGATTTTGAATTGTGTCAGGAATTTCACTAACAGGAATATCGGCGTTGGGGCAATTCTTTTTTTTGAGACTTAGAGGGCGGGATTTCAAATGTCGGGAAAACAGTCGGTGGGATTTAGTACCTAAATCAAATGTAACATGTGACACCACAAAGAAAATCTATTTTAACCCTCCACCCCATATACACAGTATAATCCCTTGTACAACTTATGCCCAGCACTTTCCCTAGACATGCAGTTGTCATTGGAATTTGCTCTCTGTAAATTTGCCCCACAATCAGTGAATGATGGTAACCAAAGCCAGCCTGTGGTGAATGTACCTGCAGTCCTCGTTGCTGCATGCAGTGCTTATCTTCATGGAATGCAGTCATACAAAATAGAGGAGCCACATGCAAACAATGGGTTTTAAACCACAACTCAGCTCCTCCCTCTATGGCTGCTGTTTGGTTCTGAGGGGCAGGTTATGACTTTGCAACTGTCACAGACTGATGGGTAAGCATTGGGCCTGACGTGACTCCAAGCAGAGTGAAGATCAAAGGTTGTTCTCCCTTCTTTGGGAGAGTTAGATCAGGCAGTAATACAGTCAATTATCACAAGGAGGCAAACTGGTAGAGCAGCCAGAAAATAATTTAAAGTACTAATAGCACAATTACAGATTTGGAGGCCATATGTGCGAATGTCACATGTTGTGACACCAACTGTTACATTCATCACACTAAATATAAAGCTGCACAAATTAAAAATGGAGCATTACAATGGGCTAAAGAGTACAGATAATAAAAAAACACAACTCCAGATTAGTAAGATTTACTTTATTAAGGGAACACATTAAATAAAGCTTGCAAAAACAATTAGTAAAACATGTGTTTTTGCATGTCACAATTTTTCAGGTAAAAAAACAGCAAAATGGAGTGGGACACCCCATAAAAAATATGGATACCCTAGAATTCTATAGTTATGTTATAGTTATGTTATTTATCTGCACATATAGCCAGCTTTCAGATTTATTCAAAAACATATGACTGACAGTTCTTGATTTTTAAAAGCTCCTAGGTAAACTAGCTAAAAAGCTCCCCAAAATTGTGGCCTTGATGGAAGAGGGATGCCTAGATATTGTGGCAGTCACAGAGACATGGTACACAGAGAACCATGACTGAAATGTCAACATACCAGGGTACACAATCTACAGGAGGGACAGGAAGGGAAGAAGAGGAGGAGGAGTAGCTCTCTGTGTAAGGGAAGGAATCAAAGCAACAGAACTAAAAGGTAAACAGAAAGAAGAGGAGGCACTGTGGGTCACCCTGGAGACTGGAAATGACTCTACAATCTGTACAGGGGTTGTATACAGACCCTCATCTCAGGGGGAGGAAATGGACAAGGAAATGATAGAAGGCATCCTTGGGATGGCAGAGAAAGGTGAGATATTGCTGATGGGGGACCTGAATATGCCAGATGTTAACTGGAGCACCTTTGCTGCAGCCACATCCAAGAGCAGGGCCATTCTCGATGCCTTACAGGCGGCGTGCCTCAGACAGCTGATTTTGGAACCCACTTGGGAGGGAGCAGTCTTAGACCTGGTACTCTCAAATGGGAAGGAGAGAGGATATCTGATACTGAAGTGGGTAGCCATCTGGGAACAAGTGACCACCAAACAGTGTGGTTCATGATAAACTTAGCTGTAGCATCAAGTCACACAAAAGTGAAGGTACTGGACTTCAGGAGGGCTGATTTTGTCAAAATGGGAGAGTGCCTCAGAAAAGCACTATCAAACAGATAAGAAGGTGGGGTGGAGCAACAATGGGGAAACATCAAAACTGCCATCACAGAGGCAACAAGCCTTTGTGTGAAGCAAATAAACAAATCTAAATGAAAGAAAAAACACTATGGTTCTCAAAAGAAGTAGCGGGCAAGGTAAGGGAGAAAAAGATAGCATTCAGGAAGTATAAGGAAACACAGAAGGAAAAGGACAGAAAACTGTACCAGTTAAAGCAGAAGGAAGCAGGGAAGGCAGTCAGAATAGCAAAGGCCCAAACTGAGGAAAAGATAGCCAATTCGGTTTAGAAGGGGGGGATAAAACCTTTAATAGGTACATTAGGGAGCAAAGAAAGATGAAGGCAGGGATACTGAGGCTGAATAAAGAGGAAGGTGGTTGGGCAGAGAGTGACAGTGAAAAAGCAGGGATACTGAATGAATATTTCTGCTCAGTATTCACAATGGAAAAGCAGGGGGGGAGCCTAATCCAGTCAGTAGAAGCACTTTGGATAGGGGGGTTGATATTAGTCCTTTCACAGAAGAAAGGGTTCTGAAAGAACTCTTAAAACTGAAGGTGGATAAAGCAATGGGGCCTGATGGGATTCATCCAAGAATTCTAAAAGAACTAAGGGAAGAACTAGTAACACCACTGACTACTCTTTTTAGTAAATCATGGGAGGATGGTGTGGTACCTGAGGACTGAAGAAGGGAGGATGTGATTCCCCTTCACAAAAGTAGGAGGAAGACAGAGGCAGGAAACTACAGACCTGTGAGTTTGACCTCAGTGGTAGAGAAAATGATGGAATCACTTCTGAAAGAAAGAATTGCTGAGTACCTAGAGGCCAGTGGGGCACAGGACCCAAGGCAGCATGGACTCACAGCTGGAAGGTCATGTCAAACAAACCTAATTGATTTCTTTGACTGGGTGACCAAAGTAGCAGACCAGGGAGGGGCTGTGCCATGGCCTACCTAGACTTTAGCAAGGCATTTGACACAGTCCCACACAAAAGATTAATAAACAAATTAGCCAGCTTGGGAGTGGGTTCCAGGGTGGTAGCCTGGGTAAAACACTGGCTGGACAACAGGACACAGCAGGTAATAGTAAATGGAGTCCACAGTGAAGAAAGGAGGGTTACTAGTGGGGTACTGCAGGGTTCAGTACTGGGGCCAGTCCTTTTTAATGTCTTTATAAGTGACATTGTGGAGGGACTGGAGGGGAAGGTATGTCTCTTTGCAGATGACACAAAGATCTGTAACAGGGTTGATACGCAAGGTGGGGTGGAAAGGATGAAAAGGGACTTGGTAAGGTTGGAGGAATGGTCAAATGTATGGCAGCTTAGATTCAAAGCAAAGAAGTGCAAAGTAATGCACCTGGGAAACAAAAACCCAGGGCAAGAGTACAGAATGGGGGATGAAATACTGACAACAACAAAAATGGAAAGGGACCTGAGGATAGTCATATCAGACAACCTAAAGGTGGGCCAGCAATGTGAGAAGGCAGTAAGGAGGGCTGGGGGGATACTGGGATGCATAGGGAGAGTAGCATCACCAGTTGAAAACAGAAAGTTGTTGGCCCTCTGTACAGACAGTTGGTAAGACCACATCTGGAGTACTGTGTACAGTTCTGGAGACCCCATCTCCGCAAAGACATAGGGTGGAGGCTGTCCAGAGGAAGGCAACCAAAATGGTGCAGGGTCTGCATCAGAAGAAATATGAAGAAAGACTAAAGGAGCTTAAGATGTATAGCCTCGAGGAAAGGAGGGAGAAGGGGGACATGATAGAAACTTTCAAATACCTCAAGGTAATCAACAAAGTCCAAGAGGGTAGCGTCTTTCAGAAAAAGAGATGTACAAGAACAAGGGGGCACAATTTGAAGACAGAGGTTGGACGGCTCAGAGGTAATGTGAGGAAGTATGTCTTCACAGAGAGGGTTGTAGATGCATGGAACAGCCTTCCTGAGGAGGTCATAGAGTCAAAAACAGTGGGGGGAATTCAAGAATGCATGGGACAGACATAAGGCAATTCTAGTGGCGGGTAGGAGGAAGTAGGCTGTTCGTTAACTAGGATCTGCAGCTTGTCCATTAGGTAGGGAAATGGGCAGACTAAGTGTGCCAAGCAGTCATTATCTGCCATCAAATTCTATGTTTCTATGTTAAAAATGTGATATGCACTGTATCGTGGGCATCGGTAACCCTTTTTCATGAACAGACCCAGCAGTGCTCAAATAATCCCTTTAAACCCTATTTAACCTTTGTAGGAACCATGTATTCAGGAAAAACAACAATACCGTAGAATAAAAAGGATGTAATAACATTTGATATGGGCCCGCTTGGATTGCTTAGCCACCAAGTACTGGGAATAACACCTATAACCCTTAGCAAATTCACAGTGAAAGCAGCATTAACAGGTCACCCAGATAGGATGTGCCCAGAGTACAAAGAGTTATCTAGGATTAGACTTTAAATAATGTAACCCCAGAAGTGCATTTGTAACTCCTGTATCACCTGCAACACCGAATACTGGAAAGGGACTCTGGGCAACCCCCAGCAAGCAACAGAAAAATCAATAACAATAGGTCCATCCAAATAGGGTGTTTCCAGGGTACACAAGAAATATGATTCCATAACTGTGGTGTATTAGAAGAAGAATCAGTATTTATATAGCGCTTTTCATACATCCAAAGCACTTTACAAGCAACGCTAGTCTGGTAGTGAAGTGACTGAATGTGTGGTGGCGGCCATATCGCACATCATCACCCACACACAGCCTGGATAATTGCATGAACCGTTTTTTTATGGGAAGAGGAATGTTGGCCAGGACACCGGGAATGCTCCCTACTCTTTGCAAAGAGTGCTCGGGTTCTTTTACTTCCACCTGGACACCCACCAGGACAACACCAGGATGGGCAGAAGGGACCTCGGTTTAACGTCTCATCCGAGGGACGGCACACCCCAGCAGTACAGCACCCCCCGATACTGCACTCGGATGCCAGCGATTTTTAGGTGCAAGTCCAATCCCAGTGTGGGACGAGAACCCACGACCTTCTGGTCCAGAGGCAGATGTGCTACCAACTGAGCCACGCTGACACCTAGCAGCACATACTGTATATCACTAGCAACACAGACCAGGGAGATAACTCTTGTTAGCACCAGCAAGTAACAAGATAAATGGTAATAAGAGGCCACCCAGATAGGGTGTTCCCTGGTTGTATATTAGATGTTTAAATTGACCAAGGGGGAGACTGGGACTAGGGGATCCAAACAGATAAGCAAAAGGAAGAGTAAAGTATCTTAGCTAGTTCTCCTCCATGCCTGGGGACATGTAGTAGCACAAAGGGTAAACATTTCGTTCTGGCACAAAATGAGGTCGGGAATAGACTAACGGTAGGTGTGCACAAAAAGGGGGATGCAAACAACAGGAAACCAGAAAAGCCAGGGAAGAACATTAGTGAAATTAGGACAAATAATAAAAAGTGTTCAGGAGCAGTTGGAATGGAGGCTGCCTCAACGTCAGAAGTCTGGTAGTAAAACCAGCAAGCTACAGACAATGATGGCAGACACTGAGGTGGACCTTGTAGCCATAACTGAAGCATGGGCCATGATAAACATGACTGGGACCTCACAGTGCCTAGGAACTTACTGCTAAGGAATGACAGAGGAACTGGTATAGGGGGCAGAGTAGCCCTCTATGTCATGAAGGTTACTGAGGTTATGGAAGATGGGAATATCAAGGATGGTACAAAAGGGACCGAGTCGCTGTGGGTTCAGCTTATGGTGACAACAGATAAAAAACTATGCTTAGCTGTGTTCTATAAACCATCAGGGCAAGGGGAAGCAGAAGATAGGGATCTCGGTGAGGAAATTAGATCGGGAGAGGCTAAGGGAAGTGTTGTATTAGTAGGGGATTTTAACTTACCTGACATAAAGGAAAAGGGAAAATTGTTTAACCAGGAAAGGCACACTAAGCCAGAGCTTGTTTGCAGCTGTGATCTGTGAGCACAAGGAAGTTAAGTGACTTGCTCAGGGTCTTACAGTATGCAATTGGGGGCTGACAGGATTCAAACCCAGGTCTCTAGGTTTGCAGCTCAGTGCTCTTAACCACTACGCTATACTGCCTCTATGATATAGACTGGGATGTTCCAGTGGCTAGGAATACTAGAAGCCAGGCCCAGCTGGATACCATTCAGGACTGTCTACTACTGCAGCTGGTAAGGGAACCTACCAGACAGGGATCCATCCTGGATGTGGAGATCACCAACTCTGAAGTAGTAAATGCAGTAAGAGTTGGGGAGCCACTCGCAAACAGTGAACACAGCTCAGTTTTGTTTGACTTAGCCGTTAGGACTGAAAAAACACACAGAAGAACAGTGATCTTGGACTTCAGAAGGGAAGATTTCAGCAAATTCAGAGGGGGTTTGAGACAAGATAGATGGGGTAAACTGGATAGAAGGTGTGTAAGAGAGAGATGGGGGGTAATAAAAGGGACCATCCTTGAAGCATTACAGCTATGCTTTTGTAAAGTAAATAAAAAAATAAACTCAGGAGACCACTATGGTTCTCAGTGAGTGTCAGGGAGGCAGTAAGGACCAAAAGGAAAGCCTTCCACATGTTTAAAGAAAAGCAGGGGGCAGTAGAATAGAAAGAATCCAGTATGTTCAGAGTGATAGGGAAGCAAAGAAGGCAATTAGATAAGCAAATTCAGATACAGAGACATGTATAACCAAGAGATTTAAGTGTGGAGAGAAACATTTTTTCCACTATATCAGTGAAAAAAAAGCAAAGTGGGAGAATAGTTAAGTTGTTAGAGGGGGGCAGGGTGGTATAGGATGACATGCAAAAGGCTACAGTCCTCAATGAGTACTTTTGCTCCATCCCTACCAGGGGAGATAGCAGTCCCTTCCCTGGGAGTGGCATCAAAGTAGCCATGAGAGGAATCCCAGGAATGGAGAAACCAGTATTTCCTAGGGATGGGGTCCAGAGCCCTCAGGACAGATAAGACCCTGAGTCCAGCTAGGATTCACCTGAGGGTGTTCTGGGAATTGGTGGATGAACTCTCTGAACCTGTAGCAGGCCTATTCTATAGCTCACTTCAGATGGAGTTTGTCCCAAAGAATTGGAGTATGGCAGACATGGTTCTGCTCCATGGGGTGGGGTGGGGGGCAAGGAACAAGCAGGAAACTAAATAGATCTGTCAGTCTTACCTCTATTGTGGGGAAGCTGATGGAGTCACTGCTCAAAACAGACCTTGTAGAATATCTGGAGGGTATTGGACTCCAGGATAGCAGACAACACAGCTTTTTATCAGGGACATCCCATCAGACTAATCCAATTGTCTCCTTTGACTCCGTGACAACAGAACTCATTAGGGGCCATGCCATGAATCTACTTTACCTTGACTTCAATGAGACGTTTGACTCTGTGCCTCACAGATACCTGCTGAGGAAGTTGGAGGACCTGGGACTCTCTAGGGATATAGTTAGATGGATAGAAAACTGGCTAAAAGGGAGGCAGCAGTGGGTTGTGGTAAACGGAGTTAAATCGAAGGAGAGCGTGGTCATGAGTGGGGTACCACAGGGTTCTGCCCTGTGCACCGTGCTTTTTAACATGTTCATCAGTGACATTGGAAAATATATCTATGGTAGGATAAGCTGCTTCACGGGGTGGATAGCACCGAGGGAATTAAAGAATTACAGGGTGACTTGCAAAGGCTAGAGAGGTGGTCAAATGTTTGGCAACTGAAATTCAATGCCAAAAAGGACAAGGTGATGCACCTAGGAAAAAAGAACCCAAAGGCAGAATACTGGATGGGAGGGGTTAGGCTTAGTACCACAGCTGAAGAATGGGACTTAGGAGTCATCATCAGAAACACCCTTTAACATTCCAGCCAATGTAATAAGGCTTGTAGTTGGGCAAACAAGATGCTGGAGTGTATCAGGAGGTGTATAGATAGTAGAAAAAAGAAGCGATAGTTCCCCTCTATAGAGCCTTGGTGAGGCCACACCTGGAGGACTGCATCCAGTTCTAGAGTCCTCACCTTACAAAGGACAATGATAGACTAGAGGTGGTACAGTGTAGGGTGACGAAGATGATCCAGGGTCAACAGGGGAAGTCTTACAAGGAACGCCTTAGAGCACTGACCATATACTTGCTGGAGACCAGAAGGGAAGGGGGATATGATAGAAACCTTCACATTCCTGAAAGGAATAAACAAAGTAAACTATGAGGAATTATTTAGCAGGAACACCTGTTCTACAACACAATATCATGACTGGAAGTTGACAGGGGGAAGGTTCAGAAAGAATGTGAGAAAGTATTATTTTACTGAAAAGGCGATGGAACCATAGAATGGCTTGCCAGCCAATGTGATGGGTGTTAAGACTGTGGGAGGGCCTCAAATGAGTGCAGGACAGAGAAAAAGGAATAATGCTGACTTGTAGAGCTGAAATCAGGGAAAGGAATAGCAAGACTGCTGGGGAGTGTTAGATTCCTGTATCAACACTAGGTTGCGGTGTTATATAGGACCAAATGGTCAGACTTGATGGACCTTTGGTCTTTTTCTGCCATGACTGTCTGTTTCTATGTTCAAGTTCAAGTTTATTCACCAGGAACACTCCATTGAGCATGCTCATTTACAAGGAGGTCCTGTCAAGGACAATGTGATACAACAAGTTATAAAATGGGCACAAAAAATTCTATATCATGATTGGCTAATCAGCAGTCTTACCCGTGTCCTTATACAGCCATATCATGCCAACCTGCACTACATACCAACTGATAGCCCTGCCACACCTAGAAATCACTGAGCCCGCACTGCCCAAACCACTTTCTAAACATTCGAACTATCGCAAAGCGGCAGTTACAGCGCGGCATTTCAAGCGCTACCAATACCTCAGAAATGCCACAACGAAATCAGCAGATGCACGTATGTACGTATATGCCTCAAACTGAATCCACAGACTTGTCCTTCCATAGACTGTTTCACCTACCAGTTAGTCACATTTAAAAACGTATGGACAAACTTTTGTTACTACAGCAGAGCGAGCGGTCTGGACGATTTTTCAAACAAGTCTAACAGCATCTACGGTGGCTAGCAAGGACACGCCGCTCTTAATGAGCAGCCGTGGTTCTCAAACGGCTTTTCTGTCCACTCCAAGGCACCCTTCAGGAAATGGGCATGTGGTTGCAATAATTGTAAATATACTGGCCATCAAAATCAAACACTGACTGTCAAAAACTGGCACATTGTTAAGCACCAGAGACACCCTATTATGACAGACAAAATCAAATGACATGTGGAAGAGAACCTCAGCAGTCTCCGTGTGTGTGTGTGTGTGTGTGTGTGTGTGTGTGTGTGTGTGTATGTGTGTGTGTGTGTGTTTGTATGTGTGGGACACCACCCTAAACGCCCTATAGTCCCTATCAAATGATTCAGAGATGCCCTCAATATAGGGACTATTTTACTCCTTCAGACATTAAAACCTCAAGTTTTAAAAAGTGTTTGCATTTTTTACTTTTTTTTTTCTTAAATACTACCTTAATAGAGCCCATTTTATAAGCGGAATAAGACACTCCGAGGTGTGGTTTATGGCCTGATAAGAGCACTTCCCAGGTGCTAAAGGCACTCGAGCGCCAGCGCCAACACGCACTAGGGCGTGTTTTACTAGGCCATAAACCACACTCGCCGTGGTCTTATTCCTTACATATAGTACAATGGATTGGCAAACAACACATAATTTGAGGACACAAATCTACAAAATAGGGGAGAGTTACTTACAAGTAGCATAAACTGTGACACATACATGGCATATGCAACATTTTGTCAAGGTAATGGAGGAATAGAACCAAATGAGGGAGCATACAGGTAAGTCCTGGTTGTGTAGTAATATTACCATAACATAAAGGAAATGCTAGCTAGTATGACATTGGCAAGTTTCCTTGAGGGCATTGCTAGCCAGGGATTAGAAAATGTTGGTATAGACTAGTTCTGTAAGCTTGAGGGAAGACTGCATTTTGTTCCAGGCAGATGGAATAGCATAACTGATTTCTGCTCTGCCATAGCGGGTGCAGAATTTAGGCATGTCTAACAAGATAATGGCATTTTTCCTGAAAGAATCGCAGCCAAAGGAATGATGCAATACAGATGAAATATATAGGGGGAGTTTGTTCAATAGCATTTTATAAGCCCAGGCAGAACTATGGAACATCTTTCTGGAGGTAAAGGACATCCAACCCACTGCAGAATAAAGGGCATAATGGTGGATTCTGAATGGGGAGTTTGTTATAAAACATATGGCACGACGAAAAAGGACATCCAATTTGTGCAGGTTAGATGCTGCACAGCTTTTATAAATGATGTCCGTGTAATCAAGAAGGGGGAGGAAAGTGGCTTGGACTAGCCTTTTCCTAGTGTCACTGGGGAAGTGGGATTTATTCCTATAAAAAAAAAACAACAATCTAGCTTTTAGTTTTTTAGTAAGGGTTTCGATAAGGACAGTGAAGGATAAGTTGGTATCTAGCCATACTCCTAGATATTTAAATTTGTTAATGACCTCTAAAGAATTCCCTAGTAAAGTTGTATTAGATACTGGAATACCATGCTTAAAGAGCTACTGATGCGTCAAAGAAAAACTTCAAAAAACATAATAATTAGGTTCAATTCTGCCTGCATTCCATTTATATTTTATATATTTTGCCTCCCCATTATTTATTACTAAGGAAATTTGCATGACTATATGATCTTTAACCCTCAGAGTTCCTTCAGAGTCCATCTGTCTCTATACAGTAGCTTACTCCCGACTGCAAGTCTTAATCCTTCCTCTGTTGCGGCACCACAATCTGTTGCCATGGGAGTAACTGATACCACAAGCAGTGCTCTCTGACTTCAGGTAGGAGGAAAGCGGCAGGAATAGATGAACTCTTCAGGAGCAAAGATCCTGTTTTCATACAAATTACCTCAGTAATAAATAGTGGGGAGGAAGAATAGAGCACTGATGGGAAATACAAGCTGGACTGTGTCTAAATATTAGGTTTTATTAAAGTTCTCCTGAACATGTCAGCAGCTCTTTAAGTAACAAGAGAGTAAAAGGTTGGGGTAAGAAGAACATTGCCTTTGTTTTCTTTGCATTTAACAGTAGTTTAGATTGTAATAGGTTGAGTTGCAGCTGGTTAAATTCAGACTGTAATTCAGTGCCAACATCTACTAGAGAAGGTTTCAATGTATAGAGGACAGTGTCATCTGTAAAGAAGTGTAGTTTAGAGTTGTGAATATTGTCACTTAGGGAGTTAAATATAGATTGAAAATAACAACAGGCCTAAGATAGATCCCTGGGGTACACCTCTTGTAAGCGGAAGAGGAGAGTATAGAAGCCCATCAGCGTTAATGCACTGGAGTCTTCCTGAGAGAGAGATAGCTAGCAAACCAATTCACTGTTAGATTATTTATGTCGTGTTCTTTGAGTTTGATTAACAGGAGATCATGGTCTACTGTATCGAAAGCCTTGCTTAGGTCAAAGAAGATTGCTCTGGTGGAGTGTTTGTTACTTAGAGTGGCGAGCCAGTCATTTGTCACTTAAGCCAAAGTTGATACTGTACTGTGGTTTTACCTGAAGTCAGACAGCAATGCATTAAATAGGTTAGAGTTTTCAAGGTGTTCCTTTAGTTGGGTATTGACTACTTTCTCCACTAGTTTAGACAAAACAGACAATATAGAAATGGGCCTGTAATTGTTTAGATCACATGGGTCACCCCAACACTAATTTGCTAGGGTGAAGTCACTATGTAAGCAACACCAGCAGCACATAGCCAGCACAAGCACATACAGAAAATAGTCACACTGTGCATAGAGCATACTTCGAGGCCACAGTGCATTGGGAGTAGCAGAACACTACAGCATCTGGTAAGTCAGCAAGGCAGGGCATATCAGTACTTACAGATTCAAGGGTCCATACAAGAACAGGCAGAATGTCCAGCTGACGTCTGTCTCCAGATTGACTCCCAGGTAGAATCCTTTGTCATCCTTTGCACTTGGCCCTTCACATGGAGGACCACAGCACAGCGTTCCACTTGATAGTGAGGCTCTTAAGACTGATTTCAGCAGGCTGATGGGCTTCAGGAGGTGGCACCTGATTATCTCATTCAGAAGTTGGAGGCATGGCCAGACAGCTGACTGTTGGATAGCACAAGCAGCCAGGAAGCCCATCTAGCTCCAGGACCAGATAGTGCTTTTGCTAAGCTGGCTAGAAGCGGAGTTGGTGTTCGATTTCATCCTCTCTGAATGGTGTGTGTGTGTGTGGGGGGGGCTCCTCTGGCAGCAACTTACAGATTGCCCTCTCTTCCTTGATGACTGCCACAGTGGCTCAGGAACTGCTGGCTTTTAAGTCCATAATCAGCATTCATATGTGTATAGAATTCAGGAGACAGCACCCGATTGACTCCTTCAGCTGTTGGAGGTGTGGCCATGGAGCCAATCAGTGGAGAGCACAGTCAGCCAGGAAATCCTTCTAGGGAGCACTTTTGGGCTGTGATAGCATTAGATTTCACCCTTTCTTGGCAGTGTGTGGAGGAAGGGCTACTCTGGCAGCAACTTACAACTTGCTCTCCCTTCCCTGATGACTGACCACCTCTTCGGAAAGAGAAAGAGTGATGGTAAGGGCTAGGAACGTACCCAATCTGAAAATGAAATTGGTGCATACATTTCCAAGGGAAGATCCCAAGTGGTGGTGGTGGTTGGGGGGTCAGTGTCATAGATTTCATAGAAAATGACAGAGTCAGGTGGCAATAGCCTAAAGTGACTCACCCCATATCGATGGTACTTTCTAGTACATGTGACACCCATGAAATTGTCCAAAGATCTTTTAAAAACTTCCATGGTGGTACTGAGCACTACTGACTCGGATGTGGCATTTCAGGCCAACACCACTCTCTGGTTGAACTATCCACCTCTCCTGCTAGTTCTATACATCTCACCCCTAAGCTGGAGTCTATGGGTTCTGGTGGTTCTAGTAATCATATTTCTACTAAACCCTGCACATTCCCATAATTCCTCATTATCAAATTCTGTATATACGGGACAAAGATCCCCCTAAGTCTCCTGTATTCTAATGAGTAAAGGCCTAATTCTGCTAACCTTTGCTCATATGGTGTGTTCTTGAGGTTTTTGATTTTCTTAGTGGCTCTCCTCTGGACTCCTTCCATCAGTTTAACACCACTCACATTGTGTGGTGCATGAAAAGGCACACAGTATTCCAGATAGGGCCTGACCAATGAGGACTAGAGTAGCAATATCACATTGGGATCCCTGCTCTTAATGTGTCTAAATATGCAACCCAAAATCTTGGTGCTTCTTTTTATGACTTCTCATGTATGATTATTGAAGGACAAGTTATTGGTAATAATGACTCCAAAGTCTTTTTCCACTATCTGTGGCATCCAGCACTTTACCATTTAACATGTAGTGTGTAAGAATGTTATTATGGCCAAAATGCATAACTTTGCACTTGTCCCCATTACATCTGAGTCTATGAGTTTTTTTGCCCAGGTTTCCAGTATATACAAATCATTCTGAAGTTGTATTGCTGCTGACTCATTATTGACTATCACCCTAGTTTTGAGTTGTCGGTGAATTTACATAGCCATGACCTAGACAACATCAGCATGGATGATATAAACACATTGAAGAGTGTGGAACCCAGCACTGATCCCTGAGTCACACCACCTGACACATTGCCTCATTTCAAATAGTACCCCTGAATGCAAATGCTCTGTCTCCTGTTGTTCAGCCATGACTCCACCCATTTTATAATTAATGGGTGGAGTTGGAGTTCTATGAGCCTAACTATTAATTCTTTATGAGGCACAAGATTGAAGGCCTTCAAGTAATATAAGTATACTGCATCCACTGGAAGGCCTTTATCAAGGGCACTGCTAATAGGTTAAACAAAATTGTAACAAGTTTGTGAGACATTACATCTCTGACCTAAATCCATGTTAGGTAGCATCCACTAATCCTTCATTGGTAATACGTTGTTCAACTATTTCTTTAATATATTCCTTCATAAGTTTACTCAATATGAAGTAAGACTGATTAGATGATAATTCCCCATACCCTGTCTTGTTCCTTTTTATAAAAGTGAGCCATGTTTGCTTCCCTCCATTCAGGAATTACTTGTCCTTCTTCCAAGGAGGTGCTGAAAATTGATGCTATTGGTTTGGCTAATTCCTTCACCAATTCACCAATTCTCTCGATACTCATGGATGCAGACTTGTTAACCTTGATTTCCTCTAGATTTTTTCTTTAACACTGCTCTCTGTTAGTATAATTATATATGCATCATTGTTGCACCCTAGTGGTATTTAAATCTCTTGTGTGCTGTTTTGTTGATAGACACTCTGGAAATAGTCATTAAATGTTTTTGTCATTTTACATTCATCTTCAGTTAATTCAGTGCCCACTTGTGGGGACCCTATCAGTTGATATTGGTCCCTCTTAAATCAGGCCTGGTGCATTGTGGCCATTGGTCTTTGTGCTGGAATACAGTACTTTCAAACATGACTCCTTCAGGCATTTCCACGCTGGGGAAACATTCTATATTGGAACACACATAGATTGCAAAACAGAGAGAACAGTATACATTATACAGTGCCCCGTGATTGCCTCTACATGGGTAAGACTTTGTGCCTGTTGAAAAAGTGAATATTTGAACATCACAGTTCAAACAGATAACAAAAGGGTTTAAGGGTGGCCAGGCATTTCAAGGCCAGAGGTCACATGGTCCCATTGCTATGGTTTTGGAGTTTACAGCAAGTGTTTCCTCCAAAAAGAGGATGAGACCATAATAACATTTTAGAAAAGGAAGAAATGCACTGGATGCACCATTTGATCACCCTAGGTACAGCATAGGGCCTCAACAAGGACAACAACTGAGCCATGTTCTGGTGATAGGTAATGCAATGAGTTTACAATTATGTCAGGTTTGCTTTTATGCAGATCTCTCCCCCACCCCCTCCATTCCTGAATGTTTCTCATGTTTATTTTTAAATGAAAATGACAGAAACAGAATGGACCATATTGTCATTAAAGATGTAAACATCTAGGAGCATCTGGATATTCAAAGCAGACATTATGGTGAACACATGCCACTAAGCTAAGCAGTCCTCTCTGATCTCTTCTGCAGCAGACACATCTGAACAGAAATAAAGTATGAATATAGATAAAGTGCTAGTGAGAGCATTACTGTATGTGAATAACAGTGAAGACTCCCCCAATTTTTGCATAATGTTTTTGTTTTGTCTGTTAATATAAAGGCTGCTTTTACAAACTCTCATGATTGTTTACAATGTGATACATGCAGTGTACACACGTGGCATAATCATGGTGCATTTACACCATTAATGTGATTGCCTAGCAACTAACAACATCCAGCATTCCTATTATGCACCTGTGATGTCACTGTGCATAACAGCCATGGGAATAAGAGGCTTTGCCTTGGGAACACTCACACTACCTGCCAAGCCATCATTTTGCTGCAATCTAGGTAAGAAGTAGTTGCCTTTGAGCAATGCAAGGTACCATTTCAAATGGGTTTCCTCTGATAAGAGAGATATATGTTCAGGAGAGTGCAACTTGGAATCCTGACACTCACAAGACCAAGTTCAGTCTCCCAACTCACACTTGCCTAACACCTGTAGTGTCCCAACACAGGCAATGCCAACAGGGATATGGTAGTGGATGTGATGTACTGCTACCCTACACCTTGTCAGGCACTACAAGACAGGAGAGGACACAGGTGCTGGCCAAGCTACTCCTGTGGCATGGAGGGCTGAGTTACTAGCAGCTGAGCCAGCATGGCTGCATGGACCCGGGTTCTCTTCCCAGTCATGGCAACTTTTGCTCCATGCCATTCTGCCCCCTGTAACTTTCCTTTTAACTCCAAGGCCTGTTCACCCTCAGAGTTGGTTATTATAGTTATGGAGAGTGTAGGGGTGAAGCCCCCTGCATTAAATGCAAGTCCCTTGTGAGAACTTGCATTTCAGTCCAGGGTACCTATCAGGATGTCAAAATTCAGTCTCCTGAACTCGGTCTTGTAGAGTTTGGGATACTGGGTTTCAGGATTCCATAGCTAATCCATAAAAGACATACATTTTCTTGCAGGATGCTGTAGCACCAGGTCCAAATAGTTTGTGAGAAGTACTGAAACTAAACATAACTGGGATATTTAACAAATACTTTAACAGCATCATGAAATTGGTGAGAAAAGAAAGTTTTAATGAATAGGAACATTTCACCAAAAATTATATCGATCCGAGGCCTTAACAGAATAATTGGTAAAAAGATGTAGGTTATGGGATTTTATTGGAATCCCAGCTTAGAAATGAAAGAAAATGCAAATTATCAGGGGAAGGACAGACTGTAACTTAAATGGTACAATAGCATGAAATATATGGACTGAAGTAATAGATTTAATTTCATTTTATTTTAACGAAGGTCTTTGGACAAATACTGCCCATTTTCAAAGGCGCTCATGGTCAGAAACACAGACAAGACACTAAATGTATACAATCATTATATATAATTGTGCAAAGATTACAATGTTTCAGAAGAATGAACGTACTTTCTAAGTTGAGATACATATTGGTAAAATTTTTCAGTATCTCTTCGGTATTTTGGCACAGAATTTGAGAAAGGGGCAATTCAGTAATAAAAAGACAATTGTCCCACACTTTTTTTTTTACATTTAGGCAACCTGAAAAGTAACAATTGAGGATCTAGAAAAGATTCCAGTCTGAATAGGGGCTATAACTAATGAAGCTAGTTTAGTGGGAGCATTATTATTCTTAAATTTCCAAGCCAAATAATAAAATTGACAACGTATACGTTGGGTCAGATTTAACCAGGACAAACTGTTAGGCAACTCATGAGTATGTTCATCCATTTGCAAGCAGAAAGTAATAATTCTACACAATATAATAATGACTGATAGACCAATACATTTCCAATCCATAATCTATTATGGGCAAGATATATAACACTATTAAGAGTTTTTTAGCTTCATGAGGAAGATTAGAATGATTTTGAAAAAGCAAACCAAATTTTGGGCTAATGGCCTTAACCAGATTCTCAATACATCCTGAGTAGTTTAACTTACAGTCCAAAATCAAACTGGAGAAGTACTGATTTGCTTTTAGGCTATACCACTATAGGTCATAAGTTGAAGACTTGGTAAAGTTCTTTAAGTTTTCCATGAATTGAAAACTACTATTTTGGTCTTCTTTGTATTCAGACTTAGTTTGTGATGAATAAACCAAGACTGTACCAGGTCAAAATCAGATTATAGCAAGCAAGTTAATCTCCGAAGAGCTTTACCTTTTGCAAATATCGCAGTATCATCCACATACAACAGTAAATTCAAAAATGTTATTGATGAGGGAAGACCATTTTAAAATAAACTGAATAACAGTGGTTTAAAATTTAACCTTGTGGGACACCCAAGGTAACCGGGAAAGGAGAAAAGAAAATATTTTGAAACTTTGCTTGTAGGCAGTGAGAAAAGTAATAATGAAAACACAAACAGGAGGAGAAAAGCCCAAATGTCTTTAATAATAATGGATGTTGAACAAGGTCAAATGCCTTGGAGAGATCAGTATGTATAGAGCCCTTATATCCACTGCTGTCCAAGGCCTCATGAATATAGTTTGTGTAATAAGCAAGAGCTGTAGTACTGCAAGGTTTCTTTCTAAATCCATTTTGCTCTTCGGTAAGTAAATTATATTTTTGTAAGCAATCCATAATTTGATTATGTACTATACATCCTAAGGCCTTGGGAACTGCCTATAATTAGAAACATCCTGCATATCACCAATGTTAAAAACAGAAGAAACAAGAGCAAGCTTCCAAATAGAAGGAATTTCCTTGTGTACATGTGAATAATTTGATAATTTAGTGATTGGAATAACTAATTTGTCCAATGCAACAGTTAGCAACATCATATCCAAATAATTATATAGATACAGAAAAGAAAACACGAACATATAATTTGGTTCAGTCATTGAAATATGCTTTTGATTTTGTGTAAGGTTTAACAAAGAACTAAGAAATATTGCAAGACTTCTAGGCAGGCAGTCAAGGCCAGGTGACTTCTGGTCAGGTAGCTAAACTGAGTTTAGGCATTTTGTCATACTGGAGAAAATTAACTGCACTTTAGTGGTGGTGGTGTTACACAGTGGTGTACATTGTTCAATAACATCATACCATGTAATCTCGATATTGACTTATTCTAAGCTTTTTACAGGCCTCAGTAACCATATAAATTACAGAAAATTTAAAGAGACATTAAGGTATACTCTGTTAGTCGCTAACTGCTGCATGATGAATTTTTTATGATGTTTTATATGATCAATGACGTAATTATTGTGATGCTTAATATTGTATATTGATTCTGCAAGAAGCCCCTGAAGAAGTCACTCGGGCAAAATGTTAGGACATTTTGAGTTAAATAAAATAGTTGCTATGGCCAAAAATCCAAGCCTGGCTTTTCAAAAAGAAAAGAGTGCCATCCTATTGAAATTGCTTTGCTTATTGCAATTTACACCATCTATTTCCAAATGTCACACTGTACCATTTTGTTTCTGTCCTATAAAGTTGTTTAATACACCTCCAGAAACATTTTGGGTCACTGGCAGTTGCATCAAGCGGATTGCTACAGTATGAGCTTTCATTGGAAAATATTGCTTTTATACACTAATTTCTTAGGTTTCTGTGTGCCTCTCAGTCTGATAGCATGCCAGTCACTTTGCAACATGCCTGTCTTATGCTTGGCTTTAAGAACTGATAGTAGATCAATATGGCCACTTAGTGACAGTTCTTCTTACCTTCCTTTTTAAAAAAGAAACATGCTTATTCTGAAGGTTCAAAAACTGATTGGTGTATTAGGACAGAGAAGCTTTTATGTCAGTAGTATTCCAGAGATATGATCAATCTATATAATTAAACTCATTTAGCAAGGCACTTGGGAGAAACTTGGAAAAATCTCTGAACTGAAGTAAAGACTTACTGGGACATTTATGTCTCGTGTTTCCAATTTATGTACTTATTTGAGATTAACAAATCACATGGTACAGATGGTGGGATGGCTGGCTCCTGATGTAATATCAATTCTTCACACAGGGTCCCATAATACAAGCAGGGCACAAAGTACAGCAGTGTAATACTGAGGTACTGTATATGTAACAAAGTAACTCAGTAATTTTAGGTCATAAGGAATCCTATATCTGTCATGTGCCCACCCCCACTTTAAAGGCAGTGATGAAATAAGTAATTTCATACCTGGTTACAGGATACAGGTCATTGGGGTTACAGAGCAGATTCATAATTAAGTTCATAGCAGGTACAGGCCATTATTCAGTTAATCAATATAGCAACTTAGCAATTCAAGGTCAGTAAAAATTCTGTGTCCATCATGTGCCACCCTCTACTTTATAAGCAGTGATGAAACAGGTAATTTCAGACATGGTTACAGGTCATGGTGGTTACAGAGCAGATTTCTAATCAAGTTTATAGCAGATAAGTTGAGGATGAAGTGACGTGACCTTACTTTGCAAGATGGTGGTGTGATTGCAACACCACCCCAAACAACCGACATGAGTGGAAAAGAATATTAAAGGAAGGGTCAACAGTGGAAGCCCACAATATTTTAAATTAAACCCTAACCCTGTAGCTGACAAAGTGCTAATCCTTCCACAAAGTGTTTTTTTGCGGTATGTCAGAAAGTGTGCATCAGGTGAAAGATATCACTCACAGCCTTTTTCTGGAAAAAAGACACCAAAAAGCCACGATGGACTCTGCAGGTCCTTCAAATCTTCTATCTCCAAGCCTGCCTAATCTTTTAACAACTGAAATTTGCCCAACTGTCTCCATTACCTGAAACACCACAGTGTAAGAAATGTTTCTCAACAGAAGGTAATATTTTAAATTACTTATCTAGTGGGAAGGGACAGGGGAAAGAAAAGCTCAGAGAATCCATAACGAAAATAATAGATATGCCTCCTAAAAAACTGCAGACAAAAAAATCAGGAAATGCTAAATGCAAGTACAAGTCAGACCAAATAAAATATTGCAAGTAATGCAAAAAAAGATAAAATGGAGGATAAAAGGATAAAGCAAGAAACTCCCAGTCAAGGTACTGGGGCTGAGATGGAAAAAAAAGTAATGAGTCGACTGACACAGAGACAGGACATTTAGGCACTACAGAAATACACAGTGCTCAAGTAAAAAATTTACCAGAAGCAAAGCTACCTAATATAACCCTTCAACTACGGGCACAAGATTTACTAGGAGCAATGAATGCATTAAGGCAGGACATAACGGGAGCATTAGAAGACATTAAAATATTTTTAAAAGAAGCCAACGATTCTCTAGTGAATCTAAAGCAGAAATCTGAATCCCCGTTCCTTCTCACAGACTCCATTGAAAATAGGATCTCAAAACTTTAAGATGACACGGCTCCATAATGGAAAATACAAACAATATATGAAAAACAGATGCAAACTTTATTACAAAAAATTACAGAACAAGAGGACAGGTCTCGACAAGGAAATCTTAGGATCACAAGATTACCAGAAGGTATAGAAGGCAATGAAGACTCTTTGATATTTTTTGAATTGCTTAACTATAGCAACAGGAAGAGAATACCCACAAAATAAAATACAATTGGACTGGGCCCACAGAAGGGGAGTGAGAACAGGAATAAACAATACCTTACCATGCATGATCTTCAAAAAACAACATTAATATCAGGATAAAGAGTTTATTCTACAGCAAGCTCAGATACAAAAGGGGCTTAAGTTTGAGAACTGCCACTTTAGCATGTATTCCAATCTATCGACAGAAACTGCTACAAGATGTAAGAGATTTAATCCTTTAAAACAAAAATTGTTTGAACGAGGTATTACATTTTCTATGATATATCCAGCAAAACTTAGATTTGTTATAAACAGCAAAGCACAAACCTTAGATGATCTGGAAGACACAAATGAAGCTTTTGAAAACTCATACAAAGATGCTGTGCAGAAAAAAATCACAGATGGATTCACAAGGGAAAAAACCTGTCCTGCAACATCCCATAGTGAATCGGTGAAACTCCAACACCAGAAGAAAATGGATAGAGGAATAATACTGAAACACTATCAACATTATCCCTGAAAACTTTATTTAGGTGTATAAGGAAAAGCTGACAGAAAGGGTAAACTAGGAAGTGAAAGAAAAAAAGAAAAGAATAAAAGGCTACAAGGGGAAGTGAAAAAGACAGTGAGAATGGGAAAGAGATAGATAAAGGGGAATACAAGGATAGCGGGAGGGTCAGAAGGGAATGAGGAGGAGGAAAGATAGAAAAAAGAAAAATAAATGGGAAAACTTGCATGTGTATTATTACAATTTAAATAAGATAAAATAATCCTTAGAAGGAGAAAGGGGAGAAAAGAAAGGGTAAGGAAGATGTGCAAGAGAGGTAGATGAAAGAGATATAGTATAAAGTAAAATATATGTAGTACACCCTTTTTTTCTGTGTGTTTTCTTTATTTATGTCTGACCCTCTCTCCCTCTACTCTTCTACTCTCTCACTCCTCTAGATATTTATTTGGCTAGGAAAAGGATTATCTATATTATTTAAAATAGAATGTCAGCACTTGGGTTTTGGTGTGAGAGATGACAAAACACGTCATCTCTGTTAATTTGGGGGGGTGAAAGCAGCACATTCTTTCATGCAAGGGTGGGAGCACATGGGTGGTGAAAAGAGTGCATTTATTCATCACTAGTATCATCACTGTTAATCTACAATTGATAATGTACTATGAAGAAACTAAAAAAGGAAAAATAACAAATGCAAAACACTATGTTTGTCATACGCTGTCTACATAAAAAGAGTCTTGGAACAATTAATCTATGTCAAAGGAAGGTAAACAATGTTACTATACAAGAGATGTTTAAAGGATTTAAAGTAAAGCAATCAATATGTATGCACACATGAGATGTGCCACTTGGAATGTGAAAGTGCTCAAAAAAGAGTTAAAGTAAACAAAGTTATAAAACATATGGAAAAAAATTTGAATTATTTAATGCTACAAGAAACCCACTTTACAAAACAGGAATTTGAATGGTTCCAAAATAGGTGGGGGCCAGGTCTGTATTCATCATATAATCAGAGGTGTTGCTATTTTTTTTAAAGAATAAACTAAATCCAACTATTAAAAGAACAAATATAAGTAAGTAAGTAAGACAAATCATTGCAGAGATAAAAATTAGTAACCAAAACTATACAATTTCAATTATATAAGGGCCAAATGAAAATAACCCTCAATTCTATACAGAATTTTTTCTGCAATTAACAACTTGTCATAGTCCATACTGGATAGGAGGTGATTTCGATATTGCACTTACAAAAAAAAAGATCGGTTTGTGCAGGTTTCATAAAGAAGCTATTAAAGTAATCCAAAACTTTAAACAGGACATAACATTAATAGACCTCAGCCAATAAACCCGTAATGGTGAAAGGACATTTTCTTTCTTTTCAGCAACTCACCAAATATACAGACATATTGATTATTTTTTGATATCTGAAGCTTTAACGTATTTATTTAAGGAAGACTACAATCCAGGTATTATCATATCAGACCACTCCCCATCTATAATAACTCTTATTATCAATAAAAAAACTCAGACAAAAGTAAAATGTTATCTAGCCCCTTCAATTTTAGAAGACCCTAACACCCTATTAAATCTTAAAAATGAAATTGAATTATTTTTTCAACAAAACGGCAACACTACTATCTCTCCATTAATAATCTGTGATGCATTTAAAGCATGGTCAAGGGAATGGATACAATTAAAAAACATTCACAGAAACCAAAACTGGCATAAAAAAACAAAACTAATTAGAAAGGGATATGCTATATTTAGAACAAATCCACAGTGCCACACTTGACACAGAAATCTATAAAAAAAACTCATAAAAACTAGAATACAATATAATAAAAATGGAAAGAGCAGAACAGCGAATACTTCAGACACATTCCAAATATCACTTTTTTGTCAGATAAGCCACTTAAATTGCTAGCATGGTAATTAAAGAAATAGCAACAAAATAATACAATTACTAAAATAAAAGATTAAAACGGAATATTAAAAGCAGTATCTCAGAGATTAACCAACAATTTTCAAAATATTATCAGAACGTATACACGACACAATTAGTAAAAAATTCACTGTGCTGAATACATTCTTAATTACTGAAAATATTCCCAAATTACCAGAAACTTTACTGGATAAACTAGAGACTCCATTTACAAGTTCAGAGGTAGAAAATGCAATTCATGCACTACCAAACAGTAAAGCTCCAGGTCCAGATAACTTCACCATAGACATATATAAACTATTAAAAAAAACACTAGCACCTAAACACACTATGCCATTTAACTCATTTTATGCATTCCAGGTACCAAAATCTTTTCGGGAAGCCACCACACATGTGTTTAACAAAAAAAAAAAAAAAGATAAAACAGAAAGCTCATCATACAGACCAATATCTTTACTCGGTGTTGACTACAAGATCTTTACAAAAATACTGGCCTTAAGATTGGAACAGACACTGACCTATATGATATCATATGATCAAAATGGATTTATAATAGGTAGACATATTTCAGAAAACATTTTTTATTTGAACAGTCAGATATACCTCTGAGCCAGAGGCGCTTTTACCATAACCATAAATATCATTGCAAATAATAAAAATCAAGATGCGATTCTTTTGGCCATTGATGCTGAGAAAGCATTAGACTGGGTTTAATGTCAATACATTAAACTAGTACAACAAAAAAGCAGGAAATAAAACTTAGTTCATGAATTGGATTAATCTGATTTATACCAAGCCAACAGCAACAGTTAAAGAAGAGCTTCACAGCAGCCAAGTTGCTGCTCCTCCAAACATATCTGATATCTCACCTGGCCCAGAGTTGAATGCCATTAATAATTCTTTTATTTTCAGTCATTGTCAAAGGTTATATCCCTCGTAAACTTCCCTCAGTCAAAAACAGAGCACCTTCCTTAAACTGCCAACACACCCCCTTGCAGGCATGTAGCCCTGCTTTGTAATGTTACAAAATGAAGACCGTGTGGGTGCACCCCATCTAGTTGAATAGGGATGATTTATCTAAACATTTTGTTAGCAGTTAGAGTTGTGATTTAAATAAATCAAAGTGAACCCTTGACTAACAGGTACTCTGTGGTCACTATGAACTCCTTTAAGTCATATAAAGTTGAATTGGGCAAATTCCTTCTGGGTTAAGTAATTAAATACACCCTGCATGTGCAGGGAGGGTGGTCACGATGGGCCTAGAGCCTCCTTTCACCCTTTTCCAAATGAGTAATACCGAGTAACATTACAACAAATTCATTATAACACATTTTTCAGAACTTACTATACTCCTGTTAGATTGCACAAAATTAAAAACAATATAACACCAATGTACCCAACATGCACACATACATCATGAACTGTAATACATAAGATACATAACTGCCCCTACATAACACATTTCTGGTCAAAAACTACTCAGAATATTTCAAAAGCTTTACATATAACTATGGAAGCTTCACCAATGTTAACACTCTTAACAATCCCAGAAAACTGGCAGTTACTCAATTCAAATCAAAGAATTCTCATTACAATAGCTATGATTATTGCTAAGAAAGGTATCTTAATAAAATGGAAGGACTCTTCCCCACCTGTATATGACACTTGGCTGAATTTTGTTAAAGACATTATTAAATTAGAAAGAATACATTATATTTGAAATGATTTTATATATATATATATATATATATATATATATATATATATATATATATATATATATATATATATATATATATATATTTGATAAATTTGGGCCCCATTCCAGATGATACTAAACAATACTTGAAAGTTTCATACTTTGTGATACTATTTACTTTCTTAATGTTTAAACTGTAAATGTTCTGTTTAGTAAAGGATAATTACCTAACTATTCTATTTACAGAAATCTTAATGACAATAATTGCAATTTAAATAATGGATATGAAAATAAGACAGAGTAGTATAATATAATTATGTTCCTAGACCCATAGGTAAAAAAAGGATATGATGATAAAGCTGGCTATTTTTTAAATGATAACCAAATCAGTTGATAATTTAGTCTTAAAGCTTATCTGATTCCCCCCTCCCCCCCAAAAAAAAAGTCTGTAGCAGGTAAAGGCTTTCCTTTAGTCAGGCAATAATGCCTGCACAAGCAGGTATTTCCTGGGGATTAGCATCTGACTGGAAGTGTTGCTGGTTTCAGGTGTAGTCAAGGGACATTAGCACTAGGAAGGGAATTAAGCCCAGGAAATGCCTTCTTGTGTGGCTGTTATGTCTATATTAAGTCAAAACATATCAGTTTTTATTAAACAGCTGCTTTTAATAAAAGCAAAACATGTTTTAGAGAAACGTGCCCCGCACTGATCTGAGTTGTACCTGGCATTTCTAAGAGATTAATGCCCAGTGCAGCAATCAATCAGTGTACATGGTGGACTTGTAAATAATTATTTATAATTGTCACAGTGACAGCCAACTGTAAACCTCTAAAACTGGGTTGAAGAAGTACCCCACTAAAAACATGGTGTTGCTTCTCAGCTTGGCTATCCTGGGTAAATCAATGGCAAAGAAAACAAAGGAACAAAAATAAATCTGGAAGAGGAAACATAATTCAGTCATTGAGCCCTGCAACTAAACAGCTTGAAAAGGTAATTCTTTTGCAATGTTGTGCTGACTTATGCCTTTGGTAACCTCTGCTGACACTTCACTTGTATAACTTTACAGGGCTGTTTCTCAGTATTATTTACAGTTCACACATTTTTTTTATTGCATTTACCTGCCATAAATACCATTCTGTTAATTTTTCACCCCACTAAATCTCTTACTAGCGTGATTCAGATACTTTGAAGGATGGTCATAATATGTTATCCCAAGTTGTTGACAGCAGTGATGATAGACATAATCCTTCAGTAGTAGATATTTTTAAAAGTGCTACTGAGAAGGAAGTCAAATGTTCAAAGAAATAAAATGCTAAACAAATATATGCATGGCTTACAGAGAAGAGAAGAAGCCACTGTGGACAATTAAGGGTTATACGTTTCTTCCATTCCTTTATCCTTTGGTGTGGTTTCCAACACTGACATCTCCTCGTGGGACAGTGAGGAGGACAGCCTTTTGCTAGCTCCTTTGCAGCAGATCCATCAAGGTGGAACTTGGGCCACTTATAAATCATTTCAATTTAGTTTTATTCAGGATAAAAAACATTGAGCAGAGCTTGTTTACACTGGTGGTCTGTTAAGGCAAAACTTCTGATGAAAAGCAAACATTACAGACATACTGTAAATAGTGAGAGATACAGTATACAACTTACAAGACATTGTACGTTTACATCGGGGTTGTCAGAACTAGCTCTAGAAGGATTTGAACCATGGTTGAATTTCAGCATTCGTGTTCTAAACTGGAACTTGAACACCAAAGGGTTCACACTACAGTTCAAACCTTGTTGTGTGTCTTTCTTTGACTTACCTCCAGGTCTTCTGTGCAGCACCACAATCTGCTACCACCAACTTGCTGACTTTGTTTGGCCCGCCACCTGTTGTGATGTCATGCACCATCACACTTAACCTGGCCAGCCAGTAGGAACAGCTCTGAAATGAAAGAAAGGGCATCAGGGGACAGAGTGGAGTCAGAGAGTTGGGACAGTCTAGAACAGCAGGCAGTGCAACAGGGCAACCATGTGCTGGGGGCAGGGCACACAGAGTCGAACAGGTCCCTCCTGAGCTTGCAGAAGATTGGGGCTTCCCAGACTAAACCTAGCATGTCAGTGCAGTCTGAGGGATGGGAATGAGTGAGGGAGCGAGTACATTTAAAATAAAATTAAAAAAAATTAAAGCAATTGCTTTGCTTGTGTTTTTCTGCAGATGGGGTGGGGGAAGTGGGGAGGGGAACTGAATTTTAACAGAAATCATAGCACTGACAGCGAAGCAAGACATAAGTGTTGGGGACCAAGGTAAGGGTTTTATTGATGCAACATAAAGGTGAGCTCTGTGCTGTAGCTGTGGGAGGAACTTGTGACATAGCCAGACAGTGGCATGCATGAAAGGAGGATCACTTTGTATGAGTGAGTGATGTACTGAGCAGTCTGTGCCTGTAATGCAGTCATGTGATGCCTATCTGGACTGCTAAAATGGGCCTCCTTTGACTGGGTTGTGGCACAGTTAGCTGTGGCTCAGCAGCAGAAGCTTATTCAAAACAAATCATAGCTAAAAAAAATATTTAATAACATAACCAGTCATTCCTCCTTATGTATGTATGTCTAGGGAAAAGACACACATGAAGTCCCTAAGAAATATAAATTGATTTAATGGAAAAAAAAGAGGAAAAATGAAGTAGGCCAAGGAGAAACAGGCAGTGGCAAAAAGTGAAGTATGTGGTGGGGGTGGAGGCTGGTGGAAGGTCACTGTCTCCTGTCTTGGTCCATATGTATGATAAGGCAGTGGGGAAGGCTAGTAGGATGCTGGGGTGCATAGGGAGGGGTATCACCAGCAGAAGAAGGGAGGTTGTGTTACCGCTGTATAGATCTATGGTGAGGCTACACCTGGAGTACTGTTTCCAGTTCTGGAGGCCTGTCTCAGAAAGGACATAGATTGGGTGGTGGCAGTACAGAGAAGGGCAACCAAAATGGTGCATGGCCTGCACCAGAAAGCCCTACGAGGAAAGTCTCAATGAACTGAATATGTACTCACTGGAAGAAAAGAGGGAAAGGGGTGACATGATAGAAGCATTTAAATACCTCAAGGGTATAAATAAGGTACAGTAGGGAAGTATACGGCACAGGAAAAGAAGCTCTAGGACATGGGGTCACAATATGCAGCTGGAAGGGGGAAGTGTTAGAAGGGATATGAGGAAATATTTCATCACGAATAGGGTGGTGGATGCCTGTAACAGCCTCCCAGCAGAGATGGTGGGTACCAAAACAGTACCAGGTTTCAAACATGCATGTGATAGACACAGGGGGACATTAGAAGCAGGGTGAGGGTGGAGATCAATTAGAGTTGATGGTAGCACAGTAGGTAGGGACTTTAAGGTAGACCTTGTGGGCCTCGAGGTCCTTTTCTAACAACAGCTTCTATGTTTCTATATGAAAATACAGCAGAAATATTTTATGTGGCGACTGACAGAAAAAATCCTTCATTCATTTTCAAGTATCTTTGACTCCTGTTGGCTTACTTCTTGCCATATGTGCTGTGTTCCCTTGAACTGCACTGACTGTACCCAGTGTGTGCATGTGTCACCCTGCACTCAATGCATGGAATCCAAATGAATCCCAGAAATAATTTGGGGGATGGGAGGAGAGAAAAATTCTTTATTCATTTAAAATTAATCTGTGATTCCTATGTGGCATACTTGCCATCTGTCCTGCTGTGCTCCATTTGACTCCGCTATACCCCAGTGTTGACAGTGTGCCGTCTGGCACTCAGTTTGTAGTATCTTACAAAAAAAACAAAAAACGAGAAATATTCTGGGTGACTATCTTCTTTATTTACAACCCAGCTAAAAAATAGGGTTCAAGTTCTAAAAAGGATTAGAACACTAGAAGTTTTTTCAAACATTCTAGACTAGAACCAGAACCCAGAAGTTCTGCAGGTTCTAACAACCCTAGTTTATATAGACATAACAAAATTTCATGCGCAGGGTAAGGCCCCATGAAGAGGGTATAGGGTGGAAGCTCACAGTTAGTGCTGTCTATGTTATGTCACTGGAATGATGGCAGCAAATTTTATGCCCAGAAAAGACAACCATTCTGTAATTTTTGTACTGGAGGGTGAGGGGCAGTGTACCAGGTAAAAGGTTTCTGGCAGGGAGTTCTGTGCAGTTGGGCATCAGTGACTGAAAGTGAGGAATGCACAATTTGTATATATCTGTGGGACCATCAGCTTGAGTGATCTAGTGAAGTGCAAGGATCTAGGACAGGACTTTCTGGTAAGTCATGATTGCATGTAAGAGGGGATAATGCCCTTTACACACTTAAGGGAATACAGAATGAAGTGCAGTTCCCTTCTGTCAACTAGGGTCGGCCAGTTTAATGCACTGCTGAGTTTACTATGGTGAGTATCATACGAGTAATCAAGTATTAGCCTGGCTAGCCTGATGTAAAGCACATCTAATATGGCCAGTCTGGACTTTGAGGCATCATGGAAAAAGATGTCCATGTAGTCAAAAGAAGGGCATATCAGAGACTGAATTATTCTCTCTCCCTGCAGTCATGGGGCAGCAAGGAGATTTTTCTGAAGACGAAGGTTTCCTTCCTATGTTTTCCTCCCTTCTGCCACCTTGTTTGGGTCACTGGATTCCAGAAAATGTTTGCCAACATTCTTACTCTTTCAGCGGCAAGGAAAAGCTCTTTTTATGCTTATTTTTTGTTCAGTTTATTTAGTGCTCTTGAAAGATGCCAGACTGACTTCACTAGAGCAATCAATGTCCTTCATCCCTGTGTTAGATGCAACACTGGCAGCTGGCACATAAGCAGTGCCACACTGATTAATCTATGTGTCTCATCTACGCTGGAAATCTCACCTCTGAGGATGGAGGGTTAGAGGGAAGCTTAGACTCCATGGCCATGCAGTCCTATGCATCACAGGTTTTGTTACTTATTATTGGCCCAGTTCTGAAATCTGGGCCATCTTAAATGTTTGCTGAGGATAAGGGGACCAATGAGCTCTGCATCCCCAGCTGTTTTTTTATGGGTATGGGATTCATATAGACTAGTTACTCTCTAGTGGGCCTTGGGAGAAGCTGCAGGTGGATGGGTATCCAGGGGGATACCTAAGCCTGTCTGAAAGTGGATTCGTGCTCCACACAGAGCAAGCCTTCCTGAGGCCTGTCAGATGAGGTTGTATTTCCTTGTCATTGGGAACATGGACACCAGTATACCAATGGCAGGATCTCCCCTAGTCTGAACTCCAGTCTTCTATTGAATGCCAGAGGGGGGATGACTTTACTGTCCTCTCACAAAATTCAACTTCTGTAGGGTGGAGAGGTGGTAGTGTGAGAATTGCAGAGCTGCTACAAAAACTGTGACAGGGACCAACAGTCTTGTATGCCAGCATAGACTATCTGTACCCCCTGCCCTATCTCTGGCCAAATTGCTTGAGGTCCAATGTATAGCAAGTGTAGAATAGATCTGTGGAAGTGCTATATGGGGGAAATCTGTGTCAGTGTAAACTTCTAAGTCAGGGATATCCACCTTGACTCTTAGAATTAAACACTGTGCCCTTGAGACAAATTTAATTGCTCCTTTAAAAACACTGCATACTTTTAATGTACTGTATGTGAAATCCAGTGATATAGTTGAAGTGAATGAGAAAGAACAGTGTTTCCCTTGGTAAGAAACAGAAACATAGACAATGACAGCAGAAAAAGACCAATGGTCCATCCAGTCTGCTTGTAGTTCCCTATCAAACCCTGGGATCTATTGTCCATACAGGGTACTAACCCTCACTATCCATCCCCCAGTTCCCCTTACTACTACTACTACCACCTTAAGTAACCACTGTACCATTCACTCTGCCCCAGGTGTGCTTGAAATTATTTATGGTTTTGGCACCCACCACATAAGCAGACAGACTGTTCCATGCTTCCACCACCCTTTCTTTAAGATAAAACATTCTGATATCCCTCTTGAACCTTCCTCCTGTCAGTTTCCACACATGCTCCTGTGTCCTTGAACTGTTACTCATGCTAAATAGTTCCTCACAGTTCACTTTGTTTATTCCTCTAAGTAACTTGAAGGTCTCTGTCATATCACTCTTCTCTCATCTGGTCTCCAGCGAGTACATGTTCAGTGCCTTGAGACGATCCTCACAGAATCTGCCCTGCTGGCCCTGAATCATCCTGATCACCCTTCGTCATGCTCCTGAGACACTGCTCATGAAGTTCAAAATGAGCAATATCAAATGGAAGAGAGTGAGGACCAAGTAAGCTCATAGGAGAGACACAATTGTCATTTTGAAGTTCTCCTAAAACAGAGAACAAAATAAATTAATGATGAGAAAACACCTAATTTTCTTTTGAAGTGGCATTTAAAGCCAGAAAATATCAAGCACTGTTTGGGGTTGAAATAAAAAGATTATTAAAGCAGCCACCACAGTAGTGGATCCTTTGTATTCTTTGTGATTGTACAATTTTTCTGAGAGGGATCCCCTGACCTGCATTCTCCATAATGGGGCTCACAAGGGCAACCTGAGCATTATTCTTTGCAGTGATAGCTTTAATACTCATTCAGTGTAGTTAGCCTAATTTTATTTTTACAGTTAATGATGTTTCTCTGGTACCCCAAGCCTCCCTCTGTATGTTGGCCACCCTAGCCAAGCCCAGCTCCACCACTTTCCTTTAGGACATAACTTTGCACTAGTGCAGTGTGGCCTGGGTGCTCAACAGCATGCAGGGCTACTGGGAGGTGGGGTCAGTTCCAGCTCGGACACCCATTTTCCAGGTTTCTCTGTCATGGGGTGGCACACAATGCTGCCTAGATCTTCCCACACTTACATGCACAGAGAATTGGCAGTTGCCACTCCCTACCCTATGCCAACAGCCCCAGCTTGCCTCACCCCAAGCCTATGCTAGGGGTCAAGTGAACACTGGTCACTGAACCCCCCCCCGGGAGAGGAGAGCAGTTCTCTGGATCCTCAGTCCTCTTCCTCCCCGGCCAACCCCCAGTGACTTGAGTCCCTATTCAAACCGGGGTTGTCAGCATGGTGTGAGGTGTGGTATCCAATGCCTCAACCCTCAGCACCACCAGGCTGGTCCTGTTAGCCTAACTTTTAAAAATGGGTTTCTTTTATTTCAAGTCAGTCTTTTCAACCTTAATTTTGACCAAGCTAAATAGTAAAATATTGGTTTACAAAACGTTCAATTTAGTGAATGTGACTGTGCCTTTCCTGCAATTTGCAGATGTCATGGGTTTCTCACAGAATAGGACTCTTCCATATTTAGTTGCCAACAAGCATATCTTGTAGCACCTTTTGTAGTCATGCATGCTCTTTTCTGCATTTACTAAAGATTGAGGTTACATTCACTGTGAGTGATTCGTTGCTGATGTCAGTGACAACACTTGGAGTAGGTTTGCAGAACATGAAATTGTTAGTTCAATGGTGCAGACACTCAGTTCTGGCTGAGGCTTGTGTCTAGGTTTGAATACAAGTTGAGCAGGATCCAACTGCAGATACTTAAATACTAAAATCCATTCCAGCTGGTAAAATAGATCTGCATTAGATTAGAACTCATATCCAGACTGATGCACAACAAAGACAAGCATTGGTGAATGCCTTAACGTTTGCTTGCAGGCTGTACATTATTTCATTGCTTTTTACCAGTAGTTTGTGATTCCAGTTGCTAAGCAGTGGCCAGTACTGCACCAAAATTCTAATTGTCTTCTTGGTTGTTTCTAGTTGCTTCATATGCAATACCAAATTCATGTAACCCGATAGCTCAGTGGTAGAAGACTGGGATGATATTCTGGGTGCCTTGGTTCAATTCCCAGAAGAACACATTATTTCTTCCTAACTATAATTTATGTTGCGTAAGATAAATTGTTATGATTAGTAAGTGAAAGAGTGTAACTCTCGGCAATGTTGTGTTATTTTATTTTTTTTTTGTAAAGGAAAGGCCAGCTAAATTGCAGAATCTTGATGTCAGAGAGATCATGTTTGTTTGTGATTTTTGCAATGTATTTACACAGGATAGGCCAGCTGAGCTGCAACATTACATTTTCAGTAACTTGCTCAGGGTCACACAGTATTTTCCTATAGCAGAGTTTAAACCTATGATCTCCTGGATCCCTACAGTGCTTCAACCACTAAACCTTACTGCCTGAGGGAGACCACTGGGAAAAAAAAAACAGTGGCTGCCAACCATGTTTTGGTTTTGTTTGTTTATTTTACAAATTATTTATTAAGAATGGCCTGGCTGAGATACAACATTTCATTTCCAGTGGGATTCTGCTTTTACTCATTTTTACAGTGAAGCTACCTAACACAATGCAGCTAAGATGCAGTGTTTCATTTCTAGTAGGGTCCTGCTTCAATCCATTTCTGCAGTTGGGTGGACTGGACCACTGGGAGGTGACGTGATTTGCTTAGGGTCACAGAGTAAATAGTTTCCCCTAGCAGGGACTGCACCTGAAAGTTTCTGGTTCCTAACAGTTCTTTAACCATTAGACAACACTGCTTCTTGGGGGGCAGGAAAGGTAAGCAATTGCTGACAGTGTTTTTTTGTTTGTTTCCTTACAATGTATTTCTCCAGGACAGCCCAGCTGAGATATAACATCTCATTTCCACGGGGGTCCTGAGTCTACATTTCTGTAGGTGGGTGGTGGGATTGGAGCACTGTGAGGTTAAGGAGTAGCTTAATGTCATGCAGGGAGTATGTGGCAGGAGCTGAGTTTTAATTTGCAGTCTCCCAGTTCTCAGCAGAACTTTATCCATAACCACACAGCCTTCACTGTCTTGGGGAGGGAGGGAGGGAGGGTGGGTGGAAAGAGCCAGGGACTCTGGCAATACATTTTCTTACAAATTATTTACCCAGGATAGCCCAACTTAGCTGCAGCATTTGTAATTTCTGCCATAAAGATGTTTGGGGTGTCATGTCAAAACTGACACTGCAAAAAAATGACAGCTTTCAAGTGGTAGCCAATTATATGAAGCAAGGAATTATGCATTTTCTTGAAGCAAAGTAACAATTTACATTGTGTGCACTAGACACAGTTCAGATGTCATAGATCTAATTTAATTGACTAGATGCAAAATGTGAGAAGCTCTTTAAAAAAACAGAGCCCAGTGCATCTGCATAAAATATTAATTGATGTATTCCTTGCAGCAGCTTTTTGAGTTTTGAAGTATTGCATATCTATGACCCCTCTCCTTTTCATCTCTCTCTCTTTCTCTCTTTCTCTCTCTCTCTATTTCTTTTTCTCTCTGCCCTCTCTTTCTTTCCCTCTCTCTCTTTTTTGCTCTTTCCCTCTCTTTTTTTTTTCTGTTTTTGTCTATCTCTGGAGTGTGTGTGTGTGTGTGTGTGTGTGTGTGTGTGTGTGTGTGTGTGTGTGTGTGTGTGAAGAGAGAGCAAAAGAGAGAAGCATAATTTGTTTTGGATGTTTTAGTATATAGAGAAAATGGTTTCAATAGCTGGTTCAAAAGAAGAGTCTCGGCTCACTGACACTGGCTTATTATTGGTAGCACTTTTCTATACTGTTTATTTACCCAAGATAGCCCAGTTGAGATGTAAAGTCTCATTCTCAGGAAGGTCATGCTTCTACCTAGTTTCATGGCTGGGAGAAAAAGAAGCCCAGGGAGGGACTTGCTTAGGGTGACACAGTCAGTCTTTAGTCTTGGTAGGTGAGGTCTGTATCTAGTTCACAGGTTGTGTGCTCTAACACCTGGACAACAATACTTTGTATGTGAATGGCCTCTCAGTGCTGCTAATTAAAATGACTAAGTCAAATGGGAATCCTTGACCTGAAGAATGTTCAAGGCATATAATGGAGAAGAACTTTCTTTTTTTTTTATTAATTTATTGTACCAGGTGGATGGACTGAGACAAGCATATTTTCATCCATCTTTGTCCCATTTTATGAAATACTGATGAGTAGCTGAGTGGCTTGATGGAAGAAAATACTAGAAATAAATATGATAACTCATGGGTGGGAGCAAGCTGTGAATTGCTCAGAATTCAGTTTTGGAGAAAGAAGGAGGCTCAAAGTGTTTTTGACTGGAAACAAAACCTACATGTTTTCTAATTAATAGTTTTAATGTAATTGTAAGTAGCAACATTTATGTGTATGATATTAGTCCAACACCACCATATATAGGGAATTAAATTACATACTCTATGCCTGTAGGCTGGCTAATACATCCATGTTCCTGTCATCTAATTAGCAGAGTAACCTGCTATATGCTTATATATATATATATAATACATGTCTTGCAAAAGTTATACAGCAAATATAATGAAGGTCTTTTTGGAATGATTTGAATTGGTTATTGACTGTTCAACGTTTAGAACAGAACTTGGGCTTTATGCAATGCTTTGTATGCATGTGATATCTTTAAGACTGGTGAATTAAACCAGTCCATTGGGAAAGTGGTTGTGTGTCCACCTCCCCACGCTGGTGACCTGGGCTCAGGAAAGGACAGAGTCACTCAATGGACCATCAGGATTAGGGAGGACTGAGTGCCCAATGGCAGTTCTCATTCCTCAGGGTGAGGGGACAGCAGTTCTGCTACAGAGACTACCACTTTGTGGAGGCCCGGGTGGCAGCACAGATGGACAGCTGTCAGAGTGGGAAGGGCTGGAGAATGACATGCTGATGAACACATCACTATGCTGCAGATCAGCCAGAAAACCAAGGTGGAAGTATTCAGGCTGCTGCATGCTTGCACCCCACACAGCTGACCACCCTCCAAATTATGGCCCTGTGCAAGTGGTGGATAACTGGCAAGTCTGGTGAGAAGTATGATGATGAAGCAGGTGGGGACTGCTGGGCAGAGCTGGGGGGGGTGGAGATAAAAAATACTAGAGCAGGGACTATGAACAGACTGAAGGATAGTCATTAAGCCCTCAACATCCACACACAGCAATAGACAATTTAATGGCAGCCTTTACTACTGAGTGAGGGAACATAGACCAGAGATTTTACTAGATATACAAACAAACAAAACAATAATAAAAAAAAAACTCTTTTCAAATAGTGTCATGTGATCTTTCATTTCCACCTGTACAACAAAGAGGTAAACAGAAGGGAGCCCTGATGAACATTTTATACAAGGGAGAGTAAAAAGTGTTGTACCCCTTCCCTCCTACCCACCTCACCCCACCAGTACTGCATGGTGGTAGTGTCAACAGTTAGGTATACTGTAGGTCCACATTACCAGTGTAAGTCTGGAATCTATGTACTCCTGGCCTGGTCCAGAAATAATGTAAGAAAAATAAGAATTCTTACTACTGTAACTAGTAAAAGGTTCTTATCAACTAACTTAATCTAACAGGGACATTTTTTCAAAACTTTTACATTGCCACAGTGGTCTGGACTTTCACAAAAACTGAGATTTTAAAATCAAGCAATGTGGTATAAGTGCAACTCTTTGTTTTTTCCTATTTGAAAGGCATTCTGAAACTCTCACCCTTACCCCTGTTCTGCTGTTAGCTAGAAAAGAAACTTAACACCAATAATGAGCATGAGTCTTTCAGATCATTATTCCTTAATTATAATGGGGTTATCTACAGGGTTATCTTTTTAGTGTTCCAGAGTATATGAATAAGAGTCTTTTGTATGTGATAAGACAGAGGTCATTAAGATGTAGCCATTGCAGCTGTAACCTTTAATACTGCCAGCGGCTCATAAATTGCAATGACAAATAGGCTGCTGGTGTGTTTGTGGACCTTGCTCTGTAAACCTTGAGTTGAGAGCAGTAACGAAGGCTGAGTTCTCATATGAGGAATATCCTTTCTTGTGGCCTGATGCTGTAAAGTAGCAACATCAGAACAGATCTACAGATACAGAAAAAATGTTCAGTATAGTATCTAGATATATATATATAGTGTTTATGTGACATAGTGCTTATGCGGACAAATATTTAGTTTTTCACTCTTTAAAGTATTTGAGGTGCTCAGTGGTTAAATTGGAAATGTTTTGGGTGGGGGAGCACTCACATCTAGATTTTTAGGTGGTGAAATTGTCACTTTCAGGTGCTGGATCTCTCCTATAATAGTCAGTGAAGAAAGTTGACCAAGGTGGAGGAACTGTTATAAAATGTTTTCAGTAGTGGTGGAAATGAGTTCCTGTTGGCTGCTGCCTAATTTACCTCCTGGAGGTGCCAAGAGAAGATATATAGACTCAAAGGTCTAAACATTTATGTTTTGGTTGTTCTGCCTTCAATTTGTAGTAAACATTCTGCCTAAGAAATGTGGCCTAGTCAGCTTTTTTTTTCTTCTTTTTTATTGATGCATAGAATAGATACAGCCAATTCATATAGAGAGGTACAAACCATCTCCTACGTACAAGGTTAAAATATAATATAACTACAGTATCTGGGCATAAGTGCTTATTACAACTGCCTAACCATAGTTACACATTATTAAATCTCACTTGGAATGTGACTAAGCGTAGTGATTGCATAAATCAAAGTTCACCCCCAACCCTATACTCAGCACAGATGAATCAGAATATCTGGTGATTTCAACATTTGTGCAAAAGGAGACCACATATTATTATATTAATTCATCTGGTGTGATGAACTTTTTCTAACCAATGGATAGTAACCATATGATTAAACCATGTGATATACTCAGGAGGTGCATAGTTCTTCCATTTTTGTAAAATACATTTAAATGCTGTGATTATTTCTAATCTAGTTAGATGCAGTTGGTTGATGAAATAACAAGTTGTCCACAGGTCCCCCATGGCCCCATGACCCAATATCATCCACGTCAGTGTTTTAGGTAGTGTTTTGTCAACTGCTCTAGATAATGTAGATAAACTTTTATTCTACCATACATCCAATGAAAGATAGGTAGCCAATATGTGCTCCAGTGTTTAGTTTTTTTTCTTTGTTGACCGGGAAAGGAGGACTAGACAATCCAGCCAAGTTTCAGCCTTGTCCCAGGGGAGGGGGATATAGATGGATACCAACTGACACTGAACCAGATTAATCTGTTTGTGGTATTTTTAGTGAATGGGGGAAATTTGGCCAGGACACTACTCTTGGGAAGGGGGCACTGTTGACTCCTTCCATCATGGAAGAGACTTCAAAGGCCACGGAAACTGAAGACACAGAGAAGGGAGAAAAGGCTCCTTTCCATGGAACTGTATTGACTAGTCCAGAAGAATTGTTTTCTGAAGCTAAGGAGGATGGGATGCCACCAGCATCTGAACTCTTTGTTGCAGGGATACATGTTCCAGAACCAGAGTGTACAAATGGAGATTTTGCAGAGGTTGATAGACGCCTCCAGGACACTCTTTGCAAAAAAAGCACCACTTACTTTCATTAATGGAGCTGGAGGATGCCTGCTATTTGGTTGAAAAGGAGAGACTTTTTCAGCAGCAAAAACAGCAATTGCTGATTACCCAGAACATCCAGAGATGACCTTCCATAGGACTACAGGTGCAAACATGGCCACAGGATGCTCCACCCCCGGTCTTGATGCTGCAGATGGCTGCTGTTGCACTGACTGCTGGGAACCTGGAAAAATGTTCTATTGCTGATGCCTCAGACAAAGACATGAACTGCACCCAGCTTGCTTCACAGGTTCCTGTTTTCTTGCTTTCTGATGCCAATCTTGAGAGGGGATGCAGTAAAGGAAAAAAAAAAAGAATGGTGGTGCTACTGCAGCTGGAGGGGGGTTCCAGATCTTGGGCTAGTCACATTGAGACTCACTATGGTTTCTGGTGTGATGGGGGTGTCCCCTAGATCGGACCTTTTTTCCTTCACAAATGCAGGGCTGAACAGAAATGCTGACTCACTCAGAGGCTGCTGTGAAGGGTAAGAGTGATTACCCTCTGAAACACTGGTCCCCTATGAGGGCACTACATGATGCAGGGTGGTCAAGGGATGCCATTGGACAATGGCATTCTCACACTCCAGAGGGGCCCACAGTGGAGATGTTTGCAGATCCTAGAACTGTACCTGACATTCCTCTGGAGCATGAATTGAATGACCTTTTGTCAGTTTTGGCCTTTTCTGGGCTGTCCACAGAGCACATCCCTGCTGCTCCTCTCAGTGAGATGGGGGTTGTGCAGGACTGTTTAGAGGGGTGCATTTCAGTCCAGCCTGGGGGGAGTGGTGAGGCCGATTGACACTGCACTCTCTGCCATGATGGGAACTGAGCATTCCCAGCTCCTACCTAGTGCACCCAAGGCTTTTTCAGATGCTCTGGATTCACAGCAGTCACAGAGTGAGCAACCAACCCAGCCCCTGTCATGGGTGGATAGGGTAGATGAGGCTGAATGGATTTCACCTGAACACATGTTTCAGCAATCAGATCCTCTAACAGTCCAGACGTGAGCTCAAAAATGGTCTTCTTTTCAGAAGGCTGATGTTTGTCCTTCACAAAAGCAGCCTCAAGGATGAACCAGGCAATTATAGACCAGTGAGTCTCACATCCATTGTGGGGAAATTAATGCAGATAATCCTAAAGGAGAGGTTGGTAACCTTTCTGGAGGTTAATGAGCTCCAGGCCATTAAGTGACATGGGTTTGTCTCATGTAGATCCTGCCAAACAACCTAGTTGACTATTATGACTGGGTAACAAGGGAACTGGACAAACGCTGTGTGGTGGATGTCCTATTTGGACTTCAGCAAGGCATTTGATTTGTTGCCACATGGGACACTGGATGGTAAGTTAAGGTCTGGGGTGGGGACAAAGATGGTGAACTGGATCAAGAACTGGCTGAAGGGGAGACAACAGCGGGTGATGGTAGGTTTGGAACTCTCAACTCCGAGGTCTGTGACAAGTAGGGTGCCACAGGGCTCAGTACTGGGCCCAGTGTTGTTTGAGATCTTCATAGCAGACATATCACATGGCATCAAGAACAAGGTCAGTCTGTCTGCAGATGATATCAAGATTGAGGCAGTGGTTGATGACCTAGAAGGGTGGCAGGGGTTGCAGGATGACCTGGCTAAAATGGAGGACTGGTCAGACACCTGGCAGCTGGGGTTCAATGCAAAAAAGTACAAGATACTGCACTTCAGTGAAAAAAAAAACCCAGGGAAGTGCTATCAGTTGGGAGGGATACAGTCAGGCACCACTGAGGAGGAGAAGGATCTTGGGGTGATTATAACGGGGCAAATGAACAACTCAGCACAGTGCAGGAAGGTGGCAGCAAAAGCCAAAAAGATGCTGGGGTGTATTGCTAGAGGAATCTCCTCCAGGTGGAGGGAGGTGATCTTGCCTCTGTACAGGTCATTGGGAAGGCCACACCTTGAGTACTGCATGCAGAACTGGTGACCATACTTGAGGAAAGATGTTAGATTACTAGAGGGGGTACAGCACAGAGCAACAAAGATGATACAAGGGTTGGAGGAAAAACCATATGAGGGAAGACTGAGGGAGCTAAATATGTACTCCCTGGAGGGGAGGAGGGATCCAGGGGATTTGACTGAGATCTTTAAATACATGAAAGGTATAAACAAGACAGGTATAGAGGGGTTATTTAAGTTGAGGAGAGGGAAGGACACAAGAGGGCATGATCTCTGATTGGAAGGGGGAAGATACAAGACAGAAATGAGGAGACAATTTTTCACAGAAAGGATGGTGGCTAAGTGGAACACTCTGCCTGAGGAGGTGGTATCCTTTAAGACAGTGGGCAGTTTCAAAAGGGGATGGGATAGGGTGAGGGGGAGTAATTTGGAGGGGGAGAAGGGAAGGGCAGCTGCAATGTAAGGGTGCTAGCTGTACAGTTGAGCAAACTTGATAGATCATGTTGTCTGTTTCTGCTTCAGATTCGTATGTTTTTACTAACTCCCTACTCTGACACAAAGACGAAATGCAGTGCGACTACTGCACACAGGAGGATTGGATATCTCCCCAGATAGGTCCTATGTGGGAAGGGTCCTTTTGAGAAACACACTACAAATAACACCAAAAGATCTTTATGCATTGATTCACCCTATGAATGTATCTTATTTTGATCTCAGCTTTCGTACAGCAGTCTACATGGACAGATTTTGGTCTAGTACAAATCTTTGAAGCACACCCCCCTGTTGCACCCATTTCAGGCAATTCCTTTAACAAAGCCCATGGTTTGGACTGTTACAATTCTGTTGCAAAATGAGGGGGTCAGTGTTCAAGATGTTAAATACTGCCTGGCACAGTACTGCAAGGTTACATGGGATCCGGAACATATCCTTGACCAGGAAATGTTCTAGATGGGGAACTGGTGATTTCATGTCACACTTCAGCACACAGACTTAGGTTTGCATCACCTACCAAGGGTTTTTTTCTTGGAGAGAGACAGGGCCCATCGTTTCTACCCTGGCAAGCCTAAGACCTGCTTTATTTTGTGGTTCTGATTGTCATTTGAGTAACGCATGTGATAAAGTTTGCTGTAACTTATGCCTGACATTGGGACATGTCCATGCACACTGTTCAAACACTCTTTGTTGTAACTTGTGTGAAGAGTCAGGACACTCCTATCACACCTGTCCCTGGGCTATGCACAACAATCAGTAAGTGGATCACCAGGATGCCTTTATTCAGAAAGCACAGTTGGCCCAACAGCAAAGATTACATGGGGAGGTGGTGGTGACTTTGGCCCATGCCATGGCCTCAGCGGACGTTCCTGCAGATTGAACACCAACTGACTTACATCAAATGGCCTACTGACTTGTAGTGGAGCCTATTCTGCCACCAAAATCACCCCCTGCTCAGCCCATGGCACAATCAGTTGCACCACTTTTCCAAGAGCCTGATCTCCGGAAGCATCATGATTCCCCTGAACCTATGGAATCCTAGGACATTCCACCCCCTGAGCTGCTTGTCATAAACTGTAAACGTGCATTGCATTTGAATAAAAAAATGAGCCTATTGTTGAAAAGTACATCTAAGGGGTCATTGATTCCTTTGGACAACAGGTTTGATCTTTTGGAGGAGGAACAGCTGGATTCTAATGTTAGTCAATCCTCCCTGGTATACTCACATCTATCATCTAGACCAATTGTGTCCACAGACATGAAGGAAGACTCAGTACTAAAGTCAGTTAAGTCCAAAGTCCACAAGAAATTGAAAATGACCACTAGAAGTACAGAAGCCTGCAGTACGGATGCCGCTCCTTGACTTGAGTCTTTTCCCACCATCCACACTGTACTTATGGATCCCAACCTACTAGTTGCTAAATTCAATGTTCATAACATTAAGTTGGATTGCAAGTGGTCTGTTCAGTTTTCAATATTGAATGTCTTGACTAATGATGTGTTTTTCTTTACAGGAAACTCACCATACCTCCATCTGAGATGTGACATTGGCAAGGCAGCCTTGGTGTTGGGGTCCCTCATTTTGGTCTATGGGACAGGATGCGAATAATGGGGTGGGGATTCTCCTTAGAGATCCTTGTTTACTGTCACCAAACTTGTGGTTATTGACCATAGAAGAGCTCTGATGTTGGATGTCACATTTCAAAATGATATCGCTTTATAAATATACATGTGCCTCAATCGAAGAAAGAATTTCTTATAATGAGAAACAGTATAAAAAACTATTTAAGTGGAACAGAGGATGAGGAGGTTAATGTCATGTGGGAGAGACTCAAGAGTGCAATCAAGACTACCATGGACCAATGTACCAAAAGGGTGAGCAAAGCAAAAAATGAAATCCTATATGGTTTTCCAAAGAAGTGGCTACCACAATCAAAGAAAAAAAGGCATACAAGTAATACCAGGCAACTAAAATGGAGAAAGACTAGGATTTATACAGAGAAAAACATGAGAGAAACCAGCAAAAAAAATAAGAATGGCAAAAGCCCAGATGGAAGCAAAGATAGCAGAAGAGGCAGAGAGGTGATAAAACATATTTTAAGTACATCAGGGAAGGAAGGAAGGCAACAGAGAGTATTGTAAAGATTGCCACTGTAGAAGGGAAAACAACAGAAGACAATCCAGAGAAAGCAGAAATTCTAAACAAGTACTTCTGCTCAGTGTTCACTGAGGAGGATCCGGGTGATGGCCCAGCACTGACAAAACACAACACCCCTGAACCAGGGGTCAACACTAGCCCCTTCATGGAGACTGAAGTACTGGAAGCAGTGAATAAGCTAAAGGTCGACAAGGTCATGGGGCCAGAAGAGATGCACCCCAGAATCTTAAAAGAACTGGGGTTGGAATTAGCAGCCCCACTAGCAAAACTATTCACCAAATCCTTAATGAGTGGAGTGGTGTCCCAAAGACTGGAAAAAGGCAATAGTGGTCCCAATTCACAAATCAGGCAGCAGGGAGGGGGCCATAAATTACACACCAGTAAGCCTCATGTCTATAGTGGGGAAATTGATGGAAACACTACTCAAACAGAGGAGCATAGATTTCCTCAAAGGTAGCAGCCAACAGAACCCCAAACAACATGGTTTCATGGCAGGAAGGTCATGACAGACTAATCTGCTTGAGTTTTTTGATTGCATCACAAAGGTTGTGTATGATGGCAGGATGGCGAATGTGGTCTACCTGGACTTTAGTAAGGTCTTTGACTCAGTACTACACAGAAGACTGGTAAAGAAACTAGACCACACAGGGCCTGGTAGGAAGTAGTTAGGTGAGTGCAACATTGGTTATAAGGCAGAACTCAGAGGGTACAGGTAAATGGCACACTATCATCAGAAGGCAGGGTGACCAACGGTGTTCTCCAGGACTCGGTACTGGGTTCCCTGCTCTTCAATATTTTTATAGACGACATTGCTGATGAATTAGAGGGAAAGGTGTGTCTATTCACAGATGACACCAAGATATGTAACAAGGTTGACACCTCTGAGGGAGTGGGTAAGATGGAAGCTGATCTCATAAAACCTGAGAAATGGTCAGGAGCATGGCAGCTGAGATTCAGTGCCAAGGAGTGCAAAGTCATGCATATAGGAAAAAGAAATCCAAAAAAGGAGCATTACTTAGGAGGGGAAAGACTAGCTGACTCCAACCAGGAGCATGACCTGGGATTCATAATCAGAGACAACATGAAAGTTGAAAAACAGTGCAAGAAGGCAGCTTTGAAGGCCAGTGGAATGCTGAGATGTACTGGAGGGGAATCATGGGCAGGAGGAGAGAGGTGATCCTACCACTATATAGATCCCTAGTTAGGCCTCACCTGCTTTACGGTGTACAGTTCTGGAGGCCTCACTTCAGAAAAGACATAGACCAAGTAGAAACAGTACAAAGAAAGGCAACAAAAATGATTCACAGTTACAGGAGATGCCCTACAGAGAAAGACTGAGAGAACTGAACTTGTATACCCTGGAACATAGAAGGGAGAGAGGAGACATGATTGAAACATTCAAATACATAAAAGGCATAAACAGGGTATTGACACAGAAACTTTTTCACTACAAAAAGGGAGGCAGAACCAGGAGACATGATCTAAGGCTGCAGGGAGGGAGGTTCTCTGCCAATGCCAGTAAGTTTTCTTCGCAGAGAAAGTGGTGGACACCTGGAACAGCCTGCCCCTGAAGATGGTGGGGGCTAACACAGTAGTAGGATTCAGGAACGCTTGAGATATACGCAGGGGAGCCATCACACCAAAGGGCAGCTAGAGTAGCAGAATCAGGTCTAAAACATTGAGCAGATTAGATGGACCTGGCGGTCTCCTTCTGCCATCAACTTCTATGTTTCTATGTTTAAAGTTCAGGTGGAATTATTTACCCTTATTCAGCCTTATTTATTCATGGCTCATAGAGTTACCTTAGGAGAGTATTTTATTTGTTGTTTGGGCAGACAAGATAAGGGTACCAAAACTGAAAACATTTTTACAAATTCCAGTTTTCTTCTGAAAATGATTCATTCAGCTGACTTGATTGACATTTATAGGGAACAACACCCTACTGGTTGAATTACCTATTATCGAGTAAATCTAGCCGTATGCAATGATTTCTTGTTTGTTTCCAGATGTTTCTGGGCACTACAGGTGGATTTCTTTCTAATTGAATTGTCATATCACCTTCTTTTGGGAAGGCTTTTTGCACTAGTTGATGCTTGTCCATCAGGCAGGGGCCCCTGGTGTCTGAATAATACACTGCTACAGAACCAGGATGTGACCTTTACCATCTATGATTGTCTGTATGCTTGCCAGTCCATCACCTGCCTAGATGATGACTTAGGGTCTTGGTGGGATGCTACCTAACAAGAGTTGAAGGGGGCCTTTATTCATGCTGCCAAGACTCAGATGAGATGGAATTAGTTGACCTATTTGGACTTACGTTTCCAACTGCATGCAGCACTGACTACACCGCATGAGGGGGATGTTTCTAGTCTCCAGCTCTTAGACAGTATAAAAGCACAGATGTGGACTTTGCAGTAAGATAGAGCGAGTTCCCTGCTCTAAGAGTGTAAATACGGCACGCAAGGCTCCACTGGAGGAGGAAACCCTTTTGATAATTCAAGTCTGAATTAAGAAAAGGATTATTAAGGGGTGGAAATACCTGATGGTATAAGACATACAGATGTGAATGGTACTTTGACAACTGTACATTCTCATTAACAGAATTTGTTTGGTGCTCTGCATTTCCCCCCAGCTCCTTTTTCACTGATATAAGTATCCCCCCATTCCCATTTTATCAGGACAGGATCTTTCCAGGCTGATGGAGGTGGCAGAAGTTCAGCAAGCAATTGGGGATTTGAGATCTAATGTGATGCCTGTGTTGGACAGATGGACTTCTGAATTTTACGGTTTTCCATTCTGACTTGGTGATTATCTTAGTAGAAGTATTTAATTAGATTTTACAGCATGACTCTGTCACTCCATTGTTTATGGAAACTCTTCAGATCCTCATCTTTAAAAAGGGGGAGGAGACAGACTTAAATAACTGGAGACTGTTGTGCTCACTTAATACTGACTTGAAAATGTTAATGACGATTTTAGCTGGGAGATTGGCCTAGGTCTCACCATTAGTTATTTCTAAATCCCAATATTGTTCTATACCTGGCAGATGTATTGTGGATCATCTCATAGCTCTACATGAGGTTATTGACCTGGGATCCACAGATGGTGGGATGGGTTATCTCCTTGTGTTAGATCAAGAGAAAGCATTTGACTGGGTGTCTCATGAGTATCTATTTATGATACTCCAATATTATGGTATTCCCCGGCCTTTCTGTGCATGGTTGTGGTTATTGTATAACTCAGCCAGCATAGTGCCACTCATAAATGGGCATAGATGGATTTTATTGAGGTCTGGAGTCCGACAAGGTCCTTTATTATACATTTTTTGTATTGATCCAATTTTACAAAAAAATACAGGCTGATCTGTGCATATATGGTGCCTCTCCTCCAGGCAGCATGACTCAGCTCAAAGTCCTGGCATATGCAAATGATGTGACAGTACTGGCTAAGGATCCCATTTCAGGAAGTCTGGCAATGGAGGTTTTTCAGTCCTTCTCCCTGATATCAGGGGCTTGCCTTAATATTACAAAATGTATGGGAATGGCTTCGGGCCTTTCCACTCTGGACCCTTGTATTGGGGAGGGGGTTGATTAAGATGGATCCATTTAAGATTTTGGGTAGTTTTATGGTATGAGAGATAAGTCATTTTTTAATTGGGATCATAAACTGCAAGAATGTTAATATGCAAGTGTGCCAATATTATTTAAGCAATATTATTCAAGCATCTAGGACATACATTAGAAGATGTCAAATTCATCAGATTTATTTGGTGGGGAGTATAGTATATCCAATGAATGATATTAAAATAAATGTGTTGCATTCTTGTTGATTTAAGGCCAGTTTTCTAATATTAATGATATTAGCCCATTGTTGCCATGAAATATTCACATTAGTTTTTATCACATTTGTTTTTCAGTTGATTTAAATTATTCTCACTATTTTGGAGAAGTCTTTTATAAATTTTTTTAATGGATTAGGATAAGTTAGGATCAATTCCAAATAATCAGATCATGTATTATTCTGCATCGAAAGGGTTTTGGTTACAAAATCTCTTACTTGAAGAAAACCATAAAATTGAGCATTCAACAAGCCATACCTATTTTTTAAGGTGTCAAAGTCTATGAAGCGTTTCTGATCTAGAAATTGACCAATTTCTCTTAAATCATTTTCGTACCACATCTTAAATGTATTGTCTTATCACAGATGGGACAAAGTTACCAGTCAAGTATACTGGTGCATGTACAGAGCATTGCACCTGAGATTTAGACATTTTTGAAATGACATTGCAGATGTGGGCTAAAGCATTTATACAAAAAGTAGTACCCTTCATTTTTTTCCCATATGACCCTACATATAAAATATGATTTATATTGAAAAATGGGCTCCAAAATGTTTCCATTTGTGCTGACAAATCTACATGCTCTGTTTGAAACCATTTATGAGCTATGACTAAATTAGCTCCATAACAGTACATTTTGAAGTGTGGTAATGAAAGGCCCCCATCCTCCTGAGCTGAAAATAATTTATCCATTTTTAAATAACATATTTTACCCTTCCAAAGTATTTTTTTTTTATTAACAGTGAAGCAAAGTCATCTTTATTTGTTAAATGCTATTCCAAACTCAGGATCACATCATTGTGCATAAAAATTCTAAAAAACATATGTAAAACTATAAAACAGTTCTAAAACAGGATCAGGCAGCCAAATTCAGATTTCAAACAAATGCCAGACTGAATAAGTAAGTCTTTAAGGCAGATTTAAAAAAATATATCAAACCATCTAAAAAATCCATCATTTAAAATAATAGGAATATTCTGAAATATGAAAAGAAATTTAGGCAGAACATTCATTTTTATTACATTGACTTGACACATCAATGTTGGAGGAAGGGATTCAAAGTGTAATACATTTTTTGCATATTGAATCAAAGGTTCAGAATTTTATGCAAAAAGATCCATGAGTTTGTGATCAATTGTGATTCCTAAATATATGACTTTAGAAACTTTTTGAATGAGGCATGGGGTGGGGGGGTGAAAAATATCTGAATGGTTTTTAGTTTCCTTTAGATCAGATTTGCTCCAGTTCACTGTATATCTGGAAGCCTGACCAAATTGTGATATGATTTTGTGTAGAAATGGGTAGTGTTGATTAAATTAATTGAGTATATCATGGTATCCTCAGCATACAAAGTAATAAAATGTTTACTCCACCAATATTAACACCTTGAAATTCCACACATTCCTGTATAGCTATAGCTAAGGGTTTGACTGCCAGAGTAAACTTTAAATGGGGTAGCAGACTTCCTTGTCCAGTTCCTTTTTGCAGTTGTATTATTGATTATATATTACTATTAGTTTTAACACTCACCACCAGATCAGAATATAGTATATCCACCCATGTTTTGAAGCTCTGCCCAAAATCATATTTATGTAGAGCCATTTTCAGATAGTCCCATTCAATTCTGTCAAATGCCTTTTCGGCATCCAACAGTAAGAGTGATAGATCTCGATGTTTGTATTTATCTAAGATGTTAAACATTCTTCTAATGTTGGTTTTAAGCATTCAACCCTTAATAAAACCATTTGGTCTTGAAGTATAGTGTTTGTTAATACCTTCTCCAATCTCGTGGCTAGGATCTTAGCCAAACTTTTGGCATCTGAGTTGATCAGAGATATTGATCTATATGACCTTGGGTTTAGTGGATCTTTATCTTTCTTTTTGAATGATAATAATACCCTAGCCTCTTTAAAGGAAGAGGGAAGCATGCCTACCTCAAAAATATGATCAAACAGTTTTTCAATGAACCAAGAGTATTGGGACATATCATTTGTAGAAATCCATTGGTAGGCCATGTGGACATTGTGCCTTTCTGGGTGACATCTTTTTGATATCCCATCTAATTTCTTCAATAGAAATTTCCACATCTAACATATTAATTTGGAATTGTTTTAAATTTGGAAAAGTAATATTGGATATGAACTGATTAATATCTGATTGGGCATCTAAATGATCCGATTTATACAATTCCTGATAATACTGAAAAATGATGCCATTACTCTTTAAAGGAGAGTTTTTAATTTGGCCTGTTGTATTATAGATATTTGAGACATTATTTTATTTTTGCTGTTTTTTTAATTGCCAAGCCAGCATTTTATCTGGTTTGTCCCACATAGCATAGTATCTACTCTTGTATACAGGATTTGCCTTTCTGTTTCTTCAGAAAGAAGAGAAACACTGTGAATATGAGGGTCAATACCAGTCCATGTACAGAAGAAAGGGTTCTGAAATAACTAATAAAATTGAAGATGGAAAAGCAATGGGGCCTGATGGGATTCACCCAATAATTCTAAAAGAACTAAGGGTAGAACTAGTGATATCGCTGACTACTCTCTTTAACAAATCATGGGAGGATGGGGTGGCACCTGAGGACAGGAGGAGGGCGGATGTGATTCCTCTTCACAAAAGTGGGAGCAGGACAGAGGCAGGAAACTACAGACCAGTTAGTTTGACCTCAGTGGTAGGGAAAATGATGGAATCACTTCTGAAGGAAAGAATTGTTGAGTACCTAGAGGCCAGTGGGGCACAGGACCCAAGGCAGCATGGATTCACAATGGGAAGGTCATGTCAGATGAATCTAATAGATTTCTTTGATGGGGTGACCAAAGTAGTAGACCATGGAGGGGCTATGGACATGGCCTATCTAGATTTTAGCAAGGCATTGATACAGTCCCATACAAAAGATTAATACACAAGTTAGCCAGCCTTGGAGTGGATCCCAAGGTGGTAGCCTGAATAAAAAATTGGATAGATTACAGGACACAAAAGGTAGTAGTAAATGGAGTCCACAGTGAAGAAAGGAGGGTTATTAGCTGGATACCGCAGGGTTCAGTACTGGGACCGGTCCTTTTTAATGTCTTTATAAGTGACATTGCCAAGGGACTGGAAGGAAAAGTATGTCTCTTTGCAGATGACACAAAGATCTGCAACAGGGTTGATACACAAGATGGAGTGGAAAGGATGAGAAGGGACTTGGCAAGGTTGGAGGAATGGTCAAATGTATGGCAGCTCAGATTCAATGCAAAGAAGTGCAAGGTAATGCACCTGGGAAACAAAAACCCAGGGGAAGAGTACACAATAAGGAGTGAGATACTGACAACAGTAAAAATGGAAAGGGACCTGGGGGTAATTATATCAGATGACCTAAAGGTGGGCAAGCAATGTAAGAAGGCAGTAAGGAAGGCTTGGGGGATACTGGGATGCATAGGGAGAGGAATCAATAGTAGTAAACAGGAAGTTGTTATCCCTCTATATAGACAGTTGGTGAGACCCCATCTGGAGTACTGTGTGCAGTTCTGGAGACCCCATCTCCACAAAGACATGGACAGAGTGGAGGCTATCCAGAGGAGGGCAACCAAAATGGTGCAGGGTCTGCACCAGAAGACATACGAAGAAAGACTAAAGGAGCTTAATATGTATACCCTTGAGGAAAGAAGGGAGAGAGGGGACATGATAGAAACTTTCAAGTACCTCAAGGGAATCAACAAAGTCCAAGAGGGTAGCATCTTTCAGAAAAAGAGATGTGCAAGAACAAGGGGGCACAATTTGAAGATAGAGGGGACGGCTCAGAGGTAATGTGAGGAAGTATTTTTTCACAGAGAAGGTTGTGGATGCATGGAAAAGCCTCCCTGAGGAGGTCATGGAGTCAAGAACAGTGGGGGAATTCAACAATGCATGGGACAGACATAAGGCAGTCCTAGTGGGGGGGAGGAGGAAGTAAGCTGTTGGTTAACTAGGATCTGCAGCTTATCTGTTAGGTAGGAAAATGGGCAGACGAGGTGGGCCAAGTGGTCCTTATCTGCCATCAAATTCTATGTTTCTATTATATTTGTTTCTATATTCCAGGAGGTCCAGTAAATCTTTAGGATGTTTAGCTGTAATATGAATGTGTTATTTGGTCACAATGAGGTATTCTAGTTCTTACATTTTTTTTTCTGTTAGACTTTTTTGCATTTAATATTGAAAGTAATGTCACAGCCCCTTACTGTATATAGGCTTTGAAAGCCTCCCAAGTTGTGGTGGTAGTAATCGCATCTGAGTAATTATGTTGAAAAAATATTTCAATATCAGATTTGATGTGTTCACAAACGTTTTTATCTTTTAATAGAATAGGGTCCAACCTGAATGAACGTGTGTTAGGAATATCCATATTTTCAGTTTCTAATATAATAGGGGAATGGTCTGAAATGATAATATTTTTATAGATAGTATCTTTAACCTGATAAACAATTGATCTGGATATGAGAAAAAAAGTCTATTCAGGAATCATTTTGCTGTACATGTGAAAAAAAATAATATAATTTGGGTACCTATGTCTCCATGGATCTATTAAATCTAAATATTGCATGCAATGCTGTAGTTTTATCAGACTATACTGACAATCTGTCCATTGTAGTATTTAATATTAAATTAAAGTCTCCTATAATGTAAGTGGATGGAAAAGTGGCCAGTTCCAAAAAGAATTAGATAAAAAAGGCAGGAGAGTTCTCATTCAGTCCATACGTATTAGCCACAGTGTATATATGGCCTTGTATTGAAATTTCACAAATTGCATATCTATCATTGGTATCCAGGACATATTTACCCAAATAAATTCCATTTTTTTTCATAAACAAAATAGATACCCATTGTTAATTATTTTAGTGTGTGGCATTAACCCTTGTGCCCCATTAATTTTGCATAATATGTAAAATCCCCTTGCATAAGGTTGGACTCCTGAAGGAATATGCAATTAGCCAAATGTTGTCTATAAAATTAAAGATCTTTTTAATGTTTATTCTGTCCTGAATACCTTTTACATTTCAAGCAAGAATTCTTACTGATATAGATATAATTGCACAAAATATATGTTATCCTATATATTGCTGTAAACCATTACTATATCATGAAATCCTTTAGATATCCACAGCTTATTTTTGGTAGATGCACATAATCCCTTTATTAAATAGTAACCCTCCCCTTTTCCACTGAACATATCAACATTATTCCTAGCTGAAATGCAAACCCATATGCCCTACCACATCCTCAGCCCCCCCCCCCACATCTTGACTATCCCATTATAGAATTAACCTAAAAATCCCCCTAGTCATTTGCCTTTTAGGTAAGAAACTATTACTGATCATAACAGCCGTACATTAAAGAGGGGCCCATCAATCTAGGAATCAGCCATGAAAGTTTAAATCCAATTTAGTATATAAAAAAAGAATGATCATATTGTTTACAAACATAAAACTTATGTCATTTCATAAATAGTACCTTTGTTACTCTCCCTATCCCTCCCCCAAGTGCTATATCATTCTTAAGTGATTGGAAAATCATTATCAGTTATCCATGGAAACCCAATCCATAACTTGAGCAAAGTTTCCGCTGTCAATGTTTTTTTCTCAGTCACATATATTTTCTTCATTTCCAATGTTACTTTGTTTAGTATTTCTATGTGGTTCCCCTCTTTTTGTTGCAAAATTACATCTTGCAAACCAAATGTTGCATTTGTTCCATTTGAATAATACCATTAGTATTTGTAAAGTACTAGTGTGCCAATGAAGCCAAGCTGCACCAAAAACCCCATCTGTTATATTTACATGTTATTGTTCTAAAGATTGGTTTACCCCATTGATGTGCTACATATAGCCAACAATCTTTAATAAATGTGCAATAAAACAATAAATGAGAAATGTTCTCTTCTTCCTGACTACAAGTTAACCTTGAACAATATCTTTCCTGTTGTGGCTTGTGTTTCTGGTTTGTTTGAATATTAATTTTCTCATGACACGCTAGCCAGTGAAAATCCTAGATTTGTTCTGGTATTCTTTTGTTATTTAGAAATTTAGTTAGTGTATTCCTATAATCAGATGGGCATTTTGGAAACACAACCTTGACATTATAGGCAGTATTTAATAAGTGAAAATATAATTGCCTTCTCTGAAGGTTTATTATCTGAGTTTCTGTAATGTTCCACTGTTTAATCCTTAAAAAAGTCTCCCTAGTATATTTGGGTACTACACTTGATTTTTTAATTACTTTTAATATGTTTTTTTCCCATGAGGATAGCCAATGCATATATTTCAGTATCAGAAAGGGTTCCCATCCATTTTGTGTACCTATTATTAGTGGCTTTACAGTACTGTATAAAAAGAAACTATTAAAAAATAGAATTGGGTTAGATTTCTTCAATCCTATATAAAGTGCTTCTTTTTTTATAGGATTAAGCCTGCTTCCCCAGCAGGCTTGAAAAAAAATACTTAGAAGTGATGTTTTTAGAGCTTTAGGAGGTGGAAAGACTTAACTCACATATAAAAAGATTGGTATTAAGTATGATTTAATTAAATAAACCCATTTATTGTACTTAATTTCCATTTATTCCAAGCTCCCACTTTAGCTTTTCCTATAATCATTTTTTTTCTCCCAGTTGAAAGAGCCTAGATCAAAATTACCAAAACAAATACCTAGAATTATTATTGGATCACAAATTATTCTAATTCCCCCTATCACACCTGTAGATTTTAAAGAATAATGAAGTATTTGCCCAACAGTTTTGCTCATGTTAAGATATGCCCCTGAAAGCTGTCCAAAGGTTTTGCAGATGTCCAGGATATGAAGACTAGAAGATTAATTTTGCACTATAATATTAATATTATCTGCATAGGCTAATATTCAAAATGGAACTTCTTGCACTCCTATAGATATGGCTTTAACCTTTTCAGAAGTATTTATTTTCCATAATAGTGGATCTATAAAAAATGCATATAAGATGAGACTTAACGAGCATCCCTGGCTTATACCCCCCTCTGTAATTGTATTATCAGACCAAACCAGCCTTGCACAATAACTTTAATTATTGCTGTGTTATATAAAGTTTTGGGCCATGTGATAAATTGCATGGGTATTTTATAAAATATTAATATATTCCATAGACAATCATGATTCACCTGGTCAAATGCTTTTTGTTGGTCTTACAAAATTAAAAAAAACATCTGTGTTACCTATTTTCCCTTGCTCAACTATTTACCTTATTAGATACAAATGGTTATGAATTTGCTGCCCTGGAATGGCATAATATTGGGCTGGGGATATCAAGGCTCCTGCTATTCTGGACAATCTCACCGCTTAGATTTTTGTTAAAATTTTGAAATCAGCATTTAATAGAGTGATGGGACACCAATTTCCCATTTCTGTTTTAGCTCCTTTTTTATATAAATAAGTTAGTGCCCCCATATTCATAAATAGAGGGATCTGCCCATTAGAAAGAATGGCATTAAATACTATTGTAAGTTCGGTTAGCAAATGCAGTTCTATTAATTTATATATTTCATTAGAAAGGCCATCCAGCCCAGCAGATTTGTTTCCAGCTAGTGAGGAAACAGCAATTTTTACTTCTGATTCTTTTATGGGTTCTATTAATTCTAATACTGTATTTTCCTGTAAGTCCGGTATCATGATGTTTTCTAAAAAGTTCTTTAGATTCTCCGTATTTGTGTTTAACTGTGCATACATGTTTTTGGTATATTCTGTTATTACTTCTATTATTTTTCTTTGTTCAGTATGAATTACCCCATTAACATTTTTAACCTTAGAGATATCTTTTATTGTTGCTTGATTCTGCCAGTGTTCATGTGGATAGACTTTCTGGGCTGGATTTTCAAAGGCCTTAGATTGATGCAAGGTGCTTGCGTCCAACAGGTCTGAGCAAGGGCTGCACAAAGTGTGAATTTCAAAGGCAGCCTGCATCACCCAGCAGGCTGCCTGCACCAAAGTGTGCTAGCAACAGCCTTGCACCATAAAAGTGGCTGCAGCATGGTACTGGGGGCTTGCGGCAGACCCAGACTGCCGCAGCCCTCAGATCCAGATTTTGAAAGACCCCTTCAGAATCAAGTGCCATGTACCCTTAAACCAGTGAGGGGCTGGTCTAATGGTCCTTAGACATCTCCTGGGGGTCATCCTGTATGTGCCACTGTGTGGCTGCCCCATCCATCCCTGGTGGGTGATCCCTGGTGGTTTGGTGGTGCCCCCTTACCCTGTCACTATTCCCAGCTCCCACATCTGTGCATCCTGCCACCCCCATTAGTACCCATCTCAGCACTCCCACCCCTCCCATACCCCAATCCGGTGACTGGCACAGCCCTCCACATGCCACCATGGCCGGCCACCAAAGGAGCTGTCAGTGCATGTACTGTATACAGTATACAGTATGCCACTGACAGCCCATGCGATGGCCATCTGAAGTGGTGTGTGGAGGGCTGTGTCAGTCAGGGATGGGGTTAAGGAGAATGGAGAGGTGTGATAGGCACTACAGAGGCATAAGCCACCAATGTACGGTATTACGGTGTATGTTTGGTGCAGGTGCCGGTGTCGCAATGTTGTTTAGGGAGCTGTGTCTGGTTGCCAGCCCCAGTCCATGGGTGCTGCAGACTCCCCACTGCCATTGCGGCATTCTGGGTGGGTGCACCATACATTAGGTGTAGCACCCCATTTGCCACAAGCCGCTGGACTTAGGCACCAGGACCCTGTAAAATAGAAATTCGGGGGCAGGGTCCTGGACACACCACCCTCGGCGCAAGCTGCCTTTCTTACAGCTTGCGTCGGGACTTTGAAATTCCGGCCCTCTCTCTTGTCCCTTGTGTAGAGAACTTCTGCTGACAGTGTAGAGATTTTGCTTTATTATTATGGAAATTCATAATTTCTTGTTTTAGTTCACTGATTTGTACTGCCATATTTTGCCCTGTCTCATATGAGAAAGTTAATAATTGCTGTAGCAACCTTCTTTGTTGTAGATAATGTAAATAGTGTTTTCTATTATTACTTTTACTAATATATTTGAACAGTTTTCTTAAATCAGTTTTTGTGTCTTCCCACCACAGAACAGGATCCTCAAACAAAATAAACATAGATTTTCTAGCATTCAAGAAATCCTGAAGAGTAGGAAGTACATTATTATCAGACAGTAAAGTCATATTTAAATTCCAATAACCTGGACCTTTTGCTCTATTAGGGTTGGTACCTACTGTTATGGAAACTATGCTATGATCTGAGAACTCAGTAACTTGAACTGTCGCATTATGTAGGTTAGTAGTTTCAGAAACAAAGATGTAATCAATTCTGGGACCCAAGTTTCTTTTTTGAAAATTGGGTACTTCTTGATTCGTATAGTTATATATTATGTCTTTTAGTTTAGCTGATTGAACTATTTGTGCTAGAAGGCTGGAGTCGCAGTATTGTTTTGCAGTTTTAGCTTTAATGGGGCAATTAAAATCTCCTGCCAAAATGATTGTAAATGTTGCTTGTTGGTAAGGTGTATTGATCTAAACAGGTCACACCTTAGAGCCTTTGACTGGGGGGCATACAAGTTAATTAATCAATATGGTAAGTTTTGAATAAGCACATCTAGAATTAAAACTCTACCAGGCATAAGATCATAGAGTTTTAGAAGTTTAGTTTCATGGTATTTAAATAGTATTCCAAGTCCTGAGCATGGCTCTTCTCCTAATGGCCAGAACAAAGGAGCCAGGAACCAGGACTTGGAAGCTTGTTGTATTTCTTGTAAAGAATGTAGCTTGGTGTCTTGGAGAAAGACAACCCCTAAGTGCAAGTAGGTAAGAAAAGGGAGAATGGCCTGTCTCCTTGTAGTTCTCTTTATACTATTAACATTAATAGTATGGAAGGAAAATGGTTCTGTCATTTCTATACTTTATCTACCGCTATTTTTCGTGCTTTGTTTATCAACATTTTTCAATTTAACCCTCACTTTCCTTTTTTTCTGTCCTGTTGGCTGTGCTCTCCCCTCCGTATCTGTAGTACCTTCTAGAACTGAAGAATCCACTGAAGAGTGATCAGAGTCTTCTCCAGAATGCTCTGAGTGTAGAACGTCAAATTTATTTGCAGTAGGAATAGTGATTTGTGCTGTTGTCTGGCACCCTGATGCTTCTTTTAATTTCTGTCTGGTGAGCCTGTCTTCAGGTAAGGGAGTGGGGATGGCTTAGACATATTCGAGGTGCCTACTCTTGGAACAGAGTTTCCTTATTAAAGAGAGGCTGAACAATTGCTGTATTTACTTGCAAGGTTTGTTCTGTATCTGCAGAGGGAGGGCCCGGAGCGGGGGGTCCAACCATGGTTCCAAAGTCGGTCTATTTTGTATGATCTTATCTACACTCCCTGCTCTATTTTTCTGAGCTAAGGCCACTAATAGTCTCTGTTTTTCACCAACAGCCTGATCTGGGATATTATGGGCCACTTTTTTACAATTTTGGAATGTATGTCTCTGTTCTCCACGTAAGTTACATTTACTCTAATTAACACAATCAGTCCTCAAATGCCCAAGTTCTCCACATACTGTACATCTGGAATAATCACACGCATTGCTTAAATGTTCTAAGGAGCCACATTTGTAACACATCTTGGGTTGACCAGCATAAAAAAAAATTCCCCTATCCCTGCCCAAGAAAAAAAGAGTTTGGGAGGTGAATCGCCCAAGTGCCTGATGTTTTGAGCATAATTTTCACCTTCTATCCCCCAGTCCATATATTTTCGGAATCTAGGATGGCTTCCAGGTCTTCAATGATCATACAATGCTGTTTAAGCCAGAGGATCAGATCATGTACACTCACCCCTACATTCCTAAAAAGGACAGAAATGATTTTATGGGTGGGTTTTGTTAATGGAGTTATCAAGAATGGTGACCATAAAGATGATTTTTTAAGGCATTATTCTTTGTCCAGAAGCATTCCAATCCATTTGTGGTTTTAAAACTAATATCAAAAATAGTTCCACCTGAAATGTGGATCAATGCATATATCTCTGTCGAAAAAAATTTAATTGATTCCTTCAGTAAAGTTTTTGCAACAAATAGTCTATCAGGGGGCTTTCCATTCCACCTGTGTATGTTAAACGCACAGCATTGTGCCTCTTGGCTGGATAAATGAGAGTTTTAAATAAAGATGCAAATGTTTTTGGAGCATTTTTGTTAATAATATTCAGAAGCCTCTGAGGTTAAGAAGGTGCATCCTTGGGGTGTCCCCAAGTGCCTGATTAGTATTTATTTCATTTACACTCTGTAAAACTGGGTGCTGCGTAAGTTCTAAATCCGATGGGAGTTCCAAGTCTGATATAGGAGTTTGAGAGCTATTTAATATGTGGTCAGTTTTCTGTTTAACATCAGAGATAGGCATATGTATCAGGGAATCACCTGAAAACCACTGACCTGTTGTTTTGTTCTGTTGCCATCCAGCAGATTTCAGCACTTTTTCTACGGGTCATTCTTATTCTGTGCTTATTTGCTTTAGTGGACCTACACAGCATCTTAGGCTGAGCTGAATCTCGCTTATTTGAGCCATTTCCGAGACAATTTATGTTGGGTTCTGACTTTCTCCTGTTCCATTTACCCCTGCAGCTTCTTCAACATTTTCAACCAACGCTGCCTAACTGAGCGGCTTTTCTTTTGATGACGCTTCATCATCAGGATTCAGCTGTGAGGATGTGACAGGCTTCTGAGACTTGTCATTTCTTATTGCTCTCAGTTTTGTTTCCAGTTGCACTTTCTGTTGAAAAGTCTACCTTTCCACTATCTCAAACTGCTTTTTGAGATGAATTTCAGCATCGGTTTCCATATTATTTGGTTCTCTATCTTTCACATTAACTTCTGCACCTTGGCTTAAATCACTGTCACTTAATAAATCAGGAATTATCTCAGAGTTAAAAGATATATTTATATTTAAATCCATTCCAATTACTGCAGCCTTCTTCACGTGGATTTCTGTAGCACCGTTAGTGTTGTCCTTTTCAGTACTCACAATTTCTTCTACAACAGAATCCTCCATTTCCATCAGCTCTCCTTCCACACTACCATCCTGCTCTCTGTCCTCCATCTTGGCAGACTGCCAAGTGGGACAATGTCTCCCCCTACTGACAGCAATGCAGTAGGGGAATTTCCCCAGTGCCCTGGCTAAATCCACCCCCCCATTCACTAAAAATACCACCAACAGCTTAATCTGGCTCAAGGTCAGTTGGCATTCATCTGTATCCCCTCCCTAGGTCATACCTGAAAATAGTTAGAATTTGTCTAGTGCACTTACCTGGTCAACAAAAACTTAATAATAAGAAAAAAGGATTGGTGCCAGTATGTGCTGGAGAACCTGAATCAGCTGAGTTCCTGATTGTGTTTGTAGAGTCTGTGGCTAATAAAAATGCTTCAGCTTTTTTGGGATCAATGAAAATATGCATTTAGCCATGCAGGGGACAATAATGCAAATTTAATGTCCCGTTGTCTTAGCAGCATCTTTGCTCTATGAAAAACCTTTCTCATCTGGGATGTTTTAATGCTAAAGCCAAGACCAGCCAAAAATATGAATCCTTCAGTAATCAGACCTCTGTTAATCTGGGCAGACTGTAGGATTTGTACCAGATCCATGAAGTAGTGTGGTTTGATATACACCGGATGAGGTGCCTTACATTGTTCTGTGCTGCCTAGTAACCCCCTGGGGTCTCCCTATCCCTGATGCACTCAATCCAAAGTTATTTTGTTTTCTGGCAATTTATGGTTTAAGGCCAGTGTGAGTAGCTTCTCAAAATATGGGAGGGGGTGTCCAGCACCTTCTAACCCCTTCAGAATACCAATAAGCTTCATGTTATTTCATCATGATCTGTCTTCCAGGTCTGTGATTTTTTGTTTAAGTTCCTGCAGTAAGATAGTGTGTCTGGAATTCTCAGAGGTAATAGGGTGTATTTGATCATTGAGATCACTTACTCCTTTCTCTACCTCATCAGTTCTTAAATTTGAGTTTCCATTTTATTTCTAAGCTCCGTAAAAGATTTAGTTAAGTCAGTTAAGGCAGAAGTCATTGACACAAAGCCAATTTGTATTTTTTGTGAATCACTTCTTTAAATTGTGTGAGTAATTCTGCATTTATGGGAGCTGGACCTGCATTAGAAACTGCCTGTAAATCTTTAATTGGAATTAAGTCTTCTGGTGCCATGCTCTGATTTTAAGCAATGCCAATAACTAATTCTGACTGAGCACCCATTTCTGTCAGCATCTCAGGATTCCCGTTAGCCCCAAGCTGGGTGATAAACTATGTTTTTTCAGTGTGGGGATTTAAAAAATGTAACCCTAACCTAGGTACAGTTTATTTTCCCAGGCAATTCATCAATGTTCCTTAGGGCAGGGTTTTTCAACCAGGAGTCCTGGGACCCCAGGGAGTCCCTGAGCAAGGCATAGTGAGTCCTTGGAATGAGCAGGACAAATGTTAAATATGAAACTGTAGAAACAGTGTCACATACTGAATATGGGATTCAAATCTGGTCTCTGGCCAGAAATTAAGTGCTGAAACTCCATACCCCATCACCATTTGTGTAAGAAACTTAACCTCCACCCCCCTCGCACCCTCTGTCTGCTGTTGCAGGTAGAGGGTCCCTACTATTACTGACATTTGCTCTGGGGATTCATGCACACAAAAATGTTGAAAACCCCTGCCTTAGGGCTGCTGCCTCAGTCTGTAAGGGATTGTTGTCCTCCTAGTCATCTTATAAGTACAGCTGTTCTTGGAGTTTGGCTTGTGGAAGTGTACGTATTTCACTGGAGGTTCGAAACTCTGGAACCTTTGGAGTTTCCAGCAAGAGGGAAAGTGGTTTTCCAGGAAGCATGGAAGATATTTGAGAGAAAAAGTTCAGTTTTTGCTGCTGCAGTTGTGTTCGTCCCAAACTGGTGTTTGCCAATCCTGATAATGAGTCTCCGGCTGAATGGCTGAACCAAGCGGTGTGCTTTTTTCTGTGTTTTTATTCATGTAGCCACTCTGCCAGGTCCCTGGAATGCCAGTTTTACTTTGACATACTCCTTCCTTCCAGTATGACAAAAGGACATGGGTTTCATTCATCAATAACCCAACATTGTTGTAGAAGTGTAAAAAATATACACTGGGATTTTTTCCTCTATGTAGTAAGAAAGGTGTGCATCTGAGTTGCAGATAACAAGAATGATCTTCTCTGTGGAGATAATAAGAAGTCACCAACTTGGTGAAGGGAAGACACCCATATCTATCTATGCACTGTGCAAAAGTGGTAAGTCTATTATGCTCCCAATAGTTGTAGCTAGAATCCAACTGTGGGGAAAGAAAGGAATCTTCATGTTTTATAAGGGACAATGGCCCAAGTGTGTTAGGTGTATTGGTCAGTTTGTGGAGTCACATTAAAATATGTAACAAGAGTTTTGTCCAGGGATTGTGCACTTGTGGCCAGATTTGGGGTGGGATCTTACTCATAGGAAGGGACCACAGGACCCATTAAAGGAGCATATCCACTTCAATTCAGTACCACTTTGACTCACTTCACTGTTTTGCCCATGTACATAGACAGACCCCTTCTGCTGCCAAATAATAGTTACAAAGATTAGAGAGAGTGAGGCCTCCCAAGTCTCTCCTGGTCTGTATGATGTGTTCCGCAATCAGGGGGTGACCTCCTGCCCAGAGAAACTGTTTAATTTCTTTATGGAGATAATTCCAGTAAAGCTGAGGCATTGATATGGGTAGGATCTGGAAAAAGAACAATAAGCGAGGTAGAACATTCATTTTAATAGTCTGAATTTGGCCATAGAGAGTAAGTGGAAGCAAGTTCCAGTGGGCAAAATTGGCTTGTAATGTATTTCAATAATTTGATATACTTATTTTTATTTAAGAGCTAGGTGTTAACTGATATTTGGACTCACAGATATCTAAATGTGTTTTTGGTGGCCCATGTGACTGGAAGGATGGCTTTGAATGCAGCTGTCAGCTGACCACTCGGTGTCATGGCCTCCAATTTAGCTAGATATATTTTGTAACCAGCCTGCTCCCCAAAGTTTTGAAGAGCTCATAATAAATGTGGTAAAGAGGAATGTGGATCTCCTAGAAAGAATAGTGAATCATTGGTGTAGAGTGCCAATTTCTTTTCCATTCCTCCTGCCATTACCTGATTAATGTTAATGTTATTGCAAATTGCAAAGACTAAGGGCTCAAAGGACAGGGCAAAAAGCAGGAGGGAATAAAGGGCATCCCTGCCTGGTACCCCATATCAGGGGGATGCACTCAGAAAGGAAATCATTCACTTTTACTCTTGCTTCTGGAAATCTGTATAGTATGGTCATTCGGTTATAGTATTCGTCTTTCGGATGAGACGTTAAACCGAGGTCCCATCTGCCTGGATTGGTGGTAGTTCAGGTGGATGTTAAAGATCCCATGGCACTTATCGAAAAGAGTAGGGGAATTTCCCCGGTGTCCTGGCCAAATTTCCCTCATTCACTAAAAAAATACCACCAACAGCTTAATCTGGATTCAAAAGTCAGTTGGCATTCATCTGTATCCCCTCCCCCGGGTTGTGCCTGAAAATAGGCAGGATTTGTCTAGTGCACTTACCTGGTCAACAAAAACTAAATAAATAAAATAAAATAAATAAATAAAATAAATTTCTGCCCCAGTGCAAACTTCTCCATGGTGGTTTCCATAAAGGCCCAGTCCACCTTGTCGAAGATCTTTTCTGCATCTATTCTAATGACCAGTTGGAAAGATTGTTTAATGTGTTGGGTCATGATAATATTAAGGAACCAGTGAATATTGTCCTGCAGGATTGTCCCTGAAATAAATCCCATTTGATTAGGATGGCCCAGTTTGGCTATATATGATTGTAAGCCTTCTGCCAAAATTCCTGTAAAAGGTTTTAAATCAACCAGTAGGAGTAAAATATGAGCCACAGTTTTCTGGGTCTTCTGGTTTTGAGTATCACTGAAATCTGTGCTTGATTCCAGGAGGGTGGAACTCCCCTCTCCCCTCTCCTCTTCTATCACTTTATTAAAGGTAGGAGTTAATATCTCTAGTAACTGGTGTGTAAGGCTTACATAATTCAGTGGCAAATTCATCTGTTCCAGGAGCCTTACTGTTTTTTAGCTTTTTAATTTTTGCTACTACTGCTTGGGTAGTGACTGGGGCATGGAGTTTATCTCTATCTTCTTGCTGGAATGTGGGGTGGGCAGCTTATTGAGGTATTTCCACACCTTCTCTGCATGATTAATCATCCTTTGGGGCCCATAAAGGGTACAGTAGCATTGGGCAAAAAGCTTTGAAATTTGGGCAGGGTGAGTAGTTGATGACTGAAATCCCAGGATGCAGAGATGGACCACTGTCCTGCAGACTGCTTCTTTGCATAATTGCCATGCAAGGAGCTTCCCAGCCCTATTACTATATTCAAGTATTGTTGCCTGGAATATCTAAGTTACCCTTCTAGCTGGGCATCCAACAGCTGATTCAAACACCTTTCCTGCTCTTCTAGTTCTAGTTTTACCATCTCATTAAGTGTCATTTGATATTGAGATTGAAGGTCTGCTATTTTATGTTCTACAGTAGGTCTAGTCTTGTTCATATTTTCTCCTTTTTCACTGTGGAAGAGAATTTTATGATCTTCCCCCTGAGAATCCATTTAAGCACATCCCATCTTATTTCCTCTCTTGAATCCTGTGGAAAGTGTGCTGCAAGAAACGAGTCCACGGTGGAAATCACTATGTCTTTAAACTCTGCCTGTTTCAGTTGGTTGACATTAAGCCTCCAAAATGTTTTGTGGGTATTGAGGAGAGGGCCAGCTGCATTGGCATGGGGCATGGTCTGAGGTTGTGATGGAGCCAATATTGCATCCCATCACCTTAGGAAGCCAATTTGCTGATATTAGAAAGTAATCTTTTCTAGAGTACATATGGTATCTAGGGGCATAGTGCATATAATTGCTGCCCTTCTGGTGTCAGAAGCACCATGTTTCAGTTAGTCCCATCTCTTTACATAATTCTGAAAGTACCTTCCCAGTCCTGGATGCTCGCTGATCTCCTGACCACATCTGATCCACCGAGGGATCCATCAAGGAGTTAAAATCCCCTCCAATCACTACCAGGCTGTGATAATCTTGCACCATACCCCCTAGAACCCTTGTCACAAAGGTCAGGTGTTCAATTTCATTGTTAAGTGTGTACAAGTTGAAGAGGATACAGCTATGTCCTCTATATTCCCCTTGCATATGAATGAACCTTTCTGCAGGATCTGTATCCACTTGGAGCACCCATAGTGGAGTGTTTCAGTGAATAAGAATTACCACCCCTCTATGGTGTGGATAGGCTTCACAGTGAAATGCATAAACTTCACCCTCCCAACTGCAACATAGTCTAAGATTTTCTTGGGAGGTTAGATGCATCTCCTGCAAGAAGATGATCACAGCTTTGCTACATTGCAACTCTTGTAGGATGTGAGCTGTCTTTTTTTTTGTTATTATTTTTGGGTCTGCCCCCCTTCCCGAAGGGAGCTAAGCTCTGTCTGTGTTCCACCCCCATTCCCAAGCTTCCTCCCCGGGTGGGGCCACTGGGTGAGCACCCCCTCCCCATGGTCCTTCATAGCGTGTCCTGACTTACGCCACAGGGTGGGGTCATGGTAGCAGGACCCCCCCCGGTTGGCTGCAGGGATGGTGGCAGAACAGGGCATCATGCTTCAGGGCCAGAATTTTGTGACTTGCAGCAGTACCTGGGGGCAGGGACATGAAATGATGTCCCGCATCTGTCCCACCCCCTCAGGTGATGGTGCCAGCACAGTGTATCCCCCTAGCCTCCACTAAAGGTCCATAGTGTGCCAGACACTCTACACCTCCCCTCTGGAGAAGGAGAGAAGTCTCTAGGATGCTCAATCTTTCTTCCCCTGGGCCAGCTCTCCAACATCCTGAGTCCATTTCCAAACCCAGGTCATTGGCATCACAGACGGACACCCTGCCTCTGCGCCAACAGGCCGTCAGGATGTGGGCTGTCTTAATAGGGCTATTAATACCTCTAACATTATATGAGATAATTGTGAAGTCTGCCATCAGGTTTTATATAAGAAAAGGACCATGACCAGACGAGGAGGGGGCAACCAAAGAACACTCTAACAAATGCAGTGCACTTCAAGGTTACTAAGTATCCCAGTCCCCACCTGCTTTAAAATTGCACAATGGGGTGTGGAGAGAAGTCACATAGAATGATTCCTCAGTCTAGTGTACCCTATAAAACCAAAATTGAGGGGAACATCAGATGACTAAAGGCTCTAAGTTGGTAAACTAGCTTCTATATTGTGGATATTCCCTAAGGAATCTAAGGAATAAGAAGAACCAATTTGGACAATAATGTAAGCTCCCCAGCATTGATTAGTCCATTATATTAGGTACAAACACAAAATATTTACCTAGCCTGATGGGCAGTCATGTGGGGGGTTGTACCCTTGTATCTCTTAACCAAAACATATTAGGGGAGGTGCTGCAGGAGGACCGTATCTCAGGGCAAAGTTCAGGGATCCACATCCAGGAAGCGTTGGCCAGATTGCTGATAAGTGGAGTGGGAAATAGACCCCCCTCGATTCTTTTACTCTGTAGGGAGGAAGACACTGGTGACTGCACCTCCGCTTTCACTCTGGCATCCATCTGGAAAAAACTCAAATGAAACAAACCCTTCAGGCTGTAAGTAATGTATGAGGCAAGGGTAGGACATTTTTAGAATGTTATTTTCATCTGGAATGCGGGACTATCAGCTTTCAGCATCACTTTATTATGCCCTCCTGTGTTACTACAGATTAACCTGGAAGCTGGCTTAGTCTATTCAGCAAACAAATTCATGTCTCAGCTGTTCCAGCTGATATATTGTCCATCCCTTCCCTCTGTTAGCCTTCCACAAAACACAGATCACTCATAATCCTTGCGTTTAGTCTCCCAGGCATCAAGGGTGGATTGAGGCTAGGGAAAATTAATCAATAAGGTGGTGTCATGTGTTAATCACCTCCTATCTGTGACTTACCCAGTCGGGAGTCCATTCTGAATAACAAACTGGGGAACAGTCACCCAAGTGTTATAAAGCTTGATTGCACTGCTTCCCTAGCCGAGCACCCTTCAGATTCTGGGGTGGTCTCCATACCCACCTTGTCAGAGATGCATGGCATGCTTAAAATTCTCACCCTACCATCACCTTCCCATTGGGCAAAACCAAACCTGTACAGACTCCCCTGCCTTCCGTAGGACAAACCTCCCTGGAATCTTTCCCCAGCACTCCATCCCATCCCCACAGAAGCCCTCATAATTCTCCTCGCCTTGTCAGGTGTTCAGTGAATCCAACAAAAAAGAATCCAGCATTATTTAACATTCTGCAGATTTCCACTACTTCAGTCACTGTTTTTATATTAAGAAAAGGGAATGAAAATGCCAGTTTAGCATGAGCATAGAAAAGTTCATAGGAGGAAATATGAGATTCATGCCCTTAAAGGAACCACTGCCCTTTTGTACTGTTATTTCAGGTAGTTGCAGTGGGGGTTAAAGGCAAAGGTTCAGTTTGAAGTGGCATCTGTCACATTTCTCCAACCTCTGTTTCAGTCTGGGGTGAAGTGGGGGGAATTTGCATCGATGCCACCACCACTCAGAACTTAAGTGGTGCCTTCATGGAGCCTTCTGGAGATCTTTTCTGCTTGGAGTCTTCTATGATCCAGATCATACATCATTCTGTAGGGTCAGAGCAGTATCCTCATCTACTGTAAGTGCCAATGATTTTAAAATCTGCTTGGTTTCTTGTAGATCTGAGAAGTTCTGTGGACCTGTGTCAGTGAGAATTTTAAGTTATACTTGGTATTCCAAATATGCCTGGTGGCCCTTTTGCTGAAGTTTTTTATGACCTACAAAACATGTTTTCTTCATTGTACAGTTTCTGGGGTGTAATCATGCTTGAAATATAAATGGGTGCCACTGAATATTACTTCTTTCCTTGCCCATGCTGCATGCAATATCTCCTCTTTAACGCAGAAATCCAGAAATTATAAAATGATTGATCTGGTAATGTCAAGGGTCTTCTCTGATTGTAAATGTAAAATTTCCCAAAGAAAACCTTCAATGAAGGTGAGAAAAGTGCTCTGTTTTGTGCCCTCTGGGATGCTGTATATTTGAACATTGTTGCGGTATTTCCTATTTTCTAGTTCCTCTGTCTTTTGTACTAGGATTTGACCCCCACTGTGTAGATCCATCAGGGCTGAGTTGTGAACATCAGTAGTGGTTATGTACTACATTAAACATTTCAATCACTTCTGATCTTTTTTTCTAAGATGATTAAATACCTTCAATCCCCTGATACCTTAGCCTCTAAATGTTGTAAGGTGTTGTAGGCTTGAAGTAATGTGAGGCACAGCTTTTTGGAGGTGATAGTACATTTGGGCTCCTCCATATCACTGACCAGCAGGGCTGTAACTGGAGTAGAGCTTGGGGATTGAGAGTCGGCCTGTTGGAAAACATCCCCTTTGTGTTTTCCTGCTTTCACCATTGGACTCAATGGCTGATCTTTGTCCCACTGTCTTGAAGACATAATATAGTCTATGATCTTACATTTTTGAAGCAGGATGGCTCCTTCAAGTTCTGGAATTTTGTGGATATTTTTTAATGTTGGTGGAGAGCTCATTAATTAAGCTAGCAATCAGAAAGGTATCATCACCAGAAGTCCTCCACCTTTGTGTTAGAACAGCTTCTTTGGGGGATCAACAGCTGGATGACCTCCAACTGGCTGCGTCTCAGCCCTGGTAAGGCAGAGGTTATGATTTCTGAGCCAGCTTGGTAGTGGTTGACTGTGACAGGTGTGCTGGCAGCCTTACCATCTTTAAGAGGACAACCACTCAGAGCTGGAGAGCTGGGAGTGTGGTAAGAATCTGGGGGTTATACTCTACTGCAAGATAACACTAGAACAGCAGGTGTTGGTAGTAATCTGAAATATCTCTTACCATCATCATACTACTACCCAGATCAAACTACATCTGGTGCCAGTTGATATAGTGATGATAGTCCATGCCTTTTTCACCTCCAGGCTGGACTGTTATAACACTATGCTCTTAGGGTTATCAGGAGGTTTGACATGACTTCTGCAGCTGGTCCAGAATGCTGTGGCCTGGCTGATTTGGGAAACTTCTTGTAGTGACCATATTATCTCAGTTCTACATGCCCTCCACTGGTTGCTTTTGTGGTGGAGCATCACTGTTAAGATTTGCTTGATAACATTTAAGGCCCTACATGGTTTGGATCCTGACTACCTGAAAGATTTCCTGGTTGTCTACCATCATACATGCCCTCTTCACTCTTCCCATGTGGGTCTGCTCATGGTCCCCAGTTCTCATCTAAAACTGTCTGGGGGCAGGGTATTTAGTGTGGCAGCTCCTTTGCTATAGAACCCTTTACTTCGGAATGTCCACTCAGCCAAATGGTGGTAGCATTAAGGCCTCTCTAAAAACTTAATTATTCTCTTTAACTTACACAGATAGCTTTTAATGGGATTATTTTGTAAATAATGCTGTCTTTATCATTTTAAAGTAGTTTGTATAAAGTGTGGTTCATTCTGTGTTGACTGTATAGTGCCCTGAGTCTTAGGGGTAGGGCACTTTATAAATAAACATTGTCTTGTCATTGCTTATTCCCCACAGAACTGAATAGGTTTGTGGTGAAACCCTTCCAAACAATCCATCTTTGGACCCTGACAGGTTATCCAACTACAGATCTGCCTCATGCCTCCCCTTTTAGGGCAGATTATTGGGAAGGTAGTGGTGACACAGCTTGAGAATTGTCTGAAGAAATTTTTCATTTGTGAGCCATTCCAGTCAGGATTCAAGAATTTTCACAGCAGAGACAGCATTCATCAGAGTGCAAAATGGCATACTCGTAGCTAAAGATGGGAGGGGGCAATCTATCCTTGTTCTTCTCAACATATCATCAGCTTTTGAAACTGTAGACCATGGGGTTTCAGTGACTCAACTGAGGCACCTTTATGGATTCACAGGCACTGTGAATGTGGTTTGAATAATTCCTTTGCTGCAGGGTGTTGCAGATTGCGCTGCAAAGTTTTTCCCCATGCCCTGCTGTCCTTGACTGTTGGGTGGCTTACAGTTTGATCTTATCAACCAGTTTGTTTGCAGTGTATATATGCTGCCTCTGGGAGAGGTCATTCAGTGATATACAGTAGTTTAAGGTTTCATTTGCTCTGCTTGTGATCCACAACTATATCTGTCATTTGCTCCCATGGAGAAATATGCTGTCAACCAGCTGAACAGATACTTATCTGATATCAATGACTGGATGTACTCCAGTTGGTTGAGATTGAGAAGGTTCAGAGAAGGGCAACAAAGATGGTACATGGATTGCATCACAAGTCCTATGAGGACAGGTTGAAGAACTTGAATATGAACTCATTGGAGGAGAGGAGGGAGAGAGGGAATATGATAGAGACATACAAGTATCTTACGGGGAGGAACGGTATGCAGAAATACACTATTTGTAAGCAAAAAAGATGTTCCAGTACTGGAGGGCATGGGATGAAGTTGGAAGGAGGACGATTCAGAGGAAACGTGAGGAAGAATTTCTTCACAGAATGGGTGGTGGACAAGTGGAACACCCTGCCAGAGGAAGTGGTGGGGGCTGAAACAATCACAGGATTTAAGAATGCATGGGATAGACATAAAGGAATTCTGGAGGTCAGGGGTGAGGGGCAACAGACTTCTAGGAAAACATAAAGTGAACTTATAAGCTCAAATGGGCAGACTGGGTGGGCTGTAGGCCCTTATCTTCCCACACTGTCTATGTATCTATGTATCCAAAAGCGCAGGCCTGGTAAACAAGGTGACCAAAGGCAACACTCCAATAAACCCTGTACCAACAAAAATAACCCCCTGTCAGATTTTATTTTGAAAAATTATACTTTATTGAAATTTTGTTAAAAGAGTAAAGAAGCAAAAGGTTAACAGATTTACAACCAGAAGACAAGGATAAAGAAGTGATATACCCCCCCACACACACACATACACATACACTAACCAAGAAAGCCAAAAATCACAAACTGGTACAATAACAGAGATGCTACTATCCAAACCATACAGAAAAAATAAAATGTAATTGACAGTGCAGAATAAAGAGGCTATCAAGATTCAAAGTTACAATAGGGGCCACAACTCTATTCCTATAATACAAGATTATGAATTGAAAATTGGTATAGTCCAAACAATGTGAAGTATTAAAGCTTCTAGAAATTCCCACCTTTCCTTGTATGCTGCCATGGTATGCCACATGGAGACAAGCATCTTTTCTGTATAAAGAACTTCTAAAATCTCCTTATGCCATTCAAGCAAAGTAGGAAGTTTTGTATCCTTCCAGTAGTGGAGGATGATGTATTTCATTACCATAGAAATAGGAGAAAAATGACAGTGGTGGCTACGCATCAAATGCTGAACTTCAGCTGAATGCCAGCTCCTAGTATACAACATTCTCTGGTAATGGCATCTTGCAAACCCAATAGAAGGAGGGTCTGCTGCTTTATGAATAGCTTTCCAAAGGGGCTGTGCCTTTGGGCAGGACCACAAATTATGAAGGAGAGAATCCTCCTGTGTACCAAGGGGGAAGCTCATAGTCCCCACTTATACATCTTTTGGGGAGTATGATACATGTTCTGCAAAATTTTGAATTATATAAGATGATAATTGTCAATTTTTAAATATCTGTGGGCAGTCAGCCAGTGGAGATCCCAATATTGTAATGTAAAGACAGATGGCAATGTTGTGGACCAATACATTAAGGGCTCACCATATCTATGGGATAGTCATTCCCGTATGGCTAAATAAAGAAATGGTATAACACTGGTGAGCAAGACTGCCCAATCAAATAGATAATATGTAACACTTGGGGTAGGGACAAGTGTATCTAATGCTATAGTCAGCAAGTGGCACAATTGCAGAAAGGTGAAAATGTCTTTCAGCGTCAATAAACACTGTTGCTAAAAATTTGAAAAGGAGGCCCACCCAGTAGAATCCTGAAATTGTTTGACCCCAAAAAACACCGTGATTTTTCCATGAGACATAATCCACCATTTTCCAGGCTATTTTAACATTAAAATTGCTCAAAATAGGTAGCTCCAGAGGAACTGCTGGGGAACCTTTAAGTAGCCTGCTTAATTGGGAAAATATAAGTAGTGATATACCTGTACAGTAGGTGTCTCCCTCAGGAACTGGGGTAACTTAGAATAAGAACAATATAATAGTGAAGGTAAGCAAAACCCATACTGCTGACAAAGGGATGTAAGACTAGCCCTTGTGGGATGTAAGACTCTGCCAGGAATTCTTCTGTCAGATGCCAGTGCAAGTATTTCATGCTCTGAGCAGCATGAAAATAAAAAAATCTGTCAGGTCAAGCCCCCTCATAGCTTAGGTGCAGAAAGCTTTAAACAAGTTCTTTTAGGCCACTTCCCCACCCATAAAAAGGTGGATATAATACTATACAATTTTTTTAAACCATGAAAGGGGAGGGACTAATGTAAATTTCATACAGGGATATAAGATTCTAGGTAACATATTCATTTTTCATTTTTATCGTATGGACCTGTCTCCATAAAGTAAGGGGTAAACCCTTCCAGTGCACAAGATCCCATTTCAAGATTAGGCACTGACCGAAGATATTAGCCTGAAACATCTGCCTAAAAGATCTGAAAACCTTAATACCTAAATAAATTGAGACTTTGACCAAGATGACCACTGTCAGTTTGTTTGCTGAGGAATACCAGCAGATTCAAGGTTTTTGAAGGTTTTATTTTGTTTTATGACAGGTATGCCTTCGCTGCCTGTGTGTTGTAGTCATTAAACCTTTCCAGTAAATCCTTTGTTGTTATCTTGGTTATGTGCTCTGCCTAGTTGTACTCTGCCTCCCACTAGGAAGAAATCTATCTGTGGCGAGGCAGCCAGATCAGTGGAGAGGACAGAGAGCCCTTTGGGTGGGTGAAACACTGAGGCAGTTGTGCACAGTTGTTGTCTGGTTTGACCGTCTTGTGAGACCTCAGCCTAACAAGTTCACTGAAGCTGCTTTGGGGAGTTCTATGGACTCCACAGTTTCATAATCTGATGCTATAGCTCAGAAAAAAAGGGAAATAATTTTGTATCTACTTAATTCTTCTATCACTTTTGTTGCCTTTTAAGGTTAAGCTGGACGGAGGTGATGTGTACAATTGGTGGCAGGACTTTTTTTTCCAGAGGTTTTCTGTTGCAGTTTCTAGTTTTTTATTTGCATCTATACGTATTTAGTTATATATTCACGTATTTATTTAGTGTTTAAATTTTCATGCCATAGAGAATTGAGATATACTATGGTGTTTTACAATGCAGGTATTAACATACACTATGAATTATCGATTGTCATAGAAAAACTGTAGGCATTATAAAAATAAGAATGCCAGTCATGGAGGTAGATTTTAAAAGTGTGAAGCAAATTAGTCTGCCATGTTAAGGAAACTGCTTAAACAGATAACACAGTAACTAAGGAAATGTTAGATAATAGGTCCAGAGAATCAGGATAAAAAAGATAAAAAGATAAAAAAATGAATACTTTATTTCAACACGTGTTGTCCCTCTCATAGGAACCATAAAACTTATGAAGTAAATTGATAACTCTATGAGCTTGTATGACACACTATCAGAATCTAGGTAGGTGTTTATTACCCACACCAATTTCCCTTATTAAATTGAGAAATATTTTTTACCTGCTACATAGCATCATGCAAACATCATTTGTAAGATATATTCTTTGAATTTCTACCATGTGAAGCAAGATAGGTGGACACTGTTATGACATGCTATGCAGTATAATATGTATGCTCTCCTGTGTGCCAGCTATACCCATGACCAACAATAGGGACACTATTGTAATGGATAAAAAAAATGTATTTGGCATTTTCTTATGCTATTTTGTTGCTAAATGTAATGATTATGAATCACCAAAGACGGAAAAGGATGACATCTGTTATAATCTGTCTTCTGTCTGACTGCTCTTCCTGCAGCGCCCCCCCCCCATCCAAGCACTCTGCCTTGGTGCCGATAAGTTTAACTACTTTTTTTTTTTTTTGGCTAGTTTTCCATTAGCAGGTTATACAGACCTGCCACTAGAGGGATTCTTGGTCTTCTACATAAATCACTGTATTCATTCGTGGGCAATATGGCCTGCATTATCATTCTACTTCTTTCCCGGTGCTGCTACAAGGGGACTTGAGTCTGAAGGGTGGATGGCCACTAACTAAGCTGCTCCTGCTCTCCTTGTTCCCCTTTCTGCTGTATTTTCTCATCTAGGTTTTAAGTGAGTACCTAGGTGGGCAAATTTCTTGCCTAGAAAATATTGCACTAATACAAATCACGAGACCACTCAACCTGGGACCATGGCTCTCCTTATTGTGTTTTTATTGCTCCTAAGGTGCAGAGTTTTCAGCAATACAGTGCAATTCGAAGTACCTCAATGCAATTCAGTTCTCCAATGTACCTTATCAATACCTAATGTTAAAACAGTCTACCATGCAGACACTATGTCATTCTCCTCTCCCCTTTTAGCCTATTCCCCCCGGTTAGCCTACACCCCCTTGCTACTGCCCTCACCTATGTCTACCCAAGCACTTACATTGATCACGATCAACTGTCATTACAGTGGTGCCACCTCTTGCGCAGCACGATATGGGTTGCCGCGAAGAAATAAAAAAGCAGTCTCCATTCTTATAAGCTCCTTATAGAAAGTTATACTTCTGCTTCTTCTCTGCTCAGGAAATGTGGAGCTCAACCCTGGCCCTGCCCTACAACTTACCTCGCCTATCGATTTTGCTGAGGCCACAGGTCTCAAAATGATGATGGTCAACATTTTAAGCCTGCCTAAAAAAACTTGTACAGCTGCAAGCCTGGGCTGCACACGTTAACCCAGATCTTATCATAATTACTGAGTCGTGGTTAAAAAAGATGAACACTGATCAACAAATATCACCGCAGGGCTACAATTTATTTAGAGCAGATAGAGAGTCTAGAGGCGGGGGTGTGGTTATCTACACCAAATCTAAGTACTTGGTCACCAATATTAGTTGCAAATCTCTAGCCAAGGAATTTGAGTTAGTTTTGCTGAGCCTTCATCTCCCCTCCTTGGAATGTATCACTATCCTAGGTGGCTATAGACCCCCATCTGGTGGTGATGAAGTCCTTAATCTTTTTAAATCCATGTTCGTAGATGCAAAAACTGAAACAATATTTCTAGGAGATCTAAATATGAACTGGCTGTCACCTAAATCACACGGCCTCAAATCCCTTTGTGACGAGCTAGGTCTTGGGCAATTAGTCAGTGAACCTACTAGGAACAACACTCTAAATACTGCCAACAGTTCCATTCTAGATGTGGTACTAACCACCCATCCACACAAAATATCTCATTTGGCAGTGTTTCTAAGCGACATGGCGATCATGGAATTGTTGCTTGCATAAGATCTTAAATTAAGGCCCGGCCGCAACCCATCTTTATAACAAAAGATCCTTTTCGAAATTCAGTGCAGTAAACTTCCTATCTGACCTGAGCATGGTCAGATGGCAAGATCTTTACCTAGCCAAAGATGTCAACAAGGCAGCTTGCATCCTTAATGACAAACTCACTACAATAATAAATAAGCATGCCCCTTTCATCAAAGTAAGAGTGCGGAACAATTCCAACCCTAGTTCCCTCGGATCTCAAGGCAGCCCTTATAGCTCGAGATAAGCTCTGGGCTAAAGCTAGACATTCGAAGAATCTTTGGATTGGCAGGCCTTTAGAACAGCCAGGAATAACTGTGTGAAAAAACTTCGCTCTGCTAAAGCTAACTATTATATTTCTACTCTAGAACAAGCTAACGGTAACCCTCATAAAATATGGCAGACTATCAAAACTATAGAAGGACGGCCCATGGCCCCCTCTGTCCCAACAAAGATAGTTGCAAGTGGCAAGATTGTGGAAAACAAGTCCCTAATCCTGGAGGAACTTAACTCCCACTTTGCCACAGCTGGATTAGCTTTTGACTCGTCACCTTATGCTGGTGCTGTGGTGAGCCAGCATACCCCTCCCGCCACATCTAGTCCTGCACCCAGCCCCTTCCAACTGCTGAAATAACTTATAAAGAAGTAGAAGATTTTCTTCTTAACTTAGACACCAAAAAAAGTGCAGGGGACAATGGCTTGGAACCCTTTTTCCTAAGGTCAGGCTACGCCCATCTCACTGCCCCAATCCTCCACATCTTCAATCTTTCCATTACATCTGCTACTGTGCAGTCCTGCTGGAAATCAGCACATATCCTCTCTCTATTTAAATCTGGTGACCCATGCGATGTAAACAACTATAGGCCTATCTCCATATTGCCTAACCTTTCTAAAGTTCTTGAAAAACTGATCCATATTCAGTTAAAATCTCACTTGGAAACCTTCTCTCTCATTAACCAGCTCAATCTGGCTTCCGGGCTAATCATAGCACAATCACTGCACTAGCAAAAGTAACCAATGATTGGATCTCTGCTATAGATGCTAAGAAGGTAACTGGTGCAGTCTTTTTGGACCTCAGCAAAGCTTTTGATACTGTTGATCCCAAACTATTAGTCAATTGCCTTGCAAAGTTGGGTGCCACATACCATACCACCCAGTGGTTCTCTAGCTACCTAACTGGAAGATTCCAAAAGTAAAGGCAGAAGGCTTTTTTCTGCTGCCTTGCCAGTTGCAAGAGGAGTCCCCAAGGATCCATCTTAGGCCCTATCTTGTTTTCTCTGTACATTAATGACTTAGATGCGAACATATCTACGTCCAATCTGCACTTTTTTGCAGATGATACTGTGTTGTATACTTCTGGCTCATCGTTATCTGAAGTCAAGGGAGTGCTTCAAGCAGACTTCGCACAATTTGAGCATAATCTAATAAAGGCAAAGCTTCTGCTCAATGCTAAGAAGACTAAAGCGATGATATTCTCCTGCAGTGCTGTCTCAGGCCCCCCCAATACCCTTGCCCAAGACTTCATTGTCACCACGCTAAATGAGCCTCTGGAAGTTGTAACCAAATTTAAATATCTAGGTATCTGGATCGACAATAAATTATCTTTCAGTGACCACGTCGAAGATGTCTCTAGAAGGTTAAAAGCAAGGTTAGGTTCCTTCTACGAAATAGGCCCTTTTTCCCTTGAAACTCGAAACAAGCTTGTACAGGCCACTTTTCTCCCCTACTCGACTATGGCGATGTAATCTATTCCTCCACTACTCTTGCAAATCTAAGTAAACTGGACATCCTTTATCACCATGCTTACGAGTTCATTACCAACTCCCTTACCGTTCGCACCACTGTGACTTATATGCAGCTGTTGGTTGGACATCCCTTACTACTAGACGCCTGCTCCATGCTGGGCTATGGACTCTTAAACTGCTCCTGCAGAAATTGCCAAGCTATCTCTCTTCCCTTATTAGTACCTCACATAGTGCATACTCGTTAAGAAAATCTGACTTTATTATGCTTGACATACCAAGGACTCGGACTTCCTTTGGTAAACGTGCTATTGCATATGCCCTTCCCTCCATTTGGAACCAATTACAAACCGTACTGAAACTAACTAGCACAGTTTCAATAAACTTCTACAAATCGCTAAGTTCAGCCAAAATAAATGACACCTGTAATTGTCATTAAGTCTCTTTCTTCCCCATGTGTGCCATATTTATCCACTGGTAAGGTATAATTGATTTGTCATATTAACTGCTTTCCCTTCCCCTTCTACTCCTGGCTTTATCTTTGCTTACGCTCCACTGCTAGTCTATCAAATCACTCCTCCCCCCCATATCAGTTGTAGACTGTTGTTTGTTTTAGCTGCCAAAATACTGTATATGTATTGCACACACCAGTCATCATGTTTCATTTATCAGTATGCAACCTGTGAGTCGCTTCCCTGTCTCATATCAATGTTTACCACCTGCGGTCACCCTATGTGGTACCCTTGTATGTATATCCAGCCTGTATCATGTAATGTGCATTTCATGTATATACTGTTATAACCTATCTGTATTTGTACTTTGTGGGCTGGATATTCAAACTGTGCCATTCTGAAATGCAAGCCCTTGCACTGCACAAAATAGTTGCGCAGGGGTGTGGCTGGGGCGATATTCAAAGGAGTTGCGCTATTGAGCAACTCCTTTGAATATCACCCCCCAGCCACAGCCACTGTGCATGGTGCAGTGGAACTTGCGCCACCGCAAGTTGTCAGAGTGGAGCATTCAACTTGCGGTGGCACAAGTACCATTGCGCCATGAGCAAAAATCACGATCTTCAAAAGGTGACATGCAAATGGGGCCATAATTCATGCAAGGCACAGGGGGGGCCATTTGCATCTGATTATGGCCCCATTTGCATGCCATTAGCATGTAGGTGTGCCGATCCCCGAGGACTTGCGCCTGGCGCCCTGCCAGGCAGCAGCCGTCGGGGACCAACGCACCCTGCAGCCCGATCGCGGGCAGCAATGTGGCTCCCCCACCTCCTCCCGTACATATCCCTGGTGGTCCAGTGGACCGAAATGCCCGATCGCGGGCGGTATGTTTAAAAACTCCCCCCCTCCCGTTCACATCCCTGGTGGTCAGTGGACGAAATGCCCGATCGCGGGCGGTAAGTACAGTGAAACCCCAGACATCCCCCTTGTGCCCGATCGCGGGCAGTAAGTACATTGAACCCCCACCGAACATCTCCCTTGTGGTCCAGTGGACTGAAATGCCGATCGCGGGCAGTAAGTAAATTGAACCCCTCAAAACATCTCCCTGGTGGCTAGTGTCCCCCCACCCACCCACCTGACCCCACCACCCTCCCCGGCAGCCTGTGGGTGGCAGCATCCCACCCACCTGCCACCGCGCCGACTGACTGCCCGGTGAGACTACACCCAGTGGTGCAGAGAGAGCCAATGGCGTGCAGCCATACAGTAGAGATGACAGTCCAGATTTGTAAATGATCATTCACAAATCTGGACTGTCATGTATAGTATGAGCTGCACGCCATTGGCTCTTGGCTGCACCAATGGGCGGCAGCCCTACCGGGCAGCTGTCGGCGGGCGGCGGGCGGCAGGCGGTGGGATGCTGCCACTCACCGCCGCCGGGGAGCGGGGTGGTGGGATTGTGGGTGGGTGGTGGGGGACACTAGCCACCAGGGAGATGTTTTGGGGTTCATTTACTTTACTGCCCAGGATCGGGCATTTTTGTCCACTGGACCACCAGGGAGATGTTCGTGGGGGTTTCAATGTACTTACTGCCCGCGATCAGGCACAAGGGGATGTTCGGGGATGCAACTGCCCTTACTGCCTGCGATCGGGCACAAGGGGATGTTCGGGGGTTACGCCACTTTCTGCCCGCGATCAAGTATTTCGTACACTGGACCACCAGGGATGTGAACAGAGGGGGTTTAAACATACCTCCCGCGATCGGGCATTTCGGTCCACTGGACCACCAGGGATGTGAAGAGGAGGGGGGAGCTCACATTGATGCCCGAATCGGGCTGGTGGGGAGTACACCATGCCCACGATCTGGGCTGCGGGGGGCACAGGGACTGAGTTGGGAGCCAGCCACAGGTGGCAGCTGCTGTGTTGCCCTGCAATACAGCAGCTCACCTGTGGGTGGCCCTCGACTTAAGCCTTTTTTTTTTGGCTCAAAGTCCTGCAGGCGCAGGTTGGGGGTTGTGCCTGCACAACTCTGCACAGCCCGGCTGAATATCAGGCTTTGCAGTTTATGCATGGTTCCTCCCCCTCCAGTTGAGCATGCATTCATTTGCATTGCGCTGTTGCTCAGCCTGTTTTCAGTGGCGCAACTGCCTCCTGCTGAATATCGCAGAATGGTGCAATTTTGGACTTGAGCATGCGCAACCCTGTTGAGTATGGTGCAACCCTTTTGAATATCTGGCCCTAAGTGTTTAAGTCACAGGACCTCCTTGTGAATGAGCTTGCTCAATGGAGTTTTCCTGCAATTAACTTGAACTTGAAACTTGAATAATGATTTATTCAAAACTGCTAATTAAAATAAGACTGGATTATGAATCTCATAACTGTGCCTACTCTGGCAAGACTGAGGAGAAACTTAGCTGTGACATGCATGAAAGTATCATGTAACAGACAAACTAAAATAATAATTGATTATTTCAACCATAGATCCTCTTCCCTGATGAAGCCTTTTTGGTGAAATGTTAGGCATGCCAGAAGATCAGTACGTGACTTTTAATCAATAAAAAAATTTGAATAAGAAAAAGTCTTAGGAGTGGCTGGTTACTTTATCTTTTGATCACTGAACTGTCTCCAAACTGGCCCACAACTACAATACTTCAATTATACCAAGAAGTGTATGCACTCTGGACTTTTTGTTTTGGAAAATCAGAGCACCCAAGTCCGGATGGACAAGGGCTGTGAACAACTGTCGACAGGTATACTTATACAGCTAAAGAGCTCATTCTTAGAGAAAAGAGGGAAACTAATTTCCCACAGCTATATGAATGATTGATGGAGCTAGGAAAAACTGCATGCTATAAAAGGCTGCAGACAATGATTAGAGGCTGACTGGACCACTTTGTGAACACATGGGGAAGGTATTTGGGGTCCCCGCACTCCAACATCCCCACTGGCTACTAGATGCCCAAATACCTCCAATGGGCCCAGACCTCACACAATGGACAGCAATATGGGGAGGGGACCAAAGAGCTAGTAGGTTGATAGGAGGGAATGAGCATAGCTGTCCATACAGTGGCAGGGGAGGTGTGGGGGGGGGGCTAGATGAGGTTCACACAGTGCATTCTCACAGTTGCTCCACCAATCATATGTTCTATCTCCCAAGATTGATCCAAGAACACTGGTTATGACACTTCTCTTACCACAGTTTTCTGAACTGTGACAAACATAGTCCACCTCTTACAGCATTTGCTTATCACCACTATAACGTGTTCTCTTTCTTTCCTTTCCCCTTGGTCTTCCCCTTTTTCTCACTCCTTTAACCATTGATGAATATTAGTCTGTACATCCAAAGGGGATTCCCCCCAGATAGGAAATATTGTAACCACTCTAATTGTGTATAGAACCTTAGGTATATTGATGTGCAGCTGTCCTTACAATGCTTTGCTTGTTCTGTTCATCATTTACTTTAATGTTTGTATATGTTTTGAAAAATTCAATAAAAACCTACAATACCAATAAAGTTTTCTGGACAATTAGCATGTCTCTTGCACCTAGTGTAGAATGTCACAGTTAGGTTGAATTCTGGGGTTTCTTACTCCAAACATTTCTGTCTGGTGCTGCAGATGTTGCACTGGCTGCCAGTGAGGTGGCGTGTCACCTTCAAGAAAGGTTTATTAAAATTCAAAGCCCTACACAATCTGGGTGCAAGCTACCTGAAAGATTGCCTGTGTCCATATACTCCTTGTAGGCCTCTCCAGTCTTCTGAGGAGTGTCATCTGACTGTTCCCAGGTCTAGGTCAAAGCCATCTGGAGATAGGACTTTTGTGGTGGCTGTACCACTATTATGGAACACACTACCCAGCTATGATAGCAGTGTCCCCTGCCTGAAAAGCTTTAAAGGGAGACTAAAATGCCATCTATTTTCACTGGCTTTCCCGAATGAGATCTAAGTGATCTGATGGTTTACTTTAGGGTTTCTGTTTAGGGTTATTTATTCATTTTGAAAAGTCAATTTTAAAGCATTTGGGCTGAAATTAATGTGGTTATTGAATAGTAATGTTGTTCTGTTGCCCTGATTTGAACTCTTAACATGCCCAGCACCTGTGGGTTTGGGTGAAGCAACTCAATTGAATACAAATTTATTCAGAATCAATGACAGATAGATGCAAGAAACAGTTCAAATCATGAACATTTCATTTAACACACAAACATCAGGGTCTAGATCATACAAGAATGAAAAGAAGGGCAGAAGGAAAAGACAAAGAAAACAAAAGGATGCATTAAAATGAGAACTCTAAAGAATGAAACAGACAGGCAGCAAACACACATGTAACACCACATGTGAAGGAAATGAAAGCAGGTGTGACAGTCTTATACAGAGCTCTGGAGAAGAGTCAGCTGTCCCATTGAGCCACAGACAAGCCTTCCTATTTTCTGAAGAGCCAGACACAAGGATAATATGTTATATAAAAATGCATAATGTATCTTATCCAAGGCAAATTAGGAATGTGTACCTTTATCTGTTTTTTAGGACAGTCTTTACATTTACTTCTCAATAAATTATTTTTCAATGGGCGTATGCAACCAAAGAAAGGAGTTGTGGTTGTGCAACATTGTCAATAGTCAGAAGGCAAGCTGCATCTCTGAGCTGCTTGATTGTTATACTGTACAGTAAGTAGATGCTTTGGCCATTTGCACTGTCTGTCCCTATGGGACTACCACCCAGTTGGGGTGATGAAAGACAAAGAAACCCCCTAGGGGAGGTTTCCACTCCAAGAGGTGCCACAGGAATATAATTCCTTTAGGCTAAAGGTACAGCACCTTAGAAAGGAGTTCAACAGAATTGCATAGCAGGTGTTACAAACACATGACATAGCTGACAGTGGGTGACAACTGATAGCAGACTAAGGCATAACTTCCAGAAGGAGATAGGGAATGGCAGGATTGTAGAATGATAATAGTGAGCCACCATCCACCTCCCAGTGGAAAGCCTACTACTAAACACTGTAATCAAATATATATATATATATATATATATAAAATATATATATATATATATATACACACACACACACACTGGAGCATACCAGGATGAAATGTAATAAACTGCAGCATTTTGCAGCAGAGTTACTGCAGGAAAAAGGACAATTTCAGTAGCAGTTAATCCATTTTGTCATATAATAACCTGAATCACTGTGCTGCATTCTGGTGGGATCCACTATATGCCACATCCTTTGGCATTCAAGAGAGAAAAAAAATCCTGTGGAGGGAAATCTCTGGGGATCCATGGCCTCAGCTGCCATCCATCTTGGCAGGGCTACTTATTATTATCACAGCTCAGGTTGGCTCATTTGGAATTCAATTCAGGGGAAGTTTAGGAGGGATTTGACTTCTATAAGTGTCAGTGGCCCAGAACTGGAGCAATGGCAAAAGATTCTTGAACATCTCAGAGCTCCTTGGTAAGGGGTTGAAAATGACTCCTCAAATGCTCACGATGGAGGATCAAGATGTCCTTCATCCCACTGAAACAGCCAACTACTTCAACACAGCCTTTGCTGCCCTCCATTCCGTCATCCCTACTGAGCTTGCCCATACCCCTTGCAGGGAACTCAATCCTGAAACCTTCCAGATTGTGGATTCTGAACCAGGGTACCCTAAATTCTACTTAAAGGTTGTTTCAGTCAAAGACACCTCAAAATATATCACTAGGATAATTGGTATAACTACAGTAGATGTGGGAGTGACTCGGCTGATATGATAGTTCTTGCCCAAGTGGTAGAGGAACTTTCCCACTCCATCTCTAGACTTTTTAACTTTTCCCTGTACTACTCTCAGTTCCCCAAGAAATGGAAATTTGCTTTGGTTACATCAGTTTTCCAAAGTGGTGACTGCATAAGCCTTGCCAATTACCAATCCATTTCTATTCTCTTCCCCCTTGTCCAAGGCCCTTGAGAGAATAGTCTCTGACCAACTTGTCACATGCCTCAAAAAATACAGTGTTCAGTGTGTATAGCAGCATGTCTCCTGGAAGCTACACAGCACCAACATGGTGCTGTTGGAATACACCAACTATATTCATTAAGCCATTGACAATGGTGACCTCATTGAAGCTATATATATTGACCTTACTAAGGTCTTTGACCTGGTCAATCATAAGTTGCAACTTAACAAACTCCTTGGCCTGGGTTTGTCATAAAACACAGCTGACTGGTTTTACACCAACCACTCACAGTGTCTCACCAACCACTCACAGTGTGTGAAGATCAAACAATCTTTGTCTAAGACTAAGGGAGTATCTGTTAGTGTCCCTCATGGGCTCCATCTTGGACTCACTCCTATTTGGCATCTTCATAAATCAACTGCCTCATGCCTGTCAGACAGCCAGCAGACTTCTCTATGCTGATGATGCCATCTATTCCAAAAACCCTGAATGTGACAGCCTCACCGTCACTCTCCAAAGTAACTTCTGGTCACTAGAAAGCTGGTTCTCCAATAATGTAGAGGACTGTGTATGAGCACTCATACACAGCAAGGATATTTTTTGTTTGAGTGGTTTCCGTGGTGACAAGAGACCTCGAGAGCACATCTTGAGAGGTCTCACTACCATGCAAACCACAAGATCAAAAAGCAACCTTGTTTGTGTATGACTGCTCATACACAATCTTTTATAGTGTATGGGCAACTATTATTGTGCCACAATGGCCAAACAATGTCCCCCAAATAACTTTAAGCTGCTTTACTGTGGCTCATTCTCTCTGGCGCTGGTCATGTCCGTGTCAACTGTCACTGCCACAGCTGCTTCAATGAGCATGCATAATAATGGTGATATTGTTGTGCTGCACTGATGATGTACTCAGTGCAGCACAGCAACATCTTGATGTACTCAGGGCAACTCAACAACATTGTTCTAAGCATGGATTTCCATGCAGAACAGTGTTCTACCATACACTATAAACTTGTCCTCAATTATAGAAAACAAAGACCATGCTCTTCTCTAGCCTCCCGTAGAAGAGGAAAGTTCCACCCTTTGTCATTCGAAATGGCCTGCAACAAAACTTTTAACTGGAGGAGACCTTCAAATACCTTGGAGTAACTCTGGAGGACACCTTGTCTTTTACCTCCATGTTGAAATCTTTCTGATGTACTCAGCTAGGCAAGTGGTCATTTGCTGTCAGGGTCACTAACTGGTTAAATGAACTGTCTGTTACTCTGCTCAGTTTCCCCAAAACTAATGAACTGAAGAGATCCTTACAGTCTGCCCTTGCAGTCCAGTGAAATTGTAACTGTTAAATTGTTTTATTCAGTTTCTCTCTGTACATATCCTGTGACTTTTTATACAAAAAACTGTATATTTTGTTCAAAACTGCATGTAATTGATCTGTAAGTACTTTCAGCCTGACTCAGCTGCATTTCCTCTAGAACTGCTTATTGTACTTGTAATGTTTTTTTGTGACTACATATTTGATGTGGAACCTTTGTAAATGAGCACCTGTGCTCAGCTCAAATGTAATCTCTGAAGTTTACAATAACTAAATAAATAAATAATTCTTGTTCTATCCCTCAACAGAATGATGCTATGGTGTGCCATAAGTCAATCATTGCAGTTAAAGGAAGTTCCCACATGAAGGAGGCCCCATCCCTCAAAGCATGGAATGAGGAAAGTACGACTGCTGAATGGCTAGCACCCAACCTCAAGACCATGTGGAGGCCTAATCTTGACTGGAAACTAAAGGGAACACTGAAAGAGACAAGGTAGACCTTAGGCAGATGCAAGGAGAACAGTATTCAGATGTGCTGCCAATCTGGTCTGCACATCTAAAAGAATCCAAGTGGGCTTAAGGCTTACCCTCCAGCAGCTGAAGCCTTAAATGCTACACTGAGAGGTGCTGCAGACTGAAAGTCTGCACAAATAAAGCCTACATTGGAGCACTGAATCTTACCACATGGTAGGAATATCAGCAGGTACTGTAGGAGACAAGCATCCTACAGAGAAGGACCCCACCCAAGATAGGGACCTACCCTCAAGGTGCAGACTTCAAGGAGAGTAAGTGAGCATGTCTACTCACAGGGCATGCCCTGAGGGCAAGATTATGGGAATATTATGATGGCCAGTGTGAATGCATTCATAGCACCTGATGGCATGCAGCCAAAAATGTCTGACTTAATGATGAAAGATTTTCTTTGAAAAAGTCTGCGGTACAGATGAAACATCACAGGTGTGTTTGTTTGTTCTTCTGTGACCACTGTGGTCATTATACTTGCTTTGTCAAATAAAGTTTGGATTACTCAGCATGAAGTACTGTGTGGGACTCCAGCTGTGTACAAGTGTGGTGGGTAAGTGCCATGACTGCTTTAACTGTGGAGACTTAATTTTGTCACTGAGCACCCCGGCAGCCTTGATGCGGCTCTGCTTCTTGCTACTGTTATATACTGTAGATAACAGAAGCACTGAAAAGCCCCCCCTCAACTAATAGAAGCTGGTTAAGAAAATCAGCAGCTATAGTGGCATGTTCTGCATCTTTGGACACTGCAACACCTAGAACACAAAAACAGGAAGATGAACATGCTAAATGTGAAGCTAAGAGGAGATGGGCATCCAGTAAATCTAAACATTATGGCACATCTAAGGAAGCATCTGCCACAGCAGCTGAGAAAGCTATCTTAGAACCCCCTTCAGCCTACCTAGTAACTCCATCTACTCTACTGTATGCCAATGGAGGTAATCTTATAGTTATAACACCAATCAAGGAAAAGAAAAGAAGACCAAAGAAGCAGCCTTGCTCACAGCTGAGACTATTCATGAGGAAAATTACACTAGACCAGTCAGTCAAATTAACTGTGAACTTCCTGGTACCAAGAAAAGGAAGAGGAGAAGAAACTTTGCAAAGTTGAACCAGGATATACCAGTTAATTTGAGTCTGCAAGTGATATAAACCTTCACAGAAAAATGGAAAATTAAGGGTGTTGGATAGACAAGCCATAAAGTCCATAATCAAAATGAAAACATTTAACAGGAAAAAAATCCAGATCCAAATGTTGTCTTTCTCTAGTGGCATAACATTTAAATTAAAAGTGCAGCATAATAAATAGTATCCAAGAAATGGAGAAAATGGCATATCAGATACAGGATGGAATGGACAAATTCATTGAAAGGTGGAACAAGTGGATATGGAGACACCAGGGGATTGAGTCTGTAAAAGGAAGAATGAGAAGGGAGGGGAATGGGGCTGGATGGACGGACACAAATAAACAAAAGGGACATGTTTTCTCAGCATAAAATAATAGATCAACAGATAAGAGAACTAAATAAAGTATATAAGAGTAAGGAATTGAAACCCGCAAAGATAATAAAATATACCCCTGTTGAATGACAGGGGGTGCAGTCGGAGGAAACAACAATAAATCACTCACACAAAAGTTATTGGTTGAGCAAGTTAAAGTTTTATTGTTTACTAAAGAAGTTGAAAACTTTAATATTGGTAAACTCAATACAGTAGATACAACAAGCATACAAACAGAAAGACAAAGTCCAGGGGACTGTAACAGAAAACAGGAATGACGTGCAAACCATACTGAATGTATATGATAGAAGTGCATATGCTCAGAAACCTGTAAAGGGGGAAAAATGGAATAGAAATTTTACACAGCTAATATTGAAGGTACAAGTAAATAATACATGTTTAACCTGTAAAATGCAGAAATGGACAAATAAAGAAAGCATAAAAAACAAAAGTGCAGCAGCAATCATGTGTAGTTTCAGCCACTGTGACAACAGCTGATGCTAGATCAGGTAAACAAATCAATGTTGGTAAAAAGGGAGCCATCTGCATTGTCAAAAAACAAAGCATGAAGCCAAGAACCAAGACTTAGCCTCAACAACAGGACCCTAAGGTGGCTAACAAGCAATCAAGGAAATGCCCCAGTGTCCTGTTGGAGCCCGCCAGATCTAAAGTTTCCTTTTGTTTGGCCTTTTCAATAACATTCAGTATGGAGAAGACTGGGATCCTGCCCCTTGTCTCCATGATGAACTTGTTAAGGGCCTCCCATCTCGCCTCATAACTTTTATCCTCCATGTCCCTGCTTTATTTGGTGGCCTTGCATTGCACCCTCTCTACTGCCTAATGTCATTTTTGTAATTGGGATCCCAGAACTGCACACAGTACTCCTGGTGAGGTCTGATCAGGCCCCTGTAAAGCGATAATATTACTTACTTCCCCTGTAGTGCTTGTCACAACCCTTTTAATGCCCCCCAATATTCTTCCAGCCTTCTCGGTAGTAGCTGCCCACTACTTGCCGTGCATTAGCCCCTTGTCTATTATATGATGCCCATGTCCTTATCCTCCTTTATTACAGCATGAGGAGCGCCATACAGTATGTGGGTCTTGACTCTGTTTCTCTTCCCCAAGTGTTACCCCAGAAATTTGTAACATGGAATGTAAGACTCCAAGAGTACAACCAGTCACCCAGCTTCTTTAGGTCCTCCTGAAATGTGTACCCATTCTCAGGAGAGTCCACTGCCTTGGTAAGTTTAATGTAATCAGCAAACATAACAAGCACAAAAAAAAGGGCTCTAATAATCAACTGCCAGGGCTGTCTAAACCCAACTGGTAGACAAGACATGCACACAAAGGTATGTTCAAGCCAACTGGATCAAAATCCATGATTTAATAGCAAAATGCACATAGAACGGCAACAAGATAGCATAAACCTGATTCCCACTGTTTCACAGAAGAAACACTTTATTAGAAGGAGGGAGGGCTATAGCGACTAAATGCTCTCGTTTTATACAAATATTTAAAGGCAGACTGCCATTGAAAGCAACAACAGGATCATTTCTAAACAATCATAGATCAATTCATTTAACTGTAATAAACTGAAATGATTAATATTAATAATTACATATTCAAACACCCTTTTAAGGGGATGCTGCCAACTTTTTTTGGAGATTGCGCAGTGGAAGGTGCACGGCATGGCAGATGCCCAGAGTACAGTGCAGAGCATATGGAAGTGCGCAATGCAAAGCCACTTGCACGGTGTGCAGATTTTCAGTATTCAGCCAGGATATGCAAATGGCACAGTTAGTGCTCAAACAGCACATTTGCATCTCATTACTGGAATGTATTCAGGATATTTGCATACCATTGGCATGCACAGTTCCAGCGTTAGAGGGCAGCACCACCACTTCACAGTGGTGATCATGAGGTACTGTAGCCTAGCAGGCAAGTAGAATGCATGGATGTTTGCTGGTGGACTGCATTGGCCTGAGTACATGCTATATAGCCCCCAATCCCTTAGCACTCAAATGTGTGCCAACGTGTGTGGCAACTGGTCAGAATGTGTGACACAGCAGAAAACATGACACTGCAAGCTCAGAAGACTGTGGAAATGAGTGCTCCAATGTTGCTACAGTGTGTTGATACCCAGCATCTCATAGTATCATACAATTCTGCACAAGAGTCCCAGTGGTCAGCATGTAATGTCACCCATTCTACGTGGGTCAGAGGGTGTCTAAGTGATAACAAATGCCATATCCCATACTGTGTGCCAGTTGAGAGGTTAGCAGTGCTACTACCCATGGCCATGTCTGTACCCTAGGTGGCCACACGCACAACACTGGAAGGGCCTGGTGTCCTTGGGGCATGCTTGTATCACCTCCAGGCTGCAGGTGGTGCCACCCCTGCCCTGCACTGCTCACAGTTGTGCACTGTCCACCACCAATACACCACAGTGACCTGAACCCAGGGCCCATATGGCACTGTCACACTGTAGGGATGGCATTGGTGACAAGTATGTGGCTTCTGGTGGTGTGGATCTGGCACAGGCATGCTGTTTGCACTGATAGTGTTCCACCATGGGTGTTTTCCACTGGGCTGTCCCTGACCCATGCCATGCTGCCAGCATTACTCACCATTGTCTCAGATGCCATAATGGGCACATGGCTCCATCTGGTGGCACTCTGATAGCCACATGGGTGCAGGCCATGGCACCTGGTACATGTGCCGCATTGTAGTCAACTGCTCCACTGGTGTGCTAGGGGGCCACCTAACTAGCATATGGCAGCTGGGCATCTCTGACCTGGGTGTGGTGAGGGGGGGTGTCTTACTGTGCAGTGCCTGGGTGTCACTCAGCAGCACCCAGTGGGTGCCTGGCAAGCCAGAACAGTGTGGTTGTGGCTTTGGGTAATACCATTCTGGCTTGCCTGCTGTGTGTGGGTGCCTGAAACACATCCTGGTGACCTCTGGGGGCTCTCTCAGGGTCACCTTTCTGTAGTTCTGCAGCCTGCCTGTGGGTGGCTGGCCAAGTTAAGCCATCCATTTACATACCTAAGTTTGCACTGCACAATTTTGTGATGAAGGACACATGTGCTGCACATTTTGGCTGAATATACACTTGCACAGTAGAATCAGGTGCCCACCCTTTTTTGCACCACATACATTATTTCTGCCCGATCGCACATTCGGAACTGCATGATGCATATCTCATTTGAATATTGCTCTTCTCCACATTTTCTGTGATACTCTGTGCATCTCCATTTTGGGTCACACATCTCCTTTGAATACATGTGCCACAGCATTCTTTTTTTAGAGAAATATCTCATTGTTGCACATGAATCCCCACTTGCCAGAGAGCATTTCTAATTTACCAAGCAGAAGGCTCCTATGCACCCAGATAGAAAGTCACCAAGGTGCATAGAAACAGGACATCAGTTGAAAAGTATAATCAGAGGTTCAGTTAATTCATTTTTAGTGGGAGTTCAATATTGTACTTCTGTGAGTCAAAATGTGGAAGTCATTCTAATTTTGTGAAAGTCAAAATACTTCCCAGATCCAATTTGAAAGCCAATATTCTAAGAAGGATCAATTTATGGATGTTCAAACAAACATTAGTGGCAAAATACAATTTCTTTTAGAAAAATCCATAATTTCTGAACTTCTGTGCATTCAATTTTGGGAGCTGTTCAATTTAGTGTTTTACATTTGGAAGTTAATGACTTTCTCCCCCTTTATTTTGGACATTATTGCCTTATTTTTTGGAGTCACATACTCCCAAAATGGACTTAACTGAAGCCCTGATTATAATGAACAAATCTGGTAAATCTACCTAAACAGTGAATAGATCCCAAAAAACCCAGCGACTTAAAAGAAAGGAGAAAAAAAAACAGTGAATTGAAGGAAAGGAGAAAAAACTATTAATGCATCAGAGAAAGTAACATATCCAGTAAAGGCATATATGATCACATTTTAACATAGCATAGAAAAACACAAGCACAAGTTCATAGATTGTGATGACAGAGAATGTAAATGTAAATTAGGGAAGATAGGGTAAACACAATTAAGAGAGAGGGTGGAAGGATGAAAGCACCCATATTTTGCCTACAAAATTACACTAATATAGAGTTTAACCCTGTCAGTCAGCAATTTATCACTTGCAAGAGTCAAATACTACTGGAGACACCACCATTAAATATGTTGATACTAAAATTGTAGCCTAGACAATGAAAATTTAATTGGTACCAGTTTTAGAGGTGTTAAATGGCATCATAATACAGTATAAATATCTCAGACACTATATTACAGAACACAGCAAAATAGCCGGTACAAGTGGTTCACTTGGGTACAAATTATATTGGTTATAAGATGAATGACAATATCAAAAACTGTCTCTAAAATCTGGAGAGACACTAAAATCAACAAGCATTTGTCAATCCCAAATGTTGTCTTGCTGGCATTGGCATTGGTAGTACAGGAGTTAGAGAGATGCATTATAGGAATGGCAGTGAAGTATTGAACTGACGCCAACCCCACCCCACCCTGTAGAGACTGACAGGCATAAGGGTGTGCCTTTGGGTTGACAACCATAACACTCACTCCATTTCACCTCACCCTACCCTGCAGACACCAGCAAGTGTTCCGGTGTTTATTGGGGTCTTCGGGCCTTACGCTCACCCCATTCCATAAGGAAATATGCTGAGATGGGTGCAGTATAGGAGAATGGGGTGAACTTTGGGGCCAAAGACTCCAAGGCACACCTCAATGCCTGTCACTGTCTGCAGGGTGGGGGTTGGGGTGGAATGGCATGAGCATTACAGCTGACGATCCCAAGTCAAATCCCTGATGCCTGTTAGTCTCTACAGGGTGGGGCGTTATGGATGGAAACCCTAATGCCCCAGGCGTTTGTTGGTATTTTCACTTCAGAGTTTCAATATGGGGTTTTTGTGATCCCATAACATGAACAGTGGCACTATCAGTTCGTTAGCCGAAAGATGATTTTGCACAGTGACTGCACCATTTGGCGCCACAAGTGTGAAAACACATTTTGGGCAGGATGTGAAAAATTAAAGCTGTACTGTTCATGAGGAGGTGTAAAAAAATGGCAATGTTGAAAATCTTGAGTGAAAATATGAAAAACTGGTGAAGTCACGAGCGTGCATAGAACTGTGCAAAGCACGCCAGTAACATGATTATTTTTTGGATTTTTTTTAACCACATTTTCAACATAGTCATTTTGGGACCTCCACTCATGAACAGTGGCACTGTGATTTTGTTAATCTGTCGAGAAAGTTGATTTCCCACAGTCACTGCGCCATTGTGCGCCAGATGTGCGAAAACACATTTCAGTCAGGATGTGAAAAATGGCAGCTGTACTGTTCATAAAGGGGTGTGAAAAAATGGCAATGTTGAAAATCTGGAGTGAAAATATTAAAAACATTCAAAGTTATGAGCTTGCAAGGAAACTGCACAATGCACGTTTGGTAGGCAGTCATTTTTTTGGAATTCTGTCACCAAAATTTTCAACATAGGCTTTTTGGGACCCCACCTCCTGAACAGTGGCACTGTCATTTTGTTAATCGAACCTGAAAGGTGATGCTGCGCATTGACCACAAAATCACCTTTCGGGACTGAATAACAAGATGATAGAGCATGTGTTCATGAGGTGGGATACCAAGAACCCCATATTGAACATTTGGAGCCAAAGTTAAAAAAATGGCTGAGATATCCACCTAAGTTGACTCCCCCCCCCCCCACTGATGCCATTATATAGCTTACCGGCACTTCTTCATTTTGCAGTTTGGCTTTGAAGAGTCCAGGCGCGTCCTGCTCCACAGATGATCGTTGTGTCAGACCTCCAGAGGTAAGTATGGGGTGAGGGGAGTGTGTGGAGGTGGGATGTGCAGAGGGTGGGTGAGAGTTGGGGGAAAGGGGCACCGGGGACAATGAGGGACCGTTTTCTTTTTTACACGGAAAATCAAAAACTGGACATTGAAGGACAGTTTTCTTTCTTTACAGGTGAACTAAAAATGATGTTGGGCACACTGGGGTGGGCTACCAGTGTGCCCCATGATGTTTGTTTTGGGGAGGGAATGTTGAGCACACTGGGGTGGCCTCCAGTGTGCCCCATGAGTTTCGGGGGAATGTTGGGCTCACTGGGGTGGTGTCCCAGTGTGCTCCATGAGTTTGGGGGGCTGATGCCAATGGGGATTGGGCCCCATCAGCAAAGAAAGTGTGTGTGTGTGTGTGTGTGTGTGTGTGTGTGTGTGTGTGAGACTGATGCCGATGGGGCTTGGGCCCCATTGGCAAAGAAAGTGTGTAGGGTGGGAGAACATGCTGACATGGGGGATTGACCACCCCCGATGTCAGTATGGGGACTGTGTGTGGCAGATGGCAGGAGCCACCATGTTTATTGAAAGGTTTCACCAGGAAAGGCATGTTGGGGAGGTGTGTCACCTGTCACTGCATGACGAGCTTGTCTCTGATTGCAGCAGCAGATTTCTTTCAACTTGGTGGCACTTTCCATAATTTCTGTATCAGCGCTAGGATGCTGGCTAATTGGGGGATGAGGGATGCACCTACTAAAGCTTGCCCTGCATTTACCAACACTAACACACCTCTCAATGTGGTAGTACTGCAAGATGTTGCTTGCGCCTGCACACAAGACAACATAAAAAGCAAGAATACTGTACATTTCAGTACAGAAAATAATGACAAAGAGTGGACCAGGGTCTGGCAGATACTACACAAAGTGACTAATTTGTACCAGTGGCAAGAATATAGCTGGAAAATAGTAAGTAGGTACCTCCACACCCCACAAATCACAGCTAAATACAGCCCTGCATGCAATGCCTCTTGCTGGCACAACGGTGAGCATGAAATGGACACTCATACCCACATACTGCGGTCATGCCCAACTTTCAATCCCTACTGCAAAAACTTAGAACACACTCTCCAAAATCTTATTCCAGATCTAGGCTTTCTTACCACAGCCATGGCAGTGCTACTCCAATACCAATCCAAAATAAAAAATAAACACCATGGGCTTGATTTTCAAAGAGCCCTTAGAGTAATGCAAGCTGTGTCATTCTTGTTCTTTGGTAAACTATGGGCATGCCAGGGACCCTATGTCAATTTTAGAAAAAGCAGAATCCCTGTGCCAAACTCCACAGATTTGTCACAAGCCAACAGCTGCACCAAACAGTTGGTGCACCTGCAGGAATTGCCGCAGGGATCCAGCTGCCCTGCCCAATGCAGCACTAGAGGGTCCAGGATGCTTGGGGGTAGTGAATTAACTAGACAGGAGGGTGCCGGGGGCAAAAAGGGCATGGGAGGTGACACAGGGGGAGTTGAGGGGACAGTTGTGAATGAAAGAGAGTGATGTGGCATTTTGCAGGGTGTCTGCAATTGTATTTGTATTTGTATTTTTAATGTCTATCAATTCCTATTACAATATCTCACAGTACTGTACCAATTAATTATACTGTAAGGGTGGGGGTTCCAGGGTCTGAGCATGACATGGTACTAGGTGGGCACAGCCTTGGCAGCAGCCCTTTCTGTTCTTGGACCCCCCTTACAGTATAATTGATAGGTCATTTCAGTGTAGTAACTGCTCATTGCTGCTTTTATTGCTTCTTTTACTGCTTATTGTTGATTTCTCTTGGTAGCAGGTTGATTTTTTTACTTCCTATAAGGGGCTAACAGGGAATTGTTTTGGGGCTGTTGAAAATGTGAAACCTATTTTGGTATGATATAAGTTGGGCTGTTGTTTCCTTGCTGTTTTTACTTGCTGTTGAAAATGTGAAACCTATTTTTGTGTGATTTAAGTGGGGCTATTATTCCCTTGCTGTTTTTCCTTGCTGTTGAAAATTCGAAACCTATTTTGGTGTGATTTAAGTGGGGCTGTTATTTCCTTGCATTTTTACTTGCTGCAGGTTTTTGCCCACCCTGCCACCCCCGCTGTTAATTAAATTCTATGATAAATCCGATTGACAGGAACCAAGCACAGGGAATAGCAGGGGCTGTGGAGTAGGAGGGGCATAAGTGGGAGTAACCCTGCCCTCGGCACAAGTTGCAGTAACATAGAAGTGCAGTTGACTTGGGGGCTACCGTAGCATAAATTACAAAAAAAGAACTGACATCAAGTAAAATTACTTCCAAAAAACCAAACACATGGACCAAGAAGGAGAGCTGCACATCTAGGGGAACTAGAAGGAGGGCTTCAGAACAGACAACTAACATAATAGCTAACAGACAAATAGTGTAACTACACAAATAGTGTAATAGCTGTGTAAGTGCAAAATAATGTGGGGAGTGGTGCAATACAGTGGATGCAGGGCAGCCATATTCAAGTGACCTTCTGGACACTGAGGTGCTGCCCTATCTGCAAGCATCTCTCTGGACTGTGAGATGAGGTAGCCAGATTCAGAGCAGAGGTAAACTGGGTTTAAGGTACCTTCGCCCCCATCCAGAGATTACCCAGTCCAATGTTGCTGCCTCAGAGAATGCCAAGAACGAGGAGCACTTGGACAGTAGTGGGCTTGGGGAGGGTTAGGATGGTCAGGCAGAGGCACATCCCAAATCCTATTCCACTCCAGAACTTATATGCCGCAATGGCAAACAGGGACAACCAGAAAGAGGCACCCAGAGAAGTGGAAGGGAAGAATGTGGAGGTCAACTGAGGGGGTAACCTCAGTCGGGGGAGCAGTGGACCCCAGAGGAGGAGGAAGTGAATCCTGGTAGGGGAATCTATCATATGGGGGATCAAGCTAGGAACATGCAAGGGAGAGCATAGGGGGGTAAGGTGCCTACCAGGTGCCACGGCATGGAGGAATGGGAGGAAGATACTGGGGATCACCAGAAAGGCAAGATGGGAGGGAGAGCTTGGTGTCATTATCCACCTAGGAACTAGAGACCTGGCAAATGGAGAGCCTAAGGAAGTTTAGTGTGAGTTTAGAAAATTGGGGAGGGATCTCAAGCAAGTAGCAACATCTGTCACCTTCTCGGAAGAGGAATGGGAGCGTGTAGGGGTGCACACACCAGGAACTTTAACACTGGTACTGCAAGGAAGAGTTCAGATTCATTGATGACTGGGGACCCACCTGGAGGGATGGGGCCTTGTTCAAGCATGGCAGCCTGTATCCATCTTGGAGGGGAATCCCAGCACTCAAACAAAAGTTTAAATGCTACGTGGACAAGCATTTAAACTACCACGGGGGGGGGGAGATCAGCAAAGGGGTACCTAATTGTCCTTCCCCCCCCATAGCTAGCAGTGGAACCGGAGAACAGGAGGAGGAGATATCACTACAAAGCAGTGTGCAAAAGATGCAGATAGGCACCCAAGCAGTAGACAGACAGAAAAAGAACAAAATACAACAGAAGTGGAGACAGCAGGGAGCACCAGGGATAAAGGGCAACCAGGGAGGGGACTGGAGTAGAACAGCAAAACAGAGGAGGGAGGTCACATCATGAAAAGCCATGTGTGCCAATGCCAAGAGCCTTAGCAACAAGATGGAGGATCTGGAGGCTGTCATGGGGCAGTCAGACCTGGACATTGTGGCCATCACAGAGACCTGGTGTAATGATAACCATGACTGGAAGACGACCATACCCAGCTACAACATATTCAGAAGAGACAGGGCAGGCACAAAGGGAAACGAATAAACATAGAAGTTAATGGAAGATAAGGAGCGCAAGGCCGGTCCAGTCTGCCAATTTCTTTTTCTACCTTATGAATGTACCATAGGCCTTTACTCTGTCAATGGCCTATCTATTCATACTCATCTGTATTGCTCCCTTGTGCCTATCCCATGTCTGTTTTAAGCCCTGCACAGTATTCTTATCCAGCACTTCCTGAGGTAGGCTGTTCCATGCATCCACCACTCTTTCTGTGAAAAAGAATTTCCTCACATTACCCCTTAATTGACCTCCCTCTAATCTCATCCTGTGTCCTCTTGTGCTGCTATTTTTCTTATATTGAAACATGTTGGCTTCTTTCACCTTGTTAATGCCCTTAATGTGTTTGGATGTTTTGATCATATCACCTGTCTCCCTCCTTTGATCTAGGGCAATAGTTCTCAGACTTTGTCACAGTGAGCCTCCCCAAATCCATGGAAAAGAATTTGAGCCTCCCCAAAAAACGGAAATAATCTTGGGCCTCCCCAAAGAAAAATAACATACTGTACTTATGCAGTACTTGACATGGAACCTTTGAAAGAGCTCATGTGCTCAAAGGTGTTATCTGAATAACAAATAAAATAAATATTATTTTTCAGCTTATTGTAACCCCCCAACAGGCCAACCTACTTGCTCCACTATTTTCATTCTTGAACCATTGTTACCCGTTGTTGCAGTCCCTAATGGGTCACACTATCTCGGTTTCTCCTGAAATGAGCCTTGGCTCATTCACCTTCCTTGTCACCTATTAGTAAATAAATACATAAATTTCACCTACATTATCCTCTTTCAGTTTGCGTCATCTTTTCACACAAACTATATAAAACTCAAAATTTAAATACAGCACTTTTTCAGACCTGCTTGAGCCTCCCCTTGAACAGGTTGGGGCCTCCCCAAGGAGGCTGGCCTCACCATTTGAGAACCCCTGATCTAGGGTATACATATTGAGCTCCGTTAATTTGTCCTCATATTTTTTCTGATGCAGTCCCTGCACCACTTTGGTTGCCCTTCTCTGGACTGCCTCAATTTTGTTAATGTCCTTATGAAGGTGCTGCCTCTAGTACTGCACACAGTACTCCAGATGGGGCCTAACCAGTGTCTTGTAAAGATGGATTATTACCTCCCTCTTACGACTTGTGATACCCCTACTAATACACCCCAAATCCCCCTAGCCTTACTTACTGCTTTAGTGGTCTGCTTGGATGATTTCAGGTCATCTGTGATGATGATGCCCAAGTCTCTGTCTTCCCTTGTGATTGCCAGCAACTCCCCTCCCAACCTATAGGTGACTTCATGGTTTCTCTTCCCTATGTGCATGATCTTGCACTTCTTTGCATTAAACCCCAGTTGCCACTCTTCTGACCATTTTTCCAGTTTATCCAGATCTCTTCTCATTCTCCCCACCCCACTGGGATCATCTACTCTGTTGCAGATCTTGGTGTCATCTGCCAACAGACACACCTTACCCTCCAGTCCATTTGCAATGTCACTGATGAAGATATTGAAGAGGACTGGCCCCAGGACTGATCCCTGAGGTACCCCACTTGTGACTTGCATCTCTTCTGACTGTATACTGTTTACCACCACTCTCTGTTTTCTGCCCGCCAACCAGTTTGCCACCCATTTAATTAACTTCTGACCCACCCCAAGCCTACCCATCTTATTAATCAATGTTCTATGTGGAACAGTATCAAAAGCTTTGTTGAAGTCAAGGTAGGTGACATCAACTGCACCCCCTTGATCCACCACTCTGGTTACCCAGTCAAAGAAATCTATGAGATTAGTTTGACAGGATCTTCCTGTTGTAAACCCATGCTGTCTTGGACTGTGTGTACCTATGGATTCCAGGTGTTGCACTATCCTTTCCTTAAGGAGTGAATCCATAATCTTGCCCACTACTGAGTTAAGACTGACTGGTCTGTAGTTCCCTGCCTCCTCTCTGCTACCACTCTTGTGGAACGGGATCACATGAGCCCTTCTCCAGTCTTCTGGGACCTCTCCTGTGCTCAGAGACTCACTAAACAGTTCTGATAGTGGCTCTGCTAGTTCCACCCTTAGCTCCTTTAGTACCCTGGGATGTATGCCATCTGGTCCCATTGCCTTGTCCACCCTGAGCTTAGCGAGTTCCTGTAGGACCCTTTCTTTTGTGAAGGGACTTGTGCACATCTCCCTCCCCCCCCACCCCCATGTCCATGGTGCTGAGCTGTGGACCCTGCTCTATCTTCTCCTCTGTAAATACTAAGCAGAAGTATTTATTTAGGGATAGATGCTTTTCCTTGATCCTCCACCACACACTCCCCCTTATCCCTTTGATCTTAGCAATACCCCTTCTGGACTTTCTCCTTTCACTAATGTATCTATAGAAAGTCTTGTCCCCTTCTTTTACTGTTCATGCTAGTGTTTCCTCAGTTTGGGCCTTTCTCTGCCTTACTGCCCTCCCTGCTTCCCTTAGGAAAGTTTGGTATGCCTCCCTATCTTCGTCCTGCTGCATTTCCTTTTAGTTTCTGAAGGCCAGTCTTTTGGCTCTGACCTTTTCTGCTACTGTTTTTGAGAACCAAAGTGGTTTCCTTCTTCTTTTGCTCTTGTTTTTCTCTCTAACACAATGGGATGTTACTTCAAGTATTGCATCCTTAATGGTTACCCACTTTGCCTATACCTCCTCACCTGTATTTATTCTTGCCAGGGCTAGCTTAACTCTGTTGGTCATCTTATCAAAGTCAGCTCCTCTGAAGTCCCATATTTTTGCCTTGGAATGGGGTGATTTAGTTCTAGTGGCCAAATTGAACCATACCATGTGATGCTCACTGGCCCCCCGGTGAGCTTCTAACTGGAGTTCTGTAGTCATTACTAGATCTAGGACAGCCCTGTCTCTTGTGGGTTGTTGGACCAGTTGTTTGAGGCCCTTCTCCTGCAGGGAATCCATTATGTGTCTAGTTTTGGTGTATGTTCCTGCTTGTATTGACCAATCTGTATCTGCTAGAAGGAGTGGCACTTTATGTGAAAGATGGCATAAAGGCCACAGAGATCCAGGAGGATCAAAATGGGGGGGGGGGCGATGTGGATACTGTGGGTTAAGCTGGAAAGGAAAATGGGGTCAGCCATCCACACAGGGGTGGTCTACATACCACCAGCCCAGGAGGAAGAGACAGATAGGGAGTTAATGCTAGCCATCCAAAGGATTGTGGACAAGAGGGAGGTGGTTCTGGCTGGAGACTTCAATATTCCAGACATGGACTGGAGCCTCCCAGCAGCAACATCAGCTAAGAGCAGATTTATCCTGGACTCCCTGCAGGGTGCATTCCTTAAGCAACTGGCCAAATAACCAACTCGACAAAAGTCAATAGTGGGCCTCATGCTCACAAATGGGGACAGTGAGGTAGGGTTTAATAGTGGGGGAGCACCTGGGAAACACTGACCACTGGTCACTGTGGTTTGAAATCACAGAAGGAGCAGAACCAAACTGCACAAAAACACATATCCTGGATTTTAGGAGGGCAGATTTTGGGAAAATGAGGACATTCTTGAAAGAGGTACTAATAGGACTAGGATGGGAATTGGGGGTGGAGGAACAGTGGGCAATATTTAAAACAGAGATTACAAGAGCAACACAATTATGTGTTGAGCAGGTTAGCAAGGGGAAAAGGAAGAGGAGGCCATTATGGTTTTCCAAGGAGGTAGCAAAGAAAGTGAAAGCCAAAAAGATTGCATTCAGGCAATACAAAAAGACACAGGCAGAAGAGGATAGGGAGAAGTACCAGGAGAAGCAAAGGGAGACAAGGAGGTCAGTAAGGAAAACCAAAGCTCAGATGGAAGAGCACATTGCCAATTCAGTGGTTAGAGGGGACATAACCTTTTATGGGTACATAAGTGAAAAAAGAAGGGCAAAGGGAGGGATAGTGAAACTGAAGGGGAAGGACGGGGGCAGCGTGGAGGATAACAACAGTAAAGCTGACATGCTGAACAGATATTTGTGCTCAGTCTTTACTCAGGAAGGGGAGGATAATGGGCATGAAGGGAGTACAAAGGGTGGGAAGGGCACAGAAATGGACATAAGTCCCTTCACATGGGAAAGGGTCCTAAAGGAATTGGAAGGAATAAGAGTCAACAAAGCAATGGGGCCAGATGGAGTGCGCCCCAGGGTCCTAAAGGAACTAAGAGGTGGTAGCTGAACCTCTGGCAATCCTGTTTAGCCAATCACTGGAAAGAGGGGAGGTACTCAAAGAATGGAGGACAGCAGACGCTGTCCCCTTATACAAAAGTGGGAACAGAGAGGAAGCGGGGATCTACAGACCAGTCAGCCTGACCTTGGTAGTGGGGAAGATCATGGAAGCATTACTGAAGGAGAGATTGGTGGAATATCTGGTTGCCAACAGACTACAGGACCCAAGGCAGCATGGTGTCACTGGGGGGAGGTCATGCCAGATCAACCTCATTGAAATTTTCGACTGGGTGACAAGGGAGGTGGATCAGGGGAGGGTAGTGGATGTGGCCTATCTGGACTTCAGCAAGGCCTTTGACACTGTGCCGCATAGAAGGCTGTTAAACAAACTGGGGAATATGGGACTGGGCAGGACAGTAGTGCAGTGGGTGCATAATTGGCTGGGTGGCAGGACACAGAGGGTGGTGGTAAATAGCTGTCACTCCACAGAGGGAAGAGTGACCAGTGGGGTCCCACAGGGATCAGTACTGGGACCTGTCCTGTTCAGCATCTTCATCGGTGACATTGCACAGGACCTAGAAGGCAGAATTTCTCTGTTCATTGATAGCAGGAAGCTCTGTAACAAAGTGGACACACCAGAGGGTGTAGACAGAATGAGGAGGGACCTGCAGAAGCTTGAAGAATGGTCAAGGGTTTGGCAGTTGAAATTTAACACAAAAAAGTGCAAAATAATGCATATGGAACATAAAAACCCTGGAACAACGTATCAATTGGGGGTGAGGATATAGTATGCACCAAGCAGGAAAGGGAACTTGAGGTTATCATCTTTGATTACCTCAAGGTAGGGAAACAATGCGACAAAGCAGCAGGTAAAGCAAATAAGATGCTGGGATACATAGGCAGGGGCATCACCAGCAGGAAAAGGGAGGTCATAATTCTACTATAGAAGGCACTAGTGAGGCCCCACCTGGAGTACTTTGTCCATTTCTGGAGACCTTACCTACGTAAGGACATAGACAAGGTGGAGAAGGTTCAGAGGAGGGAAACAAAGATGGTACAGGGTTTGCATCACAAGTCCTAAGAGGACAGGCTGAAGTACTTGAATATGTGCTCCCTGGAGGACAGAAGGGAGAGAGGGGATATGATAGAGACATACAAGTACCTTGTGGAGAGGAACCGGATACAGGAAAACATTATTTTACAGTGAAAAAGATGTTTCAGGACTAGAGGTCATGGGATGAAGTTGAAGGAAGGGCGATTCAGAGGAAATGTGAGGAAGAATTTCTTCACAGAAAGGGTGGTGGACAAGTGGATCATCCTGCCCAAGGAAGTGGTGGGGGGCTAAAACAATCACACGATTTAAGAATGCATGGGATAGACGTAAGGGAATCCTGGAGGTCAGGAGTAAGGGGCAACAAACTTCTAGAAAAACTTAAAGTGATCTTATGAGCTCAAATGGACAGATTGGGTGGGCCATAGGCCCTTTTCTGATGACAATATCTATGTATCTATGTCAGTACAGTACTTTATGGTACTGTAATAGGACTTGATAGACATTAGAAAAATAAATACAAAGTCAAACGCACCCCCTTTCGGTGCCACATCACTCCCTTTCATTCACGGCTGTCCCCCCTACTCCCCCATCTCACCTCTCATGCCCCTTCTGCCCTCACAAACACATAGACACACATACAAATGAACATTAGAGGAGTTACATTCAGCGTCTTGGAATATGTTCTGGCCCCTATTAGAGATGGGGATTATTTGAAAACTCTTACAAAGAGAGATAAAATGGATTATAGTTCTCAGAGAGCATGAACCTGATGAAATGAATGATCAACTGGACCATACACCATTTCTCAGATGCTGTATTCTACATCATTAGATGGTTTCTTTAATTCCTGTACTATAATGAATGATACTGTTCTGCAGATTTGTAGGTTGTCAAACTGATAGGATGGAGATGACACTATAATGCCCATTTAATGCCTGTGTATTCTGTTTTGTAATAGTGTTAACATTGGTTCTGGTCACACTGCAAATTACACTTATCTCACTCATACCCACTAGACACAGACAGACTCTGTCTGTCCCCGACTACCTTCTGCATTCCCATCCCCCACTGGCAGCATGGTCCTGCATTGATGCAGGGCAGTTACACCACCTCCTGGCTGGTATAAGTGGAGCCCCTTGCTGTGTCCCCAGTGTGGCTTACAAAATCCTAAAAAAAGGAATGTTGTAGCCCCACTGTAGTGCCAGCCCCCTTGTGTCCTGGTGCACCAGATTATTTGGTGCAACCTTGATGCAAGGGGGCTTTGGTGCAGCTGTGTCAAGATTTGATGCAGACTGCATCAGAAAATTGTGATTGCCACAAGTTGTGACACAAGTCACCCCTTTCATCACAATCTTTTGATACAGGTTCCTTGCATCAGTCTAGCATCTTTGAAAATCGGGCCCCATATCTACATACTAGAAAGTTTCCTTATGGCCACTAAATGAGACATAACTCAACTATGGCTACAAGTCACTCCCCCTCAACTCACACAATGGAAAGACATAATCCGTGAGATTTACAGACTCAAAAAAATGACAACACAACTACAAAACGGATTACCGATGTTACAAAACAGATGGAACTCCTGGTTAATGTACCTCATGACTCGTAGTCTAGATGTACCACCATAACCCCTTCCCCTTAATTAAAAATAGGTAACATAGAAATATAGATCAAGAGAATGGTCAAGGGTTTGGCAGCTGGGCTTCAATGCTAGGAAATGCAAGATAATGCACCTGGGACACAGAAACCCAATACAGGAATACAGGATGGGGGCTCAGGTTTTAGCCACCACAAATCAGGAAAGAGACCTAGGGTTATCATATCCAATGACATGAAGTTATCCAAACAATGTGAAAAAGCAGTGGGGAAAGCTAACAGAATGCTGGGGTGCACAGGATGGGGCATAACCAGTAGGAGGAGCAACGTGGAGATGCCACTGTATAGATCACTGGTGAGGCCTCATCTGGAATACTGTGTCCAATTCTGGAGACCGCATCTCAGGAAGGACATAAACAGAATGGAAGCAGTCAGGAGAAGAGCAACAAAAATGATACATGCACTGCACCACAAGCCTTATGAGGAAAGACTCAAGGAACTTAACATCTATTCACTGGAAGAGAGACAGGAGAGAGAGTATATGATAAAGACTTTCAAATACCTTAGAGGAATACACAGGGTACAAGAAGGGAGCACATTTCAGAGAAGAAAGTGCACAATGAAAAGAAGATATAACATGAGGCTGGAGGGAGGGAGGCTTAGGGGGAATGCTAGGAAGTATTTTTTCACAGAGAGGGTGGTGGATCTGTGAAACAGCCTACTAGTGGATATGGTGGAAGCAAAAACAGTACGGGGATTCAAAAGTGCGAGGTGATAAGCATAAAGGCACCCTGCTGTACAGCAGAGCAGGGTGAAAGGCAGTCCAGATAAGAGTAGGGATTGCCAAATCAAGTAGGGAAATGGGCAGACTAGGTGGGCTGTATGGTCTTTATCTGCTGACAGATTCATGTTTCTATGTTTCTAAGAGAGCTAAGCAGCTGGACCAGGAAGTCAGAATTTTAGCAAAGCAGGAATTAGTATCTATACACAAAAGTGGGGAGCTGGCCTCACCCACTCTAACACTACTTTGAGCTATTCAAACATAAGGCCTTATGCTTGAAAGGTGTGGAGCACCTTTGTGCCGCATAAGTGAGGCACAGAGACACTCTGCACCCATTGTGCCCCCCACGCAGGATGCACTGGGGGGGGGGCGCGCAGCCCTCACACACCTGATCCCCCACCCACGCCGACCACAACGTGCAGGGGGTGGGCAGGAGACATGCCAGCACTACGAAGCTTACACAAAGCCATGTAGTACTGCTCACCAGGGCACGTAGGGGGGCAGTCGGTATGTCAGGTAAACCCTGCCATAAGTTCCCTACGTGCCCTGCCCCTGCACACACCAGATGAGAGAACAGCCCAGAGGCAGGTGGGCATTCCTCACAGAGCAAGCCAGCTCTGTCCCCTTATCCCAGAGGCTGATCCCCTCCACACATATACAATGCCATCCCATCCCCTGCTGCTGCACACTCACCTCAGGACAGCACCACTGTGCCCATGCTGCCCATAGCCCGACACTGCACGCTCAAGGCAACTGGTGTGGCAAGGACCACCCCTCCTCCTGGCTGCACCTGTCCCCAGACCATAGACCCCCCTCCCTTGTGGGCACGTGCCCCTAGTGGTATAACCCCTTCACCCACACATATGGACATGGGGTGCTCTGGGTTCTGTCCCACACGCTGCTGTCCATCATTAACCCACCCCACACACACACCTTCAGCACCAACACCCCCTTTCTCCTGCATGGTCCATTGGTGCTATGTCTCAGGATGGCCAGTGGCACTGCCCACCACACACCACCATGGCCACCGGCCGTCCAGCTGCAGGGGCTCTCAGCTCATGAGTGCCCAGCCACATAAGGGATACACTTTTGGACCCAGGATGGGCATCCGATTGGATGCCTGCCCTGGTCAGCGTCTCCACCCCGGCCACTCTGCGAAGTGCTGCATGCCAGGGGAGCATGCCCGCAGACAGGTCGCAGCCATTTGGGAATACCGGCAGAGAACACCTGTCCACAGGTGCAGAGCTCCACAGGAGGGTTATGCGCCTCGGGTGCATAACTCATGCCTGCTGGAGTATAGGCCCCATAATCCTAAACATGAATGTCTTGATCTGCTTACTGATGGAAACAGATAATGCAACTATTGTAAGACAGCTGACAATATATTGTTGTAAGAATATGCATGCAGAGTTTTACAACAAAACTTTAAATAAAAACTAAGAAAAAAAGCAAGAATGTATTTGTATTAAAAATAGTACCAGTCTCATGGTGTTCAATAGATTTATATCCCTCTATAAGTTTTATGAATAGCTGGTTAAGAAACTGGGCAGCAAAGGAGAATTTCCCCTTTGTAAGACATTGGGACAGTTTCATGGCACAAAGGGCCTTTTATGCCGGGGTTGTCCTGAATCTTAATAAGAGAGGAGCCAATATCCTGGGAGAAGAGTCTTCAAACAGTCATCTCTAGAAGTTTTTAAACTGAGCCATCAGGGTAATGAGGGCATAAGGACCCTTAATGGCACCATAGGCACTAGGCAGACAAAATGAGCTTTGACAGTTCAGACCCAACAAAAGAAAGACAAATACCTGTCAGTAACCGAATGAAAATGTACGTTTATTTATTTATTTTATTTATGTTTTTGGTAACCTAATAAGCAAACTGATCCAAGGGACCATTTTCAGTTGCAACCCAGGCCATACAGTGGCACAGACAAAATAGATGCATGTTATAATACAGGGTAATAACATATAGTACATTGAGTGCAGAAGTGTCAGAAAAAGTGATACATAAACATCACCTCATAAGATAGCGGTTTAACATAAAACATAAAACAAGATCTTAACATAATAAGCAATGTTTCTCTGCATACAGAGAACTATAATATACACTACCAGTAGATCTGGACATTGTACAGCCAGTCAAGGGATAGAAATGCAGGGCATAAGAGATACGATTATAGCATCAACATCAACACATAGTAAAACTAGACAAATTGTTTATGCAGTAACTAATACATAGGCAATTGTTTATGCAGTAACTAATACATAGGCAATAGGTACACTGAGCCGCTCGAGACAGTTTATTGGCAAGGGTGTTTCCTAGGGAGAAGGTACAGGTGGCCTGAGATAAGAGACAATATCTTAGTTTCTGCTTGAAAGACTGATGAGATGGTAGCATTCGGATGGCAGATGGTAGATTATTCAAAAAAAAGGGGGCAGAGACAGAGATAGCCTTGCTCCCCATGGCAGTGGATACACAGGGAACAACCAAGTGGGGAGCAGAAGAGACCCTGAGGCACCTAGTTACCACCTGGTCAGTGAGAAAGGAGAAGAAAGGGGACTTTTGTGGGTTCCTGAGAGAGATGTTGATTAGACAGCCCAAGGCATATTCAAAATGGCCCAGCAGCGAGAGCCAGTCTAGGGACTGATATAGAGAGCAGTGATGAGTGGAGTGCGGGAACTGAAGGGCAAAGCAACATACTGAGTTGTATGTGATGTACAGGTGAGAATGAAGTGAGGAGGACATGGAGGAGAACACTGGGGAGCAGTAATCAATAAGGGACAGAAGATTACCCTGGGCAATTGCAAGGCGTCCCTCTGGGGGTTAGGAGGTGGTTAACACAGTAGACTGCCCCCAGCTTCTGGTTGACTCTCTTTATGGTGTTAGAAATGTGATCTCTGTAAATAAGGGAGGGATCAAGAGTCACTCCTATGTATTTAAATGAGGACACTGTGTTGAGAGGAGGGCCTGTATGTGTAACTATGTGTAAAAGGGTTTCCGACTTGGTGGCTTTTCAAGGAATGGCTTGGAGCCAAAGAGCATGGCCTTCGTTCTTTTCTCATTAACAAGAAGCGTTTTTGAGAGGAACCAGTTATGAGCGGCTTTGTAGTTTAACATGAGGGTAGCAGATATTGATTCCAGTGACTTGGCACTATGGTAGATGACGACGTCATCTGCATAGAGGAGCGCGTTACAGTTGATGCTTTCTGCTGGGAGGTCATTTATGAACAGTGAGAAAAGTAGAGGCCCCAGAATGGAGCCCTGGGGAACACCAGTGTGGACGGGTAATGTAGCAGAGATTGCCTTCCCTATTATAACAGACTGAGATCTGTTTGCAAGGTAGCTGCAGAACCAAGCGATGGGAGCAGCCTAGGTTTAGCAGGGTGGATTGGAGGAGGAGGTAGTCCACAAGGTCAAAGACCTTGGATAGGTCCACAAATAAACGTACCTGTGGTCTTACCCATGTCCATGTTTCTAAGGATATTGTTGGAGAGAGAGTCAGGGGCCGAGGAAGTGCTGTGATATTTGTGGAAACCATGTTGGAGGGGGCACAGGAGGTTGTAGTTAGGTGCTCAGATAGCTGATGGTGAATATTTTTTTCTAATAGTTTGCTGAAATGCGGGAGGAGGGAGATGGGCTGGTAGTTGTCCGGGATAGCAGGATTACCGGATTTGAAAATTGGCACCAAGTGTGGCATGCTTCCATGATTCAGGCATAGTAGATGATGAGAGGGCAAGGTTAAATATGAAGGGCAGTGGTTTCACAAGGGCAGGGGAGAGGAGTTTCAGGAAGGTGAGATACAGACCATTGCTACCTGGGCCACCCTTGGAGGGAAGTGTCATAAGGAGTTTACCAGTATAGCTATGGCCAATGGCCCTGAAATAAAAAAACAGAGCTTGAAACTGGTGGGCAGCTTGGTTGGTTATACTGGGCAGAGGGAGTCTGTTTGCGTAGGAAGTAAGGTCAGTGAACATTCAATTGAAGATGTCAGCAACAATGCCTGGGTCAGTAGTGGGTCAGGAGGTGGAGGTTAGTTCTGTAATTGTTTTATTTGATTTGGGGTTGATGAGGGAGTTAATCAAGACCCAGAATTTGTGAGGATTGCCAAGAGACTCATATTATTGGGTTGCTAAGTATTTACACTTGACCGACTTCACAGCCTGCTTGCAGGAGTTTCAAAGTCACCTATATGTATTCCATTATTGGGGGGAGGGGGATGCCTTGAAAGCTAACCAGGTTTTGTCCCTTTCTTTCATTTGGGCCAAAAATTCACTAGATAGCTAGTGGATGTTGCCACCTTTTATCTGCCTGGTGGTGAGAGGGAAATATTTGTTTTGGAGTTTGCAGAGAGCTTCCGTGAAATGTGTCACTGCCATGGAGACATCTTTGAGCTGGTAGAGTGAGGACCAGTTAATGGTCCAGGCAGCACTTAGCACTAAGTTGTGGTCCTGACTTGCAAATTTCCTGAAAGATAGCAGTTTGTGAGGAGGACATGCTGATTTGGTGGTTAGAGTGATATACGTTGGGGTGTGGTCACTAATAGAGTCAGCTATAGTGCCAGCCTGGATGACAAGGTTTGCACAGTTAGTGGCAATCCAGTCAATGATGGAATGGTTGTGGGAGCAGGGATAATACCTGGTAAGGGAGGAGATAACCTGTTCAAACTGATGCACCTTTAGCAGGTGAGATTAATCCAGTGCTGGGGATTCAGTCCAGTGGAGGTTAAAATCTCTGAGTAGGATGGTGTCCCTGGGGTAGTGGGCAGATGTGATCCCATCCAAGAAGTTCAACAGTCCCTGCACACCTCCAGTGGGAGGATTGTAGCAGCAGCCTATGTACAATTTTTTCGATGCTCCCAGAATAATTTCAGCAACAAGCCATTCACTTACGAGGAGGGGGTGGAGAAAGCAATAGTGGTGGCACTGATATGTTCTTGTATATATAGGGCAACACCACCTCCCCTCTTTCTGCCATGCCAGTTGAGGCACAGCAGGGAGTAGATGGGGAGTTGGTATGAAGCATCACTGTGGTATGGCTTAAGCCATGTTTCATATAGACCCAGGACATGCTGCTTGTAGAGACACACCCAACTTTCGAGTTCAGAGAACTTAGCTGGGAGGCTGCAAATATTCAGGTGTGCAGCCCTGAGGCTGCAGCGTCCATTCCAGATGGTATTTGCATGGTCTTTGTGCACATTAGAGGGTACAGGGTTTGTTTCCACATCCCCTGCAAGAAGGAGAAGAGAGAGGAGGTGACAGGTAGAGGGGTGCCAATGGGGGGACTGTATGGAAAGGGAGTGGAGGAATAGAACAAGTAAGCTACGGTCATGGTTAGACAGAAAGGCTAACTTGATGGAGCCCATGGGGGACAGCAGGAAAGTTATGACTATTGTAGGAGGGTCAGTGGGTATAGGTGATTCGGAGAAGGATTGTATGTGGGCCTGGTCGGCAGCAAGGATGCTGGCACAGAAGTCAGTCACTAGTAGCAGGCCAGTCATGGTGCATAAAGTGAAAAAGAGCACAGGAGAGAACATTTTTGTGTTTGAAATTCGTAGCATCACAGAGTTCAGCTATGAAGCTGGAAACAAAGTTAATGCTGCAGAGAAGTGCAGGGCGGGTGGGGAAATCTGGTAGCAAAAGAAACTAATAGCGTCCCTTTTATTATGTTCAGTATCTTTAAGGGAAGTATCACATTTTGTCAGAGGGGATGATGGATATCACCTGGAAGCAGTATCACTGGGGGAGGGAGAGTATTTAAGTAAGGCCAGGGGTGGAGAAAGGGTGGATGGGCCAAAAACCCAGGTAGAAAGCTGTGCGGCAAGGCTTAAGCACACAGAAGAAAATTTTAAACAACCCTGCTTTGACGCCCAAACATGCCAAGCTGAGAGTGGCATGCTGTGATAGGCTGGGAGATCACTAATCAATATGGATCCAGGAGTCTGAGGCAGGCCACCAATCAGAACAGCAGCTTTGGATCCCAGAAAAAAGGCCACACCTGGATAGTCAGAGAGCAGGACCGAGGTCCGAAGTGGCCGGCTCGCCTTCTGTGCCAGTGCCACTAGCTGTGGTGCACCCTGAGGGGCAGAAGGTCCTTTCAGTGAGCTACAGGAGGAAGAGTGAGAGAGATTAGGGCTGCACCACTTAAGGCAGGCTGTGCAGAGCACAAAGTGGGGGTGAGGTCAGCAGAAGACAAAGGGAAGGGGAGTGAGTGTGAAAAAGGGGAGGGCAGAGTGAAAGGTAGCTGGAAGGCCAAGGGAGTGGCACTGAGTCTGCTTCAGGCAGACAGGGTCCAAAAAAAGATATGGAGATGAGCAGGCTGGGGTCAGGAAAGAGCAGCAGTAGAGTTGGGGGAGGGGAAGGTTAAAGATATCTAATTAGCGGCAGAGGATTTGAGAAATACGGGCAGGGTTAAGAGGACAGAAGAAAAGTTAGGAGACAGAAAAGTGAACAGGAATCTACAGTTGGGGCTAGGAGGTGGGTGCTAGGCATGTGCAAGAAAACAGGAGAGGAGAGCTACAGTAGGGCCAAAAATCACTTTGGCCAGAAAGGGCAGCTAGGGGTACCGGGACAGAGAAGAGGGTAGCTCATAGGCAGCCATGACAATGAGTTAGTCTAGTACAGATCACAGCAAAAAATACAGCAAGTACAGATCACAGTAAAGCATAGAGTAGTTCAACTTCATTTACAGGCTAACACTAAGCAGGGCAGTTTAAAAGAAGCATCAGTTTCATAAGACAAGTTTTAAAAATAGCACAGTTTAGCAAGAGGTATAATTACTCAGCGTAAGACTTTTGCAATTTAAATTTAAGTAGTAGTAAACAGAATAATTTGCAGGACTGCGGTGGTTTCAAAAACCCCAGGTAGAAAGCTGTGCGTCAAGGCTTAGGCAGGCAGAAGAAAATTTTAAACAACCCTGCTTTGGCCCCCAAACATGCTGAGCCAAGAGCGGCGTGCTCCAATAGGCCAGGAGGTAACCGACCAATACGGAGCCTGGAGTCGGAGGCAGGCCGCCAATCAGAACAGTGTCTTTGGATCCCAGAGAAAAGGCCGTACCTGGAGAGTCAGGTACCTAAATGGACATAGCTTAAAAAATAAAATAGAGTAATTGCAGCTATTAGTAAACAAGTAAACATACAGTACAGCATAGTGTTAAAAGCGGAAACATGATGGAAACTGGAAGAAACATGGGCAAACATGTCTGATTACAAACTCTTTCACAAAGATAGAAAGAATAATAGTTGACATGGTACTGCCCTTTATATAAGATACTGCATAACTGGCTGGGACTGCTCAGATAATATAAAGGAGAGTTAGGCTGAGACAGAATCCATTTAGGTTAAACATGACCCCCATAAGGGGGGAAATTGTTATAGGTATATATTGTAGACCCCCAGGTATAAACCAAGCTAAATTTGATTTGTTAATGGAGGAATTAGCAATGAAACATAGAAACATAGACTTTGACGGCAGATAAGGACCACTTGACCCACCCAGTCTGCCCATTTCCCTACCTACTGGATAAGCTGCAGATTCTAGTTAACTAACAGCCTATTTCCTGCAACCCCCCACTATAATTGCCTTATGTCTGTCCTATGCATGTTTGAATTCCTCCACTGTTTTAGACCCCACAACCTCTCCAGGAAGGCGGTTCCATGCGTCCACCACTCTCTCCGTGAAAAATAATTTCCTCACATTACCCCTGAGCCGTCCCCCCTCTAACTTTAAATTGTGCCCCCTTGTTCTTACACATCTCTTTTTCTGAAAGATGCTACCCTCCTGGACTTTCTTGATTCCCTTGAGGTACTTAAAGGTTTCTATCATGTCCCCCATCCCTCCTTTCATCAAGGGTATACATATTAAGCTCTCTCAGTCTCTCTTCATATGGTTTCTGATGTAGACCCTGCACCATTTTAGTTGCCTCCCTGGACTGCTTCCATCCTGTCTATGTCCTTGCATGAGATGAGGTCTCCAAACTGCACGCAGTACTCCAGATGGGTCTCACCAACTGTCAGTATAGAGGGATAACCACTTCCTTTTTCACTTGTGATGCCCTCCCTATGCATCCCAGTATCCCCTGGCTTTCCCTACTGACTTCTCACATTGCATACCCACCTTTAGGTCATCTGATATGACTACACCCAGATCCCTTTCCATTATTGTTGTTGTTAGTACCTCCCCTGCTATTGTGTACTCTTCTGCTGGATTTTTATTTCCCAGGTGCATTACTTTGCACTTCTTTGCATTGAATCTAAGTTGCCATATGTCTGACCATTCCTCCAACCTTGCCAAGTCCCTTCTCATCCTTTCTACCCCCTTGTGTATCAACTCTGTTACAGATCTTTGTGTCATCCGCAAAGAGGCATACCTTTCCTTCCAGACCCTCTGCAATGTCACCTATAAAGACGTTAAAGAGGACTGGACCCAGTACTGAGCCCTGAGGTATTCCACTAGTAACCCCCCTTTCTTCAGAATGTGTTCCATTCACTATTACCTTCTGTGTCCTGTTGTGCAGCCAGTTTTCCCCAGGCTACCACCCTGGGCCCCACTCCCAGGCTGGCTAACTTGATTATTAATCTTTATGCGAGACTGTGTCAAATGCCTTGCTAAAGTCTAGGTAGGCCATATCCACAGCCCCTCCTGGTCTATTACTTTGGTCACCCAGTCAAAGAAATCGATTAGATTTGTCTGACATGACCTTCCTGCTGTGAATCCATGCTGCTTTGGGTCCAATGCCCCACTGGCCTCTAAGTACTCAACAATTCTTTCTTTCAGAAGTGATTCCATCATTTTCCCACCACTGAGGTCAAACTAACAGGTCTGTAGTTTCCTGCTTCTGCCTTGCTCCCACTTTTGTGAAGGGGAATCACATCTGCCCTCCTCCAGTCCTCAGGTACCACCCCATCTTCCCATGATTTGTTAAAAAGTGTGGTTAGTGGTGTCACTAGGTCCTCCCTTAGCTCTTTTAGGATTCTAGGGTGAATCCCGTCAGGTCCCATTGCTTTGTCCACCTTGAGTTTTAGAAGTTCTTTCAGTACTCTTTCTTCTTTAAATGGACTGGTATCAACCCCACTATCCAGAGTGCTTCTACTGTTTGGTTTAGGTAACTCCTCCTCTTCTTCTTTTGTGAATACTGAGCAAAAGTATTCATTCATTATCTCTGCCTTTTCACTGTCTCCCTCTGCCCACCTCCCCTCTCCTTTATTAATCTTCCCTATCCCTCCCTTAACCTTTCTATGTTCCCTAATGTACCTAATGGCCATAGATACATACAGTGGAGCCAACCAGAATGCAATATAGTACCTTGACAAAAGGGCTTAAATGCCATCAAATTGCATTGTTTCCTGCAGCATATTGCAGCTTTTGGCAGTAATACTGCAAGATGCTGTGACGCATCCTGACTGGCTCTGCTTTACAACACAATTATAATGGGTGACTTCCACCTCCCAAGTATTGACTGGGATGGTATATCTGGAAAAATCCAACAATGAAATACAATTCATAGATATGGCACTCACATATGGACAAACCCAAAATGCTGCCAACCCTACCAAGGAAAAGAAAACCCTCAGCCTGATACTGGGTAGTATAGTGAGCCCAATATGCAAATTGTGAAGTATGCCAACACTTTTCCACACGTGATTGTAACAACAATAACAAGGGCAATCCTTTGTTAGAAAGAATTCAATGCAGAACAACTTTTAATAAACTTATTCAGGGATTGCAAGAAATAAATTATGTGGGCAGATTAGCTAGCCTGGGCCTAATGAGCCTGGAGACATGAAAAATGAGGGGGGATCTCTTGTTAACATATAGCATAATTAGTGATGTGGAAGTAAGAGTTATTATAGGAATACAACTCAAGGAATCTGGGAAGCAACGTGGGAACATAATCATCAAATTAAATTCAATTGTTTTAAAATGGCAAGAGGAAATTATTTTTGTTACCACAACTAGTAATTAATAGCAATTCAAGAGCCATTTTTACAATTCAAAAGTGATAAACTAACCCAAATAGTGCAACACCTATAGATACTACCACTGAAAAGTTGGAGCAGTACCACTGGGTCTTACTTTCCAGCCTTATGTACCTAGTAATACATCACAACTCTGTACCTAGTAATAGCAATTAATACATTGAGACTTAAAGGAAAACATGGGAAGCAGGAATGTATTGGGAGCCAGAAAGTAGTGCTGTAAATGTCAAAGGATAGGCACATGTATAGCTCCTGATAAGAGGCCTACAATTTCAAACAGCATGTCAAACAGCTGATGCGTAATTGATTATAAATCTTTAGTGCCTCCATGCCTCTAATGCCATTGTCTCTGCACCGGAAATGTTGCTTCAATGTGACATCAACAATGCTCCAATGCTGGTTCTATTCTCACCATCCTACGGTCAATGCCTAAAAGATGGTGTCTGTTACCTTTGGCACAGTTGATCCCCACTTAAAATACCTTGGTGTGTAGCTTTATTTAAGACTCAAAGTGTCATAAAGTTTACCTATGCTAAATGCCTAATGTCATGCTGGATAAACTTTCAAGCTCTGTCAATAGCATTAGAATGCTTAATAGAGTTTTGTACAAGGTGGGATCAACCTACCTAATCTTGAGCTATATACCAGGGCAGCATTCCTTAAGTTTTTGCTCCTGCGGTTGTCTCCCTCTTTCTCTGCAGGAAACATATTGAGTTTTTAATTAATGATTTGCATGATGTGGAAAAAATATTATTTGCCTCTAGGGGTCGGGCTCCACCATTCTGCCTTTTTACCAGTTACACAGCCAATATTCTTTGAGTTTGGCATTATTTAAAAAAACAACCTCCTTACAACATATATTATTCTTCTGCACACTATTGTCGGAGGATGAAAATTTTTTTCCGGCCCATCTTGATTTAACCTTTTCTGTATGGAGGCGGTTAGAGCTTAACTATATTTAGCAATTTTTGACTGCAAAAGGTATGACTCCATTTAATGACTTGCAACGAGACAATGGACTGCCAGATTGGGATTTGTTCCACTATGTGCAGGTGAGAAATTATATCTTACGACAACATTCAGAAGTATCCAAACTACCCACCCCCTGCCTGCCCTTTTTACTTTGTTGAAAGACTTAGTGGCTGGTCACCCCGGGGGCATTTAATAGGTTGTCTTAATAAAATTCTGAGAGAAGTCCTAGGGGATTCTTTACAAACAGTCCTGGAGGGTTGGAATAAAGACCTGTGTCTTTCAATGCCCCAAGCCCTTTGGGAGGCATCCACCATAACAGCTATAAAAATTACATCCTCCAATACTGTATATGGAGAGAATTTGTGTGGAAATGTCTCTATAGATTCTTCTGCTCCCCGGTGGTCCTTGTAAAATACCTCCTGACATCTTATGGTGTTTGTTGGCAGGGATGTAAATGTAGCTTGGCAGATTTGGGACATATCTTTTGGTTGTGCCCCATGTTAATGCCCTTTTGGTGTTCTGTACAGGAAGAGTTGTGGGACTGTTTAGGAGAAAGGGTGGAACTCACAGCAGAAATGGTGCTGCTATTGATTTTCCCAGTACACAGTCATCGTGGCATAGAACTTTGCTACCATTATTTTTATTAGCAGCTAAAAAAAGCAATCACACGTAAGTGAATGTCTACCTCCATACCTATAGTTTTGGAATGAAGGCAAGTTGTCCTGGATATATATAGGCTCGAAGGCCTGATGGCTTACATCTTTCAGGGTTAAATGGCAGAGATGGATATGCTACTTGGCACAAATAGATGCCGACTTTGTGCCTTGATGTGGGAGGGCTCTGGAGGGCTGATGGGGTGTCTTCCCGACTTGGGTGAATTCCTTAGAGCTTAGCTATAGCTTTGGATGAGTTGGAAGATCAACTAATGGACTTTCACTGTGTCCCCCATTTATTTCATCACTTCTGTTTCACACTCGATTTAGTACGCAGTGCCTGTCAAAATCTGTTAATGAGCACCTGTCAAATCAATTAGCCAGCACTTGTCAGTTAGTTACAGTGATTGCTAAGAGCGAAAACAGTAGTCTGACAGCCAACTGCTAATTGCTAAACTGTTTTTTTTACTGTTCCTTACTGCTCAGTACGTTATAAAATGTTTCATTCTCCCTCAGTGCTCCATGATGTAGCTTATGATTACTGCATGAATCCAGGTCCAAACAAAAGCCTACAGTGCTAAGTCTGGCCCAGAAAATGAGGATTGTAGAGCGCCTTGAGAACGGAGAGAAGGCAGTAGCTCTAGCATAGGAATATGGAGTGGGGAAATCAACTGTGTTTGACATTAAAGAGGCAAAAGAACAGCTTAGAAATGTTGCCTTGGCAATGGAGTTTACTTCAGGTGGAGACTTGAGGAAAAATTTGCGGACTGTGCTGACGAAGACCATGATTCTGCCATTTATGTATGGTTCAAGCAGGAAAGGGAAAAGGGCACCCCTATATCTGGGCCATTACTGAAGGAAAAAGCCCTACAGTTCCACCAAAGACTAGATGGTAACACGCCTTTCACTGCTAGTGATTGATGACTGGACCATTTTAAACAATGGCACGGTGTATGTCAGCTAAAACTTTGTGGTGAGCGGCTGAGTGCCGCCGAAGAAGGGGTAGCAACCTTCTTGCAGAGTTTTAATGAGATCATCTCAGCTGACAGTCTCAGCATAGATCATGTATACAATGTGGATGAAACTGGGCTCTTTTGGAGGTGTTTGCCTGATAAGACACTTGCTCAGGGGGATAAGCATGATGCTCCAGGGTTTAAAAAAAATAAGGAACGTGTGACCATCCTTGCATGTGTAAATGCCAGTGGTAGTCATAAATTGAAACCTTTCATGATTGCCAAGTCCCGCTTGCCTAGATGTTTCAAGCATGTTAACATGTCAACTCTCCCAGTGTTGTATGGGTCCCAGAGTAACAGCTGGATGAATTCACATTTGTTTACATTGTGGTTTAAGAAGCAGTTTGTACCATCTGTTAAGTCACATTTGCGTTTCAAAAGACTCCCCTTAATGGCTATTCTTTTATTAGATAATGCACCAGCACATCTTGATATCCCCCCTGTAAAAACAAGGGATGGTGAGATCAAGTATGTTTTCCTGCCCACCAACACAACCTCCAGCATACAACCATGCGATCAATGCATCGTTGAGACAATGAAGTGCAACTATAGAAAAAAGTTGTTGCAGTCTGTGCTGACAGAGGAGAATGAATCAACCCCTTTGTGTGAGATCATTAAAAAACTTACACTGAAGGATGTCTGCTACATGTTGGCAGAGGCATGGGAAAATGTACAGCAGAGACAATCCAGAAGTCTTGGAGGCGCTCAGGAATAAAGTTTTCAGAAGGGAGTGAAACGGAGGAAGTGGAAGAGAGTGATTTGGAAATGAACAGCATGTCAGATGATGCAGAAGAGTTGGAGCTACAGGAGATCACTGTCCAGTTACCAGGAAAACCACTTACTGCTTCATAATTGCATGAATGGATGTCATGTGACAGGAGAGGATGGCCACGAAACTCCCGACGAGGAGGCGATGGTAAGCACGGTGCAGAATACACAGGGCACAATGGAAGACTCGGACAAGGAAGATGAAGAAAAGGTGCCATTACCACCACCAGTGAGTCACTCGGAGGCCACTACCTGCTTTGAGCAATGCCTTAACTACCTTGAAACACAACCGGACACCTCTCTTGTTGAGCTAATGCTGCTGAGGAACTTACAGGCGAGGGCAATAAGATGCGCACAAGCACATTGAAACAAAAATCAGCAACAGACTTTTTTTTAAGAAAGTAACTTTAGTTGATACAGTATAGTATTGATTTTTATGTTAACAATTTCTGTTTCTCTTTTGTTGTTTGCACCTGCTAACTAACTAATAAAGTGCTATTACTCATTGACATTGCTGAATTCTTTGATTGTGTGATGCCACGCTAAAAACATGTCTAACCAACAGAATCCCGTTCATCCGAACTCTCATTTACCTGGACTATTAACATGTCCATGGGGGGGGGGGGGATTCAGATAAACAGGATTCTACTGTACTACTTTTTGAATATAATGATGTCTTTGTGAAAGTATAATTTTAAATTAAGGCTTTATTGTTAATTAAGGGCTAAAACCTTTAGTCTTTTAGGAGTCAGTGGCCTTTTCAGTAAACAGATGCATGTCTAAACATATTACAATGTTGATATTGTTCAAATTGCTCTATCCTGTCTTAGAAACATAGAAGCATAGAAGTTGACTGCTGATAAGGACCACAAGACCCAGTCTGCCATTTTTTCTACCTTATGAATGTGCCATAAACCTGTACTCTGTCAATGGCCTATCTATTCATACTCATCTGTATAGCTCCTTTAAGCCTATCCCATACCTGTTTGAAGCCCTGCACTGTATTCATATCCACCACTTCCTGAAGTAGGCTGTTCCATGCATCCACCACCCTTTCTGTGAAAAAGAACTTCCTCACATTACCCCTTTATCGGTCTTCCTCTAATCTCATTCTGTGTCCCTTTGTCCTGCTATTTTTCTTATACTGAAACATGTTAGACTCTTTCACCTTGTTAATGCCCTTAAGATGCTTGAATGTTTTGTTCATATTATCTCAGTACTCCAGATGGGGCCTAACCAGTGTCTTGTAAGGAGGGATTATTACCTCCCTCTTGCGATACCCCTGCTAATACACCACAACATCCCTCTAGCCTTACCTACTGCTTTAGTGGTCTGCTTGGATGATTTCAGGTCATCTGTGATGTTGATGCCCAAGTCTCTTTCTTCCCTTGTGATTGCCAGCAACTCCCCTCCCAACCTATGGGTGACTTCAGGGTTTCTCTTCCCTATGTGATTGATATTGCACTTCTTTGTATTGAACCCCATTTGCCACTCTTCTGACCATTTTGCCAGTTTATCCAGATCTCTTCTGCCCACCCCATCTGGATCATCTACTCTGTTGCAGATCTTGGTGTCATCTGCAGAGACAAACCTTACCCTCCAGTCCATTTGCAATGTCACTGATGAAGATATTGAAGAGGACTGGCCCCAGGACCGATCCCTGAGGTACCCCACTTGTGACTTGCATCTCTTCTGCCTGTATACTGTTTACCACCACTCTCTGTTTTCTGCCCGCCACCCAGTTTGCCACCCAGTTGACCAACTTCTCACCCACCCCGAGCCTACCCATCTTATTAATCAATCTTCTATGTGGAAGAGTATCAAAAGCTTTGCTGAAGTCAAGGTAGGTGACATCAATTGCACCCCTTTGGTCCACCACTCTGGTTACCCAGTCAAAGGAATCTATGAGATTAGTTTGACAGGACCTTCCTGTTGTAAACCCATGCTCTCTTGGATCCTGTCCTCCTGTGGATTCCAGGTGTTGCACTATCCTTTGCTTAAGGAGTGTCTCCATAATCTTGCCCACTACTGAGGTAAGACTGACTGGTCTGTAGTTCTCTGTCTCCTCCCTGCTACCACTCTTGTGGACCGAGATCACATGAGCCCTTATCCAGTCTTCTGGGACCTCTCCTGTGCTCAGAGACTCACTAAACAGTTGTGATAATGGCTCTACTAGTTCCACCCTTAGCTCCTTTAGTACCCTGGGATGTATGCCATCCAGATCTATTACCCTGTCCACCTTGAGCTTAGCGAGCTCTTGTTGGACCCTCTCTTTTGTGAAGGGACTTGTGCACACCTCCCTCCCCCATGTGTCCATGGTACTGAACAGTGGGCCCTGCCCTACCTTCTCCTCAGTAAATACTGAGCAGAAATATCTATTTGGGATAGATGCTTTTCCTTGGTCCTCCTGCACACATTCCTCCTTATCCACTCTGATCTTAGCAATACCCCCTCTGGACTTTCTCCTTTCACTAATGTATCTATAGAAAGTCTTGTCCCCTTCTTTTACTGTCCATGCTAGTGTTTCCTCAATTTGGGCCTTTGCCTGCCTTGATGCCTTCCCTGCTTCCCTTAGGGAAGTTTGATATACCTCGCTATCTTCATCCTGCTACATTCCCTTATATTTCCTGATGGCCAGTCTTTTGGCCCTGACATTTTCTGCTACTATCTTTGAGAACCAAAGTGGTTTCCTTCTTCATTTGCCCTTGCTTCTCTCCCCAACACAATGGGATGCTGCTTCAGGTATTGCATCCTTAATGCTTGCTCACTTTGCCTGTGCCCCCTCACCTGTATTTCTTCTTGCCAGTACTAGCTTAACTCTGTTGGCCATCTTATCAAAGTCAGCTCCTCTGAAGTCCTGTATGTTTGCCTTGGAATGGGATGATTTAGTTCTAGTAGCCAAATTGAACCATACCATGTGATGGTCACTGTCCCCAGGTGATCTTCTACCTGGAGATCTGTGATCCTTTCCCCATTAGTCAGTACTAGATCTAGGAGAGCCCTTTCTCTTGTGGGTTGTTGTACCAGTTGTTGAGGCCCTCCTACTTCAGGGAATGTGTCTATTTCTGGCAAATGTTCCTGGTGGTATTGACCAGTCTGTATCTGGCATGTTGAAGTCTCCCATTATCAGAACCTCCCCTTTAGCTGTCATGTTTTATATATCTTCTAACAGCAATGTGTCTATGTCCTCTCCCTGGTCTGGAGGCCTGTAGACAACCCCAGTTCATATGGCTGTCCCATTTCCTGTTTCCAGGGTGACCCACAGTTCTTCTGGCTCCTTATGTGTATTCTGAATTTCTGTAGCATTGATATTTTCATTGACATAAAGGGCCACTCCCCCCCCCTTTTTGCACCTTGGTCTCTTCTGAACAGAACATAGCCAGGTATTGAAGTCTCCCAAGTGTGGTTACTGGTGAACCATGTCTCGCTAATGGTTACTATGTCCAGTTTAGCCTTTGTCATTGTTGCCTGTAGGTCTGGGATCTTGTTCCCCAAACTGCAGGCATTTGTGTACATGATTTTCCATTGGCCAGATTTCGGTGTGTTAGTTGTTGGGTGAGGTCCGGCGTGTCCCCTGTGTGTCATATGGGGAGCCAGATCTTTTTCTTTACCTGGTGATGCAAATGAACTACAAACATGATGAACTTCTGTTTGATCACTAGCTGAGAGGGGAGAGGTGTTCTTCCCATTCGATGTATTGGGTGTTGCACCCCTCTACCCATTTGCTAGTTTAAATATTCTGCAAAAATGTCACATTTCTGCCCCAATACACTGACTCCCTCCTTAGTCAGATGTAGTCCATCAAATTTAACGAACTTTTGCTCGCAAAACTGTTGCCAGTTACCTACAAATTTGTGTCCTTTTTCCAGGCACCAGCTCTTCAGCCACATGTTTAGCTCCTCTATCTCCCCTTCTCTGATCTTCTGTCTTGCTCCATATGTACAGTATGTATAATGCTTTGTTTAATAAATACAATATTTTAAAAAAAAGAATGCTTAATAGAGTTCTTCTAGTATACCACCAGATATCTTTCCTATCATTTCCGTGATCACCCATCTTCCTATTGCTCCCAGGTAAATCCTTGGGGATCCACAAGAATGGCCTGGTCCAGCAATTTCTGGTATACAGAAGTGGCAAAAGATGTTAGAGGTTCAGTCATCCATTTTAGCCTCTGAAACATAGAAAAACAACAATCAAATATACATATACACAACATACTCAGAAAACACTGTTGAAAAACTCTTACAAAAAACTTCAAGTTGTTTACCTCTTGGGCAGGGGGTGGTTCAAAAGGAAACTGTGGTTTCACAAAGGATTTACAGAAAAACTACACCTCTGAAGTATTGAAATGGAAGGGGGATGTTTCTTGAGTGGTGGGGGGTCATTATGTCTCTTCATTCATGGCTTTAGATCACAATACTCATTTAGGCAGTTTGAGCTGAATGTCTGAGGTTCATATGTCCAGAAACTCCCTCTCCTCAATAGGAGATTCAATCTATTATCTCTTATTTTGAGAAGTTTCACTGTTTCCAAGCACATCAACTTCAAGTGCCTGGGGTCTCCAGTGTGAGCGTCACCAAAGTGTCTTCCTACTGGAGTATCTTGCCTCCTATTCATTTTGGACCTTAGTTGCTCTTATTTATTTATTGAAATGTTTCACCAGAAAAGCACACTGAACAACAAGTTGCTCATCTCCCAGTGTGACCTGGGGGAAGGGGTACAGAGTGGCTAAGCAGTTACACATACAAGGTACACAAGACAACAGTTACATACCATGAATAAAACAGTAGGCTATTAATTATACATTCTAGGTATATGAGACAACAGTTACATACAGTGAATAAAACAGTTGGCAATCTGCAGATGGCAATATAGTGTAAGTGGGAGGGGAAAACAAGAGTAACACAGGTGAGTATCTATATAGAAGATAACAATTAGCAGTAAGGGAACAATTAGATATATACAGAGTAGAGAAGATTAGGGAAAAGTAGGTGCATTCACTTTAGAAATTTCAAAAAGTGCCAGAGGGAGCGGGTGGACTGTGACTGGTAGGTGATAAGTGACATATAGGGAGGGAGAGGATGGGGGGCAGCAGGGAGGGAGAAAGCTGAACCTATGGTCCTCTCCAGGATGCTAAGAACCCTGCAGGAGTCTGGGACTGCTAGTAGAGGTGGGGATTCCCAATGGGAACCAGAGGTTTGGAAGGGAAGGTAAATTAGTGCAAAGTGGGATCCCTGCAGGATGCTGAGAACCCTGCAAGGGGTCAGGGAGAGGCCAGAAGAGAATATGGAGGATTCAGGGAACAGCCATGGGGATGAAGGAATTTTGTAGAAAGGAATAGGGAGGATTTAGAGGAGAGCCAAGAGGATGAAGGAAATTTGCAGAAAGGTTACTGGTTACTACAGGCAGAAAGGGGGTAAGAAGAGGGAGAAGAAAAAGAAGGAGGGGGGAAGAAGAGCCGAGTAGAGAAGGGCCCCGTCAGGATGCTGAGAACTCTGCAAGGGGGGCATGGGAGGCTACATAAGTTATAGGGGAGAGAAGGTAGGCTAGGATTAGATATGGTTAAGGGGTGTGGCTAGACATATGCTGGGTCATGGTTTAGGGAGGGTCACGGCAAGAGCAGCTGTATGAAAGGTAGTTGTGAAGAGCTGAGCTGATGGAGAAGATAGAGAAGGAATGACAAACCTAGGGAGAGAGAGAGTTCTAAATTTTGTGGAAACTATAAGAGAAGCCTGACTGACCAATAAGAATGGAGCACTGAGGAATCCATCCTTAAGCTTTCGTACTGTCCTTCCCACATAGCGCCGATTTCAAAAACACTAGAGAGTATACACCACAAAACTAGTTGTACAAGAGATGAAGTCTCAGATCTGTATCTTGTCATTAGTTCTGGGACAAACAAATGTTTTTGCCTGGTATGAGAACTGACAGATATTACAATTATGGCACTTACAGTGCCCCATTGGCCTCTACAGTGACCAGCTGGTTTGACTCTGCATAGGTCCAGAGAATTGACTCCGAACAGGTCTGTCTCTAAGATTGGGCTTTTCTTAAAGGTCACCCTGTAGCTATTACCTACTGATTCCCCCAGTCTTTTATTATTCAGTAGTAATGGCCAGTTTTTCCAAATGATGTTGCCATGCTGTCCTTCTAAATTATTTAGTTATGTGGACCCTACTCCACACACTTAACTTGGACCAGATTTTTAGGATTTAGCACATTTTTTTCTGTCTTGTATTCTGGCTTCCTGGTAGGCATTTTCCAGTAATTCCCCATTATAGGCCCTTTCAGTGAACCTTTGTTTTCAAGTCTGCAACATGGATGTCAAACAACAATAATAGCAATTTCTCCTAATGTGGAGGAACTGGCTCTATGGGATGGATTTCCATAATGACTCATGGTGGAAGCTGTCAAATCTCAAATCTCAAAAGTGCATTTGTTGTTTCCTTTCTATAGCCCTTGGTTATAAGGCTGTTCTCCTACACACTTCCAGCAAGTGTAAGGCCCAGAAAATTAACATATGTTTTATCTACTGTTGCTGTAAACCACAGATTCAGATTCAGTTCATTGGCATTAAACTGTCTAATGAATTCCAGAGCAGTCTCCTGTGTCCCCTCCAAAATATAAATACACTCATCAATGAAATGATACCAACACCTCATATTCCCAATGTATGGGTTGACCTCTGGGTTGTAGATAACATCTTCTTCCCATAAGCCAAGAAAAACCTTAGCATATTCGGGGGCCACGGATGCCCTCATGACCATATTGCACACTTTTAGCTAATACTCCTGGTTATATTCAAACATATTATGTTTTAGTTCAAAATAAAATGCTTTGTTAAGAAGTCCACATGTATTACCTCCCTCATGGGGCTTTTTTCAAGAAAGTGTGTGCATTCCCTAATTCCATCCTCATGGCAAATGGATGAATAGAGAGATTCCACACCACACACAGCCAATTGTAGTTATTTTTCCACTCCATTTTTTTGAAATTTGGGCAGGGTATCACTTGCATTCTGCAGACAGGATGGAATGGTATAAATCCTCAGGGATGAGCTGTCAAGTAGGGGAGACCTGGTTGGGGTGAAGAAACAGTGGGCAAAGCTAAAAGGGGGCATAGTGAAGGCAACAAACTTCTTCATCGAGCAAGTGAGCAAAAGCAAGAGATTAAAGAGACAAATATGGTTCTGGAAAGGGATGGCTAAAAAGATAAAGGTTAAAGGGCAGCAGTCAGAAGGTTCAAGGAGGCAATGAGAAAGGAAAATTGGGAGGTGTATCGGGGGGACAGAGAGAAGCAGGGAAAGCAGCAAGATGTGCAAAGGCTGAAACTTAAGAAAGAACAGCATAAGCAGTAATGAAAGGTGATTAGACATTTTTTAGGTATGAAAGACAAGTACCTTGTGAGGACAAGACACGTTGGCACCATCCATTGAATAACGGCAGACAAGCTAGATGGGCTATTGCTCCCTCCTGTCTGTATAACTTGTGTTGCTATGTTCTAAGTCAAAAGAGGAAGACCAGGGGAGGGATTGTAAGGTTAAAAACAGAAGGGGTGAACTGTGAAGAGGGGGGTCAAGAAAAGGCAGATATCCTAAACAAATACTTTTGCTAAGTGTTCACATAGGAATAAGAAGGGGAGAGGACACACAAAAAAAAGATCATGGGCCCTAGAGGAAGGGGGGGTTGACATTAGCCCATTTTCAGAGGACAGAGTCCTGAAGGGACTCACAAGTCTGAAAGTGGACATAGCAATGGGACCAGAAAGGGTACATCCAGTGGTACTGAGGGAGCTCATAAGAGGTACTTGTTGTACCTCTGGCAGTCCTACTTAATAGCTCACTAGAAACAGGAGTGGTTCAGTAGGAATGGATGAGTGCAGACGTCATCCCACTTCACAAAATTGGTAGCAGGGAAGAGGCTGTCAATTATAGGCCAGTCAGCCTAACATCAGTGGTGGGGAAGTTAATGAAATCACTGCTGAAGGAAATTAAAGTAGAGAATCTTGAATCTAGTAGTTTACAAGACCCTGAGGCAGCATGGATTCATTTGGGGGAAGATAATGTGAACTAATCTAACAGATTTCATTGACTGAGCAACCAAGGAACTAGATCAGGGTGAAGCAGTAAACGTGGTCTATTTAGATTTCAGCAGACCTTTCAACTCCATTCCACATAGGATACTAGTAATTATTAAAAGTGTTTAAGAAAAACTACAATCTGATTGGCTGTAAGGATTCTGTCATGTACAGCCTGATCACCATGGCACATGAATTGTCCCTGCTAGCATTCCATTCTTTAGCACTGCTGAATGACTGGAATGACACATTCTGATTCTGAACTCGTATTCTTAAACTGTTGATGGAAGAACTATTTTATTAAAAATTGCCCTCTTAAGCCGGCCTGGTGGTGCTGAGAGTTGAGGCACTGAATGCCACACCCTGGGCCACACCAGTGACCTGGGTTCAGGAGCAGACTTGAGTCATCGGTGGTTGGCAGGGGAGGAGAGGGATTGAGTGTCCAAGGGATGGCTCTCCCTCTCCAGGGAAGGGGACTTCAGTTATTGGCATGTTGCTGGCTCCTAGCAGAGGCTGGGGGTGATGTGCCAATGCTGAGCACCAAGGGGACTAAGCTGGGGCAGTCACCAGTAGGAATGCTTGTGGATGCGTGCACACTCACCCAATTGGTATCACTGCATGCCCTGCTCATTTATGGGGTGAACAGGAGAAAAAATGGCTTCCAGGTTGTGGCAGCTTGATGGCCATCCTAATGGGTCAGCCTGGCTTGGGGCCATTGCTGATGATTGGATCCAGACTTGGTGGGGAGAAGGGGGCTCCCCACCACCCCGCCATGGGGATTAAGCCATGGAGGTATAAGCAAGTGCCATATAAGGAGCTGGGGTGATCCAGACGGTTCCCAGAATAAGGTATGTCAGGATAAGAATGCCAACTGGGAGCCAGGTAGAAAGATAAATAGATAAACAAAAAAATGCCCTCTTAATGAGGAAAACGTTCAAAAAGTACACTTTTAACACTTTTCTTTTGGAATAATTTTTATAATAACAATAAGGCACTCCCAGAAGTTAGATTAACAGTCACTTAATCACCACCTGGGGCAATATGGCATTTGGCTGCACCTCATGCCACATTACACCCCTAGTGGGTGATTAACAGACTGTTAATCTAGCCCCTGGTCATGCCTTATTGCTTAAATATTCTGTGTAGTTTATGAATGGGTACAGAGGTGGTAAGCTGGGTAAGAAATTGTTTAGGGTATAGGTGGCAGAGGGTATGGTAAATTAAATTCAGTCACAGGAGGGGAGGGTGACCAGCAGTGTGCCTTATGGATCAGTGCAGGCAACAGTCCTCTTTAATATCTTTATAAGTGACATTGGGGAGGAGCTGGAGGGGAAGGTCTATCTCTCTGCAGATGACACAAGCATCTGCAACAAGCTGGACATTCCAGGAGGGGTAGAAAGGATGAGCAGAGACCTGCCAAAACTAGAGGAGTGTTCAAGGGCATGGCAGTTTGGTTTCAATGTGAAAAGTGCAAAATACTGCACTTGGAGCACAGGAATCCATGGGAAGCATACAAAATGGGTGGAGAGTTATTAAAAACCATTAAGCAGGAAAGAGTTCTGGGGTAATCATATTGGATGATGTAATGGTCACCAGACAGTGTGACAAGGCAGTTATGGTGGCTAGTAGAATGCTGGAGAGCATAGGGAGAGGAATCACCAGCAGAACGATGAAGGTGGTGTTGCCTTTGTGTAGATCACTGGTAAGACCCCACCTAGAATACTATGTCCAGTTCTTGAAACCACATCTCCAGAAGGACATAGACAGAGTGGAAGCAGTCTAGAGGAGGACAGCTAAAATGGTGCTGGGTCTGCATAAAAAGCCCTACAAGGAGAGAGTAAAGGAACTCAGTATGTACACCTTGAAAAAAAAATAAGACAGAGGGGTATATGATAAAGGTCTCTAAATACCTCATGGGGTAAATTAGGTACTGGAGGAAAATATTTTTCAGAGAAAATGTGCTTGATCAACAAGGGGACGTGCTATGAAGCTGGAGGGGGATAGTTTAAGGAAAGATATGAGGACGTACTGTACTTCTTCACAGAAAAAGCGATGACTTACATAAACACCATACCAATGGAGGTGGAGGGGGCAAAAGCAGTGGAAGGATTCAAGCATGCATGCAATAGGCATACAGGAATCTTAGTGGAAAGGAAGGTGGGAAAGAGAATGAGCCAGAGATCAAATAATGTCTGCAGTGATACTGTAGATGGAGAGATATGAGCAGACTTTTCTCTGACAAATTTATGTTTCTATGTCACTATCTGTTCATAAGTTTATTTTTTGTAGTTAAGTGAGCTTTATTGAAAATGTTTAATAATACAAGAACAATATCAACAAGTAAGTAAACCAACACAGAATACAGAAATACAAAAAAATGTAAATCACACAAATAACATGAAAACCCCATCTGTCCCTATTCCCTATGACCATGCTAGATAGGAAATAACAAGGAGACCATGCAAATATGTTACCATTTCCTATTGGGTAACCAAAATAAACTGGAAAACAAATGAACCTATAAATAAATAGTCCTGAGTTATTAAGAACCCAGCCCAACAAATAATGTACTAACAATAAAGTATGTAGTGTTTCCCAGCAGGATTTATAGGCTTGATAAGCTCTGAAAAAACAAACAATAGAGTTTTCCACATTAAGGGAGTGTATCATTTTGGCTACTAACTCCAGCCATAATGGGGGAGTCGGGTATAACCAATGACGCAATATCAAGAATTTAGCCACAGCTGAAAGTAGAACCATATAAGCCCTCTTGGGTCCCCAGAGAGGTAGTTCATAATCACCAAATATACAAATCTTCTGCGTGAAAACAGTCTGGAGACCAAGGAGGGGATTCAAATTATTACAAATTGAGTCCTAGAAAGAAAGTATACATGAGCATTGCCATAACATCTGAAATAAAGTACCCTCTTCAACATTACATCTAGGACAAATGGAGGAGGTTCTCCTTCCCAAATTAAATAGCCCCATTGGAGTAAAATATAAGTGATGGAGAATGTTAAATTATTGAAGTCTCAGCCTATCCTGCTTAATATATTTATTAACATCAGCCCAAATTCTAAACCAATAGTCTATTGGTTGTATCACTCCCAGAGTACCGGCCCAGTAAAATACAACAACAGAGGTCTGATCCCAAAACATTGATGTATATTTTATACAAATTAGAAATCAGATGACATGGTTGGACTAGGGTTGAAAACTTTTCAAAGATCATACTTGCCTTATTTGACCATGGACGGTGGCCTAAAAAGTGAGAAATGCAATGCCTAAGTTGACGAAATCAAAAATATTTATTAGCAAGAGCCCCACAATTTTCCTGAAATCAACCAAAAGAAATGATAGCATCATCTAATAAAAAATCTGCCAGCATACGTACACCATCTGTGGCCATTGCATAACCAATAAAGGTTTATTATCAACACAGATATTAAGGTTGTTGAGTAAGGGTCAATAGATATCAGAACGATAAGGCAATTTGAAATGCTGACAGAGTTGGGAAAGCACCTAAAAAGACCACAAAATGAGGGTATTACAAAGGCTCAAAGAAAGTTTTGCATAAAGTAGATATAGTAACAAGTGAAGACTAATCTGATATTGTGTGCACAATTCCCTCTCAATTACCAACCATGATGGTAAATAATCATGTTCCACTGTCCCCTCAGGCAGCCCCATTGAAAATATTTTGCCCCATGCAAAGCAAAATAATACTGCAAAAAGCGAGGAAGTTGCAGGCCTCCATATTTCCAGAGGCATATCAAGTTCTCATAAGCCCTCTGCAGAGGTTTATCCAACCACAAAAATTTTGAAATTATCTGGTGAAAATTCTTAAACCAGGTAACTGGAAGCACTATATTTAACATCCCCAAGAGGTCCAAAACTATGGGTAGGATGTTCATTTTTATAATATTTGAACTATCTCATAAAGTCAATGGTAATGACTTCTATTTATCCAAATCTGAGGTTAGTTGTTTCATAAAGGGGTCCAGATTAAGGGTTTTTAAAGACACAACATCTCGAGTCATTTTAACCCATAAATAAATAATAAACTGGGATTCCCACTTCATTCCAAGATCTGAAAAATTTTGCTTATGAATGTGAGGTTAGAGTGGGAAGAATACTGTTTTAGCAAGGTTCAATTTGTACCCCAAAAGGCAGCCAAACTGATGAATCACCTGAAGAGCTAGGGATAATTAATTCAACAGGTCTGACAAATGCAACAAAACATCATCTGCATAGGTGGATATTTTCTACTCCTTGGCACCCAAAGTAAAACCCCTAATATGGAAACATAAGTTAATCTTATGAGTCAGTGGCTCAATATATAAATTAAAAAGAATCAGGAACAGGGGACAGCCTCGTTTCATGTCCAGAAAGAGAGGAAAGAAGACACTATTGTACAATACACAAGCAATGGGAGAAGATTACAAAATATGGAGCCACTGAGTAAAAGGATTAAGAATTCCATTACTGGCTCAGAATCAAGAATAAATAAGGCTACAAACTCCATAAAAAGCTTTTTCTGTGTCCAGGGAGACAGGAACTGCATCCTGGCAGGTCTTCTGGGATGCAGAAATCAAGTAATGGAGCTTCCAAAAATTATCACTAGATAATTCTTTCCCTCATGAAGCCCACCTGCTCTAAACCTACCAGTCCTGACCAGACCTTACTTAAATGGGCAGCCAAGACTTTAGCAAGAATCTTCACATCAAGATTTATAAGAGAAATTGGCTTATAATTGTCTGGTCTCGACTCATCCTTGCCAGGCTTGGCAGTAACACTACACAAGCTTCAAGAAGGGGAGTCTCCAACAACTCATGAGTATGTAAATAATTGGAACGACACATCAGTAATGGGGCTATCTCTATTATAAAGATTTTATAAAAGTTAGAAGTAAACCATCTGGATCTGGACCCTTGTCCGACAGAAGGGAAGTTATAGCATCTCTGATCTTCTCCTCCTGAATAGGGGCTTCTTGTCATTGAGCTAGGGACAGTTGAGGAAGGGAAGCAGCATCTAAAAATTGAAACAAGGCATGACCCACTTCAGCAATGTACAAATCCTCAGCATACAGAATAGCAAAATAATCCTGGAATATCCTGGCCATACATCTAAGATTAGCAGAAAGAGAAGCAGAGAACAGATCATAGAGAGCCCTGATCCAATAAGCAGCAGAGTACTGCTTGAGGCACAAGGTCAGCAATGTACTGGTCTTCTCTCCTTGACTTACATATGTACATATGTAGCTTTAAAATTAGCGAGAGAGTGTTCAGCTAGTTCCAGGAGGTAAGCAGAGTGTTGAGCCCTAAGATGAGAAAGCCAGAGCTGTAGCTCCTCTGACAGAGAGGCAGCTAGGTGTCTTTCTCATCCCCTACTACTATGAAGCAAAGTGGAGATCTGCAACTCCACCTGCTTCTTGTGTTTTGAAGCCAACCAATTTTTTTCTTTTCTTCACTGACATTTCAATGAACCCCACAACTGATCCAAGGCTGGTACCAAAGCCAAGTTGTCCTGGATTGATTGCTTTATGGAAGTTCTCAAGCAATCTACCAAATTAGAGTCACACAACAACTGGTTGTTTAAAGACTAAGTGTAGTCACTGTTCAAATGTGCAGAAATATCAAGAACCAGGGTAACATGGGCATGGTCAGAAAGGACCATAGCATCGATTTGACAGGAGTACAATGAGGAAATCAAAGACTGACTAATTTTAAAAAAATAATCAAGTTTAGAATAAGAGTTGTGATGGTATAGTGAAAGGTATAATCACAGTCTAGCGGATGTAAGAGCTGCCACAGGTTGGTAAGTCCCACCTGGTCAATAAATTCACCCAGACCATATTGCATGGGTGGCAGACCCACCACAAGTCTATAAGTCTGGTCCACTTCATTATTAAAAGTAGATTCCAATCTCCCACTAAAATCATCGGCAAATTGACATACTGGGCCAAAACCACTGCCAGCCTGGGAAAAAAGTGGGACTATCCACTTTCGGCCCATATATTGAACCCCAAAACATCTCCATCTAATCTAACTGACCATGTACAAAAATATATCTGCCTTCCACATCACTCACCTCAGCCAAGAGGGAGAAAGGAACAGTTTTAGCAATTAAAATGAGAATCCCCCCTGACAAGAGCTGTTCCCAGCACCAAAAACCTGTCCAACACATTCCCATTTAAACAGCAAAATCTGCAGCAAAGGAATGTGGGTCTTCTGCAAAAAAGCAAGATGGACTTGACATTTTTGCAGAAGTTTCAATATCCCATGATGTTTAAAAATGTGTTACCTTCAGTAGCTTTGTATGCAGTCCGAACTATCCATTGTTTACCTGACACAAAATGGCCACCCAGGTAATAATGAGTTAAGTCTGGCCTGCCTACCCTTAATGGTGCAAGAAATAACTTTCCAAGGGGTAGTCATAACATGACCAAAGTAACAATAACAAAGGTACTGACATACAAATAAAAATATACTGATCTTGCATAGCCATCCTTCCCCTCTTCCCCCATGACACCATATAAAACACCCCATAACACCAAAGAAAATAAAAAGTAACACAAAGTAAGACAATAAACCAATATAACACAATTCTCCCAGGCCCCAAGTGCCCTTTCCTTACCAATTGGTCCATGATAGGCTAACAGCTTGACACCTCCTCCAAGGTCCCCCAATAACTTTGGAAAAAAAAGAACCCCATAGTCAAAAAGATCAATGCCCCATTACAACAAAATATGACCAATCCCTCTTCTCAGAGGACTTTAATAAACCATGTACAGACAAGAAGTCCAAGTGACTCATGCACCCCCACCAAACAATGAGCCAAGGCATACTATTAAATGCAAAAGAACTAGTAAGAAAATAATACAAACAGCATATGTAACAAGAATATGGCAAAGAGAGGAGGACAACTGCACCAGCCGGCTAACATACCATACTCCAATACCAAAAGATCCAGAACTTAAACCAAAATCATTATGACAACCAAAATTACAAGGGGGCCAACAAATAATATGTTCAAAAATTGACATGAAGTCAAGACAAAGCTCATAAGGAAAAAAAAAGGTAGCCAGTATAAATATATAAGATAGTAAAAATACAGCAATATGTGTTACCTTCAAAATGGATAGCCAAAGGAACTGTGGCAGTGATGGCAGGCTGGGTCAGTTGCCCCCTCATGAACAAGAAAAATTACAGCACCCCATGCTCATGAAAAGCCAGATATAATCCCTCAGCCTCTACAAAACAAAAGCCCCCCATCCAAAACAATTAACCAGTGAAGACCTCCACTTACTCCCATGCCAAAGAGCATACCCTGTTCCAGATAACAATATTACACACCATGTAATAATAATAACCAAACTATATAATTGTATATATGAGAAATGTAACAACAAGACATATAAAAATAAATAGAAAGTGACTAACAATAACTATATGGATACCATTGTGAACATTAAACTCAGAACAATGGTATAAGCAAAACATAAATTAACATACAAAGAAAAAACATAAAATAAGGGCAATAAAATAAAACCCAGTTCAAGCCTTCCAGTAGGAAGAAGTCAACACAGAACCCCAAAAAATAAAAAAAAAATGAGTCCAACATCAAACAATGGAACAAGCAGAACAAATATCAGTGAAATAGCCAGTCTTGGTAAAGGTATGACGTCATACCCCCCAAATGAAATATTCACTATCTTAATTGCACAATATAAAATGAATGCAGACATGTCCCATTAAGTCAACGGAATAGCCAGGCTCCCAATCAGTCCACAAAAACAAGTTCAATCCAAATAGAAAATGGGTAATGTTAAGAATTAATCATCTTAAAGTAAAGGTCACTGGAGGTTAAATGTTCACAATAAATAGGGAGCCACAAACTGACAACTGACTAGCACTAAACAGACGGGACAATTCGAGGGCAGACACAAAAAAAAAATGCAGTGTACCATTTGTTCTTCTGATATTGCCAATCCATCCAATGTATATAACATATCAACAGTGCCAGTGAAGTAAAGTAAGGAATGAGAAATCCACCGCTGTAAGGACTCACAAAAAAGTTATGCCAGGCTACTAGAAATCTGAAGGCTGATCTCACACACAATGCCAAGGAGATTAATGCTGCCCATCCTTAGGTGAGGAGAATAAATTCAGAAACAACAAGCATAACTCTTGAGCGACTTGGCCAGTCAAATCAAATCTTCTAACTTCATCAGTAGTAGAAACATCTAGACCAGCAGAGTATAACATTCTATGCTTAATATGGGCGGCCCAAAGTTTAGATTTAATAGCATAATATTCTGCCTGTTTTTGCTGGACCTGTAAAGTTAAATCCTGGACCAACCACAAATGATGCCCTTCCCATTGTACTGTTAGGACTGCAGCAACAGCACTTTTCTCAAAATGTGTACCTCATTCAAGTAATTCAGAAGGTGAAAAATCAAGGGATAGGGCCATTCACCCTGTGTGGGCATAGGTCATAATGCCTGATGTGCCCATTCCATGATGTAAGCTGGGCAATTCGGGGGAAGATCATGTAATTTTGGAGCAGAATTTCTGAATAAATGCAATAGCATTGGGACCCTCTTCTGATTCTGGTAGATTGAGCAAAACCAAATGGCTCCTGCCCTCTAAAATGGTATGTAATGTGGGCGAATGCAAAAAGTGAGCCCACATTACGGTGAATGAAAAACATCGAGTACCAGAACAGCAAAACTGGTATTCCCTTACCCCGAGGTGCTACGACCTTGGAGTTTGATATTTCATAAAGGGGGTGCAGGGTGCAAACCCCACCAGTAGAAAAAGCACAGTCGCCATTCCAGTCCTTGCTGTTTTCCATTCACTGATATGGGTTCACTCTTTTGGAGGCACCCATATCACATGGAACCCTGTAAATCCTCAGTTTTTTCCTCCAAATGGGACACTGTGCAGTGCAAAGAGATCACTTCAGGCTCCATTCATGCAGATCTGTCCTTGATGGAATTGATCCATGCCTCTGTATTCATCACTCATTTTTTTTTTATTTAAAATGCTTTATTGGTTTTCAAGATAACACAGATAATACAACAAACACAAAACATTGCATTAATAAACATATATAAACACACAATATCCCCTTCTCTCCCTCCCCCACACCCCAGTTTCCCCAGCCTTCCTTCTCTTTACCCCACCCACTCCCACTGCACCAGTTATAAAATGGTTAGCATTGTCCTGGTGGGTAAAAAAATATGGATCTTAGTATACTCTGGTATTAAACATTTTAATTAACTAACCATACTAATGGGAGACATGTACCAGTAACAAGGTTTCCAATTTGCCCCATTTCTTATTATAAATATGCATACAGTTTATCAGGCTAGCTATGGTTTTCTCCACTCTTAAATTGTACAAAATATCATTGAGCCATTCAGTGTGGGAAATGGTTTCTTGGTCCAGCCAGTGACGTAGTACAAATCATTTCACTGTCAGGGATATTAGTGCCATATGAAATCTTCTCTCTTTTACAGGAATTACTGAAAGAGTGCCCACCATGCAGATTTCTGGAGTGAAAAACTCAAGCCAGGCTCTGGAGGAGGTCAAGTGTTGTTCTGAGTTTATTCCATACAGGAGTTACCCTGAAACACACCCACATAACATGCATCAGAGACCCTTCTGCATTTTGGCATCTGGAGTAGGTTGCTGTTGGAGGCTTACTCATTTTATGTAAATGAGTCGGGGTAAAATATATATAGTGTAAAATATGAAATTGCATAAGGTGCAGTCTATTATTGGATATGTATTGATAAACATCTAACTATGTGCACTCCCAGTTTGGTGATACAGTGGGTAATACCCTTTCCTAATAGTGGGATTTCCCAGTACCATGAAGGTAGATCTGTAGAAAACAAAGGGAGACTAGCTTCAATACGGTATGGGGTTGCCAAGAGAGAGAGAGAGAGACTGAATAAGAGAGAGAAGATTGCTGTTTTTAGTCTCCCATTCCCTAGTCCCAAACCACTTGATTAGCATATGCCACAGCTGATATACTTTAAATGTGTCCATCACTCTAACCGAAAGCTCTAGTAAGCTTAGTTTAAATGTCAGAAAATTGGCAATTATGGCAAAAACAGCCTTCTTAATAGAATTTAATTCCCAAAATAACTTCTCAGTAGTCAGATCCAAGGACATCGGAGTTGGAAGAGGCAAAGGTGAATCACTGCATCGGGGCACTTAGGCTTCAACTTTAAAGACACAAGTGTTGAAGACTGCTCTGAATCTTTGGAAAGGGAACTTTCTTCTGTATTCATTTCAGACACCTCCAATATAATCACTCCATCAAGGCAATCCCCATAATAAAAAAAGTCAGGCAAAGTAGAAGCCAAGTGAAAATAAAAAGTTGTAGGGGAGTTTTGTGTCAGTTAAGCAGCAGACCTGACAGAGCTAACTCGTGGAGCTGCTACTCCCGAGAGCACATCACATGACTCCTCCCTTGCTAGTGAGTTTAAATGAGATTATTCACTCCAGAGGACAACAGTCCAATTTCACATTTTCCATTATACATTGGAATTCTTCCACACTCTCACCTGCTTGCAAGTTAGCAGAGGTATCACCTAAAAATTCATTTTGATCAATTAGTTCAAGGAGGGTCTCCATATTCTGTTTATCCAACATGTTGTTCCATATATTTTCATGGCTAGTCTCAAAGTGCAAGTCCTCATCTGTTGTTTGTAGCAGCAAGTGCCTATTGTGCTGCAGTTTGCAGGTCCATGCCTTCACTTGCAGCGAGTTATTTCACATTGCTAAGTCCCATGTTGATGTGCTCTCTTGTTTCTTGATGCCTTTGTCCAAAAAACACTTGAGTTTAATTTTCCTTAATAGTTTAAACATATTTATGTTCATTTGAAAGTCATTAGGTTTAGAGACTGGTACGAAATTGAAATCTCTTTTCAACAATGTGGAAGAAGTTATTACACACGAAAACCTGGGCTTGCTTATTACAGCACAAGAGGCACTTGCTGCGACACATAGGACAACAGATTAGGACTTGAGCTTGGTGACTAGCCATGAAAATATAGTGAACAACACTTTGGATTGACAGAACATGGAGACCCTGCTTGAACTAACTACTCAAAATGGATTTTTAGGCAATACCTTAGCTATCTCAAAAACAGGTGAGAGTGTGGAGGAATTCCAATATATAATGGAAAATTTATTTGATGTTAAATCAGACTTTTGTTCTCTGGAAGTGAGCAATGTCATTCAGGCTTATGAGCAAGTAGTGATCAAGCAGGTTAATGAATTACTCCAGAATAACAGGGACTTACATCACAATCTTGTCCCCCCAAAAGACTGACACTTAATATCTATCTGCGGATAAAAACATAGGGAACGATTCTCGAAGACCCCCTGAGTGACACAAGTTGTGTCACTCCAGGGATGCAACAAACTCTGGGTGCACCAGGGACCCTGCACCCAATTCTGTAAAAAGCAGGGTTCCTGCTTCAAACTCCCCGGGTTTGCCACAGGTCGTCCTCTGCACCAAACAGTTGGTGCACCTGTGAGAATCGCTGAAGGGATTGACCCCCACTCTCCACTAAAGCATCACTGGTAGGACCAAGATGGTAGAGGTAAGTGGGTGGTTGAAGCCACTGAACAGGAGGGGACCAGCTGCAGCTGGGGCAGGGGGGTATCATTGGGGTGTAGGGGAGAAAACTGACTAGCAATGGCAGTGTTGGTACCCAGCTGGGTGCATTTGCATGGTATAGTATGCACAGCCCAGTAATTGTACCAAGTGTAAAGTTTATAGGATGCTTCCCTGGTAGTCAAGCAGCCCCACCCCACCCCTGATGCCTGCACTTAAAATGAAATAGATTCCCTGGTAGTCTAGTGCCCTCTCCACAATATCCGATGTCCCTGAGAAATAGTTAAACATCATCCCTGGCAGTCTAGCAGCCCCTTCCTGATCTCCCCAAAACTTATTCATGTCATATGCCCTGATGGTCTAGTGGCCACTCTAGTACCTATCCACCCATAAATGAACATGTGCAGAAAGAAAATCATTACCTGGTGATCTAACAATCCTCCCCCAGCCTCCAAATGGCCAAAAATTAACTCATTCCCTCTGGTCTAGAGGACCTCCATCCCCTACCCCTGCAGGTAGTACCCACTACCCCGATCCCCCCTTCCTGAACCCCCAGCTGGTGACTGGCACAGCCCTTCTATCACCACCATGGCTGGCCACCAACTGAGCTGTCACTGAGTGTGTACTACAGACCGTATGTACTCAGTGACAGCTCAGTCGGCAGCAGGCCATGCTGTTGAGAGGAGGGCTGTGCTGGTCACTGGCAGGGGGTTCAGGATGGGTGGATTGTGGTGGTGGGCACTACCTGCTGGGGTGCGGGGTGGGGTCCACCAGACTACCAGAGAATGAGTTCACTGACATATAAATTTATGGGCATTTTGGGGATGGGGAGGCATGCTAGATTAGCAAGTAATGATTTTCTTTGTGCACATGTTCATTTAGAAGTAGATCGGGGCAGGGTGGTGCCACTTAACCATCAGGGCATATAATGTGAATAGGTTTGTGGGAGATAGGGGATCGGGGAGGGGCTGCTAGGCTGCCAGGGATAATGTTTAACTATTTCTCATGGCCACGGGGATCATGGGGGGGCACTAGACTACCAGGGAATCTTCCTATAAATTTTGCACATGGTATAATTTCTGGGGTATGCATATTGTACCATGCAAACATACCTGGCAGGGTGCCAGCACTGCCGCTGCTGGCCTGATTTCTCTGTGACCCCAACCTCTGGCACCTCCCCTGCCCCAACCACATCCAGCAGTCATTCTCTGATCCTCTCCCACTGATGCAGGTCACTTAGACCACCTCATGGCTGGCCTAAGTGGTGCCCTTTGCTATATCCATGGCAGGGCTTTTAAAATCCCCAAAAAGGGGATGTTATAGCTCAGCCATGGTGCAAGCCCCCCTGCAACCTGGCACACCTGATTGATTGTCACAATCTTGGTGCAAGGGGGCTTTGGCGCAGCTGTGTTAGATTTGATGTATGCCGCTTTAAAGAATGACATTTGACGCAAGTTGTGATGCAAGTCAGCACTTGAGTCAAACTCTTATGACACAAGCCCTTGTTTCAATCTAAATCTTTTGAGAAGTGGGACATATTTATTAAGCCAGCTGACAAGGGGTGGTGGGGCAACACTGTTATCCTTGACGAGCAGTATTATAAAAAATATAGTAACACACATATTGAGTGACAACAGAAATTATAGGAGGTGACATCTAATCTTTTACCTGCTTATAAACAAGAATTATGAATGGTGTTACAGGAAGGGGTTTAGATGGGGCACATCATGAAAACTGAGTTTAAGTTCTTATGGTGCAAATTGTAACACTTTATTTTAAGTGTCGTTATCTACACTGTAACTACTGTATAACTATGCTGTAACTGCACTGTAACTACTGTGTAGGTACATGTAATTATGATGTAGTTGTTAACTAGTTTCACAGTTGCATGTTGTGTAGTTGCACATAATTTGCATGAAGTAACTACACTGTAACTGCACTGTAACTACTGTGTAAGTTACATGTAACTAATACATAGTTGTTAACTAGTTTCATGTGTGTTGTGTAGTTACACAACTTGCATACATGTGCAACTATGACTGTCTCCCTTTCAGCACAAATCAATTCATTCTGACAAGTGTAACTACATGTGTAATAGCTTTCGCAAAGTGTAACAGCAAATCTATTGTGTAACTGCTATGTTACTACTTTTGGCATTATTAAATCTGTTCTTTCAATTGTAACTACACATAAATGCAGGTCTTGTGCACTGTTTTAACTGTCTGTGTCTATCTGACATTTATTTAAAGGGTACTCACACAGAAAAATGCAAAGTGTAATGAGTATAGTAACTAAAATATAAATACATTGCAACTTCAATCTGCTACAGTTAAATGCACTGATTAGCAAATCTTTAGATGAAGTTCCATGTCTGTATTCCAGTTTTTCATGAACTTAAAGGTTAGTACACAGTCTCATATTGTGAATTGATATGTAACTGTACACCAAAATATTTTAATTGGCAGAATTACTAATTGGCACTATAACAATATTGTGACTAAGAAATAACGGTTATGTTTTCACAGTTAATGCCTAGGTAACATGTATTTCCATTTACACACACTTACATTTACCAAATGTCAGTACTGTAGCTATGCTGTAAGTTCTCATTCAGAAATCAGTCCCTCATAAACTTACTGCTTACTAAACATGCAATCTAACACTGGACCCTATTCACATAGGCAGCAGGGAATGTACCAAATGTGCATTCCCAGACCTGGTGATCAATAGCAGCCATCCAATCAGATGGACTGACCAGGAACAGACTGGATCCTGCACTGTGTGTGGAGTGGGAAATTGTGGGTTATAGCTGGTCTTCCCATTACTGCTGTTTTCCAGTAAGGGGACCTACTGGTATGCCTAAGTTTACTGCCTTTTCTCCATCCTTCATAGTATAGTCAGAGGGCTGGGCAGCTTGATGTGAAGGATGGTGCTATGGCAGCCACACCGTTCAGCCAGTGGGAAGGGCATGTAATGGCTAAGGAAGGGTCCCTGTCTGTGTATCCAGTGCCGCTGACCACCTATCCACACAGCAGATCAGTGATAAAGCATGGTATGTAGCCAAGCCCCAACCCCAACCACCCACCTGGGCAGTAGCAGGCCAGGAGCGTGGGTGTAGAAGAGGTGTGGGTCAATGCAACAGAAGCAACATATTTCTTAGTAACCAGAGCACTGTTACAAGTCAATAAGTAATTATGTAAATGATTTTTATTGTATAAATAAACAATGTAGTTCTATTGCAATTAACAATATTCGATTGCGTGTTTTTAAACAGTAAGTGAGTGAGGGAATGATTTCTGATGGAAAACATACATTAGAACTACAACATTGACATTCAAATAAGTGTAAGTAGTTACACCCCTCTTCTTATACTCTATTTTAAGTGTCAGTTTCTGAGTACTTACTTTGCAAATATGTTAGTTAGGAATTAGCTGTGGAAACAATGCCTCAGAAACAGCACATTCCTTAGTAATTACAGCACTGTTACATACTTCTTCTTACACTTTAAGTGTCAGTTTCTTCATACCTACTTTGCAAATACATGTTAGTCATTAACTATGAAAAATATACTTTGGAAGCAGCACATTTCTTAATAACTACAGCACTGTTACACCATTCTTCTTACACTTTAAGTGTCAGTTTCTGTGTACCTACTTTGTAAGTATATGTTAGTTAGGCATTAACTGTGGAGACATTGTCACAGAAGCAATTTACAATATTAGATTGCATGTTTATTTTTAGGTTTTTTGTTTTTTTTTTTGCCCCACAATACACAGATAGTGGCTCTGGGATTCAGACTCAGTTCTCCAGGTTTGCTGGTCAGTGATTTTAACCACTATGCTATACTGCAGGAAGTTCATGAGGGAATGATTTCTGAAGGATAATTTTAGGCGTCACTAGTACAGTGTGACTACTGTATAACAACACTGTAACTGCACTAGTGTGTAGTTGCTAACTAGTTTCACAATGCATGTTGTGTACTTACATAACTTTAAATGTGCGTCTTCTGTGGGATTGACCCACACCTTTTTTTCACCTACACCCTTGTCCTGCTGCTGCCCAGGAGGGTGGCTGGGGATTGGGCATGGCTACCCTTGGACTAGAGTCCTAATTCTTCTGTACCTAGGACTAAATTGTTCCATTGTACAATGATGAACAGTCATAACACTAACTGATTGTACATCAGGTATATTGCACCCACACTTTAGCTGCTACTCTGTTGTGTTTCAACTGTATTGTTTCACTTAACTGTACCAAACTGTACTCAATATATTCAGTGTATTCTATTTCCTGAACCTTTCTCTGTTAATGTAAGTGCATTGTCTGTATTACCTTTGTGCCATCTTTATAGCCCAGGTGGTGCCTGAAAACAGTCCATTAGATGAGTGCACCTACCCGGTAAACAAACAAATAAACAAATGAATAAATATCACCAATCTGCTGTGGACAGCGATGGTGGGTAGTGACAGGTACACATGCAGGGACTGTTCCTTAGCATAAAACATGCCCTTCCCACTAGTTGAACAAGGTGGCAGCCACGGCGCCATCCTTGACACCAAGGGCCAGATATTCAAAACTTTGCCCCGGGACTAAATTAGCACCACCTGGCAAACAAACTTAGCCCGGAGCAAATAGCCTGCTATATTCAAAAGGAATAGCCTGGCACTATACCCACTCAATATAGCATGCAAAGGAAGCCAGGCAAACTGGGTCTAGAGTGCAGGGCAAAAATAGCCAAGGAATAAGACAGCACTGAATATAGCAAATAAGACTGCACTGAATATAGCTCCCAGGCAGGCAGTACAAACACTCACAGAAACACAGTGCAGAGGTGATATTGCCCTCCCAGGAACACGTGCAAAGAAAAGCAGCCCTGAATGTGAACAGAGGAGCAGACAGCAGTGCAGTACCTGTGAATGCCAAGGAACAACCAGGACCCACATGTGACAACCACAGAACAGTACAAAATGCCCCAAATACCCAAGCACCCAAAAAAGACACAGGACACAGGGATGCCATGAAAAAGTAACTATAATCCAAAAAGGCATCAAAAATCACATGATAACAACAGAAACGTAATAGATAACACAAAATGGCCATATACAGCAACAAACTACAGGAATAAAGGTAAAGGAGGACAACAGAGCAAAATAACAAACAGCAAAACTGGCAAGAAACAGAAAGGGCCATATGAAAATGGCAAAAACAAGGGCCCAGATATTCAAAAGGGTTGCACATGGTGCAACAGTGCACTGTATTCATAGCCACCACTCCCTAAGGTAGGCCGTTCCATGCATCCACCACTCTTTCTGTGAAAAAGAGTTTCCTCAAAGTCCCCCTTAATCGGCCTCCCTCTAATCTCATGTTGTGTCCTCTTGTCCTGCTATTTTTCTTATATTTAAACATGTTAGACTCTTTCACCTTGTTAATGCCCTTAAGGTGTTTGAATGTTTCAATCATATCAACTCTCTCCCTCCTTTGCTCAAGGGTATATATATTGAGCTCCATTAATATGTCCTCATATGTCTTCTGATGCAGTCCCTGCACCATTTTGGTTGCCCTTCTCTGGACTGCCTCAATTTGGTTAATGTTGTTGTAAAGGTGTGACCTCCAGTACTGCATGCAGTACTTCAGAAGGAGCCTAACCAGTGTCTTGTAAAGACGGATTATTACTTCCCTCTTACGACTTGCGATACCCCTACTAATACACCCTAACATCCCCTTAGCCTTACTTACTGCTTTAGAGGTCTGCTTGTATGATTTCAGGTCATTGGTGATGATGATACCCAAGCATCTTTCTTCCTTTGTGACTGCCAGCAACTCCCCTCCCAGCCTATAGGTGGCTTTGGGGTTTCTCTTCTCTATGAGCATGATCTTGCACTTCTTTGGATTAAATCCCAGTTGCCACTCTTCTGACCATTTTGCTAGTTTATCCAGATCTCTTCTCATTCTGCCCACCCCATCTGGATCATCTACTCTGTTGCAGATATTGGTGACATCTGCAAACAGACAAGCCTTACCCTCTAGCCCATCTGCAATGTCACTAAAAAGGATATTGAAGAGGACTGGCCCCAGGACTGATCCCTGAGGTACCCCACTTGTGTCTTGCATCTCTTCTGACTGTATACCATTCACCACCACTCTCTGTTTTCTGCCCGTCAACCAGTTTGCCACGCAGTTGACTAACTTCTGACCCACCCTGAGCCTACCCAGCTTATTTATCAATCTTCTATGTAGAACAGTGTCAAAAGCTTTGCTGAAGTCAAGGTAGGCAACATCAACTGATCCCCCTTGGTCCACCACTCTGGTTACCCAGTCAAAGAAATCTATGAGGTTAGTTTGACAGGACCTTCCTTTTGTAAACCCATGCTGTCTTGGATCCTGTGCACTGATGGATTCCAGGTGTTGGACTATCCTCTACTTAAGGAGTGCCTCCATAATCTTGCCCACTACTGAGGTAAGACTGACTGGTCTGTAGTTCCCTGCTTCCTCCCTGCTACCACTGTTGTGGAGCGGGATCACATGAACCATTCTCCAGTCTTCTGGGACCTCTCCTGTGCTCAGAGACTCACTAAACAGTTCTGCTAATGGCTCTGCTAGTTCAACCCTTAGCTCCTTAAGTACCCTGGGATGTATGCCATCAGGTCCCATTGCCTTGTCCACCTTGAGCTTAGCGAGCTCTTTTAGGACCCTTTCTTTTGTGAAGGGAGTAGTGCTCACCTCCCTCCCCCCGTGTCCATGGTGCTGAGCTGTGGGCCCTATCCTGCCTTCTCTTCAGTAAATACTGAATGAAAATATCTATGTAGGATAGATGCTTTTACAGGGTCCTCCTCCTCACATGCCCCCTTTTCTCCTTTGAGCTTAGCAATACGCCCTCTGGACTTTCTCCTTTCACTAATGTATCTATAGAAAGACTTGTCACCTTCTTTTACTGTTCATGTTAGTGATTCCTCAGTTTGGGACTTTGCCTGCCTTACTGCCTTCCCTGCTTCCCTTATGGCAGTTTGGTATGCCTCCCTATCTTCATCCTGCTGTGTTCCCTTATATTTCCTGATGGCCAGTCTTTTGGCTCTGACATTTTCTGCTACTGTATTTGAGAGCCAAAGTGGTTTCCTTTTTCTTTTGCACTTCCTTTTCTGTCTAACACAATGGGATGTTGCTTCAAGTATTGCATCCTTAATGCTTGCCCTCTTTGCCTGTGCCCCCTCACCTGTGTTTCTTTTTGCCAGGGCTAGCTTAACTCTGTTCACCATCTTATCAAAGTCAGCTCCTCTGAAGTCTCATATTTTTGCCTTGGAATGTGATGATTTAGATGTAGTGGCCAAATTGAACCATACCATGTGATGGTCACTGGCCCCAGGTGACCTTCTACCTTGAGATCAGTGATCCCTTTCCTGTTAGTCACTACTAGATCTAGGACAGCCTTGTCTCTTGTGGGTTGTTGTACCAGTTGTTTGAGGCCCTCCCCCTGCAGGGAATCCACCAAACCATGTGTCTAGTTCTGGCAGATGTTCCTGCTGGTATTGACCAATCTGTATCCAGCATGTTGAAGTCTCCCGTTATCAGAACCTCTCCTTTAGCTGTCATGTTTTTTATATCTTCTAAGAGTAATGTGTCTATGTCCTTCCCCTGGTCTGGGGGCCTGTAGGCAACCCCAGTTCTTATGGCTGTCCCATTTCCTATTTCCAGGGTGACCCACAGTTCTTCTGGCTCCTTATGGGTATTCTGAATTTCTGTAGAGGAACATGGCCCCTCACCACAGTAGTACGCAACAGACACACATGATGGACAGAGCTACATTTGCCTGTATGGCACTGGGGCCCCAGATCGCTCCCCCCAGCAGGCACAGTGTACAGCCACTGCCCATCCTGAGTCAAGGTCCTCCGTGTTATACCAGTGGTCTTAATGCACTGCCCACACACAGGCAGGGTGTTGCCATCTAGACACCACCTCACAACCCCCTGTAAAGTACAGTGTGAATAACACCGGAATGCACCTACAACATGCCTTGCAGTACTTTAGAAACCCTAGACCAGGTAATGATAAATTCACATGCCATGTGAACAGCAGAACAGTCAGGCAGGGCTACACATGGCAACGGCAACACATGATGGGCATGGCAGCACATGCCAGTATAGCACTATGGCCCCAGACAGCACCCCCACAGGCACAGTGTACAGCTGCTGCCCATCCTGAGCCAAGGACCACCATGCCATACCAGTGGCAATAATGCACTGCCCACACCATGGTACCAGGAACACAGTCGTGCACACGGGAGGACAAGCACTGTCAGCCTATGGAAAGACCCACCCATTTCACATGCTGTGCAGTGTGTAGACAAACAGTGTACTCATGCAATATGCTTCGGTTCCCATTGCTTCTCTCCTCTGCCCAATATAGCATGGCCAGCACCCTCCACCTATCCTGGTAGCCCATGGCTCCCTGGGCACCCTTCTGATTTGCACTACTGACGATGGTCCTGTCGATGCACTCTGCATGGGGAACAGGGTACATCACCATTAGTACATTATGAGCCCCCATGGTATGACACAGCACTGTCCAAGGTATGTAGGGTATCCCACCCATGGATGGCATGGCACACTGCATGCACATGTGCCCTTCCCCCGTGTGCAAGCACACTGTGTCACCAGAACTTGCCCTGTCCTGGACATGTGAAGCTGCAATGCCCCATTGCATGGGCATTGTGCGCACAGGGCTGCTTGACAGGGCAATAGTGCCATGGACTGTGGCCACATGAAGATGAACATTGGCAGGACACACACACACACACAGCAATGAAGGTCTGATGTAAGGGGAGATAAGCACATGCACAGGAACACCTCCCAACACACAGACACACTTGAAGGAACACAGCCACACACACACACACACCCCCACGAACATGGCACTCCTGAGCACGGCACAAACTGACACCTACCTGGCATGGGCACTGTCCCATCATGCATCATTTGTCTGTAATGTTCCAGCTGGCACTGCTGCCTCTGCTGCAAGTCCACATATATGTGGTGGCACTTTTCCCCATCCCATGCGATGTCCATTCTAGCTGTCAGGTGCCAAATGACTGATGCCCACACATGTCGCCATGGAAGGTCCCCCTCCCTAACCTCCCCAAATAGCCTTCTGTGCCTCTGGTGCACAAGATCCACCAGGTTGACTGTCTCTGCCTCACCCCACCTCCCATCCCTGTGCACAACTGCCCTCTGTCTCCTCCATGCAGACATGCCTGGTACAGCCTTATTTGGTATCTCCCTTGCACTACAGTGGCACACCCTTCACCTGTCCCTGTAATAGCACCTATCACAGTGTGTAGTGCCATGTTGTTGTGTGGTATAGTGCCGCACATCCTGGAAGTGCATGAAACGCTCATGCAGGTGCCGGCCCGTCGGTGCAGCGGTTGGATTTCCGCTTGTGACGCCGGCGACCCGGGTTCGGTAATGGACTAGGGTCATCGGAGGGCTGGCCGGGGGGAGAAGGATTGAGCATCCCATGGACTGCTCTCCTTCTCCGGGGGGAGGGCTGGGGTAGCAGTCGGCATGAAGGGGACCCCTAGCGGAGGCTAGGGATCACCCACGCGGCAGTGCTTATGTCAGGGGGGAGGGGAGTGAGGCAGGGGCAGATGCTCAGCATCATTGCACTTCCCCGCCTCCCTCAAGGGAGTGGGCTAATGGGGGTAAAAACCACGCCCAGCGTCTATATGACGCTTACTCCGGACGATCCTGATTGGTCATCACGAGCCATTCCCCGACCAGTTACTAGTTCCGCGGTCCGATACCGGGGGTCGGAACCGCTGCCCCACTCTCTGGGGGGGAAGCCAGGGATGACTGGGGAGTCAGCAATGTCCGGTGACCAGGGATCCCGGAGTCTGTGACCAGGCTGAGGATGGACGTGGGGCATGAAATAAAGAGCAAATTTCAACAAAAAAAAAAAAATGAAACGCTCATGCATAACCCCATCATGACCCCAGCAATGATGTACAATGCATGCACAATAGATCCACACATGTGCCCTGTAGCATGGCGCTAATGCAATAGCACCACACAAGTGGAATGCACATGTACATAGCACGATTGCACCGTGCATGCACCATGGCCATGCAATGCCCCATAGTGCAGTGCTAACCTTACAGCGCAGTGCTGTATACCAGCATATTAGCCCAGCGCTAACCATTTGCCCCATGCTAACTATTTTCCTGGCACTAAATGCTGTGATATTCAAAGGCTGCACATAAATTAGGCTACTTGAGTATGCGAAGGGCAAACACAGTAATTAGCATATCGTTCATTCCTCATTTGCTTGCCCAGCAGGCTGGATCACCCAGTTGTGCTATTTAAGGGAAAACAGTGCTCCACCTGTGTTGTTAGTAGGAACTGCAGTGCTGTGGCTGAGGGTGGATGTAAACACTGTGTGCAAGATGTCCTAGGAGATGCAACCCGAAAATCCAGGTCTGTACAGCACTCAGGCCATTCTGCCATTTTCTGACAGTCAGCACATGGGACAGGGTGGTGGGGGTATGCATGCAGGAGTGATAACTGGCCTATAGCTGTGCTGTCCATGTCAGTATATGCACACTGCACTGTAGGCCACCATGAAGCAGGACAGCAACACAGGCCACACCATCACTGTCTGCACAGTACACACTGGTACTGCCATTTGAGATTGTGAGGGCTACCCTGATACCACGTAGTATGCCATGGATGCAGGCATCATGGCAACAGCACTGCTGCAGTGTGATGTGTACAGGCTGGAGCAGTGGTGGAACCCATGGCCATTTTGTCCCACTGTTTCTGTTGGGCATGCAACAGCACTGCATATGGGACATCAAACTGACAACTACCATGGTGTGAGCACTGCAGCTGCCTGTGGGCGACATGCACAACTGCGTTGTTGAATGTTGAGCCACTGTGCTTCTGTCACAAGTGTGGGTCTGATGTGGTGTGAATGTTGTGTGGCACACACACTATGCCAGTGCAAGGGGGGGGGCCGCAGTAGGGGTATGTGTGTGTGTGTGTGTCACAGGCCATGTGTTATGCCATGGGGACCAGCCACATGACCAATCACATGGTACCATGTTCCCAGCAGGGTGCACACAACCATGATGGCTGACACACGGCCAACATGGGACAACTGCACTGAGCACAGACATGACCACCTTGTGTCGTGTCACAAACACACATGCGGTGGTATGGCTGCATGGTGGTATGTGTGCTCACCTCCGCACATGTGCATGTTGTGAGCCAGTGATGCACAGGTGCACCATTGGCATGTCTGTACCATGTGTTACACTGTGTGCCCAGACTGCACAGTGCCTGAGGCACGCAAGGCCAGCCATTGCATGCCAGTTGTGTATGGTTCCATGGCCAACAGGTACAGCTACTGTCGTGCACACATTGTACACCTCTGTGTCTAACCAGTACCATTTCCTCTGTCCCACACAGGTGATGCTGCCAGGCAGGAGCACCCACGTGCCCACAAGTTCACAGGGGATGAGCTGAGGGCAATGGTATACACCTTCAAGGAGAGGGAGCTGGTGATAAGGAACAACAAGTCCACCGATGCTGTCGTCCACCATATGTGGGAGGAGATAGAGGTGGAGGTTAATGCTGTGGGTTGCTGTGGATGCAGCACAGGTGCCTGCAAAAGAACTGGAATGACCTGCTGTGATGGGCAAAGGAGGAGGAGGCCCAGAGAGTGTGGGAATGGCTGCAGATAGGTGGAGGACCACAGACTCTGGAGCAGTGTGACTAAGACCTGATCATGGTGTTGATTGCCTTGACCCAGAGGCTAGTGGTAGTGGAGGGGGTTGAAGGTGGTGGGTGTGAGACACAGCTGACACCACATAGGGCAGGTATGTACAAAGCATGTCAATGACAGTGACTGCATGACACCTAAAGGGGGTGTGGGACACCATCCCACTGTCATGGCACAGTGGTACATACCAGACACACATTGGCCAGTTGCATTGTGTTTGTGGTGCACATGTGACACAGCGGTGTGCATGTGCTGGCAGTGTACAGGTGTATCATTCTGTGTGTGCCATGGTTGGGGGTTTGTGCATGGGGTCTGCATCATCATTCACACAGACAGCACTGTGGGTGGTGCAAGGGCATGCTGAGGGGCCAACACTGTTGTGTGTTTCATGTCACGATGATGAGTTCGGTGTTTAATGTGCTGTACAGGTCTCTGACACTGTTCTATTCTCTTAAAAGTGCAGGGTGAACATCCAGCCTTGGGACAGGGGATGCATGGCCCAGTGGCTCTGGAGGCTGAGGTCGACACTATACGAGTGTTGCCATCAACATCTGGCATGAGGGCCAGTCGTGGATCATCTGTGACGGAGCACCAGTGGGTGGCATGTGGCTGTGTTACACATCTGCCAGTGGGCACAATTGTGGCCTATGACGATGAGGAGGATGATGACGTGGATGCAGCATATGGCCTGGAGGATGCAGAGGTCGAGGACCTCAGTTGTGGGCAGGTGGCCATCCTCACAGTGACCAGTGACCATGGTTTCGGGGACTCAGAGATTGAGGATGACCTGCCTGAGGGTAGCACTGTGGGTGGGAGCAGTGGGGTGGGACCTGCAGAGGACACACACATGGCTGCATTGCGGGAGGGGGATGCACAGGCACATGGTGGCAGAGTACAGCACCAGGATGTTGTCCATGCGGATGACCAGAGTGAACCTTTGGACATGCGCTGCTGGCCACAGGGTGCAGATCACGCCCTGCAAAAGGCACTGCCCCCAGCCAGGCTACTGCAGCTGCAGCAACAGCAGCACCAGCCACCACAATATCCCACCCAGCATCCCCAGCATACCCAATGGCAGCAACCACCACCTGCAGGCCAGGGAGGTGTGTCACCCTCAGGCCAAGATGGCCAGGGTGCCCAGCCTATGCTCCAGGTTGCCCTGGTGTGCCAGTACACTGCACAGAAAATGGTGCGGCATGAACTGTCCCAGTTGCAGGAGACAGTAGGCTTAGCTATGCTTTGTGCTGAGCAGCAGGCAGAGGAGTGCATGAAATGTATCCTGGGCACCATTGAGCGGGGCCTTGGAGACATCACTACCACTGTGAGGGCACATGTGGAGGTGATGAATGCTGCAATCATGGCTGGTCAGCAGCGCATACCCACCACACAGTGCAGGCACTCCATATATGTATCCATGCGTGCTTCCAGCGCATGCAGTGTGGGCACTGGCTCCTCCACCCCCACGTCCCTGTCCTCCGTTGGCCGGTCATGGGGTTTTAGCCACCTGCCCACCATGGTTGGATCTGCATCATGTCATGGTTACAGGCATGCTACTGACCAATCATCACCACAGTCCTCACCACTTATTTCATCAACACAGAGCACTCCAAGCTCTGTGTCCCGAACACAAGGGGCATGTCATGTGCATGGTGTTAGGCGCTGGCATGCACAGTGGCCCATTGTGTCACACACACACACACACACACACAAATACACATGCACACATACCACACACACAGAGTCACCTACATGCACACACACACCCCCCACAGGACGTCAAAGGCCTCTCCCCCACCACCCCAGCACTCAACATAGTAGCCATCCACCATCCACACATGCATGATATGCACTGCGCACTGCTCTCATAGCCACATCACCTGAGCATGATTCCATTGTGTGTTGCACCAGGGGGTTTCACAGTCTACACTGTTTTGTACTGTACTGGGTATACACACATATTAAAGGCACTGTACATGTCTTGTTATTTGTCTGTGTTGTGTTCACTCACCTTCCCATCCCGGCTAGCGTTTCCATGATGCCACTCCTGTGCTCCAGGGCCCTGCGTGCCATATAAGGATCTCTCCTCTAGATTTGTTCCACTATGCCCCAGTCTGCTGGCTCTTGGTCACTGTCTGACTGTTCCTCAGGTTCAGGTCCAATATGCCGTGGTTTAGTGCCATGTTGTGTAGTATGCAACATGCTAGGAATATACAGCATACCTTCTGATGCCTGTACTGTAAGGCACCACCTGAACAGTCTAGGCAGGCAACCACATCTTTAGCATGCCGAGACCCTTTCTATGATGTTCCTGGTTGCAGCATGTGCTTCATTGTACTTCTTTTTGGTCACTGTGGCCTGCCAGGGTACTGGTGTGAGCAGCAAGGGTCTCAGGGGATAGGCACTGTCCCCTGTGAAGAGATGTGTACATGTTAACTGTGCTGTCTGCCCAATGCGCCTGTCTGTTACTTGTATTGATGCCCCATTGCCCCTTGCCCCAGCCTTCATCTTGCCTGCCCCTGCTTTGCCTTATTCCCACTCTGGTGTTTGCATATCGTGGCTGCAGATACTCACTGATAAGATGCCCACTGGGTATCCTGCCCTCCTTGGAGGCCTGAGACAGCCTCAATTGGTGCCATATTTTATTTATTTATTTATTAGACCATCAGTTTACAGACCTTTGAGTCAAAGACTCATTTACAAAGGCACCTCGTCAAGACAGCAATACATCACAGCAAACAAGACAGTACAGTACAGTACATAATGCTTAGGGTAACGAAGCAACCAATGTTACAGGCATTCACCAGTGGTACAGGCTTGATAATAGGTAGATCACAGTAGTCATAATATAGGTACACAAGTACCATGTCAGGTAGCAACTAGAGATATTGTATTACATTAGTCAGCAGATGTTGCCTAAGACCCCAGGCATATACAACAAAAGTAGACAGGGAAGACCCAGCCTGGGGGTGAGGGTAAGGGGCAGGTGGGGGATTATGTGCAGTTGCAACAGCGAGTGCTTGTCAGATGACTTCTGAGGGAGACCTTGAAAGGAAAAAGCTTAGTGGAGTCAGCTATGTTGGCTGGGAGGGAACTGAACCAGGAGGGAGCGAGATAGCAAAAGGATCTCTGGGCCATAGAGGTCCTTACCCTGGGGACAATAAGGGAGGTTTTGACAGTGTTGCGGGTGGAGACTGAGTGGGAGGCACACTACAGGGAGGTGGTGACCTCAGGGGGGAAGAGCCCTAGCAGGGTCTTTTTTACAAGAAGGCAGGTTTGTAAGTGAAGTCTTTCTTCAAGGTTGAACATGTTGGTGGTGGAGTACAGCAGGCACATATGGGTGCAACTAGGGGCTCCCAGCATTATCCTGCAGGCCTTGTTTATAGAGAGCTGGATTCTTGCAAGTGCAGTGTTGTTGGCTGTGCATAGATGGGCAGCTCATAGTCGATTAGTGACAGGACAGAGGAGGTGATTGCCAATCTAAGGGCCTCTTGTGGTAGGCAGTCCCTGTGGCAGTATAACAGTCCAATCCTGACATTGGTGGCAGCAGAAAGGGCATTGAAATGGGAATGGAAGAAGAGTGCCGAATCAAAGGAAATGCCTAGATACTTGTAGGAGGAAACCTGCTCAATGGGGTTTAGTGTGCTAGGCAGTATCATGAGAGGGGCACCACTGGCTTTGTTTTGGCAATGCGAGAAGAGCATAGCTTTGGTCTTTTTTAGGTTCAGGACTAGCCTTTGTGATGTGAACCAGTGCTCAGCTCTATCAAAAGCTTGTTGGAGGGTGGCTTGGAGTGTGCTGGGGTTGGAGTCTGAGGCAAAAAGCACAGTTTCCCCTGTGTAGAGGAGGATCTTACTTGGTGCAGGCCAAGGGGAGGGAGTTGAGGTAGAGACTGAAGAGGAGAGGGCCTAAAATGGAGCCCTGGGGAACCGCAGAGTAGACAGGTCATGTGTCACATAGGGTGCTATTGATTTTTAAACACTGAGTTTCAGCAGAGAGGTAGCTGGCGAACCATGCAAGGGGGATGGGAAAGAAACCAAGGCATCTGAGGGAGTCAAGCAGGAGAGGATGGCAAACCATGTCAAAGGCCTTGGAGAGGTCAATGAACATGGCACTGGCAGGACTTCTGGCATCACGAGCAGAGTGCAGGAAGTTGGAGAATTCAAGTAGCGCAGTTGTGGTGCTGTGATCTGCATGAAAGCCATGCTGTTCAGGGCACAATATATTGTGCATGGCCAGGTATTCAGCAAGCTGATTGGAAACTAACTTTTCAAGGGCCTTAGAGAATGGGGGGAGGATGGAGATAGGTCGATAGTTACCCGGGGTTGCTTGATCACCGCTCTTTAGGATGGGAGTGATGATGGTGGTTTTCCATGTGCTGGAGAACTGCCCCAAACACAGAGAGTGGTTGAGCAGCTCGGTAAGTGGGACCAGGATAGCATCCAACATCAGACGAAGTAGCCTAGTGTCCATTAGGTCAGTGCTGGGGTTGTTACTACTAACGGCTTTTTGCTGAAGGGGTCTAGCCTCCAATGAGGAGATGGTACATAGGTAGAAAGGAGGGCTCTGGAGAGTGGGCAGGGGTGCTACTGGGATGGGGTCAAAGAAGTTACTGGGCAGGACAACCTCTGGTCTGAGAAAGTGTGGTATAGGCAGTCTTTAATGCCAAGGGGGGGAGTCAGAGCAGATAGTTCCATTAAAAGAGAATTGAGAGGGGGTGGGGAGTGAGATTTCCCATTCAGCTCCTTTACATTATCCCAAAAGTTTCTAGTCGACCCCCAGGAGGAGACAAGACTGGGTTAGTAGTACTGGGCTTTGGCCTGTTTAATGGCCCAAGTACACTTATTGCACTTGGCGTTGTACGCTGCCTATCAGCAGGCTTGGTAGATTCCATGGCAATGTGCCATAGGTTGTCTCTCATTTTAAGTTTGTGAAGGAGGGAGGGGGTAGCCGAGGGCGTGCTTCATTTTTTGGTGCAGTTTCTAGCGAAGGAGGCATAGAGGTCACAGGCAGTGTTAAAAGTGCAAGTGAAAAAAATTCAATGCCTCGTCTATGGATGGTGCAAGCCAGATTGGGGACCAATCCAGTTGTGAGAGGTACAGTTTAAGGTGACACAGGCTGCTTGGGAGTAGTGCTGTAGTCACTAAGGAACATTCTGCTTCTGTGGCATTGTTTCCACAGTTAATGCCTAACTAACATGAACTTACAATGTGAGTACACAGAAACTGACACTTAAGAAAATGGGTGTAACAGTGCTGTAGTTTACTAAGGAATGTGCTGATTCTGTGGCATTTTTTCTACGGTTAATGACTAACTAACATATATTTGCAAAGTATGTACACATAAGCAGACACATAAAATAAAGCATAGGGAGAAGGGTGTAACTACTGTACCCTTACACTGAATGTCAGTGCTGTAGTACTGATGCATGTTTTCCTTCTGAAATCATTCCCTCATCTACTTACTGCTTATTTAAACATGCAAGCTAAAATTGTTAACTGCTATACAACTACAGTACATTGTTTACTTATACAATAAAAAAATTTACATAATTACTTATTGGCTTGTAACAGTGCTGTAGTTACTAAGAAATGTGCTGCTTCTGTGGCATTGACCCACACCTCTTCTACAACCACACCCCTGTCCTGCTACTTCCCAGGTGGGTAGCTGGGGGTGGGGCATGGCTACAACCATGCTTTATTACCAATCTGCTGTGTGGAGTGGTGGTGGGTGGTGCCAGATACACAGACAAGGACCCTTCCTTAGCCATTACATGCCCTTCCCTCTAACTGACTGGTGTGGCTGCCATTGCACCATCCTTCACATCAAGCTACCCCAACCCTCTGACTATACCATGAGGGCTGGGTGTAACGCATTAAACATAGATAGATCAGTAGGTCCCCTTACTGGTAAACAGCAGTAATGGGATGACCACCCATAACCCACAATTCCCCACTCCAAACACAGTGCAGGATCCAGTCTGCTCCTGGTCAGTCCTTCTGACTGAATGGCAGCCATTGATAACCAGGCCTGGGAATGCACATTTGGCACATTCCCTGCTGCCTATCTGAATAGGGTCCAATATTTTCTGAATGAAAACTTACATCACAGCTACAGTACTGACATTTGGTAAATGTAAGTGTGTGCAACTGCAAATACATGTTACCTAGGCGTTAACCGTGAAAACAGTACCATTATTTCATAGCCACAATATTGTTACAGTGCCAATTAGTAATTATACACACAAAATATTTTTGTGTAGAATTACGTATCAATTCACAATATTAGACTGCATGTTTACTAACCTGTAAGTGCATGAACAACTGGAATACAGACATGGAACATCATCTTAAGAGTTGCTAGTCAGTGCATTTAACTGTAGCAGATTGAAGTTGCATTGTATTCATATTTTAGTTACCATTCTGATTACACTTTAACACTTTTCTGTGTGATTACCTTTTAAATAAATGTCAGATAGACATAGACAGTTGAAACAGTGCACACCACTTGCATTTATACTGAATGTAGTTACACTTGTAAGAACAGATTTAATAATGGCAAAAGTAATAACATAGCTGTTACACAATAGAGTTGCTGTTACAGTTTGCAATAGCTATTACATGTGTAGCTGCCTTATAAGAACAAATAACATAATGCCAGAAGAGATAGAGTGGTAGTTGCACAATAGATTTTCTGCTACACTTTGAACAACTATTACATGTGTAGTTACACTTGTCAGAATTAATTGATCTATGCCGATGGGAGACACTAGTAGTTGCACATCCCTTACAGAAATATAAGTGTGCTGCGTACATGCAGAATGCATGACACATGCCTAATTGTGCAATGTTTACATGTGTTTCGCCTACACAATGTAAACCTATGCGAACCAGGTCTAAAAAATAGATCAGGTTCACATGCTGCAAGCTTGACATATGTGCAGCAGGTAAGCTGGTGTGAACATCTACTAAAAATCATCAGGTCTGCGTGCTGCATGCGTGATGTATGCAGCAGTTAAGCTGGAGTAAACATTTAAAAATTGCATCATGTTCACACTTCCCATGTGTTCAGCAACTATGCTGGTGCAAATCACATATTAAAAAAAAATATCAGTTTATATTTCTCATCCTACTGCTAGCAATTAGAGCCATTAAAATACCTTTCTCATTGATTTTGCATTAAAATCAGGTAAACAAATTAATTCTGATCCTTTTGCAAGTTGCTTAATGGCTTTTGATTGTTGTCATTAAATTGACATTAATTTGTAAAATATTGTTTGCTTACTGCATTAAATGCCTGGGATATAGTCAGCCTAATCCCCCATTCCAGATGTGCAAAGAGGGCCCTCTGTGTTGTGAAGCCTGGCCTTTTTGTTTTGTGGCATGAAAATCCCCCAATGTATATTTAATACAACAAATGTGTTTCTCCATGACTGTTATGGCTCAGTTACTTTCCCTTTGTCATTCTGTATGGAGCATATACACTACGACAATGCTCAGTACTCTTCTTGCTGAGTAGGGTCTTGGAAGCATGGACTATACCTCACATTTTGTCACTGAAATTAGGGACATGGACACTCAAAATGAAGGACAATGAGGGACACTAACCCTCATGATGATCAGGACACATCCTGAAACATGGAGATATAGTACCTCCGAACACAGTGGAAACCATTGTATTTACTTGTACTGATGTTAGCCCCTATGAATTAATTTCTACCATAAAGCAGGTGTGCCATTTAGAGAGGGCAGAGAGGGGCAGTTGCCCTCTCTTACGCATTTGTGCCTAGGTTGTTCTTATGGTGTGGCAATAACGGCATTAAATTTGGATTTAATTTTTTTGCAAAATAAGTGCCCCCCTTGCCTGTGTTGTACTCATGCTGCAGGTGCACTACTGACCTGAATGTGTCTGTACTGTGTTGTCCACCCTCTCCATATATTAGTGGTGGCACATCACACATGACATGGAGGAGCACCAGCCAAGCAAGAGCACAAGTCACGTGAGTAGGACACTATCTTTTCCACCACAGAGTGGACAGGCTGCACACTACAACCTGATGGAGTCAGTGAGCACTGCACTCTAAATGGCAGTGTTGTGGTGGTGTATTTTTGCTGATATACTCTTAGTGAGTCTCTGTCTCCCTTCTTTGGCTGAAGGGGCTGGAGTGAGTTAGAAGCTATCTCAAGACTAGGCTACCTACTTTCTCTACTAGGCTTGCCTCACAAAAAAAAACAGCAGGTCTCCTGCAGCAGCATGCTAGGCCTTGCAGTAGCAGTGACAGCAGTGTGGGCAGCCTTCATACGCCTTGATAAGTACAATGTGGCAACAGCCAAGCAAGCAGCACAGGTTGGGTGGGTTCAGTTGGTGAGGTGACTTGGTCACAGACCATGTTGGGGATATGGGATGGTCGGTACTAGCATCCAACTTCTGGCAGAAGGATGGAGGTGGAGCAGACTGAAAACTGGGCTGGTGGCACACTGGGTTAGGCCACAGGTTCTGGCCAGATGGCCGGGTAAATAAAAGTAAATATTTTTTTTGCAGGGTATTGGGGAAGGAGGAAGGCCTAAATATTGATGTGTTTTTCATGTTTCTGTACCTTTGTGTGCCTTCATGACCCATATGGGATGAGTATTGAATGGAATGGAGTTGGGGAGAGAAATTAGGACAACTTTTTTTTTTTTTTTTTGGTTGGGGGGGTGTTTCAGAACTTCAGCCAGAAAAAAAAAACTGGTCAGTAACTGCATGGATTTAAGCCCAAATTGGACGCACTGCTCCGGGATATAGACAGATGAATCTTACACATTTGAATTTTCCCTGATTTTCATATCATTTTTCAGTCACAACAAATATGTTTTGAATGTCAGAGATGTTCCAGACATTCCAGAGCTTGCCACCTAGGAGCTAACTAGCACCTGGCCTCCACTGGTTGTTGCATTCCCCCTGCTGAAATTTGAAATGGCACCCCTGCCATAAAGTCTAAATTAACAGGACATCCTCTGTGTGAGCAGCATGTATTCCATGAGGGATAGATGATGAGTGGAGCAGTTTTCTGGGGTAAAATGAGGGGTGACCCTTATATTTAGGGACAGTTGAGCGGTATGGTTTGCACAGACAATTGGAGCCCCACATTAGTCAGGCTTATCCCCCCTGCAGTGAAGCTGACCTCCACATCCCCACACTCAGGCACATTATGACATTTGGCAAGGGAGAGTGCAGGGGAGTGCCCCACTGAAATGAATGAGGGTATTTTTTTATTACTGTCTTATACATTATTGATGTAGATTTGGAGATTAATGAAGGCCACCACTCAACTAACAACGGCCTTGTTTGTAGAAGAGTGGCATTCATTATTCTCCAACTTACCATCATAATGTATCAAACAGTAATAAATAATAACTCCATTAATTTCAAGGGGGTATTCCCCAGCATTCTGACCCATGGACATCATCTCTGAAATACTCCTACCTCTGGCTCCCAAGGAATACTCAGGTAAGAGACTCTCAAGTTATATCAATACTTGGTGGGTTGTCTGTTGTACTGTGGCCCCACTTACTACAGTGTTTGTGCATAGGTGGAGAGGTGACTGGCCCTGTGGGTGGTTTTCAAGTTATTGCTACTTTTGTGTTGCCCTTAAAGTCTGTTTGTATAGAAGCATTCAAAATTATGGAGATAAAATAGTGGGAGTGCAGGCCACATAGAAGTGATTAAGTAGTTCTGTGGGTAAGTGTGTGTATGAGAGGGTGGGAAGAACCACATGTGTTTCCATTGGTATGCATGCTACAGTTCAGTTGTGCAGCTGAGATGAGGGGGATCATGAAAACTAAAAAGTATCAGTGGCTATAATCATGCCTCGTGTAAAGATGCATGCAGATCTGTATTGAAGTACAAGCAAGCTGTAGGTATGCAGGCAGTATAGCTTAGTGGTTAAAGACACTGAATTGTAAACCAGGAGACCTGAAGACTTGGGTTTGAATCTCATCAACCTCCATTTGTATACTGTGTGATCCTGAGCAAGTCACATAACTTTTATGTGTGCAGTTATCAGTGACCACTTACTTTTTGCAAGCATGGCACGTGCATGCACTATGTTCCAATTAAACATTAAAAGCATACTTTCCACACTTACTTGCTGCATGCTTGCCACATGCAAGCAATCAGTTCCAATTTAACATTTAAATCATGCTTGCAGCATGCATATCACATGGATAGTTTTATGTGTGCAGCATGAAAACATTTCCCATAATTATTTCTGTAAGGGATGTATGCAAGTTGTGTAACTACACAGCACACATGTGAAACTAGGTAACAACCACATAGTAGTTACATGTAACTACACAGTAGTTACAGTTTAGTGTTACCATGCAAATTTATGATCATAATGACATACTACATCTTACCAAAAATATATAAGAACTTAACACACCGAGCTGGGAGACTTAGGGGTGGGCTGGTTAACAAGCAATCTCTGTGATACCTGTGGACTTCATTAACAAAGCAATTGGTTTTGTACTAAAATACAATATGTTTGAATATAACCAGGATTATTACCTAGAAATATGTGGTACAGTTATGGTGGTCTCCATGGTCCCTGCATATGTTAACCTTTTTCTTGGCTTATGGGAAGAGGGCATTATCTAAAACCTGGAGATCAACCCATATACTAGGAATATGAGGCGTTGGTATCATATCACTGACAAATGTATTTGTATTTGGGAGAGAACACAGCACAGTGCTCTGGAATTCACTAGATGGCAAGACTAGACTAGAGGCAGTATATCACAGTGGTTTAAGGATCTAAGCTGCTAGCCTGGAGACCTAGGTTTGAATCCCACAGCACCACCTGCATACTGTGTGACCCTGAGCAAGTCACTTAACTTCCTTGAGCTCCCAGGTTGCACCTGTAAACAAGTTTTCAGCTTAGTGTGTCTCTCTTGGTAAAACAAAGGTAAAAAAAAAATTAATGTGGATGACTTGAATCCGAGGTTTACAGCAGCAGTAGATACAACACATGTTAATTTTCTGGACCTTACACTTGATGGATGTGTGGAGACAAACACTGTCATAATCAAGGGCTCTAGAAAGTAAATGCCAGCAAATGCACTTTTGAGATCTGACAGCTTACACTCTGAATCATTATAGAAATCCATCCAATACACCCAATTCCTCTGTGTTAGGAGGAATTGCTCTGAACTGCATGAAAACAGAGATTCAGCAAAAAGGGCTATAATGGGGAATTACTGGAAAAAGACTACCAGGAGGTCAGACTAAAAGAGAAAATGTACTAATACCCAAAAAATGCCATCCAAGTGAAGTTTTGGAATGGGGCCCAATCACCTTCCCCCACAGAATTTAATCATGTAGTAGGACAGATTAGCAACATAATTTGGAAAACTGGCCAGTACTACCTAGTGATGAAAGAGTGGGTAGTGACCCCAGGATGACTTTTAAGAAAAGCCCAAGTCTGAGACATAGACTTGTTTGGAGTAAATTCTCTGGAACAATGGGGAGTCAAACTAGTTGGTTACCACAGAGACCAGTGGGGTGCTAGAAGTGCCATAATTGCAATACCTGTCAGTTCTCACACCAGGCAACATTTGTTTGTCCTAGAACCAATAAGGAGATACAGATAAGAGATTTTATCTCTTGTACAACTAGTTTTGTGGTGTATATTCTCTGGTGTTCTTGTAATCTATGCCATGTGGAGAATACAACATGTATGCTTAAGGATCTTATACAAGAGCACATAAGGTCCATTATTAATAGGAGGCAAGATACTCCTGTAGGTCAACACTTCAGTGATGTTCACAATGGAGATCCCAAGCACTAGAAATTTATTGGCCTGGAACTGAAACCTCCTAAAAGAGGAGCTAGCAGGTATGATCTCCTATTAAGGAAAGAGTTTCTGGATGAATAAACTCCAGACAATCAACTCATATGGCCTAAATAAGTGTTGGGATATAAAAACATTTTTGTAATGTTTTTTAGCCAGCCCACTGACACAGCGGTAGAGCTACTGCTTGTGATGCCAACATCCCAGGTTCAGAAATGAGCCCAGGAGTCTGGGAGTTGGTTGGGGGGGAGGATTGAGTGTCCTAAGGGTTGTTGTCCTACTCCAGGAGGGTGGGTGGTTTAGCTGCTGGTGCTTGATAGACCCCTGGTGGAAGACAGGAGTTTGAAAGCCAGGGCTTGCTGGATAGGAAGGTGGGGCAGACATTAGCCTTATGCCATTAGTATCATTGCATGCCATGCCTTCCAGGGACTGAACAGTGAAAATGTGGGCCTTGTGGTATGCCACTCACCTCACCCCACAGGTCTTGCACTGTTGTCACATGGTACTCTCTGGACACCGAGCCTCAGGTTTGATGGGGGAAAGGACTTGAAGGGCCTGCCTTGTGGGTTAAGCAAGGGAGGAACACCAGGGAAGGTAAATCCTGGGGGATGGTGACAGGGCTGGGGGCAGAGGTCAGGCTGATGTAGGCTGGTCTGGGGCAGAAAATAAAGCATAATAAATAAAAAAAATTAAATGTTTTGTATGAGGAGCGCCTCAAGGCACTAGATACGTACTCACTGGAGACAAGAAGGGAGATGGGAAATATGATAGAGACCTTTAAGTTCCTTAAAGGAATTAACAAAGTGAACTGTGGGTATCTATTTAGCCTGAATACCAATTTGCAGTCATGTGGACATGAATGGAAATTAACAGGAGGTAGGTTCAGGAAAGATGTAAGGAAGTACTACTTTATGGAAAGGGTGGTGGAACCTTGGAACAGTCTGTCTGCTGAATTGGTGGGTGCAAAAACTGTTAAAGGATTCAAGCAGGGATGGGACATAATGAAGGGAATGGTGGTTGCTGGGGGAACAGGACCAAGGAGGAGAATCGAGAGAGGATGGGGAGGGTTAGTACCCTGGAGGAACAGAACGTTCCAGGGATTTGGGGAATTTGGGTGGATTAGATGGACCTCTGGTCTTTTTCTGCTGTCGTTGTCTATGTTTCTATGTTTCAATAAGAGCTTTCCAACAGTGTTTTCTGAGTAAGTTGTATATGTTATGGAATACCATTCAGAAAACCTTGAAACTTGCTATCCCCGTTAAGTTGAGCTTTTTTAAAGTACTATACCTATGTTCATTTCAGCAAACCTGTAATTGCTTCCATTGATGGCCCTTATCTTTGACTTGGCTAAATTCCCCCAATGGCACTTACTCAGGGACTCAACTAGTTCCAACTTGATTGCTCCTCCTTCCCTTCTCACCCTTACCTGTACTTGCTGGCCATACTGAGCCTTATGCACTCCCTGTGCCTTCAGATCCCTCCCTCCTTGCCTACTTCCCTTGATACTGCTCCTTTCCTGTCAAAGCCTCTGTTGTGCTGCATTTCTGTACATGTTGTTTATAGGTTTTGCCATTACTTAGTACTGAGTTTATGCTTTGTCTTATATTTGATTGTTTCAGTGTCTGTCCATAAATAGTCTGGTATTATGACTGTATTCATTGTCCTTTTTAGTTCTACATTTACTGACTGTATTAATTGTTCTTATCATTGCATTTTGTTTATGTGTTTTATTTTTGTGATCCCCAGTTCCAACTTGCAAATGAGTGTACTCTCAATGGTGTTTTCGACTGGAAAAATAAAGATTGATTGATATGTATATCCGATTGTTATTTTTCTCTGTTTCAGATGATGTAATGGATGACTAAATCTCTAACATTTCTTGCCACTTTTTTATTCTTCTCATCGCTGGAACAGGTTATTCCTGTGGATTCCCAAGGATTTAACTAGATGCAATAAGAAGATAGGCAATCACGGAATGGATTGGAAAGAAAGCTGGTGGTATATTTGAAGAACTCTATTAAGCATTCTAATGCTATTGAACGAGCTTGAAAGTTTATGCAGCATAATATTAAGCATTTAGCAAAAGTAATTAATAAGACACTTTGTTATATTTATGTACAGTTCTGTATGGTTTAGAATACTATGTTTTGCAATTTTTTATGAATGAATATATGTAATTACAGTATGTGAGTGTTGGGCACCTTGCTGATGTCAGTTAACTGTGATTACAGTGAAGCCTGCTGGGATCAAGTGCAGTGTCAAAGATTTCCTGCATGAGAAAAGTGATTAACTCCCATTGAAATTGCATTGTTTCCTGCAGTAACTCTACTGCAGAATTCTACAGAGTTGGACTTGATCCTGGTGAGCTTCACTGTATATAAGAGCTGTCAATCCTAGCTGTCTCCACCTCTAACAAAACCCAATAAGGTGACGCACTGGGGTTCTTTACTCCAGTGATGAATGGCATACCATCTGTACCTTATTGTTGTACTTGGCTGTTGTGCCTGATATTTATATTTCTTTAATTTTGATTGAAGTACCTGGCAGCACAATACCTTATGTGTGGACTGCCTTTCACTGGAGTGCAGCTCAAATTGTTCTGACTGTGTGACTGCTTGGGGTAGCTAACCCTATTAGCAGTACCCTCCAGCCGGATTATCACTTGAGTGAGGCTGACGTACTGTCGGGAGACCATTCCCCTGGGCTAGGTGGTAACATGGAAAGTATGGCTAGTTGCTGCTATGAAATCATTGATGTCCTGAGTTTGGGCCAGTGTCACCATTGTGCAGGTGGAGGAATATAAGAGAGAGGTTAGGGAAGACCCCCTCACAAAGTTCCCATTCTCTTTCTAGCCACTGGGGGGATAGGTGTTGGGGTGGGGTGAACCAGTTTGTTGTTTGCGCACCCATGAATGACATATGGTAAGCAAATAACCAGGGCATGTTCCAGGCCTCACATTTGTAGTGGGAATGCTTTTTAGCTCTGCTGTATTGGGAAGTTTTGTTCTCCCATAGGAATTTACTGATCAAATCATCCATTTTTAGGGAGACAGTATAGCATACTGATTGAAAGCACTGAGCTGCAAACTTGGAGAACTGGGTTTGAATCTCATAGCCACAACTTGCATACTGTGAGACCCTGAGGAAATCACTTAATGTCCCTGTACTGTCAGGATGCACTTGGAAACAAGGCTTGGCCTAGTGTGTCTTTCTAGGCCAAAAATTGTAAAATAAAAATAAATGAAATTTAGTTATACCATGGGAGAGAGGGGAATACTTATGAGTAGATTTAATAGGTGATTGATTATTTTTGGTGTGGTTATCATCTGGATAACTGATCATTTTCCAGCTAGGGAGAGATTGCATTACAGCCATCTGTTACATTTTTTGGGGGGAGTTCCTCTAGCAGGTGGGTTAGATTAAGCTGGCAGATCTGGGACAGATCCAGTCATCTGAATACCCAGATAGCAGGTAGGCTAGGAGGACCATCTAAGGCCCAGATGGGTGAATGGAGGTTGCCACCATAGATTGGAGAGAGGGAGCACCTCTGTCTTGGATGGCTTTGCCTTCAATCTGGAGAGATCTTGGAAATTTCTGAGTAGGTCCAAAAGGGGCTGTAAAATGAGGACCAAAGCCCATCCTTGCCAGTACATTAGTGACATACCCCTACTCCATGGAATTGAAAGCTTTTTCAAAATCTGTGACAGTTGCTGCTGCAGGAGGGCATGGGGTCAATAAGCCACAAACAACAACATTGTGGAAAAGAAAATGTAGATAACAGCAAAAACAATTATAAGATCGGTGAAAACACCCACCGATACAAAATGCCACGGACACCATACAAAAACATAAGACTTTTGTTTTTTTTGGGGGGGGCTCTGCCACCTGCATCCACCAAAGTGGGAGGCTTTGCCCCTACCTCCCCTGGAATTATTATAATCAACTGCAAAGGGGTGGGGACCTTGAGGATTAGGGGAAACTTGGGAGGGAGAAACTTTGTTTGCGAGCCCCCCTAAAATTAAATCAACAGTATTGGGAGATGGAGAACCAAACCTGGTTCTCAGGTCTTCACCACTCCAGGTGCAAGTGTCTTAGCCACTTCACCATGGGGGTGGCTTGACCAGGCACAGCACCTGAAGCTTCTTCAGCCCTTCCTCCTGTCTGCAGACCGTGACAGTGGTAGTGGTAATTTACAAATGCTATTCTACCCCAGTCGCTGTCATTGTTTCCGCCATTTCTTCAGCTCAGTTTATACCACACTATTGTTGAAGCAACTTTTTGACCTGGTACCCTGCAGTAGTTGGCGCAGTACTCACTTTATGAATGATATTTGTATGGGATCTTAAGTGATAGGAACTTTAATGCCCTTTTACAAAACCCACCTGTATGGGGTGAACCAGACCTGGAAGGACCTTTTCAAATCTGGCAGCAAGAGCCTTTGTGATGTTTTTGGCATCCTCATTTATTAGCGAGCTGGGATGATAACTAGATGGGTTCAGTGGGTCTTTCCCCTCTTTTGGCAAGATTGTAATCACTGCCTCATTAAGAGATAGAAATCATTCGAGAGTGTGCTTCTGAGTACATTCTACAGAGTATGGGGTAACTGTTAGTAGAAGTCCAGGTGGCATACCATTCCCCCAATACTTTATGTTTATCCATGCTAAAATGGTGAGGAACATCTGTTCTACCATGAGTGGCACCTCTAGCTCCAGTTGTTGCACCAGGGTTAACCTTGATGTTGAGAGACTGGAAAGAAAGGTATCCAGCATAGTAGCATCCAATGGGCCATTAAAGGCATAAGGAGATTTGTAAACATTTATTATGATACCATTAATGGCAGTGGCCCTATTAGAAACTTTTTCCTGGGGCTCCATGAGGGCAGCAGTGTAATGCTCTGCATTCTGCTTTCTAAGATGGTAGGAGATCTTCCACGTCCTAAACGTATGCCTTGAGTTCAGGAGTGTCAACTCTGCAGAGTGAGATGAAAAGGTGTTAAGCTGTATTTTCACCCCTCTTATTTCAACGATAATGGGATTCTTTTGTGTAGGGGATGGCGTTTGTTTGAATGCCATGTTTAGATCTTTTGGTTTGGTGGTTAAGGCCAATGTTTCTGCATTTCTTGCCATGCACCTTTTATAGCATACTACATTATCTGCCCTCTGAGAGTCACCTTAAGGGGCTGGCAATATAGCCTAGAGGTTAAAGGAACAAGGTGTGAACGAGCTTGGTACATCCAGCAGACCAGACCGGAGTCTGATACTTACAACCTCCACTTGCATACTGTGTGACTCTGAGCAAGTCACTTAACCGCCCAGTGTTCCCAGGCCACCCCTGAAAACAGGAATTTGTGCCTAGTGGGCCTTACCCGGTTACCAAAGACTAAAATAAATAAAATAAAAGTGCTTTCCACAGTGTTGCTATGGTGGCTTCCTGTATGTCATTAACTGTAAGAATTCAGTCGCAGCTTTCTTGTTTTTTCCACAAAGCTTTTTACTCCTCATGTGTCTCCTTTGCACCTGTCCCTTCTTCACCTTGGCTGGCACCCACCTCCCCCAAACCTACTTGGAATGAGCCCCCCATGGATTGATCCCTGTGGTGGGGACAGCTAGAGGGGGAGGGACATTCTGCTCCCCTCCCCAGAGTTCAAATCCAGAATACTTCCTGAGTCCCTGCTGTAGCGTAACGGTATGCAGGTATGTGTGCATGGAGGCAAGGACATACAGCAGATCTGTGGCCCTGCCCTATGAGCCTCTCACAGCCTGCACTGCCACCAGGACTCCACCTGGTGGCAGTCAGAGGCAGAGACAACTGGCCACCTTGCCCCAGGACAGGGGAGTTGTTTCTGGGATACTCAATCCACTCCCACACCGCTGACCTTTGGCAGCCCATGCTTGTTTCTGAACATGGGTTGCTAAAATGGCAGGAGGTAAGGCATTCAATGTCTTAGCCCTTCACACCACCAGATCAGCCAGATACAACTTTCTGAAGCCAGTCAAAGAAAGATGTGTCTTGTAGCAGCAATGGTCTAAATGCCAGGAGGATAACTGTGGCTTGTCTGCATCCCATACCAGCATCAGTGATACAGGGGCATGGTATGATAATGCAATCGGATATAATTGCTGCATGCATGATTAGGTCTGAACCAAGCCATGAACATATCCAACTGGCTGAAGCATGAGTCAGGGAGATGTAGGAGTAGTCCCTGTACTCAAGGTGCAAGCTGCACCATATTTCAAACAGGGATAAGTCGACCATCATATTTTTAACTATATAGGCAGCCCTGAGGTGCATTTCACCCATTGAAGTAGATTAGTCTATTAGGTGATCTATTGTCAAATTGAAATCCTGTCCAGCAAGCAAAGGATCGTTCCCTCTAATATATCAGCCACAGCCTTCACCAGAGTCAGATGAAATGCTGGGTCCTATGTATTTGGTCCACAAATGTAGCCTAAGACCAATGGGCACATAGGGGTGGACATTTGAAGGAGCAAGCATCTACTATACTCATCTGATAGCTTTTTTGTAATGTGCCATTTCATGGACTTGTGTAGCAAAATGGAAACTCACCTCTTGAATGTGGGTGTGCAACTGTGGGCCTCTAACTCAAACCATTCATGACATAATTTTTGTGCTTCTGCCTCAGTCAATTTTGTCTCTTGAAGAAGGGCCACATGTGATTTAAGCTTCTTCAAATGAGTCAACACTGCCTTAAGTTTTATAGGGGAATGTGTTGGCCATGGACGTTCCATGTGTGGCATACCACTGTATTCAGCCATCTGGAGGTGTTCTTTAAAGCTAGCTAGAAATTTTAGGGAGCCATCCTCCAGCCTCTACCCCTTATTTAAGTAATAAGGCATGACAGGAGATGCATTATGGTAGGATAATGGCCCGCCTTGGGTGGGTTAAAGCACAAGGCAAAGCCAAGTGCTTCTATCCCCCAAGAAGGGCCTTTAGCCCACCATAACTCACCTCCTGGAGTGCCTTATTGTGATTATGAAAGGGGTCCTTTTTAGTAACTCAAGGCAGTCTCTTGAAAAAAGCACAGGGTCATGAAACATTGAGACAGTCCTTTTGCATGCCTCTCCAACTGCCTTTATGCTATGGATATCACTTGTTTTGGATGAATAAACTTGAACCCACAGCAAATTCCTGTTGTTTCCTGTGTTTAGTAACATAGGTGAGTAGACCAGTTTGGGCCTTTGCTCCTTTTCAGTAAATTGGACATACTTTTTAACCATTTTTTGTTGATGTATTTTCAGCTAGACTTTTGTGCTGGGATAACGGCCTGGCTGAAAGTACTTCTTAGCCAATCAGGAGCCAGTATTCTTTCTATCCATTTCATGACGCCATGTAGCCAGTGTAAGTTGAATAAGTGACCAATACCATGATGAGGGCTATGTTCCACCAAACCTCTTCACTCACTGATAGGGCTCCATTGCTTCACCCATGCCGTGAGTTCAAAATCAATCAGAGAAATCAGCTGGCGACCTTTTTGGGTGCCTGAGCCCCATTGAGTCCAAACTCAAGACTCCTATCATCATCAAGGTCACATGAACCAGAAAACAAAGAAACCAGCTCAAGTTCATGGGTTGCACACCTGGAAAAAAGTAAAGTTGGATAGACCAAAAACTGGGCACCATTGCCATGCCTCAACACAAGGACCCCTTATTGGTCTAAATGATGCAAAAGGCTTTATTTCATGAATAAAAATGCCCAAATACATACAGGCAGCAGAGTCCCCAACCAACACCCAACATTTTGCACCAAATACCATGTGTTTTGTCAAGGGTGTAACAGTCAGATACACATAATTTTATTGTCCACACTTACAGTGACACTACATACTATAATATTTTACAGCTTAAATGACAAAATGCTGTGTAAGACTGTGGCCCATGTAAGTAAAGAAAACAAATGACCAGTACATACAATAGTAAAATGAATACAGTAGCAACATTAAAAACATATGGATACATTGCAACTAACCTCAGACAGTGAGAGCAGAGATAGACAAAGGTTCATATCATAGTCCATAAGGAATGCATAGCTGTTATGCAGTTATTGGTACCTATAAAATAAAAAAGAATCTTAGTTACTATAAATCTACACACACTGTTCAGCTCTTCATAATATTCCTGTCCCTGAGGACCCTCAGATGTACTACAGAATTATATCAGAACAGGGTCCCTACTGTATTTTGTTATTACTTTTAAGACAGGCATATAATCTGCCCAAGGAAGGGGCACATTTAAACCTTTCATTCAATCCAGGATATTTGATTGTCCTTAAAATGGGTTACTAGTGCAGCAGACAAGGGTGAAGCAGTGAACATACTATGCTTGGACTTCAGCAAGGCCTTTGAATCAGTCCTCCACAAGTGGTTGATCAAATAACTGGTGGATATGGGGATTGCGGAGAACGTAACCTACTGGGTTACAAACTGGCTAAGGGGTAAAATGCAGTGAGTAGTGGTATGGGGAGCACTATGGGATTACAGAAATGACTAGTGGGGTCCCACAGGGATGAGATCTGGGTCAAGTCTTGCCAATGTGTTCATCAGTGACATTAAGAACAGCATCAAAGGCAAGATATATCTTATAATTGATGACACCAAGCTCTGCATGATGGTGGACATTGAGGAGGCAAAAGGGATCTAAGGGAGGTCCTATCAAGGTTGGAAAGGTGGTCTGAAATCTGTCAACTAGGGTTCAATGCTAAAAAGTGCAAGGTAATATATATAGGGCATAAGAATCCCAGGGTCAAGTACAGTCTCAGGAGGGGGTCACAGTCTCGTAGGAGGAGGAGAAAGACCTGGAGATAGCAATTACAAGTGACCTGAAACCATCAATGCAGTGCAAAAAGGTGGCAGGGAAGGTGAACAGGATGCTGGGTTGTATCTCAAGCTGTGCTCCAGCATGACAAAAGAGACCATCCTGCCCTTGTACAAGTCCAAGGTGTGCTCATATCTGGAGTACTGTGTGCGTTACTGGAGCACCTACCTTAAGAAAGACATAAATCAGGTGGAGGGAGTACAGAGAAGGGCTACCAAGATGATTCAGGGAGAGCAGGATATCCCGTGTGAGCAGAGGCTGGAGAACCTGAACATGTGTTCATGGGAGGAGAGAAGAGAGAGAGGACATGATGGAGACCTTCAAAAAGCCTTAAAAGTGTTAAAGAGGTTGACAAAGAGAATCTTGTTTTGCAAAAGTGAGAACAGAAACACCAGAGGGCACAACTACAAATTGGTGGGGCGAAGGTACAGCAAGCAGGCCAGAAGGCATTTCTTCACTGAAAAGGTGGTGGGCAGGTCTGAATGCACCACCAGAGGTGGTAGTAAATCTAAGTAAAGCTGAGAGGTTTAAAAGAAGGTGGGATAGATCAAAGGGGAATGTTAGAAGGATGAGGGGAGCAATGTTATATATGCCCATGAGCTCAGCATGGAGCAGACTGGATAGACATTCAGGCCTTCTTCTGATTATCTTTTGTACGTTTGTGTGTATGTGATTTGATTATCTGGAAACTGTCTCTTTTTCAAGAACCACAGTCAAAATTTACAAAGAAATATATTGTGCAGAGTGTTTTGATGTGTGTGTGTGTGTAGTCCTAATGTATCATTTCCGTTGTTTGCTGTCAGCATTTGTTTCCAAATTTACCTACTTTTTTAATGGTCCGTGGAGATTTCGGTGCTGACTTCTTTTAATACCTTTTCTTGTTCCTTAATGGTTCATCATATCTCATATAAAAGTGATGTTTTACAGACCAGCAAGTCAGTGAGTGCTGTTTGCCCTGTCTGCAGCAGCACTGTACTATTAAGTGACTTTTGTTTTGTCTTTTACTGAATAACTCTTGCTAATCCAATCTTTTTATTTTCTAGATGTGTGTCTATGCCTAGAGAACAGGCGTGAATGTTTTGTTTGTAAAGCTTTTTTTTTTTTTAATCAAACCACAGACAACCATAAAAACGCATAGAAACCCATGAAGGTCACCTGTGCTTTATTAGTGATGACTCTAGCTGTTTCCATAAAAAATGGCCCACTTAATTAACCCTCAGGTGTTTGTAGAACTGTTACTGTTGCCTTTATTAGTGCACAATGGATAAGCAGAAGTACTTACCAGCACAGTTCTACTGCTGTAAAATGGACAAAAAGCTAGCACTCACTGAATCAATCGTCTTCAACTCATCACAGCCACTAGAGCATAATATTTTTTTGTCTAAATTGTGACTGTAGTTTTTCTTTAAAGGAGTTGCATCCAAGTCATCCATTCTAGGATGATCTAACTTTTTCAATGTTGGTGAAAGAGAATTGATAATTCTCACAAGAATTAGGAAAATGCAGGGCTAAGCAATTCTTTGTATCCTTCTTTTTGATTAACTAATTAAGTTCCCCCACTTGTGTGTTCAATTTACTGCTAGTTTTTCTTACAAAGAATACACCACAATTACAAGAGGCAAAATACATAATGCCTTCTGTGCAGCAATTGATAACATTATAAATTATAAATGTTATTCCAGTCAATAGATGGGTAAAATATTTGCCCTATTAATAACATTACAAACTTTACAATAACCGCAACCCAGGTGCAAACTTGGCAACCACATACTGGGGAAGGGGGAAATTGATGGTAACTATCTACGAATCAGAGACATTCTACATTCTGTCCTGTTCTGTAAACCATCCTGGTTGTTACTCGAGGACAATCCTTTAATCCAGGTTAAGCTTATAAAATGTGCCTGTTCATATTAAAATGTTTTATACTGCTGGCTTGAATAGAGAAGGTGGCAACACTATTAAGGTGTCTGTTGTCATTGTGAAACCACTTGTTCCTGAATCATACTGATGTCACCCCCAAGATGTAAGAGACTATATGAATCAAAGTCCTGGACCTGGTCCCTGCCTTCTGTATCTTACTATCATTACAGTATAGCCATGTGTTTTAAACCTGGAACTCAAAATGTCTGGTTGTATAACAAAATCATCATTCCTGCTATTTATCTTCTGTCTCAGAAACTGACTTTTATGTATATTCTCAATGGATCAGCTGGGGACAGTTGGTGAAGTGCAGAAGGGCATTTCTATCAATTTATTCTTGGTAGAGTCTGCTATCAACTCCATCATTATAATTCTTTTTTTTAACTTTGTTTATTGACTTTCCATCAATTGTACATACAAAATTCCACCTTAGAATAGACAGAAGCCACACAGCACATTGCATCATACACATATGCAATACAGGATTAATGCTGCGCTATGTTTTATTTTACCACTGTAGGGACAATGCACTTAAAATATTATACAGTATTCTAACACTTAATGAGCATTACAGTGGCTAATGCAAAAATCTTTATAACATAATGTGATATATAGGATTCATTAACAGGCTAACTACAGTGATAAATTTCAAATCTTAGAGGTTTACTGTCCTTCTCATCTATTGTTAATAAAAGTTTCAGATTTTGGTTAGTCCTGTTCTGATATTGTTAGAATTGTTTTAGCTCCTTCCTCATCCCCAAGAACACAAGCAAGATGCCATCAATACGCTATTGCCATGCATCCATTTTATTAAAAAAAAAAAAAAATTTACTTCTAACCTCAACACATGTTTTTCCCATATGGAGATAAACATTGAAATATTAGGGGCCACTGAGGCCCCCAATGCTGTACCCTGTATTTTGTGATAGTGTTTACCTGAAAAGAGAAAACAGTTGTTTGTCAAAATCATTTCTGTTACATCAGTGATAAATTGAATAAACTCTGAATTATGTTCTTCATACTTCTGTAGAGATCATTTAACAGCCTTAAGTCCCCCTTAATGTGGTATATTTGAGCAGAGGGACTCCATGACAGGGAAAAACCCAGGGGAAGAGTACACAATGGGGGGTGAGATACTAACAACAACAAACATGGAAAGGGACCTGGGGGTAGTCATATCAGATGACCTAAAGATGGGCAAGCAATGAGAGAGGGCAGCAAGGAGGGCTGGGGGGATACTGGGATGCATAGGGAGAGGCATCGCCAGTAGAAAATAGGAAGTTATTATCCCTCTGTACAGACAGCTGGTGAGACCCCATCTGGAGTACTGTGTGCAGTTCTGGAGACCTAGTCTCCACAAAGACATAGACAGGATGGAAGCTGTCCAGAGGAGGCAACTAAAAATGGTGCAGGGTCTGCACCGGAAGACATATGAAGAGAGACTTAGGAGCTTAATATGTATAGCCTCAAGGAAAGAAGGGAGAGGGACATGATAGAAACTTTCAAGTACCTCAAGAGGAATCAACAAAGTCCAGAGGGTAGCATCTTTCAAAAAGAGGTGTGCAAGAACAAGAGGGCACAATTTGAAGATAGAGGCGGCTCAGAGGTAATTTAAGGAAGTATTTTTTCACAGAGAGGGTTGTGGATGCATGGAACAGCCTTCCGGAGGAGGTTGTGGAGTCAAAATCAGTGGTGGAATTCAAGCATGCATGGGATAGTCATAAGGCAATTCTGGGGGTAGGAAGAAGTAGGCTGCTGGTTAACTAGGATCTGCAGCTTATCCAGTAGGTAGGGAAATGGGCAGACTGGGTGGGCCAAGCGGTCCTTATCTGCCGTCAAATTCTATGTTTCTATGTTTCTATGTTTCATGTCCAAGGTTACCAGCAGCTACTCTTTCTCAATATGCAGGTTACTGAGGGTCTGCAACATGTCTGTGGAGTTCCTCACATATGAAAAGAGACCATAAGCAATGTGTTTGAATTGAGCACAAGGTTCTGTAACTGAACCAGTGCTCAGTCCTATGGGGCAGCCAGGTGTGTTTTCTAATGATCTGCAAATTTGGGAGGGCATAGAATGTTAGCCTCTTAGCCTCCCCTGTGCAGCCATAGTTAGAAATTCACTAATCTTTTTATATATTATCCCCTATCTCTGGCCTCCTGAATGCACTGATCTATTTTCTTTCTAAAATAACAGTGGTCTTGCTTTTCAGTTTTCTATAAAAATTGTGTCGTAGGAGGAAGTGCCCTTAACAACCATGGACCTGCCTTTATCAGGGGTTTTAACACATATGTCCTTGCTATATCTAAATCTCTTTAATGCCTCAAGTTATTCACTTGTGCAATTCACATAATATGTAGTATTTATGGTTCCTTTAAATGTTTTTTAAATTTTTGCTCACACAGCCATTCAAAAACCATGATTATAGTGTTACTGGGTAGACAGAAAGTAGATCTTGTATAAAGATTCAGATAGCTACCATAGGGGAATAGCGAGGGTAGTGAATAGTGACTATGGAAGGACATAATAGTGAGGAAGGATGACTGGGGAGAGTAGGGTCATGTGGGCTAAATGGAGGAACTTCTGCTGCTGCTGCCATGCTGTCCACCTGGCATAGTGGACAGGGTCACCACCTGCAATGCTCATGGATCTGGGTTCAGGACTGCCTGTAGGTAACTTTTTGGGTGAGCTGTTGTGGCTGATAGAATTATATTATTTTTTTACTTGCCCCCAACACCAGTATGCCCTTGTGAACTGTAGCCCCCCTCATGTGTATTGGCCTTAACCCCACAGTGTCCATCCCACCCGGAGATGATGATATATAGATGGTTGGTGTGGGGAGCTTGCCCCCCACATTAAATATAAGTGTAAATCTCCCCCCTGTTTGTAAATGTTTTGCCAATGCTATCTTCACATTTTGCTGTGGTGTGTTGATCGTTGTGTGTGGTTTTGGTGACCTATAGTTGCCGTAGTGTTAATTGCTGAAATATTTTTGCTATTATGACATGAAACCCAGAAAAATACTGGAATTCACAAGATTATGAGTTTATTCACATAGTCGGTCAAACATGCCACCTCCACTTGGATGCTAAGGTTATTTCTGAAGGTACAGTGCATCCCTGTCTACTGACTTACTGTAGGGGGCACTCCTGGAGTGGAGGTGCTGTATCATACCATTGTATTACAGACTGTAATAAAGTGTGTGGCCATTTCCCCAAAGTACAACAAGAAGGCTATGCCTGCAGTTCAGTGGGCTACAGCTTCTAGCCACCTCCTCTCCCCTTCCTGAGCTATTTAAACCATCTTCCTATAGCTTTATTTGGAATCACTGTTTTTTTGCTGCAACTTTAGGCACTGGTTGGTCTCTGGCACCCTTTCCTCCCCATTGTTATCTGCTACTTTCCCTTTGAATGTTTGGACTGTCTGTTCAGTTTGTGCCTTCATCTGCCTGCATTCTAGGTCAGTATTTTTTTTTCTACCTTTCTGGGCTGCAGCTTGTGCTTCCTTCTTTCTCTCTGCCAGCTACTACTGCTGCATTCCTATCCTCATGTAGCTTCTGTGTTTCTTTCCATTTTTGTTCTTGGTGTGCTTACCTGTTTCCACAACATAGCCTACCTATATCATTCTGCTGTTTAGGCTTGTGCTATTTCATTCTTTTCCATTTTGCTGTTCATACCAAGCCACTTGCAAACCTCTCAGTTCAACTGCATTCCTCTTCAATTGCTTTCACCTGGCTTCCTAGCTTGGCAGCCCTCCCATTCTTGATCTGTTATTTTTAAGTAGTTTATGCAGTCAGTCTGCTTCAGAATTTACCACCTAGTCTTTGTGTGTATATAGCTTCCAACTAGTACTGTGCAGAAATTTCAGATTCCAGCGGAATGAAATTTCTTGGAATTTTCAAACTTCTGCTGAAATTCTACTGAATTTCACCAGAAAAGGAATGGCAGAATTCCACAAGTGCAGAAAAATGCAGAATAAGTTTTTCCACAACATTCCTCTGAAGATTTATTCTGCGGATCTCAATATTTTCAACAGAAATGGTTACAGAATGATTTTCCACAGAAAAAATGCTGTTCATGAAATATAATTCTGTGGATCACAGCAGGAGGAATGTTTACAAAAGAACAAGAGAAATTCCAGTGGAAATTCTGGTGGCAGAATGGTCACTCCGTGCTAATTTCGATGGTGGAATTCCTCATTCCACACAGCACTACTTCCAACCTTTCCTGCTGACATTGGGTTTTATCTCTCATTTTGACCTCAATGTACTTTCAAATTTAGTACCTTTTCAGTCATTGTATTTTCCATTCAGCAAGCATTATTCCATTTGAATATTGCCCTCAGAGTTCTCCTGTGGGTTAGACAGCTCTTGCTCCACTTAAAATCCACATCTTGAGGGTGACTCCCTCATCTCATGTGGGGTTATTTCTCTGTAGACCATTTCTCTTATGTGGTACCTCACAGCAGCCCCACCAGGTGATGATGTCCAACTCTCTGGGGAAGCATTAGCTGTCCAGTCATTTGGTCAATGGCACCTCAAGGTGTAGTATTTAAGATTTCAACTGTCAAAGAGTTGGGCCCTAAGCCAACAGAGGTTCCATTAGCCATGCAGACCATGTGGTCAGTGCTTCTTAAAGCCATTCTCCTTGCGTCTGCCAAAGATCCATCTAGATGCATTCTGGATCTTCTTTCTCATTTTCCATTCAAGAGCTGGCCTGCTCATGGTCTCAAGGCTGGATAATAGCATTTTAGTAGCTGATACTCTCCTCATTCCACACTTTGAGGAGTGTGCATTCTTCCCAGTGAACTTCCTTTAGCTGCATAGATTGACACAAGGCACCCCTCAGCATTATCCAATTAGTGGCTTAGAAAGAAAGTTATCCCTCCAAGAACTTCCCCTGAATTTCAAACTCCAAATTAGCATTCTGAGTTGTCACAGTAATAAGTGCCAATGCCAGGAGAGATGGAGGACAAGGCCATGGATCTCAAAAGATTTACTCCACATGTTTCTTTCTCCCCTGCGTACCACATGTCATAAAGTAGTATATTTATTTAGGTATAGCATTTACCCTAGTAGTAGGTTTCTGCTGTGAGTTGGGGTTGGATAGTGGCTCTCTTATCCTTCAGTCTTGCCATTCCCTCTCTGCTTATGGAAATCATGCCTCCATCTGCTATCAGTTATCAGTTGCTGTCAGTCATTGCTCTAATCAGTCTCTGTTATCAGTCATCACTAGTTGCTGTAAGTCAGCACTCCATCCTGTTTTTGTGTGCACCACTTGTTGCACAGTACTTTTGGGCTCTTTCCTAAGGTACCTTTAGTCTAAAGGAATTATATTTTCATGGTACTTCTAGGGGTGGAACCCTCCTCAAGATGGTTAATTTGCTTTCACACCACTATGACAGGGGTAATCTCCTATGGACAGAGAGTGTGAACAGCCAAAGTATCAATGTATAACAGTCAAGTGACACTTTCATTTAACTATCGTCAGACTATCAACAATGTTGCACAAGCAGAGCTCCTCACTAAGTTGTATATGCCCATTGAACACAGGAGCTATGCCTGCAGTTCAGTGGGTGGGAGCTACCACCCCCCTCTTCCTGAGCTATTTAAAACAGATTCCTTTAGCCTCATTCAGAAGCACTGTTTGTTTGCCCCACCATCCTCCCCCTCCCCCTCCAGCAGTGATCTTCCCTTCTTGGTGTTCCTCCCTAAAGTACATTTAGCATAAAATAATTATTTTCCAGTGGCACTTCTCAGGGTGGAAGCCCCCTCAAGAGGGTTCCCCTGCCTTCAAGGTACCCCAACAGGGTGGTAGTCTCCTGTGGAATAGTGTGTGCAAATGGCCAAAGTATCTGTGTGTAACAGTCAAACAACATATTCATTCAACTACCTTTAGACAATTAGTGTTGTACAAGCATAACTCCTCACTAAGCTGCTTATTCCCATTGAACCAGAGAAGCCTATTTTCTAAGGATTTCCCCATCTTAGGCAATGCTCATGGGCAAAATGGTTACACACAAATCTTGTGATAATTGCATTTTTTCCAGTATAAATGTATTTTAGATACTGTCACCTTTGTGCATAACATTCAATGTAGATATGTATGAAGAGACCCCGACACCATTGGGTAAACTTTGAAAACAATATTTTAACAAAATTCAGTTTATGTTTTAAAAAAATACTGAATTCTCCCCCTTTTTTTGTTACTGAGGAGAGCTGCATGCATACAGAATCACTGTCCCTAAAATTTCATCTGCTGTTCCTGCCTGTCTACACCTGACATCATAATTCACTGTTTATGACACCATACTTATCTCCACAGCACTACATTGTGATGTCATAAACTGCACTGTGGTATCGGTAAATAAATAACCACAGCAAATTGGGCTGAAATCCTGTTTTCTTACAAAAGTCCTTCATGGTAAAGAACCAAGGGTGAGAATCATAGACAATTATGAAATATGCTGAACTGTGTCTAAATATTATATTTTTCCAAAATGTGTCCCAGTGGCATCAGGGGCACATTAAGCATGATTGAAAACAATTCTTTACACCTCTGGAGTCTTCCTGTTTTCTTTTTAGTGGCTGCCAAATATTCTGATGTGTGTCGACCTTGTTTTGTTAAATTAATAATCTTGCTTTTGCCTTTGTAACTATATTAAATCTCTCCCTCCTTGGCAGCTGCTGCTAACACCATTCCAGGTCATTCAGATAAACAGCATGGAATAGTGTAACTGATGGCATGGAATATCTTAAACATATGAAATTAAAGAGCAATGGCTGGTGAGGAGAGTAGCACTTAAAGTAGCTCTAAGAGTATCCCAAAGCTAAATTATTTATTTATGAAATATTGGTCAAAGTACAGTATATCAGAATACATAACTGGTATGGAATGGAAACTGAGAAGGCATTGTCTATGTAAAAATCATTTTCTGTCATTTTTAAGACAGAATAAAACTCCTTAGATTTATTAGAGTAAATTACAGTAAATAAAACAGGCACATCATTGTCATGACTGAGAGCGACAGGTGTGTGTGTGTGTGTGTGTGTGTGTGTGTGTGTGTGTGATAATGCCTGTATTTGTGTTGATTGTTAAGAAAGAGGTGATTGATTTACCCATAATTCACATTGCTGTTTTAATGACAACACAACTGATGCACTATTGTATACTGTCTAGATTTTGCATAGTATCAGAAATTTCAAATTTCGAAAGGGGCAGATTATTTTAATCATCATTCAAGGTAATGCGACAAGCTCTTATGAAACATATTTTACAGAGAACATCCTGTCACGTTCCAAGTAGTGGGAAGATAATAACCACACCCTTCTTTTTTTGAAATTTACTGGTTCCTCTCCTCCTCCTTTCACACCTGCAAACAATAATGTAACTGTTTCATGATGTTAATTATTTTTACATGTTAAGTACTGGACAGACCCAAATATTACTTCAGTCCTACCACAATTTGTCCTTTCCCTTGCCATGCTGGCACTTCTGTGTGCTGTCTAGCTTCCTCTCCTTTCCCTGCATCTCTTTACTTCAGTGATAAAAACAGAAGGCACCATCCCTTGAAGTCTGACCTGTTATTCATCTCTAGAATCCTGTCCATGCTCTGCAGTTTCCCTTCCCAGCAGTGCAGAATTGCATCAGATGCTTAATTTGTATAAAATTGCAATTTTGCCATATGCTAAACCCTTTCCACCTGTCCCTGGTTAACCTTCCAGACCTGTTTCAATTGATTCCATCTCAGTCTTTTAAAACTACTCTGTTAATTCCTTCTGGATCTGACCCTGTTAACCTCAATCTTCTGTCTCAGCCTTCCTTAGCATCAATTTTAGTACTTGGAAGCACTTGTCCTTTCTATTTTGAGAGAACTCATACCAGATTGTTTTCACTAGATCTGCATATTTAGCACCAGTGCTTTCCCCAAGTACCCCCCAGCCAGTGCTGTTTTTTCTTGATCCAACTTAGTCAGGTTTCCTATGTACTTCATAACCAGTTTTTTGGGGGGGGTTTCTTCCTTTTACCCTTTTACTTCCTACCAACAACCAAGCACTGATTTCCTTGTTCTTAATGATTCTAGTCTTGGTTCTCTTTCCTTAAAAGCAGAAAATGAGGAAATTAGTGATGAATGAACCAGTCTGGTCAAAATCAGTAGTGCATCCCCAACCCCACTCAGTGGTGGTTGGTGGACTTAGATAGATCCAAGTTCTGCTGGTGATATTAGAAAACTTACAATGACCCCACCAATCTATTGTCTTCTTTATTCCCATCTGATTAAAATTCTTCTTCTTCCTGATCCCACCTTCCATTGGCAACATCTCCTGTTCCTGATCCCATCTTCCATCAGTAACATCCCCTGTTAACCTTGAACTTTTGTCCCAGTCTTCCTTAACATCAATTTTAGTACTTGGAAGCACTTGTCATTTCTGTTTTGACAAAGCTCATACCAGACTGTTTTCATTAGATCTTCATATTAAGTAACATTACCACCCAGGCTTCCATTCATTTCATCTGCTGACATCCCCTTACCCACATTTTTAAAGTACCTTTGTCTCAAACTGATTTTTGCATTTCTCTGTAACATTTTGCAGCTGTCTTCTACCACAACTAATGCATACTGTTACAGATGCTGACAGGGAGAAGATGACCAGAGGCAGCAGTTAGGAATCTCACTGAAAAGCTTAAACTAAATTGTAGCACTCTATTACTAGATGGGGGCTACTTGTAAAAGCTTGATGCAGGAGAGATACAGTATGCCTGATCTCTCCCTGCTGCTATTGTGGGTTAGTCCAAGGACAGAATATTCAGCACAAACAGTGGAAAAAGGGAGAGATGCAGGATAAGCCAGTTGGCAATTGGAGCCAAGGAAAGGAGGAGAGAGTCTCCTCAAGGAAATCTGTCTTCAGATGACTTGTCCTCACATTCATTGCCTTTGGTAGAGTGCCTACTTAGACTTAGAAGAAAGTGGTAGAGACCTTGAACAACAGAGTCCTATCTGAGAACCACTGAGTCTAAGAGCTGTAAAGAGGAATGCATGAGGAGAGATGAGAGGGGTAGAAATGCAGTTGACTGGTTGGTGCAGCCGAGAAACATTGTTCCTATGTTCAAGTAAAATATTTGGGTCCCCAGAAAAGAAAAAGGGGGGGCTGCATGTACTTGAAGTAGTGGGAAGATGTATGCCCCATTAGCTGTAGCCTAACAGATCATGGAGTGCAGAAAAATGTGGGAATAGGGTGCCCATGCTTTGAGCCCCCTGCTGAACTCATGCTGAACTATCACTGGCAAAGGGATGTTATTTTTATGTAGAAATCCAGTGGAGTGCAATGTAAGCCCTATGCTATAGGTACCAAGTTCAGAAGTCCAGGAGTGGTCATGGAAAATGTGGGGAGGTAGGAGTCATGGTGGAGAGTCACATGCCCATATCCTTTTTGGTGCTTTGTCAGTATGTGGGCAGCAAGACCATGACACCCCAAATAAAAAGGGGTTCATGAAGACAAAAGTAGTCGCCAATGTAAATACAAAGGTCCAAGAACAGGAAAGAAAAGAAAATGTAGAGCCACAAGTGAAAGACAATGAAAGGTTTGCATGCCATGATTGAAATGAAAGGAAAGGTATGTGTGTCACCAGTGAAACACAAGGGAAGGTATATGTGTCACAAGTGAAATGAAAGAAAAGGCATGTTTGTCACCAATGAAAGGAAATGATATGTGTGCTACAAATAAAAGACAGAGAAAAAGGTGGCACTATGTATGAAAAGAAATCAGTGTTAAAGGGGAACAGTCAGCACTGAGAGCCTCTCACCCAAGTGTAGGGCTTGCCCCAGTTTGCACTTCGTTTGCAAACACATTTTTTTACTTACTGTTTACTGCTGTATAGTTGATTGTACCAGTTTGAGTTCACTGAGTTCCACACTGACATTTTGTGTAACCAGGAATCCCAGTATTCCCAGCAGCTGACATCAGAGGAGGGCTGCAGCAGTGGAAGATTCAATAGCTTGCAGTGCATGTTAGAGCTTTCATAATCTCTATCTTATTGTTTGCTGGTCCTGCTGTCCTCCCATATATACACTGAATTTGTCAGCAAAAAAGAACCAATTGGCCCACCCAGTTTGCACAGATGGTCCTTGCCTAGACTGTCTCCACTGACCATAACTGGTCTCTGGTGACCTCCCCTTCTCTATGACTATTTATCAATATTCCCCTATATCTGTCCCACACATGCTTGAAGACCCCCTTCTGTTTTCTCCTCCACAACTTCAGCTGGCAGTCTGTTCCAGGCATCCACAACTCTTTCAGTAAAGTAGTACTTCCTCACATCTCTCTTAACCATCCCCACCTCCAGCTTCATCGCATGCCCTGGGGTCTTCATGCTCTCCCCTCCTTACCCTGTTCAGTCACATGAGGTATTTATAGCTCTTGATCAGGTCCCCTCTCACTCTCCTCTCTTATACTGTGTACATGTTGGGATCCCTGCATCTCTCCTTGTAGGTCTTTTGATGCAACCCTTTGCACCTTTTCAGTTGCTGTCTTCTGGACTGCTTCCACCCTGTCTATGTCATTTCTGAGGTATGACCTCTAGGGTGGGCACAGTACTCCAGCTGAGGTCTCACAAATGAGTGCTACAGTGGCAACACCACCTCCATCCTTCTGCTGGAGATACCTCACCCCATGCGTTGTGACTGACAGTACCTCTTACCTCCCCCCATCCTGAACTTAGCTCCTTGGTTTATATGCCCTAGGTGCATGATTTTGCACTTTTTGGTAATGAACCCCTACTGCCATACTCTTGGCCACTCCTGGAGTTTCCCAAGGTCCCTAAATATTCTCTCAACCCCTTCCTGAGTGCCACATTATTACAGACTTTGGTGTCATTTGCAAAAGGGCATACCTTACTTCCAGTTCTTTTTGAATGTCACTTATGATTCATGAAGACACTGAAGAGGAATGATCCCAGTACTGAGTCCTGTGAAACTCTGCTAGTCACTCCCCTCTTATTAGAGTGGGTGCTGTTATCCACCACCCTCTGTCACCTATCCATTAACCAGTTCCTTATCCAATTCACCACTTTGGATCACACCCCTAGGCTGCTTAATTTCTTCATCAGTCTCTTGTGCAGCAGTGTAGAAGTGTTTGCTAAAGTCCAGAAAGACCAAGTCCACTGCCCTTCTTGATCTATTTCCCTGGGCACCACAACTCAAATAAATCAACCAGATTCATCTGGCATGACCTCCCCTATGAATCCATGCTGCATTTGATCTTGTAGCCCATTGGATTCAAGATACTCTGCCAACCTGATTGTTTTGTGAGGCACAGTTTAGGCCCAACCCTTCCCACCCTTCACCCCACCCACCCTGGAAATAGTTCCTTTATGCCTGGGGTTCTGACATCATTTCCTCAAGAGTGCAAGGTGCATATCACTGTCATATCCTCTCTAGCACACTGCACTGACAATATAAGCATACACATTGTATAATATATATATTTCTATATAACAAACCAATCACACACACAAAAAAAAAGTAGATAAACATGTGGGGAGTAGTGCAATGTAATGGCTGTGGGACAGCAGTCTTTCTGGAGGCTGAGATGCTGCCCTATTTGCAGACAACTCTCTGCCCTGAGGGAGGAAGTTGCCGTCTTCAGGCCACACTGGACAGTAGTAAGGGAGCCTTCCCCCAGGCCACACTGGATGGTAGGAAGGGAACCTCCCCCATCCAGGGAGCACCAGAGCCACCACCACTACCTCAGAGGTTGCAAAGAAAGCACAGCAGTTGGACCACAGTGGGCTCAGGGAGGGTGAGGATGGTGGAACAGAGGCACACCCAGTCAGTTCTTCCACTCCACAATCCATACACCATTCTGGGGGGGCATAGCTCCCCTATGGATGCACCCACAAAGGAGACTAAGGAGGCTGAGAACAACTGTCACAAAGGAGGCCCACAGGAAAGAGGCAGAGGACATCACAAGGAAAGGAAGCAGCTCCTGGTGGGGGACTCAATTATTAGGGGGATAGAATTGGAGGAGCAGGGAAAACTGAAGTAAGGTGCCTGCCTGGTGCCATGGCTTGGAGAGAGAGGAAGCGCATTCTCAGGATCATGCGAACAGCTGTACAGGAGTCTGAGCTGGATGTTATTGTCCACCTAGGGACAAATGACTTGGCTCAACATGAGATTAGAAAAGTGCCAGAAGGACTTTGTAGAATTGGGGAAGGGCCTAAGACAAGTAGCACACACAGTATCCTCCTCAGAGGTGCTGCCTGTCAATGGCATGAGTGAGGCGAGGGTACTTTGCACCATGCAGTTTAATGAATGGTTGAACAAATGGTTTGGAGCACAGGGGTTTGGCTTCATTGGGGACTGGGGTTCCACCTGGAGGGACACCAGCCTATACTGGCAGGATGGTCTGCATCTGTCCAGGAAGGGAACAAGTCTTTTGAGCAATCTGTTTAAATGTTTCATTGGCAAGCTTTTAAACTAGTCAAGGGTGAGGCACTGATAAGCAGCAGAAAAATCCCAGCCTCTCCCTACAAAACAGGGTACTAAATGAGAAAAAGACAGAGGTAGAACGGTCAGTGGGGGATGCTGCAACAGAAGGTAAAGCCATCAAAAAATGGAGAGCAATGAGTACCAATGCCCGTAGTCTGAGTAACAAGCTTTCTGAATTAGTGGCCTTGATGGAGGAGGAATATCTGGATATCATGGCAGTCACAGAAACATGGTACACACAAAACTATGACTGGGATGTAAACATACCAGGATACACTATCTACAGGAGGGACAGGGAGGGTAAAAGATGAGGAGGAGTAGCTCTTTACATAAGGGAAGGAATCAAAGCAACAGAACAAAAGGAAAAACAGGGAGGAGAAGAAGCACCGTGGGTAAATTTGGAGACTGGCAATGGAACCACAATCTGCACAGGGGTTGTATACAGACCCTCTTCTCAGGGGGAGGAAATGGACAAGGAAATGATAGAAAGTATACTTAGAATGACAGAAAAAGGGGAGATATTGCTGATGGGTGATCTGAATATGCCAGATGTTAACTGGAGTGCAGTTGCAGCAGCCACTTCGAAGAGTGGGGTTATTCTAGATACCCTACAGGGGGCATGCCTTAGACAACTAGTATTGGAGCCCACTCGAGAGGGAGCAATCTTAGACCTGGTTCTCTCAAATGGAGATGAAGAGAGGATCACAGATGTAGAAGTGGGTAGCCATCTGAGAACTAGCGACCATCGAACAGTATGGTTCACAATAAACACAGCAATAGAGTCAAGTCATACAAAGGCAAAAGTACTGGACTTTAGGAGGGCTGACTTTGCCAAAATGGGTGAGTGCCTAAGGAATGCCCTAGCAAATGGGCAGGAAGGAGGGGTGGAAGAACAATGGGGAATAATAAAAACTGCCATCACAGAGGTAACAAGCCTTTGTGTGAAGCAAATAAACAAAACAAAACTATGTAAGAAACCACTATGGTTCTCAAAGGAATTAGCAGTGAAGGTTCAAGAGAAAAAGAAAGCATTTAGGAAGTACAAGTAATCGTGGAAGGAGCAGGACAGAGAACTGCATCAGTTAAAGCAAAAGGAAGCTGGGAAGGCAGTAAGAACAGCAAAGGCCCAAACCGAGGAAAAGATAGCCAACTTGGTTAAGAAGGGGGATAAAACCTTTTATAGGTACATCAGGGAGCAAAGGAAGACCAAGGGAGGGATAGTGAGGCTTAATAAAGGGGAGGGAGGGTAGGCAGAGGGTGACTGTGAAAAGGCAGAGATACTAAACAAATATTTTTGCTCAGTATTTACAAAGGAAGAGGGGGAGATACCTAAAACAAACAGTAGAAACGCTCTGGATACAGAAGTTGATGCCGGCCCATTTACAGCAGAAAGGGTTCTGAAAGAACTCTTAAAACTGAAGGTGGACAAAGCAATGGGGCCTGATGGGATTCATCCCAGAATTCTAAAAGAACTAAGGGTAGAACTAGTGACACCACTGACTACCATCTTTAACAAATCATGGGAGGATGGGGTGGTACCCGAGGACTGGAGGAGGGCAGATGTGATTCCCTTCACAAAAGTGGGAGCAGGGCTGAAGCGAGGAAACTACAGACCTGTTAGTTTATCCTCAGTGGTAGGGAAAATGATGGAATCACTTCTGAAGGAAAGAATTGTTGAGTATCTAGAGGTCAGAGGGGCACAGGACCCAAAGCAGCACGGATTCACAGCGGGAAGGTCATGCCAGATGAATCTGATGGATTTCTTTGACTGGGTGACCAAAGTAGTAGATCACGGAGGGGCTGTGGACATGGCCTACCTAAACTTTAGCAAGGCATTTGACACAGTCCCACACAAAAGATTAATATACAAGTTAGCCAGCCTGGGAGTGGGTCCCAAGATGACAGCCTGGGTAAAGAATTGGCTGGAGAATAGGACAGAGAGAGTAATGGTAAATGGAGTCCACTCTGAAGAAAGGGGGGTTACTAGTGGGGAACCACAGGGTTCAGTATTAGGACCGGTCCTCTTCAATGTCTTTATAAGCGACATTGCAGAGGGACTAGAAGGAAAAATATGTCTCTTTGCAGATGACACAAAGATCTGCAACAGAGTTGATGCACAAGGTGGGGTGGAAAGGATGAGAAGGGACTTGGCAAGGTTAGAGGAATGGTCAAATGTATGGCAGCTTAGATTCAATGCTAAGAAGTGCAAGGTAATACACCTGTGTAACAAAAACCCAGGGGAAGAGTACACAATGGGGGGTGAGATACTAACAACAACAAAAATGGAAAGGGACCTAGGGGTAGTCATATCAGATGACCTAAAGGTGGGCAAGCAACGTGAGAGGGCAACAAGGAGGGCTGGGGGGATACTGGGATGCACAGGGAGAGGCATCACCAGTAGAAAACAAGAAGTTATTATCCCTCTGTACAGACAGCTGGTCAGACCCCATCTAGAGTACTGCGTGCAGTTCTGGGGACCCAATCTCTGCAAAGACATAGATAGGATGGAAGCTGTCCAGAGGAGGGCAACTAAAATGGTGCAGGGTCTGCACCGGAAGACATGTGAAGAGAGACTTAAGGAGCTTAATATGTATAGCCTCGAGGAAAGGAGGGAGAGGGGGGACATGATAGAAACTTTCAAGTACCTCAAGGGAATCAACAAAGTCCAAGAGGGTAGCATCCTTCAAAAAAAGAGGTATGCAAGAACAAGGGGGCACAATTTGAAGATAGAGGGGGGGCAGATCAGAGGTATTTTAAGGAAGTATTTTTTCACAGAGAGGGTTGTGGATGCATGGAACGGCCTTCCGGAGGAGGTTGTGAGTCAAAAACAGTGGTGGAATTCAAGCATTCATGGGACAGTCATAAGGCAATCCTTGGGGGTGGGGACAGGAAGAAGTAGGCTGCTGGTTAACTAGGATCTGCAGCTTATCCATTAGGTAGGGAAATGGGTAGACTGGGTGGACCAAGCGGTCTTTATCTGCTGTCAAATTCTATGCTTCTATGTTTCTATGTAACCTTTCCTGAACACAGTAATTCAGGCTGGGTCTCACAAGTGATCTACTCAGTGGTGAAAACACTTCCCTCCTCATAATAGAGATACTCTTCCTATGCATCATATCTCCTAGCTGGTCATAAATTGGCCTATATTGACAACCCTGACAAGCATCATTGCTTTGTTGATATTTATGTATATGGTGCTTTATTATACTTCCCTACCCATTTCTACCAGGTTACACATGGATATGAGATTTGTTACAGTATGCATTTCCATTTATAAAGACATGGATAAAGAAACAATAAATAAATAATATACATTGTTTAATAATTAAAAGAATATTAATTTCAATAAATACTTGCCATTTGATACATTATTATTGAGAGTTTTTCACACGCCTGCTTTGAATTAATTGCATATGCACATTTTTTAGTTCAAAAAGCTTTTCTTGTGTGGAGTTTCTTATAACTGCATAATTGAGCAATATGTAAGCAATAATACAGGGCAGGGTGTGCACTGAACAGATCTCATCACATTCTCCGGAGCAGTCCCTGGAAGTGATGTCAGATCTGTTTTATGCACATACTAGAGAGTCTTATTACATTTATAATATGGGAATGGGTTCCTTTTTTAAATTATTTTTCTCACCTTAAGAAATATTTATACGTCTAAAAACAGAAATTGTTATGTTAATTTGAGGTAAAATAGTCCTTTTGCCTGCCACATGATGATGTTGTTGCCTTTTGCCATTGGACATGTGTCCTATTGTGGCCTCTATAGTTTTGATACCAAGTTCAACCCTCCCCCACATGCAGGACTTGTAAAGAATCTACAACTACAACTAGTACTGCTGCTAGTATGTGGGAGACTTGCTTTGTCAACATTTTGTCTTTTTTTTACTACTGGCTGTATGCCAGGTCCTCCCCCGTCTATTGTAACGAGTGTGTCCAGATCGAGAGAGCAAGAGAGTTGAGCTGTGTGGTTCTAGATTTTGACAGTTCTGGTCATTACTAAAATGGCAGTATAGCATTTTGTTTGATGGGATGGCCCACCGAAGCAGCAGCAAGGTGTCTGTCTGTGCCACCAATGTCCTGGGTTCGGGAATGGACCCAGGAATTCAGAAGGCTGGCCATGGAGGAGAGCGACTGAGCATCCCATGGATGGCTCTCCTTCTCTGGGGGAAGTGGGAGCTGTGTGTCTGGTGCAAGTTGGACCCCTGGTGGAGGCTGGGGGTTTCATGATGACTGGCACCTGCTCTCCTTTGGAGGCATGTCAGATGCTGGCATCATTGCACACCACACCTCCTTCAGGGAGACAAATCAGTCAAAATAGCAGTCACCATGCATGATGCCCTGCTTCCTATGACCCCACTCGCTCGCCGTGGCACTCCCATATCATGACCTATCTCATCGTCAGCTACACCCAGCCAACCCTTTGCCCCACGCTGGAGGACAAGCCAGGGAGGAAATGTCGGTAGGTGCTCCTACTGGCACCCTTCTTCCGTCATTGTGTTCTTGCATTGGTTAGGTGGGGGGGGGGGTAATCCAGTTGATATTGTATTTAATGGAGGTAAGTCCTGGGGGTGAGGAGGGGGACTGGGGGATGGAAGTGGCTGATCTGCAAGGTGGTACACAAAAAAGGCATAATAAAAAAATGTTGTTTGACTGTGAGAACAGTCAAGTGCTTGGAGACATTAGGCAGCACCTTCTAAGTACAGCTTGCTAGAGCTGCTGGAGACTGAAAGAAAGTTAAGTGTAGCACGCTACAAGAAAGAAATCCTTCGCTACTTAAATTTAATAATCAGGAGTGGGCAGGGACTACAGCAGGTGTGTACCAGGACTTGGAAAAGTGGCAGCGCTACATAAGCAGAATGTTATTTTTTCTGTGCTGTTTAAATAAAGAAGTCATTTGTGGGGCTTACATTCTGTTTACCAAACTTTTTTAGTGTAAAAACTGTTGACATATTGCTTAGTGAGGGGTTTTGTACTGTTACAATTTCCTCACTAATACAGAAAAAAACAAGCATTTGTCAATGCCGAACGTTCGCTTACAGCTATTTGCAGTGGTGCTTGGCATGTATGGTGCTTTACCCTAATGCCCTGTGCGATTGCTGGTATTTGCACAATAAATTGTCAGCATGACCTTTTTGTTACCCCCATTGTGTGCTACATAGGAGGAAACACGTTTTGGGCAGGATGTGAAAAATGACAGCTGTACTGCTCATAAGAAAGTGTGGTAAAATGCCAATGTTGAAAATCTGTAGTAGAAATATTGAAAATTCACAAATGTACGAGCGTGCGTGGGAACTGTGCAATGCACGCTCGTAAAACAGTAATTTTTAAGAATTTTTTCACCAAATTTTCAACATTGCCATTTTAAAACCTTTGCTAATGAACAGTGTCACTGTGATTTTCTTACTGTGTCCCATACATTGATTTCGCACACCGACTGCACCATTGTGCACTACATGGGGGGAAAGGTGTTTTGGGCAGGATGTGAAAAATGACAGCTGTACTGCTCGTAAGGAGGTGTGGTAAAATGGCAATGTTGAAAATCTGGAGTGAAAATATTGGAAATTCACAAACTTATGAGCGTGCGTAGGAACTGCACAACACATGCTCGTAAAACAGTTATTTGTAGGAATTTGTTCACCAGATTTTCAACATAGCCATTTTAAGAGCTCTGCTCATGAACAGTGACACTGTGATTTTCTTAATGTGTCCCATACACTGAGTTCGCACACCGACTGTGCCATTGTGCGCTACATGGGTGGAAACACATTTTAGGCAAGATGTGAAAAATGACAGCTGCAGTGCTCATAAGGAGGTGTGGTAAAATGGCAATGTTGAAAATCTGGAGTGAAAATATTGAAAATTCACAAACGTACCAGCGTGCGTAGGAACTGCGCAACACATGGTCATAAAACAGTCATTTTTAGGATTTTGTTCACCAAATTTTCAACATAGCCATTTTAAGACCTCTGCTCATGAACAGTGTCACTGTGATTTTCTTAATGTGTTCCATACATTGATTTCGCAACCGACTGCGCCATTGTGCGCTACATGGGCGGAAACACATTTTGGGTGAGATGTGAAAAATGACAGCTGTACAACTCATAAGAAGGTGTGATAAAATGTCAATGTTGAAAATCTGGAGTGAAAATATTGAAAATTAGCGAACTACTGACCTGCATAGGAACTGTGCAGCATGCCTTTCGTAAAACGGTCATTTGGAATTTTGCATCAAATTTTTCAACATGGGGTTTTTGGGACCCCTTCTCATGAATGATGTCACTGTCATGGTGTTATTCAAGGCTGAAGAGTGATTTCATGCAGTGACTGCACAGTGTCGGCGAATCATCTTCGGGCATGAATAACGCCATGACAGTGACATCATTCATGAGAAGGGTCCCAAAACCCCATGTTGAAAATTTGGTGCAAAATTCCAAAATGACTGAGAATATGCAATGAAGTTGAAACCCCCAATCTAGCCCATTATACAGCTTACGGCATTTCCTCAGTGCGGTGCCTGAAGAGTGCAGGCGTGTTTCAGTCCACTGAAGATTGTTGCGCCAGAATCCAGAGGTAAGTATGGGGTGGGGGTGTGTGGGGAGGCTGAGTGCGCAGTGGGTGGGGTGCGGGTTGTGGGGGGCTGGGAGAAGTGCGCGGGACCATTTTCTTTACAGGTAAAACAAAAAAAAGGACTATGTGGGACCGTTGCCACTCTGGGGTGGGCTCCCAGCATGGCAGAAGATGGCTGGGGATCCGAGAAGCCGGCGAGGTTGGGCACCCCGTCGGCAGAAAAAGCGGATGTTGCCACGCTGGGGTGGGCTCCCAGCGTGGCTGGCAGAGATAACCCCAGGGGGCCATGCAGCCCGGCGGGGAATTGGCACCCGGCTGGCAAATAACGCTTGCGGCAGCAAAGCTGTGGGTGCTGACGCGACGCGGGGAAACGCGGACGCGAGGGGGACGCAGGATGGTGGCGCCGAGTGATGGCAGCGGTGCTTTCCTTTCAAGCAGAGGACCACCGCTATCATACTGAGCTCCCGCACCCATTGGTGCAGGACCACCACGCCTGCTCAATGGAGCAGTGCATTGGATGGGAGAGGCATACCTCCAAGTGTGCTACTCTCCCAAAACGTTCCCTTCGCATGCGCACAAGCAAACGTAAAAATGACTGCAAAAACTGGTGGAATTTGAAAACAAGTATTCTAATGGCACATTGACTATTTTTTTTGGTTTTACAATGCGGTTCTGCCTTTGAGTACTTGCTTTTACCTGTGTATTGAATGGATTTGATGCACAGATAACCACCAGTCAAAATGCAGGATTTTCTATCCCCATTTTATAAGAGGAATTATGAACTGGGGATCATAAATGAAGAAAGCTGATTGGCTGAGAGCTCTTTGAAGCCATGATGATATTGGGCTACATCATCATGGCTTCAAAAAAGCCTCTAGCCACCAGCTTCCTTGCAGACAGAAATTTCTCTGACCGCTGCATTTTCCCTCATTCCTTATATGCTTTACCTCACACAACTGTGCCCACTACCTCTGGAAAGATGGACCGAGTTCCTCAACACAGTATCTGTTTAAAAAATATAAAAAAAAACAACCGTCTCTCATTCTTCCTCACACAGCCCACCGGAAGAAATACTGCAAGGCAGAAAACACATGCAGCATGGCATCAGGCATGGCTCGAGCAACTCCCCGCAAAACAAACAAACAAAAAAAAAAAAAACTGTCCACAAGATGTGAGTGTGCCTACCTATTTAGTTGCTCTCTCCCACTGCCACCAGATCAGAGTTTCACAAAAATAAATATATAAATACAGTCCATCTTCACACAGTCTCAGAGCACACAGCAGGACCAGGTCACATGCAAGGAGCACACAGTGCTGGGAGGTGAGAGTTCAGAGCAGCACCTCTTCAACCAACTCCACTTACAACAGCACCACCTGCTGCCAGGGAACTATAGGAACTTTTTTCTGAAAAGATACTCCTCCACCACTCTAAAACAGTCATCTTAAAAATATTTTAAACATTTTCTTTGCATTTTGTATTACTAAGACTTTCAAGCCAGTTCATAATAGCAATAAGTCACTCCAGGGTGTGGTATATCATGGGATATAGTCACTTCCCGGGTGGTTGGATGCACTCGGCCTGTGGCCTCATGCCCAATCACCCAAGGCATGATGATATCCCATGATATACCACACCCTGTCATGCCTTATTGTGTAATTATACAATGGCAAGAAAATGTTCTGCTCTGTGATTGGTCAGTGCCCACCTTCACCAGTAATGTTATCTGAGCATAACATCATTGTATGAAGGTCTGGCACTAAGCCAACCTCAGTAAAGAAAAAAAAATCAGTGCACCCCGTCATCTCAAAGCTGTTATGGGCTTCTGGAAACTGACTTCACTGAAAGATGTGATGGTCAGCATCCGTCTTTCACTTTCACTGTTTCTTGCCTGGTTTCCTCTTTCTGGCTCCTACTCCACTTTTAAAACCAAAGTACTGTAGAATTTAAAAGAAAGACATTATACAGAATGGCACTTCTGTCCCCCGTATGCCACCAGGATCACAGTAGCATGAGCTGTTTTAACATGAACCGCACTGAGTGATTACGATATCATGAATGACCCACACTTGATAAATGAAAAAAACTCTGAACTTAAAGACATTAACTTAGTAACAAGGGGGCACCCCTTACAGGTAAAACCAAACCATTTTAAAACCAATAAAAGAAAGAATCTCTTCATGCAGAGCATAGAAAACTTATGGAACAAACTACCTGAACACAATAATAAGTAAAAACAAAGATATTTAAAAACAAATCTAGACCGATACATTGCAGAAGGAGGTAATACAAATTACTATAGTGGAAATTAAGAAGCTACTTATGGGCTGCAACTTTTTTTTACTCCTCCTTGCATTAGTGACATTAGTGACATCACACCACTCACTCCATAAAAGGAATAGCTGCGTTGCTTATGGCCCTGCAATTACCAACAGTAAATAGAGAAACTCACAGTGAGAAACAGCCCCAGACCCACATGGCACTTACAGTATGATTGCTTCTGAAACTGAAAGTAACAGTCCCCACTGGTGAAGCCATCTTCAGTTCCAGTTCCACATCCCCAAAAAAAACAAGCATTTGTCAATGCCGAATATTATCGCGCTGGCATTGGCAGTAAGAGTAGCGTAGCTAGAGATGCATAGTGCTGTGATTTTGTGAATGTGTCTCAAAAGGTGATTTTGCACAGTGAACACGCCATTGTGCGCCACAGCTGCAGAAACACGTTTTGGGCAGGCTGTGAAAAATGGCAGCTGGACTGTTGATAAGGAGAAATGCACAAATGCCGGTGGTGAAAATGTGGCATGAAAATATTGCAGATTGACGAAGTTACAAAGGTGAGTGGAAACTGCGCAATGCACGCTTGCAACACAGTCATTGTAAGGAGTTTTGGCACCAAATTTTCAAGATAGGCATTTTAGGACCTCTGCTCATGAATAGTGTCACCATCATTTCCTCAAACTGTCCCAAAAACTGATTTTGCATAGCGGCCGTGCAATTCTGTGCCGGACATGCGAAAACACATTTCAGGCAGCTGGAGTGTTCATAAGGATGTATGGAAAAAGGCCAATGATAAATAGCTGGAGTGAAAGTATTACAGATTCAGAAAGTCATGAGCGTGCGTGCAAACTGTGCAACACATGCTCATAAAACACTCATTTTATTGACTTTCATTCCCAAATTTTCAGCATAGTCATTTTAGGGCATCTGCTAATGAACAGTGTCACTGTCATTTTCATCATATGTCTCGAACATGGACTTTCCACAGCAATCACGCTATTCTGCGCCAGAACTGCGAAAACTGATTTTGGTCAGGATGTGAAAAATGACAGCTGTACTGTTCATTAGGAGGTGCAGAACAATGGCACTGTAGAAAATCTGGAGTGAGAATATTAGAAGTTTGCAAACGTACAAGCGTGCATGCAAACTGTACAACGCACACTTGTAACACAGTCATTTTATGGAGCATTGTCACCAAATTTTCAACACAGGCATTTTAGGACTTCTTCTCATGAACAGTGTCACTGTCATTTTTGTAATGTGTCCCAAACGCTGATTTCACACAGTGAACAAGCTATTGTGCCCCGAAAGTGCTAAAACACATTTAGGCAAGGATGTGAAAAATGATAGCTGTACAGTTCACAAGAAGGTGTAGTAAAATGCCAAATCTGAGAATCTGGCGTGAAAATATTGCGAATGCTCTAAGTTACGAGCGTGTGTTGAGCAGTTGCTATGCACCTCATAAAACAGTCATTTTATGGAGTTTTGTCACCAAATTTTCAACACAGGCATTTTAGGACCTCTGCTCATGAATAGTATCACTGTCATTTTTGTAATGTGTCCCAAACACAGATTTCGCACAGTGACCACACTGTTCTGCGCCAGAAGTGCGAAAACACATTTTGGCAAGGATGTGAAAAATGGCAGCTGTATGGTTCACAAGAAGGTGTGGTAAAATACCAATGTTGATAATGTGGCATGAAAATATTGCAAATTCGCTAACTTATAAGCGTGCGTTGTGCAGTTGTTATGCACGCTCATAAAACAATCATTTTATGGAGTATTGTCACCAAATTTTCAACACAGGCATTTTAGGACCTCTGCTCATGAACAGTGTCACTGTCATTTTCATAATGTGTCCCAAACACTGATTTTGCAACTGTGCTATTCTGCGCCTGAAGTGTGAAAACACATTTTGGGCAGGATGTGAAAAATGACAGCTGTACAGTTCATAAGAAGGTGTGGTAAAATGCCAATGTTGAGAATCTGGCATGAAAATAGTGCAAATACACTAACTTAGAAGTGTGCATTGTGCAGTTGCTACGCACGCTTGTAAAACAGTCATTTTTTGGATTTTTCCCACCAAACTTGCAATATAGGCTTTTTGAGAGCATCTCTCATGAACAGTGGCACTGTAATTTCGTCACTCAGTCCCAAAAGGTGATTCAATGCAGTGACTGCAAAATCACCTTTCAGGACTGAATAACTCCATGGCGGTGCAAGAATTCATGAGAAGGGGTCCCAAAAACTCCATGTTGAAAATTTGGGGCCAAAATTCCCAAAAATGCCCAAGAAATGCATTAAAGTTGAAAACCACTATTCATTCCATTATACAGCTTACCGGCATTTCCTCATTTCACGGTCGGCTTTGAAGAGTGCAGACGTGTTCCCGGTCCACAGAAGATCATCGCTCAAGACTCCAGAGGTAAGTATGGGGTGAGGGGGGTGAGGGGAGGCAGGGTGCGCAGTGGGTGGCTGCGGTTGGGGGGGAGGGGCATCAAGACTACGAGGGACCGCTTTTGTTTTACAGGTTAAAAGAAAACAGAAAAAAAACATTGCAGGGCAGTTTTCATTTTGCAGGGCATTTGGCATGCTGGGGTGGGCTCCTAGTGTGCCACCTAACTGTTTTGGGGGGGTGTCAGTAGCCTACGGGGGATTGGGCACCCTCCTCAGCACACAACACAGGGGGAGGAGGAAGTAATGTCGACTGGGATTGGGCACCCCTGTCGGCACAGAAAGAAAGTGGGGGGCGAGCCGAGGGGTTAGGCACCCCTTGGCATGCAACAATTGGGGTTATTCTGATGGGGAGTGGGCTCCCTCATTGGCACAAAAGACAGCGGGGGCATGAGCCGAGGATTGGGCACCCCTCAGCATTCAACAATTGGGGGTTATGCTGACAGGGTGGGGCTCCCCGTCAGCACACAAAGACAGTGGAGGGGTTAACCGACAGGGGATTAGGCACCCCGAAGTGGCAGACATTAGCGCCACCACTCGCTGACCATGCAATAATGGTGGTGAGCACGCAAAAGGATCCCGCTGCATCTTGACCCAGCTTTTGCTCGGATTGCAGCGGGCCTTTTCTTAGATGTGCTCACCTCATTATGTATGCATGGTGTGGTGCCAGTATGCAGGCTGATTGGGGATTGCGGGATGCACCTACTGGTGCATGCCCTGCATTCTCTGAACAGCGACCGCACCTCTAAAGCTGCACTGTTCCACTATGTTAGCTGCGCAAGCATGCCAACATAAAAATTGACCAAGTTTTAAATGCCCAGTCCAACAACAAGCTGCAGGACAGCCTGAATAAAATACTTCCTGCAGACAAAAGTGACACATGGAGCCCTGTGGGGAAGGGTGGGGGGGATAGCAATCTCTAGAATAAAACCATACCACCTACTGTACAAGAACATTACAGCAGCTCTATTTTGTCTCTAAGTATACCTATCCATTGAAAACTTAAGTAAAATAAAAATACTTTTATGATGATTTTAACCTTTTTGTTTTACTAGTACAAATAAACCATTGTATAATATCAATAAGGCACTCCAGAGGTGTATGTCATTGTGTAATAATGTCACTTCTCGGTCACTGAGTGAGCTGTTATTCAATAAGCGCATACTGTATACAGTACGTGCATTTTGATAGCTCAGTTGGCAACCAGCCATGGTGGAGAGAGGAGGGCTGTGCTGGTTGTCAACTTGGTTTTGGGATGTGGTGGAGCATTTTGTAAATCTGCCCCAGAATTGTTCTGCACTGGCACCGATACAGCTTTATACATCTTTTGCCTATGCTCTGCAGCGCATGCAAAACATTTTGTAAGATTCAAAATTCTGCAATTCACACAAGGTGATGAATTTGCCATTTACTCATAGACCATCAATGATTTGGACAGTAAACAGACTCAATACACAAGAACACATAACACATAAACTGTAGCAGACACATAAAAATAGAAAAGACACTTTTACTCCCACCATTGAAATGCATGATACTATAAATAAGTAATTGAAACTTAGTGTGTATATTTTTTCCAGCATGAAACTGTCAACATTTCAGAAATATTCTGCATAGTTCCATTTTAACTAATAAATAGTAAAGTTTGAAACTTTGAGTCCATACAGTGATTCACTGCACTACATAGCGTACATAGTTCACTGTGCCTTTCACCAACCAACATTTGACGTGAAGAAAAGGCACTATCAGTTCGAAGCACAAGTCACTTCACAACTAGCTATGAGTGAAATGATTGACACTGTTTCTCACAGCAGGTCACTCCCACAGTGTGAGCAAGTGAATGGCAGAGAACAGACTGCTGTGGTTCTTGCGATAATATTATCATAAAAAAACTCTTCAAACATCAAAAAAAAGTTATTTAATACTGAAACCAATTGAACATACCTATTCTGACTACTTATATTACAATAGGTTCAGTCTGAAAATCACATGATATAACTCACAACTCACTCTGAATAATTCACTTTAGACTGAAAAACACCTCGCACCACTGAATTTATGTCTCTGATCATCCCAGATTTTTAAAGGGAACCATCCACCTGCTGTCTGATGGCACAGTTAGATACCCTGTGCTAAATCCTGCCATTCAATAAAAAAATAGATCCTCTTACTTGTACAGTTGTTTTTTTTTTTTTTGTCTCCATTGTACAGTATAAGTTACATTGATTAGAGTGTCTATGAGCCAGAGCATTTTCTTTCATGCCGGCACATGCGCATTGCACTCATCGCAACCATGACTTACGATACAGGAATACTGTCAACAGAGGGCCCTTTGAGTGACTTATAGTGTGTTTAAACCCCCCCAAATAGGTAATGAGGTCCCCAATCAGTGAAACTCTTCAGGACATACAAAACCCACAAAAATTACTGTTACAGAGAAAGCAAAACCATCATAAAACAATGCATTATTTTGAATATGATTAAACATTTCATATTATGGTCCATCATGCTCTCCAACTACTGTATCTATCTATCCGACTAACTGTCTGTCTGTCTGACTGTCTTTCCGGCTCTCTGTGTGTCTGTCTGTCTGTCTATCTATCTATCTATCTATCTATCTATCTATCTATCTATCTATCTCTCCATCTAGCTCTATCTGTCTCTCCATCTAGCTCTATCTACCTATCTATCTCTCCATCTAGCTCTCCATCCAACTTTTTATATTTGTACTCTTCTTGTTTTCCTGGCCACTACTTTCTCCCATTTTCCAGACAACACTGGCGAACCCTTTGTCCACTGTACTGTGCTTTGTGTCAGCTCCATATATGCAATGCTAGGAGAGCCTCGTGTGCACCATACCCCACTGATGTAGACTCACAGCATAGCTTTCAGGCTGTAGTCCATGTACACTGTAGTCATGGCACCTTGGAAACCTGCTGGGGCTGACATCACTCTGGCATTGTACTGTAGCTGAAGTATGGGGGGGGTGAGTTCTGACTCCCTGACACTGGCAGACACCCAGCTCTCATCTGACACCCAACGGACCATTACGACTTGCTTGTCCCTCACCCACCCATTGTGGTCCATCGTTCACCACTCCAGAGAGCACTGCATCTCCACCTGTTCCATTTCAAGTGTGCTACCTATGTGTGTACATACCAGAGACATGAGAACAGAATGTACGGTGGTCGGACAGACTGCGAGACATACAGTGCTACTGAGAACTCTGAGTATCTGTCAGAAGTAATACAAAAATAAAACAAATCATAGCTAACTCTAAAAGGTGTCTATTCCTTTCCATTGTAAGCAACTATTCCTATCTAAAACTAATGCATTTTCTCACTAGCACCATTCCCAATTCTGCTTCTTACTACCCTAACTTTAAGCAAATTTGGAATGAAGTGAAATAATGTTTTTTTATTCTATTTTTTTCTCAGTTTTCTGCTGTTCCCCCAACCCTGTGCCTCCTTCATGACTCCTATGTCCCAAGTCCAGAGAGGAAGCACACAGTAGCAGACCCTAAGCAATACACCCAACTATTGAACCATGAATAAGATGGCATAAGTGAGCACAAAAAGCAAAATGTTACTTAACAGAGTTATTTATTTTATTTTACATAGACTCAGCTGAAAGAAATAGTTCTTTTTTTTTTTTTAATTCCCCTGGCAGGACCCTGTCATTTATCGGCCCTGGTCACGGTCCCTGGAAGCCTCTACCACCATCTATGGCTGCCATTGTCCCCAGTCACCCCCCGGCTTGCCCCCCCCCGGAGGGTGGGGCCATGGCCACCTCTTCCATGACCACAGAACCAATATCTAGTCGGGGGACTTTGCAGCGATGGTGGTAACTCAAGGTCTTCCGGGAGGGCTTCACTTAGACAGTGGTCCTTGCCCACCTTGATTTTCTGCCGTTTCCCTTATGGAGGCAGGGACGTGCAATGACTCCAGTATCCACCCCGCCTCCCAGAGATGTGAGCATCGGCAGCTTGAAATCCCCCGGCCTCCGCAAGGAGTCCTCAGTGTGCTGATCACTTTCCCCACCCTCCTACTGGAGAAGGAGGGCAGTCCGTGGGATGCTCCATCCTTCTCCCCCCAGGCCGGCCCTCCGATGACCCGAGTCCATTCCCGAACCCGGGTCACTGGCGTCATGAGCAGAAATCCCACCACTGCGCCAACAGGATGGCCTTGAAAGAAATATTTCTAACTTTTACAGTAACAATAAGTGCTGATAATGTGCTGACAATCCAAAACCCACTAACGGTAAGGCAGTGCTGCACATAGATCTGACATTCAGTAGCGTGATTAGCTTCCCTGTACTGAACATCACTTCCGGTACAGTGGGGGTTACCAGGGGTGAAAGATCTGAGAAAATGAAGGAGGAACAGGAAAATTTGAAAAATGAAAATATAGGCCCCAATTCTAGAAGCGTTACGCCTGGCGTAACAGCACTTGTGCCAAGTAGAATGGCACAAGAAGCAGCTTACACCAGCAGTTGCGACATGCATGATTCTACAATGTGGCCTATGACATGTCACAGGCCACTTGCACCAAAGAGCTGTTACACCACCAGTTGCGCCATAAACCCCCTGCGACTTGGCGCTGGGGGGTTTATGGCAGCAGTTGCACCCTATTCCAGAAGGGCAGCAACAAAGTCCCCAGTGTCGGGATTCTACAAGAACCCCCGGAGAAGAATCAGCAACATAAGTTACACCAGCATTTAGCTGGTGTAACTGTACCTACACCCTCTGGGGATTCTGTAGACCCACCAGCAGCCCAGCAGGCAATCAATGTACCCTCCCCCATGCCCAGAATACCCCTGTTGGTGCCCCACAGGGCAGCACACACCCCCTGCCCCAAACCCCCAAACAGTAAATGCCCCACAGGGCTGCCCGCACACCCCATGACCGAACCCTCCCATCGCTAAATGCCCTGCAGGGCAGTGCTGTCAACCCCCACCCATGCCCAGACCCTGAGACACTGCTGTAATTGGTAATAGTACCTGCACAACAACCCTGGTAGTCTTGTGGCCCTTAATCAAGCTGTGCCACTCCACCCAGCACCCCCATCCATCCCCAGCCAGCGAATGGCACAGCCCACCTCTCACCTCCATGGCTAGCTGCCGACTGAGTTCAGTAGGAGCCATCACTGTATAGACATGCTCAGAAATAAACCCTGTCCTCTACCTATGGAGGCAAGGGGCTCTGTGGTGCAGCAGAGCACAATGGTGGCGGTGAACAAAGGACAGCATGGTGCAGAAGACTCAACTGTGGGGCAGAACACAGGTGGGCATCATGATACTGCAACCCTAACAATAACACAGGGTGCATATTGTGCAGCAGCCCAGCCCATTTGGGGTAATGGAAGTGCGTAGCAGGGTTCAACAGTCCCAACTGTGGATGCAGGCAGCATGAGACTCTATGGTGTAGCACAGCAACCCTGACTGTGGAGATGGGAAATGGGGGCAACAGGATGCTGTGGCCCTGACTGTGGGAGTGGGGATAGAGGGCAGCAGGGTTCAGCAGCCCTGAATGTTTGGGCAGGAGATAGGGGTGGCATCAGGGTACAACAGCCCAAACTGTGGGACAGTGTGCAGCAGCCATGCCTGCTTGGGACAAGGGATATGGGCAGCAGGGTAAAATAAAGGATCTGACTCTGTTGTTAGGAGGACAGCAGGGTGCAATTGCCTGAACTGTGAAGGTATGCAAAAGGTTTGCAGCAAATGCCCTGAATCTTGTGGCAAGTGGTAGCATGGTACAGCAGCCCAAACTGCAGAGGCATGGGGCTTTACAGCACAGCAGGCCATAGCAACTCTAACTGTGTAGAAAGAAGTGAGGTGCAGCAGCTCTGTCTCTGGTGACAGGGGATAGAGGACAGCATGATGCAGAAGTCTCATCTGTGGTGCAAAGCACAGCGGGCATCAGGGTACAGCAGCCCTGACTGAGAGATGGGGTACAGGTGGTGCAGCAGCCCTGCCCACTTGGAGCAATGGAAGTAGGTATCAGGGTGTAGCAAAAGCCCCACCTATAGTTGCTTGGGCAGCATGATACAGCAGCCCCAGCTGTGGAGGCAGGGAACTTGGTACTGTAGGGCCTAGCACAGCACAGCAGCCCTGACTGTGGGGGCAGGAATAGGTGGCAATAGGTACAGCTTCCCTAACTGTGAGGGTGGAGGAGAGAGGGCAGCAAGGTGCAGCAACCCCAACTGTTTTGGCAGGGTTTGGCAGGGTGCAGCAATCTTGATTCTTTAGGCAGAGGATGAAGGCAGCGGGGTGCACAATCCCAGACTGTGAGGGAGAAGACAGTGGGCAGCAGAATGCAGCAGCCTTGAATGTGGAGTAGGAGGCAAGGGGCTTGTGGACAGGGGACTGGTGGCAGTAAACTGCAGCAGTCTCAGCTGCGGGGCAGAGACACAGTGCATCGGGATGCCACATAGTGTTTCTAGTTATACACATATATGATGTATTTTCACACAGAAACCACCAAAGAACTGAAATGTACGCGTTCAGACAGGTGCCTGTCGCACTCTGATGCAGTATTTCAAGCACATGTACTGTTTGTAAATCTGACATGAAACAAAATGTTCTTACATAAATGTATTTATGAAGGCTACATCAAAGACAAACTGTTTCTGTGAATGAATAAAATTTAGTTTTTTTTTTTATATTCATTAAATAGCCCTGTGTTATAAAGTTAGAACAAAATCAGAGTTTTGATTAGAAAGAATTGGGAGTTGTGATACTGACAAGCTGATTTCTCACAAAGAAAGATTTCCACTACTTCAATTCAGCACTGAAACTGAAATGATCAACTTTTTTTATGAAGAGATAATGATATATTTTAAGCTGATCTATCTAAACACAAACCAGAGACAGGATTTGTAAGAAAATTGGGGAGCTCAGCACACCATTAACTCTGCAAACTACTGCTCCAATTGGGAATCTGAGAAAGCAAGCTACTCCAAAATGATGTCATTGCACTCTAAGTTAGAGAGAGAGTACAGAAATAACTTCACTGTTTTCAGTCACTGTAGAGCAAGTTAACAAATGCTGATTTAAGGAAAACCACAAAACTAAACAACATGAACTTTTCAGGAAAGACTAATGACACAGGGACATGGATTTCAGCTTTTCAAGCTTTTATGAAAAATATGTAAAAACTGTTGCACATGATCTTTAAGCAGTAGTTCAATGTGGGGTACATAGCTTGGTGCTTGTGTATACTTATGAGCTGACTGGTATATGCTTGGTGTTTATGACATGAGCTTTGGCGCTTCTCCACATTGCACCCTCTATAGGATACTGAGTAGCAATAAGGCCCAATGGAGAGGGTGAGACAGGAGTGCCAGAGAAGGAGGAAGTGGCAAGGGAGGATGGAAGGTGCTGCTGAATGCTTGAAGCAGAGAGAGAGAGAGAGAGAGAGAGGCGGCCTGAACTTTAAATAGGGTAAGGGGAGGAGCAATCCCCCCCATTGAACATCAGGCTATAGCCTTCCCATTCAATGTGGGGCACATAGCTTGGTGCTTGTGTATACTTATGAGCTGACTGGTATATGCTTGGTGTTTATGACATGAGCTTTGGTGCTTCTCTGCATCCCACCCTGTATAGGATACTGGGTAGGAAATAAGGCCCAAAAAGAAATGGTGAAGCGACCACCTCCTCCTGCTCCAGAGAGTGTGATCAGTAGCAAGCAAGAAAGGAAAACCCCCCTTAGGGGGAAACTTTTGAGGACCCATGGCTATTGACCTGCCTGTCCTCTGGGCATACTAAGAGGAGAATAATCCTAAATGTGGCTTAGAATTAGGTATGGTTATGTCCAGGAGTTCAGTCTGATTTGCTGGTTGACGTGTCCTGTTCAAGGTCAAGATGAGCAGGAAGTTGCTGTTGCAGATGAAAGTTTGAGCAGATGGAATATCCAACTGGAATGATGTCTGGATGCTGTGACAATGGTTAATCCAATTCTGAGTTAGATGCCTGTTGTACATCCATAGCATGGCTGTTGAGTAATAGAATAGTGCTCCGTAGTGGGTCTGTTTGTTGGGATGGCAAGAACCTCTTGCAGATTCACCATCGCTTTATGTGACATAATCCAAGACAGAAATGGCGATAGCCTTTATTGAGATGGTGGAACCCCACATGGCCTGCCATAGCAGAAGTATGGAATAATGCAAGGTATGAAGGACAAGTTGCATGAGGCTGACTGAAATGACATGACAGCACCATTAATGCCCTTCGTGCGACATGCGTAAATGTGATAGCTGGATCCCACGTGGTCCGCCATTATGCTGGAGATGTTGGGCGTGCCACTAGAATGGAAAAGATGGTGGATTAACAGAAGAAATTAATGACTTGCTGATGGAAGAAGACCCAGAGGTATGCTAGCTGAAAGAGTCCCATGTAGGTCTGACGTAGTAGCCTTGACTGAGTGGCGGAAAGACTCAGGTGACCAAACTGGGAAACTGAGACTCCGAGAAGGGTCTGGCATAGTGCAAGTGGAGGTCCATTTGTGTAGAAAGGATAACCCCATTTGTGGGGCAATTTGAACTGATGGGAAGGTAAGACCCCCATGGGGGTTCACCAGTGCCATAGATTGATAACTCTGAGATGAGGGGGCTAAGTCCACTGAAAACTGAATTATGATAGAGATGCAGTTGAGCAAGGAGGGCCCCACTAGGACACATTGAGATGGGATTGCGGGATGTACCTGATGTCCTGAATCACTGAATAAAATGGGCCACGATAAGTCCATAATCGCTGTCCTATTGCATAGTGCAAGATAATGTGAGAGTCATGGAAGCAGGACTGGAAGACATGGAATATGGAGAGGCTTTTGAAGGGCATACAGAAGGGGGACAGTGGTACCCCACATGGTCCGCCATTGACATAATATATAACAATCTGGGTGTCAAGGGGGTACCCTTGTGAGCTAGAGTAAGTTGCAGTCCAAAATAAAGAGGGCGATACCTCTGAGAATGGACACTTGACATGATTAGGAACTACTTTCAACCACTGGTAGGGCCCTTTCATAGGGCATATATAGTAGGGATGGCAGGAACCCACCTAATCCACCATCACCGTATCACTCAGTAGTGTGTGCTAGGGATAGCGGGACCCCACGTGGTCTGCTATCACCATACCACTGAGTAGTGCATGACAGGGATGGTGAGACCCCACGTGGTTCACCATTGCCATGGTATAGAGTAGAGAATGTTCAGGAGGCAGGATCCCCACATAGTCCACCTTCGCTGTGTCTTCAATAGTTCTGGTAGAGGACTAGATTCCCAGATGCAGAGGCCTGTAATGACTTAGAAGTGCCAGTAAGCTCCCTCATGGGACATGCACAGTTCAGGATTGAGTAGAGCATGGAAGGGATGGTGGGACACCATGTGGTTCGCCATCACCGTGGTCCGTCAACATGGTTTTAGTGAACAGATCTAAGTAAGATGGACAATATTTGATGAGGCCACTTGCAGTCAATAGAATGAGGTTGAGTCATAAGTAATGTATCTTCATTAGCACAGACGGTTAGGATGAAGACTCCATGTGGTCACCGTTGGTGGTGGCAGTGAGTGGCGTGTAATAGGGATGGAAGACCCCACTCTCTCCACCATTGTCATATCATTGAGTATAACAAGAGTAGAAAGGTGGACCCATATGGTTGCCATTGCAAGTTCCAATAAGAAGTGCATGATAGGGATAGTGGGACCCCATGTGGTTCGTGATCGCCGGTATCACGAGGAGAGTGTAAATGGGATGGCGGGACCCTACATGGTCTGCCATCACCATGGCATAGAGTAGAGAATGTATAGGATGGTGGGTAGAGTATTTTAAAAACAAGAGGATCCAATGATCCAGTATTGCATAGGAAGCATAGGCAATGTAGAAGGAGAGTGCAATGAGGGAAATGAGGTAGATGGACATAATGGACATTAGAAGATGGATAGGGGCATAAATGTGGCACTTAAGTATTTCCAGAAGAAGGCTGAAGCTGGGATGGGAATTAAGGATACTGGAATACTCAGCTGTAGCTGAGCTGGGCTGGCGGGGCAATTGGCAGCATACAGAGCTGTGTTGCTGCCTCTTTAAAAAAATGTTGTGATCTTTGCAGCTGAGAAGAACCAGCTATATCTCCCTTAGTTAGTACTGTGGAATGTCATGGTCGGTAAGGAAAGTAGTCGGCCAACAGAGGCATCAAGAAATGCAAGGGACTATAAGTTGAGAAGAGAACGTTGCTGATTTAGTCAACACTTGAGAAAGAACTGAGGTTTTAAATGTATTTATCTGATAAGCAGAAATATCAGATGGAATCACTAAGACTCAATGCTATTCATAATGCAGACTGGGTGGGCCTGTCGGTCCTTTTCTGCCGTCACACTTCTATGACTCTATGAATCTATTAGGTTTAATTAGTTATTTATGTTCATGAGTGATTGTTTCTTCAGGTAACATAAAGTGTACACTAAATATAACAACTGAGTTTCAGCAGTGAAATATCACACTTGGTTAAGCTTAGCAAGCCATCCCAGACTTTGAATAAAAAAGAGAGGAATCCATATGAGGCATGGATGAGCGGGCTTTCATCTCCATGACAACACAATTTATTTTCCTTTTACCTTTAGCTGGTGGAGCTGCAACATCTGCACCACACCTTTCAACCCTTGGTCTAAACAGTGATCATGAATCAGGCAGAGAGAGTACTTGACTTCTGAAATTCATGCTTTTATCAGGTGCTTGCTCAAATTTCCTGTAACTATAGTTCAATGTGGGATGCAGTAGCACTGACGGGGAGGCCGGTTGCTGAGATGGGAAAAGCCCAAAAAGAAAACAAATGCAGCAATTGCCCAGGAGCCCGAGACCAGGGCACCACAGAACAGCAGGGAATCGAATACACAAAGAGCTCCTGGATGAGCGAAGGACCAGCAGGCCAGGGAAGTGAGAGTGGCAGCGAGGGAAGTAAGTGGCAAATGCAGGTGGCACACCAGTAACCGGGGCCCAAATGGCGGCAAGAGGCATAGAACAGAAGAAAAACCACAGAGGAGGCATGTGGAAATGGGGGAGGGCACAAACGGCCAGAGCCAAGGCAGAGATGGACAAACAGGAAAAAGGCAAGGGAGGGCAGAGGGGAATGAAGATGGACAGAAACGGCAAAGAAGCATGTCCGGGGAAGAAAAGGAGACAGCAGGAAAAGAAACTGACATGGAAAATGTCAAGTCTCAGTGGATGGCAGAAAGAGGAGACAGGGGGTCAAAGTGAAAGGAGAGAACAGGGAAGAAAGCTACACCAGCCGAGCCGCCCAGGAACCCAAGTGCTGCCGAACACTCAAAGCAGAGCAAGAGGTGGCCTGAAGTTTGAATAGGGGAAGGGGGAGCAGCTATCCCCCCCCACTGAACATCAGGCTATAGCCTTCTCAATGTTAACATAGAAGTGTCTGCATTAATGTTTAGTGTCTGTGCACCTGCCAAATTTAGTGATATGTTTTCTAGGTTAATTGTTATAGAGGCATAAAATCTCACTTTTAACTAACTTGCTATATTTCATTAAAGCTTTGACTGCTTAAAACCTAGCCACTCATATACTGTAGGTAATGACCTGCATATTGAAATGCACAACTTTTGTGGCAGGAGAAAAAGAGCCTTTCAAATGCTGTAATACATATTTGTTTAGTTGTTCTGAAGTAACAAGGGCTTATGTAATTTATGTAAGTAATAAGACACAATGGGGTCTGCACTGTGTAGATCTAAGTACCCACCCACAGGCATAGAAAGGTATGAAGCTGCAAGCTGAGTATCATCAGCCTATTAGACATGGGGTCTAGATCTGCACAGTGCATAACCAAAGTGTTTTATTGTCCTTATAAAATGTTTTTGTACGTGTCAGTAGGAACTGAAAAAAAGTTTAAGTATATTCTTTTAAAAAAACTTTAATGCACCAGTTAGGGTACCTTAATGCCATGAAAGTTGGGAAATGTGGTGTTAGGGTTTCCACCTGTAACTCCCAAACCCCAACCCCCCCAAGCAACAGAAAGAAAAAATATTAGGGTTTTGTGTTTCCAAAGTCTTGGTAGATCTTTGGGGGGGGTCTTCCTTGAGGATGTCTACCCTAATGCTTACCACTCCCACCAGCCCATAGCCTCCAGTCTAATGCATGAGGTACAGCTCCAATCCAGTGCCTCATAATGATACACTCTTTAAAGGTAAATAAGTATGTCTTGCCATATGTTACTAATACAATTTGTTTAAGCTTTCTTGGGCCCTGCGTGAAGAAAGGACATCATGTGTGATATTGTTTATTCAGGGAATGGGATGAGCATTAGGGTTGACAACCCCAGGGAAGAACCCATAAAACATTCACCAAGACTCCGGGGACCCAAAACCCTAATTTTATTTTCCTTTTGCTGCTTTGGAGGTGGGGGTTGGGACTGAGTTAGGTTTGGAAACCTTAATGCCCCATTTTCCTACTTTTTAGGAGTTAAGTTACCCTAACTGGTGTATTGACAAAGTTTTACGCTAAGAATTTCTTTTCTTTTTGAGATAGTGGAATTGTATCCTCATCTACACAGGTCCCTTCAGGACCCCCATTAAAAGGTGTAAATGTGCATGGCCCTTTGGGCTGTGCCCTATGGGAAGGCTCCATCCACCTACAGAAGTGCAGGGCCGGGCACATTCACTCTTTATGCAGCCATTCTTCACACATTCAAGTCTTCATAGATTCACTATTCACACATTCAATCTCTTTTTTTATTATTCTGACCCCAAATTTTCAAGATAGTCATTTTGTGACTGCCCTTATAAACATGACATGTATAATTTATTGTGTATTGGTTGAAATATAATTTTGCACCACAAATGTGGAAACACATCTTAGCCCAGATTTAAACAAGACATGTCACGTTTATGAAGTAGTGTGGAAAAATGGGTATGCTAAAAGTCTGGAGTCAAAATATTGAAAATTAGTGATGTTAACGTGAACACTAAAATACTGCAACATTCAGTCATAACTTAGGCATTTTAGCATATTTGTACACCAGATTTCCAGCATAGCCTTCTTATTATCCAACCTCATGAACCCAGTTGGCGGAAATGTTTGAAATTCCCTGCCAAAATGTCATGCATGCTAGAGGTGCGAAAACACATTTTGGCCAGGATTTGAAAAATGACAGCTATCACATTCTTGTGGTGGTTTGAAAAAATTGCAATGCTGAACACTTGGGGTCAAAAGATTTTAAATTACCAGAGTTATGAGAAAGCACAGACAATTTTCAACATACAGTACACACATACATTTGCCACTTTTACATATTTTGACCACAGATTTTTAACATAGCCTTCTTATGACCCTACCTCATGAGCAATGAAGGTGAATATTTTCAAATCCCACCTGAAAAGTGATTTGATTTTTAGGTGCCCAGAAAAGATATTCACATAAAAGGTATTTCTGGCAACTTTTTAGAAAAACAAATACCAGAATCTAGTTAAATGGATCTTGTTTATATAGAAAACAAAAACAAGGTGCTGCATCAGTATGTGGTCTAAAAGCAAAACAAAATGGTTATATTAAATGCATGCTGAAAATAGAAAATAGAGTTAAAAATCTACATTTCGACCTTAGGTCTTCTTCAGGAAATATCTAAAAGAGAAACTAACTTTGTTTTTTTCTCTTTTAGATATTTTCTGAAGAAGACCTAAGGTGAAAATGTAGATTTTTGACTCTATTTTCTACTTTCAGTGTGCATTTAATATAACCGTTTTGTTTTGCTTGTTTATACAGGTTCATTTTTTTTTTAAAAGACATAATTTTTATGTATTTTCAATGTTTGTAAGTTTCAAAAGTGAAAATAAAATGGCAGCCATCTCGAATTATTGATTTCCACAGGACTAGCATTTCCCTCCATGACAAGTAAATCATACAAATAAGCACTCATGATATGTGTTTTTATCTTTCGCAATAGTTTTCTTTACCTTTTCCAATAGTTTTTTGTTAACCATTTGAACTGGACGTTAACTCAGAAATTGTTATAACTCTAAAAGGGTATAATAGTTTTTCACCAAATCTTTTAAAGGCACACCCTTGGCACAGGCCCCTTCAAACCCAAAAAATTCATGAAAAAATTCCACACCGTGTAGTCAGTAGGTGAGAGCAAAAAATGTGAAATGTTAAGTATAGTTTTTTTTTGTTTTGTTTTTCAATTTCTGGTGCTCCATATCTTGAAAACTGTTATTACAGTTCAAAAATTGGGATTTAACATTGCACAGCCAACTCAGCCCTAACTATAGGGGCACTACAACACTCCTATATTATGCATGAAAAAGTTTAGCTTCATTTTAGATAAAGTAGTACTTCCACCTGCATAAACTTAATGTGGGATTATTTTTACCTTATAGGACATTTGTCTTATGGTGGACACCATAGCTGTAGTTTCTTGAAGGCAGAATACTATAGTTCTGTGAGCACTGCCTCCCCATCCACAGATACATGCATGCAGATTTTCTAAGAGGATAATCCACAAAAAGTGGAGTCATACAATGCAGCCATGGAGCAGAGGTGTGCAGAAGGATATGTGTGAGTGCCATGTAGCACACCCCTATTCCCATCCACAGCTTGGCCGCCAGAGGTGGGCAGCCCAATGATGGGTTCATCCACATAGAGGGCCTGCAGAGCTGGAGCATGGAGCATGGCCAGTGATACACATCAAGCCCTGGCTGTGACTCTGATCAAAAGTCCAGGAGATGCCTCAGTGCCAGCATAGTGGAGGGCTGCCTGCCACTGCCCTAAAGGAAGCAGGTGAGCAGCAGAGGGCAAACATGGTAGGCAGCAGCCCATAATGGCAGGGACTATACCATGGACATTACAGCAAGACTTGTGCCAGTGATTATAAGGCACTCCTGCACAATATGTAGTAGAGTCATAGACACCCACCGAAATGTGTAGAACATCCAATAGCACATATACAATTTGTATTGCATAGGCACCTCCACTGCAGCTCAGCTGATTACCTGTAGTGTGTCCAAGACACCCTGCTCCACAGTGATGGCAACATGGCATGGAACAAAATGATAGCAGGTGTCCATGCCCCTCATGGACACACCAACACTATGACTGGATGATGCAGGTACCGTCACCTATTTCAGCCTTGTGCTCCCCCCAATGGATGTTGAAGCTGCAATACAGACTCACACTGCCAACAGTTACAATTTTACAAGGACAGGCTATGTATAAAACAAAACTTGTATGTTTGTGACAGTGACAGATAAACATAAATCAGACCCCTGAGGCACTCCAGCCCCTGTCAGTGCTGGCTCTACTGCACTCATGGCCTGTGCACATTGCTGATTCCAGCCAGCCTACAGCATGCACCTAACCTCCCCCAAAAGGAATGGACCACTGCCACAATGCCCCCTGCCCCTGGCCCTGCCCCCAGCACCCCCCCCATATAGCATGCAGGACACAGGGGAGTATGTTCACCATAATGGCAAGTATTAGGACACACAACAGTTGCAGTACACAGCAATTATATGTTATTAGAAAATGGGCTTCTTACTTGCTGCAATCTGATTGGTCAGTACCCTCAACATAGGGGTACATTAAGTTTCAATAGATGACCAGCAAGTAAGAAGTGCCAGCCCAATCCTGCCTTATGCCCAGCCAAGTATCCTTGTGCCCAACCTGCTTCATCATTGGCTGAAGCAACTGGCACAAAATTTCAAACTGCCGCCATGTTTTCTATCACTTAGCAAGACAGCTAGTGAGATCAGCTCCCCCACACACACACACTCTCTCACTCTTTTGACCAGGAATCACCCACTAGCGGTCCAAAATAAAAATATGTGCCTGGTTTCCCTGATGTAGAGCTGGCTTTCTTTTTTTGTTATGTGCCTAAAACCCCTACTGCCACCGCTCGCTGCCACCGCTCATTGACCACAGACAGGCATGAATACATAAACAGCCCTCCTACCCACACAAAAAGATACAAACTAAAGAGAAGAAACACAGAAAATATGTTTTTTTCTCCTATAGAGAACCACCACGTCACCAGAAGACATGCAACGGCTTGTTTCACTGGTACTGTCACACACACCAATTTGTTTCAGGACTGCTCATGCACACAGTGGTTCGTTTCAGCACTACTCTCCGAGTATAGGAAGAAATCTTCCTCACAGCGCTATCGCTGTTCCTGCAATATCATCATTTTTATTGCTCACCCCAAATAAAGAAATCGGAGAAATAAAGTAGCTGAGTAGCGTACTACTAACATTACCTCTCCTGCACTCCATTGTCCTTCCTAATCCCATTGCAATCAGTAAACACAGAGGACAGCATGCCTCGGTTTCTCTATTCAACTGCCAGGCTACCGCTGCAGTACAAAACACAGATGCTTGTAAGCAGGGTCTCAGTAAAAATAAAAAAAATGTAACTCAAGTGGGGGGGTTTGATGGGTTCAAGTGCCAAGTGTGAGATATACTGTACACAGTGGTAACAAAACAGTGAAATGCTGCACTGCCTCTACTGGTACATATTGTCAAGAATACCAGTAGAGGGACTACTTTCCTAACTAAGCAAGTATAAGTTAATTTTTTTTTTTTTATGTTTATTCTTAAATAGTGCAAAAAAAAAAACCTGTTAGACCATTTTCTAAGCGCAATAATGCCCTCCAGGGTGGGCGGTATTGGGCAATACCGGACCGGCCAGGGGCGTAATGAGGCCCGATGCCGCCTGTCGGGCATTATTGCTTACGTAAAAGGCACTACAGTATCATAATGGTAATGGGTGTCTGCCATACCAGTAATATCAGTGTCTCAAATGTCCATTATGCTAGGGTGTTACCTCACATCCCACTACCATGTCTCCTGGTGATTGCCAAACTATGTGATGTTTCGCTGCTAGGATTTGGCAGTACATTAAAATGATCCTGTCAGTGGTCCAGCTGCTGTGCACTCCCATTAACTCAGTAGGGGTCCTTGGCTGCACCACCTGCCAGAGAATGTCCAGGTGCAGGTTCTCCTGCTTGGCACTCCTGTACACCTGTCCTGTTCTTACTGTACCTTCACTGTCCCCTTCATCTGTGTCCATGTCTAGCAGGGGTTAGCTATTCACATCCCTGTCCAGAGTCAGGTCATGCACAATCAGGGTGTTCAGCTGGTGCTTTGATCATCATATGAGCAACATAAGGGTCCCAATAGGCTTCTGCAACCCCTGAAACAAGATACAAAGTGACAGTCAGACATAGTGGGACATGTGAGTGACATACATGCAACGGTGGAGGAGGAAGCACTGCCATACAGACATTGTTACTTACCTAGACAGGCTCCACTAGTGTTCAGTACTGGCCATCCTAGTTCCTGTATCCATTCCCCTCCAAGGTGAAGGTCCATAGCACATACATAGTTGCTGGCACAGGTGGTGGCTTGGGATATGTCAGTTTGTCTGAGGCATTCTGCCAGTGGCTCATCTGCACTGCTAGTGATATACCTTATGTACGGGTGTTCCACTATGGTGCTCTAATGCAACACCCATTCGGCACACCCACATCCATTGCATTACCTTTTGACCATCCCCCCCACCTATATGTTAGGTGCAGGGCTTTGGGGATTATACATGCATGGAGGTCGAAACAGAGTGGCGTGGGTGTGGCTGCCAGGGAGTCATCGATTTGGGTAGTGAGGTCTAGGAGACACCCTGGGGCAAAATGGATATTGGGAGAGGGGTCCTCCCTGTCTAGTTCCCATACCCAAGGGCTCCAATGTGGAGAGTGGGAAGATGGTCAATGGTCCAGCAGTTCCCACTTATCTGACCTGGGCTGTGCTTTGCAATGCTAGGTCGATGAGGAACATGACTGCTCACTGTGCCAAACTCACTTCAATATTTTGGCTAGGAGAACTTTCTGCCCACCTTTAGTACTCCCTCTCCCCCCTCCTCCTCCTTCCTCCCACTCCCTCAAATCTAATGACACTCACACTCTGCTGGTCCCCTGTCATATCTCCATTATAGGTAAATCAGGTTTCACCTATCATTCCCCCATAACCTGGAACTCCCCCCCAATATGGCACTCCCTCCCTCCTCTTCCTATCACTCCCTAGCCTCTCCCTTAATAACTTTCTTTCTGTTAGCTGCATCTGTATAATACTCCCTAACTTGCTCCCTTTCAAGCCTACTATGTCACAAGCTCACCTCTCTCTCCTGATTATTCCTCTCTCCCCCTTTGAGCCTGCTGCCCAGCAATCCCACCTTTCTACTTCCTCTTCAACCTTGTTATTATCTCTACCCTTCTCCTACCCATTACCAAGTCACCCATGCTTGTTCTTGCCCCCTGGCAGGGTTCTCTGCATCCTGGAGGGGCCTAGTACTGGATTATACCTCTTCCTCCCCTCCAAAATCCTTGCTTTACTGCTTTACTCCCAATCCAACTATTGTCCTCCCCTAATCTGCCCTCCTGCAGGGTTCTCAGCATCCTGGAGAGGCTAGTTTTAGGCAAGCTTCCTCCTTCTCTCCCCTTCCACAACCACCCATCCACCTTCTCTACATCCCCCTTCCAATTCTATATTTTCCCCATCTTGGTCCCAACTCTTCTTCTTCCCCCCATTTTGTACCTCCTGGCATCCAATATGTCCAGCACTGGGCAGGGTTCTCTGCATTCTGGAGGGGTTAGCTCTAGACCGTTCTTGCTCTCCCCTCTCCAATTCCCACTTCCCCCTCTCTCCCCTGACCCCTTCTTCTCAGCACTTAGATAGCTATTAGTTCACTCATCTCTGAACACTTGCACTTCTTAGCCCTGTCTGGGCAGAGCATATTTTCTGTATGTATACATTTTCAGCCATGTCAAATGCTAATCCGTAAACCACTTCACAAATTTAAAATGTGTCTGTCATTTTAATTGCAATTGAACATGTTCCCACAGTTATGTTATATGGAATTGTATGTCTAATTTTCACATCCTACTTTACCCCCCCCCCCCCCAGATCACACCGTGGAGACAAGCAACTTGTTGTTCAGTGTGCCTTACTGGTGAAACATTTCAATAAATAAAATAAATAAATAATGGTAGACTTGATTTCCTCAGTAGATCTGGTTGCATCATGGAAACCTGGCTGGATGAAAATGCTGGCCCCTCTATGGAGACAGTGATTCCAGCTGGGTACTCCGTGATACATAGCCCGAGGAAGGATCATAGAGGCTGGGGAGTGGCCATTTGTTTTAAAACCAGCTTGAACCTATCGGTGCTTCTGGTGTGTTCTTCTACTATGTCCTCCAAGTGTGTGGCTGTGTGAGGGGATTCTGGCACTGGCTGCAGGATCCTTCTCATTTACTATCCGCCTGCTAGGGAGAGAAAATTCCGGCAGGAAATTAGGGACATTGTTGCTGGGCCCAGTGTTGGAGTCCCCCAGATGGGTAATTCTGGGGGATTTCAATGCCTGGGTTGATGATGAACTCTCATTGTTTGGACGTGACCTCCTTCAATGTATGGAAGCTTTGAGCATGTCACAAGTTATTACTTCAGTTACCCATTGGCACGGGCACACGTTGGACCTATTGTTCACACTGGGTCTTGAAATCATTGATCTCAGAATTTATCTGGTGATGTGGTCGGTTCATAGCACCCTGAGGTTCTCATTTGGGGTCCCCCAGAGGGTCCTTCTGCTTTGGAGATGGTCTAGTACTGACCTTTATGGGGACTGTTCCCAGTTGGACACTACAGGTGGTGCTGGATCTATCAAGTGTGGAAACTGCATGTGGGATGAGTATGGAGGAAGTGGTGGCAGCCTAAAATAGGACTGTTACCTCTGCCTTACTCTGTTGCACCCCTCCATGTATGGCCCTTATTCACTTGTCAGAGACACCCATGGTTTGATGGGGAGCTCAGGGAGTTGAAGATTAAGGGCCAAAGGCTGGAGCGTCACTGGAGGAAGTCCGGGTTGATAGAGGACAAATTGACTTTGAGGTCACATTATAATGACTATCAAAGGGCAATTTCCAGAAAAAGGTGGACTTCCTGTCTAGGGAGATTGCTGCAGCAGAGAAGAGGCCAGCTCAGCTCTTCTGCATGGTAGACATGTTGTTACACCCAGCCTAGCTCCATTCAGGGGGAGCTAGTTCAAGCACTAGGTGTGAAGAGTTCACTCTGATCTTTGCTGACAAGATGTCCTCTATCAGAACCAATATCTCCTCCAGAGTCACTCAATTGGCTCACAGAGTTGAACCAGTGGTGCAGAGAGGTACCCTTCTTGTGTGGAGTGGGTTCGACCCAGGTGGAGTGGATGTGGTGAGTGAGACAGTCTCAAAGTTACGGTCAACTTATTGTGAACTAGACCCAGGTCCAACCCAACTTTTAATCGGTTGTATTGGCCTGATTGGACCTGTGGTTGCTAAGATTATCCAGTGTTCCCTGTGGAGTGGGTTCTTCCCAGTACCCTTAAAAGAGGCCCTGGTGAGACTCTCTTGAAGAAACCCTTGTTGGACCTGGGCTGTCTCACAAACTACAGGCCAGTCTCAAAACTTCTGTTTCTAGGGAAGGTTTTGGAGAAAGTGATGGCCAATCAGCTTGAGACTCATCTCACTTCTTCTCCCATTTTTGAGTTATTCCTGTCTGGATTTAGACCTGGGCATAGTACTGAGACAGCTCTGGTGATGGTGTTGAACAATCTCCTTAGATGCAGAGGTAGAGGAGAGTGATCTATTCTCATTCTCCTCAATCTTTCTGTGGTGTTTGATGCCATGGACCATGAAGTGTTGCTTGACTGCCTTTGGAACTGGTCTGGAGTAACTAGCAATGTCGTCAGCTGGTCATCCCCATGCATGAACATGTTACAGGCTTCCAAATGATCACAGACTTCATGGACAACAGCACCTCCTGTGGCAAGACAATTGTAATGGGTGACCTAAATGTTAACTGGCTAGCTTTAGAAGCTGACCCATATAAGGATGCCATTGCTGCCCTAGACATTACTCAAATTGTTGCCTCTCCCACTAGGTTTAATTATAAGTCTGGTAATAGCTGCTTATTTGACCTAATTCTTACATCTCATCCCAGCAGAATCACTAACATGGAAGTTCTCCCAGATGCCCTCAGTGATCACTCCCCAGTTATTTGCCACTGGTCAAACAAGGCACCTAAACCTAAGTCCTCTTTCTCCTATAAAAGAATCTTAACAGAAGGAAAGCTTCCACAATTCCTTGCTGCCCTGTCAACGGTTGACTGGACACCCCTTGACTCCTTGAGCAGTGTCAATCAAGCACTTGACTTCTTCATTGCCTAGTTTAACAAGGTTTGTAACAGTTTTGCCCCCTACATAAATGCAAAACTAAATCTACCACTAATCACTGGATTAACACTGTACTCATCTCCATGATGCGAAACCGAGATAACTTCTGGCACTGAGCTATGGACTCAGGGAAACCACACAATATACAGCTCTAAGGCAGCTAGGAATCAATGCACAATAGCTATACATAGAGCCAAGCAAGTCTTCTACAACCAGGAACTTACTAACTCCTGGAGAAATAGCAAACCCTTCTGGGAGAACATCAAGAGCCTCATGGGTAAACCAAGCAAATCCCCCCCCCCATGATTGAAGTTAACAGCTCCACTTTACAGGACCCTAAAGAAATAGCAGACTCCTTTAATTTCACATTCACTGATCTTAGCAGTGTCCTTCCCCCCCAATGTCTTTGACAACTCTGCCCGGCACTGCCTCAATAATAAAATCAATCTCCACAGTAATACTCCCCCATTCTACTTTAAGAGGGTATCCATGTCTGAAGCTAAAAGATATCTTAACAAAGTGCTAAGCAAAGCCAGTTTCAGCAGTGATACCTTTGACCTCAAACTCCTGTCTCTCTCCATTGACATTGTCCTACAACCTCTCACTAAACTTCTGAATCTTTCACTCTCTCATAAACAATTGCCCCAGCTCTGAAAATCAGCAGTGGTCACATCCATTCATAAAAGTGGTGATAGTTCTCTTCTCTCTAACTACCACCCTATCTCTGTCCTCCCACCACTCTCCAAGGTATTGGAATGAATTGTAGCTGACCAGTTGTCTGAACACCGCAACAAATATTACTTACTCTGCCCACAGCAACGTGGCTTTAGAAAAGCCCAAAGTACTACCACCACCCTGCTTGACTTCACCAGCCATATTCATAAGGCGATTGACACTGGCCACCTACTGGATGCGGTGTTCATTGATTTGACCAAGGCATTTGACACTGTGAACCACCAGTTCCTGCTTCACTCACTATCCTCCCTTGGACTATCTAATGATGTACCCAAATGGTTTGAAAGCTATCTCTTGGCAAAGAGCCAAAAAGTCAAAATTATTGGCTCTCTCTTAAGTGACCTTCCTGTCCGCTCTGGTGTACTGCAGGGTTCCATCCTCGGCCCTCTACTTTTCTGCCTTTCCATCAATACTCTTCCTGCAGCTTGCAATAATAATTTAATACTCTATGTTGATGATGCAGTCCTCTTTTCCTACCATACTGACCCAGTCTCGCTCTCCAAGGTGCTACAGACGAACTTCAGCCTAGTTGAAACCTGGCTTCTCCAACATCAGCTGTTGATGAATTACAAAAAAACAAAGTCCATGCTGTTCCACAGCTCTCACAGCAAATACAGATCCATAAATGTCACCATACATAATGAACTTGAACAGCCGCTTGAGCAAGTGCAGGAGTTAAAATACCTTGGTATTTACCCTTGATTGCACAATGTCTTTCAGCTCGCATGTTCAACACATCTCAAAATCAGTCAACTCAAGAATTGGGGTTCTCTACTGCCACCATTGCTGTCTTACCAAAGAAGCTAAGGACGCAGCTATAACTACCTCAGTCCTACCGATCAATGATTACACGCTTGTCTTCTACTGGGCTGCCATTGACACCACCCTAAAATGGGTCAATACAGCCCTTAACAAATGCTGTAGACTTCTCGCTGGCACAGGGAAGCATACGCATACCTGTGATCTCTACAAGCAATCCAACTGGCTCAATCTAAATAGTAGACTTGCCTATCAGACCTGCCTACTGGCTAACAAAATTTGTCTTAACCTCACACCCCCTGCAACTCATGCCTTAATGTTGCCCGCAGTCACTGCACATTTTATACGCAGTTCCCTCAAACCAACATTTATCGTTCCATTCTGCTATACCAACCAGGCTCAATGTGCTTTCCACACCAGGGTCCCCCTGCTGCTAAACAACCTTCCCCCTGAAATTGCAGCTGAAAACAAGCTTGAACCATTCAAATACAAACTCTGCCAGCACCTCGCTGACCTCAGCAGTTGTGATTGCTCTGCCTAGGCTTGCGGCTTTGTTTCACCTCTCCCATCTTTTCTCTCTTCCCATGCTACCCTCCAAACTTCTCTCCCCCCTCCATTCCCTGCTACTCCCTGTCTCTCTCCCACCCCACCTACCATTCTACCACCTCTCACCTCTCACCTCTCACCTACCATTTCACCCCTCTCCCACTCCTCTCTTTCTGTCTCCCCCTCTCTATCACCCTATCTCTTGTTGCTCCACCCCCAAACTACCTAGTACTTATCTTTCTGTTCTTGCACTTACAACAATGTCAAATTCTTTCTGCCTACCCCCTTTTCCCCACCCCTCCCCTGTTATCCCCACCCCTTGCTCCTTATGTCACCCCAGGATGGTTTTCATTTGTATCTGTGTCTTGCTATATAGATACAACCGTATTGTTAATTGTGCATTATTTGCCACTGACTATTTGCTACTGTGCTAGTCTATACACATTTATTACCTTTTGCTACTACGTTAACCTCCTGACCTGTATTGTAGCTTACCTCTACTTAATTCTGTGTTAACCTCCTGACGTTGTATTGTATCTTACCACTGTTTAGCTTGCACCCATTGTTGATGTGGAACATTTGTAAAAGAACCCTTGGTTCAAAGGTATTTGTAATCCTAGTAATAAATAAATTAAAAAATAAATAAAAACATTCCTGATTATGCCATTCCCACAGTAGGAAACTAAGGTGAATCAGTGGTAAAATAAGGCGCATCACCAAACAAGGGGCATCACTGAGAGGATGTTCTGTCTGCTGAAGATGTGCTTCTGTAGCATGGACAGGACTGGAGGAAGGGGACTCTGCAGCTCACTCTCAGCAAGGTATGCAGGGTGTTCATGATCTGTTGCATGCTGCACAGCATAGCTTTTGGAAAGTGTCTACCTGTACCTGACAGCATGGAACCAACTGTTAATTATCATGCCAGTGATGTAGTGGACATTCCTGAAGATGGTAGAGGACATGCAGGGGGCATGGTCCAGGGTACCATGCTGAGCATGCATGTAGGGCCTGGGTCATCCAGAACTATTTCATGCACAGAGAGGAATTATGCCTGGGGGGTGCTGTATGATTGGATGTGCTGGACTAGGATACTGTGGTGTGCATACTTGTGTATTAGCTGCCTGCCATAATGTGTGTATTTCTGTACCCTGCTGTGAGTGATCTGTGGCATAGGTACCCTCACCACTGTGCATTTTTATGTAGATAGGCACTCTTCCACCTGCTGCCCTGTTATTTCACCTTCCACTTCTTGGTGGCCAGGAGGGTTTGCCAAGTTTGGTCTCACCTGTGGATGCAGGCTCAAGGTCAGTCTCACCATGGGTGTGGGCTCAAGGTTGGGCTTGGCTGGGGGTGCTTCCTCGCCCAGGACCTGTGCTGCTGATGATGGGCCTTCTAGCAGAGGGATGCTGGCAGGGATGCATGTGGCCTTTTATGTACCCGCACTGCCTATATCTGGGCATCAAGGCCCCATCCAAGGATGTTGGCTGTGCAGTTGAGACCACTGTCCAGGGACAGTACCTGGACCCACACATGCCACACACCACCATCCAGCTCTGGCCACCTAGTTGGCGGCATAGTAGCTGTCAGCATCCACTGTTTGTCTGTCCTGAAGTTCAGCCATGGTGGGGACCATTGGGCAGAGGGTGCTGCAGAGTGGCACGTGGCTTGCATGCCAGGAGTGTGTATGTAAGGTCCATGATCCATGCTGTGGGGAGGGTCTGTGTTCCTGTGTTCTCAACAACTGTGTAGCCAATGTCTGGGGTTTCCTTCATGTCCTGAATGTCTTGGCTCTTCTGTATCTTTTTGGAGCTTGGGTCTCTGGGACACCAAGGATATTCAGGTACATTCTGGGTGGGGTATCTGTTGGGGAGAAGTAGGCGGCTAGTAGGCATGCTGAGTGCTGCATTTGCAGAGTACCACCACCTCCTAGGACCCTGTACATAGGGAATGGAACACTGCACTTCACCAGGACTATGGTGTGTGCACTGCCACCTGGGTAGGGGTCCACTACCTGGATGTGTCTGTCATTCTTGGCCTCCACCTACACATATGTGCACACCGTGCTGTAGATGACATTGTCTGTTCCCCATGCCTACACCAAATATGGCAAGGTGTATGGTGCCCTGTGCCCTACCTGTGCCCTGTGTCTCCTCATTATTCATGTCCCCTGCCAGTCCTGGTGCAAGGGTTGTCAACCTGGTTCCTGTAGGGGAATACAGAGTGCATTGGGTTAGCTGCCGTTGGAGGCCATGGTACATCCTGCTCAAGGGGTCACTTGTATTTACCCTCCAGTAATGTCTAGCCCATCATCCTCCTTTCTGACAGCCTGCAGGCTGATGGTGGCAGCCGTGATGCTCTCCTCCTCTGTGAGCTTATGGACCCCCCACATGGCTTCCACTGCCTGTTACCAGCTGTGCCTGCCATTGCTGTGTCATCTTCCTCTTCACCCCAGGCAGGTCATGCCATTTATGCTTGAGCACCACAGTCATCTGTGGTATATTACTGGCAGCATTCATGGTGTCCTGGATGCCCACCCACACCAGCTGTTTAAGGGTGGTGTCCCTTTTAGTGTCTCAGTCCTGTACAGGGTGGCATAGTTTACCTGTGCCTCCATCACTGCAATTATAATTTGTGTAGCTGCAGGGTGAGCATTTGAGAAAAAGTTAGATGCCCCTGGGGATCTTCAGGTTCCAGTTGCCCTGATAGCAAAGCTGGTTAGTGCATCACAACAGTATTCTGGGCAGACCTGAGTTCAATCCTAGCCAGGGCACTTATTTCTTTCTTACTTCTAAAACTATGTTTCAAACACATATGCACACTGCACTTCTTGATAATAAAGCTGCAATTCTAATTTGTGTAGCTCCAGTGTGTGCATTTGAGAAAATATTAGGCATCCCTGGGGATACTTAGGTTCCAGTTATCCTGGTAGCACAGCTGGTTTGTGCAGTGGAATGGTATTTTGAGCAGACCTAGATTCAAATCCCATCTGGAGCACTTATTTCTATCGCAGTTCTAAAACTGTGTTTCAAACATGTATGCACACCACACTCCTTGATAATAAAGATGTAATTCTAATTTATGTAGCTGCAAGGTATGCATTTCAGAAAATGTTAGGTGCCCTTGGGAATCTTCACATTTCAGTTGTCCTTGCAGCACAGCTGGTTAGTGCAGCAGAACAGTCTTCTAAGCAGACCTGGTTCAAATCCCATCTGGAGCACTTATTCCTTTCTCACTTCCAAAACTGTGTTTCAAACATATACTGTATGCATACAGCACTTCTTGATAATAAAGAAGTAATTCTAAGTTGTGTAGCTCCAGGGTGTGCATTTGAGAAAATGTTACATGCCCTTGGAGATCCTCAGGTTCCAGTTGTCCTGGTAACACAACTTGTTAGTCCAATGGAATTGTATTCCGAGCAGACCTGGGTTCAAAACCCAGCTGGGGCCCTTATCTCCTTCTCACTTCTAAAACTGTGTTTCAAACATGTATGTACACCTCACTCCTTGATAATGAAGATACCATTCTAATTTGGGTAGCTCCAGGGTGTGCATTTGAGAAAATGTTAGGTTCCCTTGGGGATCTTCACATTCCAGTCATCCTTGTAGCACGACTGATCTGTACAGCAGAATGGTATTCTGAGCAGATCTGGGTTCAAATCCCAGCTGGGGTCCTTATTTCTTTCTGGCTTCTAAAACTTGAATGGAAATGAGAAAGAAAACGTGTGACCCACTGGAAACTGAACCCAGACCCTTGGCAATACCATTCCAGTGCTTTAACAATTATGCTATGGGCTCACATGGTTATCAGGCCTTTCAGGCTTCTGACTTCTAAAAATGTGTTTCAAACATACAGTATGCACATTGCATTCCTTAATAATAAAGATTTAGTTCATGTAGACCTGGGGGGATGATTCCAAGATATATGGTGCAAGTTGCTGGCACTTGTGAGTTACGCCACATGCCGATACGCCGGGAACCTTGCATCCAGTTCCAGAACAGCCAGGGTCCCCAGCTGCTAGTTCCGTGACTTGCAGCACCACGAGCAGTGCACCAATGGGAGGGCGCACCTGAACACAGTGCCGCAAGCTACTGTAAATGCCCACTGACAGGGCGCAAGCCCCCCAATCCCTGGTCCCCACAGAAGCTACCATGATGCCCCACAGGGCTATTGGAACCACCCCTGCCCCCCTGGCCCCGATCCCCAAGAAATGCCGCATAGGGCAGATCACGTCTTTTCCCCAGTACCCAAGTAGTGCCCCACAGGGCAGATAATGTCCTCCCCCCAGTAGTGCCCAGTAGGACTGACTATCGCCCCCTGTCCCCAAGCCCCAATCCTTAAATGCTGGCTTGCCAGTAATTGAAAATACTGGCATTCTGGTAGTCCTGGTAGTCTAGTGGTCTCCACCCAGCAGTGCCAGTCCACCACCACCACCTCTGACTTGGCCCCAGTCAGCAATTGACAAAACCCACCTCTCACCTCCACAGCCAGCCACTGACTGAGCTTCCTCCGAGCATGTATGACTGTATACAGTACATGCCCAATCATTCAGTGAGCATGTACTGTATACAGTATTATATGCTAGGAAGGCAGCTCAGTCAGCAGCTGGCCATGGAGTCAAGAGGTGGGTTTTGCTAGTTGCTGACTGGGGCCAGGTGCGGTGGGATGGGGTGGACTGGCACTGCTGGGTGGGGGACACTAGACCATCAGGGATCGTGGGAGGTCTGCATTGTGCACTGTACTGACTGTGCACAGTGCAGCACAGGAACGAGATTGGGTTTGTCTTTTTGTAGGGCTTTGCTATCTTTGTGGGGAATATTGCCAGTCATTTGGGGGTTTAGGGCATGGGGGATGTATTGCCCTTCAGGGCAGTTGGTGTATTGGGGTACTGTGGTGGGAGGATAGCCCTGTGGGGCCTTAACTGTATCTCTGGGGGATTGGGGCTGGTGGAGACAGCAGCCCCCAAAGAGCTTCTGTAACACATTGAGGGATGATAGAGGGCTTCTGTGGGTTTGTTGGGAGGCAGTAGGGTGGCCTTGGCACAGTCCAGCAACCCCTGGTGGACTCACCATACACTTAGACCAGCTTATAGCTGGTCTAACTGTATGTAGACCAATGTCCTATGGGGGTTTTCTTGGAATTGCAAATGTGCTGTTCGGCAGCCACCTTCCCAGAATAGGGTGCAACTGCTGGCATAAACCCCCTTGCTCCATGTCACAGGGGGTTTATGGTGTACCTGGTGGTGTAGGACCACTTTGGTGCAGGCAGCCTGCGACATGTCACAGGCTGCCTTTCGGAATACTGAATGTCATTACTCATGGCACAAACTGGTACTTGCACCATTTTTTTTGGCGCAAGTCACTTTGCAAAATGCATAGTCGTGCTGGAATCGGGCCCAGGGTTGCATTTGAGAAATGTTAAGTGCCCTTAGGGAACCTCCGTTTCCAGTTTTCCTGGTAGATAAGTAGGTTAGTGCTGTGGAACTGTGGCCCGAGCAGACCAGGGTTCAAATCCCAACTGCGGTATTTGTTTCTTTCTCATTTCTTAAATTGTTTTTCAAACATATATGCACACCACACCCTGTGATAATAAATCTATAATTCTAATTCATTTAGCTGCAGGGTGTACATTTGAGAAAAGGTTATGTGCTCTTGGAGAGCCACAGGTTCCAGTTGTCCTGGTAGCATAGCTGGTTAGTGCAGCAGAATGGTATTCTGAGCAGACCTTGGTTTAAATCTCAGCTAGGGGACTTATTTCCTCTTCACTTTTAAAGCTGTGTTTCAAACATATATGTACACCAAACTCCTTGATAATGAAGATATAATTCTAAATTGTCTAGCTCCAGGGTGTGGATTTGAGAAAATTGTAGGCACCCTTGGGGTTCCTCACATTCCCAGTTGTCCTGGTAGAACAGCTGGTTGGTTCAGTGAAATGGTATTCCAAGCAGACCTGGGTTCAGATCTCCTTTGGCGCACTTATTCCTTTCCCACTTCTAAAACTGTATTTCAAACATATATGCACACTGCACTGCTTGATAATATTTCAACATATCTACCCCCGATTACTCATCTATATTATTTAGCCTCCCCATCTGGTAATCCTGTAGCACCAGCCCATCAAAAAAAGGAAGCCAACCACTCCTGAAGGCAGTCAGCACTCCCTCACCTCTCATCACCACTGCAGCTGTATTCTACTTTACACAGCCAATGCACAGTATTAGTAGTAGGATTCTGGTGGTGTTGAGGATTGGGGGAGGAATGGCCATTGGTAGACAGGAGGGAGGGTTGGATCACTGGTTGGGGGGCACAGGACTATGAAGGTGAATAATATGGATGGGCAATCGGGGTAGGTAGGTGGTGTGTGTAACAATAAACAACAATACTGGTGAGTGGGAGAGGAGGAATACTATATAGCTAGGGACTCGGATAGATAAGGCAAGGCAAAAGCCACATTTTATTTGTTTGGTGCCCTTTCCAGATGGCCCAGCATTCCCTGCAGCAATAAAAATAGCATAAAACAGCAAAAAACACTGAACAAAATTAAATATAAAATAAATATAAAAAAAAACTATTTAATGGTTCCATCAAATTATTCTGGGTAGGCCTGTGCAAATTCAATAGTTTTTCAGATTATTTTTAAAGGTCCCCATAGTACAAGCAGATCATACAGCCTCTGGAAAGGAGTTTCAAAGTAAAGAGGCAGCAACCCCAAAAGCTCTGCCCTGTGTTCATAGGCATTAGACATGGTAAGCAATTAGAAGAGCACTACATGAATTGCACTAGTCAACAGAGTGCTAGTTCATGTATCACTAACACGGACAGTGAGAGGAGATATACAGCGCTTTCAGTAAGTGCTCCCCTGGTCGCTATCTGTGGTGCTGTTCACACACAAGGGCACCAGAATCCAGAAGGCTGGTCAAGCTACTCCCATTGCATGGAGGGCTAATGCACAGAGCAGTTCTACAAGCAGCAGTGGAGACCAGGGTTCTAATCCTGGTCTCCAAACCTTTTTCTGCATTCGGGACTTAGAATTGTGTATGTGGGGCCATGAAAACAGAATTTCATGGCCCCATGATCTGCTCCCCCCCCCCCCGGAGTGTGAATATGTCAGTCCAGGGGGTACGGGTGGTGGAGCCCCCAGAAAAAAAAGTAATTTTTTTACCATGCAGTTCTTCACCGCGCTATTATTGTTAGCACTGTTCTGACCCAGTGCCATTATAATCTAGTGATTGGGGAGGATCACTAGACTACTGGGGACTTTGATACATATTAAGAATGGATGATCTTGGAGTAGGGGTGATTACTAGACAACCCGAGCATTGGACTGGTATTAAGAATGGGCACATGGAGGGTGACACTCCTAGACAACCTGAGCATGGTTGTCACTAGCAGAACAGATGACCAGGGAGTGGAGGCGCAGCAGCCCTAAGACCAGTGCCAGTGTGGTGCTAACAGCTATTTAACACTTTTCCAAACCTTTAGATATGTAATAAATATTATAGTAGTGTGGTAGTGTCACTATAGTTTGGGTTGAGCAGTTTTTTTTTTATTAAACCCCAACCTTTGCACTTTAATAGGTTTGCAAGTGTTCAACAGATTTGCATGACATTTTGCATGTGCAGTCTTGTGGGGGTAGATCTCATGATATGCTAAGTTTTGTTCCAGTTGGATGCGAAGACTCAGAGATACCGATGGTGAAAAAAAAGTGAACAAAATCAGAGGGTTTGCTGTTTATTTATCATCACCTAGCACCCAGATGGTTTGAAATTTTGCTGGCAGAAAGAGTTTGGCCCACGGTGGTGCCTTTCACAGGTTTGGTGAAAAAACATTACTCCATTCCAAACTTTAAGATTTTAAAATTTCAGTTCTGAGCATGCTCAGTACGGTCTTTTGGATAGCTACAGTATTTGGAATAAAAAAAGAATTTGGTCTATATGAAAGAGGTCCTTTTTCATAATGGGTAATCATTTTTCATGAGGAAAATTTCCTTGTTTTTGTATGGCTGCCATCTTTTCTATTTTTTTTTTTCCAAAAAATAATTTTTTGAAAACCCATATAAATAACATCCTGCAGAGACACCAAAACATGTATCTTGCTAATCGGGACCCTGTTAAATGGAGTCTGCAGTTACTTTTTGGAAAAATGACCCAGGAATATGTTTTTTACAAGTTTTAAAATCTTTATTCATGACTCGATTTCCTTTTTCTGAATGGCCATATTGAAAAGGAACTGGGCTATACAAAAAAAGGATCCCTTCATAGAAAAAGAACAATTTGGGCTTAGTTTTTTCTACAATTCTTTTTTTCATATGAAGGCATCTTTTTTTTGTATGAATGAAAAAAAATCATACAAAAAAGGATCCCTTCATATGAAAAAGGAATCGGAAAAAATCTAAGTCAAAATTATTTTTTCGTATAAAGGGATCTTTTTTGTATTTTTTTTTCATTCATATGAAACAGGATGCATTCATACTAAAAAAGATTTTGGACTTCATTTTTTTTCTGATTCTTTTTTTGTATAAATTAAACCTTTTTCTTTTTTTTTCATCCAAACGAAAAAGGATTCTTTCATATGAAAAAATATTTTGGACTTTTTTTTTCCTGATTCTTTTTTCATATTTTGTTTTTGTTCATGTGAAAAAGGATGCCCTCACAGGAAAAAAGATTTGGGACTTTTTTTTTCCCAAAAACTCTTTTTCGTATTTTTTTTTTTTGGTTCATACAAAAAAGAATACCTTCATATGAAAAAACAATTTGGACTTCATTTTTCCCCCCACATTTCAACTTCAGCAAGCCATAACTCCCTCAATATTTGCACTTAAGGGACAATCTATATATCAAAACAGAGGTCTTAATGAGTACTACAGGAATTACACATACTACCCCCCAAAAAAGTTAGGGCCCATATAAAAAGAAACATAAACATTAAAAAATCAAAAGTCCAATAGTATAGCTTTGGAAGTTAAACAAGCAATACAACCAAGAAAAATAAATTGCTTTTGGGGAGAAATAGAAGTGCAGGGCCCTATGGGCCCTGTGCTTCCATAGGCAAATGGATATGGCCTGCATGAATGAGGATATAATTATAGTATCTCAAAAAGTAAATAAATTATTTGCAAAAAACTTTGTTAAAGAACAAGTTAGGGTTCAGATTAAAGTAACAACAGTAGGGAAATGTGGTTTTGGGGTTCCCATCCCTAACACTCCACCCCACTATGCAGGCAGTAAAGGGAAAAAAAAATACGGTTTCACCTTTCCTGAGTCTTTACACATCAGGCCTGGGGTGTTCCTTGGGGTTGTCAACCTTAACTCTCAACCAATTCTCATATAGTCTGCACATGTCAATTTCTTTACTGATGGAATGGCACGAGCGTTAGGGTTTATATTCCCAAGGAACACCCCAGACCTGATTGATGAAGCTTCATAAAAGGTGAAACTATAATGTTTTTTCTTTTGTTGCCTGCTGGGTGGATTTGGGGTGTTATGGGTGGGAATCCTAACACCACATTTACCTACTTTTGTCAATTTAATCTGAATTCTAACTGGTGCACTGATAAAGATTATGTATTATATATCTAAGGGATATGCCACAGCTCGACTGAGAATATCATGGATATTCTTCCCGAGTGTAGTCTGACTTTTGACATCATGAGTAGTGTAGCCACAAGTGATGCCAAAGATCAAACTTCATGAAGGGAAAATATCAATAATATTCTCAGTCTCAGGCCATGCCATATTCTATTTATGTAGTGGTGTTTCTTATATAATGTTTTTATTGTTATTTCCTTAAGGTTTTTTTTCTTTTTTTGTAGCTTTATTCAGGATGACCAAGTGGAGAGTGAGTGGTTGATTTCACCACTCACTCTCTCTGACAGTGACATAGTGACATCATAATGTCAGCAAATGTTGCAATGTGAAGTACAAGGGAGTGAGCCGGGGGGGTTCCAGTTAAGTTGAGAGCGTGATTGTGTCTCTCTTTGGCTGAGAAGAGCATTTCATTGGAATCCAGTGGAGAGAGTGAGAGCTGCTTGTAGGTAAGCTGTTCTGTAGGAGGGGCTAGGAAGGGAGGGAGATACTGGACTGGACTGCTGTGTCATTGTAAAATGTGTGAGGGCATTGTATTGTAAAAATTGCACTGGGATGATTTTGACTTGGAGTTACTAAGAAAATAAATGGTGAACCTCTCAGTGTGATTACTGGTTTCACATTGAAGAGGTTCAGAGCTGGATCCAGTGCATGGTCCATTTGGATCAGTGAAAGTAAAAGTGAGCTGCTTGCACTGCTGACTCCAACCAATACCTGGCTCCAACCAATCCCCACCTTCAGGTACTGTGCAGATAAATTCTGGCATGGGAGGACCTACTGTGAGGATAAATGTTATATCCTCACTATAGGTCTGACCACCTTCTTGATATGACAAATATTTCCAGAATCTGTCCTCACTGGCATTGCATAAATCTGTATATATTCATTACAGAAAAATACATTAATACAGACACTGGGGTTGAAGTACACAAAGCACAGAAAGTAGGTGAAATGAAAATAATCATTAGGGTTTTGGCTTTCTAGAGTCTTGGCAAATCAGTGGTTTTGTGTTCCTCAGGGCTATCAACCCTAATGCCCACAACTTGTCCCCTCAGCCTGTAGCCTCCTGTCTAAAGCACAAGGTATATCTCTAAACCAGTGTCTCATAGTGATAGACTCTCCAGAGACAGAGAAGTATGGCTTGACACATGTTGCCAGCAGAATCAGTCATAGCTTTCTTCCTACAGGGCCCTGCATAAAGAAAGAGATCACATCCAACATTTTTGCTCAAGGCAGGGGAGATTAGGGTTGACAACCCCAAGAAACATCCCACTACTGATTTGTCAAGACTCTGGAGACCCAAAACTGTAATTTGTTTTCCCTACTCTGTGCTTTGCATTCTTCAACCCTAATGTCAGCATTGACATAAATTATTGCAATGAATTTCCCTTCTTTTTGTAATAGCTGACTCATATCCCCATTCATACAAGTCCCAGAACAGAATAGTGCAGATATGTCCAGCCCTGTTTCACCAATCAACTAATAAGTGAAAAGACAACAGTGTCCTAATACTTGTAGCTGCACCATTTCACTTTACCATCCTATCTTAGCTACACTACTAATAATAAAGATTTTTTACCTGAGTCCTGGGGATTGTGGGATGGGTTTCTGGTGACTGGAGAAAATATCCAGTTATACCTGAAAAATAAGAATAGTAATGGGGTCACAAAGGATCTGCAGCTGTAAAGTAACTAACTGGGATAAACAAAGTCCTCCAAACATAAAACAATACTTATTTGATACACATGGTCAATTTCCTCCAGTGCATGTGCTGTTGTCTTGTCTTCATTATTTCACTGGACCTGTACACATAAAGTAGACAATGGGTTAGTATGATTAACAAAAATACTGTTCGGCTCTGTCAGGTCAAAAAGAACTGTGTTTTGTGGAGGGTTAGAGTGGGTTAGATAGGAGGATAGATGTAGCACTATGTCAACAACCCAGATTCGGTAACAAAATGTGGTCACTCGTTGAGGCCAGCATGGGATGTGGAAAGGATTCAGCATCCCTGGGCCCATTCTTTTCATGGGGGGGCAAGTTGCTCCAATCATAGACTGCCACCAAGGCAGGATGAAGTCATCACCTTTAGCACACCATACAACACAGACAGGGCAATGGACTGAAAAATAACTTGATAGTCAAGGATGGCAGATGTCCACCCCCTCCTGTCCCCATCATGGGTGGAATCTGTGGAAGGGTAACAAAGGTGCAATGTAATTAGAGCAGGAGATAGGTGCATTTATCTATGTGTCTCAGTCTGAAAGGTTTGATGACTGATTCTCATGTAACACAAGTGTGTAGAATTCAGATTTACAACTCTTATTCACCCATAGTTGTACGTATTCTTAAGAATAACTAAAAGTTTTACATTCATGTAATAGACTTGGTTTACTTAGTTATTTATTCAGTTTATCAAATTTATTTAATAGACTTGGTTTACTTAGTTATTAATGTCATTTATTTAATGTTTCAGATGTGGCTAGCAAGACTTCTTACAAACTGCAGAGGTGATGCATCCTACACACTAATCCTGGAGTTAGCACAGACCATGGAGCCCCTCAACCTTTTGATGATGCTCATTGGGAGAAACTAGTTGATGCAAAGGAAAGGCGTTCTAGTCAAACACTGTCAAAGTACAACATGGTGTGTCTTGAATTAACTAAATGTTACTGTAGCAGCCATGGATATCATTATATCTGTTACAAGAACTTCACTGCATATAAGAGTTCTAGTAAACTTACAGCTGATGAAACTTTAAAAAAAAGACATTGTAAAGAGTTATCCAGCAAAACTGCTTCACTCCCAAGTTCATAGAGCACTATCTGAATCTGCAGCATCTACATCAGACATATTCCCAAATGAATGTATATTTTGCAAATCATACAAGAAAAGGAATCCTAGGGGGTCAAAGGAAACTTTTGAATATTCTGCAACATGTGTAACTTATGGGGCTGCAAACAGCATAAAAAAACACAGGAAAAGAAATGGACGATCAATAAATGGATATGATGGTAGACAGTACTGATCTCATAGCCAAAGAAGTGAAGTACCACAACAGCTGTAAGACCGAGTATGTAAAAAAGACAGAACGAATAAAAGGCATAGGTACAAAATGTGAATACAGTCAGCTGAGGAACAGTCATCAGGTTGTCTTTTCAAGATTTGTTAAGTATATGCAGTGCATCATTGTTAATGGAATGCAAGAAGAATCATTGCTATCTCTACACAAAAGGTACATGGACATTCTTATGGAGTGTAGTGGGCATGAAACAAATTATGACCCACAGAGCTTGCAGTCAAAACTGGCAGATCACTTCAAAGATGGTATCATATTAGATACCAAAAGTAGAAAAGAGGGTACAATCATCAGGTCTGCTAACAAACAGGCTGACTGGAGGGATGCACAAGCAGCACAAGCAGCTCAACACATAAGAGAACAGTTGTTGGAACTCCTAAAGGTACAGCGTCATAATAACACCAAAGTTAAAGTTGAAGACTTAATAGAAGAACATGTAAAACTGTCACCTGTTCTTGAGACATTCCTATGTATTGTACTCATGGGTTCTTCAGAAGTGGGCAGTGAACTACAGGTGAGGGTAGTTCAATCTATTGCAGATGACATAGTGTTTGCAGTGTCAAGGGGAATAATCAAACCACAAAAATACCTATTGTTGGGGATGGGTATTAAATTCATGACAGGCAGTAATTAAGTTTTAACTATCTTGAACAGGTTTGGTCACTGTGTCGGCTACCATGTTGTGGAGGAACTCGAAACTGCAGTCATAACCAATATAATGGAGAAGAATATGGCTACACCAGATGGATTGCTCATACAGGTTTAGCCACTGCTTTGGCTTTTGACAATTATGATGTGATGACAAAGACACTTGATGGTCATGACACTTTGCATGACACTATGGGTATAGCATACCAAAACATACCATCCAGTATTGAGAAGACAGCTATACCCAAAGAATGGTCTGAAAAAGCTATGACAAGAGCACACGTGGATGACCAAGCACCAGCAAAAAATGAAACACACATAATAGAAACAAACACAGATAAGCAAAGATCAGAAGTTGATGCCCATAACCAGGCAGGGCCATCTTTAACATCAAAGAGAAAATGGTGCAGAACATCTAAGACAAAGGCTGAAGATTTTGATGAATACTATTTGCCAAGTGTAAAGAAGCAGATACTGCAGCCAGTGGCACAACAGGAACAGGACACTGTACCCTGGTGCATTCAAACATCTCAGAGGAAAAAAACTCTAGATATTGGATAGAAAGACATTCAATTATATACATCTGGAAAACCAAAAATAAGACAGTATCAATATAAGGTGACAGAAAGCTCTGAACCAAAAAAAATCTCATGCAAGCTAAGAGAAGGGACGTTGCCTGGACAATATCTTGTGCAAGTGTAGATACTACTCCAATGTGGCATGGATGGAATGCCCTTGTTTCTGTAGATGACCTGCCATGGCAGATTAAATCATACATGGACCCGATAGGAAAGCATCCCACAAGACTTGATGTAGTGCAAGACACCATCAATACTGCTATCAAGGTTATGAATGAATGCCAGGAGGACTATATGCCTATTACTTATGACTTGGCCATAGCAAAACCTGCACTACAGAGTCCCCAGAATATGACAGACTTTTCATATGTTTTGGACCATTCCATATAAAAATGAGCATATTTCAAAGATTTTGGATACCTCCTAAGTGTTTCTGGTGGAGACCACATTCATGTTGAAAGTGGTGTATTGGCACTGGGATTCCTGAATGAAATTATTCAAGGAACATTTTTCAGACAGGCAGAGGCTTCACCTGATGCTATCAGAGGCATTCAGAATTAAACAATTGAAGTGCTTTTTACAATATAAAGGTTTGTCAGACTTTCCAATCTAAAAGCATCTGCAGCAGCTACTTGATGACCCACTGCCTTCCTCAATGGTGGACGTAGAGAATACAGCTGAGTTCAAGACATTCATGGAAGCATATGCAATGTTCTCAGATTCCACACACCGTGGTGAGCATGGCACAACTGCCCAATTTTGGCTGCAGTACTGCAGTTTGGTAGAGTTGTACCAACTCTCCTGCCATTCCATCAGGACAAATGACTTGCCTCTCTTTGTATATAACTTGGAGAAGATGATACCTCATTACTTCACAACTGGGCACCACGAGTATGCCAAGTGGATGACCCTGTACCTTATGAATTTGCTAAACATTGATGAGACCCACCCTGGACAAAGGAAAACATTTGAGAATGGAGCATTAACCATTGCAAGATCAAAGAGAGGGTTTAGCAGAAATAATGTAGACTTGACCTTGGAACAGACAATTAATGCTGATGCTGCAGCAAGACTAACCAGGATTTCTTCTTTGACATAGAACATCAACACAAGGAGGCAGTGGAACATTCTGAGGTCAGCTCAAAGTAAAATTGCTGGAAGTCTTATGGAAAAAGTTGGTGTTGTCAGCCATGAAGAATCCAACCAAGAGCTAAAGAGTTTTAGAGTTAAATGAGATTTGAAGGATCTAAACAAGCTGCTGAACACAGCAGACTCCTCTATTAATCCATTCCGGGGTGCATTTGTGGACAGCAATCTTTATTCAATAGGTAGTGGAAAAGCAGTATCACAAGAGGTAGCAAATGAAGTGTTACAGGTTACTGAGATAGGTACTCAGATGTATCATGTGTTTAGTGACAAATGCATTACTAAAGGCAGTAGGTTTGAGGAGCCCATCAAAAGATACAAGTTGAAGAACTTTGCACTTGATGCAATGAAGGTGAAGATTAAGAACAAGGACAAGAAAACATTCGAGTTGAAAGGAACTCAAGACCTCTTTGGACACTTGCTATATCTATCTGCGATTTCAACAGTTGAACCTATGATGGTGTCTGCCTACCAGCTAACCCCAGTACTCCTCTCCTTAGGAAATGTTGATGGATCAATGAACACAACAATGAAGTCAACACTGCTGAAGAAACTTGAGACCAGAGTCCAAAGTAGCCACTCCAATGTTGTAAATGCAACTGTGGTTGATGCCATGTTCTTGATCAGAAGCCTTAAAAACCTGCCACCAACATTCCATGGTGTGTCAAAAACCACCCTGTCTCTTGTTTGCTGTATTTCTGGAAATGAAGTCCACCTTGTCAGTGACTGTTACAAGTCACCATCAAGCAAATGTCTTGAACAAGAGAAGAGAGGAAAGCATAGCATCACTCCACTCTCCTATCTCATAACTGAAGCTGGCCAAGAGACTTTGCTGGATCCCTGTCTTCATCGTCATTCAAGATGGCACTCCTAGGTTTTCTAGCTACAGCATGGAATTCTGACGTGTACTGTGAAGTTCTAGGTGATAAAAAGCTCATGTACAGTATGCAGTAGGAGAAACCTGTTACTCATACAAAGTGGAAGCTGGACATAAGCTCAGACTAGAGTGCATGGAACTAAAAAGCAAACACACAGAAGCAGACACAAGAATCATGCAACACATACACTACATTTGCAGTCAAAATGAGGGTGAAGATATGCATGTAGTGGTCAGGTCAGATGATACTGATATTCTGGTCATTCTGCTGTATCATGCAAGTCTAAATAATAATCTCAAACTGCACATGGATGTTAACCATTCAGTGAGTAACACAAGAAGATTCATAGATGTATCCCTCTTGTCAGAAGAGTTAGGAAGACCTGTGTGTGCAACTCTACTAGGTCTCCATGCACTGACAGCGTACAACTATTCACCAGCGTTCAAAGGCAAGGTGAAGGTGTGACCTCTAACAATTATGGAAAAGAATACAGAGTACAAATAGGTATTTGGAAAACTGGGATGTCCACACTTGTCTAAAGAAACTGAGGATACAATTGAGAGCTTTGTGTGTACCTTGTATGGACAGAAAGTAAAGAGTGTTAATACAGCCCACTACAGTATGTTTAACGTCAAGTATCGACCCAGTGACAAAGATGCACCCATAGAAAAGATCAAAGGAGCAGACATGAACTTGCTGCCACCATGCAAATCAACTCTGACCCAAAACATCTGCCGTGCAAATTACATTTTATTGTGATGGAAAAACACAGACAAACCAGAAATGACACTACTTAAGCCAGAGGACAATGGCTGGACCTATGAGGATGGCAAATACAAGCCAACATGGTTCACAAGTGAAGTTGTACCATCAGCCTTTAGTTAACAACTGAATGAATACAACAACAATCCAAATGAAGAAGATGATGACAGTGACTGTGATGTCAATATTGATGAGACAGATTTGCTGAACATGTTAGATAATGAAGACAGTGAACAAGAATACTGATTGTTGTACTTAGGTTCATAAAATGTCATAAAAAGTTGATTTTTTCAAGTTAAATTTAGAATACAATAATAACATTAATATTAAGCCTTTGATACATATATTGCTGTTTGTTACAATGTCTATAGTATTTCAATAAAAGCTTATAGAATTGAAATTAAAGAAGGAACCATTAATTAAAATATACACAATTTTCACCGACAGTTCATTTTTTTCATTGAAGAAGTGCATTTTCCAAGAAAATGTTCAACTTTGAGTGACTAAGAGTTGCAAGTCTGGATTCTACATACTTTTTTACATAAGAAACAATTATCAAACCTTTTGAACCTAGACACATAGATAAATGCACCTGGCTCCTGGACTAAATTTCCTGAGAAAGAGACTGATGGGCTGAATAGCTGACAGCAGTAGGGGCCTGCAGGTGGTGCAGGGTCTACAATGACCAGACCTTTATCCTGCCAGGCACTAATGTCCCCATTTTTATTGCACCCCCACTTGTCCCTTTGCAGTGCTTGGGCCCATCAGGCCTCAATATGCATATCAACTTCTTGTGAAGCAAGGTTCCCTGGCTTGCCACAATGTGAAGTCTGTATGCCAGAACACTGCTCTCTCCCTTCCCTGGTTGGAGCCATTACTGCACCACAGCAGCACAGCACCATCCCCCAGCCTTGGCCCATTCAGCCTGCTCACTGAGCTTGCACGGAAACTCAGGTCACTGGCATGGGCAGGCCAAGTGGTCCCCATTGGGTCATTGGCTGTCCCTGCAAACAATGTTATTGTATAATTATTTTTGTGATATTTTGAGCCAAAGTTTTCAACATTGGGCTGGATATTCAAAATGCGCCCAAAAAGTGCACAATAGCAGGAGCAAGCACAAGTCCATTGCACCCAGGCGCAATAGACGTGATATTTAAAAAGGAGCAAGCCAAATTGCGCAAACAGCCAACATCTGAATATCACACAACTTGCACCACAGAGCAATTAGGAAGGGGAAGCTGAGCAGATACGATGCGCTATAGCGCAACAAGGGCTGCCCAGCTGAGCAGCCCAGAGGTGCCATAGCGCAAACAGGGAGCCCCCCCCATCAGCAGAGCAATGGAACTGCACAACCAGGGAGGTAGGTAGGGGCCCACCACCCATGCCACAGATGGGCACAGGAACACACTGCAGAACTGACAATGCACCTCCACACCCCAAGCACAGCACAACTGGTAGAGGGATGGAATATCCACCGGCCCATGGGGACAAGCTTACAAAGCACAGCTGAGCCATGGTGCCCCATCACACCCACTGGCAAGCTGAGACTGCCAAACAAGGAGGGCGGACCACCCCATGGCACAGCAGCCCCACCCCCGTGCACAGCACACCCTGCACCATGACCCCAAGACACCCCCCATGAACAGTGACCACCACTGCAGGAATCCCCATGCATACCACCCCCCCACTGTCACACTGCAACCTCGTGTACCACAGAACCATACAAGCCAGACCCACCATGAGCACCCAGCAGTGGGTGTCAGCACACGGCAATGCAACAACGGCAGACACAGTGCCAACATGCACAATCCCCCTGAGGCACATCTGAGAGACTGAACATGTGTCGCCACAAGAGGTACCCCACATGGGAAAGGGCGTGTCACTGACACCACCGCCATTGATACAGCACCCTGCACAGTAGACAAGTGTCACAGCACGACCCACCATGAGCCACAGCAGCCAGCACAGACACCCACAGTGGTGCATGGAAGCATGCAGCACACCGGATGCAACACAGTGGAGGGACAAACACACACCTATACCCTCGGGGACACTAACACAGGGACGCAGTAGTGTGGCAACCAAGCCCCCAGTGTGGGCCCATGTAAACTGTGCACACACAGCCTGTAGTCCACCATGGCACAGGGGTGACACCCACCCTGTGCATGAACTGTGGCCCTGTATGCCACCAGCATATGCCTGGATCACAAGTCACAAACAGTGGTGCACAGCCCATGCAACACACACAAGCCACAGCATGGAGGCGGGACAGCAACTGCGGAGGCCACAGTGTCACCCGAGGCAAACATGCACCACACCAGTGACAGGAGGCAACCCAGTATTGTGACGGTTGCAGTGGATGACCTGCAGGGACAGCCACCACTGACAAGGCAGCAGACCTCATAGGCCACAGACATGCAAGGGTGTCAGCTGCACAGGCCAAGGACAGGTTGACAGGGGCACAATGGACACAGAGCAGCACCATGGACCACTGCACACAGTAATGCAATGCACAGAGAACAACACACACCACAGATACTGACTGATAGCCACTCCCACACCAGAGACACTTCCCCATGCACACACACATACCCATGACTGAACCACCCCAGATGCCATGCACACCACTGCAACTGAGCACCTATAGCCAGTTTCAAATCAGAGACCACCACAGTATTCATATCAAAATACCTGCATTAGAAAATATATAACAACAACAACAACTATTTACATATATTTACAAACATGGGGTGGAGGGACAGGAACAAGGTGGGGGTGGGTAAGGGGGGCAGGGGTGAACAAATGGGAGAGGGAAGGCAGGATGTGAGGGTCGGTCAAAGGGGGGAGGTTGTTCTTGGTCACTGGCATCCAGCCTGGTCCTCTGCTGCCTGGGGCTGTTCCCGCGGGGTCACCTCCTCCTCACCCCATGCCAATGGAGATGCCGTAGGATGGCAAGGGATTCTGCCACCACGCACACCAGATCCTGGATGGACCGCTCAATCCTCAGGAGTATCTGAACACCTAGGACAAGGGATCAGAGTCAATGGGTGTGACTGTCCATCCCCCTGCAGCCCACCCATTATGCATGGCATACAGCCATGTACCATGCTCCTATGATGGTGTGCACCCACCCACAGTGACCATGTCCACAAGACATGCCCAACCAGGCAGCAACAGCCATGTGTACCACTGCACACACACACCACCCATGTCCAGCACAGCACAACCAAGGCCATACAGTAACTTGGCTATGCGGTGGGCAGGCAGTGCCACAGCCATATGCCCAGTGCACGCATGGACCACCATTGATGCACTCCCAGACATGCAGTGCCACTGGACAGTGCTGACTGTCACATGTCACGTGCATGGCAGTGGTGTCCATGGACGGTGGCCATGCCCTGCTCCCCACCCTGTCACACAGCATGCAATAGCAATCATGGTATCATGGCACTCACCCTCATCGGGTTGCTGCTGGCATTGGGGTTGGCCCCCGTGCAGCGTCCACCACCCTCTGCTGCTGCTCCATGACCCTCCTCCACTCTGCCACGCCTGTGGGAGACAAAAGGAGAGAAACACATCAGTACAAACCCAAAGCATATTCCCCCTGCCCCAATGTGTGTGCCCACCCACCCAGCCAGACTCATCCATCCCATACCCTGTAAACACCACCACAGCCAACCCTAGACCATCCATCCCCTATGTGCTGAACACATAAGACAGTGTTACCCACATGGACCATACAGGTATGTACATGTATCACCCACCTGGACGAGGCACCACGCCCCTCCTGGCACGCAACCGATGTGCCAGTCACTCCGGCTCCCTCCATCTCAGGTCCCCATACTGGTGCCTGCACTGCTCGGCCATCCTCCTGTGGCCAGTGGCTGCCTCCAGGTTATTGGCCAGCTCTTGCCAGACCTGGGTCCTGGCCCTGTCCAGTGGCACCTCAGCAAACAGTGGGCGATAGTGTGGCTCCACAATGGCCACAATGTTGGCCAGCTCAAGGGCACTCCACTGAGGGGTTCTCCTGTGTGCCATCTCTAGTGCTATAGTAGGCAACATGGTGCTCTGCAGCATGGCAACCCCACATGGAAGTGCTGCACAATACATCGCTGCCATTCCCTATCGCGCTGTCGGTACAGCACCGCCATTCCCTATCGCGCTGTCACCGAACAATGCGATAGAACTGCAGACATGCCAGATGTATAGAGCCAAGGGGACAAAGGTCGAGCACAGGGTCATGGGTCTCTGGCGCAAGGCCACGCACAGTGCCATCAGACGTCTATGCATCTAGTGCGATTGGTTGCCTGTGTGCCATCGCCACAGCAAACTATTGTGCAGTTGTGCCACAGCGCCATGTAGTGACCCTCACCATAGCACCACTGGCACAATGGTAGCCCTGCCCTGAATTTCCTACCATGCACAGCATGTCATCAGCATGGCAGATGCCTGCTTAAGCTACCTGGGCATGCACAGTGCGGTGTACTACGCAGCCACAGAACTGCGCCATTGGCTCAGCACGTTCAATACAATTGTGCAAAGTGCAACAGCGCGATATTCAGCCATCATATGCAAATCATCTGATCAGCCATTCAATGGTGCAGCAGCACAATTTGCATCTCATTAAAGTTGCTCCACACCTAATTTGCATGGATTGCGCTATTAAAATGCGACACTGTTCTGCAGTGGCCATATTCGGTTACTGCAGTTGATAGGTGAGTTGCATGCTGTGTGGTGTTCTGGTCTGTGGTCTCAGGGACTTGCTTTGTACTGCACAGTCACAGGTAACCACTGTCACCCATACAGGCTGAATAATGACCGAGCGTGGACTGGATAAGGAGGACGATGGTGGGTGGAAGAGGATGCCCAATTTTACTAAGGCCGAGATGGAGGCACTCTTCGAGGCCTACCTGGATCAGGAGCCACTGCTCAGTGGACGGCGGGGCACCCCTCAGGCCCGTGCTGCTGCATGGGAGGGGGTGGCACTTGCATTCAACCTGCACGGCAGCCACCAGCGTTCTGTGCAGGAGTGTAAGAAGAAGATGGGTACCAACTGGAGGAGGGTGAAGGAGAAGGTGGCTGCCATCAGGGTGGCACTTGCTGCAACAGGTGGGAGCCAGACAGAGGTGGTGCAGCTGTCTCCGGCAGAGGAAAGGCTCACTGCAAGCATGCAGCGCAGTGCCATTGAGGGCATTCCAGGAGGTGGCTTCCAGACAGGTGGTAGCCCATCACTGCATGGTACGTCATGGTCTGTGGGGGTAGATCACATGCACTAACATGTCCTTACTTTCTTTTACAGATCCTGCATGTCTGCAGGGGTCAGCGGTGGAGAGCCTGTCCACTGCGGACAGCCATCTGGAGTTGGAGGAGGGACCATCCACCTCCGCAGGTAGCCGGCATGCATTGCAACAGTGGGTCCGCCTGGCTGTCAACGCTGATATCATTGAGACAGGAGTGGGGGAGGCCCTTCCTGTGTCTCAGCAGTCTGGCATCCAAGCATGCCATCATGCTGTGGCTGTGGCTGTGGCACAGACCTGCACCATTGATGATGCAATGACCATTATGGGCAGTGACATGTGTGTGTCATGGAATGGACACACAGCAGGCCAGCACATGCCCATGGACCTGGCTGGTTCCGACGTGTGTGCCAGCATGTCAGCACAGTCCCAGGCTGTGCCTGTCAGCACCAGTGGGGCAGCACCAGTGGCTGGTCAGGTCAGTGGCACTGTTGCGGCCACAGCGGCGGAACAGCCGATCCCTTGGGCACAGCAGGCGGAGGGGCAGCAGCAACAGTCACTCACCGGGACTGGGGGTACAGGGTTCAGCTGTGGCGTCTGTGTACCACCTGTGGACTTGCCCATACCTGGTCCTGGTGAGCAGTGCCCACCCTCAAGGGGTGCTGAACATCAGGCCTTTCCATACCCTAAGGGACAGGTTGCCGAGGTGGCAGATGACCTCTTTGACGAGCACACCCGCCTGCTGCAGGCATCAGTACAGCAGCAGATGTGGCTTGCAACGTCTGTGGAGGCACTGTGTGTGGCTCTGGAGTGGGTCGAGGAGTGACACAGCAGGGACCCCATTAGGATCCTGCCATGGATTGACCATTTGCGGGAGGATGTGACTGCTGCCATTGACAGGCTAACACAGGCATTGGTCGCTGTCATGGCCACAATGAGCACACAGTCAGGTGTCCATGTGTCGCTCACACCGTGCAGTTCACAATCCACTCCCCATTCCCGGCGTCATGCGACACTCACACTGTCGATGCCGGGTTCAGCTGTGGGCATCCCGAGCACTCCTGGTGCAGGTTTGTTCGGTGTGCTGCAGACACCTGTGCAGGCACAGTCACGATCATGCAGTGGAACCCCTGGTGGACCATTGGTGCCACCCCATGAGGCCCCTGCTCAGCCTGTCAGTGCTGCTGGGTCTCAACGGGGCCGCCTATGCATCCAAGGCAGATGTGGCACTTTGCCGCAAGACTGACCTGTCTCCCAGTGTGGGCCCTGTCTGGTGCTGCCCTGTGTGCATTGTGTATTTTGGTGGGCAGTGCACCGGTGAGTGCCCAGCCCTACACACAGACACACGGTCCACCTGCACACTCTCCCAACTGCTGTCCACAGGTGCGTGTGCATGATGATGATGCCTGCATTGCGCTGTACACCAAATTGCGATGGTGCCCAGCATCTGACACACGCACATAGACAGTCAGCGGATGTGGTGGCCTGTGGACATGTGTGTTGCTAGCATCTGTGTTCCGGCTCTGTTTTGCAACTGACCCCTGTGCACTGTGTGCCTATTGTGTGTGTGTGTGTGTGTGGGTCCATCCATGTGGCGTGTTACTGTTCACCTCTCCTTACTTGTATGTGTGTGCTTCTGTGCCCTGCCACTTCCTTGCCATCATGCACCCCTGGTGTGTTTCCATGTGTGTACGTGGGTTGTGCCCTAGCCACTGGTGGTTGCACATGGCCCCATGACTTACCTGTGTTGGCTGAAGTGCTCCTCTGTGATGGTGTCCCAGTGCAGCTGGGCCAGCCGGATCAGTCGGGGGTCCTGTTGTCCAAGGGGGGAATGCTCATCCCCATCATCACCGGCATCACCGTTGTCCCCATCGCTGTCCCCTGCTTTGGCCTGTATGGCTATCCCACAGTCTTTGGCCATGTTGTGCAGGATACAACAGGCCAGGAATATCCCACAGACCTTTGAGGAGCTATACTGTAGGGCACCGCCAGAGGTATCCAGGCAATGGAAACGCGCCTTCAGCATCCCAAACACCCGCTCAATGATGTTGCGTGTGGTGGCATGTGCCTCATTGAAGTGTTGCTGTGATGGGGTCATGGGCCGCCGGTAGGGTGTGAGCAGCCAGGGATGGAGTGGGTATCCACTGTCACCTGTGTGGAGATAGTGGAGGTTAGTGTCTTGTTCAGGCTCAGACTGCCCCTAACCCTGTGTGCCACACCCATGGCACCTGTGGCTTACCCCCTTGCCCACAATTTTTCAGTTCTACATGCATACTCACCCACTAGATGTCCTGTGGGGATGTCCCCACTCTCGAATTGATGGCACAGTGCTGACTGGTACCATATGAAGGAATCATGTGCTCCCCCAGGGTGCATGGCACAGACATTGATGATGCGCCCACTGGCATCACACACCACCTGGCAGTTGACACTGGCATATCCCTTCCGATTCATGTAGGCAGCCCGATCAGGGTCAGGTGGTGTGCAAATGGCCACATGGGTGAAATCTATCACCCCTAGCATGCCAGGCATACGTGCTACCCTGTGGAACTCTTGTATGTTTGCTGTGTGCTCCGCCACAGTGCTGGGGAAATGGATGTACTCCGCAGCATGTGGCAGCAGTGCACTGAGGAATTGGGTGAGGATGCATGATGTGGCCAACTGTATTATGCCTGTGGTGTCCTCTGTTGGTCTCTGGAAGGTACCCATGGCAAGCAAGCACATGCAGGCTGTTACTTTTGTCTCCACTGACAGAGCATGACTCCATCGTGTGGGTGCCTGCATCACATCACTGCACAGCTCACAGAGCCACCTCAGTATTGCCCTGTTCAGGTGGTACCAGCCCACAATCTTGACATCTGAGTACAGCTCAAAGCTGGTGCAGGCTCGGTACCACCGACGGGCCCTTCCATGGCCATGTTCCCCTGCAGCATGCCTTCTCACCCCCCTCATTACAGCTTCCATGTGGAAGGTGGCACTGTCCATGTCCCTGGCTTGTGCCCCCCCAGCTGTTGTTGCTTTGTTCCTCCCACTGTTCTGACTGCTACCTCCACTGCACCGGGTACACCTACTGGCCTCTGCTCTCTGTGGCCCAACACACCTTTCCTTGCCCCTATTCTGTCATCTTGTTTCCCTGACCTGCCCTCTTTCTCCCTCTTGCTCTCTCTCTCTCTCTCTCTCTCCCTGCCTCATGTGGCTTCCCTGTAGCGTTCTTGCGCCTCTTCCTTGCTCCTTTTTATTTTGGCTCATTTCTGCTATGGTGCAACTTCTGCCTGCTCCACTGTTGCGCATTGCGCAAGTCTTTGAACATCGCACTGCGCACTTTATGCATGGTTCCACCCCCTTCAGTTGCGCATGCCTTCATTATCATTGCGCTGTTGCTCAGCATGTTTTCAGTGGCGCAACTGCCCCCTGCCAAATATCACAGAATGGCTCATTTTCTGACTTGTGCTGGCGTAACCCTATTGCGCATTGCGCAACCCTTTTGAATATCTGGCCCATTGTCTGTATATGACCCCCCTGAACATAACAGGAGTCTTTTATAAAATATTGGTGGAAAGGTCAATTCACCACAAGTGTAAAAACACATTTTGGCCAGGATTTGAAAAATGACACCAAAATTCCAAACTATCTGGGTGCTAGGGAATGACAAAAAAACAGCATAAAAAAATATTTTTCCCTAAAAATTCACTATATGGATCTTGGAATCTGCAACTCTAACTGGAACAAAACTTGGCACATCAAGAGACATTGCCCAACTCCCAGGCTGCACCTGCAAAATTCTATGCAAAGTTGTTGAACAGGGGCTAAGCTATTAAAGTGCAAATTTAGGGGGTTTAACTTTAAACAGCCTACTCAACCCTAACTATACTTGCACTACAACACCACTATAATATATATGTCTAATTATAAAATTACAAATTGTTTGGGCTGTATATATTATAGTAGTGTGATAATGCCCCTATAGTTAAGGTTGAGAAACATGTTTAATGTTAAACCCTTAACTTTGCACCTTAGTAACTCCACCCATTCAATGGAATTACATGAAATCTGGCATGCAGTGTGTGGTCTTGGGGGGCAAGGTCTCTTGATCTGGTAAGTTTTGTTCCAGTCAAATATGCAGATTCTGAAATTCAGATAGTGTAAAAAGAGTTAAAATGGGAGTTTCTTTGCTTTTTTTTTTGCGCTCACCTACAGCCCAGATGGTTTAGAATTTTGTTCTGAAATTTTAAAGGTAGGACAGGCTTACCATAGAATGGTGCCTTTCTTTGATTTGGTGCAAAAAATATTAATCCATTCTCAACTTATAAGGATTTGAAATATCGGTTCTGAGCATGCTCAGCAGGGTTTTTCAGATAGATGTTTGGTACAAAACAAGAATTCCTGCTCATGAAAGAATATTCTTGTTTTGTGAAGCTGAAGTCCTCTTTTGTGATAAAAAAAATTACTGTTTCATATGATGGCCATCTTGCTTCCTTTTTTAAACAAAAAAAAATTTTTTTTGAAAAAACATTACAATAATGCCCTGGAGAGACACAAAGACATACATCTAGCTAAACAGGGACCCATTTAGCTCAATTATGGACTCAATTTTCAAAAAACAACTTTGAAATATATTTTTAGGACATCAAAATCCTTAGCGAGATGTGTTTCTTGAGATGATTTTCTTGCTTTGTGAGGCTCATGAAATAGGAATAGGGTATCATAAAATAAGAACTGTGGCTCACAAAACAATATTTTGGACCTAGTTTTATTTGGAATCATGTTTCATGAGCCAACAATCTTCTTTCATGGCCCAACAATGTTGGCTCACAAAACCGAAACATGGGCTCACGAAAAAAATAATTTCTATTTAAAAAATAATCAAGACTTTGGCTCCCAACAGTGCTGTTTTTGAAGATGTCATAGGCCAAATTTTTCACATATGCTTTTTAAGGCCCTACCTTATGAACCATTGTGGAAACATACTAGGCACATGACCGAAAAGGTGCATCACTAGTTGCACGGAAGCACAGGGCCCCTTCCATACCCAGATGACTCCTGCACATCTGCATCTGTAGCAACACAGAAGTGCAAGGCCAGAAAGTCCCTGTGCTTCCATGCTCACATGGTCACCTCAGTTGGCACATGGCCCAGAGGGCCCTGCATATTTGCCTCTGTCAGGGCCAGATTAAAGGACGAGAGTGTCCTACTGCAAGCCATACTTCAGGGGCCCTTTACATACCCACTCTTCTGCAATGAACAGGGTACTCAAGATGCAGTATGTGGTTTGTAATATTATGCATTATGCCTCATGACATGACTGAAATCACATGCAGTCGATAATTTAATCTCACACAATTGAGAATGACAATTATATTTCCAACTATTGACAACAATAATTATAATTTATATTCAAACAACCATTCTGTGGGAATGTAGAACACAAAACGATGAATTATGCTTCGTAAAAATACAAAAAAAAACCCATATAGCTCCAGTCCCAGGCAGTAGAATACAAAACAATGCATATAGAAATGCAACACAAAAATATAGCTGCAGTCCAAGGCAGACCTGTAGAAGTTAGAACTGCTTCTTGCGTGATTTTTGTGTAGTGAATTTGTGGATTATAGTCTCAAAACTAAGTGACCTTGATACATCGCTCTCAATAGAAAGTATGGCAGGTGCATTCAGCTTGTCCTGCATCATTGTCAATATCAGGCTGTTCTTTATTGAGCCCTTTTTGAAAAGAAACGCTCTCCTTTGCAGACCATTACTGGTGGAGTAAGGAATGTTCTAAGAGTGACTGCTATGTTACAAAATGTCAATTCAGCCAGGTCATTTTGCCTAATATATCCCATCATCGCTTGTGCATTTTGCTTGATATTAAGCTGCAATAGAAAGTCATGAAAATGCAGAAACTCATCAGTGCAGTGCACATCCACATCCCTGAGTACCTGCTGCTGATGTGTGCCAACATTGATTCTGAGCTGTGTTGCATCATTCTCAGCAAAAACCTGTGAAATGCAAATTAGTTAGACAATTGTTAGTAAGCTGATTGATGCTGCTGTAGTGAATTACACACTTGGTTAATTATCACAAGAAATGACTCAACGTGAAAGCCTTCTGAGACTGTAAGAATGACATGAGGCATTGACGAATCATCAGCAAGGTGCTTCAGTCATCTGGTTCTGGTACCCTCCGTTGAATATGCCTGAGTCACATCTGGCATTATGTTCCTTGCTGCACTTTCAACATCTTCAAATGGATCTCTCATCTGATCCATGAAATCCTCCAGTGACAAGAACACAGCAACAATGACTGTCAAATCCACTTGCGTACTTTGGAGAAGGGTACTGCACTTCTGGAATCTCTGCAGGATTCTGTTCCACAGCTCAAACATGAAGGCTGTTTCCAGGCAGCGTTAGTGCATTGGCTAATGTCCTGGCTGAGAGCCTCATCTCTGCTGGTTTCATCTTCATCATCTGCCAGATTCATCAGGGTGTTGTAGAAGTTGCCATAGTTCAAAGATAGGGCCCTGACAGACTATGTGTGACAATGCCATTGTGTCGATGATAAGGTCTTTAGTATTATGACGCACCCATCCTCATTGGCAGTCAGATCTTTTGTCAGTGAGTTCCACTGCTTTGTGGACCCAGCCACAAAAGCATACATCCACTTCACCGTGTCAAAGAATTGAACTGCTTCTATGCAGCAATTGACACTTGCAGTACCGACTAAATTCAATGAATGTGCTGCACATGGCACATAGTCAGCCAGGGAGTTGATCTCTTTTAGTCATGCTTGCTGGCCCACGTACTGTCCAGACATATTGGTCATGCTATCATAGCTTTGCCCCATACAGTCTTCAATATCAAAGCACAACATTTTCAGCATTTCTAACACATAATCCCATAAGTCTTCACTGGTGTGGCTATGAATAGATAGAAATTTCAGAACCTGCTCTGTAGGCTCACCACTTGCAGTGACAAATTGTACAACAAATGTCAGCAGGTCTGTGTGACTCATATTCAGAACTGAATCAACTTGCTTGCATTACTCTTGCCACTGAATCCATCAGTGACAACCTGTGAGGAGCTCATGGACAGTAACTTACAGCAAAAACAATAAATGTTGCCATAATTGGTGAGTATTACCAGCCATTCGTGATAGTACTGTTTACTGTTTGCCTTCATCCTGCAGAAAGGACTCTATGAGAAGTAGCACATTCTATTTGTGTACTCCTGCTGGGAACATTCAAAGGATTCTTACCAGTTCTGAGAATCAGGAGGGCCCTTTGAAATCCAGTATTCAGTGTCATCCTTTGATAAACCTCCCCACAAACCAGGATCAGATGAAGTATTCAATGTTTCATGCATAGCATCACAGTCAGAAGTCTCCTCCATGGCAGTCTGTGATGAGATGTGATTAATACCAGAGGCAGCAGGAGTTTGCTTTGTGTGAGGTTCAAAAGACGATACCCGCACTGTGTCTGAAAGTGTAGATAGTTGCTCATGATCTGATGTGGTTAAGTTCTCTGTCCTCACTATCCTCTCTGATGAATGCCCAAAGAAAGTTTCTAACTTGGTTGTTTTGTCTGCAATAGCTTTGTTTGCCTCATTCTGCAGCTGTTGGGGCTTTTTCTTTTGGGTGCCACAGATATTCTTTTGAAAACTTTTAGACATGTTGCTTGACAAGCCTGTTAAATGAATGGTAAATGAAACCAGACCATTATTTGAACCAAAAATGATGTACTCACAATCATAATGTAACATTCCCCTCCCATTAGTCCCTTTACCTTCTGCATTGCACAACTACTGGGATGGGTCTGTGGCAAAACTGGCATGCCATGGGATAAGGTGGATGTAGGTAGTAGTCAGGATCAACAACTACCAACCCAGAGCCAGGTGGCATCTTCTTAAAATTTGTAGTCAAAGACTCCAAGTTGAGCAACCCCATCCCTTGGCCCCTTTATTCAGTCAACCAGCAATTCCAGGTTTGACTCCCCAAAGTCCCCCAAGCTACTTAGACCCCCCCATCAGTTCCAAATTATACATCCATTCAAAAACCCAACTCTGCCTAGTGCAACTGCAGTGCAGTGTGCTTTCCAATTTTTAAAAAGAGCTTTTAAAAGCACAAGAAGTCTACATATACCAACAAACTCTGGCCAGAGCTGACATGGCTGCAGCTGAGCTTGCAGAGGTCTCATTCCCCCATTTGTTCACCACCACTTTGGCCAGAGTCCCTGATGCTCCCTGAGTCTCTCTCCAGCCCCGGTAATATTGTTTATTTCTAAAGAGGGGTCAGAGGAGCAGAGATGTGGAACTGCTTGCAGCCACACCAAGAATGTACAAGTTGGAGTTCCACACATGTGCGGCGGTATGCATCTGGCATGCATCCATTTTCTCACTGCAATAGTGGCACATCAGGAGATCTCCCAGTGCTCCCAGACCCCAAGATCAGTTAGTTGGGGTCCGGAGACATGAGGGCTGTGGAGAAGCTACAAAAGTATTTGTTTAAAGAGTGCCAATGAGCAGAAGGCAGGCAGGGTTCATTAATATTCATGTGCAGCTCATTAATATGTATACATTCAGTCCCATAGTGCTCATTGGCACTCTTTAAATAAATACTTCCGTGGCTTATCCACTGCAGCCTTCATGTCTCCCTACCCCAGCTAACTGATCTCGGGATCTGGGAGCACCATGAGAGCTCCTGATGTGCTGCTAGCCACTATCATGGTGAGAGAATGGATGCACACCACTGCGCATGCATGGACCACCAGCTTGGACATTCACGGCACTTCTGCAAGCAGTTCCACATCTCTGCTCTTCCAGCCCCTCTTTAGAAGGAAAAACACCTGGGGCTGAATGGAGACTCTGGGAGGATCAGGGACGCAGGCTAATGTAGCAGTGAGCAAATGGGGAAACAGAAAACAGGACTAGAGATGGCAGTAGTGCACCCTCTGGGGGGTGAGCGGAGTGATTTGGAGTTGCCGAAGCATGTTCTGCAACTCCAAATTTGTGCTTTAGTATCCCATTCTTACAGCAAGACAGCTGCAGGCTCCACCCACTGCAGCCATAATAATGCAGTACTACCCACCCTCCCTTACACTGGACTAGACCAACCCTGGGGACTATTAAGACAGTTGTTACCTTCACCAATAAACACTTCAATCAAGTTACAAAAAGTGGGTGAACACTCAGAAATGAAATTCAATAAATCAACAGTGCTTTTATTGATGAACACTGGCCTAGAAACTGGAGCAAAAGAGGGGGTTAGGCTGTTGCAAGTTATCTTGAGCATTCCCACCCTGTAGCAATGTCCCCTTGGAGCTACTGTATGGTGGATCAATACCACCTTCAGAGATCCCACGTGGTCTATGTAGCACCCTTTCAATCAAGGGGCACAAAAGGATGAATTACACACTACACAGGATGTGGCACTCTTTAGCTGGTAAAGTTATATCCAAGTACATCTGCAAAGACTATTTTCTTATCTTTGTGATTTGTCTCTGTTTTCTATGCAATTTCTCTCCTTATATATCAACAGAACTATCACATTCATGTGTAAAAGGTGTCAAATTACCCGTGTGGTTCATGTGCAACAAACAAACCTATGATTACTTGAAAGTTGTGTTACCTTGGTAGTTGTAAATGCAAAACCAGATGGCATCATAAATACTTTGTGACAGTTGTCACACTATAATGAAATGGTGCAAGTTAACCTGGAGACAGATTGTCTGATAGGGACACTTCCAAAGAAATTAGCTGTTATATGAAAACCCTTCACTTGAAGGAGATAGGGAATGATTTTTTACATAGTTAAGTGCCCTTCTATCTTCCTTTCCATGTCAGTTATGTATTCTGATATGCTTGGATGCTTTTTTAATCAGAAAATCATCTAGTTTCAGGGTGCCTCAGATCTACATAGAGTTCCACTTTCCTCACCAGCTACTGCTCTTTCTTTTCATATTTCTAAGCCATTCTATGACATTATTAATTCCCATTCCATGCTATTCATCTGAATGGCCTGGAATGGTGCTATTGATGTCATAGAATGTTCAGGCAATATGGAAAGAGAGAGCAGCAACCACTGAGGAAAGAGGGATTCAGGGTAGTTAAAAAGAACAAAAATGAAATTAGTAATTTAGCAAAAAGGTCAAAAATGTATCACAATACTGGGTAGACAGTAAAAAAGCAAGAAGCACATGTAGAGGTGTAAAACTATTTACTATCATCATTAGGATCTGTGATTAGATGAAACTTTGATTTTGTTAACTATGAAGACTGGGGGAAAGTATAAAAACTGTGGTCAAACTGCTAGCAACATCACTTTAGTTTTTATGGCTTGGAGGAATGAAGGTTGCTACTAGCTGGACTGTATCATTGCAGTTCATTTGCAATATCTACATTTCACCACTTTTCCATCCACATTACTCCTGCTGTTTCACATTTTCACTAAAAGGTATGTGTCATATTTATCCTTATGTCCGACTGATATTATTACATAGATACATAGATTTTGACGGCAGATAAGGACCGCTTGGCCCACCCAGTCTGCCCATTTCCCTACCTAATGGATAAGCTGCAGATCCTAGTTAACCAGCAGCCTACTTCTTCCTACCCCCAACCCCTAGAATTGCCTTATGACTGTCCCATGCATGCTTGAATTCCACCACTGTTTTTGACTCCACAACCTCCTCCGGAGGCGCTTCCATGCATCACAACCCTCTCTGTGAAAAAATACTTCCTTAATTGCCTCTGAGCCGCCCCGCTCAAATTGTGCCCCTTGTTCTTTACACCTCTTTTTGAAAGATGCTACCCTCTTGGACTTGTTGATTCCCTTGAGGTACTTGAAAGTTTCTATCATGTCCCCCTCTCCTCCTTTCCTCGGGGTTATACATATTAAGCTCCTTAAGTCTCTCTTTCATATGTCTTTCGGTGCAGACCCTGCACCATTTTAGTTGCCCTCCTCTGGACAGCCTCCATCCTGTCTATGTCTTTGCAGAGATTGGGTCTCCAGAACTGCATGCAGTACTCAGATGGGGTCTCACCAACTGTCTGTACAGAGGATAATAACTTCCTGTTTTCTACTGGTGATGCCTCTCCTATGCATCCCAGTATCCCCAGCCCTCCTTGCTGCCCTCTCACATTGATTGCCCACCTTTAGGTCATCTGATATGACTACCCCAGGTCCCTTTCCATTTTGTTGTTGTTAGTATCTCACCCCAATTGTGTACTCTTCCCTGGGTTTTGTTTCCCAGGTACATTACCTTGCACTTCTTAGCATTGAATCTAAGCTGCCATACATTTGACCATTCCTCTAACCTTCACAAGTCCCTTCTCATCCTTTCCACCCCACCTTGTGCATCAACTCTGTTGCAGATCTTTGTGTCATCTGCAAAGAGACATACTTTTCCTTCCAGTCCCTCTGCAATGTCACTTATAAAGACATTGAAGAGGACTGGTCCTAATACTGAACCCTGCGGTACCCCACTAGCAACACCCCTTTCTTCAGAGTGGACTCCATTTACTATTACTCTCTGTGTCCTATTCTCCAGCCAATTCTTTACCCAGGCTGTCATCTTGGGACCCACTCCCAGGCTGGCTAACTTGTATATTAATCTTTGTGTGGGACTGTGTCAAATGCCTTGCTAAAGTCTAGGTAGGCCATGTCCACAGCCCTCCTGATCTACTACTTTAGTCACCCAGTCAAAGAAATCCATCAGATTTGTCTGGCATGACCTTCCGCTGTGAATCCATGCTGCCTTGGGTCCTGAGCCCTCTGGCCTCTAGATACTCAACAATTCTTTCCTTCAGAAGTGATTCCATCAATTTCCTACCACTGAGGTTAAACTAACAGGTCTGTAGTTTTCTGCTTCTGCCTTGGTCCCACTTTTGTGAAGGGAATCACATCTGCCTTCTCCAGTCCTCTGGTACCACCCCATCCTCCATGATTTGTTAAAGAGGGTAGTCAGTGGTGTCACTAGTTCTACCCTTAGTTCTTTTAGAATTCTGGGATGAATCCCATCAGGCCCCATTGCTTTGTCCACCTTCAGTTTTAAGAGTTCTTTCAGAACCCTTTCTTCTGTAAATGGGCTGGTATCAACTTCTGTATCCAGAGTGTTTCTACTGTTTGTTTTAGGTACCTCCCACTTCTTTGTAAATACTGAGCAAACATATTTGTTTAGTATCTCTGCCTTTTCACAGTCACCCTCTGCCCACCCTTCCTCCTCTTTATTAAGCCTCACTAACCTCCTTGGTCTTCCTTCACTCCCTGATGTACCTATAAAGGTTTTATCCCCCTTCTTAACTGAGTTGGCTATCTTTTCCTCGGTTTGGGCCTTTGCTGTTCTGACTGCCTTCCCAGCTTCCTTTTGCTTTAACTGATACAGTTCTCTGTCCTGCTCCTTCTGTGATTCCTTGTACTTCCTGAATGCTTTCTTTTTCTCTTGAACCTTCACTACCACTTCTTTTGAGAACCATAGTGGTTTCTTACATCGTCTTGTTTTGTTTATTTGCTTCACACAAAGGCTTGTTACCTCTGTGATGGCAGTTTTTATTATTCCCCATTGTTCTTCCACCCTTCCTTCCTGCCTATTTGCTAGTGCATTCCTTAGGCACTCACCCATTTTGGCAAAGTCAGCCTTCCTAAAGTCCAGTACTTTTGCCTTTGTATGGCTTGACTCTATTGCTGTGTTTATTGTGAACCATACTGTTCGATGGTCGCTAGTTCCCAGATGGCTACCCACTTCTACATCTGTGATCCTCTCTTCATCTCCATTTGAGAGAACCAGGTCTAAGATTGCTCCCTCTCAAGTGGGCTCCAATACTAGCTGGTCCATTCCACTGGGGTGTCAAACAGACGAGGCATACTGATGAGTCCTGGTAGGACGAAACACGTGTCTATGTCTTCTGTTAGCACCCTTTGCAAACTGTGTGAGAGGCCTTTCGGCACCATGCAATTCTGCTTAAAGTTGGACCAGCATAACATTCTGTGGTGATTTGCATATGCAGCCCATGATGCTTTGCATTGTGAGGGCATGTGTGATTTTGTATTTTCTTGAAACTTGGCTTCCCAGCCAAATGCCCTTTGGGGTAACCCTTGCCTCAGTGTTTATGCACAGAGGTTCTTTGTCTTTTAAATAGTTTTTTATTTTAATGGGTTCACCACAATATATCCCAGGCACACTGCCTTAGGGGTAGCTGGTCCATTCCACTGGGGTGTCAAACAGACGAGGCATACTGATGAGTCCTGGTAGAGACGAAACACGTGTCTATGTCTTCTGTTAGCACCCTTTGCAAACTGTGTGAGAGGCCTTTCGGCACCATGCAATTCTGCTTAAAGTTGGACCAGCATAACATTCTGTGGTGATTTGCATATGCAGCCCATGATGCTTTGCATTGTGGGGCATGTGTGATTTGTATTTTCTCAATACTAGTTGTCTAAGGCATGTCCCTGTAGGGCATCTAGAATAACCCCACTCTTTGAAGTGGCTGCTGCAACTGCACTCCAGTTAACATCTGGCATATTCAGATCACCCATCAGCAATATCTCCCTTTTCTGCCATTCTAAGTATTCTTTCTATCATTTCCTTGTCCATTTCCTCCCCCTGAGAAGGGGGTCTGTATACAACCCCTCTGCAGATTGTGGTGCCATTGCCGGTCTCCAAATTTACCCACAGTGTTTCTTCTCCTCCCTGTTTTCCCTTTTGTTCTGTTGCTTTGATTCCCTCCCTTATGTAAAGAGCTACTCCTCCTACTCTTTTACCCTCCCTGTCCCTCCTGTAGATAGTGTATCCTGGTATGTTTATGTCCCAGTCATGGTTTTGTGTGTACCATGTTTCTGTGCTGCCACAATATCCAGATGTTCCTCCTCCATCAGGGCCACTAATTCAGGAAGCTTTTTCTCAGACTATGGGCATTGGTACTCATTGCTTTCCATTTTTGATGGCTTTACCTTCTTTGCAGCATCCCCACTGACCTGTCTACCTCAGTCTTTTCTCATTTAATACCCTGTTTTGTAGGGAGAAGCTGGGATTTTCCTGCTGCTTATCAGTGCCCCCTTGGCTAGTTTAAAAGCTTGCCAATGAAGCATTTAAACCGATTGCTCAGAAGACTTGTTCCCTTCCCGGACAGATGCAGACCATCCTGCCAGTATAGGCTGGTGTCCCTCCAGGTGGAACCCCAGTCCCCAATGAAGCCAAACCCCTTGTGCTCCACGCCATTTTTTCAACCATTCATTAAACTGCATGGTGCAAAGTACCCTCGCCTCACTCATGCCATTGACAGGCAGCACCTCAGAGAAGGATATTGTGTGTGCTACTTGACTTAGGCCCCTCCCCAATTCTGCAAAGTCCTTCTGCACTGCTCTAATCTCATGATTAGCCAAGTCATTTGTCCCTAGGTGGACAATGATGTCCAGCTCAGACTTCCATGCAGCTGTTCTCGTGATCCTGAGGATGCGCTTTCCTGTCTCTCCAAGTCATGGCACTAGGCAGGCACCTTACTTCAGTTTTCCCTGCTTCTCCCAGTTCTATCCCCCTAATAATTGAGTCCCCCACCAGGAGCTGCTTCCTTTCCTTGTGGTGTCCTCTGCCTCCTTTCTGTGGGCCTCCCTTGTGACAGTTGTCCTCAGCCTCCTTAGTCTCCTCTGCGGGTGCATCCATAGGGGAGCTATGCTCCCCCAGAATGGTGTATGGATTGTGGTGTGGAACAACTGACTGGGTGTGCCCTCTGTTCCACCATCCTCACCCACCCTGAGCCCACTGTGGTCCAACTGCTGTGCTTTCATGAAGCATATTACTAACAAACAATACATATTCATCAAGTATTACTTTTTGTTAAGTAAGGTTTTATAACTTGAAAATATATTTATATAGAGTCAGTAAAATGTCTACTTCTCAACTATCTTAAGTATATGATGTGTTAATATATGAGTCAGTAATTTCTTAGATGTAGGATTTTTTCCAAATGCATTTTGACTACTACATTAGCACCATTTCTTGTAAGATGAATTGTCGTCTTTCTTTTTTACTCTGCTAAGACTAAACATATAGAAAGAACTATGAATCAGTTAGGCTGTCATTAACATTTACAGATTTGTTACTGTCTCATGATATGAACTTTTAGCTGTTATTATGGACATTTGCACTTATTTTGGATCCTGCTTTACATTTTAGTCATTTGCTACAGTGCCTGACTATTTCCATGTATTTAGGACATTTAAGCTATTATTGTGGACATTTCCAGGACTTTAGGATCCTGCTTTAAAATCTGGACTTGTATAATGATGGGTCAGTAGCACATACAGTAGTTAGGATCCTATTAGAAAGATCTCCACTAGATGCAGGATACACAAATATAAGAGGATAGGTTAATGAAAAGTGTAAAATGATATAAGTACTACTCAAGAGTACAAGGAAAATCAATGGTAAAATGTGATAAGTGTTAGAAAGATTCATATCCAATCAGGACCTCTATAAATACCCACTGTTCAAAATAGGATCCTAAATATAGGAAATGTACAGCATTTTTTTATTTATTTAATATACTTTATTGAGTTTAAGATATACAACAAATGCAACACAACACACATTATTAGCAAACAATACATACTAATAAATGAACTACTATAACAATATACTAATCAAAGCAACCCCCCCACTGGCCCTCCCACCCCTCGGCAGAAATCAATAACTAATACTGGAAGTCTGCCCTGAAATAAAATGAGCCATAAAGATGCAATCCTGGGGCAATCCCACAATATGTGAAATAAGGACCATTCAGCTTGATTGCAACTAGTGCAAAGAGGGGAGGAGAGATGTCCCATCTGATGTAATATGACTGGCATGAAGTACTGTAGATAATATGAAGGATATGAAACTGGGTAAGTCGTAATTTGTCATTTTTAATATATAGATATAGGTCCCCCAAATCCGTTCCCAGTTAAAAACTTGTGTAGGGAACAAGGCCGACCAACAGATTGAGTGTCCAGTATTTACAGGGAATAATTTGGCATAGAGGGCATTCGTAATAAGGGACACCGCATGCTGTTTCCAAGCCAAAGTGTGAATTGTGGGCCAAAATTAATCTTGGTTACTAGACCAAGATGACACTCTAACCATGCAAGCAGCAAATGCTGAATTTGGAAGACCTTGAAAATGTATCTAGGCATTAAATTAAGCCAGTCCAGGATCTCCTGACTGGTCCTGAGCTAACCATTCTGTAAGAAATCTGCCACCCTCTTGTACGCAAAGTTGTGGGATTACCCCATGGGTCAGCACTCCCCCCCCCAGTTTAAAATTAGGATTGTGACATAAAGGTTGGGAAATATCCCTGAGGTTGTCATAGTGGGAGACTTTACAGAACTGAGCATTCACTTTCAAAGAGGAAGCTTTAGGTGTGTGTCTGAGCTGGAGGGGTAACGATTTAAGGGCTACAAAGAGTAAACTATCAGGCTACAGGCCAGAATCCTGAATTAAATGTCACACTAGTTGCAACCAAATAGGAGTGTAAAGAGATTCTCCAACCTCTAACGGGGCAAAGACCACCGAAAATACTTGGCCATATGGCTGGCCCAATAATACAGGAAAACATTCGGTAGCTTGAGACCACCCAAAGTCTTGGGCACCCAGAGCCATGTATGCACCTATCTTGGGGTTTCCCCTGCCAAATAAATCAGGAAATCAGACCATGGACCTTTTTAAACCAGCTAGAGGGAAGAAATAGACCTAATAAGTGCAGAGGGTAAAGCACCCACGGAAGCACATTCATTTTGATGATGCTAATCCTGCCATGGAGAGAGAGATATAAAGAGGATCACCTTTCAAGATCCTGTTAAATAATAGCAACCATGTCATCTAGATTTAACTTCTTAATAAAGGCAGTATTCTGGACTAGGATTACCCCCAGCTATTTAAGAAGAGTGGCTCAGGTCAGGCATAACTCAGAAATTGCAGGCTGACCCCTACCCTCCCCTACCCCCCTTTTTCTCCCCTTCCCCCCTAGACTTATCTACAGACTAATGAACTACAAGGCTGAACCCTATCTTACCCTGTCCTCTTCAACCTCTCGTTGGATGTATATTATTACTTGGTATTTGAATGCCTATGTAACTGTTTTATGTTTTCTGTAAACACTGTTATATTTGTAATGTTTGTACAACAATGACCTGGAACCTTTGAAAACAAGTCCTGGACTCAAAGGTATTAATCCCAAACTGAAATAAATAAATAAATAAATAAATAAATAAATAAATAAATAAATAAATAATTAGAAATACCTTAGAGTTTAGTGGCATCACCACTGTATTATCCAAGTTCAGCTTATAGTTCGAAAATTTGCTAAAATCTTGAATAATCCCCAGGGCTGCAGCAATAGAAGTAGTAGGATCTGAGACATGTAGCAGAATATCATCCATATATGTGGAAAGCCTTAGTCCAAAGTGCTCTACTTGCACCCCCTTAATAAGGGGGATGCTTTGAGATGAAGCAAAAGCGGCTCCAAGTATATGTTAAAGAGAAGATGGGATAAAAGACAGCCCTGATGGGTGCCTGATCATAGAGGGAAAGTGGAAGACAGCACCCTGTTGTAATATATCCTTGCACTAGGTTGTGAATACAAGATCATAACCCCAGAAATAAATGACAATGGAAAACCTAGGGAACATAACACTGCAAACTCAAAAGGCCAACTAACCCTGTCAAATGCTTTCAACGCATCTAGGAAGACCAAAGCTGCAGGATGCTTACTGTCCCTGGACACAGAGAAAATGTGAGACAACTTCCACAGATGGTTAGCTGAAGAATGACCACTCACAAAGCCTACCTGCTCAGGGCTAATTAGCCCTTCCCAGACTTGGAGTATCCTATTGGCTAGAAGTTTAGCAAAAATGTTAATATCATAGTTCATGTGAGAAATGGGGCAATAATTAGTGACTCTGTCTGGGGGCTTGCCTGACTTTGGCAAAATAAAAATAATGGCCTCCAACAGAGAAGGGTCTGAAATCCCTGAGGTGCAAAAATAAGAATAACGTTGTTGGAGCAGAGGGTTCAATTCATTAAAGAAGACTTTGTAGAAGTTTGAAGGAAACCCATCTGGTCCGGAGGCTTTATCTATGGACAGGAAAGCAACAGCAAACTGAATTTCTTGTGGGGTAATGGGCCTGTTAAGCTAGTCTTGTTGGGCCTCACTTAAATGAAGAAGGGGAACATCAGTCAAACACTTGTGAATGTTAGAAGGGGGGACTTGGTGTCAGGAGAACTATATAGATCTCAGTAGTACATCTAGAATTCCAAAACAATATCTTTAGGGGAGGTTTTGAGGGAATTATTTCTCAAGGAAGAAATAGATAAAATAATATGAGACGTTTCCTGCTGCTTAGATGCAGTGCAAAAAGGCAACTAGCCTTCGACCACATAGGGCGAACGGGTTTTAATTTTAATTTAGTTGTTTAACCAGGTATAGCACACTAAGCTGAAAGCTTTTTTACAGGAGCGACCTGGGAGCACAAGGAGGTTAAGTGACTTGCTCAGGGTCACACAGTATGCAAGCGGAAGCTGTGGGATTCAAACCCAGGTCTGGTCTGCTGGATGTCACCAAATTTGCAGCTCAGCGTCTTAGACCACTGCGCTATACTGCCTCATTTTTCTAAGAAGGGCATTAGTTTTAAGAAGGGCATAATCAGCCTGTTCCCTCAGGCTCTCCACATATTGATTCCTGAGCAGCATTAAAGCCACCATGTCCTCCCGTGATGCCTTAGGGGATATATCTCTCTCCATGGCAGAAATAAGGTCTGAAAGGGCTTGTAGCTCAGCCTCCCTTTTACATTTCCTTATCGAAGCTAGCCTGAGAAATTCCCCCCACAGCACACACTTGAGTGCACACCAAACCTTATCAACCTTGGGAATGGACTCAGCATTCCGGTCTATGAAATGAGCTATCAAGTCTTTAATTCTCTGCACCATCCCATCACCCTTAAGAAGTTGTGTATTCAACTTCCAGACCTTATCTTTCTAGATATTAGGAAGAAGAACACACTCCAGCCATGTTGGAGAGTAATCAGATAGCACCCATGGAGTAATACCTCCAATCAACTCTCCTAGTAAGGCACTACAGCTGACTAAAAAGTAGTCTAACAGCAAATAAGAATTATGCAATGTGGAAAAAAGTAAACTCTTGAGCTGAGGGATTAAGGATGTGCCATGGATCACACAACCCCACCAAATCCATCAGCTCCTGAAGCGAGTGATGGGCTGGAGAAAAACCTGATAGCTTACTACTAAAGCTATCCAAATCAGTGGTAATAGTCAGGTTCCAGTCACTAGCCACAATAATGGGGATGGAGACAAAAGGGGTGTAGTGTTTAGACAACTCAGAAAAAAATTCAGGAGAGTCCTTGTTAGGCCCTTAGATACAGTCAAGCAAAACTTTTGAATGGTCTAGTATACCCTTTAGCATCAAATATCAGCCTAATGGATCTTCTGTTTTGTGCAGTAATTAAAATTTTGCCTCCCTCAAAAATAATACAGCCACACCCAGCTGAGCAGTGGGGTTTCTGGCTACATATACTGTACTTGACCCACACACTGTCTGCAGAAAAGAAGCCCTTCCGAGGCAAGCAGATGGGTTTTCTGGAGGAAAGCTATCTGACAATGCAGTAAACTAAGAAACGTTAATATTTGAAGATGTTTGACCCTGGAGCGGGCACCTCTGATGTTCCAGTTAACATATTTCATGCTACCTGGACAGAGGCTGTAATAAGGAAAACAATAGGAACCTTGCTGTATAAGGCAAACTATACATATCCCAGCGAGTAACATTCTGTCAAGTATAATCCCCAACTTACCCCAAGAAAAGGAGAATCAGCCACCAAAGTCCCAGTATTCACAGGCAGTAGCTAAATACAGAGTCACAGAGACCAAATAGTTTGAAAGATGATGCAAAAATTCACATTCTATCAGAGGGAGTACTATGGGCTGAATCTCTATACCTACCCCCCATAAACTCCACATATAAAAATTCCCATCAAACAACCAACAATTACTCCTGTACGAGCAACTGGTCCCCAAAATGTGACAACAGTAGCAAGATAACAAAAACTAAGACAGACCCAGAGAATAAGGAAGTGAAGAGACCCCCTCACCCCACCCAAAAAACATTCCTCCCCCAAAGAACAAATAACATTCTTCCCTAGACTGAACTCCACTAAACCCTAAGGTCACAATGTCAATCACTGCTACCCACAACTGATATCCCCCCACCCCCATCTACAACATTAATGAGAATAGAATCCACCCCGGAATCCCTGAGCCTTTACGCTGAATAAAATTACAATGCCAAATAACTAAACCAAGCAGGCTGTAAATGGTCCCCAGACTTAAATAAAATAAATGGAGATATACTGAAACAGTCTGCATTCCCAGTACCAGGTAATACATGTAACAAGCAATAATAATTGAAAGGCATGCAATAAAACAAAGATAAATGATATAGAAAATAACCCCCAGAAACCAATGTCCCTTTTATTAATCCATGCTGCAGCAGTCCAAACTCCCAAGTGACCATCTCTAAATAACCTTTGCCAGAGTCTCCACAAGAATGCATTTCCCCATCTTACAGTATATAAGGGGAGTAGGCAGAACATCCTATAGCTAGTTCTGGCAAAACACAGAAGCAATAATGGAGGGTCCTGAAGATAATCCTGCAAGCCAACTGTTGAAGCAAGGCACATGAAAAATCCATGAAACATTCAATATTCCAGCCAACAAAAGACAATCCAATTCAAGACATATGAAGCAGTCCAATGCTGAGCAGGCCTTGGTAAAAAATACTGAAATACACATAGTTCAACCAGGGTCTATGGCCAGCCAGATTCAAAACGCTGCCCCCAACACGGTGGGGAGAGATAGCTCACACCAAAAAGCAATAAACACACATTTCCCCTTGAACATATAGAGTGCTGGAAATAAGCAGGATTAAGATGGGCAGTAAAGGAATATAAGTCCAGACAGAGGCTGGGTCAACTGGTCTAGTGCCAAAACTCACTCCTGATGGGACTATAGGAGGGATCCAAATGTTCCAGATTCAAAAACCATAGTGGCTTAGCAATAACCTCTGAAAATGGCAGTCATTTAAACAAATCTGGGAAGAGCTTCTTTAAAGCTGAACTCACATCCTCAGGATTGTCATAACTGTGCCATTTGCCATCTTAATGGACCTGCAGCGTGGCTGGATATCGAACCCGATAGCAGATAATAGCCACTATCAGCTTGGTTACCAGTGGGTGAAGAGTTATTCTCCTTTGGGGCACAGTATATGGCAGGTCTTGGACTACTCAAATTAGCTTCCCCTCCCATTGCAGTTCTTGCATATTTCTGATTTTTTTCAGAACATACTGTTTATCTAAAAAATTCAACGGTCTGAAGATAAGAGCCCACTGAGGGGAACCAGGTTGGGATGCTGGATGTAAAGAGCAATGAGCCTGCTCAATAACGTAACTCAGACCTTTGGGAGAGAGGCACACAATTTTTTCATAAAATGTCTGAACAAAGGGGATGGGGGACATACCTTCTTCACCCTCTGGAAGACTGAGTATAACCAAATTGTTTCTTCTGGAATGTCTCTCTAGGTCTTCCACTCAGTCCTCCATTTTTCTCAGTCTTTGCCGCAGGGTGACTACTTCTGGATTAAGTCTGGCCCTCCAGTCATCGAGGGAGGATATGTGGCATTCATTATTTCCAGTGTGTCAGGCCAACGAGTTTAGTGAAGTTTTTCAAGAAACTTGGCCTCTGTTAGCACAGCCTGGGGAGTAGAGTTACCTCATGCGCCATCATTCTTTGCCTTGGAGCACTTAGTGGACTTGTCGTGCTCTTGAGGAAGCTGCAACTTCATTTATGCATCCTTGAGTAAGTAAACTAAGCCGCAAATGTCAACACGGGGACTTATAGTCACACAGAAACCACAAAACACCACTCTTTGTATCAATGGGTGAATTAAAATAGATAAAAATTAAAGTTGAGATGGGAGCAGTAACGGTGCATGTCTGCTCAAGCAGCCATCACATGACTGTCCCCCATATACAGCAATTGTAAGTGTCCAAATTTCAAAGCAGGTTCCTACATTCATGCAAATGTCCAAAATAATAGCTTAAATGTCCCAAACACATGCAAATATCCAGCAACTTCAACAAGTGTCCAAAATGTACAGCAGGATCCAAAATACGTGCAAATGTCCATGACAATAAGTAAGAGCTCATATCAAGAAATGGTAGCAAATAGGTGCATGTTAAAGACAGGATAACATAACACTTTTAATACCTTCAGGGACCATCTCTGCTTCCAGTAACTCTCCACACATTTTTGTATGAGTTTATATTGGGTTTGAAACTACTTCCTCTGACTACCTCAGAAATTAGTACCAGGCACAGTACCTCATGCTATGACAACACAGCAGTCATGACAGTATCAGAACCTGAAACTGTGAGCAACAAAATCAACTGGAATATGGAGCCCTGTTACAGAAGGCTGTTTACTGGCCAAGTAACATGCAGATCTATCCAAAATGTCATCAAGCAGGGGAAACTTGTGATTCTGCTTTCATGGTACCATTCTCCGAGTCAGCAGAGGAAGGGGGAGGTCTACAAAAAAATGTAAGGAAGATTATTTAGCTTTTTTTTAATCAACTGTTCCTATCTGAGTCTCTGCCCTACCTGGTCTTAGCTGACTATAATCTCTTATTCTGGTCTCTGTGTTGACTTCAGAAGTGTTGCATGAGTACAACCAAGGCAATTTATTCCTTGTATTTTTTCTAAAAAAATCCCAGTATTTCCTGGGGACACTAAATTTCTCCTCATTTGTGTGTAAGCAATGCTACTGCCCCTTTTACTTTTTTAGACTTACCATTTATTATGAATCATTTTGGCTTTCAGAGAGTATGGTGCTGCCATGGTCCTGTGTGCAGTAACAAAAGAAGAGTTGTGCACACTCATCAAGCAATGGGTTCCAGTCAATATGAAGCGTCTGGAAACAGTATCTACGCTGGCACTTCCAATCGAAAATGTGACACTTATTCACAGTGGGGGACTCACAAATTCACATTTTTTGCCATGAAGCATCAGGGTACCTACAGTACCTTTCTTCAGTATCTATATAAACTACAATGCCTTATGAAGTACTGTAAGGTTAAAGTAAGAAGAAAAAATAGACTCTTTGTTATTGTCAGAATATTTACTATGTGAGGATAAGGAAGGATATTAAATATTTTTTGAGAACTAGATAATCACTCTAATAGAGGATTTCATAAATCCCATTGCAGTTTTCAACATTAACACAGAGTAACAGTTTTGGTAAACTGTGGTTATATAGATATTGTTTTCTTCTTATTATCAATGAGTCTCAAGTATTCTATCCGATACACATATATGCTGCATTTTCAGATACCCCTTCATCTGATTTTGTAGTCCTGCGCATCAATTGCATGTTATGATATTCATCGGATTCACAGTAGCTAACTACGATTGTGTAATCTTCCATTAATGTCACAAATGTGAGATTTTTTCTTCTGTGTATGCATTAGTAGAAGTTTATTGAGATAAAGACTTATAGATTAAAAAAATTACTTCACTATCCCACATAAAAATGTGTTGTAAAGTGTATTGCACTTTTCTCTGAGGAATTACCATCTGCATACTGTCACAAGTGTAATTTATCTGCACTCAAGGAAGGTATTTATTTCTATAACAGCAAAATAAGTTTCACAGTACATTACACATTAAGTATATGTCTTTGTAAGGAAGTCTTCACTGTAGGGAACTCGGACAGACTGAATAGGCCACTTGCCTTTTTTTTTGCCATAGAGGGATATAATTTAAAAGAGCATAGAACTGAATGTATACTCTGAAATTTTTCAGGTAGCACACAGTGCAAACACAAATACTGTAAAGGCTTCCATACAAAGACATATACTTAATGTCTAACCTACTGTGAAACATACTTTAACATTATGGAAATAAAAATATTCCTTGCGTGCACATAAATTAATGTCTTGCACTATGCATACAGTAATTGCTCAAGGACTTTTTTTTAGTTTTCAAAACCTGTTCAAATTAAAAATGTTACATTTTGAGGCAGCAGTTCAAGCTGGTGGGTGGTCAACACACTAGGGAAGAGGAGTGGCCACATCCAACTGGTGGCAATTTCACCCATCCAGACAGAGAAAGATGAGGGAGTAAGGGAGGAAGGCAGCAGCCCCACTTGGGAAGGAGAGGTTTCCTAGAATCTTATCATGGCAGCACAGTCCATTGTCCCTGACTGGAGCAGATTCCTGTGGCTGGGGGTTGGATTCAGGGATGGGATCAATCATTTTCCAGTACAAAACAAAGACAAGGTTGGTCAAATCACGAATGTCCATTAAACATTAAACTTAAATAGCCACATGGCTGGCCACTAGGCTTTTGGGTGCTTACCTTATTTAATTGCAGGAAATGACCACCACTGCAGTAGAATTGGCTTCTACATTGTAGTCTATTGGCCACATGGTTACCAAACCTGAAGACTTTTTTTTTAACAATCTACTATGCCATACCAGCCTAAATAAACCATCCAAGGACCAGTGCCATTGCCCTATCTCCCCATAAATGTCTCCAAGTGTAAAACTCACCAGGCTAACCAGTCTAAGACTAGTAAACTGGATAACCAAATGTAGCAATTTCAGTTACAAATATTTAAGCACAATTGCTGTTTTGCACAACCTAAAATATTTCACTCAGGACAGACAATATGTGATCCTTTTAAAAAATATATTTATTTTAGACATTTTGTGCCTCAGAACTCTGTCAAGTTTTGCCATCTAGAGCAAAGCACACAGCAATTTGAATGAGTGATTAATTGTTTATGTACGATGGGAATAGCCCAGCTGAGATGCAACATCTATACCACAGTGGGGTCCCACTTCATTCTCAGGCCGGAACCCTCATGTCCATGGTTGACCCACTTCAGGTCACTATGTAAACAACTGCCCAATAGTCTTTTGCGAGGAGAACAGGTACCAAAAATAGCAGATTCCAGTACAGCAGCACACAACGGTAGTGCAACCTACATGTTTGAATGGAAAATGGGACATGGTTGCATAATGCAGGCAAACAAATTGTCTCTCCAACATCTTCTGCTGCAAACTGCATACCTTTGCATCCTAACTGGCACACTTGTGGGCAGCAAGTCAGCTCTAGTTGCTGGGATGGGGTGCAGACAGCCTGGACGGGAGCTGTGCCACTTGAAGAGACCCCAGAGCCTGCTCCCATAAATAGAGGGACACAGCAGCTCTTCCCCTTTCCTTACATATATAGGTTAATGTTTTTTAATTTTGTTTTTAATTTGTTCATCTTAATCACTCAGTATCTTGCTACTGCTCTGTGATCGAACCTCTAAACATAACAAGACATGAAATATATCAAAAGGGAAATCAAAGAGCAGCTGGCCACTTTGAATTAAGACCGTATCTATCTAAAATAAAATTTAAGGAGTCCTGTGCACTTGCCCATTATCCTGTAACATTACAGTATGAACTAATGAGGCAGGGCATGTGGCAGTGCATGGAGTCAGCCCCACCCCAGCCACTGAACCTGACTGACCTAGAAAAGCACACTACTGCCACTGGTAGCCCACTACCACCAACCACCTCCAAGACAGACCATTTTTTGTACTTACCAATGCCACAGCAGTGTACAAAAAGAAAGGGGAATTTAGAAACAAGCTTGTGGAGTCCATTTGATGATACTAGCAAGCAAATAATGATGTAGTGGGCAGGCAGGCAGCAAAGTCACTAGTATAAGATGATGTATGAGACAGCTCAGAGTGTGAAAGAGACACAACAACCTAACAAAAAGTCAGGTTGTAGCCAGAAGAAATGGTTGTGTAAGAGCCTTCTTTTATACCTGGCTAGGCTGGCTTCTCCAGCTTTTCTATTGTTTGCAGCAGACAGCTACAATTTGGAGGTGCCTAAGCAGGACAGTAAACTGCTGTTTCACCCATTGCCATTTTAAAAGGTGTAAAGGGGTCTGCTTAGGGAGTTAGGAGTAAAGTCATTAAAGAGTCGTTAAGAAGTAGTTGAGAGTTGAGAACTTCAGGGCCAGCAAAAACTTTGAACTTTTGTTGTGTGACAAGCTCCTTTGTTTTGTGTGGCAGCTTGGAGGCAGGGCAGTGCTTCAAAAAGCAAAGGCACTGTGATGCTCATAGTAACCGTCCTAGGCAATTGTCTTTGGGACAAAAAAGTGATGGGTTGAGCATCCCCCTTGCCCTAAAGCTGCTGCACCTAAACTCTGGGCTGGGGAACCCTATGGCATGGCATAATTGGTGCATGGGTTAATCTGGCAACAGAAGTGCAAGGCCCGGCACCTTTAGCTTAAAACAGCAAAAGTAGGGAAAGCTGATGTTAGGGTTTCCAATCCTAACTTCCCACTCCCCAAGGAGCAAAAGTACAAGCCCACACAACCAACCATGGACAGCCATCATCAGGTAAGACAAACAACATACAACTGTTTCCAGATGACACAAATGCAGCAGCACTGATGTGTTACCTTCGTGGATTTCTATCTGTGGGTTGTACAGTTCAAGACATACACACTCACTTCTCACTGCAGACAGAAATCCAGAATACTCAAATCATAACAGTGCTTCTGTGTACAGAAGCATATGCTCCTGCAGCCACAGATGTAAATCCACGTGTGGTCAGACTGTTAGAGTCTGAAGACATGAAATGATATGTGATGGCATCTTTTTCAGTTGTCAAGATATGAAGCACCCAAAAATGGAATTTAAAAAAACACGTTTGGTTTCCCTATACTTAACATTGAGTAATTTTTAGTCTCACCTACGGCCTAGACAGTGTAGAATTTTTTTCATTAAATTTTCAGGATTGAAAGAGCCTATGCCAAGGGTGTGTCTTTGGAAGGTTTCATGAAAAAATATCACAGTTTCAGAGTTATGATGATATTTTTAGGTACCCGAAAATGTTAATGGTAAAAAAAAAGTGTGTGCTTATTTTCATGATTTACTTCTCTTGCTGAAAAAGTACTGATCCAGATGGCTGCCATTTGTCTCTTTTTTAAACTGAAACATTGAAAATACATAAAAATTGGCTTTTTAAAAACAAACACGTGGACTTAACTTAGCAGGATTCCTTCAGCTAGATGCCATATGTTTTTTATTCTTTTATTTTCCAGAAATACATTTTCTGGGCACTCCAAACTCCAGGGTGCACAGCTTAGTGCGAGGAGCCATTCACCCATGTCCTCTGCATGGGAACAGCGGGGCTTTCTTGAGTTCTGCAGCTGTAGGTAAAATCCTGCCATGGGCTGCAGTGAGAGCAGTATACTGATGATCCCTCGTACTGTCTGTCTGTCTGTCTATCTATCTACCAACCTACTTACCTACCTATCAGTCTGTCTGTCTGTCTGTCTATATACCTATTTATCTATCTACTTAATTATTTAAGTGGACTGGGGTTGCCCAACCCGGTACCACTTCTTTCTCTGCCTCTCCTCCAGGTTGCCCACCCTTCCCATTGTTTTCTAATACTGTAAAACAGGTAATTCATACAGTATGTCAGTTTAATTCACGTTACTGTGTTTTTAACACTATTAACACAAATTAATGTTGTACCTGAACTGAACTGCTGATCAGCTGAGACAATTGACAATTAGCTGGTTACATAACTCGTAGCTCAACCCTGTCATTTCCACATTCATTATTGCTGTGACTGAGTTAGTGCACATTTCTATTTCTACTTTACATTCCCCCTTACTGGCATTTCACACAGACCAAGGACGACTGCAGTAGTCAGGAAAGTGTGCTGAACTACATCGATAACATTCTGCTGCCCAATATTCAGTTTACATGTGAAAAAAAAAACTTCCCAGCTGAACAAGAGTCACTCTCAATTCTGGACTGTTACTGTGCACATACAACATCTGATTTTATAGTTGTAGAGAAGCTGGAGAATTTTGCAATTATACCTATATTTGTCCCAGCTTCCTGTACCTCTACTTTTGCAGCCATTAAATATGTTGGTTAGCAAGATTTTGAAGGGTGAGTTGAAAGCTAACCTTGCATTATGATACACAAAATGGATTACTGAACAGCTGAGCACTGACATTTCGCACACCATCAGCAAATGTAAAGGTAGACCACAAGATGAACTCTGTAAAATGTCTACAGGCTGAGTAGTTGATTATGTTTTTTCAGCATCTGAGCAATCATCATGAAGACAGTGCATACAGGTTGGAAGAATTTGGTATCCATGATGCCAGCTCACAGTGCTTCAACCCATTACATTTCAGTCATTGGAATGCCACAGCTATACTGCTTTTGTTTTTTACAACATACTTAATGTTAATTTTTATTTTTTTTAGTAAAAAAAAGTCGAGGACACAGCTACAGCAGATACACTGATGGAAGAATGCTAAATGAACCACAATGCCTGCAATATTCCTGACTCCATACTACCCAATCCATACCAGTATAAACTTTTTTGTTAAACAAATGCATTTATTTTAGTCTTTGGTAAATGGGTAAAGCCCACTAGGCACAAGTGCCTGTTTTTAAGGGGGACCTGGAAGCACTGGGCAGTTAAGTGACTTACTCAGAGTCACACAGTATACAAGTGGAGGTTGTGAGAATCAAACTCAGGTCTGAATGAATAAAGATTGCTGACAAAGCAGTGCTCTGTACACTTTATTTCAGCTGTGCACTCACCGCATTGTACCACCAGCAATATTTCCTGTTTCTTTGATAGTTTGTGCATTACAACTCAAAAATAATGCTGAAAATGATGATTGCTATAAAGTTTATTTCGCTCTTCAATGCAATCCACAAATATAAGAAATAATTTTTGATAGTACTGTGTATGCTGATTACTGCAGACTGTTTTGTACACCTTCTCTGTGTACGACAAAAGCGATGTCAGTGGTGAGCGGCATGCACAACGACATTTTGCTTATTGAATTCACTATACTGCATAGTGCTTAGGAGTCAACCGGAGGTGCCTAAATACCTGTAGTGTATATAGTATTTGTTCATGACTTAGGGGGCTTATATTTATATTTAGTGCCTTCTTCAAAGTTTGCCTTTATTGTTCAGGGCTTCTCAGTCAGTGCTAGGTGTGAGGGGAGTATCCAATTGCTGGCTCCAAGGTCGTCCACATTCTGCTTATCGCCATGGGCACAATGAAAGCAGATGTTATGGTGGATTTTCCACTGTTGGAGCCAGCCATCTGTGGGATTGAATTTGAGCTTTCCCAAAGCTACTGCCAGCTGCTTCACCTTCTCAATTAAAAGAGGGCCACTGACCATAACATCACAGCTTCAAACCCCCGTGAACCAGACCAAGAGTGCTTCTTCCATTTCTTGGTCCTTAACATCCTGCTTCCATTTCCGATCAGGATTCTGATTGGAGTGCCACTGCTCAAGAATGATGTCTTTTTGTTTTAAAAGGTCCAAAACAGTAGACTTTGGGATTCCAATTCTCTGAGCAATCTCGCACACACTGCACTTAGGCAGGGTTTCAATTTGGTCTAGTAGCTCAACTTTTCTTGACTGTGGAATCCCAGGTTGATGACAAGAAGCCATGAGGGTTCAGACAGTGAGCCAACCTAAGGGTGAGAATTGGTCAGAATGGCTGTTAATGGTGTTGACTGCAGTTATAAGCACATAGTTAACTGATTAATTGCTTACAGCTGATCAGCTTACAACTGATCAGATTACTTGAAAGGCCAGTGAAGAAGTCGTATTTCATGTAATTTAGTGTCCACAGTAGGCGGCAAGCTTAGTCTATTTTAACAATTGAAGTTTGCATTGTGCATATGTATTTTGGTTTGGGCAGACAGATTATGTCCGAAGAAAGTGATTGTTCAGGTAAGCCACGACCGCCTAAAGTGGTGCCAACTGTATTACTAGCTTGTTTTGCAGTATTTATATAGTTTATAAGTGGACTGAGGTGCCCACCCCTGCTACCAATTATCTTGATTTCTCTTCCAGGTCACCCACCCCCTTCGCATTTTGTACATGGCAGCAATGGGGGTGCCAACTCCCATGCCACAGAACTTCAGCCTGACACTGCGGTGGTCACTTCCAAGTGTCAGAATAGCTCCTGTAATAAGGAAATCATCCCTTAATGTTTTTTTATTTTTTTTAACCCTGAAAAAAAGAACATGGTCACTCAGCAATCTGAAGCCACCATACCCCCACCCACCACACACCAACCTCCCACTTAGCACCCACCACCCTATACACCACACACCACCTGCACATCCCCACTCACTTGAACATGTTCCATGATGTAGATCCATTCTCCAATCAAAGACTCATCCTTCTGCTAGATCCAGTGACAGCCAGATAAAAAAATCAGGTAAGTGTGGTTCAATGTATTTCAATGGGGTTTGAACTTTGATTCATAACTTAGTCATTTTAACATATTTTCACCCCAGATTTTCAATATGGAATTTTTGGGACCTCGACTCATGACCAATTGTGGTGGAATTAGGAAAATCAGGCCCAAAAGGCAATTTTGTGGTCACTTAGTTTAATCACCTTTCAGGTGTGATTTGACAATTTTCACCACCCTTGTTCATGAGGTGGGATCATAAGAAGACTATGTTGAAACATAGAAATATAAAAACATAGAAGTTGATGGCAGATAAGGACTACATGGCCCATCGAGTCTGCCCATTTTTCTACCTTATGAATGTGCCATAGACCTGTACTTTGTCAATGGCCTATCTATTCATACTCATCTGTATTGCTCCCTTATGCCTATCCCATGCCCTTGTGAATCCCTGCACTGCATTCATATCTACCACTTCCTGAGGTTGGCCATTCCATGCATCCATCCCCCTTTCTGTGAAAAAGAACTTCCTCACATTGCCCCTTAATCGACCTCCCTCTAATCTCATGCTGTGTCCTCTTGTCCTGTTATTTTTCTTATATTGAAACATGTTAAGCTCTTTTGCTTCTTAATGCCCTTAAGATGTTTGAATGTTTCAATCATATCACCTCTCTCCCTCCTTTACTATAGGGTATACATATTGAGCTATGTTAATCTGTCCTTATATGTTTTCTGCTGCAGTCCCTGCACCATTTTGGTAGCACTTTTCTGAACTGCCTCCATCTTGTTAATGTATGTGTGCAGGTGCGGCCTCCAGTACTGCACACAATACTCCAGAAGGAGCCTAACCTGTGTCTTGTAAAGAGTGATTATTACCTCCCTCTTACAACTTGTGATACCCTACTAATACAGTTAACATCCTTCTAGCCTTACATACTTCTTTAGTGGTCTGCTTGGATGATTTCCGGTCATCTGTGATGATGATGCCCAAGTCTCTTTCTTCCCTTATGATTGCAACTCCCCTCTCAACCTATAGGTGTCTTCAGGGTTTTTCTTCCCTATATGCATGATCTTGCACTTCTTTGCGTTAAACCCCAGTTGCCACTCTTCGGACCATTTTGCCAGTTTATCCAGATCTTTTCTCATTCTGCCCACTGCATCTAGACCATATACTCTGTTTCAGATCTTGGTGTCAACTGCAGACAGACTAACCTTATCCTCCATTCCATCTGCAATGTCACCGATGAAGATATTGAAGAGGACTGGCCCCAGGACTGATCCCTGAGGTACCCCCACTTGTGACTTGTATCTCTTCTGACTGTATACCATTTACCACCACTCTCTGTTTTCTACCCACTAACCAGTTTGCCACGCAGTTGACCAACTTCTGATCCACCCCAAGCATATCCAGCTTATTAATTAATCTTCTAGGTGGAACAGTATCGAAAGCTTTCCTGAAGTCAAGGTAGGAAACATCAACTGCACCCCCTTGGTCCACCAGTCTGGTTACCCAGTCAAAGAAATCTATGAGATTATTTTGACAGGAGCTTCCTGTTGTAAACCTATGCTGTCTTCGATCCTGTGCTCCTATGGATTCCAGGTATTGCGCTATCCTTTCCTTAAGGAGTGTCTCCATAATCTTGCCCACTATTGAGGTTAGACTGACTGGTCTGTAGTTGCCTGCCTCCACCCTGCTACCACTCTTGTGGAGCTGGATCACATGAGCCCTTCTCCAGTTTTCTGGGACCTCTTCTGTGCTCAGAGACTCACTAAACAGTCATGCTAATGTCCCTGCTAGTTTCACCATTAGCTCCTTTAGTACCCTGGGATATATGTCATCAGGTCCCATTGCTTTGTCCACCCTGAGCTTAGTGAGCTCTTGTAGGACCCTTTCTTTTGTGAAGGGACTAGTGCACACCTCCCTCTTCCCTGTGTCCATGGTGCTAAGCTGTGAGCCCTGTCCTACCTTCGCCTCAGTAAATACTGAGCAGAAGTATCTATTTAGGATAGATGCTTTTCCTTGGTCCTCCTTCACACACTTCCCCTTATCCCCTTTTATCTTAGCAATAACCCCTCTGGACTTTCTCCTTTCACTAATGTATCTATAGAAAGTCTTGTCCCCTTCTTTTACTGTTCATGTTAGTGTTTCCTCGGTTTGGGCCTTTGCCTGTCTTACTGCCTTCCCTGTTTTCCTTAGGGAAGTGTGGTATGCTTCCCTATCTTTGTCCTGCTGCATTCCCTTGTATTTCCTGAAGCCCAGCCTTTTGGCTTTGACCTTTTCTGCTACTGTTTTTGAGAACTAAAGTGGTTTCCTCCCTCTTTTGCTCTTGTTTTTCTCTCTAACACAATGGGATGTTGCTTCAAGTATTGCATCCTTAATGCTTTCCCACATTGCCTATACCCCCTCACCTGTATTTCTTTTTGCTAAGGATAGCTTAACTCTGTTGGACATCTTATCAAAGTCAGCACCTCTGAAGTCCCATATTTTTGCCTTGGAATGAGATGATTTAGTTCTAGTGGCTAAATTGATCCATACCATGTGATGGTCACTGGGCCCCAGGTGACCTTCTACCTGAAGATCTGGGATCCTTTCCTCGTTAGTTAGTACTAGAGCTAGATAGCCCTATCTCTTGTGGGTTGTTGTACCAGTTGTTTGAGGCCTGCCCCCTGCAGGGAATCTGCTATGTGTCTAGTTCTCGCATATGTTCCTGCTGGTATTGACCAATCTGTATCTGGCATGTTGAAGTGTCCCATTATCAGAACCTCCCCTTTAGCTACCATGTTTTGTATATCTTCTAATGGTAATGTGTCTATGTCCCATTCTGGAGGCCTGTAGACAACCCCAGTTTGTATGGCTGTCTGTCCCATTTCCTGTCTTCTGGGTGACCCACAGTTCTTGTGGCTCCTTATGTGTATTCTGAATTTCTGTAGCTTTTATATTTTCATTGACTTAAAGGGCCACTGCCCCCCTTTTGCACCTTGGTCTCTTCTGAACAGTAAGTAGCCTGGTACTGAGGTCTCCCGAATGTGGTTACTGGTGAACCATGTCTCACTAATGGCTACCATGTCAAGATTAGCCTCTGTCATTGTTGCCTGTAGATCTGGGATCTTGTTTTCCTGACTGTGGGCATTTGTGTACATGATTTTCCATTGGCCAGATTTTGGTGTGTTAGTTATTGGGTGAGGTCTGGCATTTCCCCTGTAAGTTGTATGGGGAGCCAGGTCTATTTTCTTACCTTGTGATGCAAATGAACTACAAACATGCTGAACTCCTGTTTGATCACTAGCTGAGAGGGGAGCGGTGTTATTCCCATTAGATATATTGGGTGCTGCATCTCTCTCCCCATTTGCTGGTTTAAATAGTCTACAAAGACATCAAACTTCTGCTTCAATGCACTTACTCATTCCTTAGTCAGATGCAGGCCATCGAATTTAAAGAACTTTCATTCCAAAAATTGTTGTCGGTTACCTACTAATCTGTGTCCTTTTTCCTGGTACCAGCCCTTGAGCCACATGTTTTGCTCCCCTGTCTCCCCAACTCTAACCTTCCATCCATCTTCTCCCCTCTCCCAGACCAGCAAGATCTCAGAGAAATTGATGCCAGATGAAATGGATGGCAGTTAGTCTCCCAGTCAGGTCAGGTGTTCCTTGGTCTCCATAACTGACTGACTGGTGAGATTGTTAGTCATGATGTTTACCAGGACATTGATGTTTTCTCCTACTTCATGCATGATTTTAGCAATGAGGTCAGTGTTTCTACATTCTGATGTACCTGGGAGACATCTAACCATTGCCCCAGCTGGAGGTAAGTATCAACTCCCCTAATCATGGAGTCTAATATGATCAGAATTATTTTGGATTTCCTGTTTGCTTTTTTTTTGTTTTGGTTCCGGTTTTGGGTGAGTTTGGTTGTGCTAGCTCCTGTGCTACCATATCCTGCTCTGTAGTGTCCTCTGCCCCTTTGTTTGATTTCAAAGATAGAGGCAGATACCTGTTTGTAGTTTTTATATGGTTTGTGGAGGTGATTCATTGGAGAACATTGAGTGATGGGGCACCTAATTTTCCACTCCTAACCACCTCCCAACTTCCCAGACCAATTACCCTCTGCAGTCGAGGTGCTTCAGTTGGATGTTGGGGAAATGGCAAGTGGTTCTTATAATATTTTTCCTCCTGAATATGCAATTAGAGGCACACAATCTCTGCCCATGCTGCATGGAGCTGAGCTCTTAGCTCTCCAGTGGTCCAGCATGTAGCAAAGCATCCTAAATCCTGTATAACTGACCTTTTGAAAAGTGTCCCACAGTACCTGAAGTTAATAATGTGCATTCTAGATGAGTTGCTTGGTTTATAACCTGGTCTGAGTAACTAGAAGGAGGAAAATGAAAGCAAAAGTTATATTTTTTGTTTTGTTTGTTTGTTTTTGTATAACTTGTTAAAACAAGTTAAATTACTTGTACCCCTGTAAGTGAGATCACTGTGTGGATACCCATCTGATCCTCCCCTTCCTGCTTTGCTACAGGAAATGTCACAACTGTGCTACAATATAAAAGGAGTGTAGCATGGGGTGGTTGGGGATGGGGGTGGGTGGTTGGGCCCCTCTCCTGCTGAAAAAGAACCATGCATGAAAGAAACAAGTAGGTAAGAGCAGAAACAATCAACCAACAACAAATGCAGTAGTCCTGAAAGTTTATCCTAATGGTAGATAAAACTGTAAAACCAGTAAAGCACCACCTGTAATAATTTCACAGAAGATATACCCTGCAAAAAACACTTTGCTACAGAGAAAAATAAAGCATTAACAAAAGATATACCTTACAAAAAACAATCTGAATCAGAGAAGATTACAGCAGTAATCTATAAGCACAAAACAGTAACAAACCTGTAGGTACACCCTCTAATAATGCAGCAGAAAGTATACAATGCAACAGCAATTTGAATCAGAAAACACTAAAGCAGTAAAATATTAGCAAAAGACAGTAACAAATCCTGTGAGCACAAAAGAAAATAGCACACAGTACATCAGCCTAGCCAAAAGAAGCCTTAATCTTTTTCCTTGCTCTGATAATATTACTTGCTCTGTCCTTGCAAGCAAACCTAGAAGAAAAGAGCTCAGGTGAAGTAGGTGCCTTTGCCAGCAAACCTAGTCTATGCTGAAAATGTGGGCTCAAAATAACAAAGTTAAGAGCATATATTGAAAATGTTCATAGATCACTCATAACTTTAGTAATTTTATTTTGACCCCACATTTTTAACACAGTCATTTTTCACAACTCCTCAGAAACAAAACAGCTGTCAGTTTTCACATCCCAGCCAAAATATGTTTTTATACCTGTGGCATGGAATGATGTTTCTGTGGTGCAGAATGACATTTCAGTGGGGATTTGAACAGTTTCACCTACTGGGCTCATGAGATGGGATAATAAGAAGGCTATGTTGAAAATCTGAGGTACAAATATAGTAAAATGCCCTGATTATGAGTGAAAATTGTAGTATTTCAATGTTTACTCACAACTTTGCTAAATTTCAGTATTTTGACTCCAGACTTTCAACATAGCCATTTTTTCTATACAATACCATAAATGGGGCAGGTGCCATTTTTTTAAATCCTTAATGAGATGTGTTTTTGCACTTTTGCTGCAAAATGATATTTTGGCCAACATCCTATAAAAAAGCTACATGTCATGTTTGTAAGGGGAGTCACTAAATGACTACCTTGAAAATCTGGGTCAAAATAAAACAAATATAGATAATTGTTAAGAACATTTGTGTGAAGTACCAGTCTTAATCACAGCAGGTATGCTTTGTGATCCCATGCTGATGAACTGAGTTCAGAGACAAGGTCAGTGACACAGCTGGATGGGGTGAGGGTGGAGGGATGGTGCTGTTATGTGACACCCCCCCAGCCAGAGAATAACAGTTGCAGGGTTGTCCACACAGGTATGAAGTAGTGAAGACACCTGTCCTCTTGGCATAGGCCATGCACTTCTGCACCCAAGGCTGGCAGAGGTTCCTGTACATTGCCTGAAATATGGACTGTTTTCCCTGTACATCTGTATCTGTCACCACATGGAAGTGCAGGAACCAGAGGGCCCTGCTCTTCTGCAGTTCACCAGACAGCCCCATAAAATGTTTACATCCATCACTGCACAGAAGTACAGAGCCTATAGGGCCCCACACTTTTGTTGGCAGATAGAGTCTTCCCATGGTGCAGGGCTCAAAGGGCCCTGTGCATCTGCATTTGCATCTGTTCATGCAGACCTTCATGAATGAGGCTCAAATTCCACTATCTCCAAAAGTAAATAAATTATTTTCAAACAACTGAGTTAATGCACCAGTTGGGTTCAACATAATGCCACAAAAGTTAGGATTTCCAACCCTAACTTTCCACCCCACCCCTTAGGCAGCAAAAGGATAAAAACATTAGGATTTTGGGACTCCAGAGTCTTTGTAAATCAGGGATGTGGTCTTCTTTGGGGGTTGTCAACCCTAAAGCTCATCCCTCCCCCAAGCCTGTAGCCTCCTGCCTGAAGCACAAGTTACAGCTCAAGTTCAGTGCCTCATAGTGGTACAGTCTTCAAAGCTAGAGAAGAGTATGTTTCTCCACATGTTGCCAGCACAATATGTTGTAGCTTTCTTCACAGTCAGTTAAATTACTATACTGATAAACTTGACATCCTGCAGGCTTTTAAAATGTATAGTTCATTGTTCTGAATATAGGAATCTAGGATGTATGCACAAATGTTGCTGTGCCCAACAGTGTGAATACAAGAAATTGACTTTATATGATGTGTAAAGGGTAGGTCGTATCAGACAAACCTCACTGAAGCCTTATTGTTTCCATCTACTGCTTATGTGTTCTGGCTGAGGCAGGCTTGCCTCTCATCTGCCCAACCCCATCACCCACCACCATCCACCACCTCTCCAGGCTTAGATTCACTGGTCTGATATCACATTGATTCCCTCCTGTGGAAGGGCCAGGAGAGAGAGGGTCATCCTCTCCCCCAAAGTCATAATCCAGTGTGGCCGGCAAGTATCTGGGCGGTGGTGTGAAACATAGAAACATAGTCTTTGACGGCAGATAAGGACCACTTGGCCCACCCAGTCCATCCATTTCCCTAACTACTGGATAAGCTGCAGATTCTAGTTAACCAACAGCCTATTTCCTGCCACCCCCCCACTAAAATTGCCTTGTGTCTGTCCCATGCATGTTTGAACTCCCCCACTGTTTTAGGCCCCACAATCTCCCCAGGAAGTCAGTTCCATGCATCCACCACTCTCTCCATGAAAAAATATTTCATCACATTACCCCTGAGCCATCCCCCCTCTATCTTTAAATTGTGTCCCCTTGTTTTTACACATCTCATTTTCTGAAAGATGCTACCCTCCTGGACTTTGCTGATTCCCTTGAGGTACTTGAACATTTCTATCATGTCCCCCCGTCCCTCCTTTCAACAAGGGTATACATATTAAGCTCTTTCAGTCTCTCTTCATTTGATTTCTGATGCAGACCCTGCACCATTTTAGTTGCCCTCCTCTGGACTGCTTCTATCCTGTCTATGTCCTTGCATAGATGAGGTTTCCAAAAACTGCAGGCAGTACTCCAGATGGGGTCTCACCAACTGTCTGTACAGAGGGATAACCACTTCCCTTTTTCTACTTTGATGCCTTCCTATGCATCCCAGTATCCCCTGGCTCTCCTACTGACTTCTCACATTGCTTACCAACCTTTAGATCATCTGATATGACTACCCCAAGTCCCATTCAATTTTGGTGTTGTTAGTACCTCCCTGCTATTGTGTACTCTTCTCCTGGGTTTTGTTTCCCAGGTGCATTACTTTGCACTTCTTTGCATTGAATCTAAGTTGCCATATGTCTGACCATTCCGTCAACCTTGTCAAGTCCCTTCTCATCCTTTCTACCCCCCCATGTATCAACTCTGTTACAGATCTTTGTATCATCTGCAAAGAGGCATACCTTTCCCTCCAGATCCTCTGCAATGTCACCTATAAAGATATTAAAGAGGACTGGACCCAGTACTGAGCCCTGAGGTACTCCACTAGTGACCCCCCTTTCTTCGGAATGTCTTCCACTCACTATTACCTTCTGCGTCCTATTGTGCAGCCAGTTTGCAACCCAGACTACCACCCTGGGAACCACTCCCAGGCTGGCTAACTTGATTATTAATCTTTTGTGCAGGACTGTGTCAAATGCCTTGCTAAAGTCTAGGTAGGCCATATCCACAGCCCCTCCCTGGTCTATTACTTTGGTCACCCAGTCAAAGAAATCTATTAGATTCATCTTTCATGACCTTCCTGCTGTAAATCCATGCTGCTTTGGCCCTGTTCCCCACTGGCCTCTAGGTACTCAACAATTCTTTCTTTCAGAAATGATTCCATCATTTTCCCTACCACTGAGGTCAAACTTACAGGTTTGTAGTTTCCTGCTTCTACCTTGCTCCCACTTTTGTGAAGAAAAATCACATCTGCTCTTCTCCAGTCCTCAGGTACCACCCCATCCTCCCATGATTTGTTAAACAGTGTGGTCAATGGTGTCACTAGGTCCTCCCTTATTTATTTTAGGATTCTGGGGTGAATCCCATCAGACCCCATTGCTTTGTCCACCTTGAGTTTTAGGAGTTCTTTCAGTACTCTTTCTTCTGTAAATGGACTGGTGTCAACCCCCCTACCCAGAGTGCTTCTATTGTCTGGTTTAGGTAACTCCTCCTCATCTTCTTTTGTGAATACTGAGCAAAGTATTCATTCAGTCTCTGCTTTTCACTGTCTCCCTCTGCCACCTCTCCTCTCCTTATTAATCTTCACTATTCCTCCCTTAACCTTTCTATGCTCCCTAATGTACCTAAAAAAGGTTTTATCCCCCTTCTTAACTGAATTGGCTATTTTTTCCCTCAGTTTGGGCTTTTGCTATTCTGACTGTCTTCCCCACTTCTTTCTGCTTTAATTGATACAGTTCCCTGTCTTGCTCCTTCTGTAATGCCTTATACTTTTTAAATGCAGCCTTTTTCTCCTTAACCTTCCCTGCCAACTATTTTGAGAACCATAGTGTTTTTTTACTCTGCTTTGTTTTCTTTATCTGTTTCACACAAAGGCTTGTTGCCTCTATGATGGCAGTTTTGATTTTTCTCCATTGTTCTTCCACCCCTCCTTTGTGGCCATTTCCTGTGTATTCCTCAGGTATTCACCCATTTTGCCAAAGTCAGCCCTTCTAAAGTCCAGTATGCTTGTTTTTGTATGGCTTTTCTCCATGGTTGTGCTTATAGTGAAGCACACTGTGCAGTGGTCACTTGTTCCCAGATGTCTACTGACTTCTAAATTTGTGATCCTTTCTCCATTTGAGAGTACCAGGTCTAGTATTGCTCCCTCCCGAGTGGGTTCCAACACTAGCTGTCTAAGGTCTGACCCCTGCAGGGCATCAAGAATGACTCTGCTCTTGGATGTGGCTGCAGTACATGTCATCCAGTTAACATCTGGCATATTCAGGTCCCCCATCAACAGTATCCCCCCCTTTTCAGCCATTTTGAGAATGTCCTCTATCATTTTCTTGTCCATTTCTTCCCCTTGAGATGGGGGTCTGTATACAACCCCTGTGCAGATTGTGATGCCTTTCCCTGTCTCCAAGGTGTGAGTGAAGGCTAGTTGTGGAGAGCATCATTGATGCTTGCTTCACTATAGTTTTTTTCCTCCTTTTTCTCCCTCTCCAGCAGCAATAGCATGAGTTGTGCATGTGCATGGAGGCACACATTCAACCTGGAACCATGGCTCCCCCTTCCCTGATCTACATCTGCTGATCATGCATCAGCACTACCACCAGGGCTCCACCCAGTGGCAGCCAAGAACCCAGATGGCAAGTGACCCCAACCCAGGAGAGGAAAGTTCCTGGCAGCTGCTTGAACCACTCCTAGCACTTTTCCCCCTACCGTACTCTGGCATTCTGAGCCCATTCCTAAACTTGGGTTGCTGGCATGGCTAGAGGTTAGGCACATAATGCCTCAGGCCTCTGCACCTCTGGGTTGGCTCCAAAGCATAATGCATTCTTTAACAGGGTATCACAAGATCTGGACTTGGGTAAGGCTCTGGATGTCCTAAATTTGTACGTCAACAAAATTTTTGATGCTGTGCCCCATAATAGTCTGGTATAGAAACTGGGGGATATTGGGGCTGGAGATTAACTGAAATGTTGGGTGTGGAATTGGCTTCAGGATAGGATGCAGTGGATAGTCATTTACGGAGCCAAATCAGAGGTAAGGCAGGTGACAAGCAGTGTATATTGGGGTCAGTACTGGGCCTAATGCATTTTAACATATTTATGATGTTGATGAGGGCATACAAGATAGGGTGCATCTGTTTGCAGATGATACAAAGATCTGTGGTAGAATGGACAATCAGTAAGGTGTAATGTAAGTAAGGGAGGACTGGTCAAAATTGGAGAAGTGGTCCAGAATTTGGCAGCTAAAATTCTGTGCCAAAAAGTATAAGGTTATGCACATGGAGAAAAACAAAAACATAGTCTGAATAATGGATAGTGGTAGTGTGTCTGGTGCAAGCTACGGAAGAGAGGGACTTAGGCTTCATAATCAGTGACAGTCTTAAGGCTTCATTGCACTGTGATAAGGCATACAGTAAACTGAATAGAATGATGAGATGCCTACAGGGGGCCTTTTTGAGCAGGAGAAGTGAAGTGATCCTTCCACTGTATAGATAATTGAGTAGGCCACAACTGTGTCCAGTTTTGGAGCCCACAACTGAAAATGTATAGGGACCTCCTAAAATTAATTCAAAGAAGGGTGATCAAGATGATCCATGGTTTGTAGGGGAGGTCCTTTGAGGAGAGATTTCAGGACCTAGGCATGTACTCACTGTAGACTACAAGTGAGAGGGAAATATGATTGTGACCTTCAAGTACCTAGTAGGTATCAACAGGGTGGACTGCCAGGGAACTTTTATGCTTATGAAAAAATGTGTCTAAAAATCAAATAAATGTAACTGGGTAATGCCAGTCAGGTGACTGTGCATTTTTACAGCAAATGTACAGTTATCCTGGTCCTAAACCTAACCAAATTTGTCAGTAGCAACATCACACAATGAGCAAATCAATACACCTGCAACCATATTTGACCTTCCATTATAAACATGGCCCCTGCCTTTACTTACTAAAAACATTCAACTAGGCCCCTGGTGGGCGAGGACGCTGACTTTGTTGAGGAGGAGTGAGAATCAGCAGGAGTACTGAAATGCATGCCTTTCTTTTACAACAGGTATGCTACTGTTGCTTTAATTCCTTGCTGAAATAATTTGGAAATGAAAGAGGAGTCAATGGCAGTGACTCTACATCAGTGCCTTTCCAGGCTATCTTGTGCTGCTGACTACTTACAAAGTGCTTTCTTTGAGGTTCCACACTCCCCACTTCAGGCATTTGATTCTGGTTTTGGCTCTACAGTAGTGGGCTTGCCATCTGAGGTGGAGAGGTCTGGGCAGCTCTACAGAGAGTTGGCCTCCTCAAGGAATACTTGTTTTGTGGTAAAACCTGAATGTGGGGAATTTGGCAAGAAGCAGACTCAGTCCATGATTAATTTTAAGAAGTCCTCATCTTTGTATGACATTAAGACATATTAAGACATTAGAAGATACAAGAAACACAAGAAATCTTGGTGTATTGATTTTTGTGCTTCTTTTCTTATCATCATTGTGTTTTTATAAGTATAGGTTTAAGTATATATATATATATATATATATATATATATATATATATATATATATATATTATAAAGGTTTTAAACTTTGTTTGTCTTTAGCTTTGTAACTTTTGTAATTTTTCTTTTTTTTATATGTAAATTCTAAGAAATGTAATTAAGTTCACTGTCCGTATAGTGGATTACTAAGTGAAATCAAATGCAGCTGTTTAATTGATTTCAATTCCCTATTCTAACTTTACTGATTAGGATCATCTGTGCTACTTAAAAATGATAAGGTCAATATCTAACTCTCTGTTTGAGTAGCTGTTGTGTAAGAAATGAATGGGGTTTAATTGTCAATGAATCAATTATCAGATGTGATTTGCCAGTAATATAGTGGTAGTATAGTGGTCTAATTGCCCTCTTTTAATTGAATCTATTTAATTGTGTTTGCTTCTTGTTTGCTTCTAATTTACTTAAAGTACAAATCCCAAACCATGGGGTAGTTCATTAGTATTTGAGAAGACACTGGACATACTTGTGTGGGCTGGATCCTTTGCTCTGCCTGTGTTGAGGCTGAAGGAGATGGTGTTGCATGCTCAAACTGTAGTGTGAGCTGCTAGCCCCATCAACTTTGTTGGCTTTGCCGACAGTTTATCATCTTATAAGTGTAACTGCATGGCTGTAACTATCTGTGTTTGCTCTCTGAGCATTACATTGGCTTCATTACACATTACTATGCTAAAAACTGTGGTAAAGACAAATTGGTATTGAACTTGTTCTTTTTCTGGCATTTCATTTCTGATCTTTCAATTGCTTTTTAGGAATTTTGCATATACCTTGTGATTTACACAAGTAAGAATAAGGCTTAAATGTACCTTCCTTTATGATGTTAAATATTATAGGTTATGAGCTTATGTGAGGTCTTTTTCCACTTCTTATTTTACTGGTTTGTGTTTTTTCCTTGCCTTTTTTTTTTTTTTTTTTAGTGGTTTCTCTGGACATCACTTTCTGGAAGTCTGCTTTCAGATGGCTAATAAGGCTTTTGGCAATTAGAACTACCCTGCCTTTTTGAAAACTGATTTTTCTCCATAGTCAAGTTTTCAGTGGGAAAAAAACAGAAAGAGAGAACTACTGGGACTTTCCTAGAAAATTTGAGAACTGAGAACTATAAATTACAAGTCAGCTCTTTGGATTCAAGTGGGTATATAAGTGAATGCATGCGGATGTGAGCGGAAAACAGGTGGATCCAGTGAGTGGCTGTATTTTATGCAGCCACAATACATTGACTCTTGTATTTAAATGCTTGTCTTGGACTTTTTGGAAAATGAAGATCCTTTTTAGGGATTTTCTTGCTGGACGTTTTACTATTTCTTTTTGGATTTTTTGGTTTTAGCATTTTGGCTGTAATTTTTACTCTGTTGTAATTTTTGCACAGTCTTATTTATAAAATGAAAACAAGAAATAGCAAAACTGGTCAGGGGGTAACATAAAGGCCAAGTTGCAGGGTGATTGTCTGAAATCTCTGATAACAAACAGACAACAAATCGAAAGAGGGGACAAAAGCAGGGGAAAGGGACAAAAACACAATACGTAGGAGATTGAAATAAGGGAAAAACCTCACCAATTAAGTAAGAAAAATAAAGAAAAGAAAAGTTGGGGGACAGATAAAAGTCTATTTGGTCAAACATTGATTACATTGCATATAGGGACGGAAGTTAGGGATAAGATACTTAAAGACACTTCTACCCTTATTCTGATTAATGAATATTCTAGTGACAGTGACAGTGGCAGTAATAGTGCCTATAGACAGTAGGGAGAAAAGAACATAGGCAGCAGTGATACCAGTAGGTAGGGATCCCTTGAGAGAACCCTCTAGTAAGATTTTTTGGGCTCTAATGAGATGGAAGGTCCATGCTGTATACATGAGGGTTCATCACACTCTGTGACTTGAAAATCTGTGGCTCTAGTACAATCTGATGTAAGTCAGCAAAATCAACAAGCAGAAATATCACAACATGATAATAGCTATCAGCTACTTCCTGAACCCAGTTTGAAAATAAATGTCAGCACTATTCCACCTAAAGAGAATTTAGGGAGAGAACAAGAACTTAAGCAAATCAGACAGGATTTGCAAAGCACTATCCTGGGAATGAAGGAAATTTTAAAAGCAGAAAAGGGTAATCCTTGCAAAAATAATGTTGTGATTCAATGCCAAAAAGCTGTAACTCTTGAACCTGTATGTTAGTTTATACCTGATTATTGACTGTAACACTCCATGTACTGTCTCTCTAGGTAGCCCTGAAAAAGGGATCTTTGGGGCTCAGTGAGCCTACCCGGTCATCAAAATTTAATAAATAAATAAATAAATGAATAAAATTATGAGACTGGCAAGGAGTACCAGTCTGAGTGCCCCTAACAACACTCTTACTGCCTCTTTCTTGAAATTGACCTCATACAAGTTCTAAAAGACCTCCATATTGCTAACATCTCTATAATGGAACAAACTATTTCAATGAAAAATGAGCTGTTACAACTAAGGGGTGAATTAGCAGCTAATAAAACTATGCTTGAAATCCAAACAATTCTGATTACTGAATTAAAAAAGTGTGCAATCAAACTAAATCAAAAAAAGAACAGGCAACACAGAGAGAGAAAGAAATAATATTGGAAAAAAAATCTCAAGAACAAAACAGTAAGGCCCAATTGGTCAAGAAGACTAAGAAGGACAAAATATGGAATTTACAAACTATGGGAGAAGCTAATGAAAAGACTGAGATGGTGGCAAAAATTAAAGTAGCTCTGCACTGAGCAGATAAACAATCAAAAGGTGGTGTCAGTAAGTCATTTAAACAGGTAAGGATATGTGAAGCAGATCCAAAACCAGGACAAGGAAATGTTGATTATAAGAGGGATAAAGAAAATATTACCTCAAGAAAAGATAGGAAAATAAGTGAAACTTTGAAATTTGGAACTTTGGGGTAACACAAGATGAACTGGATGAGAAGCAGGTAGTTGTGTTATTAAGGGTGATAAACAAGGAAGAAGATAAAAATGAACACATTCTAAATATTTTGATTTATCTTCTTTTAAAAGAATGGTTACAGCCTAATATCCAGAGAACGATATTACTAGAGTTGTTAGAGCTCATAATTGTTTAGGAAAAGAGTTGTTATTGCTGTTCTTTGAGCATGAAAGGGTGGCCAATTATGTATGGTGAAATTCCAAACAGTTAAGTAATTATAATTTGACACTGGACTGTCCATTGCTAGTATCTAAACTAATGGATAACAGTGTCTGGAACATACAAAAATTGCAGAATAAGTAGGCTACTGTTTATACATTGCAATATATTCTTATGAATGACTGTTTTCAAAATGAGACATCTGAAGTAACTCTGTCTATATTTGGGATAAAGAGGCAGGGATATGAATCACAATCAGGGTTAAAATAACTTACACTCCATCTGTTTGCCAACATTATGGGTATAGAGTTTTACAGTGATTATATAATTGATGTAAATAGAGTATATGAGAACTGGGAAGTAGGGGACCAGCTGGATTTGGTCCTTAATAATGTTGTACTGGCAGACAAGATTTTGGAGAAATGTTTATCTCAGGATATCTTGGGGATACATATTGTGGATCTCCTTAATCCCCAATATGATAGCACTAGTTTTGAAAGTGAGCTGTGCTATAATGTTGAGGTTGAAAACAGGTACAGTTTACTGAATGGCATAAATGACTGACAAATTGACATCAATGGTAACAACATTGGCAGTGATCAAGTCTCTGATCAAGGTGTAGATCCTCAGCTCAATGTTTCCACTGTTGAAGTATAAAAGAGATTTAGGGAACATATACTGTATCTATAGGAAAGGAGGGAGGGGGGCATGATAGAAACTTTCAAGTACCTCAAGGAAATCAACAAAGTCCAAGAGGGTAGCATCTTTCAAAAAAAGAGGTGTGCAAGAACAAGGGGCACAATTTGAAGATGGGGGGTGGCTCAGAGGTAATATAAGGAAGTATTTTTTTCTCAGAGAGGGTTGTGGATGCATGGAATGGCCTTCTGGAGGAGGTTGTGGAGTCAAAAACAGTGGTGGAATTCAAGCATGCATGGGACAGTCATAAGACAATTCTAGGGGGTGGGGGTAGGAAGAAGTAGGCTGCTGGTTAACTAGGATCTGCAGCTTATCCATTAGGTAGGAAATGGGCAGACTGGGTGGGCCAAGCGGTCCTTATCTGCCATCAAATTCTATGTATGTTTCTATGTTTCTATAATTTCATGGAACATTGCTGGGATTAATTCTAAATATGTGGATTCTGAATTCAAAGAATTTCTTGCACAAAATGATATTTTCATGTTACAAGAAACATGGCATAGCCTAGATACATTGGAAAAAAAATAAACAGATATGTACAGATTCAGCCTCCTGGAATAAAGCTCAAGAAGTAGGGCCACTATATGTGTGGCTTAATAACATTTATTAAGATAGCTGATTATATACAAATAGTGGAGACAGTCTTAAAATCTAATTATTTGCTTGTTATTGTTAAGGTCTGGGATCAATTAGTACTCCTGGGTAATATATATCTACCTCATAAGAATACAACATTATCTGATAAAGAGCTGAGTTTAAAAATAATAAAGGATATACAAAAATGATGATTAATAGGCAGAGTATAGCGATACTAATTATGGCTGACTTTAACATGAGGTATGTGAATAATAATAGTTCTCTTGTTCTACAAGAAATAATGATAGATGTTGGGATTCCACAAAGGCAAACCTTGGATACAAAAGTATACAGATAAACATCAACAAATGACAAATCTGATTGATGCTTTACCGCTAGTGATACTAAATGGACATTTATCATCTGATTTGGTAGGGAAAACAACATACACTGATTCCAGGGGTACTTCAACCATTGATTATGCACTTTGTTCTTTATACAACTATGAAAATTATCTGGACTTCAAGGTAATACAGAGAACAGAAAGTGATCACCTTTATATATATCCTTGATGAAAGGAGGGAGAAGAGGCATGATAGAAACTTTTAAGTACCTCAGTGGAATCGACAAAGTCCAAGAGGGTAGCATCTTTCAGAAAAAGAGATGGGCAAGAACAAGGTGACACAATTTGAAGATAATGGGGGGATGACTCAGAGGCAATGTGAGGAAGTATTTTTTCACAGAGAGGGTGGTGGACACATGGAACAGCCTTCCTGAGGAGGTTGTTGGGTCTAAAACTGTGGGAGAATTCAAGAATACATGGGACAGACATAAGACAATTTGTGTGGGGGTAGGAAGAAATAGACTGTTGGTTAATTTGGATCTGCAGCTTATCATGTAGGTAGGGAAATGGGCAGACTAGGTGTGCCAAGCAGTCCTTATCTGCCGTCAAAGTCTATGTTTCTATGTTTCCAATTGTTTTATTTAGAAAATCTAACTATACAATAATAAGAAAACCTGATGAGTATATTGAAATCATAAACAAAAGATTGTGCTGGGATAAAATAGCAGAGTCTATGGTTAACAATATTGTAGAACTATATAGTCAGTAAGTGGAATATTTTGCTGGAAGTTGAACTTGAACCAGAAAAGATATATGAAATTATTATGCAAGCCTACTATAAATATATAACAGTGTTACATAAAGGAAATAATGATACCAAACAGAATAAAACATACAGATATGAAAATTGGTTCTACAAGCACTGTAGAAATGAAAAGAAGAAGTTAAGTAAACAACTCAGAATTACCAAAAAAAGACAAAATCCCACTAGAGATAATATATCTGCTCTTAAACAAATTAGACAAAAATATAGAGGGCATGTTAAAAAAAGAATGAACATCAAATATCATTGTAGGAAACAATGTATATTGCAGTTATAAATAAGGATGATAAAAAAATGTTGGTCCCTTGTAACCTCTGGCACTAGTTCTCATGGAACCAGTTTGCAATCTTATGTAACTCTGGATAAATGCCAGATATTTTTTCTTAAATGTACTGGAATAGTTGCTGAACGATCATGAATCTGATTTTGAGCTAAATAGTGACTTCCATTGGTTTACAGCAAATGAGATTGGTAAGGCTATTGATAGTTTAGAAAAAAAAAGTCCCCAGAACCTGATAAATTATCCCTAGATTTTTGTAAACTTAATGCTGTATGGTAGGCTAATATACTGACAGACCTATTTAATAAGGTCATTGTGCACTCCTGTTTGCCACCAACTTGGCATGGGAGTTATATTATACCTATCCACAAGAAGGGCTCAGTTCTTGATCCCAGCAATTATAGGCCAATTAGCCTAATAGACAATTTAGCTAAATTATTTGCTAAAATACTGCTGAATGGAATGACTATATCATTAAGCAAACACACGCATTAGCCAAGCTGCAGTCATGCTTTACTAAAAACAAAAAGTACAGTAACTCACATTTTTATCTTAACTTATATTTTGGAAAATTACTGTAAGATCAGAAGACACCCAATATTTGTAGCATATGTGGAATTTTCTTCAACGTTTGATTCTCTGAACAGACCAATACTTTGGGATAGTATGCATAGGATGGGTATTGATGTTAATTTAGCTAATATAATTAAAAGATTATATCTGGACACCTGGGTCCAAATTAAATACTCAAAACAAGGGGATTTAACAAATAAAATTCAAACAAACTTGGGTGTCCACCAGGGTTGTGTACTAGCTCCAACAATGTTTAATATATATATATTAATGATATTATCCTAACCTTGGGTAAGGAGAAACATCACACTCCAAAGATTAGATTAATGCAAATTTCAATATTAGCCTATGCGGATGATCTGGCTATAATTTCCACCAGTAGGTTGAGACTTCAAAATGCAATCAAAGATATAGAACAACTATGCTAGGAAAAAAAAATTAAACCAAATTTACAAAAAACACAAGTGAAGAATTTTGGAAGTAATAGATCTTACAGAAGTATTTTTCTAAAAAATGAAAGATTAAAATATGTACGAGCATATCAATATCTGAGGGTTTGGTTTTCTAATAATTTAAAATGGAATAAGCACATATGTTACATTTATTAAAAAAATCAAAAATATACTGTACTTTTGGCACTTGATCACTTATATGGTGGACATTCAGTTGTTCCATTCTTAAAGTCCCTGAATGCGAAGGTTGTTGCTCAAATTTTGTATGCAGCAGAAGTATGAGGAGTTTCTACCCCTGTGAAACTAGAATCAACCCTTAATAATGCCTATAAAAAAGACTTAAAATTATCTAAAGGCACATTGAGTGCTTTAGTTAGGACCCAAATTGGACAGCCAAAACTGGAACATATGGTCCAGGCTCGACTGATTGGATTCTGGATTAAATCTAAAACAGAACCTAAGGATGATTTGATCCAATTATGTACAAGAATGAAGGAAAGATTATTACAATATAATAAACAGACATGACTGAGGAATATCCAAGGGTTGCTGGAAACATATGGGTTAGCTTATTTAAATGATTGGGTTAATCAAAACATTACCTTGAACTCCAGATATATAGCTTTTGCAACTGGTGAGATTTGTAATTTTTCCAGACAACAGGACTTACAAGAAATTGAAGTGCTGAAATCTGCTCCTTGGTTGGTATATAATACAAAAGAACATAATATTAAGCAGTATCTTATTTTGGTTAAAAATAAAGAACACAGGCAAATACTGACAAAATTCAGGTTTGAAAATTTCCCTAGCAATGTAGTGCTTGCTAGGCATAACAAAGCACAAGCTATTTCTGTAAATTGTGATTGTGCTTTAAATGAAATAGAAGATCTAAAACATGTAGTGCTGAGGTGTTCCTGGTACGATACTCCCGGAAAAAAATTTCTGGGAAAATATTTAACACATTGTACATTCCTGATAGATGTCTTCTGGATCTTTTATTTAATTCAGAGAATGAGAAAATCCTTACTGATCTTGCACTTTATCTAATCTCAATTGGTAAGATAATGAAATGGAAGACCTTGTTTGAAAAGGAAACACCCTAGAGCTTGATCACTGTATTTCTGCTTATTGATTATCTTAAGTACATATTAGCTTCTTCACTGTTTGGGCTTGGTACTTTTCAGATATTATATCTTCTTCTGTGGAAGAGATATTTTTTAACATATAATGGTATTATTAGGGCCTTGGCCCTTGATTTTTTAGGCTAATATGTCATTGCAATGTATTTCGTGATATGGATTGTTTGTTGTATGAGACTCTTTTACGTGAAATGGCTAAAGATGATCAATAAATATTATCTATTTATCAACTAGGCCCTAAAAATAAAATTAGCTCAAATGAAAGACAAATAGAAACATAGACTCTGATGGCAGATAAGGACCACTTGGCCTACCCAGTCTGCCCATTTTCCTAACAATTGCATAAGCTGCAGATCCTAGTTAACTAACAACTTACTTCCTCCTACCTCCCACTATGATTGCCTTATGTCTGTCCCATGCATTCTTGAATTTCCCCCACTGCTTTTGACCCCATAACCTCCTCAGGGAGGCTGTTCCATGCATCCACCACCCTCTCTGTGAAAAAATACTTCCTCACCTTGCCCTGAGCCATCCCCCATCTTCAAATTATGGGGAGGGGAGCTCTCACACCCAAGGGCAGTGACGAGCGGTGTCCCACAGGGCTCGGTGTTGGGACCAGTGTTGTTTGGGATATTCATTGCAGACATATCATGGGACATCAAGAGCAAGATCAGTCTGTTTGCTGATGATACCAAGGTTGGCGCGGTGATGGATGACCTATGGGGATGGCAGGGGTTGCAGGATGATCTGGCAAAGCTTGAAACCTGGTCAGACACCTGGCAACTGGGCTTTAATGCCAAAAAGTGCAAGGTGATGCATTTGGGATGAAGAACCAAGAGGACTTACCAGAGGAGTGCAGCTAGCCCAGACAGAGGAGGAGAAGGATCTGGTGTGCTCATCACAGGGTCAATGAACAACTCAGCACAGTGTAGGAAGGCAGCTGCAAAGGCCAACAAAATGCTGGGTTGTATTGCAAGGAATATCCTCAGGAGGGAGGAGGTGATTCTGCCACTGTATAGGTCATTAGTTAGACCACACCTGGGTACTACGTGCAGTTCTGGCGTCCATATCTGAAGAGGGACATTAAGTTACTGGAGGGAGTGCAGCGCAGAGGCGACAAAAGATGATCAAGGGTCTGGGGACTTATCATATGAGAGGAGGTTGAAGGAGTTGAACATGTACTCACTGGAGAGGAGGAGAGACAGGGGACATGATTGAAACCTTTAAATACATGAAAGGAATAAACAAGACAGGTACAGAGGGGCTGTTCAAAGTAAGGGAGGGGAGGGCCATGATATGAGACTGGAGCGAGGAAGGTTCAGGAGGAGATGAGGAGACCCTTTGTTAGAGAGGGTGGTGGCTGGGTGGAATGCGTTACCTGCAGAAGTGGTATGCAGTAGAACAGTGGACTGCTTCAAACGAGGATGGGACAGGACAAGGGAGGGTTAATGAGGGAGGGTGGAAGGAGGCAGCTGCAGATAAGGGTGCTAGCTGCACATTCGAAGCAGACTTGATAGACCTCTAGGCCTTTATCTGCTGGCAAATTTCGTATGTTCGTATGTTCGTAAATTGTGCCCCCTTGTTCTTGCACATCTCTTTTTCTGAAAATATATATGTATTTTTTTGATAACCAGGTAGGGTGCACTAGACATAGAAATGCCTATTTTCAGGCACAACCTGGAAGGTTACAATAGAGTGATACAGGACAATGAAGGAAAATACTGTACAACATTTAGATAAAACAGGAAGTCCTATACAGTTGATGTACAATCAATGCAGGATTAGCTTACAACAGTGGCAGAAATAGCACCAGAGTTACAGGGACACTACATAAGTTAAATCATAATAACAATGCAGCAAATAAGCACCAACAAATTATAGAGAAACCTACATAAAAGCAATTGTAACTAATAACAAGACTGAACGGGGAGAAAAGGAGGGTGGAGAAGTGGTAGAGTCCAATTCAGTAGATGAATGGTGAATTAAGTTTAAGGAAAATAAGGAAGAAAGGGGTTGGAAATAGTGGAAGTGGTGAAATTTTAAGGGAGAAAATCAAACTAGTGAGCATAATGGGCTTATTGTGGTTGGAAACACGCACATTGAGCTAAATGAGTCAGGTAATTCAGGTGTTTCTTTTTAAAGAGGTTGTGATTAGGTGCAAGCCTGACATCTAAATGAATGGAGTTCCAGTAATGAGGGGCAGCATAAGAAAAGGAAAGGGCACTCTTGGCTGTTTTATACCTAGGTTTGTGTAGGAAAGAGTGGCCAGCTGACCTAAGTCCATGTGAGAGGGTTTGCCAAGACAGCATAGATACTAAAGAAACAGGGGTTCCAGATCAGATAATGCCATTGGTCAGAGAGCTGAGAAAAAGGAGTCTATCAGCGGATGGGAAGGGCCATTTTAGGTCATCATAGAGCTGACAGTGGTTTTTATGATGAGCGGAGGCTGAGGCGTAGTGGCAGATATTGTTGTAGGTAGTGTCCCACCTATGAAGAGAGTGTTTTGAGGTACCTAAGCATGTAACTGCACCATAGGTGTGGGCCAGAAGTAGAATGCCACGGGCTACAGCCAATCTAGCAGAGGGGGTAAGAGCATAACTAGTTTTTTAAGTCACACCAATTTTAGTATTTACAGATTTACAGATGGATGTCATGTGTTGGTCAAAGTTTAATGATCCATCGAGCAGCACACCCAGGTATTTGAAAAAGCTAACTGTGACTAACAGAGAGCCATTATTTAGGAGGATCCTTTGTTTGTTATTATTGGTTCTGAGCTTCATATCATACCCAAAAAGCATAGCTTGCATTTTATTAGCATTTAAGATTAGTTTGTTATTGTGGAGCCAGGTCCGAATAGTCTTGAAATCCAATGAGAGGATTTGATTGATGTCTGCCATATTCTTGGAGCTGTAATATAAGATGCTACCATCTTGGACTTTGTTGACTCCCATGAGGTACTTGAACGTTTCTATCATGTCCCCCCCTTTCCTCGAGGGTGTAGATATTAAGTTTCTTTAGTTTCTTATTGTATGGGTTCTGGTGCAGAGCTTGTACCAATTAAATGTTGTTTCCCTGATCATCACACTATCATTACACACATAAACAAATCAGAAACAGTAAATATTGTTCATAGTTTTCATTACTAGGGTTTCTTTGCTGACAATAAAAAATCATCCCCTATCATTACCTACTTACCAGGAAAATCTCTGCTGCTCACACTGACAGAGATACAATTGAGGCTCTAGCTACACATGAGGTCTTTGTTTTGTATGTTTGTGTGTGTGTTTGTGTGTGTACAGTATGTGTGTGTGCATGCGTGCAGTAAGGACAGGGATGGGGCAAAAAGAAATAAGGCCATAGAAAATGGAGGGTAATGAGTACCAATGCTCATAGTCTAGGTAAAAAGCTCCCCAAAATGGTAGCCTTGATGGAAGAGGGATGTCTGGATATCATGGCAGTCACAGAAACATGGTACACAAAGAACCATGACTGGGATGTCAACATAGCAGGTTATACAATCTACAGGAGGGACAGGGACAGTAGAAGAGGAGAAGGTGGAGGAGTAGCTTTCTATGTAAGGGAAGGAATCAAAGCAATGGAACTAAAGGGTAAACAGGGAGGAGGAGAAGAGGCACTGTGGGTCCCCCTGGAGACTGGAAATGGCACCACAATCCGCACAGGGGTTATATACAGACTCCCATCTCAGGTGGAGGAAATGGACAAGGAAATGGCAGAAGGCATCCTTAGGATGGCAGAGAAAGGGAAGATATTGATGATGGGAGACCTGAATATGCCAGATGTTAACTGGAGCACCTTTGCTGCAGCCACATCCAAGAGCAAGGCCATTCTCGATGCTCTACAGGGGGCATGCCTCCGACAGCTTGTTTTGGAACCCACTCAGGAGGGAGCAATCTTAGACCTGGTAGTCTCAAATGGGGCAAGAAAGAGGATCTCAGATCTAGAAGTGGGTAGCCATCTGGGAACAAGTGACCACCTAACAGTGTGTTTCATGATTAACTTAACTGTAGAGTCAATCCATACAAAAGCGAAGGTACTGGACCTCAGGAAGGCTGATTTTGTCAAAATGGGAGAGTGCCTTTGACAAGCACTACAAACAGGCAAGAAGGTGGGGTGGAACAACAATGGGGAAACATCAACACCGCCACCACAAAGGCAATAAGCCTTTGTATGAAACAAATAAACAAATCAAAATGAAAGAAAAAGCCACTATGTTTCTCAAAAGAAGTGGTGGCGAAGGTTAGGGAGAAAAAGATAGCATTCAGGAAGTATAAGGAAACACAGAAGGAGCAGGACAGAGAACTGTACCAGTTAAAGCAGAAGAAAGTGGGGAAGGCAGTCAGAATAGCAAAGGTCCAAACCGAGGAAAAGATGGCCAACTTGGTTAAGAAGGGGGATAAAACCTTTTATAGGTTCATTAGGGAGCAAAGAAAGACTAAGGCAGGGATAGTGAGGCTGAATAAAGAGGAGGGTGGTTGGGCAGAGAGTGACAATGAAAAAGCAGGGATATTAAATAAATACTTCTGCTCAGTATTCACAGTGGAAGAGCAGGGGGAGATACCTAATCCAGTCAATAGAAGCAGTGTGGCTAGGGGGGTTGATATTAGTCCTTTCACAAAAGAAAGGGTTCTGAAAGAACTCCTAAAACTGAAGGTGGATAAAGCAATGGGGCCTGAAGGGATTAACCCCAGAATTCTAAAATAACTAAGGGAAGACCTAGTAACACCACTGACTAGCCTTTTTAATAAATCATGGGAGGATGGTGTGGTACCTGAGGACTGGAGGAGGGCAGATGTGATTCCCCTTCACAAAAGTGGGAGCAAGACAGAAAACTACGGACCTGTCAGTTTGACCTCAGTGATAGGGAAAATGATGGAATCCCTTCTGAAAGAAAGAATTGTTGAGTACCTAGAGGCCAGTGGGGCACAGGGCCCAAGGCAGCATGGATTCACAGCAGGAAGGTCATGTCAGATGAATATAATTGATTTCTTTGGCTGGGCGACTAAAGTAGTAGACCAGGGAGGGGCTGTGGACATGGCCTACCGAGACTTTAGCAAGGCATTTGACACAGTCCCACACAAAAGATTAATAGTCAAATTAACCAGCCTGGGAGTGGGTCCCAGGGTGATAGCCTTGGTAAAACATTGGCTGGATAACAGGACACATAGGATAATAGTAAATGGAGTCCACAGTGAAGAAGGGAGGTGACTAGTGGGATACTGCTGGGTTCAGTACTGGGGCCAGTCCATTTTAATGTCTTTATACAGTAAATGACATTGCTGAGGTACTGGAAGGAAAAGTATATCTCTTTGCAGATGACACAAAGATCTGCAACAGGGTTGATATGCAAGGTGGGGTGGAAAGGATGAAAACGGACTTGGCAAGGTTGGAGGAATTGTCAAATGTATGGCAGCTTAGATTCAGTGCAAAGAAGTACAAAGTGATGCACCTGGGAAAAAAAAACCCAGGGCAAGAGTACACAATGGGGGTGAGATACTGACAACAACAAAAATGGAAAGGGACCTGGGAGTAGTCATATCAGATGACCTAATGGTGTTCAAGCAGTGTGAGAAGGCAGTAAGGAGGGCTGGGGGATACTGGGATGCATAGGGAGAGGCATCACCAGTAGAAAACAAGAAGATGTTGTCCCTTTGTACAGACACTTGGTAAGACCACATCTGGAGTACTGTGTACAGTTCTGGAGACCCCATCTCAGCAAAGACATAGAATGGGTGGAAGCTGTCCAGAGGATGGTAACCAAAATGGTGCAGAGTCTGCACCAAAGACATATGAAGAAAGACTAAAGGAGCTTAAGATGTATAACCTTGAGGAAAGGAGGGAGATGGGGGACATGATAGAAACTTTCAACTACCTCAAGGGAATTAACAAAGTCCAAGAGGGTAGCATCTTTCAGAAAAAGAGATGTGCAAGAACAAGTGGGCACATTTGAAGTTAGAGGGGGGACAGCTCAGAGATAATGTGAAGAAGTATTTATTCACAGAGAGGTTGTAGATGCATGGAACAGCCTTTCTGAGGAGGTCATAGAGTCAAAAACAGTGGGGGAATTCAAGAATGCATGGGACAGACATAAGGCAATTCTAGTGGGGGGGGGTAGAGTATTGGCTAACTAGGACCTGCAGCTTATCCGTTAGGTAGGTAAACTGGCAGACTAGGTGGGCCAAGCAGTCCTTATTTGCCATCAGATTCTTTGTTTCTATGTTTCGATGTGTATTTAGTATGTTGGCAGGGGAACATTCTGCCTGTGGAATTGTGCAAACTCTGAATTCCTGTATTCCATGATAAACATTCCTGTTGAATGCTGGGAAAGAGAGCAAAATGAAACAGGCTAAAGAAAGCAGGCAATAATACTATATAAATAGAGAGAGAAAAGGTGAAAAAACAGTTACATAGGTAGAGGCAGACCCAAACTACATTCCAAAGCACATACATTTAAATCACGTATGGGTGTTTTCAGGTGAAATCTATACCCCCATCAAAAAAAAAAAATCAGCCTGACAGGTTCAAAAATTTTGAACACATTTCCATGAAAATGATACTGTACCTGTACTAATTTGAAATGCAAATAAAGGAACACATGTTTCTTTTCTTATACAAATGTGTGCCACACATGGTCTTCATTGATATTTATTATTTTTAGCTCCCACCCACCAACATGTGGAATTTTTGTTGTCTTCAGAGTTAAAATGGAAGCACTTTTCAATGAAAGGATCTATTTTTTTATCTTTTTAAAATAATGTCCTTTACTTTCATTCATTTTAAGTCAACTATTTAAATGCCATTTTATAAGTGAAATAAGACACTCCAGGTTGTGCCATTATGGTGATAAAATTACACTTCTCAGTTACATTAACTGGGCTGTGCCTCATGCCTAACAAACACCCAATGCATGAGATATAGCACCACAGTGTATACCATGTTATGTCTCACTGCATATTTATACAATGGATAGAAAATGTCTTGTACTTTGATTGGTCAGTGACCACCATTTACAGTGATGTTTTTCCAGCATTTTATTTTCTGTAGTGTGGTGGTTTGTGTTTTTTTTCTGTAGTTCAGTGATTTTCCATAGTGTAGTAGTATGTCTTTAATAAGATACTTCTCAGTAGTGTTTCCAAACTGCAGGGACCGCCTGTAAAAGTAGACATAGCTCTGGTGGTCTTCTCTTTAGTTTTTTGGATGGTGAGTGGTGTAGCGTACGGCCAGGAGTGGCATGGTGTGCAGTCAGGAGCAGTGTTTGAAGTGGCTAATGGAGTGGCAGTTTGTTTTCTCATTGGGAGCACTGCGGCAGTCTGGAGAACACTGCACAGTTTAGAGAAGCATGTTTTGTGATTAGAAGCATCGCTAACAACACATTGCCCCCCCTCCATCTCCGAAGCTCCAACTATATCGTGCTTCAAAACGTCCTTACGGAACCACCTTGTCAACACCCGAAGCTGTAATTGCCACTAGTCAAAGCCATACTCAGTACTAATGACAAAGCTCACTACTAAGCTGCTAAGGACAACATAACTCTGGCATTGTTTGCATCAATCCTACCTGTACCAGCTTGTTTGTATCTATGTCTTAAGTTACTGTTATACTGTGTTATACTGTGTATTTTCGTTTGTCTTACTGTGACAAGGTACCTTTGTAAATGAGCCTATGGCTCAAAGGTTTTCCAAACTGCTGTCTAAATAAATAAATAAATAAATGTAGCATCATGTAGCAAAGAAAAGCAGTGTGGAGAACCTGTCTGAGGGAGATCTGTCGCATTGAGGAACGTTGTTATTTAAGTGAGTGTGGTTGGAGGGAAGTGTGAGATATGTGATGGGAGTGCAGATTAGGGTAGTTTTCTGCACTAGAGGGTGTATTGTAAGATGGAGGGGTTAAGGTGGCTTTTCCATATGTCAATAAGGTGGTTGTGCCTTGTGTTATTAAGGTGCTTGTTACATGTGCATGCAAGGGTGATGCCCTGCATCCATCTGGGCAGGTAACCACAGTCCTCAGTGGATGGTTTAAATGTTACTTCCATGAACATTTAAGCTAGACAAGGGGGGTGGCAGAAGGAATTGGGGAGGCAGAAACTGTCCCCCCTACACAGGCTGAAGTAGGGAGTAAGGAGAACCTGCAAGGAGAGTAATCCCCCAGGGTGCAAATTAATAAGGAACAGAATGGTAGAGATATAGGGGGAAGGGAACAGAAACATTAGAAAGAGAGTGGAGAAGGAGGGAGGGCAAAAAGGAAAAAAGGGGGCACCGAGCAGAGTTGAAACAAAATCTTTCTGAAAGGCTATGTGAGCAAATGCTAGTGTAACCCAGGTGCCATGTAACAATGAGTTGCTACCCCTGCCTGGTGGCCACAAACCAGGTTGAGGGGCCTGGGCTCTGTTTTGATGGAAATGGGGGTTTGTTCCCAAACATAAATATATAGAGTGCAGTTCCATGTCAAAATAGAGAGTCAGGAATGGCGATGCGTGAAAACAGCCAGGAAGTACAGTGCAGCCACTTACAGCAAAGTCTGCCTCCCATCCACCCTTACTATATATGCTAACTCCGTGGGAGGCCCAACTCAGGGAGAAGGTGAACCATCTGTTGCCAATAAGTAGCCAAGGTGTAACTCCAGGCTGTTTACATGTGTCGCCATTACCGACCCTCTATTTTGATGGGCTACCAAATAGCACAGTGCCTCCACCCTGAGTAAAATATAATGGAACAATTGTTTGTAGGGTATAGGGTACAACACCCTGGGATGCTGCACCTATCCACCTCCCCTTCCAGTCACCCCACACACAGAATACCATGGGCCCGATTCTCAAAGACTGCTTAGAATGACGCAAGCTGTGCCGGACAGCAGCTTGTGTCGAAGCCCAGTGCGCCAGGGACCCTGCAGCCAATTCTGGTATGGGAGTGGTTCTGGAGCCTAAGTCCCCACACATGCAGCATTCCTTCCCACGTGGTGAACATCTGGCGCATGGGAGGTGTCTGTCACAAGCCTGGTGCAGCACAGGACATGGTGTGTACTGTACATATGTGCACAATGACTGCCACCAATCTCAGACACTGAGCGCATATGTACAGTACCACGCTGATGCAGACCACAGTCAGCAGCTGGACGGACACCAATGGGTGGGTTTCACTAGACAACCAGGTATTGGGCACTGCAGTGTTTGGGGACACATGCCCATGTCACATACAGGCAGGCCGGGCAGCACTGGGGATGGGGTGGTGGCATAGGGGGGATGGATGACAGTACCTGGCATGATGGGGCACCATCGACGAACCAGGAGATACTGCAGCATACAGTGGCACATAGGATGACTGCCCCAGTGGGACATATTCTAAGTTCCACTACGCCAGCCCTGGCTGGTCTAAGGGCATTTAGAATATCTCCCACCAGGTGCTGTCTGTGAATAGCAAGCTGCAGCTTGCGTCGGCGCAGTCCACCTAGCACCATGTTGCAGCACTGTGCAGGGCGCAGAGCTGGCACAGGACCTGTTTGGGGCAGACAGCCTACAGTTGACACAGGCCACCTTCATGAATTGCATGGAGGTAGCCCCGGACCCAAGGTGCACCTTGTACCATATCTGTTTGGTGCAAGCATCTTGCGTCAGACGCAGGGCTTTGAGAATCGGGCACCATATACTGGACCTATCAGGTGTTTCGGATGAGAGCATGGGTCCAGGGGACCTTGTTATTGCCTATAACAAGGCAGTGAGCAGGGCCCTGGACCAAATTGCTCCTGTTCGCGTTCGCCCACTCACTCAGCGCCCAAAGACTCCTTGGTTTGATGAGTCTTTGAAGGAGCTGAGGAGAGTGGGGGCGAAGGCTAGAGAGGGCCTGGCGGAAATCTTGCCTGGATGCTGACAAACTTAGATTGATGGATCATTATGTTATCTATCAATTGGCAATAACCAGTAAGAAGGCAGAATTCCTGTCCACGGAGATTGCTGCTGCACGAAACCGACCGGCTCAACTCTTTCGGACTGTTGACAGATTGTGCAATCCTCTCTGTCTACAGTCTGGAAGAGATTTTTCCCAAATAAAGTGTGACGAGCTTGCTCGATTTTTCGCTGATAAGATTGCCAGCATTAGGTCAGATATCAGCCTGGCTCACTCTTCAAGGGTTTGCAGTGATCGGCGAAGGGAAACAAACACCTGTGTCACCTGGTTTGACTTTGGTAGGCCGGAATTCATGGACATTGTGAGGATTGTCCAGACTGTATGTCCAACCAGTTGTAGTTTGGATCCGGGCCCTACGCCTCTATTATTGGGTTGCGTAGATATTATCTGTCCGACCATTGCTGAAATTGTCTGGAAATCTTTGGAGCAGGGGATCTTTCCTGAACCCTTAAAGGAGGCGGCCATTCGACCACTCCTAAAAACCTTCATTGAATCCGACTGTCCAACTAACTACAGACTTGTCTCTAACCTGCCCTTTTTGGGCAAGGTTATAAGGTGGTTGCACTGCAACTGGATGACCATCTTACAAATCACAATGTCTATGATACTCTTCAATCGGGATTTAGGAAAAGACATACTACTGAGACTGCTCTTGTCCGGTTCTAAATGATCTCTCTGATAGCGAGAGATCGAAAGGCTTGTACTATTCTAGTCCTTCTTGATCTCTCTGCAGCATTTGACACTGGACCATGGTGTGCTTTTGGAATGCCTGTGGTCTTATTGTGGACTGTCTGGTACAGTTCTGCAATGGTTTCAATCTTTTCTCACAGGGCGGAGACAGAGGGTTATCACTGGAATTTATTCCTCTGACGCTGTCTCTTTGCCTTGTGGGGTTCCGTGAGGGTTCCATTTTGGCACCCATGTTGTTCACTGTCTATATGCTGCCATTGGGAGACATTATTAGGCAATATGGCTTGGGTTTTCACTGCTATGCAGATGATACCCAGCTATATTTGTCCTTTAGTCCCGGACAGGAAGATACAGCCTCTATACTTAACAACTGTCTATCCGAGATCAATGATTGGATGAGTGCCAGCTGGCTAAGGTTAAACCCGGATAAGACTGAGGTGTTGGTGGTGGACCCAGGTTGCCTTAAGGCGGGTTGTAGGGCTCGTCTCCCTTCAGGCGTATGGATTGATGGTGCCCAGCTCTCGACCTCAGACCGGGTGCGTAACCTGGGTGTTATTATTGACGACAGTCTGACCCTGAAATTTCAGGTGTCTTCTGCTGTCAAATCTTCCTTTTACCATCTGAGGAATATTGCTCGGGTGAAACACCTTGTTCCTCCGGACGACCTTCCGACATTGGTCCATGCCTTTGTTACTTCTCGCCTTGATTACTGCAATGCCCTGTACCTAGGGCTGCCGGGGGTTGATATCCGCCGCTTGCAGCTAGTGCAGAACGCAGCAGCCAGGCTTTTGACTGGGACGTCTATGAGGAGTCACATTACGCCTGTGCTGCGCGAACTGCACTGGCTGCCGGTTCAGTGGCGGATCACCTTTAAGGTCGGGTTACTGACCTATAAAGCCCTACACGAACAGGGACCGCGGTATCTTCAAGATCTGCTTGTTCCCTACTGTCCCTCTCGCTCGCTCCGCTCCGCCGGCGAGGGATTGCTAGAGGTTCCCAGGGTTCGTTTAAAAACATCGGGAGCACGGGCATTTTCTTATGCTGCCCCTACCCTGTGGAATTCTCTACCTCGTCGGATACGAAGTTGCCTGACCGTCGAGAGCTTTAAGTCAGAATTAAAAAACTTATTTATTTCAAATGGCATATGGGGAGTGATTTACTGTATTTTATTGTAATTACATTGTTATTGTTGCTGTTTGTGTCATATGTATGTATTTTAATTGTTTTATTTGTACAGCACTTTGATATTGAAAAGCGCTTAAAAATAAATTTTACTTACTTACTTACTTTACTACTTATGAAATACTCTAAATTGCATGCAATTAATAGCTATCACTAGTAATATACTCACAGAAAGTTTTAAACAGTAACAGCAACAACACATTTATTACTGGGGAAAGGGAAATATAGAACAGTTGATAGCATTTGCAAATATGACACGATGACAAACCACAACAATCAGCCCTACTTACCATTACCTTAGCCTCTTCCATGCTTTTCCTACATAGCACTTATTTCTTATTCTACCCTTAGTCACCCACTACCCCTCCCCCTTCCCTCACTTGCCTGGTCCCATCTCCCCCCCTTCTACCTCCAGCACTTCTCCCTGTGATGTTGACAATGCCGCTGGCTGCCCTACCTTCCTATGTCCCCCTGCTGTTCTCCTTCTCTCCTCTCCTCTTTCTGTTGACTCTATTCTGGTTTCTCTTATGTTTTCACTCAGTTACATATTATCTGACTACTGTGCTGTTTCCTTGCAATGTTGTTATTTTGTTGTATTTCCTGTATTGTACTGCAACTGACATGGAACCTTTGTAAAAGAGCCTTGGCTCAAAGGTATTTGTAATCCTAGACCTAAATAAGTAAAATAAAAAAAATAAACAACAGTAATGATGTCCACCCCACAGCAACAACATGTAAACACCCTACTTCCCACTGGTACCAATGTCCCTAAAAGTCTAACTGGGTACCCAGACAGAGAAGTTGCAGGTCTGTAAGCTGCACACGTTGGCTGGCATTAGTGCACTTAATATTATAAAAGAAGAACTTTAAGCAATTGTAGTTGATCCCAGTTCAGGGTAGGACCTTTATTTACTCATGGTTCTGCAGTTCAACTTCACAGGGTCTGAGCAGGTCAGAGATTGCAGTTTGTCTCAATTGAGCTGGGTCCTTAGATGACAAAGCTGGTAAATATCTTGGCAGCAGCTGAGGTCTAACAGCTTGTCACCATCAGGTGGTTGCAGTCTCCTACATCTTCTCACCTTTAAGTTGTATCTCAGCAAATGCTGGTTTAGGCCAGTCTTGGGGACAAGGGTCACACACCTCCTAAAGGGTGATAGGTAATGCCTAATGGTGACACTGCCTGGCTGACTTCTGAGACTGTCCTATTTGGCATGAAGTCTCTTCCCAAATATGGGGTCAAACAGTCTCTCACTTTCTGTGGTTAGCAGACACAACTTCCAGGCTGCAGGTTGGATGAACACACTGGCTGATAGGGCAGACAGTCTCTCTGCAGGATTTCCACACTCTTGGGTAGCAATCTTTAACACTCTGTGGCTTCCCAGGCAATGGGGAACCAGCATGCATCTAACAATGCTGTTCTCACGCTCTGGAACACTCTTCAAGCTCTGTATAGTCAGTTCCAGCCCCCATACTGACTGAGGGATATTCTCAGGTTCCAAACTAATTTCTTTCGGCTAGAAACAAATTCTGGCTCTCTCAGTTAATGGAAGATTTCACCAAATCTCCCAGTCACAGCCATACAAGCCTTGGACTGACTTCCCAAATGTCTTTCTCCCCCACTCTTGCATCTCCTCTTTCATAGAAACACAGAAACATGGAAAGTGATGGCAGAAGGGGAACATATGGCACATCTAGTCTGCACTTGTTCCTACCTCCTACCTTAACTGTTATTCAGTGATATAATGCCCTTGTATCTATCCCAAGCATTTTTGAAAGTGCCCAACATTTTTGCTTCCACCACTTCCCGTGGAAAGGCATTCCATGCATCTACCATCCTCTCTGTAAAGAAGAACTTGCGCGTGTTGCCCCTAAATTTGACACTCTCCAGCCTCATATCGTGCCCCCTGGTTCTGGTGTGATTCTTATCCAGAACAGGTCCTGAACCTGTACCTTGTTTATTACATTTAGGAACTTGAAGATCTCTATCATGTCTCCTATCTCGCTTCGCTGCATTAGGGAATACATGTTTAGATCCCACAGCTGTTCATCATATGTTTTGCTGTGCATTCCTTGTATCACTTGTGTTGTTCTCCTTTGCACTGCTTCCACTCTATGCATATCCCTTTTAAGGTGCAGCCTCCAGAACTGGATGCTGTGCTCGAGGTGTGGTCTCACCAGGGATCTACAGAGTGGCAGAAAGACCTCTCTTTTTCTGCTGGTAATCCCCCTTCCTATGCAGCCCAGCATGCCATTTGCCCTTAATGCTGCTTTTTCACATTGCTTGGACACTTTCAGGTCAGCCATTATAATTATTGCTAGATCTCTTTCTTGATTCATGGATTCCAATTGTACTCCTCCAGGTAGTCTTCTTCTCCTGGGTTTCCTCTTCCAAGGTGTATGATCTTGCATTTTTTTGCATTGTAGTGTAGTTGCCATGTTTTTGACCATTATTTCCAGAGTCCTTAGAAACACAGAAACATAGATTTTAATGGCAGATAAGGACAGCTTGGTCCACATAGTCTTCCCATTTCCCTACCTACAGGATAAGCTGCAGATCCTAGTCAACCAACAGCCTATTTCTTCCTGCCCCCCCCCCACAAGAATTGCCTTATGTCTATCCAATGCATTCTTGAATTCTCCCACAGTTTTAGACCCCACAACATCCTCAGGAAGGCTGTTCCATGTGTCCACCACCCTCTCTGTGAAAAAATACTTCCTCACATTGCCCCTGAGCTGCCCCTCCTCTATCTTCAAATTGTGTCCCCTTGTTCTTGCACATCTCTTTTTCTGAAAGATGCTACACTCTTGGACTTTGTTGATTCCACTGAGGTACTTAAAAGTTTCTAACATGTTCCCCCATCCCTTCTTTCCTCAAGGGTATACATGTTGAGCTCCTTTAGTCTCTCCTCATATGGCTTCTCTTGCAGACCCTGCACCATTTAGTTGCCTTCCTCTGGACTGCTTCCATCCTGTCTATGTTCTTGCAGAGATGGGTTCTCCAGAACTGCATGCATTACTCCAGATGGGGTCTCACCAAATGTCTGTACAGAGGGATGGCAACTTATGTTTTCTGCTGGTGATGCCTCTCCCTATACATCCCAGTATACCCCAGCCCTCCCTACTGCTTTCTCACATTGCTTGCTAACCATAAGGTCATCTGATATGATTATCCCCAGGTCCCTTTCCATTTTTATGACTGTGGGCGGAGCCTACAGGAGTATTGCATGTACAAAAGGAGTGATGTCATGTTTTCTGTCTTTGGAACTGACTGAAGGTGTAAATAGTCTCCTCAGCCTTACCCTCCTCCAAGAAATGTTTTCCGCCCTCAAATAAATACGCTTTCATGTTAGTCAATGGTTGCAGTGTACTATTTTCTTTCTTAAATGGGTGGTACAAGAACTGGAACCTGAATAGTGGGATGCATCATTGTTTTTTGGGGGGAAGTAAGGTCCACCCCACCTCCACCCAAGAAGCTCCAAAAGGTCCATCCCACCTCTTTTTTTATTCATGTGGGAGGAACATGAGGTGGCTCTATCATCCTGAAAGAAGACTCACATGTTTGGGATGTGGACCAAGGAACAGAACAGCAAGTCTGGAGTCTCTGCATTTTGTTAAGAACTAGAACAAAAGATACTTAAAATGCCTTCAAACTGACTTAAAAACCCTTGGAACAAATGATTATCAGAGTCACCTGGTGTCTCAAAAGAAAAGACTAAGAAGTGTCTAAAAACTAAGAAAAATAGACAGCTTTCAGGTATTTCTTAAACATTCATATACTAAAAACAAAGTTCAGCTTTTGGGATTAACAATACGTGTTTACCATATTCTATCTATCTATATATGCAGTTTGTCTTTTTAGTAGTTTCAAAATCTTGAAAGCATTGTTGTTACTAATGCATTTAGGAATACATTTTGATTGTCTTTACAGATAACCTCGAAAGCATTGGTGTCACTAATGCATTTAGGAATACATTTTTTAATTGTCTTTACAGATAAATCATTCATGTTCATGTGAGGGCACATTTTGTGATTAAGTGTATTTTTTTTTAAAGGAGTAGTCCACCCAGAATGTGCAAAAAACATATGTTATGTAGAGTGTTTTGATTTGTCTGTTATTAGGAGTTCTTCCTAAATTAGCTTGCTTGCTGTATAGTAGTTTTATATCCCATGGGGATCTCCATAACAAATAGTTTTATTGGCTTTCTTTCTCCTACGATGCCCCCTGCCTCATGTGACAGTGATGTAGCCATGCCCTTAGATTTAGCAGGTGTACTTCTTTAAAATTAGTTTAGCAACAGCAGAGCCTTTTAACTGTTCTTATCCAGGGAGCACAAATGTCAACAGTTAGTTTAGCAGATACCTGAGAGCAAGCTAACTGGGGTTTCATTAAGACAACAGCTACGAAATAGCTCTAATTCACTATTTTTGTTTCTCTGTGTATCAGGTCTAGCTAGCAGGAGTGTTTTAACATCAAAAACACAAATAATGAATTAGAGCTATTTAGCAGCTGTTTTCTAACAGAAACCGCAGTTAGCTTTATATATGTGTTACTACCAGTTTTGAGTTCTCACTTCAATCTAGTATTTTGTTTCTGCCTATGCTGTTAGACGAGTTTTTCTAATTTTTCCTGGGTGTTTTATGATGTCTGGGGGCTGTCATTCAAGTTTGTTTTATTGCATTTTCTCCAAGTTAGTCTTCACAGCATACCCTTTGGTTTGATGTCTAATATCACCTACTGCAGGCCAGTGTCTTGTTATGGTATCTTGCTTAGCCACAGCAGAGAAAAAACACTGCAGCCAGGATTCACAGTGTTACACAATATAATATAGAAAGTTACATGTTTAAACACACACACACACAGACACACACACAAACACAAACACACACACCCCAAGCAGAACACAGCAGGATAAGGTGTCAGTATTTAGGAAACCTGTCATCACTAAGCCATATGCAGTGTGGTATGGGTAAAACCCAGATCACCAGACCAAGACCAGTGCTGTAAAATTTGCACTGAGCACAGCTTGTGCAAATATTGTTGATCCAGTGGATCAAATAAATATGTGTAAATAAATAAATAAATGCTCGACTTCACCTCGTGCTTCAATTCACCCCAGGAGTGATGTTATTATATGATAACACACACCCTGTCATGCCTTATTGCTTAAATATGCCCTTTCTCAATGTACTATACTTTGATTCAGTTAGTGTATGCAACAGCCTTCATGTGAAACTATGGGCTTCTCTTTGACTCCTGATGTCTATTTGTTTTAGCTATTGTATATTGTTTGAACTGCTTTGGTCTTCTTGATGTGGTTCCTATGTGCCTAAACTATGTAATATGTTTATCTACTGTTACCTATGTATCTCCAGTGAATGATTGTTATAACTGTCTGATCTCTGAGCCATTGTTTTTGGACTTGTTAACTGTGCTGTCTTTGCATTATTTTCGAAGAGGTGCCTTTGTAAATGAGCCTCTGACTCAAAGGTTTGTAAATCTGATATGTTTTAAATAAATTAATAAATGTTTATGTTTAAGCACATGAAACACTCTTATCTAGTTAATGCATTCACAGTCATAGTGGCTCTGCTACAGCTTGTTGTTGTTGTTACTACCCCCCCATTGTGTAAACTTCCCCAGGTTTTTTGTTTCCCAGGTGTATTATTTTGCACTGTCTTGCATTCAATCCAAGCTGCCATACTTCTGACCATTCCTCCAACCATGTCAAATCCCTTCTCATCCGTGTGTATCAACCCTGTTGCAGATCTTTGTGTCATCTGAAAAGAAACATACTTTTCCTTCCACTCTCTCTGCAATGTCACTTATAAAGGCATTAAAAAGGACTGTACCCAGTACTGAACCCTGTGGTGCCCCACTAATAACCCCCCTTTCTTCAGAGTGGACTCCATTTACAATTATCTTCTGTGTCCTATTGTCCAGCCAATGTTTTACCTAGACTACCACCCTGGGACCCACTCCCAGGCTGGTTAATTTCATTATTAAGCATTTGTGCGGGACTGTGTCAACTGCCTTGCTAAAGTCTAGGTAGGCCATATCCACAGCCTCTCCCTGGTCTACTAGTTTGGTCGCCCAGTCAAAGAAATCAGTTAGATTCATCTGACATGATCTTCCTGCTGTGGACCCATGCTGCCTTGGGTCCTGTGCACCACTGGCCTCAAGGTACTCAGCAATTCCTTCCTTCAGAAGTAATCCCATCACTTTCCCTACCACAGAGGTCAAACTGACAGGTCTGTAGTTTCCTGCCTCTGTCTTGCTCCCACTTTTGTGAAGGGGAATCACATCTGCCTTCCTCCAGTCCCCAGGTACCACACAATTTGTTAAAAACGGTAGTCAGTTGTGTCACTAGTTTTCCCTTTAATTCTTTTAGAATTCTGGGGTGAATTCCATTAGGCACCATTGCTTTGTCCACCTTTAATTTTAGGAGTTCTTTCAGAACCCTTTCTTCTGTGAAAGGACTGGGATTGACCCCCCCCATCCAGAGTCCTTCTGTTAATTGGATTAGGCACCTCCCCCTCTTTTTGTGAATACTGTGCAGATGTATTCATTCAGTATCCCTGCTTTTTCACTGTCCCTCTCTGCCCACCCACAGTCCATTCCATTGTATTCAGCTTCACTATCTCTCCCTTTGTCTTTCTACGCTCCCTGATGTGCCTATAAAAGGTTTTTTCCCCCTTCTTAACCGAGTTGGCTATCTTTTCCTCAGTTTGGGCCTTTGCTATTCTGACTTCCCTCCCTGCTTCCTTCTGCCTTAACTGGTACAGTTCTCTGTCCTGCTCCTTCTGTGTTTCCTTATACTTCCTAAATACTATCTTTTTCTCCCTAATCTTCCTTGCCACCACTTTTGAGAACCATAGTGGCTCTTTCTTTCATTTTGATTTGTTTATTTGCTTCACACAAAGGCTTGCTGCCTCTGTGATGGTGGTTTTGATGTTTCCCCATTGTTGATCCACCACTCTTTCTAGCCTGTTTGCTAATGCTTTTCTAAGGCACTCTCCCATCTTGCCATTGTCAGCCCTCCTGAAGTCCAGTACCCTCACTTTTGTATGGCTCGACTCTGTTGCTGACTTTATCATGAGCCACACTGTTTGGTGGTCACTTGTTCCGAGATGGTTACCCACTTCTAGATCTGAGATACACTCACTGTCCTCATGTAAAAGTATGAGGTCCAAGATTGCTCCCTTATGAGTGGGTTCCAAAACTAGCTGTCTGAGGTATGCCACCTGTGGGGCATCAAGAATGGCCCTGCTGTTGGATGTGGCTACAGCAAAGGTGCTCCAGTTAACATCTGGCATATTCAGGTCCCCCATCAACAGTATCTCCCATTTCGTTGCCATTATAAGGATGCCTTCTGTCCTTGTCCATCCCCCCCAACATGGGGGTCTGTATACAAGCTCTGTGTGGATTGTGGTGCCATTTCCAGTCTCTAAGGTGACCCACAGTGCCTCCTCTCCTCCCTGTTTACTCTTTTGTTCTGTTGCTTTTTCCCTTCCCTTACATAGAGAGCTATTCCTCCCCCTCTTCTACCCTCCCTGTCTCTTCTGTAGGTTGTGTACCCTGGTATGTTAACATCCCAGTCATGGTCTTCTATGTATCATGTTTCTGTGACTGCTACAATATCCAGGCATTCCTCTTTCATCAAGGCCACCAGTTCTGGGAGAATGTTGCCCAGACTATGGGCATTGGTACTCAATACCCCACATTTCTTGATGTCCTTAACCCTTTTTGCCCCATCCCTGTCCTTATTGCCTTTGTCATTTTCTCCATTTACCCCAACCCTTCTCCCTATTGACATCTCTGTCTTGGTGTTTACCTCACTTACTACCCTGATTTTTTTGGGGTGGTCTAGGATTTCCCAGCTCCTGTCCACTGCTTCCCCCCTTGGCTTGTTTAAATGCTTGCCAATGACGCATTTAAACCTATCACCTAGGATCCTGGTTCACCTCCTGGACAGATGCAGACCATGAAACCAGTAGAGGCCTGCATCACTCCAGGTGGACCCCAGTCCCCAATTAAGCCAAATCCCTGAGCTTTGCACCAGTTTTTCAATCACTGATTGAATACCATGGTGTGGAGCACCCTAGCCTCACCCATGCCATACACAGGCAGCACCTTCAAGAAGGTTACCATGAGTGCTACTTGTCTAAGGCTCCTCCCCAACTCCACAAACTCTTCCTGCACTGTTCTGATCCATTTCTCAACCAGGTCATTTGTCCCTAGGTGGACAATGACATCCAGATCCCTTCCCCCTGCAGCTGCTCCAGCAATCCTGAGGATTCACTCACTGTCCCTCCAAGCCATGGCACCAGGCTGGCACCTTACCTCCCTCTCCTCTTCCTCCTCCAGTTCTACCTCCCTAACAATGGAGTACCCCACCAGGAGTTGTTTCCTTCCCCTTTGGGGTCTCATGCCACTCTCCTGTGGGTCTCCTTTGTGGAGGTTCCCAGTATCCTCCTTAGTCTCCACTGCAGGTGCCTCCATAGAGGAACCACACTTTGCCAGAATGGCATATGAATTGTGGAGAGGTACAACTGGAGGTATGCGCCTCTGTTCCACCACCCTCACCCTCCCTGAGCCCACTGTAGTCCAACCACTCCCCTTTCTTGGCAACCTCTGAGGCAATGGCAGTGGCCCTGGTGGTCCCTGGGTGGGAGAGGAGGTCCCCCATATCCTGGCCAGCTCAGCCTGGAGATAAGCAACCTCCTCCCTCAGCCCAGAGAGGTGCCTGCAAATGGAACAATACCACATCCTCCAGAACATCTCCCTGAAGGTCAGCCTTCAACTTTTCCTCTCCTCCTGGAGCATCTACCCTGTTGCCCATTTTCATATCGTCTGCAAACAAACTCACCTTACCTTCCAGGCCTTTAGATATGTCACTCATAAGAATATTAAAGAGTATTGGACCTAGTACTGACCCCTGTAGCATGCCACTATCTACTCCCCTTTCTTCTGATAGGGAGATGTTTAATAGTACCCTCTGTGTCCTTCCACTAAGCCAGCTCCGTATCTAGTTTACCACTTGTTACCCTACCCCCATGCTGTTTAATGTACTTAGTAGCCTTCTATGTGAGACTGAGTAGAAGGCTTTGCTGAAGTCCAGGTATACTGCATCTACAGCATCACCCTGATCCACAATTTGGTCACCCAGTTGAAAAAGTCTATTAGATTAGTTTGGCATGATCTACTCATGGTAAAGCCATGCTGTTTTGTGCCTAATTTGCTGTTTTCTTTGAGAAAGGATATAATCCTGTCCTTTAGAAGAGTTTACATTATTTTGCCCACAATTGAGTTTAGACATACTGGTCTGCAGTTGCTTGCAGTTTCTTTGCTCCCAGTTTTATGTAGAGGGATAACTGTGGCCTTTTGCCAATCCTGTGGGACCTCACCCAACTTAACTGATAAATTAAAATGGTCAGCCAGGGGAACCACTAGTTCCTCTGTTAGCTGTTTCAGCAACCTTGGGTGTACTTTGTCAGGTCCCATTGCCTTATTTACATTGAGTTTCTCCAGTTTCTTTAGGACTCTTTCCTTTGCAAGAGGTCCTGAATATGCTCTGCAACTGTCTGTTCTGCCCCTTGTAAGGGAGGGCCCACAACCGTCCTCCTCCTTGGTAAAAACAGAGCAGAAATACCTGTTAAGGATTTCTGCTTTGTCCTTATCATCCTCTGTGCCCCCCCCATCATCCTTAGCTAGTCTGACAGTACCTCCTCTTGTCTTTCTCTTCTTGCTGATAAATCTATAGAAGGTTTTGCCACCCTTCTTGGGCTCCTTGGCTATCTTCTCCTCCATTGCTGCTTTTGCTGTTCTGCTTTCTTTGCTTGCTTTCTTTAATTTCTCCTTGTAGTCATCCCTGTCCTTGTTGGATCCAGTTTTTTTGTATTTTTTAAATCTGTCCTTTTTTCCCTGACATTGGTGGCTACTTCCTTAGAAAATAGAGTGGTTTTCTTTTCTTCTTTGCTTTGCTTACCCTCTTTATGCAATGATTTGTGGTTTTCATCAGAGCTGTTTTGAGATGTGTCCAGTATTCTTTAACATCCCTCCCTCGTTCAGTATTTGCGAGGGTTTTCTTGAGATCTGTTTTCATTTTAGTGAAATCTGGTTATCTCAAGTCCATGACTTTAGCCTTTGAGTGCTTAGTTTCCATTTGTGTCTTAGTCTGAAACCATGCCATGCAATGGTAGCTAGACTCCAGGTGACTCGCAGCTTTTGCCTCTGAGATAGTGTCCCCATTTGTGAGTGCCAGGTCAAGAACTGCTTCTTCCGTTGTTGGATTCCCCACAAGCTGTTTTAGACCTGATATGTGCAGAGCCTCCAGAAAGTATTTGCTTCTGGTTGAACTTGCTATGTGGGTACCCCAATTTATGTCAGGTAAATTGAAGTCACCCACCACTATCACTTCCCCTTTTTGTGTATTGTTTCTAAGATTTCTTTTTTCCCCCTTCAACCCTGTCACTGGGATCGTTAAAATACTCCAACTTGAGTTACTGTTCAATTGCCAGCCTCCAGAGTTACCCAAAGTGACTCTGTTTCTGTATTGTCAGTTTGGGTCATAGTAGCTTTTATACCCTCCTTTACATACATAGCTGCCCCCCCCACCCTTTTCTACCAGTTCTGTCCTTCCAGAAAAGACAGTATCCTGGAATACTTATTCCCAGTCATGGTTATTGTTGAGCCAGGTCTTGGCGATGGCAACCCAGTCCACATCTGCTTCTGGGTGATAGTGTTGAGGTCAGCTAATTTATTAGTTAGACTCCTTGTGTTTGTGAACATAGCTTTCCAAAATTGGCTTTCCCCTTTTTGGGTGCCATGTTCTATGTTCAATCTTTTTGTTGTTTTGGACACTGATCCTCTTTTTACTAGGTATTTTCTGTTTTGTGTATTTATTCCCCCTGATTTGGTGGAGTTTTGAAGGAGTGGTAGCAGGTCCATTTGCTACTGCCTTCCTCTACCTATTGCCTAATTTAAATGGCTGACAGTGACATCCAACTTCTGTCCTAGTGCTCTCTCACCTTCCCTAATTAGGTGTAGACCATTGTATTTGAAGAGATCTCTGTCCCAGAAGTCCTGCCAGTTCCCTTTGAAGAAGTGTCCCCTTTCCTGGCACCAGCTCTGGAGTCAAGTGTTTAGCCCCTCTATTTGGCACCTGCTTGTGAAGCTTACTTGTTTAGGATCTTTTCTGTAATAAAAATTATATTACTTAAAACAATCCTTACTTTATCATTGTCTTATACAGTTTGTTACCTTACTAATATTATCAAAAAGTTTTTTTTACCTCTTATTGTTTTAAATTTCTTTGTTCTTTTAAAACAATAAGAGGTAAAAAATTTTCACAAGAAAAAGGAAAAAGTTTCCAATGAAGTCAACCTTGATGTAGTTTAATAAGAGACAAAGTAACAAAGCTAGACTTAATAATGAAAAGCTTCAGTTAAAGGAGTAAGTTTTGAATGGAAATCTATAAATATAACTATAGAATTGATATATTGGATAAAAAATTGAAACAATGTTTGTTTCTAATTAGGAACTAGATACCAAGACAGATGTCAGAAACTACTAAGAGTATTCTAATATTGAAAGAACATACAGAAACAGGTATGAGACAGAAAAGCTTAACCAGTAATGAAGTAATTGCAAGTTGCTGAATAGACATGAAATAAGCTATGTAATAAATACATTTAATATATTGATTTTGTATTTAACATTTCACTCTCTGGAAATGGTGATTGTTCTGTTTAACAAAGAAGAAAATACAATACTAGGAGATTCATTAATTGTTTGTTTGTTTATGTTTAGAAAAAAACACTGTATGTAACATTGGCCTGAAGAAGTGGTGTGAACTACGAAACTGTAGCCAGTTTGAACAAGTTTTGGTGCAAAGTTAAAAGAAGAATAAAACAATATTTAAGCTTTTTGGATGTGATGGACCTATGTCTTGTTATTTCTATAATTGTCAATAGTCATTTAAAGCCATAATACAAGACTGTCCAGATGTATAAAATAGATAAAGAGGGCAACCTATATCCACTAAATAGAATAGATGGAGGCTTGCACCCAGGGGAGCAGGAATGAGAGATGGAGAGAGAGAGAGAGAGAGATAGAGAGAGAGAGAAAGAGACAGAGAGAGGGCCAGTGGCCAGACAGGACAGCAGTAGGGGTGTAGGGAAGGCACAGAGGCAGGAGGTGCGATGGGCAGTGGGACAGGGAGTGAGACCCCAACCGTGCCTGTGAGCGTGAGCTGCCTAGAGAGTGTGTGTGTGTGGGACCCCAACACAGGAGTGCACCCGGTGCAGGGTGCAGGCAGCAGCACACAGCCGGGGTGGCTCAGGGAGTCAACTGTTGGGGGGGCAGGACAGGGCAGGCCATGGCCAGTGCAATATTCCAGATGGAGGCAGTTATGAGGGGTGTGAGGAGGCAGAGTGGCATGCCTGTGGAAGGGCCCAGCAGTGATATGCCAGGAACAGGTGGTACCATGCCCACACCACCTTCAAACAGTACAGTGACACTGAGATAGTGGTCCGGTACCACCTTAACCAGGCGATTCTGAGGCAGATCTGTGAGCTGTGCAGTGATGAGATGCAGGCACCCACAAGACGGAGCCATGCCCTGTTGGTGGAGACCAAGGTCACGGCTGTTATGTGTCTGCTCGCCATGAGTACCTTCCAGAGACCAACAGTGGACACCACAGACATAACAAAGTCAGCTGTGTCACGTCTCCTCATTAGTGGTGGGCGTAGTGGGCTCAATCCGCTCTGCATAGCATTTTGCGGAGCACAGGCGGATTGGTGGAGTGCTCCGCAACATGAAACGGAGTACTTCACACTATAATGAGGAATGTGAAGTGCATTGAAAACAGTGACTTTGCATTACTTCACCTCCACTGGTCACTACTTTTTCAATTTTAAGGCAAAGTACATTGGTGGTAGTTCACGTTGCCTCACTTCGCCTTGTTTTTGAGCTCCGAAGGTGGATTTTGCAGTGATTCATGAGAGTTCAGGTCACATGGGCTGTATATTGATCTGCACAGCCTCAGTTCGGGGTAGTATGAGTATGAAGGAGTAGGAGAGAGTGTGCTCTGATAGCTGTCTGTAGGAATCTTTTAAAAGCTGTTCAAAAAGCATTTTTGCCTTTTTTTGTGGGATCCAACTGTAGTTCATCGATTGTAGGAAACCCTCCTGTGCTCACATCATTGAGCGTTTTTGTTTGTGTGTGGATTTTGAATGTAAATTTACAACATTGAGTGTGTGTGGTGAAAGACAGTGAAGGGTGCTATGTGGGGAAGGGCGTATCTGTGTGTAGGTAGATTTAAGTTGGAGAATTAGTCATTTCTTTGTGTTTTGGTTATATTTTTGTTATATAACTGACTGTGTTACTGTACATATAGTAAAATTGTCAGTAACAGTACAAATGTTCTTGCTGTTTGTTGTGTGAATGTGGGTGCAGCATTTCATAAGGTCAGGTTGTTTAAATTACAAATTTACATAACGTGGCAGTACACTGAACTTTTGCATTTGCATCGCATTCCTCATTCAGCATTGTACACAAAGTGTTCTGTGTTGTGTGTGCAGTGTTGTGTGCATCAAATATAATACACCTTTTAAAATTTGTGACACAGAGTAGTGTAAGTGCAACTAAGCGCAGCAGTGTGAACCTGCTATCCACTGCAGCCGCCTGATTTTGTACTGCAATCGTGTTCTCTGTTCTTAGTTTTGCTGTTTGTAGTGCCGTAAAAATCAGCACTGTCTGCGTTCAGTGCTCTCCCCCCACCTCCACAATGAAAAGGTATTTTTACCAGATTGGGATTGTTTTTGTGACCCCATCAGCACCACTGGTTACTGAAGTTGTTTTAATTCCATGACAGTGTCACAACACAGTGGTCTCTTATCTGTTGCTGAAGCCACAGTTGTTTATTTTGCTTCACATCCAGCCAGCACCCCTCCAGTCAGAAAGTGAATGTGCCAAAATCTTAATTTGGTAATAATATTTGTGGTTGATCCCCCAAAATGCCTGTAAAGAGACATGCAAGTAAAGCTATTTCTGGCCATGGCAATGTTGGCAGTAATAGGGTCTGTGGGCGTGGTAGTAGTACGTGGACGGAGAAGTGCATTGCTGATGTGAGGAAAGGTATTTCTCCTGCAATGTTTTTTACAGCCCAATCAGTAGCTTCACTGATAGTTGGAGGAGATGATGTTTTCCAAGCCAGTGGTGTTAGTGTTACTGGTGTAAGTTGTGGTGGAGGTAGTATTAGCATTGTTGCATCAAGTTCTAATTCCGACCAGTGTACCGTATCCAAACATATTGAGTGTAAAGCAGTGCAAATGAGTGACAGCATAGATGATGTCATACTTCCCAGTAACAACCCATTAACGGAACCTGATTCTGATGATCATGTCAAGATAGCATACAATGTGATATTCCATCCACTGTGGCACTCGACATCATGCATTTTCCATGCAGTGGTTCACAGTGTGGTGAAAAATATCAGGTGATGGCGGTGTAGATGCTGATGATGAATGTGCTGATGATGATGATGATGTTGCTGTTGTTGCAACATGCAGTCCACATGTTAATATCCAAGCAGAAGATGTGGATGTGTGCGACACTGACGTTGATGAATATGATAATGATGTAATTGACCCCAGTTGGGAACCAGAGAAAAATAAATTAAAATTAAAATTGGCTGTGTCTGAATCTGTTTGCAGGAATACCCCCCCCCCATAAAAACTTGTGATTTACCGGTTTTAGTGGATGATGATGATGATGATGATGATGATGATAATGACGACCCAGTAATCAATATGATAGGTAGTTGTGGTGGTCAGTTACAGTCCAGGTGTGCAGTGCCAGAAACATCACGTGCCCCCCCCCTTCAGTGCTTAAAATAACAGACTTAAATAAGCCACATCATCATAGACATGTTAAAAGCAGAGCATCACACTCCCTTGTTTGGGATTTTTTTGTTCAAGATGCAAATGATGATTCAGTTGCAATCTGCCAGGTTTTGCCATGTGCATGTGAGTTGAGGTAAAAAGGGGAGCCATCTTGGGACAGGAGGACAGCATACGCATCTTAAGAATAGGCACTTGGCTCTGTGGACCCAGCACAAGCTGGCAGCTAATACCAGACTGGGGTGTTCACCCATATCACTGGCAACCATTGCCAGCATGTTATCCCTTTCCATGACTGTTAAGCCCAGTAGGAAATTAAACGTGAGCAGTAGTGCAGTAATAAGAGCAGAGGATTACTACAGGCATGATGAGGTGGAGAACCATAATGACTTTGAAATGTTGTCCAGTGCTGGTGAGAGTAGCGGTTTTTGTGGTGGTGGTGGTGGTGAATGCAGTATGTCTAGTGCAAGTGGTACATCAACTCCGGTTGGCAAATCTGGAAATATAACATAATTTCTGGGTTTGTCATCATCACCTGTGCAACTGTCTTCATCAAATGTCCACACTCCACCCCCTGCCAATGCCATTCAAGACAGAGCACAACCATTTGTGACTAACGACACACCCTGTGTAAAACGTTTAAGTCAGCCCACGTTACAGAGCATTTTTGAGCATAAGCTGAAGCACCCCCCAATCATACAGTGTCACGTGAACTTAACGCTGCTGTAGCGGAAATGCTGGCAATCGATCTATTGCCCTTCTCCTTTGTGGAGAATTTTGGGTTCTGCCGGTTTGCTGCCCGTGCCTGTCCAAAATGGAAAGTCCCATCCAGGACTTACTTTTCTACCAGTGCTGTTCCCGAGTTGTTCTGCACTGTCTCAGTCTCAGTAAGACATGCCCTTCAACATTCCTTCTCTCCATTCATCCATTTAAGTAAGGATATGCGGACAGGTGGCAAAACAGCAGGGAGTTCATATCTGTGTATAACTGCACACTGGGCGCAGGTGCCGGGGGTTGTTTGTGGTGCTGGTAGTGTGAATAATCAGTGCAGGAAGGTGGATTGTCAAGGTAGCAATCTTCCTGAATTCGCCAGCTTGCAATAATTGCTATGTGCAGTGTGACCTGTTCACACACTGGTGAGAACATGTTGGATATGGTACTGACTGAAATTGACAGATGGCTAAACCCTCTGTCCCTGAGAGCTGGGTTCATAGCAAATGACAATGGGTCAAATGTGGTGAAAGGCATCACAAATGGTATTTTTTTTCGTATTCCATGCATGGCTCACTGTTTAAATCTTGTGGCTCAGGAGTTTCTGCAGCATCCTGACATAAAGGAAATGCTGACCATTGCACGGTGTATCTGCTCTCACTTTTTAAGATCTGGAAAGGCCCGTGACCAACTGCAGCAGTTGCAGATACAAAACAGCCTGCCTCAGCACTGCTTGAAGCTGGAAGTTGTCACCCATTGGAACTCCACATTATACATGGCAGAGAGGTTGTATGAACAATACAAAGCCATCTCAGAATATCTTGTTATGCACACTAGCCGTGACAGTTCTGGGGCCTCCATGTCTGTGATGACTGAACAGTGGCACTTCATGGACTCTGTAATAACAATTTTGCGGCCTTTTGAACATGCCACACAGGCAGTGAGTAGCGAGTCTGCCTCCATTAGCCAATCAATTCCACTGCTGCGGGTGTTGAGGCAGATGTTGATGAATGTACAGCATAGCCTTGATGTTGCCGGAGATGGTGGTAGCAGTATGTTGCTGCAACACATGCTGACAGTATTCGACCAGAATCGTCCTATTGTGAGCATTCAGCATAGTGACAACTTTGCCATGTCAACAATGCTGGACCCACGATACAAACGTGGAATTGCATATGTACTGGAGGGAGGGCCTGAACAGGTAAAGAATATCAGTGGTCAACTGGTTCGCTTGGTTCATGGGGCACAGAAGTCACGTGCCAAGGTCTGCTAACCTCAGCAGCATAATCCAGCTGAAGGTGTAGCTGGAGGACCAGCAAGAATGTCATGCAAGGATAAGGGGACTGTAGTTCCTGGTGGTCTGTCATCCAAAGTGGTTGGCATCAACCCGCTTTTGGAGGCTTTGTCCCAAGTGGGTATTTGTGAAATCAATGATTCCGGAGAACAGCCTGATGCATCAACAATTGGACTTAGTGCGGCACAGAGAATGGTTGAGTCATATTTGTCTGAAAACAGGCATCTGACAATAAGTGAAGATTCTCTTTTGTACCAGATTGGAAAGGTCAGTGAATGGCCTTAGCTGACTGCAGTGGCATTGAAGTACTTCACATGTCCACCATCCAGTGTAAGTGTTGAGAGGGTATTCAGCTCATCAGGTGCAATAGTCAGGGATCTTTGGACAAACCTGTCTCCTGCAAATGTTAGTTTGCTAACATTCATTAAAATGAATGAGAGGCACATACCAACATAGACTGCAACCTCGGTATTCGTACCCCGGCCTAGTCATGGTGCTCTTGCTGATGTGGAAATTGAGCATCCTGGTGGCACTGGCAGTAGCTGCCTGAAACAGTCCACCACTGTTGTAGATGATGACACAGTGGAGAAAGAATTTCCCAGTGGTCAGACTTCAGACATCGATGACTGTGAGGGCAGTTTTCTTTATGAGGATGATGATGATGTGGTTAATGTTGGCAGGTTTTAACTGCAGTATTTAAAAGGTGATGTGCCCCCCCACCCCAGACCACCACCACTGGGACTGATCTTATCCAAGTCTGCCACCAAGAGTCTGTCTGCCCCCCACGGTCGGACCACCACCACCACCGGGACTGATGTTATCCAACTCTGCTGCCACCATGAGTCTGTCTGCCCCCCCGGACCACCACCACCACCGGAACTGATGTTATCCAAGTCTGCTGCCACCATGAGTCTGTCTGCCCCCACAGACCACCACCACCACTGGGAATGATGTTATCCAAGTCTGCCACCAAGAGTCTGTCTGCCCCCCACGGTCAGACCACCACCACCACCACCACCACTGGGACTGATGTTATCCAAGTCTGCTGCCACCATAAGTCTATCTGCCCCTCACAGACCATCAGCACCACCGGGACTGATGTTATCCAACCCTGATGCCACCATGAGTCTGTCTGCCCCCATGGACCACCACCACCACTGGGACTGATGTTATCCAAGTCTGGCACCATGAATCTGTCTGCCCCCCACAGACCATCACCACCACCGGGCCAGATGTTATGCAAGTCTGACACCAAGAGTCTGTCTGCCCCCTTCGGACCACCACCACCACCACCAGGACTGATGTTATGCAAGTCTGCCACCAAGAGTCTGTCTGCCCCCCATGGACCACCACCACCACTTGGACTGATGTTATCCAAGTCTGCCACGAAGAGTCTGTCTGCCCCCCACGGTCAGACCACCACCACCACTGGGATTGATGTTATTCAACTCTGCAGCCACCATGAGTCTGTCTGCCCCTCCACGGTCAGACCACCACCACCACCACCGGGACTGATGTTATCCAAGTCTGCTGCCACCATGAGTCTGTCTGCCCCCCATGGACCACCACCACCACCAGGACTGATATTATCCAACTCTGCTGCCACCATGAGACTGTCTGCCCCCACAGACCACCACCACCACTGGGAATGATGTTATCCAAGTCTGCCACCAAGAGTCTGTCTGCCTCCCCACGGTCAGACCACCACCACCACCGGGACTGACATTATCCAAGTCTGCTGCCACCATAAGTCTGTCTGCCCCCCACAGACCATCAGCACCACCGGGACTGATGTTATCCAACCCTGATGCCACTATGAGTCTGTCTGCCCCCCACGGACCACTACCACCACTGGGACTGATGTTATCCAAGTCTGGCACCATGAGTCTGTCTGCCCCCGATGGACCACCACCACCACCAGAACTGATGTTATGCAAGTCTGCCACCAAGAGTCTGTCTGCCCACCACGGTTGGTCCACCACCACCACCAGAACTGATGTTATCCAACTCTGCTGCCACCATGAGTCTGTCTGCTCCCCCACAGACCATCACCACCACTGGGCCGGATGTTATGCAAGTCTGCCACCAAGAGTCTGTCTGCCCCCCACGGTCAGACCACCACCACCACTGGGACTGATGTTATCCAACTCTGCATCCACCATGAGTCTGTCTGCCCCCCCACGGACCACCACCACCGGGACTGATGTTATGCAAGACTGCTACCAAGAGTCTGTCTGCCCGCCACGGACCACCACAAACGGGACTGATGTTATCCAACTCTGCTGCCACCATGAGTTTGTCTGCCCCCCACAGACCACCACCACCACCACCACTGGGACTGATGTTATGCAAGACTGCTACCAAGAGTCTGTCTGCCCCCACGGACCACCACAACTGGGACTGATGTTATCCAACTCTGCTGCCACCATGAGTTTGCCTGCCCCCCATGGACCACCACCACCACCGACACTGATGTTATGCAAGTCTGACACCATAAGTCTGTCTGCACCCCATGGACTACCAGTCTACCAGTGCACCACCACCACCAGCTTCTTAATATTTAAACTATAAAGTGAGGATGTGCACTCATGTTTGTTATGCTGCCTCACTTCCTTAGGTTTTCTGTTTTGTTTTCTGTAACTTTTCAGAGCCGCAGTGGCAAAACACATACAGTACACTTCTTTTGTTTCTTTTACAGGAAAACAAAAACAGGCTCCATCGCTATTACTCATTGGGAAAGATGCTGTTGCTATACCGTACAGAGAGGAACCGATGTAATGTCCATGTGAAATCCATTCTGGTAAGTACGAAGATTTTATTTCATCCGTTTCATTGCTTTGTAAAGACTGCTGCAAATATTGCAAACAACAAGTTGTCTTAGTAGTTGACAAGATGTGTCTCTGAAATGTAACTTGACAATAGGGATTGATATTTGAGAACCAGGGAGGGACACATAACAATGAAGTTGTAACTTTTAAGAAGTCATTCATTTCTTTTTTTAGGAAAATTTGTGATACTTTTTGTTCTGTGAAAGTGGCCTTATCCAAAAAAGTTCTTCAACATCAGGCACACCCCTTCCCCGACCCGAGCTTGGGCACACATGCAACTCGAGAAGTAATTTCATTCGATGACCATGACCATCATTAACAACTGACTCAGAAGGATGCTGATGAAATTGGTGAAGAAGTAAAAATAAGAAACCATTACAGACAAAACTGAAAATATGATTCCCCATTCCCAAAAAAAAGAAATACTTACCTTCATATGCTTGACAGTTATCAGTTTCATTTAAGTGCAAAAATTCTCACTGAGCACTGTAATGTGTACAGCAACAGTTTGGAGTCACCTGTGTGATGCAAAACAATAGCATGAGTACATGTCCATGGCAAGTTCAACCCCCCCCCATCATCACCTACAAAATACACAACCCATATATATATATATATAGATAGATAGATAGATAGATAGATAGATAGACATATATATATGTATATATATATCTACTCACCAAGGCTACTATTAGTGTACATCCAAAGGGCACCTTTCAATCCACTTGAGATGATCACATTTCATTTGGTGGAATCGTCTCGTACAACTCATTGGATCAGCAACACAAACCTCGCAGTTATCATTTTATACTGGGGATGGGATATGTGTTGAAACAGTCTCATTTCACTTCGTTACCACTTGTCAATTTTCTGCACACAAGGAGGACGCATTGTGGGCCTGCAGAAAAAGTCTGGGGACTCTGTCCCAACAATGAGCACATGACTGAGTGCGCCATTAATTCTGGGGGACATTGTATGTGCTGAAACTGTCTCTTTTCACTTTGCTACCACTTGTCAATTTTCTGCACACAAGGAGGATGTATTGTGGGCCTGCAGAAAAAATCTGGGGACTCTGTGCCAACACTGCGCGCATGACTGAGTGCGCCATTAATTCTGGGGGACTTTGTATATGCTGAAGCAGTCTCATTTCACTTCATTACCAACTGTCAATTTCTGCACACAAGGAGGATACATTGTGGGCCTGCAGAAAAAATCTGGGGACTCTGTGTCAATTGTGTGTGTTCTGTGATTGTTGCTGTGAGCTCATAGTCATGATGTCATAGTGACATTTTTACAATTAAAGCAGCATTGCAAGAATGTCCTCACAGTTCTGAACTGTACTTTTTTATGCTACTTTAAATTGCCACAGCAACCACTACTTACATGCGAGTCATCAGTGACTTGAATGCTACGATTCTTTTCACAATTTATGTCTGCTTCTCTTACTCCTACTTTTTTCATGTATGAAAACAAAATGAGCACGTCTTCCAATATTGTTCCGACTAGCTTTGCATTTATTTGCAGCTGCTTTTCAATAGCTATTGTTCCGTGGTGTCATATAAAACACTGACTGATGCATAACTGTTAGTTAACAGCAGAAGTTATATTTGACAACTACATGATGTGATGGAGAAAAGCAGAGGAAAACAATGACAAAGACCTGGTCACACTCACTGTCAGCAGCACCAATTCAAAAGGAATGCTCCTTTCATTATTTCACACATGAAAAAAGGTAGTACAGCACACTCAACTACTGCAAATTATCGTATCATTCCAGTCAGTCAGGATGTAAGTAAAGGAAGTTATAACATAGCATTAAAAATATAGGTCAGAGTTATCAACAGATTGTTACACTGCCGCTTTACAGACAGTCACCACATTACATAGTTATGGTGATGCACATAAACTAATTTGTGGGGGCATTACTACCACAGGAATATTTCTTGCTCCACACAGTGCAATATATGTCTGTGAAAACCACCCATAATTTCATTACAGTGAGTCACATGACGGAGGAATTAACAATCTGAAAAGCAACCCACATTTGTGCCACACTTCCTCAGCAATATTAAGACGTGATGGCAGGGGGAGCGCAGGTGCATGCTCCACTATACTGAATGTCCAGCAGCTATGCCAAGCAATGTTTCCTAATGTTATAAGGTTCACTTTGTGGTGAAATGTGGAATGTTTCCACTACTAAGGCTCTTCTTACTGCTAACATGGCCACACATTTCACAACAAACTGACCATTAACTTAAAGAAACATTCACAAACCTGCACATTCCGATACAATATTTACTGTAAGGAGCACGCACACGTGCTCTCCCTGCCATCATGTCCTAATGTTGCTGAGAAGGGAGGCAGAATGTGGGCAGATTTTCAGAATGGGAATGCCTCTGTCACATGACTCACTGTAATGCATTTACGCATTGTTTTCAAAAAAATGTATTGCATTTTGTGGTGCAAGAAAGATTCCCCTTGAATTGAAAATGTGTATGATTCAATAATAACAAACAAAGAACACACAACAAAAGTACAACACGGTAGTGGGTGGGGTGGGTGGGGCGGGTTTGGGGGGAGAAACAATACCTGCACTTATTATGGCCGTGGATGCTGTGGTGGTCAGCAGCAGGTGCAGCACTGAAAGTATTTGCTGCTGCTGTGCTTCCACTCTGGTAACCTGCTGCTCCAAATTAATAAAACACTTGTTGTTTTCCTCCAGTGCTGCCCGCACCAGGAGGAGGTCAGACTGGCTAACAGGAACTGTGCTGGGGCCCACTGCAGTGGGTAATACAGGTAGTGGGGCTGGTGGTGGACAGGGTGGTGCTGGAGGCTGTGGTAGCAGTGGTGGTGGTGGAGAACCTGATGTAGCCCTCCTCCTCCTCCTCCTCCTCCTCCTGCTGCGGCGGTGACTGTTGCGAGGCACATCTCCCACCCCAGCAGCACCTTCGGCCACTGCCATGGAAGGGCCAGCAGGTGGATGCATGGCCCCTACCATGGCAGCCTGCCACTCTGCCCTGTGGTGATTCATCGTGTGGGTGCACTGGCCACCAGTCCCCAAATGTGTCCCAGGGGGACCACAGCACACCAGCACACCACATACATGGCACTGCACCACTGTGCTGTCCCCCCCCACACAATTAAAAAACTCTCACACTGGGGAGCTGCGGGGGGGGATCAGACACTGTATGCACTTGGCAGGCACGAGTCCCACCACCACCCACTATTGCCATGGCCACCTCCTGTGGCTGTGGAGGTGGTGGAGGGGGTGCTGCTGGGACCCCAACAGTGTCTGCTAGTGGTGGTGGAGAAGGTGGACGAGCAACAGCCACCGGTGGCATTGGTGCTGCTGCTGCTCTAATTGCTTCCGTGGGGGGAGCAACACTAGCCAGGACTCTGGAGCAGTCCAACATAACACGACTGCCCCACCTCCCATGGGTCCGCACTCCTTCCCTCCTAATGCTCCCACTTGCCAGCGACTCGCCTTCCCCGAATCCAACCTGACCCTCAATCCTTCTGGGTCCAGTGGACGACACACACACACACACACACACACAGAAAGTGGACACACACACACACACACAGTCAGTCACACACACAAGACAAAACAAAACTTATACAAAAAAATTCACTAACCAGAAAACACTAACACAATACAAACACTAAATAAAATTGCTTTTAAAAAATCTGTTTGAATTGGATTGGCAGTAACAACTCCAAAAGCCAAGCAAACTCCTCTCACAAAACAGTTTTGCTTTCTCCCTGTACAAATGCAAAAGAGAAAGTGAAACTGCTTCTCTGATTCACTTCCTTCCTGCCTGGCTAAAGCATGTGACTTACAGTACTGCAGGCCATGTGATGTGCCTACTTTCTTCTCACTTTGCCTTACTTCATGTTAGGGCATAATGAGAATGCGAAATGGTAATGATAACGTGAAGTGAGCCCTTTACAGGGTCCACTTCACATTGTGCTCCATGGATGCGAAGTGGTCACTTCGAGTCCACTTCATGGGCGGATTTATAATTCGCTGCATCTCTACTCCTCACACAATTCCTCAATGCACTGCTGCCACATGTTGTGGAATACATCCACTTCCCCAGCACACAGTCGGAGCGTACAGCAAACATGCAGGAGTTCTACAGGGTTGCACGTATGCCTGGCATGCTAGGGGCCATTGACTGCACCATGTAGGCATCTGTACACGACCAGAGCTGGAGGGGGTGGCCTACATCAACAGGAAGGGCTACCTCAGTGTCAACTGCCAGGTGGTGTGCGATGCCAAGGGGCACATAATCAATGTCTGTGCCACACACCCTGGTGGAGCACATGATGCCTTCATCTGGTACTAGTCTGCACTGTGCCACAGGTTCAAGAGTGGGACATCCCCACTGGCCACCTAGTAGGTGAGTATGCAGCCGGAATGGGCAGGGTGTGGGGGGGAGATGCCATGCTGGGGGCATGGGAGGGTCTGACTGTGCAGGTGGGGGAGCAGCCACACAGACCAAAATGCAAACCCATCATGTCCCCACACAGGTGACAGTGGATACCCACTCAGGTCCTGGCTGCTCACTGACCCCAGCGCAGGAGAGATTCAACGAGGCACATGCCAACACACGAAACATCATTGAATGTGTGTTTGGACTGCTGAAGACATGCTTCCATTGCCTGCACAGGTCAGGTGGTGCCCTACAATACAGGCCCTCGAAGGCCTGTGGCCTATTCCTGGCCAACTGTGTGCTACACAACATGGTCACTGACTGTGGGATAGCTGTTGAGGTTGAGGAGGGAAACAGCAGTGGGGACAAAGCAGTCGGTGAGACATGCAGTGGTGGGCAGCTCCCCTGGGCAACAGGAACCCCAGCTGCACAGAATGGCCCAGCAGCACTGGGACACCATTGCAGAGGAGCACTACAGTGCATGCAGGTAGGTGTACAAGACCACACACATGTCCCAGGGACCAGGGCACGGTCTATAGGTGTACCCAGCCAGGCACCACAATAGACACGGCTGGAGGGCAGAGTCGACAGACATGGGACAGGACTCCAAGGAGGCACCCTACATGGCACTGTGGACCCCACCCACATACCCACACACAAAAGCACAGGCACACGGGCACCCTTAGATACACACTCCCCGAAACCACAAACGGGCGTGTGTCAGACACTGAACACCAGTGCATAGTGGCGGCCAGTGCTGTGAAGGCATCATCATGCACATGACACAGTGGATGGGTGGGTGTGTTGCATGGTCCAGGGTCATCATGGCCCTGGTATGCACACACCACACCACTGTGCATACAGGGCAGTGGCAGACAGCAGACAGGGATGGTGGCAGATCATGACTGCCATGCAGTTTCAAGGCCACTACAGACATGTGGATGGCCCCGCCGAGACCGCCCAGCAGATGCATGCTGTGTGGCAGCCACAGAGGGTGTCACAGACGGTTCCCCATTTGTGTCACTGCGGGAACATGACTGGTCCTTCACAGGCCTCTACAGGCCCCTGAATAGGCCTGCTCCAGGCATGCCCAGAATGCCCACAGTGGATCACGGTGATGACAATGTTGGGGTCGCACAATGCCGGGACCGAGGGGTAGAGAATGCACTTCGCGGTGACTTCTGTGGACGGCCCCACACCAGGGTGGCCAGTGGTGCTAGGCCAGCCATGACTGCAGCGGTGAGCCAATCCAGGCCTGCAGTTGTGTCCTCCTGCATGCATGTGGCCTCAGCCAGGAGCTGCTCAAAGCCCCAGTCATGCCTCCCTGTGGACTGAAGCAGCTCAGTGTGGAGTGCACAAACCTCTGCTACAACCTGCATCTGCTGCTCAACGGATGCCCAGAGCAGCCTGGTGTGCTCGGTCAGAGAGTCGGTGCCCTGGTGGGCTTGGGCATTGCACCAACCCACGGGAGTTGCTTGGCCATGCAGCACAGCCCCTTGCACTGATGGGGGCTGCACAGTGGAGCCCTCTTTGGCCTGTACTGTCTGCGGTGAACTGGTGGCGGGCAATGCACTCAGAACCCCTCGGCACCATCCTGCCACCGCTGCTGCACCTCTGCCTGCTGTGCATGTGACAGCACTGGGGCGGCTGTGCCACCTGCGCCAAACAGTATGGAACACAGGTACATTGTCCACTGCCTCACCGGGCAGTGTGGCTGGAGGGTTGACAGCCACCACCTGGGCACCATCAGCGCTGCTGTGTCCAGTGCGTGGTAGGGGTGCCTTCCCCTGGTCGGCATCACCACTGTCCAGGATAGTGATCATGCCGTTATCTTTCCCAGATCCCACCCCGATCAGTGTCTCATCATACTGGACACCATGGCTGGCATCCCACTGAAACACTGCATGGACCTCATCCATGCCCACGCCACAGGCATCTGGTCAGACAGTGGGGATGGGCTGGCAGCAGTCCAGACCTCAGACTCCAGTGGAGGTGGATGGGTGCTCCTCCAGGTCCATGACAGCCCCCAAGGTGGGCACTGCCACCCTTGCAGCTGCGCGCAGGCTCTCAGGATCTGTAAGGGAACACATACATGTTAGTGCTGCCACCATGCACCCCTGCCCCCATCCCTATGTGCTGCTGTACCTACCATGCAGCGATGGGCTTCATTCCATCTGGAATCCACCACCGGGAACACCCTCAATGGCGCTGCACTGCATGGTCACCATCACCAGCTCCTCCTGGGGTGTCAGCAGTGGTGCCTCAGGCTGTCCACTGCCCTTAGCAGCACGTGCAGCCCAGATGGCAGCCACCTTCTCCTTTTTCAGCCTCTGGTCCATGCCCACCTTTTTCTTGCACTGCTGTGCTGACCTCTGATGGCTGCTCTGCAGATTCACAGCCCTGGCCACTCCCTCCCATGCTTCTGCCCTGGCCTGCAGGGTGTCTTTGGAGGCACTCAGAAAGGACTCCTGGACCAGGTATGCATCATAAAGGACATTGCACTCTGCCCTTGTGAAATTGGGCCTGCGCCTCCATGCAAGCCCCTGCTCCTCAACCTCCTTGTGTTCTGACATGCTCATTTCTGTGGGTGAGGATATGTGGTTAGTGCTGGATGCCACACATGAAGTGCCCCCCCAATCCTCTGTCCCAACATGCACACTGCCTGGCACCTTACCTGTGAAGGATGCAATACCGGTCTGGTGCCTGTGCAATCTCATGGTTTCCTTTATAGTGCATCACATGCAAATGAGGGAATGCACAACTGTAATGGGATGCAAATGCCCTCTGATGCACCATGGATATGCTGATCAGCTCATCTGCATATGCCTGCTGAATATCACGGACTTGCACATGGCACATTGGAGATGCGCATGCTCAAGTCACGGCGCAACTGTATGATGTGTGCAGTACACCTGGCACAGCGCATGCGCCCATTGACGTCGTGTACGTCGGTGGTGCTTCCTACGCACAGTGCACCATACGCAGTACAGATATCTGCAGCTATTGGGCATGTCATGCTCGTGCGTTGTACATCCTATGGCTCCCATGTGCCATTGGCACATGGCCCATGGGGCACACTTGACCCTATAGCTCACTATGCATTCTGTGCCCTGTCGCGCTGTTGCGCACGCTGCACATGCCGGCCTTTGATCCAATGTGTGTCCCTTGACCCCGGGGTGCCTGCGGCATGTTCTGGCGCTACCTCAGCTGTATCGCACAGCAATGAGGAATGCATGATTGGGGATGGCAGCGCATCACCAGGTGTGTCGCACCCATTGCATGTGCAGCTCATGTGCTACCAGCTACCATTTTGGCTCAGCAGTGCAGATTTCAGCATGCCTCACTGGAACTCAGCAAGGGCACCCAATTGGAGTCAGGTTGAGCTGGTCAACCTGGTGGCACTAGTAGACGTCATTTGGCACCCTATATGGGCAGATGCCCCTGAGCCGGCCATGCACTGAGGTGTGGCAGGGGGTGGCTGAGGGGTTAGAGGAGGCCAATGGGGCTGAGTATAATGAGGACCAGTGCTGCCACAGGTATGGGGACCTGCAGCAGAGGGATCCAGACCAGCTGAGGACACTGCAGGCACGTGTCCGGAGGGGTGCCATGCCATGGCCAGGTGAGTGCACATTTCCACGTCTGTGCTTGTCAGTGTTCTATGGGGTGCCAGTGGGTGTCACACTGTGCTGCCAGGGGGGCTGTGACTGGGCATGATGCTGGCCATGGCAGCACACCCTAGGTGTGCTGTGCCATGGCAATGCCACTGCGCAAGGACATGGGGTATACTGTGCTGGGGGGTGGGGTGCATGAGTTGCTGCCTGGTGCTGATGTCTGCTTCTCTCTGTCTTCCTACTAGGCTCTGAGGATCAGCACAGAGCCAGAATGGTGAGAGCTGCTGCTGGACAGCAGCAGGCCAATGGAGGCGCATGGGCGAGGGATACTGGCCAAGTGGAAAATGCTGGCAGACAGGCGCCAGTTGTGTCGCAGCATGCAGGTGGGCACTCTGTTAGTGTACATTGTTATGTGAGGTTGGGGTGGTCCACAGACCCCGTGCACATGGCCATTACAGCCGTGCATCACCGGCATGGTTCATTGCACCATGCCGTGCCTTTTGCATGTGTGTGTGGCTGCTGTGGGTGCATCTGGGTCCCAACCAGGCCACTGCCATCCCTCCTGCAAAGCCCATTTGCCTGACGGCAATAGATGTGGTGTGCTGCGCATGGCTGGTGTTGGTGTGCAGTGCTGTGCATGGCTGTGGATGGTCAGGATGGTGGCTCATGTGGGCACACACGCTGCGGATGGCTGTGTGCCTACTACAGGGCACATGTCACCACTGTCTGCTGCGCACAGTGGATGGGCTACAGTTGAATGGGTGTGCACTCATCCATGTCCCCTCCTTTGTCCTAGGTGTCCATCGAGTGGATGTCAACACCAGGCTCCTGGAGAGGATCCTGAGGGTCACCAGAGCCACCCTTGTGGTGGATCACATCATCAGGCAGGCCCTGTGCAGGCTGCAGAGGTGACAATGGACAAGGAGCTGACAGGGCATGAATGACACATGGGGCCCATTGGCCTGCATCACCCTTCCCTCCCTTCCCCTGACCCCCTTCCCTTCCTCCATTGTACCCTACCTAGCCATGTCCCCTGTCCCAGCCCCCTTCCCCAGCCTACCATCTTGATTGTGACCTCCCTGTTCTCTGCCCCATCCCAGTTCCTCTGTATATAGTTTCCGTTGTTTGTTACTTTTAATACACACCTATTTTGTTAGCCATCCATGTCTGTGTCTACTTTGTGGCTGGTGTATGGAGCCATGCTGCAGTGGTGTGCATGGTGGCCGTGTGATATGTCTGTGGTCGACTGGGGTTTGTGTCTGGTGGTCTTTTCCCAGTTGCCAGTGTGTGTGCCCTGGGGTGTACATGTGCACCCTGCTAGGGCTGTGTGGCCTGTGTGTTGTATGGTGTTGGCATGTGTGTTGTCAGCTATGGTCCCAGTGGCATGTCCCATGCCATCCTGTGGGTGTTACCCATGGTTGCCTGCCAGCGGTCATTGGTGTCATGCCACCTCCATGCACTGCTGTGGTTCACATGGTCAGGGCCTGCGGCCATGTGCCTACCTTGCCTCCCTCCTGACATCACCTGCACGAATGGTGGCAGTGTGTCCTGCTCTTGTGGCATGCTCCACACTGTGCTGGTTGCCCTGTACCATGGCCCATGCCTCTGTCCCTTGCCCAGCCCATGTTGTGCTCTTGCGCTTCCTGCCTTGCTCTGTTGCACAGCCCAGGTTGCATGATGGCACCTGCTGACTTGCTCCCTGGCACAGCCCTTGTTGCTCCATGGCGCATCTCTGCAATATTCAGCCATCTTGCACTGTCACTTGCCATTGTGCTCAGCCTTTGAATATCGTGTTGGGTGCACACTGGCACAGTGTACTTGTGCTGTGTGCCTGTTGAACCTGCTTCTGGTGCTTTTCTGAATATCCCACCCCATATTTGGATGTTTAAGAAAAAATGGGTGTGGGGCCCTTCCTATTGGTCATTTGGACTAGAGGCCGCTGATGGGGTAGGAATGCTGTTTCATTCCTATTCATTTATTTTGCATAAACTGATAGACTTAATTCCTGGGAGGGTTTTAATTTTGGACAACCTTTGGAAAGGTGTTGATTGTCGGTTCATTACTGTCTACAACTCACAGGTCAAAGCAGAAAAGGTTTGTCGTATGAAATCTATCCAGCCTTTTTTGATACTAATTATAATGTTTTTCTCTGTGGGGATTTTAATTGCAGTACTGTGAAGGAAAAAAAATGGAAAAAGGAGGTGGGTAAGAAGTTTTATTGTGATTCCAATGCTTTGGCACAAATGGTTGAAACAGCTGGCTTAATTGACTGTCATAGCTATCATATAAGAGGTCCAAAATTCACTTATCTACAGAATGCATATAAATCCACAATTGATTGTATGTTCATTTCCCCGAATCTCCCTAAAGGGGTGCTTACCATTACTCCTGTGGAATTTTCAGATCGCCTACTGTTGACACTGTCTTCAGACCAGGTGGCTGGCAGTTCTGCCAAGAATGGAAGGTGGAAACTCAATACCTCGGTTTTAGCTGATCTGGTAGTTCTTCAGGATATTAGTGTTTTATTGACTGCTAGATCATTGGTAGAGTTTTTACATTCAGATAAAGGGGAATGGTGGACTGACACAAAACAGGACATCAAGGTTTGGTTCATGAAGTATGGCAAATCACTGGCCAATAACTTTCTGAAAAATTTATCACTCAGAAGTCAGTTGCAAAGGTTGTATACTTTGGCCAATAGTTCCAGGCAGGATTGTTCTTCACAGATTACTGATATGAAAAATTACCAATATGATAGAGCTAAGATACTTCAGGCAATGCTGAACAATGGCACTCAAAAGACTCCCATGTGGGACCCCTTTGAAGCATGTAAAACAATCAAGGAAAGTATGAATATGGATTTCTTAATTTCCCCAGAAAGGAAGACAGTTAGTTCACCAGAGGGGCTGGAAGAGTTAATCAAAAAGCATTATGAAACACTTCAGCCACATACTCCCATTCAGGAGAGTGACATTTTGACATTTTTACAGTCAGTGCAGGTCCCTGATTTCCATCTGAGATCAATAGATAATGGGTCCATATCACTTAGTCAGAAATATTGCTTGCTATGAAGACCGTGACAAATAATACTTCACCTGGTCTGGATGGCATCCCTCATTTATTTTAGAAATCCTTTAGTCACCAGATTGCAGCTGGTTTAGAAACTGTGTATGCACATTTTTTTAATTCTGATAAGATACCTCCTTCCTTTGCTGAGAGATTGTTAATTTATCTCTATAAAAAGGGAGATTAAACTAATATTACCAATTGGAAGCGTATTGCGTTGTTAAATACAGACTATAAAATTATTGCACATATTTTAAATGACCGTTTAAAGGGATATGCTTCACTTGTGATTTCTCCTCAACAGTATTGTGGGTTCCTGGATCAGAGAATTCAGCATGCTTTGATGATTCTCCGAGATGTGATTGAACATTGCAGTTTATTGGGTCTGTCGGGGTGTGTGGTTGCGGCTGACCAAGAAAAAGTTTTTGATAGAGTCTATCACCCTTATTTTCTTTTGGTTCTGGAAGAATACAAAATACCTTTTGAATGTCTCAAGCAATTGAAATTGTTATATTCTACTTTTTCTGTGTGACCTTTTCTTAAAGGGCAGGTTGGTAATGGTTTTGAGGTTCATTTAGGGGTTCAGCAGGGGTGCCCTTTAAGCCCACTACTGTATATTTTCTCACTAGATCCACTGCTTAGATCCATCATGGTACAGCCTAAATGGGAGAGTGACAGGATTGGGAATCCCACAGTCTTTATACATTCAAGCATATGCTGATGATATTTGTGTTTTTTTTTTCACATAAAGAACACATTTTTTTTTGTTTTTGCAGGAACTTCATAAATATCAGCTTGTTTCTAATGCCAAACTAAATGTGACTAAAAGCAAAGGGCTTTTTATATGGCCTAGGGTTTCTACTCTGAGTTTGGTGGCAGGAATAGACTTGTCTCATGAACCGATAGAGGTTTTGGGTATTGTTTTTGGGTCTCACAATCTTCCTGACGTAAACTGTGAAAAATGACTTTGTAAGGCACAGCTAAAGATTAATCGGTGAAAACAGTGGAAGCTTTCTAAATTTAAAAGGATAGTGCTTCTAAAAAAATTCATACTTCCACTTTTACAATATGTGGCTATGATTTACCCTTTACCAGTACATTATGAGACTAGACTTTATAGTATTTTTTTTTCAGATGTTGTGGGGTAATAGACTTAATCTGATTAAGAGATGTTACACATATTTAGAGATTAAGCATGGCATGATAGATCCAGTGGTATTTTCGCATGTGCTATTTTTTAAGCAGACTGTACAGACTCTGTCAAGAAGTCTGCCAAAGGTCCCTCAAGGACCTCTGCCAGCTCCTTCAATACCCTGGGGTGGATGCCATCTGGGCCTGGTGCCTTGTCCACCCTCAGTGCCTTCAAACCCTCCTGAACTCTGCCCTCCATGATTTCCACATCTGTCACCCTTTCCCCCCGTTTCTGCCATTCCTCCCCCCTTGGGTGTCACTCCCCTCTTCTCCTTAGTAAATACTGAGCAGAAGTAATCATTTAGCGCTTCTGCCTTATTGCACCCTGCATCCACCCAACCCCCCCTTCCTAATCCTTACTAGGTGGTCCTCACATCTCCTTTTCCCCTTGACGCACCTAAAGAAGTCCTTCTCTCCCTTCTTAATGCCTTGTGTCAACCTGAGCTCAGTTGATGCCTTGGCTCCCCTTACTGCCCATGTCACCTCTTTCAATTCCATCAGGTACTCCTCCATGTCCTCCCTCCTCCCTGTTTTCTAGTACCTCCTAAAGGCAGCTCTTTTCCTCCTTACCTTTTCAATGTCTTCCTTGCTGAAACAGCTTGGTTTCTTAGCCCTAGCTTTCTTGCTCTGGGCCTTGCAGCAGATTTTGGTTGCCTCCACTATCCCCAGCTTTATGAGCTCCCACCTCTGGTTAGTGCCCATACTAGGTTGAATTCTGGCCAGGTACCCTTTTAACACTTCTCCCATCCTCCCAAAGTCAGCCCTCCTGAAGTCCAGCACTCTTGTGCCGGATTCCACTCCTTCCTTGCCCATATCCAATGTGAGCCATACTGAGTGGCGGCCACTCCCTGACATCAGTTCTTCCACCATAAGTTCTCTTACAAAGTCCCCATCTGCCAGCACAAGGTCAAGGGTATTCCCTAACCTGGTTGGTTCACTGACGATTTGCAGCAGGAAGCTGTTCTGGAAGGCATCCAGCAGTACCTGCTTCCTTCTATAATATAGTTGGCCAGTGGTTTGTAGCATACTTCCCCCCCAGGATGCTGTAACTACCCACCTCCCCTTTCAGTCACCCCACACACAGAATACCATATACTGTACTTAGATAATACTCTAAATAGCATGCAATTAATAGTTATCACAGTTTCAAACAGTAACAACAACAACAACACACTTATTATTTGGGAAAGTGAATTGGAAAATATGAAAACAGAACAGTTGATAGCATTTGCAAACATGACACAACAATAAACCACAACAGTATTGGTGCCAGCCCCCACAACAACACCCTGAAAGTGCCCTCATTCCCACTGGTACCAATATCCCTAAAAGTCTAACCAGGTACCCAGAGAAGTTGCAGATCTATAAGTTGCCACAGGGTGGCTGGTGTTCGTGCACTTTTTATTAGAAAAGAGGAACTTTAAACAACTGTAATTGATCCCCAGCTCAGGGCAGATCCTGTACTCATGGTTCCACCTTAAATAGCAAAGCTGGTAAATGTTTTTGTTGCAGCTGAGGTCTAGCAGCTTGTCACCTTCAGGTGGTTGCAGGTTCTTGCAGCTTGTCACCTTCAGGTCATGTCTCAGCAGATGCTGGTTAAGGTGAGTCTTGGGAACCAGGCCACGCACCTTTGAAAGGGTGATAGGTAATGCCTAATGGTAACACTAACTGACTGACTGCCCAGACCATCCCATTTGGCATGAAGTCTCTTCCCAAATGTGGAGTCAAACAGTCTCTCACTTTCTGTGGGCAGCAGACACAACTTCCTGCTGGCAGGTTGGATGTACACAGTGGCTGATAGGGCAGACAGTCACTCCACAGGAATTCCACAATCTCAGGTGGCAATCTTTAACATTGTGGCTCCACTGGCAATGGGAACCAAGCGGGCATCTCCCGATGTTGTTCTCAGGCTCTGGAACACTTGCCAAGATCTGGATCCTCAGTTCTAGCCCTCATTCAGACTGAGGGCTATTCTCAGGCACCAAACTAACTTCTTTCAGCTAGAAACTGGAATTCTAGCTCTCCCAGTTTATGAAAGATTTCATCAAATCTCCCAGTCACTGCTATGGAAGCCTTGGATTGATTTCTCAAACATCTTTCTCACCTACCTTTTGCTCCCCTCTTTCATCAGAGAGCTTCAGCCGCAATCTGCCATAAGCAGCCTTCTTCCCAAATGCCTCGGGGATGAATTGCCACTCCACATTAAACAATACAGTTGTCTATCACAGAAATTAATATGCATCCAGAGTCTTTGGTAACTCATTGGTTGTCATTAAAGGTGCCAAAAACAATGTTCACACCCCCCCTACCTAGGAGCCATAGCTACTGTCCTTGGAGCTCCTTGATCACTCATTGGGTAGTACAGAGTCAGCGGTCACAAAGATGGTGTACATGTAACCAGCTCATGCACAGTCTCATGTTTAATGCCTTGAAATCATACAAACTATGCAGTTTTAACAAACACAGTCCCTCAATCTAATTGCTTCTCCTGTGTACTGTTATCCGGTTGTGGAATGGGCACCAAAAGAGTCCTGTTCTGCCTGTTGCTAGCACCATGTCAATAAGTGCCCCTGCGGCAGGCAGAAACATATTCACAGAGCAGTCTTGATATTTAAAGCAACAGTACATATATATGTGGTTGTACTCTTATTTACATAGTCAAACTCCTCTCTATTCCAGAGAGGTGTGTACAAACTCCTACATATGTTTTTGGATCCCAGAAGTCATAACACATTAAAAGCATATCCTTTAGGCAGAATAGGCAAAAATAGAGGGAGCACAGCAACTTTCCCATTGTGAACTGTGTTGTCCCACTAGATGGCTGAGCATATCATTATTTATATTGCTGTTCAATACCTCAAGGCAAACAGGCTCAAGAGGGCTGCTATGACCACTTCAAGGCACCATTGACCCAGGTCTGACAGGATCAGACACCAGGAGGCAGAACTAGTAGGTCCCTCCCATGGGTGGGTTGCACTAGAGGTCTAGGAAATAAGATTCCAGACCTAGAGACCATCATGATTGAGACCAGTCTAGATACTGTGGCCATTACTGAGTCATGGTGCACTGAAAATCTTGACTGGGACATGGCCATACCAGGCTATACTCTTTGATGGAAGGACTGGCTGGGAAGGAAAAGGGGAGTGGGATGTGGTGCTTTTTGTGAGGGGAAAGAATAAAAGCCACAAAGTCACAGGGAATACAGGGGGAGGCAGAGGAGCTCTAGGTCACCCTGGAGATGGGGAGTGGAGCCACTATTCACTCTGGAATGATCTATAGACCTCCAGCACAGGGGTGGCAGCTAGATAAGGTACTGTGGAAATCAACTGACAAGATGACAGAAAAGACAGTGGTGCTCCTGGTAGGGGACATCAACCTGCCAGAAGTATATTGGAGCATCTCAGCATTGGCTTCAGCTAATTATAGTGGGGGGTTGCAGGAAGTAGGCTGTTGGTTAACTAGAATCTGCAGCTTATCCAATAGGTAGGGAAATGGGCAGACTGGGTGGGCCAAGTGGTCCTTATCTGCCATCAAAGTCTATGTTTCTATGTTTCTAAAAGCAGGGGTATCCTAGACTCTCTGCAGGGGGCATTCCTCAGCAACTAGTCAGTGAACCCACTCATGATTTGGTAGTACTGGACCTTGTACTCACTAACAGGGACAGTATTGCAGATGTCATAGTGGGAGGGAAGCCACTTGGGGACCAGTGGTCACCATACAGTGTGATTCAATATAGAATGGAACCATTCAAGTGTGAGGATTCTGGACTTAAGGAGGGCAGATTTTATAAAAATGGGTGAATGCCTTATGGATTACCTAGTTTGGGAAAGATGCTAGGGTGGCATGGAGAAACAGTGAGTGAAGCTAAAAAGGAGGAACTGTGGGCAAAGCTAAAAAGGAGCATACTATATTAATGTCAACAAACCTCTGCATCAAACAAGTGATCAAGGGCAAGAGGAAAAGGGACTGCTATGGTTCTTGAAAGAGGTGGCTGAAAAGGTAAAGACTAAAAGGGTAGCATTGAGAAGGTATAAGGAGATGCAATGGGAGGAAGATAGGGAGGTATATCAGGGAAAACAGAGGGAAGCAGGGAAAGCAGTAAGGAGTATAAAGGCTCAAAATGAAGAGATAATAGTCCTGGATGTAACATACAGGAACAAAACATTTGTTTGGTATGTAAGTGAAGAGAAGAAGACTAGAAGTGGGATTGTAAGGTTAAAAATGGAAGGGGGGACTATGCAAAGAGAGACCAGGAGAAAGCAGACATCCTGTGCAAATACTTTTGTTCACTGTTCAGTGTTGTTCAGTGTTCACAGAGGAAGGAAAAAGGGAGGAGTTGGAAAAAAGTAGCAGATGTTTTGGAGGGAGGGAGGTGGACACTCATCCTTTTTTGGAGGTAAGAGTTCTAAAGGGGTTCGGTAATCTGACAGTGGACAAAGCAATGGGTCCACATGCAGTGTATCCAAGAGTATTGAGGGAGCTCAGGGAAATACTGGCTGCAACTCTGACAGTTCTATTTAACAATGCACTGGAAACAGGAGTGGTTCCAGAGAACTAGAGGATTGTGAATGTAGTCCCAACATGCAAAAATGGTAGCAGGGAGGAGCTGGCAATTATTGATCCATCAGCCTGACACTGGTGATGAAAAGTTAATGGAATCACTGCTGAAGGAAAGGATAGTTGATTATCTTGAATCCAGTGGGTGAAAAGACCCAAGACAGCATAGGTTCACAGGGGGAAGTCATGTTAAAAAATCTGATAGATTTCTTTGACAGGGTGGCAAAATGTTTAGATCAGGGTGGAGCAGTGGATGTGGCCTACTTAAATTTCAGTAAGGCTTTCAACACTGTTCCTCATAGGAGAGTAGTAAGCAAACAGGGTAGCATAGCAGTGGGGCCAAAGGTGGTAAACTGGACAAAATAAATTGGTTAGGGGACAGGTGACAGAGGGTAGTGGTAAATGGATTTAACTCTGAGGAAGGGAGGGTGACCAGCAGGGTGCCTCAGGGATCAGTACTGGGACTGGTCCTCTTTAATGTCTTTATAAGTGACATTGCAGAGCAGCTGAAAGGGAAGGTCTGTCTCTTGTGGATAACATCAAGATCTGCAATAGTGTGGACAATCCAGGGTTTGGAAAGGATGAGAAGAGACATGAGAAAAGTAGAGGAGTGGTCAAGGGTGTGGCAGTTGGGTGTTAATGCAAAAAAGTGCAAAATGGGTGGAATGGTACTGATGATCATCAAGCAGAAAAGAACCAAGCAGGAAAGAGACATGGGGGTAATCATATTGGATGGCCTAAAGGTGGCCAGGCAGTGTGACAAGGCAGTCAGGTGGGCTAGTGGGATTCTGCAGTGCATAAAGAGGGATATCACCAACAAAAAGAGTGAGGCAGTGCTGCCTCCATATGGGTCACTGGTAAGACCCCACCTAGACTACTGTGTCCAGTTCTGAAGACTACATCTCCAAATAGACAGACTTGAGATGGTTCAGAGGAGAGCAACAAAAATGGTGCAGGGTCTGCATCAAAAGCCCTATGAGGAGAGACTAAAGGACATTAATATGTACACCCTGTAACAATGGAGAGGGATATGATAGAGATCTTTAAATACCTCACAGGGGTAAATAAGATACAAGAGGGAAGTATATTTTGGAAGAAAAGATGCTCAAGAACAAGGAGATGTGCTACGAAGTCAGATGACAAGAGATATAAGGAAGTACTTCTTCACAGTGGTGGAGTTCTGGAAAAACCTTCCAGTGGAGGTGGTGAGCATGCAAAGAGTAATGGGGTTCAGGAATGCATGGGATAAGCACAAGGGAATTATAGTGGAAAGAAGGGGTGAGGGAGAAAGAGATGTAGATTGGGTATAGTCTGCAGAGATAGCATAGGTAGGGAGGTAGCAGTAGTAGTAAAATTTTATTTTTACACAGGTAGCAGTGTTGAGACATCATTGGGTCAGAGACCCTTTTTCAGGATGGACCTGTTGCATTTACAAATCTAAAAATGTTAACACATATTGCACACATTTTTTTGAAACATATGCCACATATATCCAAGAAACTGTATCATAACACCTATACATTCTCATTGAGATCAAAAGACATGGACTGAGGACACTATACTATATAACTTACAACTATAAATTGTACCATGCACCCAAATTTAAAATCTTTTCTGCAGTTTTCATACACACATTTGTCAATCCAACTGTTCCTAAACACATCAACCATTACACACACATTTAATTGTTAGGTCATAACCAGTGGTTTTTAAAAATATTTTGCTTGTTTGATTTGTTTTTTCCCCTCACCAATTTGTTCCCACAATTTAACAATTTTTATACCAAAGATCATATCACCAAATGTAATATTTGATTTCTGTATAACAGATTTCTTTCCCCCATTTCCTCTGAGATTATAATTATGTTCATATGTCAGTCGTGACATTTTGTCCACAAGATATCTAGGGTTTTGATTGTGCAGCACCCCATAAATCTGTTCTAACCATTTTTGTTCTATGATTTGCTCTAATTGAGGCCGTTGTAATAACATAAACATGTCACAATGGTGAGTATGATACTCACAATTTAACACAAATCTAGTCAAGTTGTCATATAGAACCTGAATTGCTCCAAACTTTATCTTGCTAGCCACGCTGCAAATATGGATTCCGTACTCAATACTAAGTATAATCAATTGCTTTGTAATATCCCCTCTCATTTTTTGATTTGAGCAATATTTTGACCTCCGAAAAGCTCCTAATTTTTGATTTGTTTTATTGACTAACTCTTTTATATGAATGGCAAAATTAAAATGCTGGTCCACAAAAAAACTCAGATACTTGTGGTACTCAACTTGACTTAAGATTTCATTATTTACTGTTTTTAAATGAATTTTGAAATCATTGTTAGCTACTTTCCCTTTACTCTGAAAAAAAAACATTGCATTTGTTTTTTTACTGTTTAGAACAAGCTTTGACTGGCACAACCATGACTCCAACCTATTAAAATCCCTTTGGAGACAATTTTTCATTTCCTGAATCGAGCATCCATTCATCTATAAAACAGTGTCAGCTGCAAGCATTCTCAGGGCAGAATATTCTACAACCTTTGGTAGCTCATTTACATACATTATAAATAGTAGGGGACCCAGAATTGAGCCTTGGGGAACTCCCCTTTTTATGGTGACTGGATTTGACAAAACATCCCCAACCTGCACATGCTGAACTCTTTCAGTTAGATAAGATTAAAACCAGGGAAGGGTTTCGCTATCTATCCCTAACCCTTGCAGTCTATGAAACAGAGTTCCATGGTCTATGGTGTCGAACGCCTTGGAAAGATTCATAAACACTGCCCCCACGACCTGCCCCCATTTACAAGGGTAGCGATGTTATCAATCAGGTCAGTGAGGGCAGTGTCCATGGAGTGGCCCTTTCCAAAGCCAGACTGGTAACAGGACAAGAGAGAACCCTCCTCCAGATATTCACTCAACTGCCTCTGAACCAGTCTCTCCAAGACCTTCAACACACCAGACAACAAAGAATTTGGCCTATAGTTTGTTGACTCCACAGAAGAACCTCTTTGTAAATGGGTACTATTTTTGCCTTTTTCCACAGGGTTGGGAACTTCTTTTTGATCAAACTACAATTTAGGAGTTTAGTTAATATTGGAGCTATTATATCCATAGAGTCTTGTAATAACCTATTTTCAATTTGATCTAATCCTGAAGCTTTCTTAATTTGAAGTTTCCTGAATTCATCCTTAATCTCTCAACAGGCAATAACTTTAATTATGAATATAGGCAGACTGGAAGGGCTAAGAATGATGTCCTTATCTGCCATGGAATTAGAAGTTTCTATGTGTGTTTTCATGTGGTATTAAAGGTCTTGTTATGTGTTATTGGGGTGGTTTGTGGTAAGTTGAGTATTAATGTGTTATTAAGGTGTTAATAACACATTACTCCAGTGTAGCTAGCTAAGGGCAACATAATATCTAAATGGCTACCATCATATATATCGATTGGTTGAAGAGGTATCTTGAGAGAAGGGACAGGGAAGGGAGTGGATGGGGGATGGAGGGGGGACAAGGAGAAGGGCAGAAAGGACAGAGGCAGGGAACAAGATGGGGAAGGGGACTGGGGGGTCTGGAGCAGGGACTGGGGGGTCTGGAGCTGTAAGAGGACAAAGAGACTATGGGCAGAAGGGAGCTGAAGAAATTGCACTCAACAGGAGCTATACAGTGGAGTCAAGCAGGTACTGGCCTCTGACTGGGCTGAGGGACAAGGGAGGAAGGAGTGAGGGGAATGGGAGTAGTGAGCACTGGAGGGCCAAGCCAGGGAAAGGGAATTGAGAAGGGGGCAAGTGGAGGAAAGGTAGGGACAGTGAGGTCGAGGACAAGCGTAGGTAGCACACAAACAAGTGGTAGGGTCATGGGGGGTAGCAGAGAATATGCAATACGAGAGAGGCGCAGGCAGGAGAGCATGGAAATGGGTTCGGCAATGGGGAGGGGGGGCAGGAGCTGGGATCCAGAGCTGGGACCCAGATGGGGAGAATAGTCCAAGGACATGGAGGGTAGCCAGTATCAAGGAAAGGGGGATGAGGAAAGCAGGGTCAAATTGGAGAGGACAGAGTGCGAGAAAAGGCGTCTACACTGGTAACAGGGTGCATGAATGGGCAGGCCATTGGAGAAGAGGCAAGCCTGAGGACAGAAAGGGCTGGAGCAGTGGAGGTATATGGGGATTCAATCAATAAGGGGATTTAGTGGGAAAGGAGGAAAGTATCTTGTAAGGGGAGGTCCGTTTTCATGATCCATGAATGGAGGCTAGAAGGGCACTCCCCATGATAAAATACTGCATCAATCTGGTAGGAGGCAGGCTACACCTAATAGTGCATCTAGGCACAAATTATTTGGTGGAGGAAGAGGTGGAGGTGGTTCAAAGGAGGTTCAGGGAGTTGGTGGAGGGCTGTAATGGATTGGTTAGCTCCTTGGCTTTCTCAGATGTCCTGCCAGTGCATTGCGCTAGCACAGCCAGGCAACTCAGGGTAAAGGAATTTAACCTCTGGCTATGCCAGTGGTGTGGGTAGGAGGGCTTCACATGTCTGGGAGACTGGGGGCATACATGGGTGGATGAACACCTGTATGCAAGGAAAAGGCTACACATAAGTGACATGGGGCTAGATTACTATGAATAAAACTGCAGGGGTACATTGATAAGAGGCTGAGGGTTGACTGGAATTTAAACTAGACAGGGGAAGTGCGGCACTTGAGGGGGGTAGAGGATTCTCAGCCTAGCAGGAACAACCCAGCCTGCACTCTCACAATGTGAGAGACAAGGGACAGCTTGAGGAAAGAGTATTATAAGGGTGGGGGGTGGATGGGAATTGTAGCCTACACCACGAGTCTAGGGAATAAAATGGCAGACTTGGAGGCAGTGGTGCGGGTGGATGACCCGTACCTAAGTGCAGTAACAGAAACATGGCAGATAGAGGGCCATATCTGGGAGGTGGAACTACAAGGGTACAATCTTTTTAGGAGGGATAGACAGGGTAAAAAAGGGGGGGCACAGCACTGTATGTGCGGGAGGGGATAGTTGCAGTGGAAGGTAGAGAGGAGAAGGGAACCACTGAGATCCTTTGGGTTATGTTCGGTAGAAAGGGGGGGCAATAAGGATAGGGTGGACAACAGACCACACACATCAAGGAGAGGAAGTGGATTGGGAATTGGCTAGGGATACACAGGAAAAAGCAAGAAAAAGGGAAATCATAGTAGTGGGGTACCTGAACCTACCTGAAGTAGACTGGCAAATTCCATCGGCCACATCAGAAAAGAGCAGGGGGTTACTGGAATCCCTGCAAGATGTGCTCCTAAGCCAGCTTGTTAAAGAACCTAATCAGGGGTAGGCTACACTAGATGTCATTTCAACAAATGGTGACAGAGTGGGGGGGGGTTGAAGTTGGGGAAAACTTGGGAGGGCAACGATCATCAGATGGTCAGGTTCTTCTTCCAGGCAGGGGCAGAATTGGGCAGGTCAACCTCCAAAGTGCTCAGCTTCAGGAGGGAAAATTTCAAGAAGATGAGTGGCATCTTAAGTAGGGAGCTTGCAGGGATCCAAGAGCTGGAGGAGGTAGAGCAGCTGTGGGATGCAAGTAAGTGTGGAATTCTCAAGGCCACAGAGCAATGCATCTGGAGAATCAGCAAACGCAAAACGGGAAGAAAACCACTGTGGTTCATGGCAGGGGTTAGGGAGGCTGTTAAGAAAAAGAGAAATGCCTTTAAGGCCTACAAAGGATCACAGGGGTTAGAGGAAAGGAAAGTCTATAAGGATAAACTCAGAGAAGCGGGAAGAACAATTAGAGAGGAAAAGGCAAGCACAGAGAAGAAAATACTGTAGCTATTGAGGTGAAAAGGGGAGACAAAAGATTTTATAGGCATGTGAGTGATAAGGGAGAAAACAGGCAAGGGATTCCAAGACTTAGAGGGGAAGGGGTAAAATAGCTGTAGGAGATGAGGAGAAGAAGACAACCCTCCTAAATGAATACTTTGCATCCGTTTTCATGAACGAGAAGGAAGGGAAGGGAAAGGGCCTGTATTGAGTAAAAAGGGGAGGGAGGGCAAGAAGGCGGACACAAGTCCCTTCACAGTGGTGAGGGTGTTGGAGAAGATGGGAAAAATTAAAATGGACAAGGCTATGGGACCTGACCAAGTACACCAAAGGGTGCTTCAGGAGCTAAGGGTCGATCCAGCAGGACCTCTGACCAAGCTGTTTAATCTATACCTGGAATCGGGAAGGGTCCTGGGAGACTGAAAAAAGGCAGAGATGGCACCACTATACAAGGGAGGGAGCAAGGATGAGCCTGGCAGCTACTGCCCAGTCAGTCTCACCTCAATTTTAGGCAAGCTGATGGAAACTCTCATAAAAGAGGGACTGGTAGGGTACCTAGAGGAGGAGGGTCTGATTGATGAAAACCAGCATGGGTTCACAGCTGGTAGGTCTTGTCAGACCAACCTGATCAAATTCTTTGAGGGGGTTACAGAGGTATACGATAAGGGGGGAGCAGTGGATGTGGCCTATCTGGATTTCAGGAAGGCGTTCCACTTCGTCCCCCATAGATGGTTGGTAAGCAAGTTGAGCAGTCTGGGTTCGGAGGCTAGGCTTACAAAGTGGGTGGAGGATTGGCTAGGTGGGAGGACCCAGAGAGTGATGGTCAATGGGAAGCACTCCAGGACACTAGGGGTGATGAGCAGGATACCACAGGGGTTGGCGTTGGGGCCCATACTGTTTAATGTGTATGTAAGGGACTTAGGGGTTTAAATAGAAAGGCATGTTTGTTTGTGGACGACATGAAGATATATAACATGGTGGATGCTCTGGGGGTGGGGGTGAGACAGGATCTAGCCAGGCTGGAGGAGTGGGCAGAAAAGTGGCAACTGCAATTCAGGCAAAAAAGTGCAAAATAATGCACATAGGATGGAATATCCCAAGGGCCGCTTACTGCCTCGTGGGGGGGGGCAATGCAGGTCATAGAACAAGAAAAGGGCCAGGGGATTTGGATCACGGACACATTAAAGGTTGGAAGTTGGTGTGAGCGAGCAGCTGGGAAAAGCAGCAAGAGTGCTGGTATGCACTGGGAGGGGCTTCACTAGAAGGAGGAGGGAGGTGATCATGCCACTATATAAAACATTGATCAGACCACAGCTGGAGTATGGAGTTCAGTTCTGGAGGCCCCATTTGCAGGAGACAAGGACAGGATGGAAAGGTTACAGAGGAGGGCAACCAAGATGATCCAGGGGATGCAGGGGAAACCATAAGTTTAGAGGCTGGAGGAGCTTGATCTTTATATGCTGGAGATGAGATGGAAAAAGAGGGGACATGGTGGAAACCTTCAAGTACGTGAAGGGAATAAATAAGGTTAAGGGTGACAGCATCTTCAGACTGAGCAAAAGCAAAACCACTAGAGGTCATGCATTTAAGCTGGAGGGGGAAGATTTAAAGGGGATGTGAGGGGTGTTACTTCTCAGAGAGGGTTGTACAACCATGGAACAGGTTGCCTGGGTGGGTGGTGGAGGTGGATACAGTGGAGAAATTCAAAAGAGCATGGGATAATTACATTGGACTAGGAAGGGGAGGTGTGAGAGGACAGTGGGGTGGGAGGTAAAAAGGCGGTGGGGGGGCTTTCTCGCGGGCAGACTCGATGGACCGAATGGTCCTTTTCTGCCAGTATGATTCTATGACATATGGGTAAATATATGATGGCTTTTTCAATGGAGATGAGGGCCCAGTCATTTATTTTATACATATAGCATACTGACTTCCATCCAAACTGATGTTCATGGATCGGAGGTTGGTTATTCGATTGCTAATTTGGATGCAAGCCTTCTCAGTCTGCATACAAGTGAACACATGCAAACTATTTGGAATCATAAAAGCAAATCTTGTCTCCTTAGCACAACACTTTAATAAAGAATAAACATTGTTGTAGGGAGAAAAACCCTTGAAGGAATGGTATATTTGTGATCGACTAGCTTATTATCTGCTAATTCTTCTCAGTGACCCCTACGCCAGGTCTCAAGTGAAGAGGAGGCTATCCGATAAAATATGTTTGAAATATAAAAATTTACATAGCTCAACATTTGGTCACAACAAATTGTCAGAATGTTACACCAATGTTTAGTCTACCAGTTTTTTATTGCAAGCCCTAACCAAAGTCCAAACACTGGGACAGAATTGTTTAACCTTCAGTTTTTTTTCCACTTGTTTAACCAGGTGAGACACACTAAGCTGAAAGCTTGTTTACAGATGCAACCTGGGAGCACAGGGAAGTTAAGTGTCTTGCTCAGGGTCACACAGTATGCAAGTGGGGCTGTGGGATTCTAACCCAGGTCTCCAGATTTGCAGCTCAGAGCCTTAAACCACTGTGCTATACTGCCTCACTAGTTTGGATACAGTATAACCACTTGCATCCAAAAAGAGACTCTGAATGCATGCAGACAATCACTGCTGAGAACAGAAACTCCTCAGAAAATATGGACAAAAGCTACTTAATGTACGTCAAGACTTCTGGAGGCAAACGAGCACTGGATCCAGACTATAGCTTAAAAAAAATGTTTACCTGAAAACATGAGCTGCAGTACCAATGATGATCTCTAAGGCACGGAACAATGGAGAGAACTGACCGGTTAGGCATGTGTGTGTGTGTACATACATGAGTGTGTGCATGCGTGCGTGTATGTGTGTGTGTGTGTGTGTATGACTTCGCAAGAGCTCTTTTTTTATTTAGAAATGAAGACATCATTCTTAATCAATCAGGATTGTTTATTTCTACACATTCAGGATAATCTTAAAACATATGGGGGGTGTCATGCTAGTAGCTCTAAACTATTGAAAACCTAAGCTCATTTGGTCACAGAGACATGAACCACAACTAACCATGAGTAAGACCGCTTGATTTCTGCATTTAAATTCTACATTGGGGATGGGGTAGGAAAACGGGTGGTGACAGTTTACATTAGGGTGGGTAGAGTTTGTACAAGGGAGAAGTGAGAAGAGGGGAAGGTGGAAGTAATGTGGATTCAATCATTGTTGAATAGAGAGAGGAATGTGAGACTGGGGGTGGTGTATAAACCACCCAACCAGTAGAGGAAAGAGACAGGGAATGGAGCTCAATAATTTATTTATTTATTTAGTTAGTTATTTGAAAATTGGTTACCGGGAGAGGTGCACTGAGCCAAGACTCGTTTCCATGTGCAACCCAGAGGAGGTGAAAAGTCGAAGAACAGCAACACAAAAAAAAGTACAAAATTAGAATAAATGCTAAAAATTGTATATGCAGAGATTAAAGTGCAGTATAGCTCAATAAGAATGCTTAGCAAGTGCATATTCAGGAGTGACAACAATGATTGGTGAATAAGAACAATATTGACAACTGCTGATTGATCTGAGGGGTGAGTTATTGCCCAGCCTCATAAAGGAGGGAGAAAACTGTAGTGCTCTGAACGTTAACCTAAGGTGATATGGGGACCCAGCCAGCTGATTACCAGGATGGTTGAGGCACGGTCGTAGGTATCAACAGGAAGGTTAACAGGAACAGATGGAGAAGGACTGAAGTTTCATCTTGTGCCTGAGGAAGTCAGCAGATGGGGAGAGGCAGAGGGAGGAGGGGACTTGGTTCCAGAGTGAGAGAAGTCGATTGGAGAAGGCAGATTTACTAGCAGAGGAATGGGGGTGAGGAGTAGTAAAAGTGCGATGGTCTCTGTAATAGAGGGAACAGAAGAAAGTGGGGGAGTTGGGAGAGGAGAGATAAGAGTGAAATGAACCAAACTAGTATTTGGATATGAAGGAGGTACAGTGAGCCTGGCAACAATAGGGCAAAGGGAGGATGGAGAGGGAGAAGAATGAATACAATGAATACCGTAAACAATGGTGGGGTTGTAGCAAAATGGCAGAAGAAATTGCAGATGGTGTTCAGTTTGATGAGGGAAATGGAAGGGGCAGTGCCATAGACTGCATCCACGTAGTCAAATACAGGGAGCACCATTTAGTAATTAACTCCCAGTGGATATGTAAAGATAAGCTGGCTTTTTTGCCATGCAGGGCACCAAGCTTGGAGTAATAAGAACAGCTGCAGGGAAGGGAGAGGTGGCAATAATGGGAAACTTTAACCTGCCATGTCCTGCTCTAAGTCAGGTGATCCAAAATGCACTGTAAAGTGGATTCCTGACACAGGGCATCACAGAACCCACCAGGGAAGGGGCAATCCTTAATCTGCTGCTGCTGACAAACAGAGACCACATCCAGGATATCAAGGTCGATGAGACCCTGGGTGGCAGTGACCATTGTACAGTGTGGCTCTTGTTGGATATGGGCAGGGAAAGGCCCCCCACTAAGACTAAAATCCTATATTTTAGAAAGACAGATTTTAGAAGGATGGGTGGGTTGCTAAGTAGCCAACTGGCAAACATCCAATTGGATATGGGGATGGACCAATGGTGGTCCACCTTCAAGGATGGAATAACATTACCCACAAGGGAGTGTGTTAAGCTTAAAGGAAATAAATCTAGGGCCAAAGCACCTTGATGGTTTAGCACAGAGGCTGCACAGACAGTAAGGGATAAGAGGTAAGCCTGCAAATAGTTCAGGAGGACGCAGAGGGAGGAAGACAGGGAAGACTACCTGAAAATTTCTTGTATAGCAGGTAGGGTAGCCAGTGGACTAATACTCAGAAGGAACTGCAGCTAGTGGAGGGAGTTAAAAATGGGGAAAGGCCTTTATTTTGGCATATTAGCCAGAAAAGGGACAAGAAAAATGGGATTATTAAGCTCAGGAAAGGGGAGAGGGAAGAAGTGAATGTGGGCAAAGCAGAAGTACTGAACCGGTACTTCAGTCTTCATTCAGGTGAGAGATGGTCTGGAGCCATGAGGAGGAAGGAGAGGAAATGGGGGGGGGGGTGCATGAACAATTTGATAGAGATGGATAGGGTGAGGAAAGAATTGCTAGCATTAAGGAGGGATAAATCCACAGGCCTGGATGGCATACACCAAAAGGTGTTGAAGTAACTGGTGGAGGACCTTTCAGGTCCCTTGACTGACCTGTTTAACAGTTCACTGGAGTCAGGTGTGATACCGCAGGACTGGAAAATGACACATGTGGTGCCCTTCCATAAGAGTGGTCCCAAGTATGACCTGGGGAACTACAGACAGGTCAAAGGACACCATACTTAGGGAAAGATTATCAGAGTATCTGGAAGAGAACAGCCTCCAGATGAGCAGCAACACATGTTTATAGGAGGACGATCATGTCAAACGAATCTGTTTGACTTCTTTAACTGGGTCACTAAAACAGTGGGCAATAGCCAAATGGTGGACATCCTTTACCTGGACTTCAGCAAGGCTTTTAACTCTGTACCCCACAAGAGGTTGATCAGAAAATAGGCAGATCTGGGGGTTAGTTAGAAGTTGAAGTGAGTAATAACTGGTTGATGGACAGGACCTGGAGCATGGTGGTTGGGGGTGAGCACTCAAGCACCAGGGAGGTCACCAGTGGGAACCCATGAGGTTTGGTGCTCGGACCAGTGCTTTTTAATGTCTTCATCAATGGCATTTAGGATGGTATTAAGGACAAAATTTGCTTATTCTTGGATAACACAAAGCTCTGTGGGAGGGCAGACACTGTTGAAGGGATACAGGACTTAAGAGAATATCTGGAAAAACTAGAGAGGTGGTCTGTGATTTGGCAACTTGACTTCAATGCAAAGAAATGCAAGATTTTGCACATCGCAGTCAAGAATCCGAGGACTGAATACAGCCTTAGTGGGGTCCAGATATCTGCATTCAAGGAGGAGAAGGACCTGGGGGTGATGATCACTAGTGATTTGAAGCATTTTATGCAATGTAGAAAAGCAGTGCTCAGCGGTAGACGGGAGGAGGTGATATTGCTCTTATACAGGTCACTTCCTGCTCTCGTTTGCACTGCCCCCTCCCACACCAACTTCTGGAACTCCCTTTTGGATCACTTGATGCTCTCCTCAGCATGCAATTGTACTTAAGGCATAAGTGGCCTTTCCACAAGTATTGCACTTGATTTGTTTTGCATGCTGGGCACTTTTCCGAGCTTTGCTTGGTTGCCTCGTCAAACCTACCTGTTCATATTTGTTACTTGGTCATGTATTTTATGTACTTTTAATTGCTTCTGTGTTACATCTTGCAATGTCTGTATATCGTTTATCTGTAACTCTGTACATCCTTACCTTTGTCTGTAATTGTCTTTATATTTCCTTGTAACCTGCCATGTCCCACCTGAAAATAGGCATCTGTTTTGTCTAGTGTGCCTACCTCATAAACAAAAGCTAAATAAATAAATAAACTAGTGAGGCTACATCTGGAGTGTAGCATATAATACTGGTGTCCGTACCTTAAAAGGGATTTAAATCTACTGAAGACAGTCCAAGGGTGGGCAACTAAGATGATCATGGACTAGCAGGATATGATGCATGAGGAAATATTGGACCCCCTGAATCTGTAGTCCCTGGAGGAGAGGAGGGAGAGAGGAGGGGACATTTATTTATTGAAAATGTTTCACCAGGAAAGGCACACTGAGCAAAAAGATGCTTGTCTCACGGTGCGACCTGGGGCAGGGGTACAAGGGAGGAGGGTATACATACAACAATCAATAGGTTGAACTTGGAGTAGAGCAATACAAACAATTGTTACATAATTGAGTGTGATTAATTACAAACTTGTTACATGAGGAGACAGTACATACATGTGCCACAAGGAGGGTGGCATACATATTTGATTACACATCTAGAACTATACGTGATTACATAAGTGCCTGTAACAGAGGCTGAATTGAAGCATGATGCACCAAGCTGGCAGAGAGAAATGGAAGTCTGAGATTGGGGCCAGGGAGAGGAGACAGGACTATATAGTCAGCACTGGGGTAGATAAGGGGGTTGACTTAGAGAAGACGTTGGGGGAATAAGAAGGGAGATAGCAGAAGTGAATGAGACAGTAAGTGCATAGGTTGTTTAGGGCAATGTATAAGCCAGTCAATTAGGCGAAGACCGAGCCACTGCTTAGACACATAAGGAGGAGGGGATCGAGGAATAGGGAAGAGAATCAATCGGGGAGGAGGTCAGGGACAGGTACAATTTGATGCAAGGAAGTTAGTGAGGGCAGAGGATAGAGAGTGTTTGGAGGAAGAATGGCGGATTTGGTCCAGCAGGCCATTCCAGGGCTGAGGGAGAAGGTAAGAGAAAGCCGATTGGCCTGCAGAGGTCCTTCGGTGAGGGATTACTAATAGCCTGGAGTCAGTAGACCTGAGGGCGAGGGCTGAGGTAGGTGGGGAAGATAGGGAGGATAAGAGGAAGGGAGGAAGGGAACCAAGCCAGAAGTTACAAACATATTTAGCACTGTGAAGTAGGCGCCAGTTGCTCATGGATGGAAGGGCCAGTGAACGGAAGAGCTCGCAGTGATGGGTGCGGGGAGGAGTATTGAGGGCAAAGCGGCAGAAAGCATTGAAGAGAGGGTCCAATCTGGCTAAGGTGGACTTAGAGGCAGAGCTGTAGACAACATTGCAGTAGTCAAAGGAGGGTGGTATCATTTTCTGGACTATTTCGTGTCTCACAGGAAGCGAGAGACTAGTGCGGTTTCTATAGAGGGCGCCTAGCTTAGGGTGCAGTTTTGATAGGATGGCATCCATATGTGTGGAAAAGGAGAGGTGGCAATCAAGCCAAACCCCCAGGTACCTAAAGGAGGGCACATCTTCAAGGATAGTGTTATTTAGGGTACGGAAGATCAGAGGGGATGTAAGTCTGGATAGTCTCTGTCTAGTGCCGAAAGACATAGAGACAGTTTTCTTGCCATTTAGGGAGAGTTGGTTGGAGTTGAACCAGTGTTGTACTTTGTTGAAGTCGGACTGAAGATTAGAGGTGACTTCTTCGTAGGTACAGCCGGAAGTAAAGAGGACCATGTCATCAGCGTACATGTGTATTGAGGTAGTGGAGCAAGACTTTGGCAGATCATTTAGTAGGATGGAGAAGAGGATGGGGCCAAGGACAGAGCCCTGGGGAACGCCGGTGGTAATAGGGAGTGGGGGGAGATGTAGTCAGCTATTTTTGTGGCTTGGGTTCTATTTTGTAGGTAGGCACTGAACCAATTTGTGGCAGATGCCGATAGCCCAGCCCCTGATAGGCAGGATAGTAGGAGGGAGTGGGATACCATACTGAATGCTTTGGCTAGGTCGATGAAAATAGTGGCAGTAGTTTGTCCTTTGTCCATCCCAGAGAGGATGCAGTCCATGAGTCTTAGTAGGGAGTTGGTGGTAGAGTGTTTTTTTCTAAAACCAGACTGGAATGGAGTGAAGAAGTTAGTTTCAGAGAGAAAGTGGGAGAGTTGAGATAGTACTAGGTGTTCCTGGAGCTTGGCGAGAGTGGAAAGGAGGGAAATTGGACGGTAGTTAGCTGCGAAGGTAGGATCACCTCCTTTTGGTAGAGGTAGGACGGTGGCATGCTTCCACTCAGTGGGAAGTGACTCGGTGGTGAATGAAAGATTTAGCAGGGCAGTGAGAGGAGTAGCGATGGCAGGGGCAGATACGAAGAGGAGTTTGTTGTCGATACCATCGGGGGATTTACCTTTGGTGGGGTTCAGGGAGTGAAGGGCATCTAAAGCTTCGATGGGGTAGATGAGTCTGAAGGAGAAAGGGTTCTGGCTGGGTGATAGGGGGGTAGCTGTCTGGGGAGTGGGTGGGGTTACAGGAGGAAGGGAGTCCAGAAGGGTCATAGCACAAGTAGTGAAGTAGAAATTAAACTCGGTGGCTACCGACAGGGGGTTGGAGAGTAGAGTCCCTTGGGTGAGAAGGGGGAAGATTTGTTGTTGGGGGGGAGAAAAGGGAGTTGATGACTTTCCAGAATTTAGAAGGCCTCCCAAGATTTGCGTTTAGGGTGTTGTTAAAATATTCTGCCTTAGCTAAGTGGATGGCCTTTGTGCACTTGTTACGGAGCATGCGGTAGGTGATATTGTCTCCTGGAAGGAGCGTGGCTTTGTAAATATGCCATGCCCTGTCACGGGCTTGTTGGCAAGCTATCAGCTCAGATGATATCCAGAGAAGATGAGACCCCCCGACCTTAGCACGGCGCAGGGGGGCGTGTTTGCCGCAGGTGGTAAGGAAGGTGTTCCGGAAGAGCGTAAGGGCATGTCCATGTTAGAGCATCTTAAGATCGGGTCCCAGTTTGAGTGAGCTAGCTCTTTCAGGAGAGGTGAGAGGTTTAGGGATTTACATGACCGTTGGAATATAAATTTGGGAGGTGATTTAACTCGATGGATTTTGCGGACCAAGTAGGTTAGGTGCTGGTTGCTAATGGAGTCAGGAAGGAGGCCAGAGCTGACGACATGGTGTGGGTGGGAGGTAAGTGCCCAGCCAAGAAGGGAGTGGTTTCCGGTCTTATGGTTTGACCGTGTAGGTTACATAAAGGTTTGGGTAAGGTTGAGAGCAGATATCTCGGTTCGGGTTTTGTTAAAAGCGGGGGCTAGCCAGTTGTGGTTAAAGTCACCCATGACATATAGTTCACCCGACTGGGCAAGAGACGTCAGTTGGCTCAGAAGGTCAGTGACTGTTGTGGTTGGAGTGCCACAGCAGCAATAAATACCAGCCACAAAGATGGATAGTGAGGAGGGAAGGGACAATTTCAACATAAGCAGCTCGTAAGCTTTGGGTTCAGATTTTGAGAGAGAGAGAGAGACAGAAAAATGTAGGGCTGAGCTGGTGTAGATAGCCACCCCTCCACCTCTGGTGGGTCGGTCTTGCTGAGTGATGGTGAACCCTGGAATAGCGATGGTTTGATCTGGGAGGTTTGGGTTTAGCCAGGTCTCGGATAGGATGATTATGTCAGGGGCATGGTGGGTGGCTAGAACCTGGAGCTGATCGAGCTTGGGTCCAGGCTACAAATGTTTAGATGGAGTAGGCATAATCCTCATGGAAGGGAGCCAGAGTGAGTGTCGGTGGTGGCCTTGGCTGAGGTGTTAGGCATGGGGTAGCTATGACCAGGGGTTGGTGATGGGCCAGGATTAGGGTGTATATCCCCTGCAGCCAGCATTAGTAGGGCAAGGATTAGGTGGTGGCGAAGTATGTGGAGGCACCAAGATTTGGCCAAGCACCATTTAGGGGAGGCAGTAGGGCAGGTGGTGTGGAGAAAGTGGGCTCTGCTTTGGTAGAGGGAGACCAGGAGGCAGACAAAGGAACAGAGTGAGGTGGTGGGACTCATAGAGAAACAGGACCAGATGGTAGCTGGAAGAGATGCTGTGGATGTTTGGGGGGCATTTGTAGGATGAATAAGTTCAGTAGAGGGGGGATGCAGGGTAGCAACTTAAAGGGGGTGTTAAAAGGGGTAGGAAAAGAAGGAAGGAGAAGATCAAAAATAAGTAAGTTATTGTTTGTGCCATTTTTGCCAAGTGTACAGGAGGCACAGATAGGGAGTGAAGAGAGGTACATTCTACTGTGGGGTAGTGTAGAGAGAGGGAGAAGAGGAGCAGTTGCGAGAAGCGCTAGGTAGCCAGCTAGGAGGAGAAGAGGGGAGGGGTAGTACTTGTAGGAAAGGGATTGGAGTAGATTGAAAGGGGAGGGGCCAGTAGCGTATTTAATAGGTGGCCTGGAAGAGGGTAAAGGACAGGAATTAGCAATTCAGGAAGTAGAGATTTAGGGAGGCAGAAGTTAGATGGGTGGGGGAGGGGGCAGGCTACAAAAACAGAGCTTAGTGCAGGAGTTAAGGGAGGGGGGAAAAAAGGCAGAGAATAAGCGGCGCCAAGGAGTGCGAAAACATGGATTTTGAGAATAGGCAGATGGAAAATGGCAGGCTTGCTTGGAAGATAGAAAAGAGTACACAACAGAAGTAGAAACAACATGGGGCAAGGCAGGAGTTGAATAAATTAGCTAGCTAATGAGCTTGCAATGTGAGGGATGCAACTGACTATAATTCTCACACAAAAGACTGCATCAATTCATTTAAGCTGTACAGTAGCAGAGAATATAATTAGATATAGCACGAGCAAGGTTTACATTACAGTGCTTTTATGCTAAGTAGTATGGCAGCAACATTAATTATTACACAGTCCAAAATAGCTCTGTAGAAAGAAGAGAGTAGATCCAGGCTAGCGGCCACTCCGGCAATCCAGCTGGAGGGCTCCATGGGTTGGGTAGCAGCTTCGCTGGCTCGGCAGGAAAGGTGTTCCATGCTCCAGAAATTGAGCCCAACCCCTGTAGCTTCCCCCATTCTTGATTTTTATGATGAAATATACCACCTGGTTGGTAAACCTCATGCAGTCTCTGGCATCTATAGCAGTTTTCTTGGGTGGCTTCTCCCCTCTAATCTGGCTCCGACTAGCTTTTGGAATTTATGCTTTCCTAACATTGTTCTGGATTGGTCTTGTATTTGGAAAGCTTGCCATAAATTTGTTGTGCAATACAGGCTAAGACTCATGCAATTCATGCTACTGCATAATATTTATTACTCTCCCCTTAAACTCACCAGATTAGGTATGATATCTTCTCCTACCTGTTATAGATGCCAGTATGATACTCGGGATTTATTACATATCTTTTGGAGTTGTCCCAAAGTGGCTCCACTTTGGGCCAAGATTAGAAGTCGTGTGGAACCCCTTTTAGGACTGGAGGATTGTTTTACTGCTGAGATCTGTGTCTTGGGTGATGTCTCCTCCATTGTTGTATGTAATAGAAAATTTCATATTTGTATGATTTCTGCATCGGTTAAAAAAATTGTACTTAGGCACTGGAAAGATACTCTAGATATCTCCTATGGCGAGTGGCTGTAAGAACTTCTAGCCAGTCTCAGGACCGAACGTTCTATTACTAGTCTCCAGAACAATCTACGTAAGTTTAATCAGACCTGGGGCCCTTTATATACATTTTATTCTTTATCTGGCAAAGTATAGTATTCTATACCCTATACACTGGATATATAGTTCTTGTGCACTGTGTGAGGGGTAGGTGTAGGTGGGTGGGGGGTCTCTGGGGGGGTTAAGTTTTGGGCAGTGGGCGTAATACAGCTGGTTTTCATGCTACTCTTAGATTCCGATGTACTTTTCTCTTCAAACCTAATGGTCTGTTGTATTCACATGTTGTAAAACTTTAATAAAGTTTGAATGGCAAAAAAAAAAGGAAAGGTGTTCCATTCGGAAGGAGAGGGCTGATCGCCGGTACAATCAGTGGCCGCCAAAGCGGTAGGCACACCAATTGGAGGAGGTGCTAGAAGCTGGGTGGCTGTGGGTGTTTAGGGGTGGTTATCTGTGAAGGGCTCCGGGATGCAGGACCATGAAGATGGGAGGGAAGTATCGGTTTATTCAGCAGTGGTGGCACTGATGCTACCAGGCTCCATGGGTGCCGCTTGGGGTGCAGAAAGATCCTGTGAAGGGCTCCGGGAGGCAGGACCAGGAGGGTAGGAGGGAAGCATCGTTTTTTTCGGCGGTGGCAGCGCAGTGGCTGCCAGGCTCTGTGGGCACCACTCAGGGCGTGGAAAGATCCTGTGAAGGGCTTCAGGAGGCAGGACCAGGAGGGCGGGAGGAAAGCGTTGGTTTGTTCGGCTGCTAGGCTCTGTGGGCGCTGCTCAGGGCGCGGAAAGATCCTGGGAGGATGACTAACACCTTCAAGTACTTGAAAGAAATAAATAGAGTGGACATGGGGGGTCTCTTCAAGCTAAGTGGGAACTGAAACAGGAAAAGATACAGTCTGACACTGGAGGGTAGGAGGTTTAGAAAAGAGGCTAAGAGGCACTTCTTCATGGAGATGGTGGTGGAGGGCTGGAGTGGGCTCCCTGAGAAGGTGGTTTTGCTGAAAACAGCAGGCAGGGAGAGCCTAGGACAGAGCTAATGGGAAAACAAGAATCATGAGAAGGGTGAACGGAAGGGAAGGGCTGATTGGGGAGGGGAGCAGGGCCATTAGCTAATGATGAGGACCCTGCAATATGAGCAGACTCAATAGACCTAATGGCCTTACTCTTCTGACTTCATCATATAACTGCATGTTTGTATAATCCATTTCCCATGCAGGGGTTTCTCAAATTGTCTGCAAAGTAAAATATTTTGATTTTAAACTTAAGTTTCAGTGTTTAAAACAGAAATCTTTAACATGATCTTCAGTAAGTTTATATATACAGTTACAGTGTCTCGTATGGCTATGAGTTTCTTCTCAGATCCTTTATGTGCCAGAATTGCTCTGCTTCACTCACCTCAGTAACTTGAGAGTGCTCTCATAACCATTAAGAGCAACAGCACTGGTATATCCATTATAAACATATACCGTAGTATGAATTTCCTGACATGTGAGTTTCCTTGTGATCCTTTCATAGCACCTGAATAACACTGCAGTTCCCTTTCCACCCATTTGTACTTTTTTCCTTCTTCTGTTCAAAGACACACTAAGCCAAAGCGAGTTTCGAGATGCAACCTGGGAGCACTCAGCACAAGGAAGTTAAATGACTTTCTGAGGTGAACACAGTATGCAATTAAACCACTATGGCTTCTCCCTCCATTTGGCAGGGAAGATGGGCAAGCAGCTTTCTTTGCCATCAACATCAGTGCTACTCTGTGAGGGAGAGGGGCTCTGGGTGGACTGTACCCTCTCATCCCAGCAGCAGAACATCTTACCAATGCAATGAATGTGCTTGGCCTCCAGGCTGGCACAGTGCAGGATTCTGAACCATAAGCAATATGGCATGACAGGATGTGTGTTAGGCTTGAACCTAAATAAATGAAATACACAGACAGATTGCTGTGTACGCTAAAGTTGCTGTATACACTAAAGTAGTGAGGGATGTCATGTGAAATGAAACTGATTGATAACTGGAGTCATATGTGTTCAGGGTACATTAAGTTAACAACTTATAGACATGACTAGAACTGCTATATGATCATAATATCTTTTTCTTAAAAAAGCTCTGTCCAATGGCTGAGCCGCTGGATGCCTTACCTCGCGCTATGCCAGTGACACATGCTTGGGAGTGGGCATGGGCTGCCAGGGGTTGTCAGGGGTGGAGAGGGATGGAGCATCTGTAGGACTGCTCTCCTTCTCCAGGGAGGGGGGGGCCAGCAGCTGTCGGTGCCAGTTCACCACCTGGGGGAGGCTTGGGGACAGAACACATCACAGTAATTCTCATGGAGGAGCTGGGGTGGATATCTGTAGGGAGCACGTGCTGATGTGTACGTGCTCCCCTCCGCCTGGTGTGCATGTCCCCAGTTCCACAGGCAAAGAAAAAATGGCACCCTGATTTCTGCTTGATGGCCATTAGCACGTTTGCCAGCTCTGCTTCTTCCATAATGGATCCGTACTGGTTGGGGAGTTGGGGGCTCCTCGCCATCCCCGCTGTGGAGGGTAAGCCACAGGGGTTTCAGGGGGTAGCTGAAGCATGGTAGAGACAGACAGCGGCCATAATCCCTCCAAGATGCTGGGACAAAAGGGATAGATGATCAGGTAGGAGGAATAAAGTGGTAGCCCCCCAAAAAAACAACTTCAGATTCAGTATAATAATTGAACAAGCTTCTTGAATATTGATGACAGAAAATTGTTTAGAGCTTAATGACACCAAGGTATGGGGAATTACCCTTATACACAAAAAATATATAACATTTTTATAAGTATAATAATTTATCAGGGGGGCAAAATAACTTTGGGATGCAATATTTAAACAATGCAATGCATTATTTGACAAAAAATATTGGTATACTCTATAAGCACATGTAAATACAATAGATAAAAAAATGGATGTATTGGAGTCATACATATGATACTGGAAAAAGTTAAAAAGAATAAACATATATAAAAAAGTGTTTTTTAAATAATTCCATTATGGAATTTGATAATACAGTACAAGCCACTTAATCGGTATGCGGTTAATGGGCACGTTCGCTTTATAGGGACGTCCCACCAGGAAACGATTAAGTGGCCATGTATTCCTATGGGCAGTGTTGCTGGTTAAAGGAGATGGGGGAGCTGTTTAATTTGGATGATTCTGAGCCATCCTGTCCCAGAACAGCTGCTGCTAATCTCCCTAATACTCTTTGGGGCCTGCTTTACACCTCCCAATAAAGTCACAAGACGAAAGCTTAATCCCTTTATGTTGCTGCACTGTTCCACTAATAGTGTTAGCACTGAGTTAAAACCCAAAATCCCTAGTCAGCTTGTGAGAAAAAAGGACAGACATTACCTTTTCCTCTCATCTTTTTTTCCATAGCCCATCCTCACCCATGACTGTCATTGTCACTACCGACTCCAGCCAGTTCTGTTTCTGTTCTCTGCGAACAAATAAAAGCCACCACTCTGCTCTCTCACCCTCATGTGATTCTGCCTTTCAAAAAAAAAAAAGCTTTGGCTCACACAGACTGCCTTCCTCGCTCTGTGTAAAATGCCACCGCTGTGCTCTCTCGCCCTCATTTAATTCATCCTTACAAAACAGAAACAAAACGAAAGCCGCAGCTCAGTGCAAACTGCCTTAGTTGCTGCCTTCTTCACTCCGTGTGAAAATGAAAGAAATGAAACTAAACAAATCCAAATTGGAGGCTCCTTGTGAAATGTGAAATGGAGCACTACAGAGGAAACTGTCAGCAGTGTAAGAGGGATGACAAATCCTTCATGTTTCTAGTTTCTAGCTTTCAGTTAGGGAGTGAATAAATGCAGGTGAAAGGTAAAAGGGATGAAAGCCTACTTAGTGGCTATGCTGCTCAAGTGTGAACTTATTAATAAATGACTCTAAGCAAGCGTGAACATGTGAGATGGAGTAGAGAATGACAAGGGAGGCAGTTCGGGTAGTTCTCCTGGAGCCGCGGCTTTGTGTCAAAATGGCAAAAATCTTCACTTCTGTTAATTGGGACGGCCGGTTAATCGAGACGAAAAGCCTACCACCAGGCCATCCCAATTAAGCAGCTTCTACTGTACTGATAATATATTTATGTACCAACAGAGATCCCAACTCCTGAGGAAGCCCACATACAGTGAAATGCTGGGCATGGTCAGGGGATCGTGGTGTCAAGTGGTCATGCAATAACTTGAATTCTATTTTGGAACTGCTTAAGTGTGGCTGGTTTCTTTTTGTGCTTTCCAAAACATTCTGGGCCCTATTCTGAAAAGCCCCACAGATCGCCACAATTTGTGGCAATCTAGGGATGCGGCAGACTCTGGGTGCACCAGGGACCCTATGCCCAATCCCCCCCAAAAAAAAACAGGGTCTCGGTGCCAAAGTACCATGGATTGCCCTGTGTTGGCTGGTGTTCCACAACATTGGCGCACATGCGGAACTGGCTGAAGAAGTCCAGCCTCCACCCCCCCGCCTGGCCCAACTCTAGCAGGGCTGAGATGGTTGTGGGGGGATGCTCACCAGGAGAGGGGCAGGGGGCATATCAGACAGGGGGGTGGCAGAGCAAGAGTTGTGGGGGAAAGCTGTGATTGTGGAAATGTGACTTGGCACCCAGCAAGGTTCGTCTACAGCTTAACACCCCTGTAAATGCCACTATGTCCACCTACATTACTGTAATGTACAGTGCTTCCTATTCCTGTTGCACTAACCCTGAACTGGCTAGCTCAAAATTGCTTACCTTATAGGTAGATACTTTATTCAAAAAGTGCAGTGCAAGAGTACTCAGTAAATTTGATGCTCAAGTACAGAATGTAAACAGTGGCAGTAGGACTGGAGGGAAAAAACATAAAAGAAAATCATGCCAGCACCAGCTGGGTGCAGCCATTGTGGTGGCAAACAGACCGGCAGGCAGACACACAAGGTGCGTGATGTAATGTGGCATCAAATGTACAGATTAGCTGGTGCTTCAGTAACTCCTTCCTCAGAGCTTATAGGCTGGCCTGCGCAACCTCACATAATCAGCAACACAGAAACAATCCAAGGGAAAACAGAAGGAAGGTGTGGGGGAGGAGGAATGAAAGGATCAGGAAAATACCTAGAACCACAAGACTGCAGAGGGATACAACAAGGAAGAGGGTGGGGGAACTGAGAAACTAAGAGTTCTGATTGTGATATTGTCTATTTGTTTTTTATCTTTGTCCCCCCTTCCCCACATTTTAGTCATTTTCAACAAGACTGAGCAGGCGAGTCTATCAGTTTTGAGGAAGGTGCTTCCAAAACATCAGCTAATCTGTGCACTTGACATTACATTACATCACAGATGCAGTCTGTCTGTTTCCCACTGCAATGGATGCACCCAGATGGTGCCAAAGTAATTTTTATGTTTGCTTGCACACATGTGCAAGAAACATAGTGCCACCATACGAGAATTTGTAGGTGTGCCTCCACCACTTCCAATGCCCTGCTGCCTTTTGCAGGTGCGACTGCACCCTGCCAATGAATGTTGGAGCTGTCTATAACAGCTCTTCAGATGCAGTGGCATACAGTTGAAGGCAAAAAAACACTGCAATCAGCGGTAGTAACGTGTAGGCAATTTGCATACTGCCGCATCAGTAGTATGCCAAGTACCTACACGTCGGCACTGGACTGAATCAGCTGTCATACACAGCTCTGTTCCCCATAACACGTAGCACGCTGGGAGCCCACCCCAGGGTACTCATGCGCTTCCCCCCACACACACTGTATGGCCGACAGGGGTGCCCAATCCCCTGTTGGTTCTGCTCCCACCCAACAGAGTCCCAAGTGCCACCCTGGGAACCCACCTGAGTGTGGCAACAGTTCTGTAAGGCTGAAGGGGGTGCCCTATCCCCATCAGCTCCACTGTATCCCCCCCCAACAGACTTCCAGGTGCCATGCTGGGAGCCCACCCTAGCATGGTAACAGTTCGTATGGTTGAAGGGGGTGCCCAATCCCCCATCGGCTCCACTTCCCCCCAAACAGCTTTCCAGCTGCCATGCTTTGAGCCCAGCCCAGCATGGCAAAAGTCCCAAGTCGTCTTTAAAAAAAACATGCCTTGTAAGAAAAATTGGTCCCTCGCTGACTGTCTTGACCCCCCACCCGTGACCACCCTCTGCACACCCTGCATCCCCACACCACCACCTCACCCCATACTTACTTTCGGAGGCTGGCATGACAATCTTCAGTGGACCGGGAACAGGTCTGCACTCTTCAAAGCTGACCGAGAACTGAGGAAATGCCAGTAAGCTGTATAATGGAGTAAATGCATTTTTTTTTTCAACTTTGATGCATATCTCAGGCATTTTTTGGAATTTTAGCACCAGATTTTCAACATGGGGTTTTTGGGACCCCTCCTCATGAATTCTGGCACTGCCATGGCATTTATCAGCCCTGAAAGGTGATTTTGCTGTCACTGCACAGAACCACCTTTTGGGACCGATTTACAGAACAACAGTGTCACAGTTCATGAGGTAGGCTCCCAAAAACCCTACGTTGAAAATTTGGTGAAAATTTCCCCAGAATGACTGATTTATGAGTGTGCATTGCACAGTTCCTATGCACGCTCGTAAGTTCACAAATTTTGTATATTTTCACTCCAGATTTTCAACATTGTCAATTTACCACACCTCCTTATGAGCAGTATAGCTGTCATTTTTCGCATCTAGCCCGTTTCTGTGCATGTAGGGCACAATGGCACAGTCGGTGTGTGAAATCACTGTTCAGGACAGATTAAGAAAATCAGTGACACTGTTCATGAGCAGAGGTCTTAAAATGGCTATGTTAAAAATTTGCTGACAAAAGTCCATAACATGAGTGTGTTATGAGCGAGCATTGCACAGTTTCCATGAACCCTCATAAGTTCATGAATTTGTAATATTTTCAGTCCAGATTATCACCACTGGCATTTTTCCACACTTCCTTATGAACAGTACAGCTGTCATTTTTCACACCATGGCCGAAATGTGTTTTTGCACTTCTAGCACAGAAATGCGTGGTCGCTATGGGAAATCACTGTTCGGGACAGATTAAGAAAATCACAGTGACACTGTTCATGAGTGGAGGACCCAAAATGCCTGTGTTGAAAATCTGCTGTAAAATATCCCCAAACTAATTAAATTACAGGTGTGCATTGCGCAGTTTCTATGCACGCTCATGACTTCACCAGTTTTTTTAATATTTTCACTGCAGATTTTCAACATTGCCATTTTTTACACCTCCCCATGAACAGTACAGCTATCATTTTTCACATCCTGTTTGAAATGTGTTTTCACACCTGTGGTGCCAAATGGTTTAGTTGCTGTGCAAAATCAGCTTTCCGCTAACAAACTGATATTGCCACTGTTCATAAGGTGGGGGTCACAACAAACCCATGTTGAAAATTTGGGGTGAAAATACCAACAAACACCTGAGGCATTAGGGTTTCTGACCATAACGCCCCACCCTGTAGAGACTGACAGGCATCAGGGGTGTGACTTGGGATTGTCACCTGTAATGCTCATACCATTCCACCCCCAACCACACCTTGCAGCCACTGAGAGGCATCGAGGTGTGCCTTGGACTCTTCGACCCCAGAGTTCACCCATTCTCCTATACCACACCCATCTCACCATATTTCCTGATGAAATGGGGTGAACATAGGGCCAAAGGCCACAAGGCACACCGTGACACTTGTCAGTGTCTGCAGGGTGGGGTGTGGTGAAATGGTGTGACCGTTATGCCTGACAACCCAAAGGCACACCCCAATGCCTGTCAATATCTGCAGGGTGGTGGTGGGGTTGGCTTCAGTTCAATACTTCACTGCCATTCCTATTATTCAGCTCTGTAACTCCTACACTACTAATGCCAATGCCAGCAAGCAAACATTCGGCATTGACAAATGCTTGTTTTAAAATATTTTGCTCCAGTTCTGTTGACATTGTTTACTCTCTGCACTTTAGCATTGGATTTACTGAGCACTGTCGCACTGCACATTTTGAATAAAGTATCTACCTAAAATGTAAGTGCTTCTAAGCCATTTTTTGAGCTAGCCAGCTCAGACTTAGTGCTGGAAGGTGAGGAAATATAGTTCCCACAGTTGGGTTTAAATAATAACAATGCTAAGTGATAACTTATAACTCACTGCATGACTAACATTTAAATTAAAGTAATAAAGTATTTTATTTGTTGAAAGCACCTTTTCAATGTTCAGGGTGTATTTACATATTGCCCTTTACAACCCATACTGAATAACAACTGACAAGTAATATAGTAGTTGGCACAAGCATTCAATTGTACAATAAAACAATTAGAAGGCTATGAGAGAAGGTGGGAAAGCAATATATACTGTACTCCACACATACTGTACATCAGAATAAACACATACTTCAGATTAGATTTACATAACAAATTATCAAAAACAACTAAGAGACTGCAAAACAACCAAATGCTGAGTGAGACAAAAATTTCCTAAGATTCTGTTTAAAGAGGTAAATTGAGCAAGACAAGCTCATCTCAGCAGGGGCTGAGTTATAGAGCATAGCAGCAACCACCACAAAAGCACAGTCATCTCAGCTGATATGTGGCACTTGTACAAGGCCCCATCCCATGGACCTCATAACCCTGGCTAGGGTGGGGATCAGAAGGTCATTAAAGTTCAGCTTGGTTGCCTTGTTAGCTAGAAATGCTGACAACAGATACTATAGAGAATGAATAAGACAGTGTAACTGAATTTTTAACCAAAGTTGAATATGAGAACAGGCTACAGAGCAATTGAAAACATAGACAAAAATGTTAGCAATAAACTTAGCTCAGCACAGCAGATCAATTTAATGGACTAGTTTCTGTCAGACTTGAATGGATTGGATTGAGTGTGACAATTTTCACAGCAAGAATCTAGAACACAGCCTGGGTGGGAGTGCCTGCAGTTCAGTCACATAACCAGCTGCTCTGAATGCAGAATCCATGGCAATAATACAAATAGCTTCCAAGTTGTCTGCTATTTCCTTTTAGTAGGGATCAGTTCTTTGTGGCTGGTGAGGTGCAGTACAGCATGTACAACTTTAATTTAAGGGGCAGTGAAGCAAGGTAGGTTTAATGGCAAGACGTGAATGTTGTTAGAAATCAATGTATTAACTGTAGTAATTGTAAATTAATCATCAGACTTTTTGAGTTGCTATCTCTGCTGTTCCTGGAAATGTTATTGCTATTAAATTGAGTAGAAAAGTGGTTTCATTATTTAATGCATGTATCTCTTTTGATTTCCCCGCCCCAGTAGTTAACACGTGGCACAGTGCTCCTCATGTCTGTTGTGTCTATCCTTTATTCGACATTGTCTGTTTCACTCTAGGCCGTGTGATTATATTTTCACAGTGTGACAGGTTCACACCAGTCATAATAAAAACAAAGTTATAGATGTGTGAAATAACAGCATTTGCAAGCTGAAAAACCACTGCAGGGTGGCAAATCTGGTGCTCAGCATAGTCTGTTAAATGTGCGATTACTGTACAGTGCTATAAAAAAACTGAAAGAAAAGAAATGAAAAAAGGCAGTACATAGGGATGTTTATTTACATGGCTGTTATAAATGATCATATGCTTCAGATGGGCACATTTAGATGCAAAATAAGTATTGAGGCAGATTTTTCTGTGAAAGGTAATGAAGTATTTTAAGCTCCAAAGAATCCATTTTCAACAATTATTAAATAAAGGGATTACACATTAATTATCAGTTTTTTGATTATTACATAGTTCACACACTATAATTAACTATAATTCATTTAAAGTAACTTAAATCAAGAAATAAATGGAGGGTCAGGATGGATTCTAGCATATATATATATATATATATATATATATATATATATATACAGCAAAAAGTATTTTTTCACTTGCTTGTAAAAGCACATATGCAAAGTGACTGTCTTCTACCCTTGTGACTTGTTTACCATCAGATCTTACCTTGACTGCTCCTCTTCCCAGGCTCTGATCTGGACTTTATTCACATCCCATTCTGAACATGAAGACTTCATCCTCTGAAGTCTTCTTAACTAACTTCTCAAATCTGTCTCCAAAACTGTGGCTGCCCTTTTTTCTTTCCCAGATATGTAAACATAAAAAGATGCTGACAGAAAATAATTAATAGTCTATCATATCTTCTGTACGTGAACCATTCCAACTTATCATTGCGTGTGCCTTGACCAGCACACTAATGTAAGGTCAGTTTAGTCCTTTCCCCACCTGCCCTGCCCTCTTCCCTACTTTTGATTTCATCAACCCTTAATAACTGTTCCACATTTTTGAAACCTGCCACGGTCTCATTGTTTACTACCTCTCTGGGCAGGTGGTTCTATCTATCCACCACTCTGTGAAGAAGTACTTAATTATGTCTTACCTGAATCTACACCCCCACCAGCTTATAACAACCCTCTAGCTGTTGATCACATATAGTTCTTGAACAGGTCATGACACTCTACCCTATTTATTCCCCTTAGGTATTTAATGGGTACTGGTATGTCCCTTTTCTCCATCCAAGCCTTCAGTGAGTACATATTTAGATTGACTATGAGCTCCTCTTATGTTTTCTCCAGCTGATGCTGTATCATCATTGTAGTTCATCTACATAAATAAAGTATTTATTTGGTTTTATAAACTTTCATTTCCAAAGGTGTACTGGGGAAAGTTACACAAAGAAATTAAAACTATTTCACAATAGATTACATGGTGCATCTCAATGGCAGGTTATGCAGTTCCAATTGATTGAACAGGCCCCCATTCACCATCTGTAATCCAGAACTTGTTCCTCATGAACAGGACCCCAGTTTGTCAAGCCAGGGAACAAACTCACTCATGAGAATGAAAATGTGCTAAATAAATTAATGATATATCTGTTTAAATCTAATTTAATTAATTTGTTTGGTATCCCGAGCACATGGTTACCTGTGCTTCATAATGGCCGGCTTAGTTGTTCAGTCATCATCTTCAACATGCACTTATCAATGCCAAACATTTGATGCTTGTTAAACAATGTTTTCATTTTGTTTCATTTTGACACAACTTTTGAAGATACTTGGAGGCCAAGGAACACCTGACTAGGCTGGGTGACAAACTATCATCTATTTTGTCCGGCATCTCCTTCTCGAGATCCTGCCAGTCTGGGAGGAGCAGATGGACGGAAGGTCAGAAAGGGAGATAGGAGCTAAACCATGGCTCAAGGGCTGGTGCCAGGAAAAAGGACACAAATTTGTAGGGAACTGGTAACTGTTCTGGGAGCAAGAGTTCTTTAAATTTGATGGACTGCATCTGACTAAAGGAGTCAGTGCATTGGGGCAGAAGTTTGACGTCTTTGCAGAATATTTAAGCTTAAAATGGGGAGAGGTTGCAGCACCCATACATTCGAATGGGAAGAACACCCTCCCCTCAGCTAGTGGTCAAACAGGAATTCAGCATGTTTGCCATTCATTTGCATCACCAGGTAAGAAAAAGGTTTGTCTCCCATACGACGACAGGGTAATGCCAAACTTCACCCAACAACTAACACACCAAAATCTGGCCAATGGAAAATCATGTACACAAATGCTCACAGCCTGGGAAATAAGATCCCAGACCTGCAGGCAATAATGTCAGAGGCTAAACTGGACATAGTAGCAATTAGTGAGACGTGGTTTACCAGTAACCACACTTGGGAGACTTCAGTACCTGGCTATGTATTGTTCAGAAGAGACTGAGGTGCAAAAAGGGGGGGAGGAGTGGCCCTGTATGTTAATGAAAATATCAAAGCTACGAAATTCAGAATACACATAAGGAGCCAGAAGAACTGTGGGTCACCCTGGAAACAGGAAATGGGACAGCCATAAGAACTGGGGTTGTCTACAGGCCCCCAGACCAGAGGGAGGACATAGACACATTACTGTTAGAAGATATACAAAACATGACAGCTAAAGGGGAGGTTCTGATAATGGGAGACTTCAACATGCCGGATACAGATTGGTCAATACCAGCAGGAACATCTGCCAGAACTAGACTCATAGTGGATTCCTGCAGGGAGGGCTTCAAACAACTGGTACAGCAACCCACAAGAGACAGGGCTATCCTAGATCTAGTACTGACTAACAAAGAAGGGATCACAGATCTCCAGGTAGAAGGTCACCTGGGGCCAGTGACCATCACATGGTATGGTTCAATTTGGCTACTACATCTAAATTATCCCATTCCAAGGCAAAATATGGGACTTCAGAGGAGCTGACTTTGATAAGATGGCCAACAGAGTTAAGCTAGCCCTGGCAAAAAGAAACACAGGTGAGGGGGTACAGGCAAAATGGGCAAGCATTAAGGATGCAATACTTGAAGCAACATCCCATTGTGTTAGACAGTAAAGGAAGTGCAAAAGAAGAAGGAAACCACTTTGGTTCTCAAATACAGTAGCAGAAAAGGTAAGATCCAAAAGGCTGGCCTTCAGGAAATATAAGGGAACACAGCGAGATGAAGATAGGGAGGCATACCAAACTGCCCTAAGGGAAGCAGATAAGGCAGTAAGGCAGGCAAAGTCCCAAACTGAGGAAACACTAGCATGAACAGTAAAGAAGGTGACAAGACTTTCTATAGATACATTAGTGAAAGGAGAAAGTCCAGAGAGGGTATTGCTAAGCTTAATGGAGAAAAGGAGCATGTGAGGAGGAGGACCCTGTAAAGGCATCTATCCTAAATAGATACTTTTGCTCAGTATTTACTGAAGAGAAGGTAGAGCAGGGCCCACAGCTCAGCATCATGGACACAGGGGGAGGGAGGTGAGCACTACTCCTTCACAAAAGAAAGGGTCCTGCAAGAGCTTGCTAAGCCTCAGGTGGATAAGGCAATGGGACCTGATGGCATACATCCCAGGGTACTTAAGGAGCTGAAGGAGGAACTAGCAGAGCCATTAGCAGAATTGTTTAGTGAGTCTCTGAGCACAGGAGAGGTCCCAGAAGACTGGAGAACGGTTTTATGTGATCCCGCCCACAAGAGTGGTAGCAGGGAGGAGGCGGGAGCTACAGACTGGTCAGTCTTACCTCAGTAGTGGCAAGATTATGGAGGCACTCCTTAAGGAAAGGATAGTGCAACACCTGGAATCCATAGGGGCACAGGATCCAAGACAGCATGGGTTTACAAAAGGAAGGTCCTGTCAAACTAATCTCATAGATTTCTTTGACTGGGTAACCAGAGTGGTGGACCAAGGAGGAGCAGTTGATGTCGCCTACCTTGACTTCAGCAAAGCTTTTGACACTGTTCTGCATAGAAGATTGATAAATAAGCTGGGTAGGCTTGGGTGAGTCAGAAGTTGGTCAACTGGGTGGCAAACTGGTTGACGGGCAGAAAACAGAGAGTGGTGGTAAATGGTATACAGTCAGAAGAGATGCAAGTCACAAGTGGGGTACCTCAGGGATCAGTCCTGGGGCCAGTCCTCTTCAACATCTTCATTAGTGACCTTGCAGATGGACTAGAGGGTAAGGCTTGTCTGTTTGCAGATGACACCAAGATCTGCAACAGAGTAGATGATCCAGATGGGGTGGGCAGAATGAGAAGAGATCTGGATAAACTAGCAGAATGGTCAGAAGAGTGGCAACTGGGATTTAATGCAAAGAAGTGCAAAATCATGCACATAGGGAGAGAAACCCTGAAGCCACCTATAGGCTGGGAGGGAGTTGCTAGCAGTCACAAAGAAGAAAAGAGACTTGGGCATCATCATCACTGATGACCTAAAATCATCAAACAGACCTCTAAAGCAGTAGGTAAGGCTAGGGGGTGTTAGGGTGTATTAGTAGGGTATCACAAGTCGTGAGAGAGGTAATAATCCCTCTGTACAAGACACTGGTTAGGCCCCATCTGGAGTATCACTGCGCAGTATTGGAGGCCACACCTTCACAAGGACATTAACCAAATTGAGGCAGTCCAGAGAAGGGCAACCAAAATGGTGCAGGGACTGCATCAGAAGACATATGAGGACAGATTAACAGAGCTCAATATGTATGCCCTTGAGCAAAGGAGGAGAGGTGATATGATCGAGGCATTCAGAGCACCTTAAGGGCATAAACAAGGTGAAAGAGTCTAACATGTTTAAATATGAGAAAATATAGCAGGACAAGAGGACACAGCATGAGATTAGAGGAGCCGATTATGGAGGAATGTGAGGAAATTCTTTTTACAGAAAGGGTGGTGGATGCATGGAATGGCTTACCACAAGAAGTGGTGGCTATGAATATAGTGCAGGGCTTCAAACAGGCATGGGACAGGCATAAGGGAGCAATACAAATGACTATGAATAGATAGGCCACTGACAGAGCAAAGGCCGATGGCACATTTATAAGGTAGAAAAAGAAATGGGCAGACTGGATGGGCCTTGCGGTCCTTATCTGCCGTCAACTTCTATGTTTCTATGTTTCTATGTTTTAGGATTTGCCTTATAGACATGACATGTGCCATTTATAGTATATTGGTCGAAATGTTATTTCACAGTAGAGGTGCAAAACTGCATCTTGTGTAGGATTTAAAAAATTACACATCATGTTTATGAGGTGGTGAGGAAAAATGGCTATGCTGAAAGTTTGGAGTCAAATGATTGAAAATTAGTTACTTTATGAGTGAACACTGAAATAGTGTAACATTCAGTCATAACCTGGGCATTTTAGCATATTTGTGCACCACATTTTCAGCATAGCCTTCTTTTTACTCCACCTACTGAACCCCCATAGGTGAACATTTTAAAATCCTCGACAAAATATCATTCTGTGCTACTGAAACATCATTCCACGCCACAGGTATAAAAATATATTTTGGCAAGGATTTGAAAAATGGCAGCTGTCACATTCATGAGGTGTTGTGAAGAAATGGCTGTGTTGAAGATTTGGGATCACATTATTGAAAATTACCAAAGTTACTAGCCTGAGTTTACAAATTTCATATAGGCTCATAACTTTGTTTTTTTATCTTAATATTTTAACACCAAATGTTTAATATAGCCTTCTTATGCCCCCCCCCCATGAGCAAAGGCAGAGAACATTTTCAACTCCTGTCTGAAATGTGATTTCATGCAGTGACCAAGAAATCACCTTTCAGGACTGGTTTTCCTCTTTTTACTGCCTTTGCTCATGAGGTGGGCATCCCAAAAAAGGCATGTTGAAAATTTGGGGAAAAATATTCAAAAATGGCCAAGTTATGCCACCCATCGCTATCCTATGGGGTAGTCAATTATCTCTATGCATCCAAATCTCTCCTCAGGATGTGGGATACCACCTACTGCAGTATTTGCAGGTATGTCTCTGCTTCCCCCCTGGTCAAAACACCACTGTCAGCTTTATGCTGTTCTAAATTGTCTACCCCCCCACTTCTGTTAGAACTCTTGCCCTTGGCTCATTAACTGACAATATTCTTAGAGAAGGTATCCCTGTCTTGGTTGCCTCCTTGCTCTCTCCACTTCCCTCCTCTCATGGTCTCTGATCATCTGATAAATCCCTGCTGCTTATAACTAGATGTAAATCTAACAAAGGAACCCTAGCTTTCTCTCACTCGGCGGCCTAACTCTGGAACTCCCTACCCCTTAAGGTCTGCCAAGCTCCAGTCAATTCAAAAGCAAATGTTGCTCCTTCCTCTTTAGCCAGGTCTCCAAACCCCACTGAATATTACACTCAGCCTGCTGTCTTACTCCCCCCCTGCTGCTAACTGATCTCTACTTATCCTGTCTATCTAGTTATGTTGTCAAGCACTTATGTTTCAACTGAATTTGCTTCATCTGCTCTTTAACCCAATTGTTGTTTGCTACATGTGTTATTGTCATAGAACTTTGGTATTGCTTATGAACTTTTAACTATCCTGTTAATGCTTATGTACTTGAGTACTCTGGTTTCTTTCTGTATTGTTGTTTTTTCCCTGTACACAAATTTGTATTCCCTGTTTATCCGTCCTCATTGTAATGTCCCAGGTCATGCTTGAACATAGTCATGTCTTAGCTATGGTACTTATCCAGTAAACAAAAACGAAATAAATAGCTTCCAAACCCAATTAAAATACATTAAACTGCATACCAGATTTCCTCAGTTTGTGGTCTGGCTTTGAAAGTGGAGACCTGTCTGTGGCCCAGAGAGGATTTCTGCATTAGCCCCCTGGTATGTAAGAAAGGGCTTGGGGGTTGTGAGGTGGTGGGTGCTGAGTGGGAGGGTCAGATGGGGGAATAATGGGGCAACAGACATCAATGGACATTTACCCATTTTACAGGTTTAAAAAATAAAAAACAGCAAGATATGGTTTTCTTTATTGCAGGTGGCAACACTGGGGATCGGGCACCCCAGTGTCAGTGTTATATTGGGTTGCACCGAGGATGGGCTTGCCGATGCTGCACAACTAAAATGGCGGGGTGGGGGTAGCAGCTGCATGGGGATTGGGCACCCCGTGCCATAATAATAACATGGGTCGGGCTTGGGGGTGGCAGTTATGGCAGTGGCTGCAGCAGACATTGATGGATGGTCTTCTCTCTTGTTGGGGGGTGTAGCACCCAACAAGGAGGATTGAGCACCCCCGTGCTATAATAATAACATGGATCAGGCTTGGGGGTGGCAATTATTGCAATGGCTGCAGCAGACATTGATGGATGGTCTTCTCTTTTGATGGGGAGGTGTAGCACCCAACAAGGAGGATTGGGCACCCCTGTGCCATAATAATAACATGGATCGAGCTTGGGGTAGCAATTATGGCAGTGGCTGCGGCAGACATTGATGGATGGTCTTTTTTTTGTTGGTGGGGTGTAGCACCCAACAAGGAGGATTGGACACCCCTGTGCTATAATAATAACATAGGCTGGGCTTGGGGGAGTGGCACTTAAAATGACAGAGTTAAACCTGTGCATGTTAAAGTTCTGATTCAAAGTGGTCTACCTGGGAGAAGCCAGTCTGTGCAGAGGGAAAACTTACAGGTGTTTGTCAGCAACCCACTGTCAGTGTCACAGCAGGGGGCCATTATAGCAGCAACTTTGATATTCATAGCAGATCCTTTGATCCTCCCAACAGCCAAGTGGCTTGGAAAGTTCACTGCAAAAGCGTCATTAAGTATGTGACAGTTGTTGGAGCCATAGCAGCAATTGGAGAAGTGTCTGAGCAGGCAATTGCAAGGTAACAGGCATGGAGGTACCTTCTTTTTAAAATTGAATATACCTTATTAAAATTTTAACAACATGAAAAATACAACAGGACTAAACAAGGACTAAAACCATAAACACAAACTAGGTACAACAATACCAAAGAAAATACAATCAATAAGCAACCAAACCATCCCCAACCCTCAAGGAATAAAACTCTCCCCCCCCAGCAACATCTTCAGAGCGAGATAGCTGTACTACTCCCAAGAAGGCCTTGGTAAAAAGATTCTAAAAAAAGATTTACATACTGTACAAGGGATAAACATGGATGTACCTGATGGCTCAGACTTCAGCCAATTATGTTGTTTCAACAGTAAGCCTGACTGACAAGCTCCTGACCTTGAAAGCCGATCAACTGCTTGCTGACTGGCTTCATGCAAATCAAAGGACTGAAGACCGCTCTGATTGGAGTGGCTTGGTCCTTAGAAATCCAGGAAGTTTCCACCAAGCAAGCAGCAAATGGTGTCATGACCACAGTTTATGGTCATTGGTCTAGACTGCCAAGCCCCTGCTATTCTGAACTGCAATGGGGTCAGCAGGGACCCCCCCAAAAACCCTTTCAGTGTAACAAAATGTTTGATGCCCATGCACATCAAATGTGAAAATGGCTACAGATGAGGAGGGGAGGTTGAGGCACCAGGCAAACAAACAATTTAAATTTGTTGTTCAGACTTTTGAAATCAACTGTAAGCTTACAACATAGTTAAAATGACCTCTCATGCTGTATTGATGGTACTTTCCATGCGTTACTTTAAATCACATAGGAATACTAGTTTCATGTAAGTCTCTTATGCCTTCCACTGTGAAAATAACAAACCAAATGCCCCACACACTTCAGATCTGGCCAAACCAGACTAAGCTGGACATTGTGACATGAAGGTAACCATGTGCTTGGGACATCAAATAAATTAATTGAACCACATAATATGGTAAGACTGTTTCACTGATGTGTCCCTGCAGTACCACCCTAATCTGCTGCTGTGTGGAAAATGTGTTTTTGTGGGTCTAGACTGCCTTTGTGGCAAAGGCCCGAGACAGAGACAGAAAGAGACCCACTAGGTGATTTGACCTCACAAATGGTGGCACCATTGATAACGAGAATGTAAAACTTTCTCACACAAAAGCACAGCTTGGATGTTCAGTACCTAAGAGAACAATCACAAAGCTTAAGCTGTATTAACCAATATACAGCAGTCAACATTGCAACTCTGTATGTCTTCTCTCGTTTCCAACTTTAATTTTTATTTTTTATAAAGGCTTACAAAAGTTTAGAGATAGAAATGCCAGGTAAGTACAATGCAGTGAGGTTGCCAGAGCTCCAGCAGCAGATGAGAAAAGAGGCATACAGCATGAAAGCTTGAACAGAGCTAAGTTGATTCAGACTCTGGAAGCAGCAAACCACAAGACCCTGGGTAACTCCTGTGGCTTAAGTGAGAATTCATATTGTTTCCAACACTAACAGAGGAGATTGAAATTGTTGATTTTCAAAGTTCATTTGAGAACTCGTGTTTACAGAGTGAATTAGAACAGGAGCATTGGCCATCTTGTCTGACTCCAGTGCTTACTGGGGAGACATAACAAGCATTTTCATGCTTAGACACTAATGACAGTAGGGACTATGTAAGAATCAAGGCAGATTGTTGTTTAAAGCATTATGAGATAATCCCTGAGTTTTGCAGACTCAAATTCAGCCAATAAAGAAAGCAGCCAAGAATGACTGAAAAAAACTGAGTGTGCAGCTGAGTATTTTGCCAAGGAGATGGTTACATGGGAAGAACTCTGTAACTGCTGAAGAAATTTGTGACATGTACATGCTGATCATAAAATATAGCTAAAATATACAAATTCAAATACTGTGGTTGAAGCTGCTGAAAGAGCCAATCAGTATGCAGCCAGTTCTCCTGAAACATGCAAGAAGGTACATGGGGGAGGTGGTTCCATTCACAAAATGGTGCATGAGAGACAAGGGGTCCCTAAAACCCAACAACCTTTTGAACATAGAAGGAATACCCCAGCAGAGCTTAAGGGTAATAAAATAAAACTCTGTGACTCTGAGCAAGTCACTTAACCGCTCAGTGCTCCCAGGTCACCCCTGAAAACAGGCACTTGTGCCTAGTGGGCCTTACCTGGTAACCGAAGAAGAAAAAAAAAAAAAAGCATCAGAAGTGTTATGTGTGCCAAAATTTGGGGCATTAGTCTTATGATTGTCCTTAGACAAGAGAGACAACACCATGATGTAGGAAGGCTGCCATCCCACTGTGGGACCCAATGTTGTCAATCTCATACTTGCTGAGAATGCTGATAGACATATCGACACGGAAGAGCTGCATGTGGTAAACTATGTCTCAAGTCCTAATCTGAGGAATGTTCTGAAGCACCTGATGCCAGTCTGGGTAAACAATCACTTGGCAAAGTACTCAGGCACACTGGGACCAGTATCACAGACTTCCTGCAGGAGCTGGTATGGCTAGATCAGATCCTGCCTGGTAAAGGTGCCTCAGTTCAATTTGTTCCTTACCCCTGGGTCACAGTTTAAAAGGAGAGAATACTAATGAAGTACTTTTCTGACTGGTGAAGGTGAGCGAGAAGCAGTGGTTGCTTTTGGGTTACCTGCAGATATTCAACTGGGTAATGACTAGGATAAAGGAGAGTGAGACATGGCTTGATCTGGGACTCATAATCAAGCACAACAACTGGGACAGGTAGAGGTTAATGGGAAGACTTGGAAAGTGGCAAGATCTGACCACATTCATAACCTTGGGCCTGTATCAGATGGTGAGGCTGCTGAACCCAATAGGCCACAGCAACAAGAGAAAACATTTCTTACTGCTGAGGTAAAGGGAGAGGCAATGCCAGGGAGCTCTGCTGGGGCAGCAGTTCACTGATGCAAGAGTCTGCAGAGGGATATCTAACTGAGGTTGTTGTAAGCGAGCATCTATCCATGCAAGGCATGCTTTACAAACATCCTGGTGAGTCAGTTTTGAAGACTCTGAAGAAACTGTAGCAGTGAGCAGAGCTATAGATCACATACTGTGAATATGTCACAATGTTTCCAAGAGAGGGGATGGGGGGTGATTAATAGTGGCTATCAAAATCATTACAGACAGAAGGAAGTCCACTACTGACACCTAGGCAGCAGGTAGATGAAACTGTTGTACTAGCCAGTATTAATGAAACTTGTAACATGGCAAAAATCAGAGCAGTGGAAACAAGCAACCCAACTGGCAGAATCGAGTCAGGTGGTAGAACAGCAACGCAGCATTATTCCATGATAGATGCCATGTTACCATCGGAAGCGTGCAGAGGAAACCATTAGAGCACCCTTTGTGCTGTACACGAGCCGCACAAATTTGGAGTGTGCTGCTCGGTGGAGGTGAGTACACCGATAGGGAGCGAGGGCGAGAAGCAGGTATGCGCCGAACGAGCGTAATGTAAAACCATGCAATGAAGTAGGAGCAATCCTGGGAGCAATGTCAGAAAGCCAATGGAGTCATAGAAGGAGAATGAGTGCAAGAACCTGTGTGTGACAGTGTTACCGATACTGTAACTGTTATCAGTGAGTTGAAATAATCAGAGGATTGTGGAGACATAATGATTATTTGCATACCGTGCTGTCTGGAACGAAGTGTAGTCCGAGATATGTAAATATTCTTTATGTTCCCAGAATGCTGTATTGAACTATAAATGTAAAGCAAAGAAACGAGTGAAAACTGCTGCCTAGGTGGGAAAGAAAGGTACTGTTGCACGTTAGTTGTAGTGGCATAGTCTTTTTAAACAGCAGTTGTAAACGTGGAAGAAACACCATTAACAATATAAATAGATACTGTGTTGTAAACGCGCACACACCTGTAGGACATGGATGTCCAGTCACAGGAGTACAGAGTTGAACAGCACAAAATATTGTAGTACACAATGTAATAACTTGCTGTTCATGTATGTGGCATATAATTGTGACTTTTTAAGATTAGTAAATTAGCGCTTGCCATGTTACAAGTGCATTAATCCACTCCAAAGTCAGGCTGTACTCGGGAATTAATGCCTGGTTGGTGGTTGGATGCACTCAGCAACCATCCCAGCCAGGCATGAATTCTCTAGTAGATCCCTCCTTTGTCATGGATTAATGCTTTCAAATAACACCAAGTTGAATTTTGTTATAACTTATTCTACTCAGTCTTAGGAAGTGGCACTAATTATATTGTAGTAGCTGTGCAATAGGTGACAGAATTATACATAGTTACCAGAAGAAAAGTGTGTTGCAAAATAGACCTGAATGGTTATCCCCCTGCCAACACACACACATACCAAAGGGCAATTTTTCATGTGGTCACTGCACACATTGTGGGGTAATGTTAAAATAGATACATTTTTTAAAGATAGTACTGGATAAAAATTTACAATAACAGATTTCATCTGTTGAAACTCAGACGCTGTTACATACCTTGTGCAGTATGTGCTACAAGTGCTACTCTGTGGGTAAAACTGAATGAAAACTGAAAACCTGCATAGGTGAGCACTTTGGTGTGCTAGAGCAATTGGATCAGGATAGTACATTAGCAACCCCTATAAAGCAGAAAGGCAATGCCGACAGATTTAGATTTATGGGCACTGAAAAATTAAAATGTGTCCACATGGGGCGATCTCGATAATGAACTGCCCTGCAGTGAAAGTTATTGGATTTATAAGTTGGATGCAATGAAGTGACTGGCGCTTAATGGTAGATTTAGTCTGCAACCATTTTTAAAACAGGTTATTTCCATGTTTCCTAGAGGTAAATGATTTCTGCATTTCGGCATTGCCATATAACACATTGTTTTGACATTATGCATCAGTTATTTTGTCTGAATCTCTTTATGTTTAGGCATGATTGCCATTTAATCATCTAACCATAGGCAATTTCTTTGTTTTTCTAGGTATATGATTCTGCATTTTGCATCATCACATAACACAGTGGTCTGTCACTATGTTTTATGTAATCTGTTTTGTCTGATTCCATTTATATTTAGGCATGCTCATCATTTAAATCACCTCCATGGACATTTCATGACAGGAACTTGATAGTGCTGATAGCTCCTTAAAAATGGATATGGGGACTCTCCAAGCACACAAAAGTTAGCACTATTAAAGAGAGCCTTTGTTTCTTGGTGTTATTACAAACTCTTGTTACCCTTTATCTAAAGGGAAAGTATGCAGAACATTAATAATGTTTGTATTCTCTATAAATAGTATAGTGATATTTTTTCATCACTGTTTTTGAACAATGTTTAGTCTTCTATGTCCAACGTGTGTGTAATTGATTGTGCTATTCAGTACAGAAATAATTAAGTACATGAATGGACATTTTTGTAAATTTGCAGGTGTGGGTAGTTAAATAGGGAGCACTATTTAAAAGCACACTTTGGGACATAGAGCTCAATTCTTAAAGCCCTTAGAATGACGCAAGGTGCCTGCATCATATATAAATGATGCAAGTGGCACCTTGCATCAAAAACTGCACCCTGAGCTATTCTAAAAAGCAACCTGCATCAAACACAGGCTGCATGCACCAAAGGGGCTTGCACCAGCCTTGCACCACAGAATGAGAAGCGGCATGGTACTAGGAGACTTGTGGCAGATGAAGGCTAACATATCTCCTAAGGCGGTGTTCTCTAAACCCTCCCAAAGGGCAAATGTCTAAGTACTGTTAGAAGAGCCAAGGGCTGGTCTAATGGTACTTAGAAATCATCTGGGAGGGTGCTCCAATGTGCTTCCTCCCCCTGGCCCCAATCCCTTCCTGGTAGTCTAGTGCTCTCTCAAGCCCCGATTGCCTGTCATATTTGTTTAAATAGCCCCATATCTGTTAAAATTCAAAAAAGTATATAAAACTAAAACTAAAATCCCCATTAGACTTGTGACATCCCCCTCCCCAGCCCTGATCACCTGTTATGAATATTAAACTATCCCTGGTGGTCTAGTGGAGTAGTCCTGCCCTGACACCCCCCCCCATTAATAGACATTTTTGAAATACCTGCTGATCTAGTGGACCCCCCACCCCATGATACATCCATCCCTCCTCCCATCCATTGATTGAGCCAGTGGCTGGCACAGCTCACTGCTCACCGCCAAGGCCAGCCACCATCTGAGCTCTGTAGAGCACGATATATATATAGTACATGCTCAGTGATTGACAGCAGTGTAAATCACTGAGCATGTACTGTATACAGTATATGCTCATTCTGAGCTCTCCAGCAGGCTGGCTCGTGGCGAATGGTGGACTGTGACAATTTCTGGCCCATCTATGGGATGGTGGAGGGAGCTGCGGTGGGGCACTGTGGTGGGGTCTACTAGACCACCAGGTATTTTGAAATGTCTGTTAATGTGGGATTGGGGCTGGAGCACTACACTAGACCACAAGGGATATTTTAATATTTCTTACTGGTGATTGGGGCTTGGGGAGGGGATGCTGCTAGACTACCGGGGATATTTAAATAAATATGATGGGTGATTGAGGCTTGGGGGATGCCACCAGAGTATAGGTGATATTTTTTTTTTAGTTTTATATACTTTATTGAATTTTAGCAAATACAGGGGAATTTAAACAAATATGACAAGTGATCAGGGCTTGAGGGGATGCTACTAGAGTATCAGGATATTTTTTTGAGTTTAATATACTTTACTAAATTTTAGAAAAAAATACAGGGATACTTAAACAAATATGATGGGTGATTGGGGCTTGGGTGGGGATGCCACTAGGCTGTTGGGGATATTTAAACAAATATGATGGGTGATCAGGACTTGGGGGGCACTAGGCTGCCTTCTTGGGAACATTGCCACACAGCCACCCACAGCTTGCAGCAGCCTGTGTAGATGCACCCTCTGTTTGGTGCACCTCTGTGGTTGCAGCAAGCCACAGAACATTGCCGCCGGACCCTATCCAATAGAGAATCAGGTGCAGGGTCCATGGCACACCAGCGCTAGGCACAAGCTGCCTTTGGTGTGGCTTGCAACAAGTTTTGAGAATCAGGCTCATACTGTTTGACCCTTGACAAAGCACGTGTCTAGTGTGAAATGTAGAGGTGCTTTTGCACACCATTGTCTATGGCTGCTAATGTTTTAAATGTATTTATGTAATAAAATGTTTGTCACTAGTCTGCAGTAAAGGTACAGGATAATTCTTGTGGTCTGCGAGCCTGGGCTAGTTGGCTGAGATCTTTTTTTTGCTACCAGCTATGCAGCCACATATATTACGGAAGAATGAAAGTGACTTGGCCTAACTGCTCAAAACTTCAACAGACACTTAAGCCCATCATTTTCACAGCACCTCCAACTCCATCCATGCTGTCTCACCTGCCACTACACATGCCACACCTACAACAGTGAAATTCTTGGACTGGGGGAAAAAATGGACCATCTTTTTTAAATTTAAATCCCCAGAGAGTAATATCCAAAGAAACATCAGTCTCTTCCAAATCACTCGCTGAGAATAGCCTTGCTAAATGGCACTGCATCTTGGTTAGAACATTTCTCTCCAGCACTGCAACCACCAATCAATACCTACATAGTCATGCTGATGCTGGCATCTTGATGCCTCATCCTTAGCAACACCCATGACAACAGTGCACATTTAACATGGAAAAGCACGATATCAAAAAGACACACAAATTTTAGTAAATTTATGAAACATATAAAAACAAACAAAAAACAACGTATCACACAAGGTCTTAACCTACTGCATAAATAAAACATGCGGAGGGGACCTTTTGTGAAAAATGATTGATCTTTACTTGTGCTGTTTGCCCTTGGACACTTCGCTTATGGTTTACACTCCATATCAACCTTAACATTACTATGTAGCTTTAATAAAGATGTGTTTTCAAGATATGTGCTCTCACTGTGAACCTTGTCCAAATTTGTTGTTAACCATGATAGTGACAAGGGTTTTGAGGATATTTAGATTCAATATATGGATTACCTCCTCACAGCTTTATACTTTCAGTTTTCCTCTTGATTTTACTGGCAGCGTGGAGCTGGGTGGGCTGTAGCAGCTAACCCAGCAGTTCACAGCACAAAAGTCATGCCTGCTCCATGCTGGGATACTTTGGGGATCTGGTTATGGACCAGGACATGTTATTCTACCGTACAGGAGCAGGGTTAAGAAAACTGCTAATACTAGTAAAGCTGGTACCTTGATTTAGAGTTTATCTGAATACTAAACAAACATGAAATTCACCAATTGCCTTGATAAAGTGGAGCATACGAGAAATGTCATGAAGTACAGAATGTTAATTATCGTGACTTGCTTAACACAATAAAAAGGAAATATTTTGGAATACATAGGAGTGAAGTCCTTTTTCTTATATTCAGAGTTCTGCCCTTTGTGAAAGAAACGTTATACAGTACCTAGTAAACTTAGCTGGTAAACAAAACAAATAAATAACCGAAGTACCATAGGTACAGGGTGGTGCTAAGGCTTGCATGGCAGTATATCTTTTATACACAACACCTCCCCCCCCCCCTTACAAGCATGTTCATTACAGCTTACTGTGGCAGTGCTTTGCACCAGAGGGGCTTTATAGATGTTGCACTATGTAATGGCACCTCCTGCTCTTGGAGGGTTTTCTTGATACTGTCACAGAAGGCTTGTATTAATGTCACCACCTGTGGTGACTCCTTTGTCTTTGAATTGCCCCACCCCCACAAAAAAAAAGAAATATAAAGCCTGGTCCAAGTTGTCAGTACATTGTTCTGGTTGGTAAAACACTGCCCCCAGAAAGTTACACAGGAAGCAGGAGCAAAGAAGAAATGCTATGTGAACAGCATGGCAAGCAGCTGAAAGTGAGATGAATACGTTCCTGTCCAGGACTCCCATGTGCATGTTGGGCATGCATGCTTGTGCCCTGCTGTGCAACTGTAAAGGAAATAGTTACAACTAGTACTACAGTCCACTGACTGAATGAGTACACAGATAGCAGCATAATCCTGTCTATTTAAAACACAGTTCCCAGTAATCAGACATCAGTGGCTTTCCTAGCCACATACAAACTCCTGCCTGCCAGCATTTCAAAGAGGCAGCAAACATCTACAACCTGCATTAAAAATGTCCAGCAAATTTACCTGAGAAGGACTGTAAATCAGGTCTCCTGCTCTCAGCTCCTAAATTGGAATTGTCTGTGTGGGGATCAGCTTCATCATGGTGGTGGCCCTTCCTGTGGAAAAGGTGGAATTAAAGTTTACTCAAGTCCTGCAGGAATTAAAAGAAATTAAACTTAGTGCTATACAGAACATTGAAATAATCACTATCTTAGAGACTGAGGCTATGGTGACAGAGCAAAAGGTCCAATCAACTGAATTGACTAGCCACAATATTATGGCCCAACTAAGACAACAAGACTGCACTATCCAGCAACTGCAGAAAAAAATGGATGCTATAAAAAAAATTAGGGCCAACAAAACAATCTATGGTTCATTCCTTTCCAAGAACAAACAGAAATGGGTAACTTCAGCACAGGAAAAGGGATGACAGCAGCATGTGTGACATGCAATTGTGTCTTCCCAACCAGAGCGCATAATAACATGCACAATCGCACCATGCTGTTGACACCATCATTCTCTGCTGTGGGCTCTACCCACCGACTCCCCCATTGGGAGAAGCTTCACCCCCTGCACCCTCTATAAATATATATAAACACCCCCACCCCAGTCACAATTTTTGAGTAGAAGATAAATTCACTTACAGCAGCATCCTCAGGTCACTTAGCATACTAGACACTCAGATATCCATGATAGCCAAATGACAGATGCCCTCATGCTGACGCCCACATTATGACACCCTAGTTTCCACGCTCTCTTGATGGGATACTGCATTGCTTTCTTATGTCATGTTTTACCGCAGCTCCTCTGCCTTCCCAGAGATATGAGATTTGACATAGAACAGGCTCATAGATCCCTGATCCCACTGCCAAAAACCGGAGACTGCTCCAGGCCTATCATTGCCCAACTTCTTAAGTCCCCAGTTAAAGAGGGTATTCTTTGCAGTGCTGGGAACAAAGGAGACCCAAGTGGCAGAGACACAGAATAATGATGTTTCTGAACTACTCTTAGGACCTGACCAACCATTGCTGGGAGTTCACTGAAGCAAGACAGGCCCTTCACAGAGCTAGGGTCACCTTCACCTTACATTACATAGCACAGCTTGAAATTTCTAGTCAATTGGGTCCCCCTAATATTCAGTATCCCCAAGGCAGCCATGGAATTTATTCAATCAACCTGGCCATGAGCAGCCTTACCTTCTAACCCCAGAACTCACCCATGAGAAAAGGAAGACTTCTTGGCAGAACATGTGGCACCAGGCAACCCTCAGTTAAGTCCTTACTAGGCTGCTGCCATAATACAGGAGAATGGGAAAATATCACCACAGCAGCCAAAAAGTAAACAGAGAAATAAACAAGCATTTGTCAATGCTGAATGTTTGCTTGTTGGTATTAGCATTGGGAATGCAGGAGTTAGACAGATGCAGAATAGGAATGGCAGTGAAGTACTGAACTTCACACCAACCTTACCTCCACCCTGCAGAGGTGGACAGGCATTGGGGTATGCATTTGGGTCATCACCCATAACGTTCATGCCATATCACCTCATCCTATCATGCAGACACCAACACATGTTGAGGTGTGCCTTGGTATTCGGCTTTATAGTCACCCCATTCCATAAAGAAAAATGCTGAGATGGGTGCAGTATAGGAGAATGGGGTGAACTCTAGGGCTGAAGAGTCCAAGACACACCTGAATGCCTATCACTGGCTGGGGGATGGGGGTTGGATGGCATGAGCATTACAGTTGACAATCCAAAGGCACATTCCTGATGCCTGTCAGTCTGTACAGGGTGGGACATTATGGTTAGAAACCCTAATGCCCTGGGCGTTTGTTGGTATTTCCACTACAAATTTTCAACACGGCCTTTTTGTGACCCCACCTCATGAAAGCCTTTGGGACCTCTTCTCATGAACAGTGGCAGTGTGATTTTGTTAATGTTCCCTGAACTTTGAGTTCCCACAGTGACCGTGCCATCTGCACCAAATGTATGAAAACACAGAATGGGCAGGATGTGAAGAATGACAGCTGTACCATTCATAGGGAGGTGTAAAGAGATGGCAATGTTGAAAATCTGAAGTGAAAATATAAAAATTGCTTGCACTTCCAAGTATACGTGGAAACTGCAAAATGCATGAGCATAACACAGTCATTTAGTGGAATTATTTCACTAAATTTTCAACATAGGCATTTTTTGACCTCTGCTCATGAACACTGTCACTATGATTTTCTTAATCTGTCCCGAACATTGATTTCCCATAGCAACCTCGTTATTCTGCTCCAGATGTGTAAATGCATATTTCAGGCAGGATATGAAAAATGACAGCTGTACTGTCCATAAGGGGGTCTGAAAAAATGCCAATGTTGAACATCTTGAGAGAAAATACTACAAATTTGTGAAGTTACAAGGATGCATGGCAACTGCACAATGCGCTCTCGTAACACAGTCATTTTATGAACGTTCGTCACCAAATTTTCAACATAGGCATTTTAAGACCTCTGCTCATAAACAGAGTCACTGTGACTTTTTAATGTGTCCTAAACACTGAATCCTACAGCGACCATTCTATTCTGCACTGGAAGTGTGAAAACACATTTTGACCAGGATGTGAAAAATGGCAGCTGCACTGTTCATAAGGAGGTGTGGAAAAATGGCAATGTTGAAAATCTGGAGTGAAAATATTGCAAATTCACAAAGTTATGAGAGTGCATGGAAACTGCGCAATGCACACTTGTAAAACAGTCATCTTCTGGATTTTTTTCACCAAATTTGCAACATAGGCTTTTTGAGAGCCTACCTCATGAACAGTGGGACTTTCATTTTGTCAAGCAGCCCTGAAAGATGATTCTGCACAGTGACCGCAAAATCATCTTTCAGGACTGAATAACACCATGACAGTGATTGAATTCATGAGGAGGGGTCCAAATAACCCCATGTTGAAAATTTGGTGTCAAAATTCCCAAAAATGTCTGAGATATGCACCAAAGTTGAAACCCCCCTATTTATGCCATTATGCAGCTTTTTGGCATTTCTTCAGTTCGTGATTGGCTTTGAAGAGTGCAGATGTGTTCCCGGTCAACCGAAGATCATCGCGTCGGGCTCCAGAGGTAAGTATGGTGTGAGGGAGGAGTGTGGGGAGGTAGGGTGCACAGTAGGTGGGTGTGGGTTGGGAGAGGGGACCCAACCAATATGGGACCATTTCCTTTCTTTTAGGGAGAAAAAGATGTCATGGAAGGTTTTTTTTTTTGGCTGGCTTGCTTTCCACATTAATTGGGGTGGGCTCCAGGTGCCACCTACTTTTTGGAGTGAGGGGACTTAAGTCAATTGGAACTGGGCCCCCCATCAGCAAAGAACAACTGTGTTGGGGGGCATGATGACGAGGGGGATTGGGCATCCCACTTGGCACACAACAAGGGGGGGCATTATGCGGACAGGGAATGGGCTCCTCCATCAGCAAACGAACTGGGCTGGGGGCATGCTGACAGGGGGATTGGACATCCCATTCAGTCAGTTTTCATGGGGCTTGGACACCGCCATGTTTAGGGACATGTTACACCAGGCAAGGTACCACCCTGCAATGATGGGTCATTCTCTCACTGCAGCAGTATGGCTGATGCTGCAATGATGAGGCGGCCCCTCATTGCAGCGGCCAAATTCTTCTCCAGAATCAGTGTCATCAGGACACTGGGCCTGCATTGGGTGAACAGTGCCAATCCCAAAAATGCAGTGCCGTCGTTGGCTGCCACAGTGCCGCACCTCCACAACCCTTTTCTCTCCTAAGCTGCCACATGATGTTTCTTGAGCTTGCATACAAAAAAACATAAAAAAACAATGACTACATGCAGTGCCAGACTAAAAAGAGGACGAGATCCAGAAGCCACAGTCTAAGGATGGCATCAGAGGATGAGGAAGAAGGACCACACACTTCACTGACTGGTAATATATATGCTCAACTGTCGAACCTACCGGGATTGTCAGACCCCTCAGAAGCTGCCACATGTCCTGGAATCACATCTGTGCAGATTCTGGTTGACATCACGGTGACATTTTCTGATATTCTGTCTTGTGCCATGATTGCCGCATCTGGGGTGGCTCCTCAGCAAGCTGCCGACTCCTCCAGACTGGTCTTTGGCATTCTGATAACTGCTGCAGGAAGCTGTGCAAACTACGAATATCCCACTTCAAACCTTAACTTACAACCCAGGCATAGTACTTTTTCAAAACTCTCTTACTGTGTGATAACATTTGGCCACGTCTGCTACTTGGACACACACTGCAATATGTCAAAAGCAACCAACATACACTGGCTCCCTACCATCGAGATGGACTAATACTGAAACATTCTCTGTGTTCTCCCCTGCAGCCTACTAACTGAACACTGCTCTGACACACTGTCTCAGCTACTGCCAGCAGGAGAAACATTCCTTTTGTCTGTCCTGTACTGCATATTTCTGTGAAGACAACAAACACAGTATCCTTTTATTTCTACTTTCTGCTGACAATGGACCTTTCTCAGGATGGGAATTTAAATGGGGGTGGGATATTGCCATGTTGTTTCATGGAGGGGGATCTTGCTACCAAGCAATGTGAGATGGCGGTAGGGAGGGCTGGGGGGATACTGGGATGTATAGGGAGAGGCATCACCAGCAGAAAACAGGAAGTTGTTATACCCCTGTACAGACAGTGGGTGAGACCCTATCTGGGGTACTGTGTCCAGTTCTGGAGACCCTATCTCCTTAAGGACATAGACAGGATGGAGGCAGTTCAGAGGAGGGCAACTAAAATGATGCAGGGTCTGCAAGAGAAGCCATACGAGGAGAGGCTAAAGGAGCTTAATATGTATACCCTTGAGGAAAGGGGGGACATGATAGAAATGTTTAAGTACCTCAGTGGAATCAACGAAGTCCAAGAGGGTAGCATCTTCAGAAAAGAGATGTGCAAGAACAAGGGGACACAATTTGAAGACATGGGGGGATGGCTCAGGGGCAATGTGAGGAAGTATTTTTTCACAGAGAGGGTGGTGGTGGATGCATGGAACAGCCTTCCTGAGGAGGTTGCGGGGTCTAAAACTAAGGGAGAATTCAAGAATGCATGGGACAGACATAAGGCAATTTTTGTGCTGGGTAGGAACAAATAGGCTGTTGGTTAAAAAGGATCTGCAGCTTATCCTCTAGGTAGGGAAATTGGCAGACTAGGTGGGCCAAGCGGTCCTTATCTGCCATCAAAGTCTATGTTTCTATGTTACCTCTATTGTTATGAATAAAATTTAGATTTAAAAGAGGACCTCAGACATTTTGAAGAGGGAATGTGATTCAGTATGCAACTCTGAGTCAGCAGAGGGACTTTAAATGAAGAAGAGTAGTCCCATATGTCTCCAACTCTCTCCTGAGTCCCTCATTATTTTCTACCCAGCCCTCATCCATGGTGTTCAGCCTACTATCAATCCTCATGGTGACACACCTTTATATCAACTTTCTCTCAGCCAGTACCCTTTCCTTTACCCTACCTAATGAACTTAGAGTGTGGTACTCACTAAAACACACTGCAGAGTGCCCCTTATAGGCCCAGCCTTCAACCCCACTTACTGATATAGAGGGATTTCCCCTAGGGCATACCTCTCTGCCCCCTTGGCCTCTGTAACTCCACCATGGATCATACTATTATGAAGGGTGGAAAGTGTTGTGGCAAGTAGAGAACTCACCGACCCCTCTTGCTAAATGCAAGTTTTTCTAGTAAGCAGGCCTCAGAATGATGGTCAGGTTAGACACCTAAAGGGGGAAAAATTCTCTGTATGGTTCATTACTGGAAAAGCAGTCATTTAATGCAAGGGTCCCCAAGATTTCTTCTACTTTTCTCTCCCCTGCAGTACCTCCTGACTCTCTCCACCCTCTAACCTTATCTCCTTTCTCCCCCTTATCATCCTTGTTTCCCTTCCTCCCAGTTTTTTGGTTCCACTGTCACTTCTCAACACCCAACTCCAGGACAATTCCCTGATAAGATCTATTTAAGGATGACTCCAAGATGCCTTTTCTAAAGGCTACTTACCACAGGGACCATTATGCACGGGATAACAACAGAAAGTTTATTCTATACTTTGACAAAGCCCAACGGGCGAAATGTCATTACTATTTTATTCTTCTCTGTGAGGTGTCTTATGGGTTTCTGTGAACAAACAGCTGTATTTTTGAAGCAAATGTTGAGTGTGCACAGCAGTTTTTGTAAGCCTGCTGAGTTCCGTGGCTTTTTTCATGCAGGAATGTTTATTCCCCCTATTACAGAGGTGAGAAGAACCTTGAACAGATCTTAGCCCCTTTATTGCCTCCTTCCTCCCCTTAATGGCACAATGGAGGGGCCAAGACAAGACTGCTCTGCATTCTGCATAGCATGGCCTATAAAAGGCAGCAAAAAAACTCCCTCTCCCCATCTAGTCTCTAAGTCTGTAAGGGACACATGGACACTATATATCCTGATACCCAGAGGTACCTGGGACCTGCATCATGCTCTGGGAACTAACTAAACCCCTTACTCATTTGCTCTTTCCTAGTATGTTCCTCTAAAAATGACAGAGCCCCTCTTGCATCACAGGGGATTGGGACTAGGGAGCAGGAAAACTGCCAGTACTGAACTCTTAGGGTCAGATTCTCAAAGCACCTGGTGCAGGGCAAGGGGCTTGCACCACAAGGAATGGGGCAAAGTGCTCCTTACACCAAAAGATGCGCCGGGAGCAATTCACAAAGGCAAACTGTGTCACCTGCAGGCTACCAACACCAAACAGGGCTTGTGCCACCTGTGTACCACAAAATGGGTTGGCAAAAGTGGAAGGTCCCAGGGGCTTTTGGGAGTGGCAAACTAGGATGCAGTATCTCACAGTGGTTTAATGTTCTGAGCTGCAAACCTGGAGACCTGTGTTTGAATCCCATAGCCCCCCACTTGCATACTGTGTGACCCTGAGCAAGTCACTTAATTTCCTTGTGCTTCCAGGTTCCACCTGTAAACAAGCTTTCAGCTTAGTGTGTCTCTCCTGGTAAAATAATGGTTAAAAAACAAAAACAAGCAAAAACTAGACTAGTCTGGTAGTGTAAAATGGAGTAAGTTCCACATTCAGCACCATCAGCACATGGCATGATGTACCAAACTGCTCAACACACAGTGACAGTGTAATAACAGGGGCTGAAATTAAGTTTTGTAGGCCGCTAGCCAGCAGGACTAATGACTGGGAAAATCAAGTAGCCCCTCAGATTTTTTCAGTGCATCAGCCAGTGTACTTACTGAAATTTTACCTTCTCAAGCACAAGCCCACAGGGCTAGTTAAAGGAAAATCTTAGTAACCCAATACAAAATCTACTAGCATTTGGCTAGCGGGCTGGTGCCAGTTTCGACCCCTGAATAAACAATTTGTGTATTAGCCAGAGATCTGCCTGATGGCTAATGAGTTATGTATTCCCCCCCAGTTTTATTTTAAAGATTATGAATGCCTGGAGTTGGGAGTGGGAGACTGAGGCCCCCCACCCCCCAGGAGCATGAACAGTTTTTATTTTGTATGTTTTGATTATGCGACTGTTTCATTTTAACGAGCCATACTTATTTAAGCTAAATGCTTGGATGGGGGATTAGGACATTTGGTACGCCATTTTCAAATTTAAACCACCTTTTCTTCTTTCTATCAGACCCCCACCCGCCTCTTCATTGTCTTGATACGTGAAAACCAGGACTTTTTTATTACTTTGTCCCCGCCCGTAAAAAAATGAACTACACCCCTGGTGGCAACGTGCTACAGTCCCCTGCACTAGCCCTGCTCTCCTGTTAATATTTCAGAAAATGCCTGGTAGTCTAGTGGCCCCTCAAACCCCTAATTTCCTATAATAAATAGTAAATTATCCCTAGTAGTTTAGTGCCCTCCAAACACCAATTGCCCATAATAAGTAATAAAATATCCCTGGTAGTCTAGTGTCCTCCACCAGCAAGCCCCAATCCCCTGGTATAAGAACTATATTATCGCTGGTGGTCTAATGGACTGCTCCAGCACCGATCCCCTAATAAGCAACATACCAACATACCTGGTGGTCTAATGGACCCCAACCCTGCAGAGCCCTACCACTCCGCTTCCCCCATCCATAACTGAGCTGGCAACTAACATAGCCAACCGCTCACCACCATGGCCAGCCACCGACTGAGCTCTGAATGAGAGTGTACTGTATATAGTATGCACTCAGTCATTGCTATCAAGTGATGTACTCTGCACCCCAGGCTCAGATCCTCACAAATAGCACATGATCAGCTTTTTTTACTTGGCATGGGACTCTGGACTCTGTCACCTATCTGGGGATTAATATTACCCCTAAAATTAACCAACTATGTGAGTTAAATTTCACACCACTCCTCGATAAAATCAAAATAGAATTGGAGAGATGGAAACGACTACAATTATCGCTAGTGGTGAAAAGTGAAGCACTCAAGATGATCACAGACCCCAAGTTACTTCATCTCCTGGCACATCTACCATTTTTAATATCCAGTGATTGGTTTCCAGAAATGACAGACTCCTGGGCCATTTCCTATGAGAGGGCAAACAGCTCAGGTATAGTAGGCACACACTCCAATTACACTGGTGCAATGGGGGATGGGGACTGCCATGGCTTAAAAGTTACTACTGGGCCTAAAAGCAGCCCAAACTATGAGATGGTTTCCTGATCCTGACCTTGTCTGCCCTCTGTGGACAGATATCAAAGCTTACCTGCTAGGGGGCCATCTTCCTTTCACATGTCTGTATGAAACATATAAGCTACAGTATATAAGATACCTGGGCAAGCCCCCCCCCCCCATTAGCACCTCCCGCATCACCTGGGCCCAACTTAGAAAATGGCTAAAGCTCCACCTGTCTCATCCTGCATACACACCTCTCTGGGGCATCCAAAAAATAAAAGTGGGGGGGTATGACCTTTGATCTGGATGTCCTGGAAGGACAAAGGCATCCTCACCCTGATTGACAAACTAGGAGAAAGGGGAACTTGTTTAACCAGGAAAGGCACACTAAGTCAGACCTTATTTCCAGGTGCAATCTGGGAGCACAAGAAAGTTAAGTGACTTGCTCAGGGTCACACAGTATACAAGTGGGGATTTAGAAACATAGGAACATAGACTTTGACGGCAGGTAAGGACCGCTTGGCCCACTTAGTCTGCCCATTTCCCTACCTATTGGATAAGCTGCAGATCCTAGTTAACCGACAGCCTACTTCTTCCTACCCCCAACAAGTTCAAGTTAAAGTTCAAGTTTATTGTAGGAAAACTCCATTGAGCAAGCTCATTCACAAGGAGGTCCTTTGACACAGACAGACAGTTACAGATTGCATAATCGAAAAAACAGTACTAATTCAAGTACAGAAATATGGGCAAGCATTAACATGTTGCATAAAATGACAATGACATAAAAAAATACAAGTACTGAAAAGGTACAAAGTGCATGGTTCGGAGTAAACAAGGCAGCTAATTTCCAGGTGATTAAGAGGAAGCAGTGGGCAAGGTTTAGATCAGTGAGCTAGGATTAGAAGCAGCTGCACGTATCTTTTATTTTGGCTGCCGCCAACCTTATAAATTGGCTGACAGGGACAGTACTGGGAAACTTCAGTACACCTTGGAGCTGGTTCCAGATAGTTGGGAGTATGCTCAATATGAACCCCTTGCTGAATGAGGTGCGAGTTCTCGGAACATCATGGAGGAGGAGGAGGTAATTTTTCCTAAGAGAGCAGGCACAGTGGGTAATACGGAAAAGGGTTGTTAGATAGTTTGGGAGCTTGTTCAGGAGTAGCTTAAGAGTCCAGATCCAGCATGAAGCATGTGTCTAGTTGAGAGTGATGTCCAGCCAGTGGCTATGTACAAATCACAATGGTGGGTTTGGTAGGGTAGGTTTGTCATGAACCATATGGTGCAGTGGTAGAGGACATCTAGCTTGCTAAGTCCTGAGGCCACTGCAGAGGAAAAGATTAGATCTCCATAGTCGAGTAGTGGCAGGAAAGTGGCCTGGACCAGCCTAATTCTGGTATCCATTGGAAAGAGGGACTTGTTATGGAAGAAGAAACCTAGCCTAATTTTTAGCCTCCTTGCCAGATCGTTGAGGTGATCATGAAAGGAAAGCTTGTTGTCAAGCCACATACCAAGATACTTGAATTTGGAGGTGATTTCAAGGGGTTCACCTAAGGCTGTGGTGATGAAATATTTGTGCATGTGTGTAAGGGAAATGGTGGTGGTATTTGGGGTAAAGATCATGGCCTTGGTTTTCTTGGCATTGAGGAGGAGTTTAGCATTGATTAGGTTGATTTCTAGTTGTGCAAAGTCGACTTGGAGTACATCCCTCACTTCAGCCAGTGTAGGGCCTGTTGTGTACAGTTCTGTATCATCTGTGATGAAATGCAGATAGGACTTATATATATGTAAATGAAGGTTATTGATGCACAGGGAGAAAAGGATGGGACCTAATATGGAGTCTTGCAGGATTCCCCTGGCCACTGGGAGGGATGCAGAAAAAAGGCCACCAGCTTTTACTTTCTAGGTCCTTCCAGATAAGTAGCTGGTAAACAACCAGGCAGCAGGGGGGGTGGCATCTACTTTTATTAGACTTGAGACTAACAGATTGTGGTCGACAGTGTCGAACGCTTTGCTGAGATCTAAGAATACTGCACCAGTAACTTTCTTGGAGTTCATGGCTGTGACCATTGCCTTACGTCTGTCCCATGCATTCTTCAATTCCTGCACTGTTTTTGACCCCACGACCTCCTCAGGAAGGCCATTCAATGTGTCCACCACCATCTCTGTGAAAGAATATTTCCTTACATTGTCCCTGTCTTCAAATTGTGTCACGTTGTTCTTGCACATCTCTTTGTCTGAAGATACTACCCTCTTGGACTTTGTTGATTCCCTTGAGGTACTTAAACATCTCTATCATGTCCCCCCTCTCAGTTTATAGGATTCAAACCTATGTCTCCAGGTTTGTAGTTCAGTGCCTTTAACTTCTATGCTAGACTTCCTCCAAATACCCAGCTCTTTTACGCTGGACTCCTTTCAAGGTTTGCAGTCCAAGTATGGTCTGAGTTTTGAAGATGTCTTCAAATAAGAAGTGCCATCACCCCCTGGTTAAATCCTTAAAGCCACACAAATGTCTCTCCTACTACACCCCCTCACCAAATGGCTACCCAAACTGAAAGGAAGAGCAGGTGTTGTATACTGCCACATTAGAGACAGTATCTCAGATCAGATGTCACATGCTCAAGAATATTGGGTGCTCACCCTAACCCAACCATTAGACAAAGACAAATGGCAATCATGCTGGAAAACCACACATTCTCTGGTCAAAAAATGCCCATAGAAGACTCATAGCAAATAAGGTCCTACACTGATGGTACCACACAGCAGTTATACCATATGCGGCCCACCTTATATCAACTAATGCATGCTGGCAATGTGCCCAACCCATTGGATGTGCCCAAAGCTTGCACAATACTGGCAACAAATAGTGAATGTCCTACATAGAACTCTCCAGCTACCTATCTCATCTTTTCCCAACCTATTTCTCTTAGGTTCCAAGAGGAAGCTCCTCACCATTTGAAATCTCAGTATGACATGGTGACACTTGCCAGCATAGATGCCAAGCAACTATCAGTTCATAGATGGTATACCACAGAAATTCTGTCCAGGAATTAATTCCTGGCATGTATGACTCAGATGGTCAAGTATGAGCAGATGTCACATCTGACCACTAATTCAATGGTACAGTATGACAAAATCTGGTCCCCTTTCTTTAACTATCTCCAATGCTCTGGTTCACCAGGAGGAACATTTATCCAGATGCCTGCTCCCAATCCCCAAACAGGGACAGGATAGTCCACTATCCTGCTTTCCCTTGGATATAGGGAATGACTCCCATTACCTCACCCTCACACCCTGGAACTCTCTGATGGAGAATCTCCTAGCACTCCAGATATCTCAAAGTCATGGACTCAACACCTTGAAGGTCAACTGCAGATATATTATAAACATATTGTAAACTTTACTCTTTTTCCCCAGCATAAGGACAACCAGGCTACATTTATTATATACGAGGTCCTGGAGGATCAGTACACACACACACACACACACACACACACACACACACACACACACGCGCCTACACATCAGACTGTGAAATGGCAACAACTCATGTATACATTCAATGATCTGGGGACTTTTCCCTATTGAATGTTATCAACACACATAATGGGTTTTTGATTCCATCTCCCATCCACTCCTCCTCCTCCAGAAATTGCACTCGGTCAGCTTTGCCTACTCCTCTGTCCTCTGGTTCAAATCCTACCTCTGCGACCGATATCAGTGTGTCATCGTAGGAAACTCGACATCCCCCTCTCTCCCCATACTGTGTGGTGTCCCCATGGATCTATGCTAGGCCCCATCCTCTATTATATATTTTTAAATGACCTCCCCTCAATCTGCTTCAAGTCTAATGTTCACCTTTATGTTGATGACACCATTCTCTATGCATCAGACTCCACCACTGACACAATACAGTTTCCCCTTCAGTCTGACCTCAACTGTGAGCTAACATGGTTCAAGGACAAGTCCCTAAAACTGAACAGACAAAAAACAGCTTCCATGGTGTTTGGTTCCCCCCAAAAGCTGGCCAGATTCCCCTCCTCCCCAATGTTCACTGTCTCTGATACCTCCACCCTTGACACAGTCACCACATACAAATACCCAGGCCTTTGGTAGACCAGTACCTCAACTTTATCACCCATATTGACTCCCTTTGCTCAAAACTGCCTCCAAAGCTAGGCGTGCTCTATCGAAATAAGCACATTATCTCCCTACACATCCACCATGACCTAGTTCAAAAGACTATTCTCCCTGTCTTTGACTACGGGGACATTATCTATGCTTCTGATTCTGCTTCCTCACTCTTCAACCTTAACAGCCTTCTCAACTCTTTTTGCAGATTTGCCACTAACTTCCCTCCATGCACCCATCATTGTACTCTTCTCTCCTTGCTAAATTGTGCACCGCTCTCCCACAGGTGGCACATTCATTCACTAACATTCATGGTAAAATACTGGCTCAACCTTCTCCCCCTTACCTCTCCTCACTCCACTCCTCTGCTCCCATCCCAGTCTACCCCCTAAGATTCTGGCATCCCTGCTCCTGCTGCATCCCTCAATGGCAAACCTCAGTTGGAGACTCCACTTTCTCTTACCACCTGTCACATCTCTGGAATCAACTGCCTGCTTCCCTCTGGGATTTTCAATCCCTCCCGGCCTTTAAATACCTAACTACAACTATCTCCCCAACCCCATAACCTGCCATCAAATCCTCGCCTGCACTGCAGCCACCCCGTCACAGCTCCTAACCCCCTCCCTACCTCTCCTCCCTTGTGACACAGCCTCATTATAGTCCTCCTCTCCTTCTCTCTCCCCTTTTCCCTCTCTCTCTCTCTCCCTCCCTCTGTCTATACATATAGTTAAATTTCTCCTTTTCCCTCCATTACATACTCATGGATACCTACTGTTCATCAAAGTCACATTATTGTTAAAATTAATCTTTTTTAACTAGACAATTCAAATTTTCATATTTATGTAACAGCCTTAATTAATTACCCAGTGTCCTGTATATACAATGTATTTTAACCTGTATGTATGTAATATCAATCCTGTCCCCTGGTCACACCTGAAAACAAGCCTTGGCTCAGTATACTTTTCCCAGTTAACACATTTTAAATAAATAGATAAATAACTAAATAAACACAGCGTTACAGATAAATATTTAGTTACTTTCACAGATTAATCACTAACTTTTAATGGACTTTACTTTGTTTAAAATAAGGAGGAAGCCATGGGGGGCATCGGACATCATTCATCATAGCTGAAAGAGAACAAAGCAAACAAAATTGTATATGGTAAGAGCCTTTTAGGTTGTTGTTTTTTGGGGGTGGTAGAGGGTGATAATGAGCACAAAGTGTTTGTTATCAGCTTAAGGAAATTGACAGATATTTACTTGTGGGCATGGATATTTAAAGCAGTTGCAGCGGAGATGCGCCAAAGAGCGATATTCAGTGGGAGCAACTGCAAAGTGCAAGTTACTGTGTGCCAATGTGCAGTAGAAATGTATGCATATGCAAGGGCAGGGGGTGAACCCATAAATATGCAGCACAGCGTGATATTCAACCGCCGAGCAATGGCGCAAGTGAGGAGCAACTGCCAGTTGCATGGAGCAGTCCTGAGCCTATAAAAACAGGGAGCAAGCAGGAGGAGAGCACTTGTGCCAGAGAGGAGCAGGACAGTGGGAGACAGACAGTCCATGAGAGAGAGGAAGAGGGAGACAGGGAGAGGAAGAGAAGAACAAGGAGAGAGAGAGAGAGAGAGAGAGAGTGTCAGCATGCCACACAAGGAGGTCAACTGAGGGAGAGGGAGAAAGTGGGTGCCCGAACAGTATGGTCTGCATGCCCATTGGCCCACAATGTGGACCAATAGGTGTACAGCACATGCTGTACACTGTCATTCGGTGGGTAGCCAGGTGGTATGTGGACAGAGTGCAGCCACACACCGATGATGGGGGGGCTGGGTTGCTGAGTCCCCTGTGGATGATTTGGGAGGGGGGGTCCTCTGGGCTACCAGGTAGCATATGTATGGCACATGCCCATGAATGGGTGATATGAGAGGGTGGGGGCATACCACTGGACCACCAGGTCACAGTATATGTCACTACAGTCAACATTTGGGCATAACAGAGGGTGGGGAGATGCCACCGGTCCACTAGGTATTGTACTGGGTACAATCACCCATGATCAGGCATAGCAGGAGGGTGGGGGGTGCAGTGGAGCACCAGGGAGGGTGTGGATGCTTGCAGACTTGGTCTCTGCAGGGCAGGTGGCCACCCACGGCTGGCAGGTGATGTGTTGCGCTCTGCCACGTGGTGGCTCACCTGTGGGTGGCCTGGGTTTGTTCCTATCTTTTACAGGCTCAATCTTATGCCCCGGGATGCAACACACATCAGTCTTGTGCCAGCATATGTGCCACACATTCCAGGCTGAATATTGGGATGTGCCGTATATGCATGGGCACAGCCCCTGCATTTGTGCCGCATACATTGCCATTACACCCCAGCGCAATGGGACTTGCGCTGTGACTGGCAGCCTTTTGAATATCCTGCCAGGGCCCATTGCTGGGTTGTGTAGGCACAACTCTGTTACGCCAGTCGCAACACCTTTGAATATCCTGGCCTGTATGTGTTGAGCTGCCAGAACCTTGAGTAAAATTAGATCATTGTTGCTTGAATGACTTGTAAGCTAATTACCTGAAGCCGCAGAGTCATTAAGGCCAATCTACAAGGCAGATAGTGTGTTGTTTTACATTATTTGAAGTAAGGTGGCAGTATTAAATGGTGATGGATACAATTTAATAAAAATTAAATAATATTGACTTAGTAAGGTTGTGTATAGATTCTATGATGATGTAAAGTAGAATTAATTACTCCGTCGTGAGAACACTATTTACAAGAACATGAATATACAACATAGTAATAAAAGCTTTTTTTGAACTTATGTAGAGTTCCCCAGAAGAAGCATATTTAATATGCATAACATTAGGACTAGAACATTTTAATAAAATTGGACAAAAGGAATGTGTATGTGTAAGGGAGTCTTTTCCGCCTGAGCAGGCCAACACTGTGTTTTATATTGTTGCTTGAATGACATCAGCACTCACTAAAGATTCCTCCAGCTGGTCTGAAAATGTTTGAGAGATTTTCTGTGAAACCATCAAATAGGAGAGATAGTAAAATAACATCTAAACATAAGAAATGACAGTTTCTGCATTTTACTTTCAAGATATTTCAACTGGCTATTCTCATGGTAAGCAAATAAAATATGGTAAAAGCATTTTAAAAACTTTACAATTGATCTCTAAGACTTCATCCCAGAGAGAAAGATGCCCCACACTGTAAATAGTTATTGCTAGCAGTTACTGCTTCCATATTAATAGTTTTATTTTCCACCAACAACCTAATAGCAGGGTTTGTTGCAATCCAGTAAGTAGTAAGCTAGATTCAGGTCCACATGTTTTGTTGGTTCGCCTCATTCCCTCCTTCTTAGATCCAACATGGTTACTGAGCCCTAAATGCATTCCTGCATAATGCATGGACTCAGAATCTCTCTTAGATCGTACCCTGTAAGTTGAAGATTTGTAATACATGTCTTGAGTGTATGATTGTATTTTGAAAACTTGAATAAAAAAGTTTAACTATAAAAAAAGACACCTTTTTAAAAGAAACTTAAACTTGCATGTGTAAAAACAAATGGCATATTGTGGACTTCAAATCTGAAAAAAAAGTATGTATATTCATTTATATTGCAGGCAATCACTGCTTCTTTCCAGTTCCCTTCCCCAGACAGTGAAAGATGTGCGGTTTAATGGTAAGAACAGCCTTGAGAATTGGGAAAGAATGCAAATTCAAACCTTGCTATTGCCATATATCCACTGTGTGATCGTGAACTACTCACAAAACCTCCTAGTGCTTCAGGTCACCCACCTACAGAAATGGATAGAAGAGGGTCCCCACTGGAAATCATTATGAGATGTTGTATTTCATCTGAGGTGAAATACATTGCAAGAAAATATACAAAAAATACACAGTAAAAATGAATTAAAGTTTGAGGCCACTGGAAAGGAGATATTGCATGTCATTGGGCTTTTCTAGGTAAATAAACTGTAAAACAACAAAACCAAAACATGGCTGACAGCTACTGACTTTTTCCAATGCCCTCTTCCCACAGGCAGTAAGGGTTACTGGTTGAAGCACTGCTGTGTTCAAGGATATCACTGGTTTAATCCCAGTGACAGCCAAATACTATGAGACCTTGAACAAGTTAATGAAAATTAGATTTTGCATCTAAGCTGGATTATCCTAGGAAAATTCAATGTAAATAAGTAAAAAAGCTGGATCCCACTGGAATCAAGATGTTGCATCTTAACTGGGTTTTCCTCAGTAAGTAAACAGGTGAAAAGTGAATTACTTTACCCTGTCACTAGGTATAACAATTTCACTAATTAAACTTGTTGAAATTAATTTACTCTCCTTCACTTACTGAGTATATAAATTTCTCTTACACAACATGAAAGCAAGCATTAAGGAATTACCAATGTTTGCTCTGCTGCGTATCAGTCAGTATATGAATTCTACCTCAGTGCAGGTCCCCCTCGGAGAATGCCTGACTAGCATAGCTATGCATGTGGTATAGAGCTTAGTAATCAGCTGCAATGTCTCCTTTGAAAGATTTGTTAGATTGTGTTTGCTGCTCAAGTTACATTCAAACCTAACCACAAGCCACAGCCAGAATTAATTTGCACTGACTGACTGAAACACAGAACTAAGAGTTCTATGATCTAAAACCCTCCACTAGTCCTATCACTGGCATCAGAACTGAATTACTCAGAGTGAATGTAATCTTAATTTTTAGTAAATGCAGAAAAGATTACACATGACTACAAGAGACGCTACAAGCTATGCCTGTTGGAGCCTAACTACAAGCTCTGCTTGTTGGCACCTAAAAATTATAATGTATTTTTAAAATTTCAAAATTAACAAGTCAAATGCTGGTGGGGCTTACAACACATCTACATACTCAATGTGTATTAGGGTGCAACAACTTTGTAAAAATATACTATATGAAGTGATGAATTGCTACATTTCTGAATACATACAGTCGTGGAACTGGAATAATTTTTGACTAGCTGTTTGTTAGCTGTGACAGGCCACATTGACTATGGAGAGCACCTTCTGTAAATACAGCATGCCCTTATTCTTATCTATTTTTAACTGCACAGTTTGTGTTGGAATGCGTTTGTGTGGGTGGCTAGGAGGCATATTAACTAATGGACCTCCTGCACATTCCTGCAGAGTTTCTCACAGATCTCCAGGTGGCCTTGACCATGAATTTTGCACCTGTGTAATAATTCATGACAGATCATAGTTAACAGTGTACTGCCTTATCTACTATGGACTGTTTCCTCAAAACACAGAATGATAGGTAGTTTATTAGCAGCAGAACCTTGTCATACTGTAGATTATGGGTATAGTACACACATTGGGCATTATACTTTTTCCAAAGTTTGAGAACAGAAAGACAACAAGTAAGGGTAATCATTTAAACAAAATATTGACGCAGTGTTCCCCAGGAGACTTGTAGCATCTCATTTACAGTGGAAGCCCAGCTTCTGCTCAGATTTATAGCTGGGAAAATCTCAAGCACAAGGAGGTCAATTGACCTGCTTAAGGTCACACAGCAAATCATTGGCTGTATTGGGATCCTAGTGTGTGTTCTTCAGTTTCACAATTCAATGCTCAAACCACAAAACCACACTCCATTTCTAATAGAGCAACCGTATTGATGAAATTGTGGGGGGGGGGGGGGATAAGGAAATGCCAGACTGGGAGAAAATGTTGCATTTTCAGATTTAGTATTGTGCATACTTGGTCACTGTGTAATGTTCAGTGCACCACTCCTGTCTTATAGGATCAGTTAGGGTTGAGGGATCTGCATCAATAACTCTAGTGGGGATTTGTTACTGAAGAAGTTATGGCTGAAAATAAGTTGTGCAATGTACCCTTCTAGGGCAAGCTAAGTAAGCTAGGTTGTAAATTAGTATTTCCTCTGAAAAACAATACCAACTCATTGTGGTCACCTCAGGAACAGTACACCCAATTCCCACACAGAGCATTAACAGTTTAACAAAAAAATCAGTATTAAAATTACTATGATCATGACTCAGGAATTCTAAAAAACAACAAGGGATTTATCTGGAATACAAGGTCCTTGGGGAAGGAAAGGCAAGGGATAAGGTAAGCAAATATATTCACAGCACAATACCACTGCTGTCACTACCCAAAGTTGCCTGTGCCAACTGCATTGTGAAGCACTGCACATGCCCTGCTGGTACCAGTGTAATAACCACCCTAGTTCTAGGGATCTCGAAGGGAAGCCTGGGCACACAGTTGTTGGAACATTGCAGTCCCCATGACAAATATATTGCATGGGGTGGGCCAGTGTCATTGCACTTACAGAAAACAACGATCAATATTTCTGTTGACATCCAAACTGGGATCTCAGCTGGATGTCCTAGTCCATAAAACTTGATGCTAAACTGTGTCCAAGTCTAAAATATTCTACAGATATTGATTGCTGGACCTATGGGCCCTGTTGTGCTACTCAGAGTTACCCTTGATAACACAGCATTTGTCTCCCCCCCCCCCCGGCTCCACATTCCTGATTGGATTTACCACTCCTACAGATAGGATCACACCTCCAATGCCTCTGCACTGTCCTCTGCTGTCACCTCCAGCACCTCTTCTGATCAACTTGCTCTCATTCAGTTGGTCTCCCTCAAAGGATGGTCAGATGGATGCAAGACTGATGTGCACAACTACTGCAGTCCACTTCCTGGCAATACCCGCTGCAGACTGTAACCAGGGTGAGATAGCAGTCATGGCAGCTCATGTTCTCACTGTCATACATTGTGTGCAGATTCTTCAAGCCTGGGTAGATGAAAAGCCTTTCTTCTTTCCCTTACCCTCTCAGGTTGGCAGGCTCAGCTGCAAGGTGGCTCCTTCACAGAATATTTGTAGCTAAAGATTTAGCAGAATAGGTACAGATATGCTTCTTCTCCCTTCTCCCTTAGATCTCTTCTTCATGACTTTTCTACTCCCACCTGCAACTGTCCATGATCCCTAACATTTTGTTCCCTGTACACCCTACTCATAGTGTCCTGGCCAATTTGCTCTCCCCCTCTCCCCCCTCTATGTCTTTAGGGGTACTTTTTAAGGTTGCCTATCAAACTCCATTTTTATCTACTACATGGACCTTGTTATGTTGTTATGCCTTGCAATGTTAATAATTATGCACCTTTTGATGCACTGTGGTTCTCTATATGACTATTATTCTTGTGATGCATTTAATTACTATTTATTTTTTCTCCTCTTGTACTGTCTTCCATTCCTCTCCCTCTAGGATATGTCTGGGAACTATTTGTTATCAGCTCAGCATGTCTTTCTTGGTAAAACATTTGAAATCAATCAATCAATAGAAATCTAGCATGTGGCAGCCTCCTCCTTAGTGGCTCTAGAAGCACACTTTACCTCACTACATTTATGTGCATTGCAGGCTCCTTTTTACAAATGAAAAGTCTGCCTCCATGGACACACTGGAAAACAATGACTCAAACTGGGAACTTCTAGATGGGGGGGGCATGGGATGACAACCTCCTCATTGGATGAATCCTATTATCAGTAATGGGACACAGCCTGTCTCTTGGTTTTTCAACAGCTGGCTGGCCACTTGAACCTTGGTAAATTAATAGGGTTGTCCTATGACCCATGATCTCTCTGGTGGGTTTGAATGAGGCTCTGCAGTCTGACTGGTTGCTTGGCTGGCCACTAACCCAGTTACTATGCTGAAATGGGGTTAACTGTGCAGCGAGATGAGGGTGGTCATCAGTCCCAAATACACAATCTTTATAGCACTTCTTTATGAGGCTCCTGACCCTTGAGTATTATTATACAATGGCAAGAAAGAATCCTGGACTCTGACTGGTCAGTATATGCTTGTGACGGTGATGTTATTACACCATAACATCACTGTATGAATGAGCACCTCTTTTATTTTCTCTTCTCTTAAGAAACGAAGATATACTGTCTCACTAAAAATCTACTAAAAACATTTGTTATTTTTTTTATTTTGTATAACATCGAGTCATTGTATAATTGCAATAATGCACTCCAAGGTGTGTGTTGTTGTGTAATAACATCACTCCTGGGGTGATGGAAGCACTCATCTTTGCCTCATGCTTCAACCCACCCCAGGAGTGACATTATTACACTATAACACACACCTTGTCATGCCTTATTGCTTAATTATAAGCCCTAAGATATGATCTGTGCACTTGAATACTGTTGTCCAGTCATTCGGAGCTGCAAACTGGAAGAGGTTCTAAAGTACATGATGAGCATTGTCCATGCTCTCCATGGGCAGCATGGGAGAATTTTTCAGTGCAGCAATGAGACTACAAGCCCAGACACAGCTGGTGCAGATGAAGTAATATGCAGCAGTCCACTGTCCATGAAGGTCATGAAGAGCATTACTAACAATCGACATCATGAAGGGGCTCCACTGGAGGTAGTATAGGTAAGCCCTCATATGGGGGGGGGGATTACAGTACATTGCACTTCTGTATTGAAGGGTTGCATTATATCTGTAATGACAAGTTGCAACCAACTACCTGTGGTTGTACTGTACTATCCAGTACCTAAATCTGCTGTTACCAATCCCTGGAGCTTTGAACTGAATTCATACTGTAGGTGAACATGATTCTTCAAAGCTATTAAGTTACAGGTATAGTACTAGCAGAATACTGGCACTATCTAAAGTAATTTCAAGTTTGCTGTCTCCCCACACTCTACCAGAACTCAGGGTCAGTGTGCGCTCATCACTGACTTAGTTGCTACAGCCATGCAGGCTTTTGATTTGGCAAATGATTTCAAACATGCCAGGCTCAATGAGTCATTTGTGTGTATCCATCTCACAATATGCAGCACCCTAGTCCCATGAGCAACACTTGGGAGCATTCACAGACCTTGGTCACCCACTTGAAGGACTCCATGTGGAGGCTGGGGCAGCCAGGGCACTTGAGCTATACCAGTTGAAAAGATGATTTAATCATGATGAATGCTAAAGGATCAGTATCAATTACTTTAATCTTACAATGTTATATTGTTTGTACTACCGACATAGTCTTGTAACTGATCATCCTTCACAACCCTATGTAACCCCCTTCCCCAGGTCACACTGTGAGATAAACAACTTGTTGTTCAGAGCACTCTCCTGGTGAAATATTTCAATAACTAAATAAATACTACTGTACATGTTTAAAGGTCATATTCAATCTTGAAAAACATCACTGAGATTATAACTAATAACGATCAGACATGACTGTCAAATGGCTGCCAATCAAAATCATGAAGGAGTGGAAATAATGACTGTAATAAATTATAATTCCATGGCATGATGATTTCTCATAATTGACCATGGTCAAAATCACTGCAATAAGCTAAAAAATAAATATTTGACATATATTTTTAATAACCTTGGAACTGGTTTTGTTATTTATTTAGACATCTGCTGGTGTCAGAATTGTCTGTATGGAGGAATTGGTAGGGTGTCTTGTTTGACTCAGCTGGTAGCACTTCCACTTCTGGGCAAGAAGGCTGTGGATTCTAGTCCAACACTAAGACATGGGCTTATACTGTAAATGACCAGAAATTTATTGCACTAAGAGACAACTTCCTGAGCCTGACAAAGTCTCTATCAAGATGACTGGGATATTAACATACCAGGGTACACAACCTACAGGAGAAACAGGGAGGGCAAGGGTGGGGAAGTAGCTTTCTATGTAAGGGAAGGGATAAAAGCAACTGAACAAAAGAGTAAACAGGAAGGAGGAGAAGAGGCACTGTGGGTAACCTTAGAGACTGGAAATTGCACCACAATCCGCACAGGGGTTGTATACAGACCCCCATGTCAGGGGGAGGGAATGGACAAGGGTATGATAGAAGGCATACTTAGGATGGCAGAGAAAGGAGAGATACTGTTGCTGGAGGACCTTAATATGCCAGATGTTAACTGAGCACCTTTGCAGCAGCCACATCCAAAAGCAGGGCCATTCTTGATGCCCTTCAGGTGGCATGCCTCAGACAGCTAGTTTTGGAACCTACTCATGAGGAAGCAATCTCAGACCTCATACTCTCAAATGGGGACAGTGAGAGGATCTCAGGTCTAGAAGTGGGTAGCCATTAGGGAACAAGTGACCACCAAACAGTGTGGTTCATGATAAACTCAGTTATAGAGTCAAACCACACAAAAGTGAGGGTGCTGGACTTCAGGAGGGCTGACTTTGTCAAGATGGGAGAGTGTCTTAGAAAAGCACTAGCAAACAGGCTAGAAGGAGGGGTGGAGCAACAATGGGGAAATATCAAAACTGCCATCACAGAGGCAACAAGCCTTTGTGTGAAGCAAATAAACAAATCAAAATGAAAGAAAAAGCCACTATGGTTCTCAAAAGAAGAGGCGGTGAAGGTCAGGGAGAAAAATATAGCATTTAGGAAGTATAAGAAAACACTGAAGGAGCAGGACAGAGAACTGTACCAGTTAAGGCAGAAGGAAGCAGGGAGGATAATCAGAATTGCAAAAGCAGAAACAGGAAAAGATAGCCAACTCAGTTAAGAAGGGGGATAAAACCTTTTATAGGTATGTCATTGAGCATAGAAAGACGAAATGAGGGATAGTGAGGCAGAATAGAATGGATGGTGAGTTGGCAGAGAGTGACAGTGAAAAAGCAGGGATACTGAATGAATACTTCTGTTCAGTATTCACAAAAAAGGAAGTGGGGGAGGTCCAATTAACAGAAGCACTCTGGAGAGGGGGGCCAATCCCAGTCCTTTCACATAAGAAAGGGTTCTGAAAGAACTCCTAAAACTGAAGGTGGACAAAGCAATGGGGCCAGATGGAATTCACCCCAGAATTCTAAAAGAATTAAGCAGAGAACTAGTGACACCACTGACTACCCTTTTTAACAAATTATGGGAGGATGGTGTGGTACTTGAGAACTGGAAGAAGGCTGATGTGATTCCCCTTCACAAAAGTGGGACCAAGACAGAGGCAGAAAACTACAGACCTGCCAGTTTGACCTCTGTGATAGGGAAAGTGATGGAATCATTTCTGAAGGAAAGAATTGTTGAGTACCTAGAGGCCAGTGGGGCACAGCACCCGAGGCAGCATGGGTTCATAGTGGGAAGGTCATGTCAGATGAATCTAATTGATTTCTTTGACTGGGTGACCAAAGTTGTAGACCATGGGGGGGGTGTGGACATGGCCTACCTAGACTTTAGCAAGGCATTTGACGCAGTCCCACAAAAGATTAGTAGTCAAACTAACCAGCCTGGGAGTAGGTCCCAGGGTGGTAGCCTGGGTTAAACACTGGCTGAACAACAGGACACAGAAGGCAATTGTAAGTGGAGTTCATTCTGAAGAAAGAGGGGTTACTAGTGGGGTACTGCAGGGTTCAGTACTGGGTTCAGTCCTTTTTAATGTCTTTATAAGTGACATTGCAGAGGGACTGGAAGGAAAAGCATGCCTCTTTACAGATGACACAAAGATCTGCAACAGGGTTGATACACAAGGATACGTGGAAAGGATGAAAAGGGATTTGGTAAGGTTGGAGGAATGGTCAGAAGTATGGCAGATTGGATTCAATGCAAAGAAGTACAAAGTAATGCACCTGGGAAACAAGACCCAAGGGAAGATTACACAATGGGGGGGGTAGTAACAACAACAGAAATAGAAAGGGACCTGGGGGTAATCATATCAGATGACCTTAGGGTTGGCAAGCAATGTGAGAAGGCGGTAGGGAGGGCTGGGGGGATACTGGGATGTATAAGGAGAGACATCACCAGCAGGAAACAGGAATTTGTTATCCCCCTGTACAGACAGTTGGTGAGAACCCATATGGAGTACTGCGTCCAGTTCTGGAGACCCCATCTCTGCAAGGACATAGACAGGATGGAGGCAGTTCAGAGGAGGACAACTAAAATGGTGCAGGGTCTGCAAGAGAAGCCATACAAGGAGAGACTAAAGAAGCTTAATATGTATACACGTGAGGAAAGGAGGGGGGGAGGACATGATAGAAATGTTTAAGTACCTCAGTGGAATCAACAAAGTCCAAGAGGGTAGCATCTTTCAGAAAAAGAGATGTGCAAAAACAAGGGGACACAATTTGAAGATAGAGGGGGGGATTGCTCAGGGGCAATGTGAGGAAGTATTTCTTCACAGAGAGGGTGGCGGACACATGGAACAGCCTTCCTGAGGAGGTTGTGGGGTCTAAATCTGTGGGAGAATTCAAGAATGCATGGGACAGACATAAGGCAATTTTTGTGGGGGGTAGGAAGAAATAGGCTGTTGGTCAAATTGGATCTGCAGCTTATCCTATAGGTAGGGAAATGGGCAGACTGGATGGGCCAAGCGGTCCTTATCTGCCGACAAAGTCTATGTATGTTTCTATGTTTCTATGAAGCAATGGAGCAGAGGTGAATTTCTCCTCACTGAACTTTACCAGTATCAAAGCCATTTCCATGTTGCTTCTGAGTTTGGGACTATACTTGCTTCCATATGAGTTCTACCTTGCAAATAATAATTTGGACTTGGATTCTATGAACATTTTTCTGGAATACCAGTCCTTTACTACAGCCCTACCCTGGCAGTGAATTAACACTTTGGTGTTGAGCTACTGTGCCACTGCAAATGGGTGGACTCCTACAGTAAAGTAAGCACCTTTTTGCTATTTTTGGCTACTGATATTTTATATGTGTCCCTGAGTGCAATAACTTTTGAACATTTAGTCATTGTGTGGGGGTTACATGATCCTATTATTAGTACCATCCTGCATTACTTTTATCGTGGTAACAAACCACTGGGGCATTTCTGTTTATGCTCCAGGCATTGGTACTCCAACGCAGTACCAGAATGGTGCTATAATGCTGGCACATGCCATTGTTTGGATCAAAACTTAACCTGAGGTCACTTGTGTCCACCTCTGGTGCTATCCATGTAAAAGGCAAGTGCAAGGTGTTTTATTTCTATTGCACTCTTTCCCTAAGTCTGGGGGGGGGGGTAGAATGGATGTCAGTATGCTCTCTTTTACAGGAAGAGGGCTGACAGACTGAAACAAATTTCCAGAATTTGAGACAGTATGAGGGGTTCAAAAGGGGATGGGACAGGCACATGGGAAAAGTGTATATGAGGGCAGTTGGGGAGTTAGGGGAGGAAATGAATGACAGGGGCACAGACCCATAACCAGGCAGAATTCGGCCAGCTACATAGGCTGACAGTAGGGCTGTGCAGAATGCAAAATTCTGCTATAATAATTGTTGCAGGATGGCAACTCTGCTTCCAAAATGCTTTTTGGAATTCTGTTTTCAATTTCAATTATTTTCAAAAAGCATTTTGGCATAAACCAAGGAAGATGTTTTACGTGGACCACATAAACTACAAATGTTTTTCCATGAATTGCTGAAAAAGAATCCATGTGTTGGTAAGAAAACCAATAAAGGGTTAAAGGGATGGTATCAGAAGATGGGGTAAAACTTTGTGGGGGACTGGGGGAACTTCTGGGACAGGAGTCTCTTTAAGGATGATGGTATTCATCTGACGAGAAAAAGGGTCAGTGTGTTGGGACAGAAGATCAATGTCTTCATTGGACAGTGAAATTGACCATGGGGAGACTGTGGTGCAGGGAACCACAGTAATGAGAGAGAGGAAAGGGAAACTAGCTAGCACCTCCCCTAATCTAGGTGATTGTACCAGCACAGTAGACAAAAATAAGGTAGAGGTTCAAACTGGGCAAGGGAAAGAGATAAAAGAGCGAGGGCTCACAAAGCCTGCAATCAATGTAAAAAGCAAGACTTTAAGGAGACTAGGGAAGCATAAGGGAGAAAGACAGGTAAAAAGCAAATGGGGATCAGGAGTTACAGTAGATGGAAGGGAGTCTGACATAATACCAGGAGACTGGGTAATAACATTTGCAAGCTTCAGGTGATGATGGTAGACATTGAGATGGACTTCATAGCCATCACAGAAACATGGACCTCAGAAAATAATGGCTTGGACCTGACAGTCCCTGGTTACACAGTGTTTAAGAGGGACAGAGAAAAATGTGAAGGGGGACATAACCTTATATGTCAGAGAAGACACTGAGGCTATGGAAGAGGAATACATTAGGGGAAGTAATGGGGAGACATAGTGAATGTAGGTGCAGCTTATGGCAACCACAGTCTCAAAACTGAAGCTGGGGGTGCTCTATAGACTGCCAGGAAAAGGAGAAGAGAGGATATGGGGCTTGGGGAAGAACTAGGAAGGGGAGTAGCAAATGGGAAGGTAGTGGTGGGTGATCTGAACCTGCATGATATGGAGCGGGACATTACATCTGCCAGGAGCATTAGAAATCAGGCCCTGCTGCATACATTCTAGTATTGTCTGCTGGTGCAGTTAATTAACAAAGCCACCTGGCAAGCTGCCATTCTCGATGAAGTGCTCACCAACTCAGAGATGATAGGAGGTGTGGGGAGCGGGGGAGCCACTAGGGTTCAGAGATCATAACTTTATTTGATTTGGCTAGCCCTTGGGATCAGAAAACTCCAGTGACTGGCAGGTGATTGTGCCTTTAATGTCTGTGCCCCCAAATTCTGGAATACCATACCTGCACCCATCAGAAGTAGCCCCACCCACCCCATGTTTAAGAGCTCCCTTTGTTCACACCTGAAGTCTACCTCAGCCTGCAACTGTCCTTAGGCTTCCTGGTATCTCCAGACCTTGGTGTGTTCCATCCCCTTCTCTGGTTCCTAACCCTCTCTCCCCCTCTGTGCTGTAAGATGGAGACCACCTACCTCCATGCCCTCCATCTCAGCACTTACCATCCTTATAGTGGGATTATCACCCCATGCTCCACCTTAATGCTTATGTATTATTCCATTAAATTGTTATTTACTGCTTGTATGCTCTTATCTTGATATATTTGCTTATCTGATCATCCTGTACTTGTTTATTTGTCTCACCCTGTTACTGACTGTATTTCTCTTTGTTGTAATATTCTTGTACTGGTTGTAAATCTACTCTTGTAATCTCCCGGGTCGCACCTGAAAATAGGCATTCCTTGTCTGGCGTGCTTACCCGGTAAACAAAAGCTAAAATCGAAGCAGAGGTCTTTGATTTCAAAATGGCAGACCACAATATCAATCAATCTTTATTTAACCAGGGGAAACACCATTGAGTGAGCTCATTTACATGGAGGCCCTGGGAGATCATACAACTGAATACAGCAAAATACAGCAATACAGTAAAAAAATACAGCTGTAAAAAGAAGTGGTTATAAACATTAAGCATGATAATTACAGTAGTACAGAATGCACAACAGATCAGACATAGGAACTATAGGCCACATAGAACAAGGGGACACAATTCAGGTAGACATAGGATGTTAGGGAAATAGCACAGGGATGTAGAAGCAATGGTAAGTGTAGGAAGGGAGGGATGGTAGGAAGTGGAGTTAAGGTGAAAAGTCAGTCAAAGGGAAAAACTTGCATAGGGTAGAAGAAGCTAATGTGTCGGGAAGAAGTATATCAAGTAAGCAAGGGATATGGGTTGAGTGGGCCGATGATAAGTTGAGGGTGGAACTACATGACTCCTTTAAAGAGTGTCTCAGACAACACTTGCAGGAGCACAATCCCACTAGGCTTGAGAGTTTTAAGGATTTTTGGGCAGCATTCCAGAGGGTAGGGAGGACTGGGCTAATAGAGGAGGCACCAAAGCAGGTTCTGACTCTAGGGATATCGAGCAGAATATAGGCATATTTTCTAAGGGAATGAGCCCCTGCAGAAAAGGAGAAGAGGTCAGAGATATATTTAGGGATCCTGTTTGTGAGAGCCCTAAATGGCCAAAGGACTGTGTTCTTGACTCTCCTTGCTTTCAGTGACTGCCAACCAATTTGGGCATAGAGAACACAATGACACCTCCCTCTCCTACGACTCACACATATAACAAGTCTCCTCCTCTATTAACACTAGATTGGGGATCCTTTACAGGCACAAGCACTGCCTACCCCCACAGGCCATGCATCTCACTGTCTCCTCATCTATTCTATATTTGGTGGACTATGGAATAGGGATTAATGGGTCAGCTGATCAAACTGCCCTACGTAGCATCAACCTCGCCCTCAACAAAGCTTGCTGCCTAGTCATGGGATGTGACAGGTTAACTCACACATGTGAGCTTTATAAACATACTGGCTGGCTACATTTCCAAGGCAGGCTTAAGTACCATACCTGCCTCCTTGCAAAAAAATTCAACTTAAGCAAGCCCCAATTGGCCTCCACCCACTTATCCACACAGCCCCTTACAGGAAAGTGTCGGAGGTTACTTGGTGGATTCACAGATGGACACAGACATGAAAGATAGGTTTCTGCAGATTCTTCTGCTAGGATTTTTATTTACAGCTTTAACAAATTAAGCGGACTGCTACGAAAATAAAAATAACAAAAATCCAGAAATAAAACAGTAGGCTTAACTTCACCATATACCAAAAGAAATACAATAAAAAAAAATGTGCTAGCATAAACTAGACACTTAGGTGTTTTCCCTTTAACACCCTTCACCAGACTGACTAAGTGTGCAAATGCACTGTCTTTTAAGGAGGCATGGCCAAAGAGATTGGACCACTCCTTGTCAATCACTACCCATTAATAATATACCTTTAATGCTTTCAAAATTAAGGTTTTATTCTCTTTTCTTCAACCCCACATCCATATTTTATTAAATACCTTTAGTAACATGCATTGGAAGTTCAAAACATGGCCTGGTTTAAATATTTTGAAGATAGAACCATCAGCAAGCACCGCCCCCAAAAGTTCCTGCATAAAAATGAGAAAAAGAGGCTGGCCAGCTCTGTAGAGCAGTAGAACTGAGAGCTGGTGTTACTGAGCATTCTGAGTATTTGGCTTAACAAGAAAATGCAGACGCACTGAAGTAGTGTACCCACAGTTTATCTCTTCAGACCAGGACTGAATTACAGACAAAACGGTTAATCTAAAACACCTATTTCCTCTTTAGTTTATTTTAATGTGATTTAACAGCGCTATTCTTTAAGGAAAGCAGTATGATTATGCGCACTTATGAGAAGCAGAGGAGCAGTATGGGAACACGTAGCAAAGTACCCAGTCTCCCCACTGCTGTCTCCTAAAAATGTACTCCCTCCTCACACGAAACAGTCCTTTTTTTAATTCCTTTTACTTAGTCAATTCTTTTAAGACCAGAGGAAGCTTTAGAGGTAAACCCCTAAGGGCAAAACGAGGCTTTTCTTAAGCCGAAAGTTGCGATTCAGATCCCTAGGGGATAAACGCGGCCTTACCAAGAGTCGAGAGGACACTGCATAACATCCTGCGGAGGTTATGTTTATTTTTGTTCTTTTCTACTGTGCTTTTGCCAAAGACTTCTTTACCCTTTCTTTTAAATATACAAAATGTCACAGTGGTAATTACACAACCTTTGAACAAAGCTTCAGCAAAGATAGTGAAATGCAACATTTTGCAAAGGGGGGGACTTTATTGTTTTAACAAAGACCTACGTTTCAGAATTGTATATCTTATTTTATTTTCTAGGGATCTTGTCAGAATACCACAAATAAAAAATAAGGAACCATTACCTAATGGATGGCTAATCAAACAGATAATAGGTCACAACAAATAAACATAACACCCATTCTATCACACTTGCATACCAGACATAACATATGACAAGTTCCCTGATGTGCCTACCCTGGACAATCCCTTTCACATTCTTCTTCCCCCTTTTGACAAACCCCCCAGGTTTATGTAAACAAAATAACACCTAATAATCAGATCTCTCAATTAATGGAGAGATGGAGCCATAGCCCACCCTCTCCAGGGCTCCACCTCGGGGTCCCTAAGTAATACATAAAAATTAAGTGGAGGACGAAATATCATTCCACAAATCAAATCAATACCCTGAGGTCTGATGACAGGTGTTAGTTCTCTATCACGTATCGTGACAGATAATCTGCATTGCTATGAGCAGCCCCTTGTCTATGTTAACTGTGAACAGATGGGGCTGTAATGAAAGATATCAATACATAATTCTGGTATTACGGCCTTTCTTTACATGCAGCCAACATAAGGGATTATGACTGGTCCACAATTCAAACTCGGTTCCCCATAGATAAAAACGGAGTGCTTCAATAGCCCATTTTACTGCTAAGCACTCCTTCTCAATGGTAGAATACCGAGTTTCTCTCTTATGAAGTTTCCTGCTTACAAACACAATGGGGTGTTCTTTTCCTTTAATAATTTGTGTTAATACAGCCCCTATTCTGCAATTGGAGGCATCAGTTTGGAGTATGAAGGGTTGTGTAAAATCTGGTGCATGTAGTATGGGGAAGAGCAGAGTCTGGCTTTTATGGAGCAGAACGCTTTTTCACATTCTGGGGTCCAAATAACTTTATCAGTTTTTTTTTCTTTTTTATTAAATCTGTCAAAGGGCCAGCCAAAGTGGAAAATGCAGGAATAAAGTGATGGTAGTAACTGGCTAGGCCTAAAAAGGATCAAACATCCTTTTTAGACTGAGTCATAGGGCTATGGCTACAACATCTACTTTGCTTACATCTGGTTTAATTTGTCCGTTCCCTATTTGGAAACTTAGAGATTTGGTCTTTTTCATAGCTATATTACATTTGGTAGGGTTGATAGTAAGGCCAGAATCAGAAATAGCTGACAGTACCTTGGACAGATCTTCCATATGTTTGTCCCATGAGGGACTAAAAATCACCACATCGTCCAAGTATGCGGCATTGTATTCAGAATGTGGTGTAAGAATTTTGTCCATGACACTTCGAAAAGTGGCAGGGGCCCCATGAAGCACAAAGGGCATAACAGTAAACTGAAAAAGACCAAGTGTTGTACTGAATGCCGTTTTTTTCTCTTGCCTCTGTGTCCAAAGGTATTTGCCAATATCCCTTGGTTAAGTCCAAAGTCGTGATACAGCAAACATTACTTAAATGATCTAAAATATCATCAATTCGAGGCATGGGATAACTGTCAAATTTCAAAATAGCATTTAACTTCCGGAAGTCCAACTACAGACGTACCCCACCCTGTTTTTTTTTAACTACCACAAGGGGAAAACTCCAGGCACTCTGAGAGGGTTCAATAATACCCATTTGTCTCATTTTAAGTTCTTGTTTAACATCTTCCCTTAATCTTTCAAGTACTCTATAAGATTTTTGTCCTATAGGATTGTCCTGTGTCACATAAATGTGATGTGATATGTCTAATGTTTGTCTTGGGGTCACAGTGAAGGTATATACGTGCTCTTTCAACAATGTCTGTAAACTTGCAATTTGGGAGGGTGTCAGATCAGGGTTAATTTTTATTTCTTCCACCCCGGCTACATTTTCCAGTCTTTGGTATGCCAGATCAGTTTCACTCACTGTTGATTCTAGGTGAATATAGCCACAAAAGGAATAACTTCTCTCAACCCATGGTTTCAGAAGGTTAGCATGGTAAATACCAATTTTATGTGTTTTATCTGGCAATTCAATTTCGTATGTAACTGGGCCTAGTCTCCTTTTTGTGCTATAAGGCCCTTGCCACTTCATCAGAAGTTTAATTTCTGAAGAGGGTAATGATAATAATACTTTATCCCCGTCACAAAATTCCTTTTTTCCTGTTCCTTTATCATATTGTACCTTCTGTAGAGTGTGTTGTTGTTTGTTAGTCACATGTGCTTTTTGAATATATTGTGTTATCGTTTTTCTTAAGTCCTTCATATAGTCAGCAGGGTTCAGGTCTTTAAACTTGTTTCCACCCTCCCATTCCTCTTTTATGACATCTAAAGGACCCCTAGGAGTGTGGCCATACAATAGTTCAAAGGGAGAAAAACCTGTAGAGGCCTGGGACACCTCTCAGTATGCAAACATAAGGTATGGCAAATACATATCCCATTTTTTTCCCTCTTCATGTACAAATTGTTGTAACATTTTCTTTAGTGTCTGATTGAAACGCTCTACCAGACCATCAGTTTGTGGATGATAAGGTATAGTGCAAAAGGTCTCAATTCCTTGGATCTGGTAGAGACGTTGCAAAACCACAGAACAAAAGTTACTTCCACAGTCAGTAAGGATTTCCTTCAGAATTCCTACCCTTCTAAATATTTTCCCCAGTTGTTTAGCTATTCTGGGAGCAGTTGCACTATGAAGAGGAATAGACTCAGGATATTTTGTCGCGTAGTCACATACTACTAAAATGTAGTGATTTCTCTTTGTACTTTTTGTTAGGGGCCCTACAATATCCATTGCTATCCGTTCAAATGGGACAGTAAATAAAGACATTGGCTGTAGGGGAACCTTATCTCTTTTACCCAACTTTGCCACTTTTTGGCACTCAGAACAGCTTCAACAGAAAGCTAAAACCTGTTTGTGTATGCCTGGCCAAAAAAATTGGTAAAGGAGATGACTTAAAGTACGGTCCCTTCCCAAATGCCCAGCCATAGGAATATCATTGGCTAATTCTATCAATTGTTCTCTATGCATCAGGGGCACCATAATCTGGTTTGCTATTTCCCCAGATTTGGGGTTAACACATATCTTGTACAATAATCCATCCTGTATTTGATATTTATCCAGTTCCTTAGACCTTGATCCCTGTAAAAAAAACATTACAATGTTTCATCACTTTGTTGTAATTCCTTAAAATTGAAAACATTGATTTCCTTAAGCACAGTATCTGACATTACATTGTCATTTACTCTATGAGTCCAGTTATACTTTTCAGTTCTCTTTTTACTTCGAGGTTTTCTGTCTTTTCCTATGGGTCCATATATATCCTCTTCAAAAGGAAAAATTTTGTCCAATGTTTTGGGTTGTTGTGCCTGTGCTCTGGTCACCAAGGCACAGACATTTGATGATAGTAAAGTCTGAAAATGGGGATGGTCCTGGCCAATCAAAACAGGAACAGGTAGATTAGGGACAACACCAACTGTTAAGGGTTGGGAATGTCCTTGAATCATAATTACAGTTTCTTTTAATGGATAAAAATGGACATCTCCATGAATGCATGTTACCCCAGTAGTTGGTGCCCCAGGTGTAGGTAGTTCCTCCAAAATATCAGCTTGTACTAATGTTTGTTTGCTCCCTGAATCAAGGAACCCAGTTACAGTATGATGACCCACTTGTACTGGTAATATATTGCCCCCAATTGGCTAGTGCAAGATGAGCTGCTTCATCTTTCTTTTTTGGACAAAAATGTGCTATATGTCCTTTCCCATTACATTCTTTGCAAATAATGTCTGGATTATGCCCTCTTCCTGTTTTATTATAAGGTCTATTAATTGAGTTACTTCCAGTCCCACTAGTGGTATTCGTTTGTGCAGTGGTAGTAGTAGAAGTTCTTACCATTGTCTGTGGGAAAGCTGGGTTAATTCTCTGGTGATGAGGTCGAGCTGTTATGAAGTTCTCAGCTAACCCGAGGCTACATCTGATTCCTCTGGGCCAAGCTCCTTTACCTATAGTTGAACATCCTGGGGTAAAATTCAGATAAATTGTTCTAAGACTATCGCCTCAAGAATTTGTTCTAAAGTCTTAGTGGCTGGTTGTAACCATTTCACACATAGATCCTTCAGATGAGTATAGGCATCCTGTGGGTTATCAGCGGTATGATACCTATAGGGCGAAACCTCTGTCTATAGGTTTCGACGTTAATGTCATATCTTTTCAATATTGCCTGTTTTACTCTGTCATAGTCATTGGCATGTACCACCTCCACCCTGCTGTAGACCAGCTGGGCCTTACCTGTCAGATAAGGGGCCAACCTTATGACCCACTGGTCTCGTGGCCATGTACAGGCTGTGGCTACCCTTTCAAAAGTCATGATGTAAGCCTCTATATCATCTGTTTCATATAATTTAACCATTTTAATGTCTTTTTGCCAAGCCCAGCTCCTGGAACTACCGGAGGTCTAGCAGCACCCAGAGTTTGGATGGCTCGCAGCGTATCATTCCAAAGCATTTCACTTTCTTTTCTGTCTCTTTCTCTTTGTTTCTCCATTTCTATTTGATGTACACACAGCCATTTTAATAAATCATTTATCTCCTTGGGGTGAGTTTCATCTTCTTGCTCGCCCCCACTGGCCTGATCCAAACCCTCCTTTTTGTCTTCCATCTTCTCTTTCTGCTCACCTGCTGTTCTCTTGGATTCCTTCTTCCATACCACTGGATCTAGGCCTTGCAGGAAGGGTAGTTGATACCTGGCAACCATTGACCTTGTAACAATAAGCCCCTTGCATTCATCTGATTTGTCATCAGCTGCTTTGTCAAACTGCATCCGGTGCCCACCAGGGCCTTCAGACCCACCTTTCCAGCTGCTGCCCACTGGAATCCCACCACTGCCACCATGTGTAGGAGGTTGCTTGGTGGATTCACAGATGGACACAGACAGGAAAGATAGGTTTCTGCAGATTATTCTGCTAGGATTTTTATTTACAGCTTTAACAAATTAAGTGGACTGGTATGAAAATAAAAATAGCAAAAACCCAGAAATAAAACAGCAGGCTTAACTTCAGCATATACCAAAAGAAAAACAATAAAAAAAACAATGTGCTATCATAAACTAGACACTTTGGTGTTCTCCCTTTAACACCCTTCACCAGACTGACTGAGTGTGCAAATGCACTATCTTTTAAGGAGGTAAGGTCTAAGAGATTGGACCACCTCCTTGCCAATCACTACCCATTAATAATATACCTTTAATACTTTCAAAATTAAGGTTTTATTCTCTTTTCTTCAACCCCACATCTATATTTTATTAAATACCTTTATTTATATGCATTGGAAGTTCAAAACATGGCCTGGTTTAAATATTTTGAAGATAGAACCATCAGCAAGCACCGCCCCCGAAAGTTCCTGCATAAAAATGAGAAAAAGAGGCCGGCCAGCTCTATAGAGCAGGAGAACTGAGAGCTGGTGTTACTGAGCATTCTGAGTATTTGGCTTAACAAGAAAATGCAGACACGCTGAAGTACTGTACCCACAGTTTATCTCTTCAGACCAGGACTGAATTACAGACAAAATGGTTAATCTGAACCCCCTATTTCCTCTTTAGTTTATTTTAATGTGATTTAACAGCGCTATTCTTTAAGGAAAGCTGTGTGATTATGCACACCTATGAGAAGCAGAGGAGCTGTACGGGAACACGTAGCAAAGTACCCAGTCTCCCCACTGCTGTCTCCTAAAAACTTACTCCCTCCTCACACAAAACAGTCCTTTTTTAATTCCTTTTACTTAGTCAATTCTTTTAAGACCAGAGGAAGCTTTAAAGATCAACCCCTTAGGGCAAAACAAGGCTTTTCTTAAGCCAAAACGTGCGACTCAGATCCCTAGGGGATAAACATGGCTTTATCAAGAGCCGAGAGGACAGTGCATAATGTCCTGCGGAGGTTATGTTTATTTTTGTTCTTTTCTACTGTGCTTTTGCCAAAAACTACTTTATCCTTTCTTTTAAATATACAAAATGTCACAAGGGCAATTACACAACTTTTGAACAAAGCTTCAGCAAAGATAGTGCAATACAACATTTTGCAAAGGGAGGATCTTTATTGTTTTAACAAAGACCTATGTTTCAGAACTGTATATTTTATTTTATTTTCTAGGGATCTTGTCAGATAAACACAAATAAAAAATAAGGAACCATTATCTAATGGATGGCCAGTCCAACAGATAATAGGTCACAACAAACAAACACATAACACCCATTCTCTCACATTTGCATACCAGACATAACATATAACAAGTTCCCTGACATGCCTACCCTGGAGAGTCCCTTTCACAGAGGGCACAAAGGCACTCAGCTAACCCCGCCCTTCTAGTCTCCCACTGTAGAACATCTCTTGGATAAGGATCCTTCCGCTATCATGCTCCTTTGTGGCTGAACAGCCTACCGTCCTCCATCTCCCTGGCCCATAGTCTCAACCTGTTTAAATCAGGTCTCAAGCCCTACTCCTTCACTCAACAACCTGTGACTGTAATTAAACCCCCACACATTTTATGATCTCCACCCCCCTCTCTGAACCTCATTCCGGAGACATACTGTATGCAGGAACCTACTCTATCTCAGTAAGCATCCTGTAGCTAAAGAATAGTTTGTTGTTACGTATCCTGGATTTTAGGGGGGCAGACTTTGGGAAAATGGGGAGATGCTTGAAAGAGGCATTAAGGGGAATGGGACAGGAATCAGGGATTGAGGAACAGTGGGCAGTATTTAAAATGGGGATTATAAGAACAACAGAATTATGCATTAAGCAGGTTAGCAAGAGGAAAAGAAAGAGGAAACCATTATGGTTTTCCAAAGAGGTAGCAAAGAAAGTGAAAGCCAAAAGATTGCATTCAGGCAATACAAAAGACACAGGCAGAAGGGGATAGGAGAAGTACCAGGAGAAACAAAGGGAGGCAGGGAAGTCAGTAAGGAAGCCAAAGCTCAGACAGAAGAACACATTGCAAAATCAGTGGTTAAAGGGGACAAAACCTTTACAGGTACATAAGGAAAAAGAAGGACAAAGGAGGGATAGTGAGACTGAAGGGGAGGATGGGAGCCGTGGAGGATGACAACAGTAAAGCTGACATATTGAACAGGTATTTCTGCTCAGTCTTTACTAAGGAAGAGGGGTAATGGGTCTGAAGGGAGTACAAGGGGTGAGAATGGTGCAGAAATGGACACAAGTCCCTTTACACGAGAAAGGGTCCTGAAGGAACTGGAAGTAATAAGAGCTGATAAAGCAATGGGGCCAGATGGGGTGCACCCCAGGGTCCTTAAAGAACTAAGAGAGGTGGTGGCTGAACCTCTGGCTATCCTGTTCAGCCAATCACTGGAAACGGGAGGTACCCAAAGACTGGAGGACAGCAGATGTAGTCCCCTTATACAAAAGTGGGAACAAAGAGGAAGCAGGGAACTACAGACCAGTCAGCCTCACCTCGGTAGTGGGAAAGATCATGGAAGCACTACTGAAGGAGAGATTGGTGGAACATCTGGTTGTCAATGGACTACAGGACCCAAGGCAGCATGGTTTCACCAGGGGAGGTCTGTCAGACCAACCTCGTTGAATTTTTTGACTGGGTGACTAGGAGGTGGATCAGGGAGGGCAGTGGACATGGCCTATCTGGACTTCAGCAAGGCCTTTGACACTGTGCCACATAGAAGACTATTACACAAACTGGGGAATATGGGTGTGGGCAGGACAGTAGTGTGGTGGGTAGGTAACTGGCTGAGTGGCAGGACACAGAGGGTGGTGGTAAATGGCTGTCACTCCACAGAGGGAAGAGTGACCAGTGGGGTACCACAGGGATCAGTGCTGGGACCGGTCCTATTCAACATCTTCATCAGTGACATTGCACAGGATATAGAAGGCAGAATTTCACTGTTCGCTGATGACACAAAGCTCTGTAACAGAGTAGACACACCAGAGGGTGTAGACAGAATGAGAAGGGACCTGCAGAAACTTGAAGAATGGTCAAGGGTTTGGCAGTTGAAATTCAATGCAAAGAAATGCAAGATAATGCATATGGGGCACAAAAACCCTGGCACAATATATCACTTGGGGGGTGAGGATATAGCATGCACCAAGCAGGAAAGGGATCTTGGGGTTGTCATCTCTGATGACCTCAAGGTAGGGAAACAGTGTGACAAGGCATCAGGTAATGCAAATAGGATGCTGGGATGTATAGGCAGGGCATCACCAGCAGGAAAAGGGAGGTCATAATTCGCTATACAAGACACTAGTGAGGCCCCACCTGGAGTACAGTGTACAGTTCTGGAGACCATACCTACGAAGGACATAGACAGGGTAGAGAAGGTTCAGAGGAGGGCAACAAAGATGGTGCATGGGTTGCATCACAAGTCCTATGAAGACAGGTTGAAGGAACTGAACATGTACTCCCTGGAGGAGAGGAGGAGAGGGATATGATAGAGACATACAAGTATCTTACAGGGAGGAACAGGGTGCAGGAAAACACTATTTTTAAGCGAAAAGCTGTTTCAGGACTAGAGGGCATTGGATGAAGTTGGAGGAGGACGATTCAGAGAAACATGAGAAGAATTTCTTCACAGAACGGGTGGTGGACAAGTGGAACACCCTGCCAGAGGAAGTGGTGGGGGCTGAAACAATCACGGGATTTAAGAATGCATGGGATAGACATAAAGGAATTCTAGAGGTCAGGGGTAAGGGGAAATAGACTTCTAGGAAAACAAACTGAACTTACAAGCTCAAATGGGCAGACTAGGTGGGCCATAGGCCCTCATCTGCCGACACTGTCTATGTATCTATGTATCTATGTTAGCTTCCCTCCTATGTCTCTCCTATGTTCCCAATCCCCCTGTTTAGATATTACGACTCTGGGTCCTTCAAGATCCTCTGGAACTGTATCCTGCCTTAGCACTGACCCGGGACCTTCTTTATGCTCCCTGTTGATGTAACCCTCAAATTACGCATAAGCCAGGACTGTATGACCTTGTATTATTACATTATTATTGTATGTATACTTTTTTGTTTCCTCTGTACTTTTACTTTTGTTTGACATGGAGCCTTTGCAAAAGAGTCTATGATTCAAAGGATTGTAATTCTGATTCTATTCAATAAAAAAAAATGATGTGTGTTGTAAGGGGCAGAGGTAATAAATCTGATAGCCCTGTGATATAGGGTGTCCAGCTTTGAGAAAGAAGCCAGGGGGCATTGACTGTAGATGAAGTCTGCATAATCCAGCAGTGGAAGGAATGTGGTCTGAACCAATCTTATTTTGGCTTCATGTGTAAGCAGTTGCTTAATGCAGTAGAAAAGTCCTAATTTCTGTTTTATTTTTTCTGCCAGTTCAATAAGGTGTACAGAAAAAGAAAGCTTGCTGTCTAGCCAAAAGCCTAGATATTTGAACTTTTCTACCGATTCAAGTGTTTCCCCTAGAAGGGTCAGGATCTGTGGAATATAAACTGTGGTAGGACAGACGAGCAGTGGGGCATGTGGGGAGAGAAACATTGTTTTAGTTTTTTTGCATTGAGTAGCAATTTAAGATGCAGAGGTTGCACTGGAGGATGTTGAAATCATGCTGCAATTCTGTACAGGTGAGCTCCAGTGAGGGTTTAGCAACATAAAGCACAGTGTCATCTGCAAAGAGCTGGACACTAACTGTGTTAATATTGGCATTTATGTTATTAATGTAAATTGCAAAGAGTAAGGGCTCAAGAATGAACCCTTGTAGAACACCTCTTTGTAATATTTTAAGGGGGGAAGTCTCCCCTTGTGATTTTACTTGCTCCTTCCTGCCCACAAGGTAGCTGCTGAACCATTTTAAGGCAGTGATGTCAAGTCCGATGTTGAAAAGAGAGATAAAAGTAAATCATGGTCAACTGTATTAAATGGCTTACTCAGGTCCAGGAATAGTGCACTGACATGGTTTGTGGTGTCCAGGGTGACTTGCCAGTCATTGGTTACCTTGGACAATGCAGAAATGGTCTGAGGATTGGGCCTAAAGCCTGATTGGAGGGGGCTGAGCAAATTATGTGATTCTAGGAAGTCTCTTAATTGGGTGTTCACTAGTTTCTCAAGGAGCCTCGACAGCGTGGGAAGTAATGAGATAGGACAATAATTGTTTAGATTGCTGGGGTCAACAGATTTTACCCATTGTACCCATTAGTGCCATATGGCGTCAGAACCATCCATTGCTTAACCTGACCCAAAATGGCAGCATTAGATAGAATGAGTTAGACAGCAAGATGATGTGGGCTGCTTTCTATTGGCAGGGTAGTAGTCCTTGGGATAGGGATAAATTAGACAAATTGATGATGGGAGCAACTAACCAGTGGTACCCCAACTTTAAAAAGAAGGGTTCAAGAAGATCTGCACTGCACTTTTTCTGGTATCAAGGGCCAGTAGGAGGTCTTCAACCTGCTTGTAGGTGACAGGGTTAAAGGAGAATCTGGATGCAGGACTGGTGAAGAAGGGAGGCTGGATAGTGGTGTCTGGGTTGAATAACTGATTTTGCAGGTTATTTGCAGGGGAGGCATCAAATGCTAACCCAGCAGTTGCAAAATGGTTGTTTAATTGGACTAAAATGTCCTTCTTGTCAGTGAAAGGAGTATTGCCATTAACAATCTTGGAGGGTAGGAATGAAGCATGGATGTGCCCCTCGATATCTTTCAGGATTTGCCAGAATTTGGCTGCATTGTGTTTTGAGGGGGCCAGTGCCATTTGGAAGTAAGTAGCATTTGTGGCCCTAATAAGCTTAGTGCAGTGGTTCCTTGCCACTCTGAACAAAACCCAATCAGCAGGCAATGTGGTCTTGCATGACTTTATGCAGAGGGCATCTCTCCTGCATAACTCTGCCTTTAGTGATAGGGGTGAATCAGGGGCAGGAGCACTTTTGGGTTCTTAGTTTCATTAGGGGGGCATGCCTATTGATTACCTATAAGACCAATTCCAAGAATACTGTATGTTGTAAGCCTCTGAAATGGAAGAGGTGAGATAAAAGTCCTACCATCTGATTAAAGCTAGGTCAGACAGAAATGCTGAATGAATAAGATTACAGAGGTTTCTTTTATAGCGGAAGAAGGAAGGGGTGTCGGGCTTGATGGTGGTCCGCACACATGCAATGACCCTATGGTCACTCAAGTCTTTGTGGAAAACTCTGGTGTATGCGAATTTGTGTAGCTTGTTGACCAATACTAAGTCTGGGAGGGTACTGTTCTTGGGAATTTTTTTAACTGGGGTGAGTGAATTCCTGTATAAGCTGTGAAAGGTCATAGGTGTCGCACAACTCTCTGAGAGGATTGGAGCAGGGGAATGCCAGTCCAGGTTAAAATCACCCAGGATAATCGCTTCAGAAGGGGAAGCTTCCAGCATCTTATTAAGGTGGGGTAGTAACTGAAGAGATCCTGAGGGAGGCTTGTAACAGCCAGTAATTAGGATTGATTCGTCAAATGACAGTGATAACTTTAAGGTCAAACTTTCAAATTCTTTAGGAACAGAGGTGGAGTCTAGAGTGGAGGCAACCAGGTTGTCTGCTATATAGACAGTGACCCCCCCCTTGCTAGTCTATCTGTTCTGCAAACATTGTAAGAGGGAAAGTTAATGGTCTGGTCAGGTGTGGCCCCTTTTAACCAAGATTCAGAGACCACTAGAATGTCGGGCTTGTATGGCAGATCCAAGCCTGGATGTGGTCCAGTTTTTTTAGCAAACTGAAACATAGAAACATAGAAGTTGATGCAGATAAGGACCGCAAGGCCCATCCTGTCTGCCCATTTCTTTTTCTACCTTATGAATGTGCCATAGGCCTTTGCACTGTCAATGGCCTATCTATTCATACTCATCTGTATTGCTCCCTTATGCCTATCCCATGCCTGTTTGAAGCACTGCACTGTATTCATGTCCACCACTTCCTGAGGTAGGCCGTTCCATGCATCCACCACCCTTTCTATGAAAAAGAACTTCCTCACATTACCCCTTAATCGGCCTCCCTCTAATCTCATGCTGTGTCCTCTTGTCCTGCTATTTTGCTTATATTGAAACATGTTGGACTCTTTCACCTTGTTAATGCCCTTATAGTGTTTGAATGTTTCAATTATATCACCTCTCTCCCTCCTTTGCTCTAGGGTATACATATTGAGTTCAGTTAATCTGTCCTCATACGTTTTCTGATGCAGTCCCTGCACCATTTTGGTTGCCCTTCTCTAGACTGCCTCAATTTGGTTAATGTCCTTGTGAAGGTGTGGCCTCCAGTACTGCATGCAGTACTCCAGATGGGCCTAACCAGCGTCTTGTAAAGAGGGATTATTACCTTCCTCTTCCGACTTGTGATACCCCTACTAATACACCCGAACATCTCTCTAGCCTTACCTACTACTTTAGAGGTCTACTTGGATGATTTCAGGTCATCAGTGATGATGACACCCAAGTCTTTTTCTTCCCTTGTGACTGCCAGCATCACCCCTCCCAGCCTATAGGTGGATTCAGGGTTTCTCTTCCCTATGTGCACGATCTTGCACTTCTTTGCATTAATCCACAGTTGCTACTCTTCTGACCATTTTGCTTGTTCATCCAGATCTCTTCTCATTCTGCCCACACCATCTGGATCATCTACTCTGTTGCAGTTCTTGGTGTCATCTGCAAACAGACAAACCTTACCCTCCAGTCCATCTGCAATGTCACTGATGAAGATATTGAAGAGGACTGGCCCCAGGACTGATCCCTGAGGTACCCCACTTGTGACTTGCATCTCTTCTGACTGTATACCATTTACCACCACTCTGTTTTCTGCCCATCAACCAGTTTGCCACCCAGTTGACCAACGTCTGATCCACCCCAGCCTACCCAGCTTATTAATCAATCTTCTATGTGGAACAGTATCGAAAGCTTTGCTGAAGTCAAGGTAGGCAACATCAACTGCTCCTCCTTAGTCCACCACTCTGGTTACCCAGTCAAAGAAATCTATGAGATTAGTTTGACAGGACCTTCCTTTTGTAAACCCATGCTGTCTTGAATCCTGTGCTCCTATGGATTCCAGGTGTTGCACTATCCTTTCCTTAAGGAGTGTCTCCATAATCTTGCCCACTACTGAGGTAAGACTGACTGATCTGTAGTTCCCTGCCTCCTCCCTGTTACCACTCTTGCAGTCATTAAAATGGAGGAAGCTTAGGCCTTTTAGGTCTGCGAGGTCAGAATGGGAAATTGGTCAGGATGGGAGGACCAGGGTTCAATTCTACATTTCCAGAGCAGAGGCACATAAGTAGAATTAATTTATTAAGATCATTGAGTAAGGCTCTTTTCATATGTTGCTGCCTTCTTTTATAGAAGGGGGTGGCTGGAGGGCTAGAGGAGGGAAGGACAAGTGGGTGGAAGATGACAGAGGCATAAAAGGCCACCCTGACAGGAATAATCAAAGGGGATAAGGAATGAGGGTTTATGTAGTGTTTTAGAGTGTGCATTCTATGATTCAGGACATCAGTGCCAGGAGAAACTTATTGGACTAAAAAGATTGGGATGCTGGACTGGGCGGTTGGGATTGCTCTGATGGGGAGAAGATGCTCTGAGGGAAGTAGACAGATAGCCATAGATACCCATACTAAGAAAATACGTTGTGAGTTGGGAGCCTTTAATATCATTTTGGTCCTAGGGCAGGAACAAGGCTATGTAGGCAATCTTTCTTTAAGGCAGCTCAGATGCAATGGCCAATAGGCAAAGGAAAGAAGTAAGGGAGAGGAGTTTCAGTGGATTTAATAGTGGTTGGGGGTGGAGGTGGGGGGCGGGCATGAAATTTCAACAAAGAAACACAGTGCAACAGGCTCCAGAGCTGTGCTTCAAGCAGAACAGGCTCCTGGCGCTTAGACTCCTGTAGCAGTAGCTCTGATTAGGTAGCTCTGGTATGCAGTGTGTTCCCCAAGTGAAGCTGAACTCATTCAGAGGTGCAGACATTTGGAGAACAAGCACAGGGCTGCTTCATACCTGGCTTGTCTGGGGTGGTAGGCAGGTGGCAGAGCCTTCTGTTACTGCTTGAACCACGGTTGCGGTTTGATTCGAGGAGGAGGTGTGCCCAAATGCATCTCAAATCCCTGGCTTGTCTGAGGTGGCAGACAGGTGGCAGAGCCATCTTTTACTGCTCGAACCATGGTTACAGTTCAATTTGAGGAGGTGGTGTGCCTGAAGGCTTCTCAAATCCCTAGGGAGAAGGAAAAAAAAGATGGAGGAGGGGAAACAAGACTAATTCAGAAGGACAAAAGAGGTAAGGGAATGATGAGGAAGGGGGAGTTACTAGGCTAAATCGGAGAGGAGAGGGGGTTAAGAAAGCAGGGCGGGGCAGCCAGCTGCTGTGGGAGTGGCAGGAATAGGTTTTGAAATTAACAGAGGCTCTGCAATACAATAGGGCTACTGCGGGGATGGCCAAAATGACCTCTGAAAATGGCAGGGTGCAGTTTTCCTGATGATTACAAGCCACTGCCCCAGTCAGTTAAAGAAAAATGTCTGCTAACATCCCAAACTGTTGCCCCAATTAGTTAAGAAAATCTCCTAACACTCTCAGGGAATTAAAAAAAAATCAGCTTCTAAAAGATGCAGGCAATCAGCTAGCAGACTCAGGAAATTAATACAAACAACTTCTAAAAGAAAAAAGTACAGACAATCTGCAATAAGATGAGGGAGTTAGCCCATAACAAGTTAGTCAGTGTAAACAGAATCAGAGGTGTGGATGAGAGCTGGGAGGCAATTAAGGGGGCAATTTTTGAGGCATCCAAGTTATTCATGAGAATGATAACAAAACAAAACATGTACAAGAGACCAATAGGGTTATCAAAAAGGGTCAGGGAAGCAGCGAGGGCCAAAAAAAAAACATATTCACTAGGTACAAGAAATGCAGGGGAGGATGAAAGGGGAGAATACTAACTAAGAAACAAGGAAGCAAATATTGTGGTCTGAGAGACAAAAGCAGATACTAAGCTGCATATTGTAGAGAAGATTAATGATTGGGAAAAAGCAGTTCAGGTATATTAGAGAAGAAAGAAAGAAAGAAAGAAAGAAAGAAAGAAAGAAAGAAAGAAAGAAAGAGGGGGAATTAGGCTGAGAGAGGTAGGATAATAGAGAAGTATATTTTATTTATTTATTTATTGAATTTTGTTGACCCGGTAAGCCCACTGGGTCTAGAAATCCCTTTTTCAGGGGTGACCGGGGGAAGGGGGGATACAGATGGTAAGCAACTGAAATTGAACCAGATGAAGCCGTTAATGGTATTTTTATGTTTCTATAGAGGTGGGAAGGAGATGCTAAAGCTGATGACCAAGTAGGGTCAGAGGCTGCTGATATAGGTAAGGTATTCGGGCTGACTGGATGGGCTAACAGTCCTTATCTGCTGTCAGTTTCTGTATTTCCATGTTTCTGTGCAAAAGGCATTCATTCTTAATGACTGTGTTTGCTCTGTCTTTAAAAGGAAAACAGCAGGCCTGTCATGGGTAGGTAAAATCAGATCACAGGAGTCTGTAATAAAGGTACAAATCAGGTAACATTGTTATTAAAACAAACAAAAACATAAAGAAAATAAGTACTGGAGAAAAAGAACTTAACTTCAGGCTTACAGCAGCATACTTTGAACTATAAACAAAAAGAATAAATCAACAAGAAATAAAATAACAGAAGGAGAAAGGCAGAACTTTACTACCAAAAGTCCAGGCAGGAAAAATGCTCTGTGCTCTCCTTCAGACCAGAGATCAGCTTGGGAGATCCACACAGGACCTCTCCCTAACTACATCTGCCAGAACATTTCAAAAGTTTCTTTTAAAGGATGTAACTCCTCCCTTGACTTGCAGTTCCACCTCTTTATTAAACAAAAATATAATATATTCTCTCTTTGAAACTTTGTCTACCAAGGAGGATATAAGAGCTACATAATATGCATTGAATATACCAGCTATAGTGGGGCATAAACAAGCAAGAGACATTCCTAAGCTCATACATTTATAATTATGCAAAGATGGGCTACATTAAAGTCAAACTCCACCCTTTTTGACACTGATGGACATCCATCACCCAGATAAAAGGAGCAGCCAGGGTGCTGCTGACTCCCTATAGGAGACTGCACCCAGCAGTGAGGGCACTTCTGATTTGAGAAGGGAGCTCTGCACAGCAACCTGCAAAGAGCTCACTTGGACACCACAATACAGCTGTAAGTATCTTGTTTCTTTATATTTTATTTGGCTGTCGCTACTGTCTGCCCATGTAGTCACAGCCGAAACATTAGTTTAACCTTATAATTACTTCTGCAGAGGACATTTCATTTTGTACTTTGCAATTTCATTTTACACTTTGTACTTTGCTAAAGTGCTAACCCTTGTGTCTGTGCACAGGTAATTCAGACATCTGGTGCTCGAACTTGCAAATTTTAAAACTATTTCAGGGACCATTCCCTGTCCTTTTGTACTGTGTGTAGAGGGATAAAAGAGCCACTTGCAAGTGACAAGTTTTGCGAGAGGGAGCAGCTAAGCTTGCTGACCTCCACATTGAATAGCGCTGTTGCAGATACCAGTTGTGCTGCTGACTAAAATGCCACTGGGATTCATATCGGGGACAAAGCCAGACGTCTTAAGGTCAGAAAAGAGATTACAAAGGAGGACAAACAATGAGAGTGTAATAATGAGGGAAGATACAGTGGGTGGCCATTCCACTGTAGCAGCAGCACATACTTTAGACAAGGAAGTAAACCGAAATTAGCAGAAATACACATCAAGTGAGAAATATTAGATGCTGTTGTGCAACAGACTTCTAAGTAGCAAAATAGGAAAGAGGCAATGTCCACATTGAAACCCTAAAGTGGTGGCACATTTTGGGGGGCTTCTATCACAGGGCCCCTGCCAGAAGGTGGCATCAAGGTGGCCATAAAGATGGTCCTGGAGACGAGACAGCCAGTATTTGCCAGTGAGAGGGTACAGAAAGGGCTATCAGCCCAAAATATAGATAAGGCCCTTGGGCCTGATGGGATGCATCTGAGGGTACACAAGGAACTGACAGTGGAAATGACTGAACTCCTGGTACAGCTATTCAGTAACTAATTACAGATAGGGGTAGTTCCAAAAGACTGGAGAGTAGTGGATGTAGTTCTGCTCCATATGGAGGGACAAACAGAAAACAGGGAACTACATACCTGTCTTACCCTGCTGCAGATAAACTGATAGAGTCACTTGTCAAAGAAGACCTTGTGGACTTCCTGGAGAGCAATGGTCTCAAGGATAGTAAACAGCACAGATTTGTGGCATGGAGGTCTTATCAGACCAACCTGATAGTTTTCACTGACTGGGTGATGAGGACATTGCATACAGGTCACTCTGTGGATTTTCTCTACTTTGACTTCAGCAAGGCTTTTGACTTGTTGCCTCATTGAAGATTGCTAAAGACCGTGGAGGATCTGGTTGTGGCAGGAGATATAATATGGGTAGGAAATTGGATGAAGGAGAGGCAGCAGAGGGTGGTGATTAATGCTGTCAAATCAGAAGAGAGGGAGGTCATGAGTTGGGTGTGACAGGGATCGTCCTGGGTCCTGTCCTCTTCAATATGCTTATCAGCGACATTTTATTTATGTATTAATTAATTAATTTATATCTATCTGTCTGTCTGTTTATCTGTCTCTCAATCAATCAATATTTTTATTCATTTTTTGTTGATAGGGAAAGGAGAACAAGGCAATTCTGCTTATTTTCAGCCTCATCTCGGGGGGGGGGGGTGATACAGATGGAAACCAGATTAAACTGTTGGTGGTCTTATTTTTGTGAATGGAGGATATTTGGCCAAGACACTGGGAAATTCCCCTACTCTTTTTGAGAAGTGTCATGGGACCTTTAACATCCACTTGAAAACCACCAGAACAGAGAGATGGGACCTTGGTTTAACATCTCATCCAAAACATAAACACTAGAACAAGAATCCAGGCATGTTAGGTCTCTTCGCAGATGACACTAAGCTCTGTGGGAGTGTAGATAGCAATGAGGGAATTAGGGAGATGATTAGGTAGATGCAGAGTGATCTGCCAAAACTACAGAAGTAGTCTAAGGCTTGGCAGTTAAAATTCAATGCCAAAATGTGCAAGGAGATGCAAATAGGGAACAGGTACCCCAGGGCAGAGTGCTGGATAGGAGAGCTACAGCTGAGCACTATGGCTGAGGAAAGGGACCTAGATGTTATCATTAATAACTCCCTTAAACAATAATGCCAGTGCAACAAGGCCTATAGTAAGCCAAACAGGATGTTGGGATGTATTGTAAAAGGGTACCGACAGTAGAATAAAAGTGGTATTACTACGTCTTTACAGATAATTTGTGAAGCCACGCCTGGAGAACTGTGCCCAGTCCTGGAGTCCTCACCTCAGAAATGATGAGGGCAGGCTAGAAATGGTACAACAAAGGGTGACCAGGATGATTCAGGGCCAGCAGGACAGAGCTTACAAGGATCAACTAAAAGAACTGAACAAGTACTCACTGGGGACCAGGCAAGACTGGATGATATGATAAAGACTTTCAGGTTCCTGGAAGGAATAAACAAGGTGAACTGTGAATAACTATTTATCATGAATAACAGTTCATGGACACAGGGGCACAACTGGAAACTGATGGGAGAGAGGGTCAAGAGGAATTTAATAAAGTTTTATTTTATAGAAAGGGTGGTGGAACCATGCAACAGTATGCCAGCCGAGGTGCTGGGTGCCAAAACCATAAATGATTTCAAGGATGGCTGGGACTGAGTGAAGGGTATATGGTTACTGAGAGCTGTAGTAGTAAGGAGGAGAACACTGAGGTATATAATGTGGGCTAGTACCCTGTATAGACAGACGGTCCCAGGGTTTGGCAGGGAACTATGGGCAGTGTGGATGAACCATTGGTCTTTTTTTGCTGTAATTGTGTATGTTTCTGTGCTTCAATTTGCATGTGAAGTGTCTGAATTCAGTTACCAATAGAACTCTGCAGAATTTTCCAAAGTTCTGTGAAATTCTGCAGAATTTCAACATTCCACAGAGCCCTGACAGGTCTTTGTCAACTATCATTTTCTATGTTTCTGCAAACACAGCCTTTATATCAGATTTATAAAACTTAATGAAAAATCTAACACTTTGCCATTGAAAATCCTGCATGCATATGCCCATTTTTACTGCAAAGTATGTGACTAGTTACTACAGAGGCTAGAACTTGTGCAATTCTTTTGAAAAGTCAAGGTCTGATTTTACTCTCAAGATTATTATTCTTATTCATGATTCCAGCATTGACAGACCATGTCCTTGGCTTTAGCACTGCAGTTGCTGTGGCAATGTCTACTTCCTAAATTTATTGATCTCATTAGAAGATAAAAGTGACAAAGATAGCTTATAATACTTCTGAGAAATGTAAAACCATTAGCGGGTCATTGTCAACCTTATAATGTGTCCTTTTAAGCTGCTTATGAAACTGGTGGTAAGCCATGATATAGGGATTAACCTGTGCCAGGAGTGACTCTGCTGAGCAGAATGGAATTGTTAATATTCAGAGAGCCTGAAGCCTTCATGCTTTTGCAGAGAAATATCATAAAATGCTGGGATTGGTTAGCACATACTTGCGAGTAGTTAACAAAATGGGCATTTCCTTTTGTAGATTTCTCTGGCTTTTGCTTCTATCACATTAGTCTGTAAATAAATATGTCATCTTTGAGTCTCTACCCTTCTGAGTCATACCAGTTTAAAATTCATGTGTTATTCTTTCAAAAGAATGGAAACTGCTTTGCACAGGTACTGCAGTTTGGACATACAGTTTACTCCTATTTTGCCCAACATACTATTTCAGGTGTGGCTGTTGGTAAGAGGGTTGGGAAATGTGTAACTTCCTGAATACTGCTATACTTTTCAAAGCTGGAAGCCTGGGTTTTGATTTCAACTTGGGTTGTATATGAAATGAGTCTGAGCCATTGCTTGAGTCCCTCACAGATGGCAGTTGCCATTTTAAAACCATTACAGACAGATCAGCATAACTGACAGTTTCCATCCCTCTGAAGGATTTAACGGGAAAGGAAAATGAATTGCCTTTTTCTACTTGCCTTCCCTCCAGGTTATACTAAAATGCAATAACATACAATGCACTGTAAAGTTATTTTAAATAGGGGGGTTCAAAGAATGTATTGCAGAATATGTTTTTTTTTCCAATTTAAACTTTATTAATACATTTTCCATTATAAATGGCAGTTACAATGAAAGTAATATGTAACACAACCACTTATAGGAACAAACTGCCCTACCCACCCCACCCACCCTCCCTCCCCCACGGCAGCAACTACTCCGGATAACCCCTAAGTGCAAAGCTCATTCCCAGAGGACCTGTGAGAGGTTTTGAGATATGACATAATTACGATTGAGCCAGTGAAATTAAAGAGTGAGGGGGATCCCATATTTAGGTATAAACTGCGAGTTTGTTATGGAGTCTGGCAATCGCCTTTTCTGTTCGAAGGTTAGCAAGAATTTCAGAAAACCATTCTTGAAAGGTTGGGGTGGATTTGTCTTTCCAATGACTTAAGATAAGTTTCTTAACAGATAGGGCAATCATGGAGATATGAAATTTCCTTACTTTGACCCTGACAGAGGACAGGTCCCCTAAAAGGCATATATGAGGCGTGAAATACTCCTGAAGGCCCAGTAAGGGATCCAGGGAAATCCTGATTGAATCCCACAAAAGGGAAACTTTGGGATAGGACCAGAACATATGAAGAAGTGTTCCTTCTTCCTGCATACACTTAGTACAGGTATTAGAATCCAAAAAAACCCATTTCTTTAGTTTTACAGGAGTGCAATACATGTTGTGTAATATATGATATTGCATGAGGCGCAATCTGTCTTGGGAAACATATTTATGGCAGGATCTCCATAGACAGTGCCACTCCAACTGATACTGAGGAAGAACCGAGTTCCAGAGTCTAGTGGGTCTAAAAGAGTCCCTGTATCTTTTATGAAACAACTCTCGATATAATTTAGTGCAGAACATGTTTTTAAACTAAAAAAGGGAAGGGTATGAAGAGAAAGAAATAAATCTGAGGTATGTAATTTGTGTTGATAAATAAAGCTGGTCATTTGGAAAAAGTTAACAGTTACAGTCACCCATATTCTAACTGTCAGTGTGCTGCTAACATGAATAGTTCTGCACGAACTGGTAGTAGTGCATCTGAATAGGGTGAGAGTCATATTCAAAGTGCCCCATAGCATGGCTAGCAGTGGATAGCATGACCGCACAAAATACATAATTGTGCACATGAAAACCAGTCAGCCCCCTTGCATATTGGTTGCAGTGGTGTAGTTAGAGGTTTTTGGAAGTGCTTTACGGTTGCTAAGGCAATGTTATGTAATGCTTCCAAAACCCTGCCCTTGTCAACGTGCAGAGTGGTGAGTGATTCCCCGTCCCCACTGGCAACACTTGTGACAGTGACAGTGTGACACCCTCCCACTCCTACCCTGTTTCTCATTATAATAACGTGAAAAACTCCCCCCAGTCCAGTGGTACCCTCTTCCAAGCTGATCCCCCATATAACAGTGAACAATACCAAGGCAGTCTAGTGGTACCCTGATTCTGCTGCTACCCCCTGTACATCAGTAATGCACTCCCTGGTTGTCCAGAGGCACACTCCTCCCAGCTTGATCACTGTTATTCTAAACATCCAACTGAATATGAATGTACTAAAACACAAAGTTTCTGTACTGATTGATCAGTGGTAAGATGTAAGGGAAATGGGTCACTGTTTTTGCAAATGTCCAGTTGCCTGTAATACACCATAATACATTCACATAAATAAATGACTTTCCCAAACACTTCCTATTATGCATTTACCAATGATAAAACAGTCCTTTTCTTTAAGTCCACTGTGTTACAATTCCTGTATATGTATGCACAGCCTCTCACCCCAGCCCCTTCTCAAGCCCACCCATTCAGCACCCCCACCCGAACCCCCTGTCCACCACTGATTCATGCAATAAAAGTCAGTCCAGAGCCACAGGCAGAGCTGGAAAAGGTGACCAGCACAGGCCCTCTTCTCACTACCTAAGCTGTCTGAATGACAGTGACTGAGTATGCATGTACTGTAGAAACAGATGTGCATGAAGGCATTGCGCAGAGTTGTTAATGGCCACATAATAGCATTCAAATGTCCTTTTAGCAGCTTGCATGCCATATGTGGTCATTAGAAGGCTTGCCTGTGAATATGGCACCCAGTAGTAAAGGCACTATCTCAGTTATAACATTTCACCTCCCATTGTTCGTGGATGTCTGTTGCCAGCAGGTGGCTGTGGAGAGCCACACATATGCACTTTACATGGTACTACCACAGCCCTATATTATGTAGGCAACACACCGTGGACATGGGGTGCCTGTATGAATATGGCTCCCTGATGGCTGCACACAGTGTTTTGTTCTTAGCAAGGCAGTGTGGTGAGCCCCACATATGCACTTAGAACAGTACTACCACAGCCCTATATTTACACAGGCAGCACACCCCAGACTGGGGTGTCTATATGAATATGACTCCCTGATGGTTGCACACAATGTTTTGCATGCACAATGTTTCAATAGCTCATATAGTGATGGCTGAATATGGGGCCCATAGTGTAGGTCAGGGAGAATAAGATTTTGAAGTGAGGTTTGATTCTGGAGTGATTTGGTTTGTTGAAGTTCATTGAGTAGGCTATTCTACAGAACAGGGGTAGACAGAACACTGATCAGTGTTGGCATGGATGATAAGGACCAAACAAAAGCCCTAACTAGTAATGTGAATATGCCAACAGAGTACATATTTATTTTATTATTTATTTATTCTTTGTTGACTGTGTGGATAAACAGGAACCAGGTGCCTTTTTCAGGTATGACCTGAGTGCATCCTTACACTATGTACATATAGTACGGGACACCAAGTTAAGACAGGCAGGATGGGGGAGAACCATCAGTGACTTTAGTATCAAGGAGAAAATGTGAACTAAATTATCTATGGCATATAGAGGTAGCAATATTTTACACTATGTATGATGCAGCTCAGTCACAACTTCCAGCTAGTATACCAATTGCAACCTCCTTACTCTGGCCTTAGAGACAAACAGTCCACTGCCAGATTATTAGTAGGGATTAAATCCAAGGTTCATAGACTTTTATCATTTAATGTACCAGTGATAGCTTAATGGCCACCAGGGGGTCATGGGAATCTTGCTTTTGATATGTTGCCTTTGCATAATGACTGATATTGGGAGAAGGATATGTTCTTTACATACCAGCTTGCCTTCTAAAAAAGCTACATAGTTGACTAAACATGATATGTTACATAATTAAGGGATAATTAATTATTTATTTGTGTTTGGAAAACCTTTGAGCTCCAAAGCCCTCTTATACATCAAACATGATACACAGCATTAGTCATAGGATAAGAATACTGTGATTGCAATTCACAATTTTAGTAGTAACCTGTAATGGAATGAATAACTGTCAAATTGCAACTTTGTACGTACTTAATGATTTATTTTCGTAACAATCTCTCTATTGTCTTTTATGTTTAGATTAAGAGCGATAGCCATAAATCCTTATAAATAATCTAATTCTAGTGAGTCAATAATACTCTAACTTCATGGATTGTGAATAATACACTGGTGCCATTTCATTCATCTAACCAATGCTTTTGTTTTGTTACAGCACATCAGAAATTTGACCTCCTTTGCCAAAAGCTGAGGTCTTCTGTTCTATTTATCAAGTCAGTGCAATGTTTCAAGAAATATCTGGCTACACTATTGCCATCAGTAGCTAAAGTTCTGACTCATAGAACATATGGCAAGCAATGCCACATACAGACTTCACTGGTTCATTTTATGTTGCTTTTTTCCTTTGTCAGTGATCAGCAGTCTCAGTGTCTTTTGCATGTTGCTTATGTATGCTGTGGGCCAAGTCCCATAAAGCAGTTCTTCATCAATATATGAGGGAATAACTTTTCTAAGATGTGATGGAAACACACACATCTTTCTATCTCTCTCTCTATCTATCTATCTATCTATCTATCTATCTATCTATCTATCTATCTATCGACAGTGTATACAATATATGTCTGTGGGGTAATCTCTATGGCTCTTCGAATTTAAGCTTTTGATGTTGCCTCTAGGAATGCAAAGTGCCATTATTTCCTCCAGAGTCTCTGAACAATGGCAAAGTTACAGATCATCCCAACTGTCTGCTCAATTCCCTGACAGCTGTTCCCTACTTTTATACGCTATAGACAAAATTACAGGACAGCCTCCAAAACAATGAAGACAATAATAGTGAAGCTACCTTTTGCAGTCTTAGTGAGATCACAGTTGCATTTATAGCCAGCTTGTAATGAGATAATCATAAGTCAGTTTTGTCAAAGTGATGTTTTAGGTGTCTTCAGTAACTGCTTAGTGCAGGATTTTCATTGTTTTTTCAGGACATGCTTCATAAAGGCTACATTGCCCAATGTTCAGCGCTTTTGGCTTTTCAATGAATGTTCCAAAACTGAAGCCATTTTGGTTTGAAACATGTGCCATTTATACTTACAATCTGTGACCATTAATAAAGCACAACTTCATGTAAGAATATGGCATTTTCTAGAAACTACCTCACCACAGAATGCCATGCTGGTTCAACTTTAAGCAGGTTTTTTATTTTAATGGGTTCACCCGACATAACCCAGACAGACCATCTTAGGGTACCCGGTTCATTCCACTGGGGTGTCAAACAGACGAGGCATACTGATGAGTCCTGGTAGGACGAAACGTGTGTCTATGTCATCTGTTAGCACCCTTTGCAAACTGTGTAAGAGGCCTTTTGGCACCATGCAATTCTGCTTAAAATTGAACCAACATGGCATTCTGTGGTGATTTGCATATGCAGCCCACGATGCTTTGCATTGTGTGGGCATGTGTGATTTTGTATTTTCTTGACACTTGGCTTCCCAGCCAAATGCCCTTTGGGGTAACCTAACCCTTGCCTCAGAGTTTGTGCACAGAGATTCTTTGTCTTTTAAATAGTTTTTTATTTTAGTAGGTTCACCACAACATAACCCAGACAGACCGTCTTAGGGTACCTGGTTCATTCCACTGGGGTGTCAAACAGACGAGGCATACTGATGAGTCCTGGTAGGATGAAACACGTGTCTATGTCATCTGTTAGCACCCTTTGCAAACTGTGTGAGAGGCTTTTTGGCACCATGCAATTCTGCTTAAAGTTGAATCAGCATGGTATTCTGTGGTGATTTGCATATGCAGCCCATGATACTTTGCATTCTGTGGGCATGTGTGACTTTGTATTTTATATATATATATATATATATATATATATATATATATATATATATATACACATAGCTATATAGGTATAGACATAGATATGTACATGAAGATACCGATATAATAGCAGTAATTTAAGGTCAGAAGGGGCTCTGTGTCTATTAGGTACCCCTACTTTTTAAGTAGGGACTAAGTATTATACGCAAATATATACTAGGTTATAGGGATTTCCAACCTACCCTGCTATCTACGGTACCCAATGATTTCCTAGGTAAGCCAAAATTGTTCAAGGGGTACTTTCAAGGGTGTTCAGGGGAAGGAATGTTAGAGATAGGAAAACACCATAGCTTTAGAGGGCTCCATGGTTTTTGAGGAAGGAGGAGACAGAAGATGATGGTGATGTCTCATTCTGTCTGCTGAGCATTTAATCTTGTGATAACCATATCAAACTGGTATTGTAGGAATCATAACCTAGGATGGCAGTATTGTCATAACAAATACTGTTTTCAAATGTATGGGAGATTCAGCAGGTAACAGTGTGGGAGCAGGGTTAAAATCAATGCGCAGAAAAGGTAACTCAGAGACTAATGTAGATTACAATGTCATGGAGAGGTGGGTAACATGCTCACTTGCATCAAAGGGATGGTAACCTATTCTAAGATAATAGAGAGTCAGTCTTTTCTGTTTTTCTTTTAATGGACCCATAGCCACAGATTAAAGTGAGATTGTCTTAATGGAAGTCTATATAGGTACAGTAATACCAGCATCACATCTATTCCCTTTCCAGAGTGAGAAAAGGGAACTTGTACTTGTTTGGCACAAGGTCTAATCAATCAATCTGCAATAAGTTGATGCCCTGTCCTTGAGGTTGGTCTTTTGATTGCTGGACTATTACAAAACAATAAATCTATTATAGTACTGTAAGTGACCCTGACCAAGGACATTTTTCCAAAAAGCTAGACTATAGTGGACATTTTCAGCAGTCTACAGTCAAATGTTTTATGCACACAGTATGTCCCACTCTCCCCTGTATTAACTGAACCTTTGATCCCAGAGAAACTAGATATTCTACAAGAGTGTTAGCCCTTTCAGGTTAGTACAGGTGATTATTTTGCTTCTTACTCATTTAAATGGTAAATACTGAATACAAATCTACAAATTATGTACTGTATTATCTTTTAAATCAAAGCTTCTTGCAGCATTTTTAACTTCCATTTTTCTCTCTTAATTCCATCACATTTCTCTTCCCATTGTATCAATACCCACCCGGGGCAGCAGGCAGAGTCTGAACTATGAGCTCCTTCACAGTCAATTGATGCATTTTCTGTGTATAATAAAATATATGGTAAATTTAATCCATTGATCAGAAACAAAATGGAACAATATTGAATAGATATATTACATTTAGGAATGTTTTTGTTGTATGTATACTTTCTAGGGATGAGTGAAGTCTATCCACGATGCTCCATGTTGTCTATGAGGTGAAGTAAAAAAATTAGACTTTTTTGTATAGTCTTTTCTATAAACTGAATGGATAAGGACAACATGAAGTTTCGCCATGGTAAAACTTTGCCAGTGAAGTACAATGTATTTTGGAACATGTAAACCAGAGATCCGGACAAATCCTGACAGATTTTCTATCCAAAAGGAGATGCCACATAGTACATGCTGCAACAGGATGTTTCCAATGGGACCCCATGTTTGTGCAGTTAGAGACAAAGGCCCGAATATTCAAAACTTTGCCCCGGGGATAAATCAGCACTGCCCAGTGGGCAAACTTAGCCCAAAGCAAAAAGCAAGCCATATTCAAAAGGAATAGCCCGGGGCAAACAACTTCTGAATATAGCATGGGAATGAGGCGGGGCAAACTGGGCTGGGAGTGCAGGGCAAACTTAGCCTTGTAATAAGACAGCTCTGAATATAACAACCAGAAGTGCAGACCCCAACAGCAACACAGTGCACAATGACGTGAAGGTAGGTAGAGGTAACCTATGTGGCCAATGTGTGTGCTAGCAAATGCATGGATCCAGTACAGCTGCACGGAGCAGCGCATGTGAAAGTACAGTGTGAAAAACTGTATAAGAGACCCCAAACAGTTGGCGTGGTGCTATCGTGTTTGCACAGCTTTAGCACTGAGCTAAGCCATTTTGCCCGGTGCAAACACATTTGCCTGGCGCTAAACTTTGCCATATTCAAAAGTATCATGCAAATAAGCCTACTTAGGTAGTCCCTGGGCAAACATCCACATTAGCATCTCATTATGCCCTGATTAGCATGCAGTTTGCCCAGCATTACTGCAGGGTCAGTCTGGCAGTGCATGGTGATAGCTGCAGGCTGCATGTATATAGTACAGCATAGCATATTGCACCACAGGGGACAACTCAGCATAGGCACAGGTGGTGGTGGTGGTGGTGGTGGTGCTGCTGCATGCACCTGTCACACTGTAGGTCATGCTACAGTGCACAGCAGACACTACAGTAGCAAGGGGACCAGTAGTGTGAGGAACACAGCAATGCCTATGGTATGTAGGACAGTGATGACCACTGCACTGTATACAGTGACAGGCCCAACTTGCAGGTGATTACTGACAGTGGACATTACTGTTACATTGTTATGTGATCCACAGATGCTGCACCTCTGGCGTGGGATGCTCACAGTGACATATACATGGCCAGCTGTGTGTGCTGTGGCATTTGTACAGCTGTGTGGTATGTGGTGGAGAGGCACATTTGATCCAACAGGCACACTGGTGTGTGGGTATTCCCAATACTGGTCCATATGCACTGCATGATGTGGCCCAGCCTTGTGGACACACCTGGTCTGTTGTGAGGCCTGGACACCCATACATCCTCCCCCTCAACAGCTACCATACCCACAGTGCTGCATGTGTCTGCTGGCATCAGTTGGTCACCACAGACATATGGTCTGCAGGTGTGTGCTGCATGGCTACACTACCATGGTATCCCCTGGGGGCCAGGTCACCCCTTACTGCCTGGCATGGCTGGGACTGGTGGCAGCTGTTGGCATCTGTGTGGTGCCATCGGTGAGCAGCATGTGTCCTCCATGTCTGGCTTTTTCTATGTGTCATATTCATATGTTAGGGTGGCTCAAAACTGTGCAAAAGCCACACAATCACCACACAAAGCCACAATGTCATGCAAAGCTGTTTGCCCAGGGTTAAGACCAGCTTTTCCTGGGCAGTAATTTGTACTGCACAAAGGGTCGTGCTAAGTTGCATTAAACAACTTAGCGTGGTGCTAGTTGCTGAATACATAATTGTGCTTGTATTCATGTTCAGTTTGCCCCTTGCATATATTATGGTTTTGCCTGGTGCTAATGCAGTTTGCATGCACTATTCAGCCCTTTGAATATTGCAGACCCATGCTAATCCCACGCTAAACCTGCACAAATGGTTTGCACCCAGCACTAAACTTTGAATATCTGGGCCTGAGTGTAAAAGTAGTAGGATGTGTTTGTGAATGCTAAATGAAACCAGTTAAATTAGGTTGAACAAGCATAGTTTTTACAGAAGCATTTACTCGATTTGAGCGCTGAGATTTTGAAGAAGGGATTTCAAAAGGTTTAATTTAGAGAAAATAGTTTTAGCAGTGTTGTGCTAGAGTTTGTGTGCTTAATTTTACAACACATCTGAGCAGAATCTATTGGGGGTAGGGGACAGTCAGGTTCCAGTTTCAAGTCTGTGTTGCTAAATGTTTTAAAATGTACTTCTTTTAACAGTATAGCATTTTGTTTAATTGTCTACACTTGCCATCACATCTGCAATTTTGGAAGTGAGTTGAATTTTTTCAAATTGACATTTTAATTCAATTGGCATATGCAACCAAAGTAAAGAGTTTTGCTTGTGCAGGGTTGTTGATAGTCAGGAAGTTAGCTGCAAGATTGAATTATTCATCATTCACAGTCTCTGACCCCTTTGGGACTACTACAGTCCATCAGGGTAAAATGAAGGCAAAGGAATTCTCTTGAAAAAGATTCCACCCATAGAGGTGCCACAGGAACATAATTCTTCTAGGCTAAAGGTATCTTAGAATGGAGCCCAGGAAGAGATGTGAGCTCTTGAGGAGGAGGGGAGAATAGTGGGAGAAAAAGAAACAGAAGCTCAGGATAAGACTGGAAGAAGTTGGTCTAAATATCCTGGGAAGGGATATGTGGCTTGTTGCTCCCACTCATCAAATTCAATCATGCAGCTAGCTTTCTGACTATCAACAATGTTGCACAAGCAAAACTCCTTACTCTGGTTGCATATGCACATTAAACTAATTTTTTTATTTTGAAAAAAATCAACTCACTTTCAGAACTGGTGATATGGTGTCCAGTGGCCATTTACAAGCAATGAACAATGACATAGACCATTGAATAAAATGCTGTACTGATAACAAAAAAGAAAAATATATTAAATGTTTAGCAATGCAAAATTGAAACTGGGAGCTGTCCTTCTCCTACCCATATCAGATTCTGCTCAGATGTGTTCTAAAAACAAGCACAGTGAAATCAATCACAATACTGCTAATGCCTTTTACATTTCCATGAAACCTGGTTTTATTGCCTTCCCTTTCCAGGTAAACCTTGCCTCAATGCTTTTGTGCAGAGGTTATTTGACTTTTAGTTGTATGATTGATCTGTTTGGCTGGTATACATGAATGCTTTGGCCATTTGTGTCCTCTGTCCCCTGTGGGACTACCACCATGTTGGGATACCATGAAGACAAAGGAACTCTTTTGAAAAGGGTTTCACCTTTAGAGGTGCAATGAGGACTCCATTAGACAAAAGGCACCTTAGAAAGAGCCCAAAAGAACTGCAAAGCAGGTGCTGCACAGATTGAATAGAGTAATTACATAAACAGCTGATATCTGTGAAGACTGATAGTAGACAGAGGCATGACATCCAAGAGGGAATGGCTGAATTGTAGAATGATAAAAAGCAAGCCATTCTCTCCTCAGTTAAGAATTTCATCAACCCTTTGCACTTTTAAACATGGTCTAGAGAACGTGTTGCAGGAACAACCTACTTGTACTTAATTGATTTTGTCAATGTCAGAGTATGTATTTATTGTTTCTAATTGACTTGGGACAGTGTTTAAATGAGACTTATTTCTCATAGAACCTATTCTGTAATTTATGCAACTTGTAAACAAAATAAAATAAAGCCATCATCCCACACTAACTCAGAGCAGAAATCCTACTACTAAGGTAAATTTTATTATTAAATATATAAACTACATTATGCTTTTGACACTCAGGAGAGAAAGAAATCCATTGGATGAAATCTTTTGAGGATCAATGGCCTTGGCAGCCATACTTCCTGGCATGGGTAGTTATAATTATTATTACAGCTCTGCTTTCTGATTTGGAATTCAATTCAGAGGAAGTTTTGGAGGGAGAATTCTCATTCCATCTCTTTAACAGGACAATGCAGTGGAATTTCACAAGTCTATTACTGCAGATAAAGGAAGTACCCCCCATGATGGAGACCCCTCCCTTCACTTCCAAAAGGCTAGCTCCCAGCCTCAAGACTGTTAGGAGGCCTATGCTTTACTGGAAATTAAAGGAATATTATATGGACTGAGACTAAGTGAACCTTAGGCAGACACAAGAGGCCGGATTTTCAAAGGTCCCTTAGATCCATGCAAGCTGTGACAAACTACCAGCTTGAGTCAGATCTAGGTGCGCCAAATACTGTGTGTCATATTTTGCAAGAAAAATGGTCTTTGTGACAAAGTCCCCCACACTGACACAAGAGGTCCACTGCGTCAACAAATTGGCATAAGGGATGAAATATAACGCAAGCTGCACCAAAATAAATGGTGCAAGTTGAGTCAAAAATGGTTCATGTTGAGTCAAAAATATGACTCAATGAATGAAAATGACCACAAACTGACTACAAAAATGGTGCAAACTGAGTAAAAATGATGCAAGCCAAGTAACAAGAATGGTACAAGTTGACTCAAAAAAATTACTCAAGGAAGAAAAATGGTGCAAATTGAGTAAAAATGGTGCACTCTGAGTCAAAAAAATGGTGCAAGTTGAGTAAAAAATGACACAAAGGACAAGAATGACGCAAGCTAAGTAAAACAAAATGGCAGATGAAATGGCCAAAATGAAGCCCCCAAAATGTTCTAAACTAGCCTGCAGGAGAATACTGGTCCTTAATAGTAGCATAGTCAGGTCTGACCACCTGCTTTGGGTCTCTTTATATGCTCTAGTGTCCCTTAGACCAGCTCTAGCTGGTCTAATAGCAACAGGCATCTTAGGCACAAGGACAGGACTTACATTCTTTGAAAATCCCAAATAAGGGGATGGTGCTTCATTTCAGTGACACAGGCATCCCTTCCAACATGGCCCAGGTATTTTTTTGGTGCAAGCATGGGGCATGCCACTATGGCTCATGCAGACCTATTTTTGATGCAAGCGCCATTTGAATATCAGAAATGGTGCAAGGTTTAAAGCATCCTGCTCCTTGCATCAGTTGTTTTTGATGCATGAACCCTGCACCATTCTCTGGCCTTTGAAAATCTGGCCCAAGGAGAATAGCTTTCAGAGGTTCTGCTAATGTATTCTGCACAGCCAAAGGGACCCCTGTGGGCATAGAGTTCCACCCTTCAGCAGCAAAAGTCTTAAATGCCACATAGTGAGATGCCAATGACTATGAGTCTGCATGCCTAAAGCTTCCCTGGAACACTGGACATTACCACCAGCTCTGACTGCCAGGTAGCACTGCAGGAGACAAATGGCCTACAGAGAAGTACCTTTACCCAAGATGAATGACTCTTCTGAAAGGTGTGGTCATTAAGGGGAGTGAGTGAGCATGCCTATCTACAGGGCAAGCCCTAAGGGCAAGATTCTGGGAATATGAAGATGTCCAGTATGGATATGTTCATAGAGCCTGATGGTATAGAAGCAGAAACTGAGTGGCTAAATGATGACTGATGAAAGAATGACTGATATGATTGAGATTTGCTTACTGAATAATGGCTGCTGAAAGAATGTTTGCTATCAATTTAGACTGAAATGAATGGAAAGGAGCTGAAAGATGAAGAGATATCAAATGCCATCCTCATAGGTAAAACTCAACTATTAGCAGGAAAAGTCAAAAGCTGTATTAAACTAAGACTGAGGTGATAATGGTGAAGCAGACTGACTGAGTAAGACAGACCTGAAATGACAGTATGAGTAGCAACAATTGTATGGCTAGAAACCAGGTGAAATTAATGAAGGGTACTGCTGTGAAACTCAAAAGAAGGTCTACAAGTGGTGTGGTATGGCCAGCAGATGGAACAGGTTGAGATCGGGGAGGCAGTATAATGCAGTGGTTTAAGTCTCTGAGCTGCAAATCTGGTGACATCAAGCAGACCAGACCTGGGTTTGAATTCCACAGCTTCCACTTGCATACTGTGTGACCCTGAGCAAGTCACTTAACTTCCCTGTGCTCCCAGGTCGCTCCTGTAAAAAAGCTTTCAGCTTAGTGTGCTACTCCTGGTTAAACAACTAAAAAAAAAAAAATACAAGCAAAATACAGAAAAATGACATAGGTAGGAAAAAAAAACTACTAAGCACAGCAAAAAATAAACTCATTAAGTAACCACAGGAGTTACACGAGGACATGAGTGCAGCATGAGTGGCTGACCTAAGAACAAGAGGGACACACAGTGCTGCAGCCAGGGCAGGCAGAGTAATGAAATGCTAAGCTAGAAAGCTGTTGAAGGCACAAACCGAAAAGAAGGCCCCCCCCCCCAAATACTGGGAAAAGCTAGAGCCCCACCAAAGTCTCTGGCTGAAGTAAAGAAATAAAACTTCTGGATGAGGCTGGTGGAAGCTGGTTTAAAACATCCATGAAGAAGGAATGTGGCTGACTGCACCCACAAATCAAACTTCAGGCATAACCTTTTCAACAGTTTGTTTTGGGCTATGCCAGACAACAAGTTTAATTGTGTAAGGTTATGAAACAATAGTCCAGGGCACCTCAGTGCTTAGGCAGTGTGCCTTTTTGTTTTTAAAGTAATACATATTATTTAAAAATATTTTCAGACTGTTCAAGACAACAATCAGAGTTATATGTATATGGCCAAGAAGCAGCATATGAACATACAGAATGCCAGCAGAAGAAGGCCTGAAGGTCTGTCGAGTTTTTCATGGCATAGCTCATGTGTATTTGCTGCATGTTGCTCTGTCCCTCCCGCCACCCTTACTGTTCCATTGAATCTATCCTGCCCTTTTTAAATTCCTCACATGAACTGTGATTCATTACCCCTTTTGGCAGTGCATTCCATCCCGCCACCACACTTTCAGTGAAGAAGTACCTTCTGTTCTCCTTCCTGTACTCCCCCCACCAATTTGTAGTCATGTCCATCTGTATTTTTGTTTTTACTTCTTCATAAAAGATTTCCTATGTTGACCTTGCTAATGACTAAGGTATTGGAAGGTCTTAATCATATCCCCTCTTTCTCTTCTCTCCTTCAATGAGAACACGTTCAAGTTCACCAGCCTCTATTCATACAAGACATCTAGTTGCCCCTATATCATCTTGGTAGCTCTTCTCTGCACTGTTTCCATCTGATTGACTTTCTTCTTGTGGTATGGGCTCCAGTACTGCACACAGTACTTCAGATGTGGATGCACCATGGACCTGTACAAGAGTGAAATTACTTTATTCCTCCTTCTGGTCAACCCCCACAATATACAACCCAGCATCCTGTTTGCCTTCTCTGCCACCTTTTTGCAGTACATTGATGGCTTCAGGTTGCATGTTATTGCTATCCTCAGGCTCTTCTCCTCTAAGGCTGTAATCTTCACCCTCCAGTATGTATTTGGGTCTGTGTTTTTGCACTCTTTGTGAATAACCTTGCAGTTTTTAGCATTGAACCCCAGTTGCCAGATTCCAGACTACCACTGCAACCTCACTGGGTCCTCCCTCATGTTCGTTATGCTCTCCTCGGTGTCCATCCTCCCACAGATCTTGATATCATCCATGAAAAGACATATCTTGCCTGTGATGCTGTCCCCAAAGTCATTGATGATAATCACATTGAATAAGACTGGACAAATCACTCACTCCTGTGGGACCCTGCTAGTAACTTATTTCATTCAGGAGTGCTCCACCTCTAGCACCACCCGCTGCATTCTACCCCTAGACAATTTACACACCCTTGACTAGTTTCTCCCCTGTCACCATGTCTGTCAACTTTTTGATCAACCTCTTGAGGGGGACTGAGTCAAAGGCCTTACTGAAGTCCTGGTATAGTATGTCTGCCACCTGGCCCCTGTCCACTTCTCTAGTGACTAAATTGAATAAGCTTGTCAAATTTGTTTAGCAAACAATCAAGGGCACCTCAGCAGTTAGGCAGCACACATTTTTTCAACATCAAATTAACAGCAACAACAGCACAAAGGAAAACACACCAAAAAGGATAAGCACCCCATGGCTCCTCACAAAAGACACCCCGGCATTTCAAGTTGTGATCCTCTTCTATGGGGAGGTACAGTCTTGGAGTGTCCTTCATGCATTACTTATATTAACAGCAGCAAAGTGACATCACTTAACCAATTGCCTGTATTTTTGCACTTCAGCCTCAAAGGTCACTTTATAAGTATGTTTAATTATTAACAGATTCACAAATTCATTATACCTGATAGATTTTAATATGTATAAAAGCCTAGCTGGTCAAAACAGCATTTCCAGAACAGAGCATTTAAGAAGAGTGCTGTAGGAAGAGTGAAATGAGGGCAGCTACAGTGGTAGAATAACGAATGGCAATTACTGCAACCCCTGTAGCTGTTACCTCAGTGGGAGGGACTGAAGGGAGGGAAGAAGGGTTGAAGAAAAGTTTTTACTGGCCTAGAGCAGCTTGGCTAATGTGGATCTGGAGACCAGGGCGCTGTTCCTGGTCTCTGAGTCTTTGTCTGTGAGATGGTTGTACTTAATTTTACTAAGTCCCATCTCACATACCCCCCCCCACTGAATTTCAAAATTCCCCCTTAATCCAACTCTCCCTCTGAGTTAATTATATTAGAAATGGTGGGTGTGTCCCCAGTGTCAGGGGGTGGGGGCAGGCCCCCTGGAAAACTGTATATTTAATATTTTGTTTGCTATCCGTGGTAGTGCTTCTCAGTGTGTGTTTGCACTGCTACCATGTGTATGTGTGTGGTTTTACTGGGTACTGTTTTTTTTTTCCTTTTTATGTATTCTTTTTTGTAGGCACTGCTGTTGCTGTGCTGTTCTGAGCTGCACTGGTTATGTGTTCGTGTTTCGGACCCAGTGCCCATAAAAGGCATGCAGAGGGGGGCTGGCCAGCTAATGCAGCAGTAGTACTACCACTTGCAACCTAGATAATCTGGTTTCATGCCATGAGCCAGGGATGTCTCCTGCTTACTGGCAAGATGGGGTTCTGATTTCTGCCTCAGATGCCTCCTGCATCAGGGAAGGACGGTACCTCCTTCCACTTCAGGACTGCACCTTAGTTGTCCAGGGGCAGGATCCTTTACAAGGGAAGGAATAAGTGGTCCCATTGGAGTAATCCTACACTGGTACAAATCAACTCATCTGGAAAGTGACACGGAAGCATCACATGCCCAGAATAAGCCCAGTAGGGGAAATCCAAAAGTAGGGCAAGGCTCACCCAACCTTTTGATTTTACTTTTTGCTTCTCTTTTTTCAGTTCCCCTCCCCCCGGGACAGCCCTCCTTCAGAGGAGCACCCCAGCCTCATCACCCCAACGTCTGCCAGGACTTCCCTTATCGGCCATGTTCCCCCAGGGCTCCCCCCCCACAAGATTGGGGGGGTTTCCCAAGCCCCACTGAGGCACAGATCCAGTTCAGTTTGGTGTGCCCAGCTGGTTGGGTGCAGGGCCTGCGGGAACACCTCTTCATCCTGCCACCAGGCATTTTCTTGTTTTCTCACCATGGGGTTTGTGGCATGTACTTATGTCAGAGTGCACATGCTGACATCTGTCACATCCCTCCATCTCCTTTGACTTGGGATGCCTTCCCACTGGCTTCTGCCAGGGGCCAGATGAGTACTGGGCTCTTCCACACCCTCCACCGGAGAAAGGGAGTGGTCCCACCGACACTCGATCCTCCTCCCCCGGCTGACCCTCTGACACCTCAGGCATGCTTCCACAGCCAGGTCATTGGTGTCACGAGTGGTGGCACTACTGCTGAACTGGTAGGCTGGCTTTCACCATGCCTTTTCATAGCTCTGACTGGCATTCCACCAGGTAACACCTCAGGTCCAAGCCTTGAGGAGTGATAATTGAGGGCTAAGAGTTACAAGAAAACCCCAGCAGCCTGAGACACATAGTCAGATAAAGCCACACCACCACACATTCTACAGTAGGGCTGTACAGACTCTCCTAGAGTCTTGCAGGCTCCTTCTCCTAAACCTTAAGCATTGGCTGATGTATACACCTCCCTGCTTAGGGTACAGGGTGTCCCATACACAGGGGACAAGCTGTGGGTTATGACTGAGATTCTAGAAAAGGTGCCACACTGGGGATGATGGTGGTGGGTTGGATCATTGGAGAACTTGTAAGTCAGGCAGAAGGACTTGGGCAGGTGGAAACAGGATCTGGCAGCTATTGAGGAGAAAAAGGTGAAAAAAGGTATGAAGAGGGGGGTGAAGCCTGTTATAATACAAGTATAAACACGAAATCACTCACACGTGTATACATTTCTTGTACAAATACAGTATGCAAAATACTAAATTTCCAAAAAGATGAAACAGTATTCCCCACACTTTAAGACACCACCAAGAGACTTGTTACAAGAGTAAGATTCAAACTGTTTATTAATGTAATTCTAAAGATGGTAAATAATACAACAGGTCCTCTATATGAGTCAATCTGACAAATCTCTTGATAATAATGAATATCAAAAATACGGATTCCTGGAACAGCCTTCCAGTGGAGGTAGTGGGGAGAAAACAGTGGTGGGGTTAAAAAATATCTTGGATAGGCACAAGTGAATTGTAGGGATAAGGAAGTGGGGGAAGAGACAGCAACATAGATCAAGTAGGCTCTGTGGCAAAAATAAAAGGAGAGAAAAATGGACAGACTGAGTTGGTCAAGCAACCCTTATCTGCTGTCAGATTCTATGTTTCTATGTAAAAAAGGATGGCTGGGTGCTACTAGAGAGAGTTGCAACATTAGAGTAAGAAGACTTACATAGAGATACAAAAGTGGTTATACAAAGCGGCCCTGGAGAAAACTGTACATCTTGATACTGGTATATTAAGTAAATGCCAAAAGGGATATGATTCACAAATTACTGATATGACGATTGTGCCCATTACCAGTAGACAAATACATGCATATACAGCATTTATAGCTATGCTCAAATGTTCTCCCTAAGGGTAAACAAGCAAAACAAAAGAAAGTTGAGATATGATACATCAATAAAATATGGCAGCTTTTTTTTTTTTTTTTTTAGTTTTTGTTGACCAGGTAAGTGCACTAGACAAATCCTACCTATTTTCAGGCATGACCCGGGGGAAGGGGATACAGATGAATGCCAACTGACCTTCAACCAGATTACGCTGTTGGTGGTACTTTTAGTGAATGAGGGAAATTTGGCCAGGACACAGGGGAAATTCCCCTACTCTTTCAGAGGGGAATACTCTGTCCAAGATGGTGGATCCTCCTCTACCTGCTGTGGAGGTGGTTGGAGAGACAGGAGACTTGGTCTCGACTCCTGTCTCTGGTTGTTTGGAGATCATGTTGGATAACTGCCTGTACTTTGCAAGCTGACTCGCTTTCTGTTCGCCCTGCTACTACTCAAGCTGCCTGTCCTACTACCTCTTCTTCTGTAAGTGGAATAGGAGACCTACTTGCTTTTACTACGGAGGCCTTAACTGGCTCTACATCTGTAATGACTGCACCTTTGGAAGATCACTCTGATCTGCTGCTACCGACTGATGCCTGTTTCCTTGAATGTTCTGTCATTTTGACATCCCCTCTGGAGAACCAAACCCTCCCACAATCGCATAAACAAACTGTTATTCACCCGGAGGAGCCTACCTGGTTGGTGGAGGAAGCGTTATGGGGTGCTGGCTGGATTCGGAAACCCGGACAGGAACAGTGGGTTTCCGGTCCGTCCCCTATTCGGTCCCCCCATTCCGGTGACTTCCTGGAACCATCACAGAATCTGCCTGCAGCCTGCAGCCCCTCAGACCCGTTGAGCATTCCGATGGAACTAGCGCTCACCCAGAACCCGGTACTGGCCCTTCCACAAGGATCTGAGTCACGCATCTCTCCTCCTCCTCGCTGCTCAATGGGGAATGGTCAAGATTTTGCTGCTCCGGGTAAACTACCCCCTGAACAGGTAAGGAATACTCATTCATTTTCATCCTTGTTTCACTCACCAGTATTGGCAGCTAAGAGACATAATGCAGTCCGATTGGCTTATAGAGGCGGACTTCCAGACCCCCCCGACCGTGTCTTTGTAGCCAGGACACTGTTGAAAGACTCTCTTAAATTCTTTGCTCATGAGATTTATGCCCTCATTCATGTCTCCGGGGAATCCATGTTTGATGTCAGCTTCCAGACGTCTCGTGGGTTAGACTGTTTTTGGACTAGATACCATGCATTGAAATCCACTGCTTTATGGACTTCCTTTCAGGCCATTCCCCTTTCAAAACCTACTTTTAAGACAATTACGGTCATGTTCAGGAATGAGGGGGTTGATGTGTCGGATATCGTATACTGGCTGTGGCAACGTTGAACGGTACAGGGTCACCATGAGGCTATACTGGACACTGAAAATATTTGGACGGGAGGATGGAAGTTTAAAGTACTGTTATGCACCAATGACAATGGCCCAATCCATTTGCCAAACTCTTTTTTTCTAGGTCATGATCGAGGGGTGCTGTTTTACCCGGGACAGCCTAAGGCTTGTTATAGGTGTGGGAACCCCTTGCACCTAAGTAATGTATGTGATACTGTGAGATGCAACAATTGTGGGGTATTGGGATATGTGGGAATCCACTGCCAGAATGATAGCAAGTGTAATCTTTGTGAGGAGGTAGGGCATACGTTCCAATCCTGTCCCTGGTCTGCCCATGCCAAGGCAAATCATGATGGCGGAGTAGATCAATGCTTTGTGATAATGCAGGCACAAAAGGCGCGGCTGCGTGCCACTACTGCTGATCCCATCACAGCTGCGATAGATCCTGCCCTGCCTGATCCTGTACCTATGCCCCCCCAGGTTGCTACCCCTTCGGCAGTGGTAGAAGCTGGACCCCAGCTTCCTGTAGAACCCCCTCTTACGACGTTTGTTTTCATGACTTAAAGCAGTGAGCTCGATCACCCCTGGCCCGAGTGTTATGCCACCTCCCAGTGAGTTTGCTACTGTTGCACGATGAAGGTCACTGAGGATAGGTCCTCGTACTCCCTCACCTTCTACACTGCTTGTGACACCCCCACCAATTGCCCTGTCTAATACATATGAGATTCTTCAGATGACTTCGGAAGATGCAGGCGGTGAATCCGACTCTTCTTCTCTTCCATCCTCACTCCCTGATGGCTCCACTGACTCTGAACTCCAACTGGGCTCTGGGCTATCACAGAAATGTAAAGCTAGGGTCAGACTTAAAGGTAAAAATGTAGTTGGGAAACGAAAGTCTTGAGGTTAGATTCACATTGTATACCTGGTACTATGGCGCTCTTTGTTTGCCACACTGTTAATGTCAATAGTATGAAACGAGTGGAGAAGCATAGAATAATGCTTTCCTTTCTTTGTTTCTTACCGTTAGGTATTTTGTTTTTGCATGATACCAGACTCCACTCAGTGCAAGAAGTTAGACTAGCAAGGCAAGACTGGCTTTTGGGCCCTTCATTCTGGTCCATAGGACAGGATCCCTGTTCAGGTCTGGGCATATTGGTCTCCATTCCAGGATTCCTTTTATTGAAATTGTTTGATTTGTCTCCTGGCAGGGCCCTTGTTTTGGATTTTGTTATAGGTAACTGCCTGTACCGGGCTATTAACATTTATGCTCCCCAGGTTAAATCGGCTCGCATTGCCTTGCTTTCCTTGATTCGTCCCTACTTGCATACTTCTTTTCAAGTAATATTTTCAGGTGATTTTAACTGTGGTCTTAGTTTACTTGATAAGAGTTCGTTTGTCACCACTAAAAAGATCTTTTGTGATTCCCATGAATTGGATAACCTGATTCGGACTGCACGTTTGACTGATGCTTACCTTTCTTTTACAAATTCACATACCCCCACTTTTCAAAAAGGAAAGCTGGCAACACGTATTGATTTTGTGTTTTTATCACGCACAGTACCGATTAGTTCAGCTCAAGTACGGGCAGTTGCCTTTTCTGATCCTAAACTACTATCGATCGGTGTGGGCCCGATGGCCCCTTTTAGCAAAGGACCCGGATTATGGAAGTTTAATACTTCTCTATTACAGGATATGAGGTTCCAGGGATTCTTCTTGTCTTTTATTTCTGCTCGTAAGTCTGTGTTTCTTCTTTATGATGACCCCATCCATTGGTGGATAGATACGAAACACGCCTTAACTGTTTATCTGAAAACTTATAGTCGACAGAAGTGTAGAACTGATTATTGGGATTATTTACAGAGACAGACACACCTACAGTCATTGTTTTCAATAGCACATGTGACAGGACAGGATTTGTCGTCCCAATTCCATTCTGTCCTGAAAGACATGTTGAGCTTTCTGTCTAGACAATCTCACAAATTGTACCATCAACACAAGTTCCATATGTCAGGTCCTTGGGTCCAGGTGTGCCCTTTTGAGTCCAATTCACGACAAGTCTCTCAGAGGACTGTGTTGTGTCTTGCCAATTCTGACGGAACACTTTGCACTACCCGCTTTGATATCCAGCAAATAGTGACGGACCACACAACTGCCTTATTTTCCCCACTTTCTGAATGTCGGGAAGACCCAGTACTTTTGTATCAAGATTTAGATATTCCGCTTCCTTGACACAGAGTGTAACTTTAGCCTATGGCCCTTGTCAGAGACAGAGTTGTCTTGACAATTTCTTCTTTACCTTTACATAAAACTCCGGTCCGGATGGTTCTCCGCTGCTTTGTATAAAGCATTACATGACCATTTCCTCACGGAACTGGCGGTTGTATTTAATGCCCTGTAGTGTGAAACCGTGCCTCTGACGTTTACCAAGGGTACATTAATTTCACGATATATAAACAAAAAGGTGATACTCACTTTTTGGAGAATTGGTGCCCTCTTTGCATGCTTAATACGGATTTTAAGTTATTGATGAAAGTTATTGCAAAATGATTATCAGGGATTGCAGAATCTGTCCTGCACCTGGCCCAGTCCTGTTCCATACCTACCAGATGGATATCGGATCATTTGATTCTCCTTCAGGAACTATTTTCCCATGGATTTGCAGGGAAGTCCTTGGGTATTATTGTTTCGGTAGATCAAAAAGCAGCATTTGACTCAGTTAATCATGCTTTTTTGTGGCATGCATTATGTTTCTTACATATACCGGATACCATGATCCACTGGATGCAAAAGTTCTACAGAATGGCCACGGTGGTTCCGGTTGTGAATGGTTGGGTTGGACCCATGATTCCTGTTAGACGAGGTGTCCACCAAGGCTGCCCAGCGAGCCCTCTATTATATGTCCTATTTTTAGATGTTTTGCTTCGCAGACTGAATGCTCACCCTCATATTCATGCCATTTCTTGTGATGAGATGTTGGCACCACATAAAGCCATTGAATATGCTGATGATATGTGCCTCCTATTGGCTGATCTAGCCTCAGTGGAGACTTCACTACAAGAAATTTCATTGTTTGGATGTTTCTCAGGAGCTAGTCTGAACTTCGAAAAAAGCATGGGCATCCGGTTGGGATCCATAGTGGCCCCGATGCCATGTATTGGCCCTCTACGTTTGGCTGATGGGCCTATTCATATTTTAGGTGTCCATTTCGGAATCTGTGACCCTGATATCCATAATTGGGATATGAAACTATGTCAGGGGAAACAGACAGTTGCCTCCTGGAATAGGGGAACTATTGGGAAGAAGAAAAGAGTATACTTGATTAAGACCTTTTTATTGCCTTTATTCCTTTATTTGAGTTATGTATTCCCTATCCCAAAGTGTCTGGAAACTGCAGTTTTCAGTTTGTTTTTTCAGGCATTGTGGGGTAGCAGACTGAACCCGATCAAACGTAATGTTACGTATTTACCCATAACAGAGGGTGGTGTGGGTATGATTAACCCCTTATTATTTTACTCTAGTGTTTTTTTTATTGCCAATCTCCGGCCACTTCTGATAAATACTCAGAAGGGCTGGGAAATGTGGTTCTACGACTCTTGTGGGGTTTGGTTCTACCAGTGGGAACACAACTCCTTACGTATGCTGCGTCTTCCATGTGGCATGCCTTTGTATGTGAAACACATGTTTTTTCGTCTAAAGCAATGGCGAGTGACGCCTCAGTTGCTCATTGCTCACACACATAAAGCCCTTTATAAATTGCTTCTTGCATCTGTGTGTAACACTCAACTTCCTTTTGTTAAATGTCCGGATCAACATCTTTCCTCCCTTCTCTTTTTGTTATAGTGCAAAAGAATCCCCGCACATATGTGGGATTTTCATTGGTTGTCGTGCCATGAATGGATTAATGTTAAAGCCAACCACAAACATAAGCAGCTCCAAGACAGGTTATGTTCTAGACCACAGTGTAATGCAGTACAAGAAACATTATCTCATTTATTTTTTGAATGTTCATTTATCCAACATTGGTGGGCCTTTTTGGCAAATAAATGGGCCTCTCCTATATTCCAGACTGTTTCTTTTCGAACGTTAATTATGGTGTTTTTTCTCCTCGATGGTCTTTATGGCATACGGACACTTTAAATCTTATTCTAGTGGTGATCAAGTGGAATATTTGGATGGCTCTATGTCATTTTACCCTACGGCAAAAGGACTGCACCTTTTTGGAGCTTGAACAGAAGATCGTGAAGGACTTGAAATCCATATATGAGTATGAACAAACATTACACTCTGCTTCAAGTCTGCTTGCCTTATGGACTGCCCTTCCCTGGATTACTGATTCGGATTCGGCCGTGACTTGATGACTCCTACTTGATGCCTTTTGTGATGTTTTTTTTTTCCTTTTGGGTGTAGCTTTTGTTGCCTAGTTCTTTGCTTTTCTGTTAATTTTCTTTTCTGTGTATGTTGTTTTGCATTATGTTAAACTGTATATCACACGATTTCTTGTTACAATAAAACTTTCCCCTACTCTTTTTCCAATAAGTGCCATGGGATCTTTAACATCCAACTGAACTACCACCAATCCAGGCAGATGAGACCTCGATTTAACGTCTCATCCGAAAGATGGCACCTCAGAAATGCAGCACCCCTCTCATGCTGCACTACAGTGTCAGTACTGGAATATTAACCCAAGTGCCAGATGTGGGAACTGAACCCACAGCCCTTTGATCTCCCGGCCTCAGAGGCAAGTGTGCTACCTACTGAGCCACTGACACTGATTTAAACCTCATTCTATTAGTTTAGACAGCTATTCTGTTTACAATATCACAAAAAAAAGGTTAAATAAATCAGTCTTTTCATTTAACTTCATCTGGTTTAAACTGCTTAATGTTGCAATCATCTGATTTCTTTTCATGAAGGATCACATCATCATGCGCCACTGTATTTATGCTGTACTGTTGCATGATGTGACCTACTGTATATACCAAAGCCCACTGGGGTACCAGTCTGCATATACCATGAATTTTTGAGCAAGTAGTCAGATGGTATATATTGTACCTTCTGCAGGTGAAATACTGTAACCCTTTGTTTCAGTAGTGTTCACCCCATAGAAATGTCTGGCAACAGGATGACTGTTAAATATTCTCATAAATTCCTCCGCTTTTAAATGCCGCCAAAGGTTTTTCAGGTTGCTTACCTGCCAAGTCCATCTAATCACAGTACAGTAAATGTCTTCTAATTATGTTCGCTAATCAACCAGTGATGGAAGTGTATACTGTCACATGGAAACTGATTCTTCATACCTTTGTTGTTTTGTACCAATAGCATGGATGCCACATTTATGGGCCTTTCACTGGAGCTTTATGGAAACAGAAACGAGATGGCAGATGAGGACTGTATGATCCATTTAGTCTGCCCATTTATTTTTAACCCCCACCAGTTTGTTGCTTCCTTGAGATTCCCACATTGCCTGTCCCATGCCAGCTTAAATTCCCTGCCTGTCTTTGCCCCCACCACACCTGGGGGATGGCCGTTCCATCACTCAACCACCCACTCAGTGAAGAAGAACTTTCTTCCACTGCTGCTGAACCTGCTTCCCCTCAGATGCATGTCATTGCTTCTAGTCCGGATGCAGTTGTTTTCCTTAAAGAGGTTCTGTGCTTGTACCTTGCTAAAACCCTTCACGTATTTGAAGGTCTCTATCATGTCTCCCCTATTTCTCCTTTGTTTCAGGGAATATAAGTTGAATTGCTTTAGCCTGGTTTCATAAGGCTGGTCTGCACTATCTTTGTCACCCTCCACTGTAATGTCTCCAAATGGTCTATGTCTCTCCTGAGGTGTGGTCCCCAGACCTGGATGCTGTATTCCAGGTGAGGCCTCACCAGTGACCTGTATAGTGGTATAATCACTTCCTGTTTTCTACTTGTGATGCCCATCTCTATGCACCCCAGGATGCTGCTAGTTTTTAGTGCTGCCTTCTCACATTACTTATCTACCTTCAAGTCTTCAGAGATGATTACCCCTAGGTCGTGGTCATGTTTTGTTGTTGCCAGCTGTACCCCACCTAGAAAGTTTTTCCTCACTGTGTTTCATCTTCCTAGGTGCATAACCTTACACTTCTTAGCACTGAATTTCAACTGCAGATTTCCTACCATTCTTCTAGCTTTTTTAGGTCAGACTCCATCTTTAGAATCCCTTCAAGTGTGTCCACTGTATTGAAGAGTTTGTATTGTCTTCGAATAAGCACTTTCCCATCTATCCCTTCACTGATGTCATTGATAAATATATTGAAAAGGACTGGTCCCACTACTGAGGCCCACAGAACTCCATTAGTTACATTGCCCTCCCCTGATAATGTACCATTTGTCAGTACCCTCTGTGTCCTCCTGTCAAGCCAACTGTTGACCCAGTTTACTAACTTGAGCCCAATGCCTGTGTGCTGTAGCTTGTTGATGAGCCTCCCGTGTGGAGTGGAGTTACAGACTTTGCCGAAGTCTAGGTACACCATGTCCACTGCACCCCTCTGGTCCACCGTTTTAGTAACCCAGTTGAAGAACAAAGTTAGCTTACTCTGGCAGGACCACCCTGCCATGAATCCACGTTGGTTTAGGTCTAGCTGTCTGCTTGCTTCTAAAAATGACACTATCTTCTCCTTTAGTAGGGATTCCATTAACTTTCCTACTACTTAGGTAAGGCTGACTGGACAGTAGTTTCCAACCTCTTCCCCACTTCCACTCTTGTGGAGGGGCACCGCTGCAGCCCTTCTCCAGTCATCTGGGATCTCCCCTCCTCCTCCTCAGTCCTGGCTTGCTCTTCACTCCCTCAATTCAATGCTCGCTGCAGGCTCATCTAGCTGCCCCACCTTGCTCCTGCTATCGATGACTTCCAGGCTTTCTATCTCTCCACTGCCTGTGTGCTTAGCATCGCTGGATTTCTCAATAGGTACAAAGTTATCTGCACAATCTGAGTTATTTACAATGTTATCTGTAAATTGGGATTGATGATTACGTTACTGTCTGCCATAGTATACTCTATGGTACTGTTATGGATATTAATGGTTCTTAACTGTAGTAATTATGTTCTCTGTACATTTTTATGCTAGTTGTGAATGTTTGTATGACATAATTGTGTTGCATTATGACATGTTCCTGTAACTATATTAGTTAGTCTTGTTATTGCAGTTGTCATACCTGTATGGTTTTCTGTGTCAACTATTGCACTATTAATGTACTGCACTTACTGGGTTGCCCCTGAAAAAGAGACTGTCTTGTCTCAGTGGGCCTACCCAGTTACCAAAATTCAATAAATAAATAAATAAACTATCCAATGTTTTGTTGAAGAGTTCTGCCAGTGGTGCAGTCAGCTCTTCTCCAAGCTCGTTCAAAAATCTTTGGTGTTTTTCATCCGGCCCCATAGCTTTATCTACCTTTATTTTTTTGTAGTTCCTGTAGTTCTCTCATTTCTGTGAGGGGACTTATGTCTGCTTCTATAAAACAGTGTTTATTTTTGCTCAGTGTTGGTCCATTGCCAGTTTCTTCCTGCATAAAAACTGAGCAGAAGCATGTGTTTATGACCTGTGCTTCATCGTCGTCATCCTCTGCATGCTGACCCTCCTGTTTTGCTAATCTGAGAATTCCTTCCTTACTCTTCTTCTTTTCCCATAAACACCTATAGAAGGTTTTATCACTCTTTTGGATCCCCTTTGCTATCTTTTCCTCAGCTTGAGCCTTAGTAATCCTAATCACCTTTCTGGCCTCTTTCAGCTTTTCTTTTTTTCTATATGTACTTTTTATGCTTTTCCCCCATTTTTCCCCTCAAGTCTAGGGATATCAGCAGACATGACAATGAGTGTGTACATGGAAGTGCACATGCACTCCAGGTACTGGATCAGCCCCTTCCACCACACCCCTGGCTGTTGCTAGGCCACCCATAGACTGAACTTCCATCCATCCTCCAGCGGGTGGCAGCCAAGGGCCAGGAAAACCCCTCATCCCTCCCCAGGAGAGGAGAGCTGCTTCATGGCATCTCAGTCCTGCTCCTTGCCCTCCCCCTGCCTACACTGGCTCATTCCCGAACCCAGATTGCCAGCGTGGTGAGAGGTGTAGCGTCAGTACCTCAGCACTCTTTATGCTTTTCTTTGTATGCCTTCTTATCACTGTCCTTTTTTGCCTCCTTGCATCTCCTGAAAGTTCTTTTTTTCTCTTTAATTTTGGATGCTAACTCTTTTGAAAACCAGAGTGGAGCTCTTCTTCTCTTGGTTTTACCAGCTTGCTTGGTGCACTGTGATGTGACCATGGTTATTGCTTTCTTCAGTTTGGTCCAGCATTCCTCAACTCCCTCCTCTGCCCTGCAGCTCAGAATATTTTTTAGACAGGTTTTCATTATGTGGAAATACACTTTCCTGAAGTCCAGGACCTTTATTCTAGAGTGACTGGTGGCCTCGGTCATGTGCACTTTGAATCACACCGTCCTATTGTCACTAGATCCCAGCTGGCTTCCTACTTCTAAGTCTGAGAACCTGTTACTATTTTGGAAGTATGAGGTATAGGGCTACTTCCTCTCTGGTGGGCATTTCTACCAGCTGACTTAGGCCTGCCCTCCTTAGCACCACAAGGAATTCCCTACTCCTTTCTGTTGCAACTGTGTAGGAGCTCCAGTCCATATCTGGTAGACTGAAGTCTCTGACCAGCAATAACTTCCCCTTGTCAGCCATCTTTTGGATGGTTTCCAGAAGCTCCCTGTCCTTTTCTACCTCCTGAGTCGGGGGTCTGTAGATCACCCCTACTGGGATGGGGGCCTTGCTCCTGGTTCTGATAGTAATTCACAGGGCCTTGTCCTTGCTATGAGCCTCCTGAAGTTCCATGGCCTTCATGATTTTATATATATATATATATATACATACATACCAACCCCCTCCTTTTTTTTCCCTCCTGGTCTTTTCTGAACAGGTTGTAAACCTGTGATAGCTACATTCTAGCTTTGATTCTCATTGAACCATGTTTCTGTTACTGCAATCCAGTCCAGGTCTGCTTCCGCACATTGTGGTGGTAAGCTCTGTGATCTTATTTGCCAGGCTGCGGGCACTGATGCACATTGCCCCCCACCCTTGGTTTCCTACTCTGTTTGCATGGTTACCCTTACCTTTCTTGCTTGTACATTCTTCAAGAGGTCTACTTCGGGGAGTGTGTTTTTTGCCCTATATGGTGCTTCTTTTAGTTTTTCTTGTTGTAGGGCAGCTAGTGGTCAGGGGAGGGGCAACTGCTTCCCCGTGAGACATGATGCATGCCATCGCCCTCTCCCTATCCACTAATTTAAATGATCCGCATAAACATCAAACTTCTGGCCTAGAGCTCTGACCCCTTCCTTTGCTATGTGAAGGCCATCGAATTTAAAGAGCTCTTTTTCCCAAAAGTTCTGCCAGTCTCTTATGAAATCTAATACAGCCTCATTATATCCTCTTTCCGTGCAGCAAATTTGCATTTCAGAGGTCTGTTTATCAAAGTTATCTAAAATAGAACAGTTCCACCTTAAATGGAGGAACTGTCAGTAGGGAATGCTGCTAATCAGCATTCCCAACTAAGCATACAGTAGGTGAAATGGAAGAGGAAATTAGTTGTTGTTGACTTCATGTGGCAGTTAGCTTGGACTGATCCCAAATCATCAATGCCAATATTAAGACACAAAAATATTATTTGATGTGCATAAAAATTGCTTGGAAATTGCAAATTACCTGAGTTTTGATTCAACCAGGTGATAAACTGATTTGCTCCCTCCTCTGTGCCATCCCACACTATCAGCATATCATCTTGGCACTGGCAAGCAGCATAGTGTGGTGGTTAAGAGCCCTGAACTGCAAACCTGTAGAACTGGGTTAGAATCCCACAGCCACCAATTACATACTGTGTAATTAACAGCAAGTCACTTAACTTACCTGTGCTCCCAGGATACACCTGGAAACAAGCCTTGGCTTATTGAGACTTTCCTGGCCAAAAATTGTTAAATAAATAAATAAAATTTAGAAAGCTTAGCCATTTGATGAAATTCTCAAAAAATGGAATCTGTTCTTGATTACAGATTACCCCCTTCTCCCACCACATTTAAAATAGGTTAGCATATGAGGGAGCAAATGTAGTACCGTTGACGCCCTACAAATCTCCAACTAGAACTCTTTATTTGAGGTAAAATAACTGTTAGTAAGTATAAACTCCACCCCTAACTGTGGGAAAGTCATGGGCACATCAGACCTGTTGCCTTTTTTTAGACAGTAAATGTTCCAGTGCTCTCAAGTCATATGTAGGGTATGTTGGATTGAAGGCTAAAGCACAGACACATCCATAGTCATCTAACCATGTACTGTCTATCTTTGATTTTGTTCAAGGCATCAGTGGTATCCTTCAGATATTAAAGTAGGGCTATAGCAATCTCTCTTAAAAATAAATGAATTTGGAGAGTTTCTTCATTAAAGACCCAATCTCCAAAATGATTGAGTGATGGGGGATGTACTTAAATTCTTGCATATCTTAGGAAGTACATAAATCATAGGTGTGACTGTATGTTCACACCTTATGTATCCAACATCTTTTCAGTAATCCCCTCTTCATCTCCTAGAACACCATTTTTAATAAAGGATTTAATTTCTTTCTTAAAAAATCAGTGGTTCTGTTTTAATGTGATTTAATATTCCTGGTTTCCTAGCCATTATAATATTTTGTTTTCATATTGGTTTCTAGGGGTTCTATGAACCAAACCTAAACCTGTGATACATGGCATGCAACACAGGTACATAGCCAGTCACATGGGCACTTGCTAGCACACTGTGCAGTATGAAGCATGCACAACACAGGTGCATAATGCATGCAAGACAGTGATGAGTTAGTAACCAGCTGCAATACAGTATGTACCACAGTGGAGGCCTGTCTGCGCAAGTGTGACTATAGCAGGGATGTGTTAAGATGGATACAATGATGAAGCAATGCATATAAACTCTTTCTATGTGCAGACGACACTGTAGTCTACTGCAGTGACCCACTGCCTAGTGTTATCGCTGCCAAACTACAGACCAGCCTTTCAGCACTTGAAGCCTGGTTCTTTGCTAACTCCCTAGTATTAAACGAGGAGAAAACAAAGGCTGTCCTGTTTGGAACCAGACACTGTGGCTTAGACAGGTGTGACCTTATCCTGCTCCAAACTGCCCAGGGGAAGCAAGTCGAAGTCCTAGATAGGATCAAATACCTTGGGATTCTCCTTGGCCAGGAACTGTCATATAAACCTCACATCAACTCGTTAACTAAGACCATTCACCTGAGGCTTGGACTCCTTTACCATCTGGGAAGCACCCTTTCTGACGAGGCATGGAGTGCAATCACTAACTGCACACTTCTCCCCCATCTCCTCTATGGGCCTCCCCTGTTGCAGTTCCTGCGAGAAGGGGAACTTAGAAAACTCACGGTGCTCTACCACAGAGTGGCACACTTTGCCACTAACTTCCCTCCAGGAGGCACCACTGCGAGGTCCTCGTTGACCTCCATTGGCCCACCATACATCATAAGCTGGCGTACTCCTTCATCTGCCTGACCTACAAATTCACCACCTCTGGCCATCCTCCTCATCTGCATGGACTGCTCAACCCCAGAGTACAATGCCGATACATGAGATCCTTAACTGGCTGTCCTCTTGACATCCCTCATGTATGCACCAACCCTGGCAAGTGCTCCTTTAAATACACTGCCCTGCAGTTATGGAACTCACTCCCAGCAAACCTGGTTGATAGGCCTTCTCTCCTAGGATTCACGTTGGGCCTCAAAGTGTTCTTCCTGGAACTTGGCCTTTGTGGCTGTAATTGCTAACCCCTTTCCCCTCCTAATCAACTGCGACCACTGTACTACTATTTGCCCTGTATGGCAATTGTGTCTACCGTGACTGACTCCTGTTAATTCCATGCTTTGTGCAACTGAGATTTCTTGACTGTCAACCTGTAATTGCTGTCTCTCTAATGTTATGTCTCAAGTTTAACCACTGTATTATTGTCCACTGTATGTAATCACCACTGTATGTATCAATCCCGGGACACCCCTTAAAAAGGGACCTCTGGTCTCAGTGGGCTTACCCAGTTACCAAAATCTAAATAAATAAATAAAACACCCAATGCACCTCTCAACACAAAACCCAGCAGTAAAGAAAGATACATATAGTATTTGGCTGAAATGAACAAAGACAGAGTTCCGCTCTGAAATGTCACCAAAAAAAGTGTATAGCACAGCAGAGACAACACATCACCTGACAGTGAGGGTACCATATGTTTTAATGTCACATGTGCAATGATGTAAATAGACATACAGAACACAAAATCCCAATTAAAAGTAAAATAAACTGAAAAACAGTTGCACCACTGCTGCCTACTAGTGGCCCTAAGGTGAGTGAGTATGCCTGAACCCACCTGACAAAAAATGGAAATCAAAAACAAGTAAAAATGAACACAAAACAATACTGTGACCCATTATATCTGCACCTGCTGTGTGACTGTTGCTCAGTAATGGACAGACATAACTGCCTTCTCACCCACCATCAACAGATAATGAGGCAGGACTGGGTCAACATTTACCTCCACAGGACCATCTCTTCTAAGTGTGACTGATTGCAGATAAGCAGGAAACATATACAAAACAAGAAAGAATAGACACAAATGAAGCATGGACACTGTGATATTGTCTCCCACCATGTACAAAAGAATTGGCAACCCCTCAGCCAACCACCCTGGCTTGCATACAGAACTGTCAGCCCCCCTCAATCAAACTTCTAGGCATGCTGACAGAATAGCCAGTCCCCCTACCAAACATCCTACTCCCACAGCATAGGCAGTACACATGGGTGGTATGATGCAGACGCAGGACAGGTATCAAGCCAGATCAGTGCAGATCAGGGCAGCATCCACCATGGCATCATGGCTGCCTACCAATTCACCGCTGATGGTGTATCAATATACCATGTGGTTCTGCTCTCCTCAGTATATAGCATAGAAGACCTCTTAGGTCTGCTATGCAGCCAAATACCCTCTATCAAATGCTCCCAGGAATGAGTGTAAGGCAATGGAAAAGACAATGGTTGTCTCTGTAGGGTGGATCTCTGCAGGATGTCTCAAGAATGGCTGCAAAGAAACAGGCAGAAATTTACAGAAATCAACATGGTATCCCTTTTGTACACACACAAGGCCTTCACACACACAAATGCCCTATCCAGCTGTGCCCCCAAAGGGTGCTGTTGGTGTCCTCATACAGGAATGCTCAACACAGTGGGCAAAAGTACACAACCTGTAGTCTCCACCACTGCACCAACACCTGTTGCCCTGCTGCTGTTCTCCATTATGCTGTACAATCTGTGTGAAGTGCAGTTGAATACACCTAAGCCCTGCCATGCTCCCACACTGCAAAGAAATGTTGCTGTTATGCTGAGAGGGACACACATTTTCAAGTGTTGCAATGCAGTACTGTATGATGTGCAGCGTGGTACCACATGATGTGAGAACAACCCACTATACATGAATGATGGATGCCTGGCATCATAACCAGAAGGATGTGCCCATCACTGCTGGTACATATCCTGCTGTGGGAAGTGGAAGTTGCCAAGGAAGAGGAGGAACACCCTGGTCTTAAGCCATGCATCTTTATGGCCCATGTGGCCCTTAACAACATGAAGGATATACACTACCTTGAGCAGTTCTACCTGGATCTTGTCACTGTACATGAACCATGTGATTGCATCGGGTACCAACTGCAGCTCACTACCAGATCCTAATGTGCCATGTCTTTTTATTAGTTAGCTTATACTTTGTTGCTTAATATTGCAACCAGGCACAGAAGTACAGACTGAAGTTCAATACAGCATAAAAAGGTAAGCATTTACACATATCAGATCCAAAACATAGCATTACACAAATTTTAAAACAAGAAAAGAATTAAAAAAATATCATTCATTTCACTACTTTCAAATATTGCATGAAGATTTTCTGTAAGTTTGAGTTCTTACAGCAGGTTTTTCCCACATCTACTTACTTCGCAAATTATACCCAGATATATTCTTTGATAAAAGTAAACAATGCAATTTATGGTCAGGCTCGCAAATATTTTTGAAAACCTCTTTAGCCATTTTTTTGTCTTCTAGGATCTATCCTATCAAGCTCACATTTAATCAAGACTTCTCTATAACTCACATCCCACCCAACGGTTACTCTTAGTGTCCTTATTTTGTACTCTTTCCAAATCTTCAGATTCACTTTTGGTGAGGCCGCTATGCTACACAGCTGCTCCATATTCAACCACTGGTCTAACCACTGTAATAAAATAAACCAAATCTGATTAATTCAAACCTGCATGTCTCATAACAGTTAAAAAGTATAACCTACTATTTGCTTTCTTTACTATGCTTAAAACCTGTTCTGCCAAAGAAAAATCATTCTGAAAAATAAATCCCCAATATTTCACTTTTCTTACTACTTCTACCTCCTCACCCCTCAAAAACAATAATTTTATCTCAGTCCATTTATTCTGCTTATCAAAATGTATTTCTTTGGTTTTTGTAGGATTGATTTGCATATAATTCTTTTCAGACCACATTTCTATATAATCTAAATCACTTTGCATAGTACTATTTTCAACATTTTCCCAAATATCCAATACTGTAGTATCATCTATGTACTCTATACATGGGCCCTTCATGTTTAGATCATTTACCATAATCAAAAATAATAATGGCTCCAATCTAGTTCTCTGAGGGACCCCACCACACATACTCACAACCTCAGATTTCATGCCTTCCATTTCAATCCGTTGTGATCTTCCCTGCAAAAAACTAGCCACACAATTCACTATACACTCTGGCACATGTAAACCTTACCATTTTTGTATTACCGTCCCATGATCAATAAGATCAAAAGCTTTTTTATAATCTACCGAAAGACATACTTTTGAAACCGTACATGTTAAAGCAATTAGTCTAAAATCTGTTGATATATCTTTAGGTGTCACAATTTTAGGTAGGGGAAACAGCCTGTGCCTGCTTCCACTATAAATTAATTTCACAACTCAACATAGATCTATTAAAAATATGACACATCCATGGTGCAAGCAAGTCGGCACCATCCTTCCATACCCAATTTGGAATAGCATCAGGGCCTATAGCCTTATTTATCTTAATCTTTTTTAAATTCCTTTACTATTTCTTCCACAGATACTAAGTACTTATGTGGGACCATTACTCCTGAAATATCCTCCTTTTCCAATGGGAGTAAATCTTTATTTACTTCACCAAATAGTCTATTTAAGCAGGTCAAAAAGGAAACACCTTCACCTCTCTCAGAAAAAACTACACATTTGCTCCCATTTTTTTATTTGGTCACCTTGTTTTCCTGTTCCCAAGAATTCTTTTGTACTTTTCCACTACTTTCTCGGGTGAGATTTCCTTAACCCCTCCAATTTCCTTTCATAAAAATTCCTACATAACCTCTTTCCCATGTGATTTACCCAATTTACTCGATTTCTCAACCTATGATATACAATAATATCATTCCTCACAAATGCTGCTTGCCTTTCATTTATCAAATGTTTATACTCCTCAGCAACCTATTGTTTTAACCCCTCCAGTTTCCTTTCATAAAAATTCCTACGTAACCTCTTTTCCATGCGATGTACCCAATTTCTCAACCTATGATATACAATAATATAATTCCTCATAAATGCTGCTTGCTTTCATTTATCATTTTTTTATACTCCTCAGTAACCCATTGTTTGTCACCACCTACCTTTGTTATTTTTTTTGTAGGCATTACTTGATCTAGAGCTTCTTTAACTATGGATATACCAGCTCCCATAAAGCATCTACATTCCTATCCTGAAATTTTGCCTCCTGTTATTTACCAGCTATCACATCCAAAGTTTGACTCTTACCCTCCCTGGTAATCTTTCTACATTTAAACACCCTTTTCTCATCTTTTAACTTTCTACACCCCTCTGAATTATTTGCTAGAAATACAACTTCATGGTCAGGTAACCCACTAGATAGTGCAATTGTAGGTATACAAAATAATTCAGTTAAATTTGATATAACCACATCTAACACAGTTTGTCTCCTTGTAGGTTCCTCAATTATTTGTTTTAACCATCTTCACTTGTTATTTTTCCAAGTGGCAATCTATTTGCATCCCCCATAATAACAAGACCACACTTATCATGTTTTCCCCAAATTTTGTTTAAACACCAGATCATATGATTTACCATCTGTTTTTTATTACTTGTGGGGGGGGGGAGAGATATAAACCCCACCTACAACAATAGTCTACATTGCCTTGGCAGATTTGGTACATTCAGTTCCACCCACTTCATTTCAAAAGCATCAACTTCCAAATCTAACACTCTTCTATAAGGTATACTAGGGAGCATGTCAATTCACTCCAGCAAATTCATCCCTGGACAACCCACTTCTGACAATTCACTCCCCACACTTCTCTGTCCCTGCAAATTCACCCCGTCAGCTCGATCCCTCTGCCACAACAGCTAGAATATAAGCAACTCACAAGAGAAACTTTTTGCAGACCCTGCAAATTCATCACCTGGCTGCACTTATTGAATATTTTTAATTATGCTTTTGAATGTTTTTGTTCTATCCTGCATGATTTAATAAGTATACGTATCACAAATTTGCTCTTTGTACTGTATAACAAATTATAAACCATGTATGTGTGCCTTTAAACCTCTGGCTTACCTGCCTGCAAAATTTTAACCCACAGCAGCTCGTAAAGCAAACCATTCAAATGTCAATGTCTCCATCTTTTTTTTTTTAAATGTGCAACAGTTCTCCGGGTGCTGCCTTATGTGAGCTGGTATCCCATGTCTGTTCTGTCCCCGCAGTTGACTGGCTGTCTGGGTTTTCACAAAAAAAAAAAAAAATTTGCTCCTGCTCCTGAGTTCCTGCAGTTGATTGGCTCTCCGGATTTTAACAAAAAATATATATTTGACCGCTCTCTGTTGCTGTTTTCCTGTGCCTTTTGCTTGTCCCCTCTGTGACTGTCCATTGCAGTGCAGGAAGGCTGGTTTAGCATCAGCTGCCTTCAGATCCTTGACTGATTCCCACTTCCGTGATCTCCAGAATAATGGAGATGAAGAAAAACAGATAACATTTATACAGCAAGTGTTTATTTGTTTAGTTAGTTTTATTTTATTTATGTATTATTTTTTTTACACTGGCTAACAGTAGTGCTGAACTTCCCAAGCCAGAACAAAGGGGATGATAATTAAAAGTGTAAGCAACACCTCTAAAAATTAATTAGTGGTGTGTTTGAAAACTATGAGCAATGTATACATTTGCTTTTGCTTTTTTCTGTTGTGACTAGCCCACATTCTAGTTGTTGCGGCAGGAGGAGTGAATTGCCTGGGAGTGAATTTGCAGGGAGCGAGAAGTGCATTGAGTGAATTGACAGGGGATGAATTTGAGGGAGTGAATTGTCATGTACCCAGAAAACTATCATGGATATATAAAGCTATCCCTCTCCCAATTTGCTCTAACCTATCTTTTCTTTCAATCTGATATCCCAGAATTGCAAACATCTGGCTGGGAATATTTGTACTACACCATGTCTCTGTTATCACACCCAACTGGATTTTATTTTTCTTCATTACTACAGCAAGTGCATCCACCTTTGTAGTTAAAGCTCTTACATTAGTATTCATCATTGTTGGTACCCACCTTTTCCAAGTATGAATAACTGTCAGATTACTCCTGCTTACTCCCCTTTTACCTATTTACTTCATTTTCTTTTCTGTAATCATTACAGGCATTCTATCTACTTTTCCCATTTCCACATACCTGGTTTGTATCTGACATAAATTAATCACATTTAAAACATTCCTATTTACATGGTTTTTTCTTTCCCTACTAATCATTACTGGAATACTGTACCCCTACCCCCTCACCTTCCCCATGGGCAGACATACTCATCTCATACACTTTCCCTTCCATTATTCCACACAATCCTAAAAGAAGTACATAAACAATATACTGTACATTTGCTCCATTTTTAAACTCATATCCCACATCTAACAACTACTATTACCTAAACCCATTTATAACCACATATTAAGCTAATAATACTAAGTAATTAATCCAACCTTCAAATAATGATTATGCCTATGGGAACCAAAGTGATGTGTGCATGGATGTATTGTGAAACATGATCATTCCTACATGTGGTTGGCAACATGACAGAGCTGAGTCAGTCATCAAGGTTCTGTGCTCTACAACAGGTGACTAATGCATTGCTTACATTTGTTGATGAGTTCTTATAGTTCCTTATATTAGTGACTGATATCAGGGCAACTAAAAAGGTATTTTATACCCAACATGGGTTTTCCAAATTCAAAGGTGCAGTCGACTGCACATACATACCATTACAGGTACCACATATCAATGAGGAGGGCTACAGGAACAGGAAGGGATTCTATAGCATGAATGTGCAAGTGGTTGCTAATGCATATGCCATCATCACGAAAGTGTATGTTAAGTACAGTATCTGGGCTGTGCATTGAACTTCTTCATCCTTCATTAGTCATGGTTCAGTACAATCATGACCAGAGAAGATGGATGACCTGGTTGGTTTTGGGTAAGTATCATATGTTTTATGTTATGTGTGATATGCAACATGCCATTTTGTTCATGTCACCCTGATAATATCTCCACATTCTATTTGACACAGGTGACAATAGATATCCAGTTCCCAGCAGGTACTGTAAAGCGGAACACCAGGAAGCCTGCTACTTTAGGGATCCTGAGCCCAGCAGTAAGCTGGAGATGGGAGGATACATCAGTCCTCCAGTGATTACCATATTCACAGCAAGAACACCATCCATTGTCAGTTAACACGAGACTGTGCAGGTATGTTCCCCAGCCAAATATATAGGCTCAGGGGGGCTGTAGGCAGGTGCATAGGATGCTTATTGGGCCCTGGGGAATCTCTTGCAGTGGGGCAGAAAGGAATGTACAACTGATTCGGCAGTCACTGTTGCCACATAGCCACTGCCCCTTTCTCCAGCCCTCCAGACTATGGAGTTGCTTCAGTGAAAGGGGTCCTCTAATATCTTGTGTACACTGTACCAAACAAAAAGTCGGGAAATCCAGTGATAGAGATTTTTTAACCCTAACTCTCCTCCCCGATGCACTACCCCCATGAACTCCACTAGAGATACAGTGAAATTAAATTCTGCCTGTGAAGTGAATGCGAAGTGGCCACTTCGTGTTATTATAATGCTACGCAAAGTGGCAATTGAAAAGTACTCACCTCTCTTTGTTATTATGACTTCGAGCTGTTATTCTGACTTAATGCAAAGTAAGGTGGAATGACAACAATATAGGCACTTTAGGCAGCCCCCCACACACATCACATGGCTTACAGTACTGTAAGTCACATGCTTTAGCCATGCAGGAAGGAAGTGAGTTATACAAGCAGATACTTTCACTTTCTCCTTTGCAGAGGTAGAGAGAGAGAGAGAAAGCATTTTGTGTAGGAGAGGAGAGTTCATTAACAAGTTTCTTTCCTGAACAAATTCCAAAAACCCAAAAGCTTTTTTAAAAGTTAATTCTTTAGTTTGTTTGTACTGTTTTGTCAGTTCTTTTGGTGAGTGATTTCTTTGTTTAATAAGTTTTGTTTTGTGTGTGTGTGTGTGTGTGTGTGTGTGTGTGCGTGTGTGAGACTGTGTGTGTGCCTGTGTTGTGTGACTGTGTGTGAAGTCACTCGTTGCATCAGAGAGGGAAGGAGTATTTTTTTGTGCAATGGACCAGGGACAGTATGTGGCCCGTGGCTGGAGGGGAGTGTGCTTGCATGGGAGTCATAGCCGGATGGTGTTGGACTGCTCCAGACTCTTTGGTCCTACCTCTCCCCTCTGGAAGCAGCATCACTGCCACTGCCACTCCCACATCCACCAAGTCTGCCACCACCACCAGTAGCAACTGCAGGAACTCCAGCAGCACCACCTCCACATCAGCAGGTGCCCAAGATGCTTGACCATGCTGCTGGCACTACATCTGCCCCTCCTGTACCTGGTACCCCCCTGCAGCTCCCCAGTTTGGCAGTTTTTCAGCTGTGTCAGGAGGGGACAGCAGCCTTGTGGTGTGTCTGCTTTGTGGTGTGCAGATGCACCGTGGCCCCTGGGGGACACATCTGGGGACTGGGGGCCAGCACACACAAATGCTGAATCCCCACAAGGTGAAGTGGCAGGCTGCCACCGAACAGGCCAGACCTCCATCTGCTGGCCCTTCTGTGGCAGTGGCAGAGGGTGCTGCTGTTGTGCATAGCCACAGCAGGAGGAGGGCCACAGCAGCAGCTGCTCCACCACCACCCCCCACTGCCACCAGCACCACCACCATCACCACCACCACTTTGTGGTTCCCCTCCACACCAATGGACCACACAATGCCTACAACTCAGGCAGACATAGCACTTTTGTGGGCCACAGTGGAGGAAAATAATGAGAGGGTGGTTGCTGTCCAGCAGCAGGTGGAGCAGATCGAGCAACACCAGTTACAGATTGTGCCAATGCTCCATCTGCTGCTGGAACATCAGAGGATCCCCCATTAGCTTTTTTTTTTCAGCACACCTCCTCCCCATTGCTGTAGTGTTTTTTCTTTTGTTTATGTTTAGTAACAGATGGAGGGAAGGCCACAGTATTAGTTTAAAGGGAAGCAGTCAGCAACAAGGGGTCCTGCCCCCTGCAAGGCTTACCCTCCAGTTAAGCCTTTTAATTATGTTGCAGCGTTTTTCTCGCGCCACAACATACTTTATTTTAATATAGGAAAGTCAGCTATCTGGAAGTATGGCAGACACTATGGGGGCTCCATTATGTGTAAAGGTGCAATGGTGATGCACCATGCACTTCAATACAAAAGTATTGAAGCATATGGTGCATTGCCGCCACACCTTTCATTTACACATAATGGAGCCCCCATAGGATCAGCCATACTTCTAGGTCGCTGACTTTTCTTTGTTAAAATAAAGTATGTTATGGCATGAGAAAAATGCTGCATCATACTTAAAAAGCTTAACCAAAGGGTAAGCCTTACAGGAGGCAGGAGCTCCTGTTGGTGACTGCTTCCCTTTAAATATATACATACGCATACAGACATACATGATCCTTATTGCCCTATTATTGTAATCAAGTACCTCAGTAATGTTTGCTTTCTGTTGTGGAGTGGTTGTAGAAAAGCTGGTGTGAACAGTGCAAGTATGATGTGTTAAATTGCATGTGTGCAGTCACTGTTGTTTCCTCTGTGTGTGTGTGTGTGTGTATGGTATAAAGAATAGCAATAAGAATAACATGTATTTTGTTGTCACCATCATCATCAGCGGACCAAGAGATACGATATTTTTTCAGAGGTGTCTGGCCAGAGTGCACCTTAGTCACATACTGCACACATTACTTTTAGGAGAGCATGTGTTTTGTTGTGCTATTATCTCCGCAAAGTCATGTGTGCACTGTGAGTGATTGAGCTGCACAGTGACCCGATACCTCTGAAAAAAATAATTTCACTTACTCCGCTGGTGCTGATGGTACAAATAAAATACATGTCATATATTCTTTCTTATCTTTATTCTTTACATACTGCAACAAGTGACACCATATATATGTTTGCACGAAGCTGGACAATGTCTGCACACATGCAGTTTAGCACAATATACTTGCACTGCTCAGTCCTGTTTTGCAAAACACTTCACGATCACGAGTCCCTACAGACACAAAGTAAACAATACTGAGGCTCCAGAAATATTTATTTTTTGAAACAGACATTAAAGCAGCAGTGCAACAATCTGGTGAAAATTTTTACCTATACTTTTTTATGCTATTTTCTATTGCCACTATACTTACCTCCTGACTTGTATGATACCATTTTTCCAGTATTTGAGTATGCTTTAGTACTTTTTTTTCATGTCTGAAATAATAAAAGGAGCACTCCTTTTAATACAGTGCAGACCAGGTCTTCATCAGTATTTTCCACTGTTTTCACCATCAGTTATTTATATATTACTTCTGTAATAAAATTAACAGTTATGCAGCAGGCAGTGTTTTATGACCTCACAGAACAATATTTGTTCAAAAACAGCTGCAAATAGTGATAAAAACCTGGTCAGAGCCATATTAAAAGGCATGTGCCTTTTATTTTTTCAGACAGAGAAAAAGTAGTAAAGCAGACACAAATTGTGAAAAGAAGGTTATCATACAAGTCAGAAGGTAACTAGCGGCTGGCAATCTAAAATAGCATAAAAAAAGTATAGGTCAAAATCTTAACCACATTGTTGCACGACTGCTTTAATTTATGATTTAAGTATGACATTTAAGTATGACATTATGAGCTCACAATCACAACACACAAAATGCAACTGTCTTGTGTACAGAAAATTCCCAAGTGCTGAGGAAATGAAATGGAAGCATTACACCACATGCAAAGTCTCCCTGAATATATTGCACAGTCACTCATGTGCACAGTGGTCACACAGAGTCCCCAGAATGTTTCTGCATCTCCAAAATGCAACTGACTTGTGTACAGAAAATTCCCAAGTGCTGAGGAAGTGAAATGGGAGCATTACACCACATGCAATGGGAGCATTACACCACATGCAAAGTCCCCCAGAATTTATTGCACAGTCACTAATGCATGCAGTGGCCACAAAGAGTCCCCTGAATTTTCCTGCATCCCCAAAATCAAGCTATCTTGTGTCCAGAAAATTCCCAAGTGATGAGGAAGTGAAATGGGAGTGTTACACCACATGCAAAGTCCCCCAGAATTTACTGCACAGTCACTCATGTGAGCAGTGGTCACACAGAGTCCCCAGAATTTTTCTGCATCCCCAAAATGCAACTGTCTTATGTCCAGAAAATTTACATAATCTGTGATGATGATGTCATGATGCACAGAGTCTTGCCAACCAAGTGAAGGAGGGATAGCATGACATGAATCCATTCAGTGTTCCATCAGAAGTGCTGACTGTGAGAGAACTGTTGCTGGTCCAAAGTGTTTTGCGATTCCCACGAATGTGATGCAATCACCTCAACTGGATGGAAGGATGCCCTTTGTAATTACATTAATAGTAGCCTTGGTGAGTTGAGATATATATGGGGGGAGGAGGATTGAGCACCCATGGTGGGGTGTTGCATGTACTCTTTGTATTGATTTGTAACACAGGTCATATACTGTTGGTGTGCAGATTCCAGTGCTTGATGAGAAAATTTGGTGCTGAAATTGGAAATGGAATACTCTCAAGCCAATGAAGGTAAGTATTTTTTTTGGGGGGGAGGGAGCATATTTGCAAGTAGGTCTCATTAGTAATGGTTTATTATTTGGTTACTTCTTCGCAGATTTCATCTGCATCCTTCTCCAGTCCGGTAATGATGGTCATGGTCATTGATTGAAATGACTTTTGTGTGTTGCATGTCTGCCCCAGCCCTGGGGGGGGGGGCATGATGTTGAAGAAGTTCTTTGGATAAGGCAACTATGACCCAACAAAGCATCTGGAAGTTTCCTTAAAAAGAAATGAAGGACTTATTATAACTTGATTGCAGCAGTAAGACATGGGGCCGGATATTCAAAAGGGTTGCTCAATGCACAATAGGGTTGCGCCAGCGCAAGTCAGAAAATGCGCCATTCTGCGATATTCAGCAGGAGGCAGTTGCACCACTGAAAACATGCTGTGCAACAGCGCAATGATAATGAAGGCATGCGCAACCGAAGGGGGTGGAACCATGCATAAAGTGCGTAGTGCGATGTTCAAAGACTTGCGCAATGCGCAACAGTGGAGCAGGCGGAAGTTGCGCCATAGCGGAAATGAGCCAAAATAAAAAGGAGCAAGGAAGAGGTGCAAGAACACTACAGGGAAGCGACATGAGGCAGGGAGAGAGACAGAGTAAGAGGGAGAAAGAGGGCAGGCCACGGAAACAAAACCACAGAATAGGGGCAAGGGAAGGTGTGTGGGGCCACAGACAGCAGAGGCCAGTAGGTGTACCCGGTGCAGTGGAGGTAGCAGACAGGACAGCGGGGGGAACAAAGCAACAACAGCTGGGGGGGGAACACAAGCCAGGGACATGGACAGTGCCACCTTCCACATGGAAGCTGTAATGAGGGGGGTGAGGAGACATGCTGCAGGGGGACGTGGCCGTGGAAGGGCCCATCGGTGGTATGCCCCCAACAGGCAGCACCGAGCCTGCACCAGCTTTGAGCTGTACACAGATGTCAAGATTGTGGGCCGGTACCACCTGAACAGGGCAATACTGAGGCAGCTCTGTGAGCTGTGCAGTGATGTGATGCAGACACCCACACGATAGAGTCATGCTCTGTCAGTGAAGACAAAGATAACAGCCTGCATGTGCTTGCTCACCACGGGTACCTTCCAGAGACCAACAGAGGACACCACAGGCATAACACAGTCGGCCATGTCATGCATCCTCATCCAATTCCTCAGCGCACTGCTGCCACATGCTACAGAGTACATCCATTTCCCCAGCACCACAGCAGAGTGCATAGCAAACATACAGGAGTTCCACAGGGTAGCACGTATGCCTGGCATGCTAGGGGCACTAGACTGCACCCATGTGGCCATTCGCATGCCATCTGACCCCGATGGGGCCGCCTACATGAATCGGAAGGGATATGCCAGTGTCAACTGCCAGATTGTGTGTGATGCCAGTGGGTGCATCATCAATGTCTGTGCCACACACCCTGGGGGAGCACATGATTCCTTCATCTGGTACCAGTCAGCACTGTGCCATCAATTCAAGAGTGGGGACATCCTCACAGGTCATCTAGTGGGTGAGTATGCATATAGAACTGACAAATCGTGGGCAGGTGGGGTAAGCCAGAGGTGCCATGGGTGTGGCACACAGGGTTTGGGACAGTCTGAGCCTGAACAAGACACTAACCTCCTCTATCTCCACACAGGTGACAGTGGATACCCCCTCTGTCCCTGGCTGCTCACACCCTACCAGTGGCCCATGACCCCATCGCAGCAATGCTTCAATGAGGCACATGCCACCACATGCAACATCATTGAGCGGGTGTTTGGGATGTTGAAGGTGCGTTTCCATTGCCTGGACACCTCTGGCGGTGCCCTACAGTATAGCCCCTCAAAGGCCTGTGGGATATTCCTGGCCTGTTGTATCCTGCACAACATGGCCAAAGACTGTGGGATAGCCGTACAGGTCAAGTAGGGGGACAGCCATGGGGACAACGGTGACACCGGTGATGATGGGGATGGGCAGCTCCCCCTTGGATGACGGGACCTTCGACTGATCCGGCTGGCTCAGCTGCACCGGGACACCATCACAGAGGAGCACTTCAGCCAACACATGTAAGTCATGGGGCCATGTGCAACCACCAGCGGCTAGGGCACAACCCACGTACACACATGGAAACACACCAGGGGTGCATGACGGCAAGGGAAGTTGCAGGGCACAGAAGCACACACATACAACCAGGGAGGGGTGAACAGTAACACGCCACATGGACGGACACACACACATGCACACACAATAGGCACAAAGCGCACAGGGGTCAGGTTCAAAACAGAGCCAGAACACAAACCCTAGCAACAGACATGTCCACAGGCCACCACATCCACTGACTGTCTATGTGCATGTGTCAGATGCTGGGCACCATCGCACTTTGGTGTACAGTGCAATGCAGGCATCATCATGCACATGTACCTGTGAACAGCAGTCTGAGGGATGTGCAGGTGGACCATGTGTCTGTGTGTAGGGCTGGGCACCCACCGGTGCACTGTCCACCAAAACACACAATGCACACAGGGCAGCACCAGACAGTGCCTGCACTGGGAGACAGGTCAGTCTTGCGGCACAGTGCTATGTCCACCTCGGATGTGTGGGCGGTCCCGCTGAGACCCAGCAGCGCTGGTAGGCTGAGCACAAGCCTCATGGGGTGGTACTGTTGGTCCACCAGGGGTTCCACTGTGTGAACACGACTGTGCCCGCACAGGTGTCTGCAGCACACTGAACATACCTGCACCAGGAGTGCTCGGGATGCCCACAGCTGAACCCGGCGTCGACAGAGTGGGTGTTGCACGACGCCGGGAATGGGGAGTGGATAGCTAACTGCGCAGTGTGAGTGACACATGTGCACCTGACTGTGTGCCCATTGTGGCCACAACAGTGACCAACGCCTCTGTTTGCCTGTCAATGGCAGCGGTCACATCCTCCCACAAATGGTCAATCTGTGACAGGATCCTATCGGTGTCCCTGCTGTGTCACTCCTCAACCCACTCCAGAGCCACACACAGTGCCTCCATGGACGTTGCAAGCCACATCTGCTGCTGTACTGATGCCTGCAGTAGGCGGGTGTGCTCATCAAAGAGGTTGTCTGCCACCTCAGCAACCTGTCCCTCAGGGTATGGAAGGGCCTGATGTTCAGCACCCCTTGAGGGTGGGTGCTGCTCACCAGAACCAGGTATGGGCAAGTCCACAGGTGGTGCACAGATGCCACCACTGAACCCTCTACCCCCAGTCCCTGTGGGTGACTGCTGCTGCTGCCCCTCTGCCTGCTGTGCCCAAAGGATTGGTTGTTCTGCTGCTGTGGCCGCAACAGTGCCACTGACCTGACCAGCCACTGGTGCTGCCCCACTGGTGCTGACAGGCGCAGCCTGGGACTGTGCTGACATGCTGGCACACACGTCGGAACCAGCCAGGTCCACGGGCGGGAGCTGGCCTGCTGTGTGTCCATTCCGTGACACACACATGTCACTGCCCATAATGGTCATTGCATCATCAATGGTGCAGGTCTGTGCCACAGCCACAGCATGCTGGCATCCTTGGATGCCAGACCGCTAAGACACAGGAAGGGCCTCCCCCACACCTGTCTCAATGACATCAGTGTTGACAGCCAGGCGGACCCACTGTTGCAATGCGCACCGGCTACCTGCAGAGGTGGATGGTCCCTCCTCCAACTCCAGATGGCTGTCCGCAGTGGACAGGCCCTCCACCGCTGACCCCTGCAGATGCGCAGGATCTGTAACAGAAAGTACGGTCACGTTAGTGCATGTGATCTACCCTCCCCCCCGACAGACTATGACATACCATGCAGTGATGGGCTACCACCTGTCTGGAAGCCACCTCCTGGAACACCCTCAATGGCACTGCACTGCATGCTTGCAGTGAGCCTGTCCTCTGCCGGAGTCAGCTGCACCACCTCCGGCTGGTCCCCGCCTGTTGCAGCACGTGCCGCCCTGATGGCAGCCACCTTCTCCTTCACCCTCCTCCTGTTGGTACCCATCTTCTTCTTACACTCCTACACAGAGTGCTGGTGGCTGCCATGCAGGTTGATGGCACGTGCCACCCCCTCCCATGCAGCAGCACGGGCCTGAGGGATGCCCCACCATCCACTGAGCAGTGGCTCCTGATCGATGTAGGCCTCGAAGAGTGTATCTGTCTTGGCCTTGGTAAAATTGGGCTTCCTCTTCCACCCACCATCGTCCTCCTCACCCAGTCCTCGGTCATTTTTCAGCCTGTATGGGTGACAGTGGTGACCTGTGACTGTGCAGTACAAAGCAAGCCCCTGAGACCACAGTCCAGAACACCACACAGCATGCAACTCACCTATAAACTTCAGTAACTGAATATGGCCACTGCAGAACAGTGTCGCAGTTTTATAGTGCAATCCTTGCAAATTAGGTGTGGAGCAACTTTAATGAGATGCAAATCATGCTGTTGTGCCATTGAATGGCTGATCGGATGATTTGCATATGACGGCTGAATATTGCGCTTTTGCGCTTTGTGCAATTGTGTTGAATGTGCTTAGCTAATGGTGCAGTTCTGTGGCCTGCGTAGTACACCACACTGCGCATGCTCAGGTAGCTTACGCAGATGTCTGCCATGCTGATGACATGCTGTGCATGGTAGGCAAGTCAAGGCATGGCCACCATTGTGCCAGTGGCACTATGGCGAGGGTCACTACATGGCGCTGTGGCACAACTGCACACAATAGTTCGCTGTGGCGATGGCACACAGGCAACCAATCGCACTAGATGCATAGACGTCCAATGGCGCTGTGCGTGACCTTGTGCCAGAGACCCATGACCCTGTGTCCGACCTTTACCCCTTGGCACTATACGTCTGGCATGGCTGCACCTCTATCGTGCTGTTCGGTGACAGAGCGATAGGGAATGGCAGTGCTGTACCGACAGCGCGATAGGGAATGGCGGTGATGTACCGCGCAGCACTGCCACGTGGGGTTGCCGTGCTGCGGAGCACCATATTGCCTACTACAGCATTAGAGATGGCACACAGGAGAGCCCCTCAGTGGAGTACCCATGAGCTGGCCAACCTTGGTGGCCATTGTGGAGCCACATTATGGCCCACTGTTTGGTGAGGTGCCACTGGACAGGGCCAGGACCCAGGTCTGGCAAGAGGTGGCCACTGACCTGGAGGTGGCCACTGGCAGCAGGAGAGTGGCCAAACAGTGCAGGCACTGGTATGGGGACCTGACACGGAGGGAGCCGGAGCTACTGGCATGTCTGCAGTCGCGTGCCAGGAGGGGCGTGGTGCCTCGTCCAGGTGGGTGATACGTCTACACACTTGTATGGTCCATATGGGTAACACCATCTTATGTGTCCAGCACATAGGGGAGGGATGGTCTAGGGTTGGCTGTGGCGGTGTTTACACGGTATGGGATGGGTGGGTCTGGCTGGGTGGGTGGGCACACACATTGGGGCAGGGGGAATATGCTTTGGGTTTGTACAGATGTGTTTCTCTCCTTTTGTCTCCCACAGGCGTGGCTGAATGGAGGAGGAATTTGGAGCAGCAGCAGAGGGTGGAGGACGTTGCACTGGGGCATGTCAGGGACCAACCCCAATGCCAGCAACAACCCGATGAGGGTGAGTGCCATGACACCATGATTGCTATTGCATGCTGTGTGACAGAGTGGGAAGCAGGGCATGACCACCATCCATGGACACCACTGCCATGCACGCGACATGTGACAGTCAGCACTGTCCAGTGGCACTGCACGTCTGGGAGTGCATCGATGGTGGTCCATGCATGCACTGGGCACATGGCTGTGGCACTGCCTGTCCGCCGCACAGCCACACGCATTGCACGGCCCACAGCTGTGCTGGACATGGGTGGTGGGTGTGCAGTGGCACACATGGTCAGTTGCTGCCTGGTTGGGCATGTCTTGTGGACACGGTCACTGTGGGTGGTGCACACCATCACAGGAGTGTGGCACATGGCTGTATGCCATGCATAATGGGTGGGCTGCAGGGGGATGGACAGTCACACCCATTGACTCTGATCCCTTGTCCTAGGTGTGCAGATACTCCTGTGAATTCAGCAGTCCATCCAGGATCTTGTGCGGGTGGTGCAAGAGTCCCTTGCCATCCTGAGGGATCTTCATCAGCATGGGGTGAGGAGGAGGAGGCGACCCATGGAACGGCCCCAGGCAGCAGAGGACCAGGGCTGGCCGCCAGTGACCACAGACAACCTCCCCCCTTTGACCAACCCTCACACCCCGCTTTCCCTCTCCCATATGTTCACCTCTGCCCCTTACCCACCCCCATCTTGTTCCTGTCCCACCACCCCATGTTTGTACATAATTGTAAATAGTTGTTGTTGTTCTATTTTTTGAATACAGTTATTTTTATATGAATACTGTGGTGGTCTCTGATTTGCAGCTGGCTATAGGTGCTCAGTTGCAGTGGTGTGCATGGCATCTGGGGTGGTTCAGTCATGGGTATGTGTGTGTGTGCATGGGGAAGTGTCTCTGGTGTGGGAGTGGCTATCAGTTGGTATCTGTGGTGTGTGTTGTTCTCTGTGCATTGCATTACTGTGTGCAATGGTCCATGGTGCCTGCTATGTGTCCATTGTGCCCCTGTCAACCCATCCTTGGCCTGTGCAGCTGACACCCTTGCATGTCTGTGGCCTGCGAGGTCTGCTGCCTTGTCAGTGGTGGCTGTCCCTGCAGGTCATTCACTGTGACCGTCACAATGCTGGGTTGCCTCCTGTCAATGGTGTGGTACATGTTTGCCTCAGGTGACACTGTGGCCTCTGCATTTGCTGTCCCACCTCCATGCTGTGGCTTGTGTGTGTTGCAGGGGCTGTGCACCACTGTCTGTGACTTGTGATCTAGGCATATGCTGGTGGCATACAGGGCCACAGTTCATGCACAGGGTGGGTGTCACCCCTGTGCCATGGAGGACTGCAGGCTGTGTGTGCACAGTTTACATGGGCCCACACTGGGGGCTTGTTTGCCACACTACTGCTTCCCTGTGTTAGTGTCCCCATGGGTATGGTTGTGTGTTTGCCCCTGCACTGTATTGCATCCGGTGTGCTGCATGCTTCCACGCACCACTGTGGGTGTCTGTGCTGGCTGCTGTGGCTCATGGTGAGTCTGGCTTGTATGGTTCTGTGGTACACGAGGTTGCAGTGTGGCAGTGGGGGTGGTGGTATGCATGGGGATTCCCGCAGTGGTGGTCACTGCTCATGGGAGGTGTCTTGGGGTCATGGTGCAGGGTGTGCTGTGCACGGGGGGGCTGCTGTGCCATGGGGTGGTCCGCCCTCCTTGTGTGGCAGTCTTAGCTTGCCGGTGGGTGTGCTGGGGCACCATGGCCCAGCTGTGCTTTGTTTGCTTGTCCCCATGGGCCGGTGGATATTCCAGCCCTCCACCAGTTGTGCTGTGCTTGGGGTGTGAGGGTGCATTGTCAGTTCTGCAGTGTGTTCCTGTGCCCATCTGTGGCATGGGTGGTGGGCCCCTACCTACCTCCCTGGTTGTGCAGTTCCATTGCTCTGCTGCTGGGGGCTCCCTGCTTGCGCTAAGGCGCCTCTGAGCTGCTCAGCTGGGCAGCCCTTGTTGAGCCATAGCACATCGTATCTGCTCAGCTTCCCCTTCCTAGTTACACTATGGCACAAATTGTGCGATATTCAGACGTTGGCTGTTGGCGCAATTTGTCTTGCTCCTTTTTTGAATATCGCGTCTATAGCGCATGGGCGCAATGGACTTGTGCTTGCTCCTGCTATTGCGCACTTTTTGGGAGCAGTTTGAATATCCAGCCCATTATGTTTAAGCGGTGGCTGTTCCATCACAGGTATCTGGATTAACACAGATAGCAAGCTGTCCCACTGCAATCATCAGATTACAATTTAATTTAGTGCCAGACTGTGTAACAAATATACTGTGTCAGTGTCCCCGTGTCTCAACTCAAATTACATTTCAAAGCCACATCTTGTCAAGTAACACAACCAGGGTCCAACTTTTTCAACACTGTCATGGCTGCACAGCTGCAAATTTGGAATACAGTGCATGATTATTGCAGAAATATTTTTTGTGACGTACATGTCACCTAGTTTATGAATCCTCAGCCAGCTGTGTTGCACTCTTATGAAAAAAAGGAACAGATGAAATAAAATTGATATACTTGCCAGTATGGGTTAGAAATGGACATCCCATAGGTTCCTGTAGACAGTACTGCTGCTGTACCATTGATACAGACCAAACCAAACCAAACCAACTTTATTTATATATCACCTTTCAAATCCAAGGTGCTGTACATAAAAACATATACACAATAATAACAATTTTAGCAAACATTAAAACATATCAGCCATGACTAACTAAAAGCTAAACTAAATAAATATGTTTTTAAACCAACCTTAAAGCTTCTGCAAAGGAGAGTCATTTGTTGTTAACCTGTAAAAAAACAAAATAAGTTGACTGTATGTGTTTGACCATTGCAGCTCAGAAAAGCAACGCAAAACACAAAGCTAAACGAAGTTGAATAGCATGAAAAACATTAGTACACATACTCACTTTATAGTTTTAATAGTAAGAAGCCTTGTGCTTGTGGCTGATGGATGTGGTCTCCTGTTTGACTCCCTCTGCATTGGTATGGTCAATGTAATAGAAAAACATTGTCACAATGACACTGGTGGTGGGTGGTGGTGGTCATAGCTGTGGCACATGATGACGTTCCCTCTCACATCTTCCTGCATCTGGTGGTGGTGGCAGTGATGATTCGAACAGTGGTCTTATGGTGGTGGTAGTCCAGGGGGACACATGATCATATTCCCTATGGTGGCAGTGGCAAACAGCAGTCTTTTGGAGGTGGTAGTCTGGGGGGATACAGGGTCACATTTCCTATGGTGGCAGTGGAGAACAGCGGTCTTATGGTGGTGGTAGTTCAGGGGCCAGGAATACTGCGCTCTGTGTTATAAATGTGATGACGTGACATATGGAATTTGAGTCACTATAAGTGGGATACTGATTTAACTTTATGAAAAAGAGAACATGTATCATACAAGGCATGTGACAGTCTTTTAACCCTTCAAGTTAAAACCTGCCAACATTAACCTCATCATTAATCATCATCATCCTCAGAAAGAAAGCTGCCCTCGCAGTCTTCTATGTCTGAATTCTGACCACGGGGAAATTCTTTCTCCATTGTGTTATCATTTACGTCAGTGGTAGGCCACTTCATGCTGTCACTGCCACCAGGATGGTCCCTTTCTTCAACATCAGCAAAACCATAAGTATGCCAGGGTATGAATACTGAGGTTGCAGTCTGAGCTAGTATGTGCCTCATTCATTTTTATGAATGTCAGCAAACTGACATTTGTAGGAGAGAGGTTTGTATGATGATCCCGAGCTATTGCACCTGCTGAGCTGAATACCCTCTCGACACTCACACTGGAGGGTGGGCATGTCAGGTACTTCATGGCCACAGTGGTCAGCTCTGGGCATTCACTGACCTTTCCACTCCAGTATAAAAGATGATCATCAGTGATTGATAGATGCCTGTTTTCAGACACATATGACTCAACCATTCACTGTGCTGTTCTAAGTCCTGTGGTTGATACATCATCTGCTTCTTCAGAATTATTAATGTCACAAATCCCCACTTGGGACAAAGCCTCTCAAAGTGGGTTGATGCCAGCTGCTTTTGATGATGGACCACCTGGAACTGCAGACCCCTTCCCCTTACAGGATATGCTTGATACTACTCCTCCAGGTTCAGCTTCAGCCTGATTATGCTGCTCAGGTTTTCTGAACTTGGCACCTGACTTCTGTGCCCCATGAACCAAGTGCACCAGTTGTCAACTGACATTTTTTACCTGTTCAGGCCTGCCATCCAGTACTGAGGCAATTCCACATTTGTATCATGGGTCCAGCATTGTTGCTATTGCAAAGATGTCACTACGCTGAATGCTCAAGATGTGATGGTTCTGGTTGAATATTGTCAGCATGTGTTTCAGCAACACACTGCTAGCATTGTCTCCAGCAACATCAAGGCTATGCTGTACATTCACCAATGTCTGCCTCAGCACCTGCAACAGTGGAATTGATTGGCTAATGGAGACAGACTCACCACTCACTGCCTGTGTGGCATGTTCAAAAGGCCACAAAATTGTTATTACAGAGTTCATGAGGTGCCACTGTTGAGTCATCATAGACATGGAGGCCCCAGAATTGTCATGGCTAGTGTGCGTGACAAGATATTCTGAGATGGCTTTGTACTGTTCATGCAACCTCTCTGCCATGTATAAGGTGGAGTTCCTCCGGATGGCAGTTTCCAGCTTCAAGCGGTGCTGTGGGAGGCTGTTTCAGATCTGCAACTGCCGAAGATGGTCATGGGCCTTTACATGGCATGAAAAGTGAGAACAGATACAGTGTGCAACTGTCAGCATTTCCTTTATATCAGGGTGCTGCAGAAATACCTGCACCACAAGATTTAAACAGTGGGCCATGCATGGAACCTGAAAAAAGTGACCAATCATGATGCATTTCACCACATTTGACCCATTGTCACTTGCTATGAACTCAGCTGTTATGGACAGGGGGTTCAGCCGCTTGTCAGTTTCATTCAGTACCACATCCTACATGTTTTCACCAGTGTTTGAACAGGTCACATTGTGCATAGCAATCACTGCATGCTGTCGAATTCCTGGAAGATTGCTACCATGACACTCCACCTTACTACACTAATTAATCACACTACCAACAGTGCAAATAACCCCAGGTACCTGCTCCCAGTGTGCAGTTATACACAAATATGAACTCCCCACTGTTTTGTCACTTGTCCACATATCCATACTTAAATGGATGACTGGAGAGGAGGAATGTTGAAGGGCATGTCTTACTGAGTTAGACACAGTACGGTACAACTCGGGTACAGCACAGGTCGAAAAGTATGTCATGGATGGGACTTTCCATTTTGGACAGACACATGCAGCAAACTGTAGGAAACCAGAATTCTCCACAAAGAAAAAGGGCAAAATATCAATTGCCAGCATTTCAGCTACAGCAGCATTAAGTTCACATGACACTGTATGATTGGATGGGTTCTTCAGCTTATGCACAAAAACACTCTGTTGCATGGGCTGACTTAAATGTTTTATATGGGGTGTGATGACAAATGCTTCTCTGTGAATGGCAGGGGGTGGAGTGTGGACGTGTGATGAAGACGGTTGCACAGGTGATGACAAATCCAGAAATGCAGTTATTTTCCAAGATTTACCAACAGGAGTTGATGTGCCAATTGCACTAGACTTACTGCATTGACCACCACCACTAAAACTGCTACTCTCACCACCACGCACAAGACTTCAAAATCATTCTGCTCTTCCACATAATCATGCCTGTAGTAATCTTCTGCTGTTATTTCATCACTACTGCAAGCATTTAATTTTCTACTTGATGATACAGTCGTGGAAGGGGATAACATGCTTGTTATGGTTGATGACGGGGATGAACGCCCCACTGTGCTACAGGTATTAGCTGCCATCTTGTGCTGAGTCCACAGTGCCATGTGCCTATTCTTAAGATGTGTACGCTGTCCACCTGTGCCCAGATGGCTCCCCTTTTTACCTTGACTCACACACACCTGGCAAACCTGGCAGATATCAACTGACTCATCATTTACATCTTCCACAAAAAAATACCAAACAAGGGATTTTGATGCTCTAGTTTTAATATGTCCCCCCTGCTGCTGCTTATTGGACTCCAGTTTTTTTAAGCCATGAAGTGTGTGTGTGTGTGGGGGTGCTACATGATTTTTCAGGCAGGACACACTTAGACTGCAACTGACCACCACGACTACCTATCATTATTACTGGGTCATCATCCTCAACCGAAACTGGTAAATCACAACTTTTTATGGGGGAGAATGCAAACAGATCCAGACACTGCCACCTTGAGTTTCTTTTTCTCCGCTTCCCAACAGGGGTCACTGACATCATCACCATATTCAGCAACATCATCCACATCTTCTGCTTGGATGCTGGCATATGGACTGCATGTGGAAACCGCAGCAACATCATCATCATCAGCACCACCATCACCTGAACCTTTTTCACCACACTGTGAATCACTGCATCGCAAATGCATGACCTGAACCACCGTAGAAGAAGTGTCACTTTGGGTGCTATCATTGACATGATGATCAGACTAGTCATGTTCAGTTATTCAGTTATTGGGATGTTACTGGGGAGTATGACATCATCTACACTGTTACTCACTGCCACTGCTTCACACTCCACAATATCTTTGGACACGGTAAACTGGTAAGAAGTGGAACTTGAGACAGCAATACTCATACCACCACCAGCAACTGCACTAACCCCACCAGCTGGGACAACATCATCTCCTCCAACTATGAGTGAAGCTACTGACTGCACTGTAAAAAACATTGAAGGAGAAATACCTTTACTCACATCAGCAATTAACTTCTACGACTGTGTACTACTACCACTCCCCCACACAATCTTACTACTGGCAGCAGTGCCATGTCGAGGAACAGCTTTGCTTGCACATCTCTTTGTGGGCATTTTGGGGGATCAACAGAAATATTCTAAACAAATTTAGATTTTGGAAACTTCACTCTGGGTGGGGGCCAGGGGTGTGTGTGATGCTGGATGTGAAGCCAAAAAAACAACTGTGGCTGCAACAACAGATACAGATGCAAAGTCATAACAAGTTCAACAACACCTTAACTAATCAGTGGTTTTCTCAAGTCACAAACAATCCAATCTGGAAAAGAATACCTTTTTCCAGTAGGGGGAAGGGGCAGTGACTACAGATTACTGCAGTACAAAAGCAAGAAAAGATACCACAATGGCAGTACAAAATCATGCAGCTGCAGAGGATAGCAGGTTCACACTGCTGCACCAACGATTACACTGTGGCACAATAAAAGGTGTATTATTTGATGTCACGTCACGCACCACACATGCACTCATACACACACAGAATTTGTCTACAAGTAATGTGTAGCAAATTTAAAACTTCTGTAATATACAACGTATTTTAAACAACCTTACTGCTGCATCAGGTCCCTGCAGACCACAACACACACAATCAGCAAAAACATTTCAACAATTACTGAAAATATTACTGTGTGTACATTAACACAGTCAGTTATACAAGAAAAATATAACCAAAAAATTAAAAACTCCCTGTTTCTCCAACTTAAATCTACCTACACCAGATACGCCCCTTCCCCAAAGCACACTTCCACTGTCTCGCAGTACACAGACTGAATGTTGTACATTAACATTTAAAATCCACACACAAACAATAAACACTCAATGATATGAGCACAGAAGGGTTTCCTACAATCGATTATCTAAAGTTTTAACAAAAAAAAGACTCAAAAAGACTTTTGTAACAGCGTTTAGAAGGTTTGAATTACAGAGAGCTCTCAGAGCAGACTGTCTCCTACAGCTTCCTACACACACTACCCCGAACTGAGGCTGTGCAGAACAATCAAGAGCCCATGTGACTTGAAATCCCATGAATCACTGCAAAATTTACCTTTGGAACTTAAAAACAAGGTGACGTGAGGCGAAGTACATTGTTCTCAATGTACTTCACCTTAAATTTTGGTGGAGTAGTGGTTTGGGAAGGCGGAGTAACGCAAAGTCATTGTCATCAATGGACTTCATGTTTCCCATTATAACTCGAAGCACTCCACTTCATGTTACGGAGCACTCCGGGAATCCACCTTCACTCCGTCAATCACTCCACGGAGCGATCTGAAGCCACTTTACCCATCTCTAAACTCCACTGAACTGACTGTCCAACTACAATTCAGATCCCAGTCCTTAAGAACCCTGTATGAACAAAGTTTATATCCCTAGTTTTTGAAAAAGCAGTCATACATTACTTTATGCAGGACCTTTTGAGTCCTGCACAAACCAGGACCTGACTCCTAACTTGTTTCATGCAGGAGGTGCATCCTAACTTGTTTCACATAGGGACCTCTGGTCCTTGTTCAAAACAGGAGGGGTGCATCCCTATTTGGGCAGCACATAAACACTTACATTAATCTGCATTTAAACTAAATTTGGGGAGGGGAGAGTCATAGCAATCTTCACTTGTCCACCAAATATGGCTCTCGTCCCACCGTGATCAGCAGCTCTTTTGATGCCACCATACCTAATATAATGAGTAACAAGAATGAAAACAATGTAGCAACTACTACACCCAAATTAGTGTCAACTGGCAGCCCAGTGACACTGAGGATTGAGGCGTCGGACGCCACACCTCGCACCATGCCTGGCAACCCGGGTTCAGGAACAAGCCCTGGTCATTGGGGGTCAGCAGGGTGGGTGAAGGATTGAGCATCCCTTGGACTACTCTCCTTCCCTGGGGAAGGGGGATTCCAACACCCGATGTACTGGTGACCTCTAATGGAGGCTGGAGGCACTACAGTACTCAGATGGGAAATGCTGGGGATCAGAGCTCAGCAGACATTTTTTGGGGGTGTGCAGGAGCATGCATCAGACAAGCTGGACATCATTGCATATCTGAGCTCTTGGGGAGTTCAAGAAAAAGTGGAAAACACCAGCGCCATGGATAGGGGACAGCACCAAGTCCCCCATGCCCTTCACTGGGCCATCCCCGTCTGTCCTTCCAGGTCCTTCACCTTAATCCAGCCCTGCAGCCAGAGTATGAATCTAAAGAGCACCCAAAAGGCATTAGACCCATAGTGCTGACTGCAGGGAGTTAAGGAAGAAAGAGAAGGTTCAGTTCAGGGTGCATCTGGTGGGCAAGATAAGGGCTCGGATGCCCGAGAGAGTTCCTTGGGGCCACGACCGGAGGGAAATAAAGTTGACAAAAAAAAATTAGTGTCAACTAAGAGCCCAACCTCAGAGTTTAAAAAGCCTACTAGATAATGCTAGAAGTTTAAAAAATAAAATGGCTGAACTAGGTTACGTATTAAATAAAGAAAGTACAGATATCTGCGGGCCACTGAGACTTGATTCTCTGACCTGGACTGGGGTATCGATATACCTGGATACTCTAAGATTATTAAAAATCATACAAACAAAACAAAAGCATTGCCCTATATATTACTGAAAAATTAAAGTTATGAGTTAAAAAATAACTATAATCAAAGGGCAGATGGTGAGGTACTCTGGGCAAAAATAAATTGTCTTGACAAATGTATAACCCAGTCTTGATGCTGCTAGTAATGAAGCATTAATGAAGTCCATTGAGGATATGGAAGATTATGATGACTACATACTTATGGGAGATTTTAACCTACCCACTATATGTTGGTCATCACTTCAAGGTAAAGGCAACCTTGATGCTAGATTCATTGATATTACCTTACAACATGATCTAGAGCAACTAGTAACCAAACCAAGCAAAAAATAACAACACCCTGCACTTGATTTTGTCCAACATTAAAGATACAGGACCGGACCCAAAAATTCTGGAACCACTTGGTGACAGTCACCACAGCATGGTAATTTGCACCCTTAAGTGCTTTAAGCCTACAGTCAATGGCACTACTAGAATTAAAAACTTTGTCAAAGCAGATTATGCCAAAATATGGAAATTCCTGAATTCTTGGAAATGGGAAATGGAGCTGAAACATTTAAATGCAACTAGTATGTGGCAGATTATACTTAATAAAATAAATTTTTGTATAAAGAAATGGGTTCCCATATGAACAAAATACAATAACAATAAACAAAGGTTTTCTATATGGTGAACTAAAAATATAAAAAGAACCATTATAAACAAAAAGAGAGCATACAACAAACATAAAAAAAAAACTTCTGAAGTGAATTGGCTTAAATTCAAAATCAAAGCCAATAATACTAAAAAACCGATAAGGTTAGAAAAACAGAAGCTTGAATATAACCTGGTTACTTTAACAAAAAAACAAAACAATAAAAAACAGTGTTTTAATTATATAGGGTCTATAAAGGGTAATCCTGTTGGTGTAGAGCCCATACTAAAGGATCATCAACTCTTAACTGATGAGGTCCAAATGGCTGAAGAACTGAACACCTACTTCATGAGTGTCTTTAAACCGAAGGATAATATGACCTTAGATAAAATTAAATAGTTAGTTGAACAAATAATATTTTCCAAAGAAGACATCATGTCAGCTATCAAAGCTACCAAATCCAGCTCATCAGCTGGACCAGATGAAATTCCAATTAACTTTATCAAGAATCTCTCAAAAGAATTATCAGGGATACTAACTTTACTATTTAATAAATCCATCATGGAGGGTACTGCTATATCCGATTGGAAACTAGCCACAATTGTACCAATACATAATGGTGGAACAAAACTTACTTCTGGTAATTACAGGCCTATAAGTCTTACCTCCTCCATTGGTAAACTAATGGAGAGACTTCTTTTACATAAGATTATTGCACACGTACAGGAAAAGTGTCTTCTGGATATATCACAGTATGGGTTCACTCAAGGCAGATCATTCCAGGATAACTTAATTTATTTGAACCTGTTTTCAGGGCCCTATATAGTGGACTCCCAGTGGATGTGATCTTACTTGACCACGAAAAAGCATTTGATTCAGTTTCCCACAAAATTCTAATTGATCAGATAGTTAAAATTAAACTTCATCATAACATTATTAAATGGATAGAATCATGGCTTAGGGACAGGCAGCAAAGAGTCATTAACACAGGTCAGGAATCAGCTTGGGGAAAAGTTACCAGTGGGGTCCCACAGGGCTCTGTAGTGGGACCCATATTATTCAATATCCTAGTTTCTAGCATGCAGGCTTCCAACGGAGTATGGATCAATAAATGTACAGATGACAGCAAACTCGGCTGCATTGTAAATAACAAGCAATCCATCAGAATCTTACAAAACAACCTGGACAATTTGGCCAGGTGGGCAGCAGAAAATAAAATGATTTTTGAGTTGCTAAATGCAAGGTCATGCATTTTGGGAAAAATAACATCTTGGCTAATTATACACTAAATGGCACCAAATTAGAGATTATGACATTGGAAAAAGACTTGGGAGTCACAATCACTGATAACCTAAAATTTAGCACCCATGTTAACAAAACTGTCAAGAAATGTCATGGCATAGTAGGGTGTATTTTTAAACATATTAAAAGTAATGAACCTGAGGTCATTATACCACTATATGCCAGTCTGGTTAGGTCACATATTGAATATTGTGCTCCTTTCTGTGCACCCACATCAATAGGAGCAAAAATTACAGTAGAAAAAGTTCAGAGGAAATTAACAAGGAATATAAACAATTTAGAAAATTCTGAATATGAGGATAGGCTTCAATCTCTGGGATTATATACACTTGAATACACAGTATTAAGGGGTGAACTTTCTTTGGCATACAAGACCTTTCAGGATTCTGTATTATTTGAAACAATCTGTCTTGAAAGGTATGTATCAAAAACTAGGACATGGTCACACTCATTAAAACTCTATTCCGAACATAATAAAATAGTAAAAAGAAGTAAATTTATTACTAAAAGACTCCCACCAATTTGGAATTCCCTCCCTTTATCAGTGACAATCTTGAGCAGTTTAAAACTAGACTTGACCAGTATATCAGCGATAGGAAATTTCTCTTTAGACATTAGAATTTGGTGACAAGGTCATATTGGGCTTGCCCTTGAACTCGTATATACCCATGAACCTATGAACCTATGCTGCTTAGTAAGGAATACATAGGATTACTGTTTGTTAGATGTGCATTTTTGTCCTTGTTTAGTGTGAATATCTCATATGTGTAATTTTTTTTTTTTAATCATTTCATATTATATTTAAAGGGGAACATATTCAGAGCTGGCCGGTTGTGCACACGCAATGATGTGCAGGTGTAAGGATGTGTCCAGCAATAGAGAAGCACCTGCTGGCCCTGAGGGCATATTTAAACAGTATGCGTGAATAGAACTGATCGCGCATACTGTCTGAATATCCAACCCTGGAAGCCCAGCCCATAGCAGACTGCTTCCCTGTCTTGCACAGTGCAACCAGGGTAGGTGCTGAATACTGTGATTGGGAATGCGTGGTGCAAACCTGGAAGCACCATGACCTCGTGTGCGATATTCAGCCAGGGTATGCTAATGAGCTCATTGGGCATGCATAGTGCAAACGGCACCATGCAAGCTCATTACAAGCTCATTAGCATGGCTGGGCTGTGAGGAATGTGCTGGGGTGGAGGTTTCCAGCCCGGATTGTGAGACAAGCATTATTGGTGCCCTGGCCACCCTGGTGGTCCTGTGGAACCCCCTCCCAGCCCCAGTTCCACTATGGCACACACTGAACATTCCCAAGCCTGGGCCCATCAATGGTGTGGCAGTACCCACCCATGTCCCAGTCCACAGGGTCAAACCCCATACACTGAACACCACTGCAGGCAAGCATCTCCCCCCTGCCAGCCCAGACAGTGCACAGGATGCCCAGTTACCCTATCTCCCTAGTGGTCCAGGAGCCCCTCACTCTCATCCCACAATGACAGGACTCCCACCCTGCACCCCCCAATCCTCCCAAAGCCAGCAACTGGCTCTGCCTTCCACACCTCCATGGCCAGACGCCAACTGAACTGTCATTGGACTGGTACTGTACATAGGATGCTCTCAATTGATGGGCACGGCCATTGTAGAGTACTGGTCCAATGAAAGTGCAGTCAGTGGCTGGCCATGGAGGTGTGTGGAGGGCAGAGCCAGTCACTGACTCTGGGAGGAATGGGGGTGTGGGTGGGGTCTTGTCATGGTGACGTGGGGGCCACCATGCTGTGGAAAATGTCAGGGGGGGTGTGTGTGTCGTGGTCCAGACTTTGGAGGTGGGATTTCTGCATGCAGGTTACAGGTTCAGGTGGGACTCCTACTATGCACAGGGACCAGGGTATGGGAAGGGATGTGCAGTCAATGGTGGATGGGGTCCAGGAGGGGGGCCCTACACTAAGGGCTCATGGGGCACGGTTGCCATTACGATACTCAGGGATGGGGGCAGGGGTGGGGAGCCACATGTATACCATGGCTACCAGGTTGCTGTGTACTGTGCTGCACTTCCACAGCCTGCCTGTGGGTGACCAACTGATTTAGGTCATCTTTCCCTGACCTATTTGTGCATGGCACAGTTCAGGCCCTTGCAGGGTGCAAACCCATTGAATATGCCCATGTGTGGCACATTCATGGGCATGCCTCCTCTTCTTGTGCAGTTTGCAGTCCCTGTGGGTCATGGTACATTCTCCTTTGGGTGGCACAGTGCCATTCATTGAATATTGCACTGCAGTGCACTGTATGGGATGCACTGCACATCTCCATTTTCTGCTGGGTTGAGGAATGCATCCCCTTTGAATATGGGGGCCAAAATATATAAAATATTGCGATATCTGTATGGAAACTGTACAAATGTTTTTGGGACCTCATTGTAAGTGAGCATAGCACAATTTAGTCACTCCCTTTCATTGTCTATGAATAAAAGTATACCATTACTACTACATTGCAGCGATAGCAGAGATTTAGTACACCGCAAATCATGACTGGGACATAAATGTACCGGGGTATGCTCTATTCAGCAGGGATGGGTTGAGTAAAAAGGGGGGTGGTGGCCATGTACATCACAGAGGGCACAAAAGCAATGGAGTACAAGGTAGGCAGAGGTAGGCCAGGGCACTTTAAGCCACACTTGAGTCCGGCAGGGGCACAGCAATCCATATTGGGTGATCTACCTCAGTGCAGTGGAAAGAGTTGGCTAGAGAGCTGGTAGAAGAAATACACAAAATGGCAGTAAAAGGGGAAGTACTGCTGCTGGGTGATTTCAATTTGCCAGAAGTGTATTGGACCATCTCAGCTGCTGCCTCAGCCAGGAGCAGGCATCTTGGATTCCCTGCAGGAGGCAGGCCCTGGGCAACTACTGTTTGATCCCACCAGGAACAGGGCAATTCCGGACCTAATTCTGAAAAACACTGACAAAATCACAGAAGTCAGAGTAGAAGGTCAGCTGAGATTCAAAGACTACCACATAGTGTGGTTTAACTTGGGGACAGGGGCACAGTCCAGTCACACAAAGGCAAGGGTCTCAGATTTTAGGAGGGCAGACTTTGATAAGATGGGGAGGTGTATCAAAGAAGCACTGGCAAGGAGGAGGAGGGTAGGAGGGGATTGAAGCCCAGTGACAAGACATAAAAGGAGCCCTAGGGGAGGTATCAAACCAATGCATGAGGGTGATAAATCAATGCAAGAGGTGGTTCTCTAAGGACGTGGCAGAGAAGATAAGGGCCAAAAGGATGGGATTCAGGAAATATAAGGAAACTCAAAAGGAAGAAGACAGGGGGATGTACCTAAAGGCCCGGATATTCAAACTGCGCCATTCTGAGGCGCAAGCCCTTGCGCTGCTCAAAATAGTTGCGCAGTGGTGTGGCCGGGGTGATAGTCAAGGAGTTGCGTCCGAGCAACCTTGAATATCACCCCCCAACCACAGCCACTGTGCATGGCGCAGTGGAACTTGCGCCACCGCAAGTTGTCAGAGTTGAGCATTAAACTTGCGGTGGCACAAGTACCATTGCGCCATTCACAAATTTCCCATATTCAAAAGGTGACATGCAAATGGGGCCATAATTCATGCAAGGCGCAAGGGGGGCCATTTGCATCTGATTATGCCCCATTTGCATGCCATTAGCATGTAGATGCGCCGATCCCCGAGGACTTGCGCCTGGCCTCCCTGCCAGGCAGCAGCCATCAGGGACCGACGTACCCTGCAGCCCGATTGCGGGTAGTATGTATGAATACACTCCCCCCCAATCTCCTGATGCCCGATCATGGGCAGTAAGTATGAATACACTCCCCCCCCACACAATCTCCCGATGCCTGATCGTGGGCAGTATGTATGAATACACTCCCCCCCACAATCTCCCGATGCCCGATCGTGGACAGTATGTATGAATACACTCCCCACACCTCCGATGCCCGATCGCGGGCAGTATGTATGAATACACTCCCCCCACACAATCTCCCGATGCCGATCGCGGGCAGTATGTATGAATACACTCCCCACAATCTCCCGATGCCGATCGCGGGCAGAAAGTGAAACAACCCCCAGTGCCCGATCGCGGCGGAATGTAAAGCCCCTCCCCAGCCCGAATATCTCCCTGGTGGTCCAGTGGACCGTAATGCCCGATCGCGGGCAGAATGTCAAGTTACAACCCCCAAACATCTCCCTTGTGTCTAGTGTCCCCACCCCACCCACCCACGAAGCCCCTCCACCCGCTCCCCCTGGCGGCGGCGGCAGCATCCCACCGCCTGCTGCCCGCCGCCCGCCGATTGACTGTCGGTAGGGCTGCACGCCCATGGTGCAGAGCTAGAGCCAATGGGCATGCAGCCCATAGTCAGACATGACAGTCCAGATTTGTGAATTCACAAATCTGGACTGTCATGATTAGGGCTGCACGCCCATTGGCTCTAGCTCTGCACCAATGGGCGGCAGCCCTACCGACAGTCAGTCGGCGGGACGCGGGCGCAGGCGGTGGATGCTGCCGCCTGCCGGCGCCGGGGAGCGGGTGAGGGGCTTCGGGTGGGTGGGTGGGGGACACTAGACACCAGGGAGATGTTTGGGGTTGTATCTTGACATTCTGCCCACGATCAGGTATTACGTCCACTGGACCACCAGGAGATATTCGCTTGGGGAGGGGGCTTTTACATTCTGCCCCGCGATGGAGCACTGGGGGTTGTTTCATGTTCTGCCCGCGATCGGGCATCGAGCTGTTTGGGGAAGTGTTCATACATACTGCCCGCGATCGGGCTGGTGGGGGCACAGGGACTGAGTTGGGCCAGCCACGGGTGGCAGCTGCTGTGTTGCACCCTGCAAACAGCAGCTCACCTGTGGGTGTCCTCAACTTGATCCTTTTTTGGCTCAAAGTTGTGCAGGTGCAGGTTAGTCGGTGATATTAACTCTGCACAACCCGACTGAATATCGGGTTGCGTAGTTTATGCATGTCTTCCCTCCTGTTGAGCATGCATTCATTTGCATTGCGCTATTGCTCAACCTGTTTTCAGTGGCGCAACTGCCTTCTGCTAAATATCGCAGAATGGTGCAATGTAGGACTTGCGCATGCGCAACCCTGTTGCGCATGGCGCAACCCTTTTGAATATCTGGGCCAAAGTGTCTAAGGGAGACAGGGAAAACTGTAAGGAGCGCAAAGATAAGGACAGAGGAAAAATTAGTGCAGATAATAAAGAAAGAGGACAAGATATTCTTTAGGTACATCAGAGAAAGAAGGAAAGCAAAGGGAGGGATTATAAGGCTCAGAAGGGACCAGGGGGAGTCTATGGAGGGTGACCTGAAAAAGGCAGAAATACAGAGTAAATACTTTTGCTCAGTATTCACTGAAGAAGGGGAGGGACAGGGACCCCAGCTTGGCAACAGATACAGGGAGGTCAACACCAGTCCATTACAGTGGAGAGAGTCGTGAAGGAACTCGCAAAACTGAAGGTGAATAAAGCAATGCGGCCAGATGGCATTTACCCAATAATATTAAAGGAGCTACAGAGGGAGCTAGCAGCACCACTGGCAAACCTGTTCATAGAGTCCCTCAACACAGGGGTGGTTGCTGAGGACTGGAGAAGGGCACATGTAGTCCCTCTTCATAAAAACAGTAGCAGAGAGGAGCCAGGAAACTATAGGCTGGTCAGCCTCACATCAGTAGTGGGTAAAATCATGGAGGCACTGCTTAAAGAAAGAATAGTGGGACACTTGGAATCTTGTGGTGCCCAAGACCCAAGACAGCATGGATTCACAGAAGGGAGCTCATGTCAAATGAATCTGACAGATTTTTTTCACTGGGTTATGAAGGAGGTGAATCAGGGGAGAGCAGTGGACATGGCCTACCTCAATTTCAGCAAGGCCTTCGACACCATCCCACATAAATGGCTGGTAAATAAGATGGGTAGTCTGGGCACAGGTCACAAAGTGATAAACTGGGTTAAAAACTGGCCAACAGACAGGAGGCAGAGGGTGTTGGCAAATGGGATCCAATCCGAGGTGAGTTGGGTGACAAGTGGGGTACCTCAGGGGTCAGTCCTTGGGCCAATACTGTTTAATGCATACATTAGTGACATAGCAGAATGACTGGAGGGAATGGGCTGCCTGTTTGCAGATGACACCATGATCTGCAACAGGGTAGATAGTCCAGAAGGGGTGGAGAAAATGAGATGGGACCTAAGGACACTGGAAAACTGGTTTGATGTGTGGTAACTAAGGTTCAATTCCAAAAAGTGCAAAATAATGAACCAGGGAGACAGGAACTTAGAAGAGAGCTACATGATGGGGGGAGTTGCTGACAGTCAGCAGGGAAGAAAGGGATCTAGGGGATTATCATTTCTGACAACCTAAAGGTGTCTAAGCAAAGTACAAAGGCTTGCAGTGAAAGCCAGTGGCATGCTTGGGTGCATAGGTAGGGGTATCAGTAGCAGAAGGAAGGAGGTGGTGATTCCGCTGTATAAAACACTGGTGAGGCCTCACATGAATACTGTGTAGAGTTCTGGGGGCTGCATCTTTGAAAGGACATAGACAGGGTGGAGGTAGTCCAAAGAGTGGTGACAAAGATAGTACATGGCTTGCATCTGAAAACATGAGGAGAGTTTGAAGGATCTAAGTATGTGCTCGCTGGAGGAAAGGAGGGAGCGGGGAGACATAATAGAGACCTTCAAGTACCTTAAAGGTGCAGAGGGGTGACATCTTTCGATATGGAAGTACAAGGACAAGGGGCCATGATATGAAATTGGAAAGGGGCAGGGTACAAGGGACTGTGAGGAAGTATTTCTTCATGGAAAAGGTGGTGGATGCATGGAACAGTTTGTCACAGGAGGTGGTGGGGGCAAACACAGTGGGAGGTTTCAAACATGCATTGGGCAGGCATAAAGGAACCCTTATGATGGGAAGAAAGAAAAAGAGCTATTGAACAAGTAGGGTCAAAGGCCACAAACAAAGATAGGCTTATGGGCAGACTAGATGGGTCTAGTAGTTATTATCTGCCAACAAGTTCTATGTTTCTATATAAAGGAGGAGAAGAATGATATATAGAGAATACTGGACGGGCAACCATGCAGAACCAGTGTGTTCTGCCACAGAGAGGTTCTGATTCTCTGTGACCTCTAGAGCAGAGTTCGAGAGGTCCTCATGAATCAGAGCACCAAGGTGGCAGAAAACACTTGTTGGGCATTGGGTTTCCCATACAGAAGTTTTTCACAGTGTATAGTGCCAGCAAAAATAGTTGAAAGTCTTATATTTTATACAGAAATAAAGTTGTGGTACTTTCTTTTAGTCCGGGTTACTTGGTTACTTGGTTACTTGGTCAGAGGGACAAAAGAAGGCCGAAGCCCATGAATATTGTCCTCCACATATGTGGATCATTAGTGATAAACCCTATCTAGTTAGCCATTTGTCTAATTTAAGTTTGAAGTTAGTGAAAGAAGGGGCATCAATAACGTCCTGTGGAAGAGTATTCCAAAGTCCTGAAGTACGTATTGTAAAAAAGTTTAGTCTTTTTTTTGTTTTACATTTAGCTATATCTAATTGTTTGTTGTGCAGTCTGGGCCCAGTTTTCCTATTAGCAAAGGAAATACCACACTGTTTCATTAGTATTGGATTTTGGATAATCTTGTAAAGTTGTAATAAATCGCCCGCTGTCTTCTTAGTTTAAGAGAGTGAAGCCCCGTTTTGTGTAACCTAGTTTCATAATCAAGATGCGATAGATGAGGTATAGATTTGGTAACTTTTTTTTGTATCCTTTCTAACCTAACCACATCTCTACAAAGGTAAGGACTCCAGAATGGTGAACCATAATCAAGATGTGGTCGGATGTATGCTCTATACAATGGTATAATACATTGCTCAATTCTAGAGACAAAAGTACCTTTAATTCTACGAAATAGTGAATTTGTTAGAATAGCTGTCTTATTACTGTGCGAGACCTGAGTGAGTTTGTTATTAACTATAATCCCTAGATCTTTTTCAAGGCATGAAGCCTTGATTATGTTATTATTCAATGTGTAAATCTGTTTAGGATTGTTATTCCCAAAGTGCAAGACAGCACATTTGGTAGTATTAAATTCCATTTTATTAATAGAGGCCCAGTGTTCAATAGATAACAGATCATTAAGTAGGATTTCTTTGTTTTCAGCATTGTTAACTGCACCACCCAGTTTGGTGTCGTCTGCAAATTTAATAAGAATGTTAGAAGAATGAATTTTCATATCGCTGATGAAGATGTTAAACAATGTTGGTCCCAGGACAGAACCCTGCGGCACCCCACTCGTGACCCAACCCGTGTCTGACAGCGTACCATTTACTCTAACCCTCTGTGTTCTATTTGTTAGCCAACTCTTTATCCATGAAACTAGAATCTCAGAAAAACCTAGGTTAATGAGTTTGGAAATGAGAATCGTATGGGATACCTTGTCAAAAGCCTTGCTGTAATCCAACAAAATAACATCAGAAGGGATGTTTGAGTCTAAATTTAAGCTAATGAAGTTATAAAAGGTCAATAGGTTAGTGGTACATGACAAGCCTGATCTAAACCCATGTTGTGTACTATCTATGAGATTTAGAGATATAATCTCCTTGTCCAGAAGTGTTTTAATAATTTTTTTCAAGCAATTTGCACGGAATAGATGTTAGACTAATAGGACGATAATTATTTACTTGTGAATGGGAACCCTGTTTAAATATGGGGGTAATTATTGCCTCTTTCCAGTCAAGGGGAACTATAGATTCATTGAGAGATTTGTTGAAAATCATTGTTAGTGGCTTTACAATTGTTTGTTGAGTGCCCAAGAGAAATTTGGGGCTTATGCCATCTGGACCCGGGGCTGGTAGTTTTCTTCAAAACTGTAAGGAGATTATAAACATCGCTTAGTTGAATTATTTGTTTATTAATAATTTTAAGTGGTCTAACTAAGATGGGTAGGGGAGAATCTTGAGTAAACACTGAAGTAAAGTAGTTGTTTAATGTTGATGCTATAGCCGAATCAGATTTTATTATTTTGTTGTCAAGCATAAGGGGACCAATTGTTTGTCTATTACCTTTTTCGCTGTTTGGATAAGCATACAAGGATTTGTGTGAGTCTTTGGTATGTGCTATGTGAAACTCAAGATTCCGTTTTGCTATTAGTATAGATTTTTTGAGAATTTTTACTGATTCTCTGTACTGTAACAACAACTTATTGTTACCAGTCAGCGTGTTATGTCTATTCTTTTTTAAACGTATGAATAATTTCTTTTTGCGCAGTATTTGTTTTTTAATGGAAGCATTAAACCATGGGGGTATTTTACCTTTACAGTTGTAAGTACGCTTGTTAGGACATATTTATGTTCAATAGAGGCTATTTGTGACTTTAGAAAGTTCCATGCCTCAATGGTATTAAGGGGGGTAAGAGTGTGGTCCCAATTGATTTTGGTTAATTGTTCGTTTATTTTTTGGAAATCTGCCCTCTCATAGTATTTAATTATTTTTTTACTAGGGGCTGAACAATCAGGTAAGAATATGGAGAAGAATATAGAGTTATGGTCACTATTACCAAGAGAATCAGTTATGTGTAAGTTGTTTATGTGTACATCTTGGCTAGCTATAAGGGTTAGTGGCTGGTTACTAGGTTCACTGGTCTTTGCTAGGGAAGCAAACCCACATACATTGCTAGTGCATCTTTCTATTGGTTGTGAGTTTTGTTAAGGAAGGACTTTAAAAAAAAAACATGGTGGCCGTATACTTGCTAAGCTAGAGACGTGAAATTGTGGTTGTTGCTCTTAGTAAAGTAAAATATCTGGTTGACCTTGAGCTGTTTTTGTATTCTTTTTACTAAATTATGTGCTAGGTTAAGTCACTATATTTATCTGGTTTGTTGTTAAAGATTTTATTAGTTTTTTAGGAATAAGCACCACATACATGCATTAGTACATACATGATCTGAGACCATATCACACCATTTGGTATGTCCAGATCTCCATAGAATTACACTGAAATGGAAAGCATTGACTTCCCTAGATTAAGGTGAGGCAAGGTGAATTAATAAGTCTGTTCAAAAGGAGAAAAAGAAACACCATACTGCCTGAGGTTGACTGATTAGGCCATGACTAGTTTCCGTATGAGCATTCAGATAGGAAAACCATGGTGAATTAAATCTCAACACTCCAGGGTAACCAGAGGTAATTTAAAGTAAGGCAGTGGTCGCAACATAGAACTAAATGCGGTGCATCCTAATCTTTATGTCTGTACTAATATCAACTATATACAAAAAAATAAGGCAATCTGATCTAAAAGAAGGGGAGGCAATTATGTAACAAATCTGGTGACTTCAAGAAGGAGACAGAGTTACTGATAAGGAAAGTGAAGAGCGTCTTCCAGAGCAAAGTGAGGAGTAGTGCTTGGCAGCCAAGGAGTGGACACCATGGCAGTACTCGGAGATAAGGAAGGGCTGTCAGCATGCCTCAAACTGAGAAGTTTGGCCTGTAGCGAAGCAGGAGTCTCCCACATGACACCTTGGGCTGCTGCTAGAAGAAATTCCTGGAAAGTCGGAGTGTCAGGGGATCTCCATTTCATCAGGATTAGTCTTTTAGCAATAGCCCCTATTCCAGTGATCCATCTAGCCCTGGGGCAATGTTTTGGCATGTATGGACCTCCACACCCCAGTGAAAGGAGAGAGGGAATATTTGCTTACACATATTCTGGACTGTTTGCCAGAAGGAGTGGAGAGAGAATGTGAAGAAGATTAGCCCCTAGATTACCACACCTCCAGCAATTATCAGCCTTTCTGAGACCCATGTGCTTAAGTTTTGCAGGGTCACGATACCATCTATGCAGCGTTTTATTCATTATAAAGTGGGTACGTCCATCCCTGCAGGCAGCGTGTATCCTTGCCCAGTTATGAGCCCACTGACGCTCAGAGATAGGGGTTTGTAGGTCCGACTCCCATTGCAATCTAGCTGCTCGGGTAGGGTCCTGCATGGCATCCCTGAGAGCACTATAGATCGCACTTGCTCGGTTTTTGTGGAGCTTGCACCAAGCATCAATAGGGTGAGAATCATGGGAGAGCTCCTTGTGGAGTGGGGCCTTAAGAATGTGGGTAACGGCATCACTGATTTGGAGGTATCTCCAAAAGTGGGTCCTGGGGTGATGAAATCAAGTTTCCAGGGCTTTAAAGTAGTCAAGAGAGTGAGTGCCATGGAGTAGTAAGTTGTGTATCAAGGAAATACCTTGAACTTCCCACAACTTCCAATGGAGCATGTGGTTTCCTATTTGTATAGCTGGGTTGTTCAAGAGAGGAGTAAATTCTCAAGGCACTGGGTCTTGACATAAGAGGAACAAGGTTTTCTTCCAGTAGTTAACTGAAATCAATATGGAGGGAGCCCAGAGGTTGGAGATTTTTACCTGTATAACAGCCACTGCAGTGGAGGGAGCATGTACCAGGGATGATTCCAACAGAAGCCAGAGAGGGGAGGCTTGGTCTGTCTTGTGGAACCATCTGGTAGTTTAAGCTGAGATATAGGCCACATGGTACCATTCGAGCCAGGGAAGACCCCACTCACCTCTACTCCGATGTTGCCTCAGTTTGAGTTTGCTAAATCTGGGGCAAGACCCTTCCCATAGAAAATTGCCCATTAGGGTCTCCATCTTTTGAAACCATTTTTGGGGGATGGGCACTGGTAAATGAACCAGAATGTATAGTATCTTTGGGGTGGACATCAGCTTAATGGAGTTGATTTTCCCAGCTAGTGAGAGCCACAAGGCTTTCCATCTCTCTGAATCCTGTCAGAGTGAGTCTACTAGGTTGGTAAAATTTATCATAAGCATTCTGTCCAGATTTGGGTGGAGGATAATACCTAAATATTTGATACCGTGTGGTGACCATTTTAGCCCCAGAATATGGAACACTTCCCCTGAGGATACTGAGTTCAATGGAAGAACCTTAATTTTGGACTGGTTCAGCATAAGCCCTGATACCTGGGAAAATTCCTCCAAAATAGCAAGGATATCCTTGATCACTTGAGGAGTATACTCTAATTGGTACAAGAGGGGCAGATGCTGGCCTGGCTTGGATGCCTGCTATAGTGTTGTCATATGGGGTTTGTTTCTTTTTTATGCTCCATCCTTTCCAAACATGGTTTACCCCAGTAATCATGGAAACTAAGTTGATGAGGAGGTCGTCTGCATAAAAGGATGTTTTGAAAATGGAGTCCCTCCTTGTATCCTAGGGATCCTGGAGGATTCTCGAAGATCAATAGCTAGGGGTTCTATGTCAAGAACGAATAGGAGTGGGGAAAGGGGGCAGCCCTGTCTCATGCCTTTCTGTAGTTGAAAGGATTGAGAAAAGTTGCCACTAGTCAAAACAGAGGCCACGGGTGAGGAATATAAGAGCTTGATCCAGGACATGAAGGTTGGTCCCATCCTCATAGCAGAGAGGATGTGGAATACTAAAGGCCATTTGACCAAGTCAAATGCCTTTTCAAAATCAAAGGCCAAAGCTACAGAGGGTGTTTTAGATTGTTTGGTAAGGTGCATTAATGAGACCAGCGTTCAATGGTGGTCTGATCCTAACCAGCCTTTGACAAAACTGGCCTATGAGAAATGAATTAGGCCTGGGAGGAGATGCTAAAGCCTGGTAGCCAGAACTTTTGCCAGAATTTTGGCATCAGCATTGATAAGTGATATGGGGTGGTAGCTGCTCGGAGAGAGTGGGTTTTTTCCTTTCTTTGGGAGAACTGTAATGGTGGCTTCTCTCAATGCAGGAGTAAGGCAACCATTCGATAAGGAATGGCAAAATGCTCGGACCATGTATGGAGCCAGATTGAGACCTGGGATTCTGTAAAAGTCTATAGGTAACCCATCCCTACCTGGTGCCTTGCGCAGGTTCATAGATTTAATGGCCTCCAGTACCTCTTCCTCTGTTATTAGAGATTTCAGAGCTTGAGAGTCACTCTCCGGAATTTGAGGGATAGGTAACAAGGTCAGGAAGCCTTGGATCTTAAGCAGATCAGGAGATTGGGAGATGAATATAGTTGTTCATAAAACTGTGTTATGATGTCATTAATTCCTGTCTTGGAGTAGCATTTAACCCCCTGTTTATCAGTTAAGGTGTGTATATTGTGAGAGGCGTGTTGGTGCTTCAACCTATAGGCAAGGAGTTTGCCTGCCTTTTCCCCCTTCCTCCCAGTATGCATGACACAACCTTCTAAGATTTAGCTTGGTCTGGTGGGTTAGGTGGGCATTAAGGGAGATTCTAGTACTAATTAATTGGGCTAGTAAAGTTTGAGATGGGGGTCTGGTTGTTGAGAGCCTTGTATTGGGATTCTAATTGATATAGTTGTTTCTCTAAGGCTCGTTGATCAGCTTCTTATCGATGCCGCCTAGCAGAGGCGAAAGCAATTATTCTGCCATGGAGAGTTGCCTTAAAGGCCTCCCAGAGGGTCGAATTCAAGACCTCTGCATAATCATTGTTTCTCCAATAGTCTGCCACTTTGGGACCAAGCCATTTCTGGAAGGCTATGTCCTCCAACAGGAGGGGGTCAAGGCGCCAAGCAGAGGATGGGGGGGGGGTGACTGAGCCCTGTCTAAGCAGAAGTTCTAAGGGTGCATGGTCTCAGATAATGATCGAGTGTATATGAGAGTGTACCACTGTTTCATATATCCAAGTGGAAATGAGCCAGAGATCTATTCTAATGGAGGAGCCGAGAGCTGGGGAAAAGCAAGTAAAATCGTGGTTACCTGGGTGTTGAGCTCTCCAAGCATCCATCAATCCCTGCTCACTCATTAGTCTCTAGACAGCTAACTTAGTCTGGCAATGTGGTTCAGGGGTCTTGTTACTCCTGTCCCTTCTATGATCTAATGTCAGATTAAGAGCCCCCATTAGTACTGGAGCTTGTTTTGAATTGAAGTCAGAAAGAGCCTGGTTGATAGTATGAAAATATTGGGGGGAGTCCTGATGTGGAGCATATATATTGATCAAGATCAGTGGGCCCACAGGAGTTTCCATCTCCGCCATAACCCACCTTCCTTCCCTATCATGGATATGTCTGAGCAATTTCCAACCTAATGCTTTATGTAAAAGTATGGAAACTCCTCACTTGTGGAAGGTAGCCACACTATGTATCTCTTCATCCACCCACCCTTGTTTGAGTTTCCTCTCTTCTATATAGGAAACTTTTGTCTCTTGTAAAAAAAAACAGAGAGGGCCTAATTTTTTAAGATGAAGCAACACTTTTTTTTTTTTAACTCTGGAATTGAGCCCCCTGATGTACCAGGATATCAACTTAGTTTCCATGATTACTGGGGTAAACCATGTTTGGAAAGGATGGAGCATAAAAAAGAAACAAACCCCATATGACGACACTATAGCAGGCATCCAAGCCAGGTCAGCATCTTCCCCGCTTGTACCAGTTAGAAAACCCTCCCCCTTCAACCAGATTGCCATAGAGAGAAACATAACTGTGTGGTTCAAACAGGCCACCAAATAACAGAAACATCTTAAACATATAGTTTAAAAACAACAATGTAATACAGATAGCATAACATTTAACATAGCCTCCCCTTCCCCAAAAAGACCCTCATGGACATACTCATACTAGACCTGCATCCACTGTGGGTATCAGCTAATACATAGCCCAGATAACAGCAGAGGTCACTGGGTGGCAGGAGATTTCTAGAAAACATCAGAAAAAAGAAAAACTCTGACCCCCGAGGGGCTGAGATCTCCCTGTTCTCCCCCCATACCTAGTATCACGTGCCATCCATCAAGTACGGCATATTAAACTGTTGTTCAGGAAAATAACTCATATAACTGCAGGTAGGACCTACATCCCTGCAACCATCTCCACACAGGAGAAAGAGGGGGATAACTCTAGAGCAAGAGGGATACCTATATCCCAGATCCTCATATGGATAAATACGGTAGGCGTAACACTCAAAGGAGAGAGAAGAACAGGTTGCTAGCCTAGGGCGTGGGTTAATAGCCCAGGCATAGGAGAAAAATAAAATCAAGCCATAAGTAAATAAATACCCTATCAGACCCACATATAATCTGATTACACTCTCCTGCCCATGTACTTACTGCCTCAGATCAAGGTGTAGGGGGGAGTAGGAAGAATCGTGTACTGGCTGAAAACCAGATAAATTCACCAGCTTGTGGATTAGCCAGAGGGGAAATCTTCATAGGGGAAACAAGAAATAATCATTATAAGGGAACAGAATGAAAAAGTGAACCCACAGAGTCTATGGAACGGTTCGCCTCACCCTGGGTACTGTCCAAAATAGGCTTAGTGGGCACTGTGTCGGTGGATATGCAGGCCTCAGGAAGACTAGGACTTGCAGATTCAGCCCACAAAAGACTTCTTGCTGGCTGGGGTTTACGGCTTTCAGTACATGTAATCCTGAGAGGCTCAGGTGTGTCTTGCAGTGAGTCGTCGGTCGCTAGATCCATCAGGGCAGTGAACTGGTTATTGCTCAGATCCGGTGTATTAAGTGAGATAATCAAGTCAGGGCTCTCAGTACGGATTCTGGAGCAGAGCCAAGGGTTTTATCAATATGGGTTCCTTCTGTTCTTGCCTTTCTCCTATTTTTCCGTTTGCTGCCAGGGGTTTTCTTGGAGGCTGTGCAAGTCGAAAAAGGCATGGTAGAGGGTGTGGGAGATGCTGGGCCATGCTCATGCTGGCCAGTTTCCATCGATGTGGGCCTGGGTGAAATGGGCCTTGGATTATTGAACTCTCTCAGCCTGCCCCAGTTCAGTTTAGGAGCTTGTGCCGCCAAAAAGGACTCAGCTGCTGTAGGGTTATCAAACAGCTGGGGGGATCCATTGAAAATAACTCTGAGGGAGGCAGGGTATCAGAGAGAATACTTGAGCCCCAATTCTGCACAGGCTCTACGTGCTGGAGTAAAGGCCTTCCATCTTGTGGTCACCTCTTGGGAATAGTCAGTGAAGATCTCTATTCGGTGGCTTTGCCAGGAGAGTTCTTTCTTCTCTCAGGCTAGTTTAGTAATGGTCTTCCCGTCTTGGAATGGGAGAAACTGGGCTAAGATCGTATGTGGGCAGGCCCCTTGAGCAGGCCTGGGGGTTAGAAATCAGTGTGCCCTGTCGATTTCTGGCAGGGCCCACCTCACCAGTTCAGTAGAGTGGGTAGTTCCTTCTGCAAAAACAGGATGGTGTCAGATCCCTCACACCCTTCAGGGAATCCAACAAACCAGAGATTATTCCGGCGGCTTTGGTTTTCAAGGTCCTCCACTCTGGACCAAAGCATATTGATCAGCCTGTTTTGCTCTTGTAGTCTAGCCCCAGTTTTTTGCAAACCTTCCCCAGTTTCGGCCAGCCTGTGTTCGGTAATGCAAGCTCTCTGTGAAAGGTCAATGATATCAGAGGTGTTTTTCCTCGTAGCCATATCTGAATTGTTCATCCATTGTAGGATTTCGGCAAACATCTGCTGGATTTCAGTGAGGCTCCCATCTGGTTGATTTGGAAGTGCAGCTGGCTCCATTCTGAAGAGTGAGTGGGCTGACTAGGCCTCGCACCTGCGTTAGTGCAGCAGATGGAAATCCTTAGTTTAACTTGCAGACCAGGAATCGAGCCGCCAATCACTAAACGGGCAATTGTCTAAACTTCCAGCAATGAGTATTACTGTTGCACCGTAAGAGAAAGGATCCAGATAACTAAGGATTTTTTGGGAGGGTTTGCAGGAAGCTCAGAGCTCAAGCGTCCATTCCGATCAGATGCTGGCCTCGCCCCCTTCCACTACTTTTTAGTATATTTACCTGGTTGATCCTGCTGGTTTGGTGTTTGTTTGCTGGGTGGTTCCTGTTATCATGCTGCTACCATCAGTGCCGGTACTGCTTATCTGGTTGATCCTGCAGTTTGTCCTGCATTTTGAGTGATGCATGTGCACGTAGGAAGTGCTGGAACTTCTAGATGGTTTAAAAATGTGTAAATGAGTAGAAAGCTGTTCTGCACATACAGGCTGAACAGCATTCTATGAACTCTTTTATGTGTGGTTAAACAGCTTTTCAGCACAAAGAGTGAGTAAGAACAACATTCCACCATACACTATACAGGAGTATAAGAGAGTTGAACATCTAAAACTGATGAAATATAAAAAAAGATAAATAAAATCCAAATGAAATCTATCTTGTAGAAAACCTGCTTGGACATATATTCTATTCATCAATAGAAAGTTTTCCTCTTTATTCTACCAGGATGCAGAGAAAGACAAAAGAGGATTTTCCCTAATGAATTCTGTATTAAACAGTACAAAATTATCCACTGTGGAGTTTTATTTAGTAATTTATGTGGAGTACACCAGTGGACTTAGAGCACGCTGTCTATGCAAAATCTTAGATGCCGCATAAATGAATTATTCTAGCTCCACGGGGGACAAATCTAAAGAGTTTGCAGAGAATTTGTTAGAGGAAGTCCCCCCAAACAGAAGTCTGGATTAAACGTTAAAAGTTTTTACAAAAATGATAGAATGATCGCCGGTTCAGCTCTGGTTGTCACTCTTTTCGTCCGCTCGGTTTCGACCACCTACCCCTGAAGACCATCTCATGAAACAGTGTAATATGAGGTGGAGAGAAACAGAAAATCTTAATGAAATTGAGTCATTGTAAAAAATAAGCCATCCATATTCTTGAGATTACTTTAGTAAATTGTTGTCAAAGAAGTAATCAGCACAATGAAGGGGTTTGAATTCAATTGCCTTCTGTATTCTGTTTGCCAATTGGCCTGTGTAGGTTACCCCATCTTTCAAAGAATTTGTCTTCCTGCTTTTTCATATGTAGCACAAATTTTTATGTTTTAAGATTTTCTATTAAATGTTCTTTCCATTCCTGTATCAAGGGAGCTTTATCATTCAACAAAGTCTCAAAATCACACTCTTGACATATACCCCAGTCAAAGCAAGCATATATTTCAATTACAAAGATCATTGAAAATATTCATCAAAGTGACCTATAATGCGTGTCTCTATGTTTATTTTGTTTGAGATTTTTATGATAGCTTTATGTGCTTTTCATATTCCTCTCTATAGTTCCTTAATCAAGGGGCATTCCCAAAACATATTTAAAAGGGTACCTACCTCACTGTTGCATTTACAACTATTGGGAAACAAGGAAACATACAGTAGCTCATGATGGCAGAAAAAGACCAAATGTCCATCCAGACTGCCCATATTCCCTATAATCCCTCAAACCTTCCTTGGAACCTAATGTTCCTCCAGGGTACTAACTCTCCCCATCCAATCCCCATTCTCCTCCCTGGTCTTTTTTGCCCTGGGCAACCACTTTTCCCTTCATGCTGTCCCAGGCCTGCTTTAATCCCCTGACTGTATTCACACCCAAAACCTCAGCTGACAGACTGTTCCAAAGTTCCACCACCCTTTCTGTAAATAAGTAATTCCTCATGTCCCTCCTGAACCTCTCACCTGATAATTTCCACTCATGGCCACATGACCTCTAGTTGTTAGTCAGGGTAAATAATTCTCTGAAGTTTACCTTGTTAATTCCTTAAGGAACTTGAAGGTCTCTATCGTATCTCCCCTCTCCCTTCTGGTTTCCAGTAAGTACATACTTAGTACCTTGAGGCACTCCTCACAGGATCTGCAGTGCTAGTCCCAAATCATTTTTGTTACTCTGCACTGAACTGTCTACAACCTATTCTTGTCCTTTTTGAGGTGAGGACCCCAGAACTGGATACAGTACTCCAGGTCAGGCCTCACCAAGGATCTGTATAGGGGAAGTATTATCTCTTTTCTTCTGCTATCAGGACCCCTCCTGATACATCCCAGCTTCCTGTTAGCCTTGCTATAGGCATTGTTGCAGAAGAGAGAAGTGCTTAAGCCCATTTAAAACATCTGGTAAGGTGTGTAATAGAGATTATACAGTGTTTAAAATTGAGAAATTCTTCAGTGCACTGTGTTAAAAGCATTATTCGAGAATAACCAGATGTTTTTCCCATTCCATATATCTGTGCTCCTATGTAGAATATTTTCCCAACATCCTGAACATTCATTTGCTGTTCTTGTAAAGCAGTCCAAGAATACGTGATAAAATAAAAAAAGTGTATAAACATCCCAATAGTGTTTTAGTGGTATAATTGATTGCAGGCACAACTAGGGTTAAAAGTATCCAAAACAGAAAGTTTAAGTATTTCATAAAAATCTATTGCTGGGTTCTGAACACTGTATTTTGTTGATACTGTAAGTACTGTAAGTAAAGTGTATTACCTCGTTTTGTGATAGAATAGCCTTAAATTGTCCCAGTCCTTTAACCTCCCATTCCTTATTATGCATTAACCCATTACTGGATTTAAAGTTTGGGTTACAACAGAACAGCTGAGATCTGGATTTGATTAGGCTAAACTTTAATAAGATATTTAACTGTCATCTCTCTTAATGTGTCTGATATCATTCTATTGTTAAATGGTTTAAGAGGTCCAGCAAATGGTAGATACCTCAGATCAATTCCTTGTGTTTTTATGAGTGACCTATTAATCTGCAACCATTCAGGTATATACGTAGGTGTCTTCTGTGGTTGAGAAAAAACATTTCAAGAATTGAGATATTCTCATGGCCAAATTACGTAAGTACTGGTCTGGTGCCTTAAGACCCTCACTGTCTTTTGTTCATACTAATCTCTTGGATGACATCCTGCTTTTCATATAACTCCAAATAAATTTTGCAAACTGACTACTCTTTCAGTCAAGCTTTTTTTTGTTAACACAACAAGGACTTATCGTAAGAGAGTATAAGATTTTAGGTAGGGAATTATTTTTTACAATTTTTTTAAAATTCCCCACTTACCCAAAGGTAGTCTGTTCCATCTAGTTAAGTATTCAGAAACTTTATTTTTGAGAACATGTAAGTTTTTAGACACAGTCTTTGTCCCCACCCAGAAATGACTGAGGTCACCACTTCTTGCTTTGGATGCTCATTGGCAGTGTTTATTAAAGGACGTAATTGTAGTTATAAACACCATTTCGACTTTTTCCATCTTAGTTACAAAACAACTTTTAGACAGTGGACATAACAGTCCAATTCCTTCTCTGACTTATCAGTCTTGTCTTCCCCCTCGTGGTCCTTCTTCATATTTTCTTCTTCTTCCTCCTCTCTTTTCAGGGCCCGGACACTGTGATCTGGCCACCCCCTTCCAATCACCAACTGGGTACCATGCTGACCCGGACCACACTCCCTGCTAGGTGCGGACACTGGGATCCACCCACTAGCTCTATATCCCTCCCCCTTCCCGATACTTCCATGCCTGGGATCCTTTTCTCCAGCCTGTGGTACCTGCCCCCCTTCCCCGTCTACCTGCCCCCCCATTTTTTCCTTGCTCCCCAAACAAACTCTTTCCATTGACCCATCTCCCGCTTGCACTGGAAGATGGGGCTCCCTCCTTGTGGGTCAACCCCTCCACCCTTTCTTATTAATCTCCCCTACCAATTCCCCAAAAGGTCAGAGAAATAGATCCATTCCAAATTCAGTCAGGTGGACCTGTCCGACCTGTAGACCACCTCCTGATCAAAAGCTATGTCCGTGTGCTGAATGTGTACCTCTCCCATTTCTATTACTGCTCTGGCCACCTTTCTGTTTAACCATTTCCTAGCCACTTCTATTGCCTTTGGCCCCTTGTCCCCACTCCATACCCTCCTGGATGTAACCTCTGACCATCCTATGACCACTCTCAGCCACAAACTCTTCACCTTCTTCAGGTCCCTAAAGATGTCCCTCAACAGGGATCTCCATGGGACTGATCCCAGATTGTTCCCCCCCCAAATGGATAATAATCCTGCCTGGTGCCACCCATCACCCCGTAGCTCCTCCAGCAGGGGAGCAGCCAGCCTGCCCTGCCTCTCAGGCCCTTCCACCACACCTTGGCATGCTTCGCTCCCGGGTGGAGCTGTGTCCCTAGTCTCATGGCAGCTGCAAACCTCTCTGACCAATAGATGAATGAGTGCCTCACGATCCACACCTGTCTCTTTGTGTCTACTGTGGAGACCTCTGTTAGCAGTTGGCAACACCGTACATACCTCTTATAACATTTCGATGCCCATCTGCCCACTCTCTTGACCTCCCCTTCTCCTTTCCCCTTTGTGGCCACCTCCGAGGCTGCCCCAATCCTGAAGGAGTGTGGTGCAAACTCATTGGGGTTCTCCCCCACAAATGCAACCACCTTCTTCAATACCATCCCCACCTGGAATGCCATAACTGGCTCCCCGTTCCCATGTACAAACTAGGCCCCCGGCCTAGGGCCTCGCATTGCACTATAAACCCGCATGGCCTGGACCACACAAATACCCTCACTTAACTGCCTGTGGATCACCACCGTGCAGCCCTTACCTTGCTGGTCTGTTTTAGACCTCTGTAGTACTACAACCACCTTCCCCTCCTCCATGCCTACATTTTCCTTCTGAAGGCCCTCCGCCACTGCCAATTTTCTTGGGGCCACCATCTACCCCACCCTGAAAGCCCCCTTTGCCATAACCATGAATATAGCATGGAAAAGGCAGGCCTCACTTGCTGACGTACACACCTGATGAAGCGCCCCCACCACCTTCGTGAGGAGCGGCCCCATGATGGGTCTCCTACTATCTGGCCTGGTGCCGTACCCTCTCTGCCAACCCAGTACCATCTTTTTGATGGCTCGGCAGCCCACAGTGGCCTCCCACTCCCTATCCTGACAGACCCATCTGATCCCCACCAGCTGGACCCCCATGGTGGTGGGCGTGACTCCCTCTTCCCATTTTCCTACCGTGTACTGCATAACTTGTTCCTCCCACACTGGGTAACCCATCCCCCCACAATGCCGGGCCCGGAAGACCTGAAAACTGGCCCACGCCCCCTCGTAAGCCTTCAGGGTGTTGGTTGCCCATGACCATCAGTATAGCACCCTGGCTCTCACCCTCCAAATTCCCACATCCACTCCTCCACCTGGGTCCGGGTAGGCGTGGTCTCCGGTGCCAATTTCTTGAATCGTTCCACCTGCAAACAAGAGAGACAGTTAGCCACTTTGTTCCTTATGCCCTCAATGTGCTGTGCCCTGAAAGATAGATTCAATTGTAGCCCCAGCATTACCATGCGCCGCAGGACCCACCCCACAGATTCTGTCCATCCACTCTGTCTGTTGATCACCTCGACTACACTCTTGTTGTCACACCAGAATATAATCTTGCAGCCTTTCATGCCCATGCCCCTTACCTCCAGTGCCACCCATATGGGGAATATTTCCAGAAAGGTGATGTCCTTGGTCCATCCTTGTTCCTGCCAGCTGCTCAGCCATGGCTCCGACATCCACTCACCTTTGAAATATGCTCCCAAACCATAACCCCAGCTACAACCGTGTACAATTCCATGTCACTGTTGCAGGCTCAGTCCCCTTGCCAAAAAGTCACCCCATTGTAAGACTCCAGAAAATCTTCCCATACCCGGTGGTCCTCCTTCACACCCTTGTTTATGTCTACCCAGTGATGCAGCTGTCTCGCCTTGCCTGTGACCCTACCCAGTCTTCTCGTGAAAGCTCTGCCCAGGCTTATGGCCTTGCTGACAAAATCAATATGCCCCAGTAGTTGTTGCACCTGTACCAGCGGCACCCTCCTCCACCCTCCTACTAGTGCCAGTAGCCCCCGTTGCCTTGCTACCTTGTCCACTGGTAGACCGAAGCACTCATGCTCCATGTCCACCTCTATTCCCAGAAACTCCAACTTGTGGGCCGGTCCCTCCATTTTCTCTGCTGCCAATGGGATCCCTATCAAGGCACACATGTCCTGAAAATCCCTCAGCATCCCATGCGTCTCCTCTTGACTGGATCCAATCAGCAGGAAATCATCCAGGTAATGGACAACTCTTTTATGCCCATACCGGGACCTGAACACCCACTGCACCCATGAGTTGAGAGTCTCGAAAGTGGAACATGCTACCAAACAGCCCATGGGCATTGACTTGTTGAAGTACAGCCCCCCTCAGAATTGAAAACCTAGCAGATCCCTGTCTGCAGGGTCCACCGGTAGGAACCGGAAAGCAGACTCGATGTCCATCTTTGCTAACAATGCTCCCTTTGTAGCCCACACTAAATTGACTGCCTGGTCCAGAGAGGCATAAGACACCACCCAGAGACCCTCCAGTATCCCCCCATTCACTGACTCCCTGTCGGGGTAGGACAAATGATGTATAAGCCTGAGTTCCCCTGCCTGTTTCTTTGTTACCACCCCCAGTGGGAATACCCTAAACCGCTCACAAGGGGGGCCCATCATTGGCCCCTCCACCCTCATCGCTTTGACCTCCTTTTGGATCTTCCTCCTTACTATGTCCTCCTTCTCCTTTATCAAACCCAGATTCCTCGCCCGCATCCCCACCAACTTCCCCTCGAAACCCAGTGGGAAACCGTTCCTAAAACCCAACCTCAGTAATTCCACCCGTGTCTTGTCCGGATAACCTGCTGTCCAGGCTTCCACCACCCCCAAATTTATGGGTGTGCGGGCTAAAGCATATCCCCACCTCCCCCCTCCTTGTCCCTTTTTAGTTCCACCCGTAGGTGGCCGCTTGCTCTCCCCTGTCATGGCTCCTCCTTCTTGTTGGCTCCCCACCCGCTACGAAAGAACTGATCCAGGACCTGCCCCTCCTGTTGCCCAACTTTCTCTGTCCCTTGTCGGCACCTCGGCTAGGTGTCCCCCGCAATGTGAGCAAACATGCCTTCACTTGCAGCTCTGCCATGAGCAGGATGTCCTATTGAAGGCCCAGCGGGTTTTTGCCATGGGGACAGGTGAAGACCTCCTTGCTTGCTCCACCGCCTGCCCTGTTGTCGGGCCCGACAGCATCTGCACCCACAATTCCACATGGGTGCTATCCCATCTTAAGTCCCCCTTTGCCGCCATCCTCCTCCTGAAAGCCTCGTCATACTTTAGCCAACCAAAACCCAGCTTTGCCTTGTACGTGTCCCTGATGATCGCCATGTATGTCAATAATGGGATCGTTAGCTCTGGCTGTTTCTCCAGCATCAAAGCACTGTAAATCAAGAAACCCGCTTGCCATGTGTCAATATTCTTCCCCTTCCACCGGGCTTCATCTGCTTTGTGCCCCACCACCGCTAGTGCTACTGCCATCTCTGATTTTCCCACTGATTCCAGCTGCTCATATTTTTGGGCTGTCTCCTCATCTACCAGCCCAAATATATCCACATACTCGCCCTTCCAGATCTTTTCTTTAATGGAGCCCGGCACGCGGTCACCCAACGTGAAACCCGGAGGCCCCTCGTATAGCTTCCTATCCTTGCCCCCCTTGCCTGCACCGCTCTGGTCCTGTTTTCCCTTCTCTTTGATAGCCAGCAGGTCCCTCTCCATTTTTGATATCCCTTCTTCCCCCATACCCCCTAACAAACCCTCTATGTATTCTGTCAAATCTGATTCATCAGACATATCTAACTCCCTCCCAGTTGAGGTCCTGGGACTGGGACCAGTGCCGGCGGTGGGTTGGTGCGCCACCCTCTTTTGCCTTTTGTTTCCTGACCCAGCTCCATCCCTGTCCTCAGTCTCCTTCCATTTTTTCTGGGCCTCTTCCTCTGCCTCCCTCTTCTTTGCCGCTTCCACCAACTCTGTCATTTGCTTCATTAACTTCGCTGCATTGGCCAACATGGAAGCACTGGATGCGGCGGAACTTCTGGGAGGCATCTTGTTCGCTGCACTATAATTGCACAAGAAAAGAACACCATCATACCACACATACATAGCCCTTAGCGCTTAACCTTCAATTATTGCCTCCAGGAAACATCAAAAAATCAGGTCCAAACTCCTGTTATGCAGTCTCCCCTTTCTTGACTATATCATCGCCACCTTCTGTCCTATGTCCACTCCCGGGAAGGAAAAGCATACCTCTTGCACCTGCCCGAGGCATGTTATCGCTCGCATCACCCAACCTACAGTTGCTATCTAACTTAATACCTTGTGGTTCTGATAACTGCTCCACCCCACTTCTGGCCCAATGGCATTGCCATTCCTGTCCCTGTTTTGGTTTTGGCCTGTAGCAGGCCTCCCACCTATCACATGCAGGGAAACACAACCCACGCTTCCACCGCCCGCTCTCCATGCGCTTCTGCGCTGCTCCTCATCATCCACCACGTCCCAATGTTCCCGCTTCTTGCAGGCCAAAAGAAAATGCACGTGGTGCCACCAGCTAGGCCAGCTAGCCTCCTAAAGGTGGCCGCTCGCACACATGCCAATGCATCCCACTGTTAAAGCCAGCCAAAGCCGAGCATCCTACTGCCCAGCTGGCAAACTAAACCCATACCATGTGCCCGAAAGTGAGCGGAAAGACCACAGCATCCTGGCACAGAAAACCACTAGTCCAGCTATCCTGCAATTTGTGGCTGCCCATACAGCTAGGCCGATGCCTCCAGCTGTTCCCGCCAGCCCAACACCACCCATCCCCCCCCCCGTGGACAACCAAAAACCCAAACCAAGCGTGGAGAACTCCTGACCGAGTTGCTTTTGGAATGTTTGAGGCCCCACATTTTAAACAGTCTTGGAAGTCGCTTGTCCCCTTTGCATCTAACATCCCACATCAGGCTGGCCTTTAATGGAAACCTAGGACCTGAAGTCCTAAACCGCAGCAGTTGACCTTTTGCAGGATGGATATAGACCCCAGGCCCATCCACCCACCCGGTGAGATGAAATACCCAAAATGCAATTTTAATCGCCCACTTACCCCCTTGCCCCCATGCACCCCTTGCATTCCATGCGCTGCTTCCGAATAGCTTCCACTTCTGCCACATTCCTCCTTGCTGGGTTATCCTCCACAAGAAGAACCCCTTAGCTCCTTCCTGCCCACCAAGTTGAGTCACGCTTCCGCTTCCACCTCACCGATGACACAAAAACAGCCCCTTGGTCTGCAACTTCAGAACACCACACCACCCGCTTGGGCCTGCCCCCCATTGCTTTTCCCTCCTCCTTGAATTCTGCACCATTTTGTCTTGCTGCCGCCCTACGCCCAACTACCTCCTTACAAAGTGCACCTCAAATCGCCATGTGGCCACCTGCTCCTATCTTGCCAGGGCCCCCACATAGTTGTAATGAACATAAATTCTGCCCCCCAAAATCACGCTCGGTGATCTGTGCGCCCCTGCTGGCAAAACCCAGCTTGTTCCCATGCCGCATTGCTTCTGCTCTCATTCGTGTCCCACCCCTCGGCCTAAATGGCCTTTTTCTTGCTGCCCCTGTTGCCCCGGCCTTTTCCAACTCACCAGCGTCTACAAAATTGAAAACCATCAATTTTCACACAACCGCGTGTTATCTCCACTCTCTATCACAGCCCTATTTACATTTCAGTAACAAAAAACATTTTTTTTTTGTTTTGTGCCTAGGCCCGCTGTGCTCTACCCTTTTCAAATATAAATACAGAAAACTTTACAACTCAACAAATTGGGCCTAAGCCCCTAACCTTAACATTACAAACATTTGCTCTCCAGCCATCTACCATAATTCTTTGATTTAGAAACAACAATTGGGCCTAAACCCCTGCTCCTTACCTCCACTTGCCAACGAATGTGCTGTAGGAAAGTAATCTCACAGCAAAAAAGGGGCTACCAGAAGGTTACCTGTCTCTTTATAGCCCTTTTAGCCACCTCCCCTAGCCCTTTCTGGCTCCTCCCTTTGGCCAATCATTGCCATCGAGCACCCCTTCCCCTTTCTAATGTCACTGTGACATCATCAGGCCACCTCCCCCTTTTCTGCCACCCTTCCCCTTGTCCTCATGTCCCCCCTTTTGGCCTTCTTCCTGGTGGAGTCCTAGGACAACCTGGCCTGCCTTTTTAGGGCAAGCCTAATTATCAGTTTTACATATTTGAATTCCTGAATAGTCTATATATTCTTAAGCCCATAAGAGATTGCTGGACAGAATGACTTATTTGTTATGATAATAATTAAGAGCCAACAAATAGTTTTTTTCCTTGTTTAATTTGTAGCCTGAAAGTTCACCAAAATCTTTTAGTATTTCTAGTGACTATAGATGTTTGAGGTTCAGATACAGTAATAAGAATATCATCTGTGTAACCTGAAATTAAATATTTTTTGCCTTCAATTCCAATGCCTTTTATATCTTGGACAGCCTGATTTTTCTTATTAAACAATCTATTGTCAGATTAAATAACAGATGAGAAAGAGGGCATCCTTGTCTGGTACCCACACGTCTTACAAAATAAGGATGGATGACCCCATTGGTGGCCACTGCAGACATGTTAGTATTATATAATAACTAGTGACCCACCTTTAATACACAGATTCATTTCATATTTCAAATGCAGTAATAACACAGTTACCCAGTTATTGCAGTGTTTTCGAATCACTTTTGTTTCAGTCCTCTATTGAATGGAACTCTAAGGTCTCAGGACCGTCAAAGGCCACTCCCTGTCAGCACTGCATACTACAATCATAGCACTCTGACTCTTCATAAACTATTTCTCCACTTATAAAGCAATCTGTTTTAAATAGATGTAAAACCTTGTTTTGTGGAGGAGCAAGCCAGAGTGCTGGGGAGTGCTACAGTTGCAGTACTAGACTGTTTATCAGTGCTGCTTTACTAAATCTGCCATCTGTTTTCTTTTTAAAATAACTAAACATTTTTTTTTCTTGTTGGCTGAGCTAGCCTGAGTCTGTGGGGAAGACTTGCAGCAGTTGCAGCAAAGTACCAGCAGTTGCAATGAGGGAAAGGCTGCAGTTTTTATTCATTTATGAAGACAAAAACAAATGTAAGCAAAGGTTCAAACCAAATGTTTGTAGGATGTTAACAGGAAGCTTTGTTTACTGTGATCAAGGCAGAAGTCGTGGACATGAATAAAAAATGCTTTGTTTCTCTGGTATGTTTGAAATGGAACAACAGCGCTGGCAATTCGGGGCAAGAGGCTATGAATGTTGTAATGCTGTAAACTCCCTGCACCAGTAATTATGAAAAAATAAAATATAGGCAACTGTGCATCTGTGGACTTTTTGACACACTTGAGGTGTGTTATGACCTCATAAACCTCCCAAGCTTTACTCTCAAGGTTTATGGATCATCACACACTTTGAGTGTGTCAAAAAATCCATAACACACAGTAATCTGTGCATTATTCTCTATATAAAATCTTAATCCATTTTGTAAAGTGTTCATGGAAGCCATATAGAATTAGAACCTCCATAGTATGCAACCACAATATGAGGCCAAATGCTTTTTCCACATCTATAAATAACAAACCAACAGGGGATTTCATTTTATTAGCTACATCAGATTATGCAAAATTATTTTCAAGTGTTAGCAGCTGAAATTCTGTTTTTCATAGAATATGTTTTCTTTGAGGCCCAATTATTGAATGAATAACTTTTTCTAATCTACTCGATAAGATGATGGCAAATATTTTAATATCAGTATTGATTAATTAATGAAAAGAATTACAGTAAAACTGAGGGCTTTTCCCATTTTTATGTAGCAAAGTTATAAGACCTTGTATTATACTGGTAGAAAACTTTTCTATTAGAAGGGTTTTATTAAACACTTCCTTGAGTATTGGGACTACTTTAACACTAAATGTGTGACAGAAGTTAGCAGAATATCCATTTGAGCCTGCTATTTTGTTCTTTTTAATACTTTTGATGGTTTCTGCTATTTCCTCATTTGTTATATCTTTTTCAAGTAGGTTTTTAAACTTTGTGGGGATTTTAGGAATAAAAACATCCTTACAAAAATCTTCTAATATAAATTGAGAAGACTTTTTCAGCTGACTTGGTAAAATGTCTGGTAAAATGTTTGGAATTCTTGATTGATTCTTTTATATCAGGAAATCAAATTATTGCCTGTCAGTTCTATTATGGCTGTAATATTTGTTGCTGTGCTGTTTTGCTTTAACCTTAGAGCCAAGTGTTTAGAGGTCTTAGGACCTGAATCAATGAAATTAAGCTTTGACTTTCTGATGTAACATTTTGCTTACCCCACAATTAGCTTGATATATTCCACCTTACATTTGGACAAACTGTCCCATGTTTCATTATTGTTATTTGCTAATAATGTTCCTTCAGCTTTCTTAATGTTATGTAGAGATGGGCAAAGTCGGCAAAATTTGCTCTGTGAATTAATTTGCAAAACTCACAGATCACAAAGTGTGGTACTTCACAGGGACACAAACTTTGCAATTTGGGCAAAGTCTAAGTTTCCCATGTCTGGAGAAGTTTTGCAAAGCTCCGCAAAGTGCAATTTTTTGGCACTTCACGCGAACTTCACCAGCAAAGTTTTACTTTGACACATCTCTAGTGTTATGGAGTAACTCAGTTTGTTTTTTTGCGTTTTTCTTTTTTTATTGCAGAGCAAGTGCTAATAATATATCCCCTCAGTCAGCATTTGAGGCAGTTCCAGTTCTTATTCCAAGATGTATCCCCATGCTTATTGTTAGATAAAAAAAATTAGCAATGATATTTGTTACTACTTTATCATTGTTTTTTATAAAATGATTAACCTTCCACCTTCTAGTTCTTTATAAATTATTACATCCCTAAAGATTAAGCTTATTGGAGAGTGATCCAAGATGACCTGTCTTAATATTTCAGCCCAATGAGTTCTGCATTTGAAATCCTTTGGGACATTAGTATGATCCAGCCTAGAACCAGACTGCTGACATTGGGAGCAGAATGGAATGCATATTCTTTGACACAGGGATGTATCATTCTCCAGACTTCCACTAATCCCAAGTCACTTATTAGACCATTTAAATCCTATTCAGCCTTGGATCTATTTGGTCTAAATTCAGATCTAACCATTACTGGGTATAAGGTAAAATTTGTGTTATCGGCCAAGATGATTGTACTGTCCAGGAATCTGTCCATTTTAGGAAGTATGTTGTTGAATATTTCATGAATGGGGGCTCTAAACCCATATACATTGTTTAATGTGAAGAATTCTTCACCTGATTTGCCATTTACTACAAAGTAATGGCCATTTCAATCCCCAATTGTATTGCACATTTGAAATTGCAGATTTCTTTTTAAAAGAATTAATGCCACAGCTTATTTTGCAACTATCACCCACTCCACATACTTGACCCATCCATTATCTATGCATTAAATTACAGTTATCTTCTGTTAAAGACATTTCTTCTAGAAAATCAATAGATGCATCAAACATTTTAAGGTGTCTTAAAACTGAGAATCTTTTAAACTTGTGATTAAGTCCTCCGACAATCCATGTCACCTTTGTTAAATCATGTGGATCAGCCATTAAAGATTAGGGCCTAGATATTCAAAGCAGATGTGTGGCACAAAGTGGAGATGCTCTGTTCATCCCAGAGGATGGACGGAACCATGATATTCAAAAGGGAGAGATACGTTGCCCAATTCCAGATGCACCATTGTGCATCTATAATGTATGCAGGCATGTAGAGGGGGCATTCCTATAAATGTGCCCTGCATCCCTATATTCAGCCTAGATGTGCGGTTCATCTGCTGCGCATCTTAAAGATGGGCTACCCAAGGTTAGGCATGGAAAAAGGATACCTAAATGGCCAGCCACCAACAGGCAGGCCACAGAACTACAGGCAGGCTGTCTGTATACAGATCTTGGAAGTGCAGCAGGATATGCTCCAGGCACCCACACTTAGCAGTCATACCAGGATGGATGAACCCTGAGCCACCGACACCATCCAGGGAGCAACAACCCACATCACTCTCTGAGCCTAGTTGCCCAGTAGCTGGTCACTGTCTGCACACCGCCATCCCTTGCAGAGCTCACCAGGAACCTCCTATACTGGGATGTGTGGGGCACTGCAGGTGATGGTATGCAGCATATGGAGCTGGTGTTACACATGCAAGTGGTAGCCCTAGCAGCCTGTGTCACCCTGTTCTCACCCCTGTTGCATGTCCAGGTAGCCCTTGTGGCCACTGTCCAGTGGGCCTCCTGTACCCCTGTCTGACCCTGTGCATGGCTATAGGGAGCTAGTCAACCAGGTGTGAGTATCCCTCCACATGTAGCTGTGCTGTGTTGTCAGGTATTGGTGACATAAAACACTACAAGAGGAGTGTACTACAGTTGGTGGTCAGTGCCAGTTCTTTGTACTTCACTGTGCATGGCTATGGGTAGCACTCTATCCAGGCCAATGCAGTACACCCACCCATACACATACTGTACCTTCCATCACATCTGCCTGCTATGCTGCAATACCTCCATCCTGTTCAGCTTTGTGGAGTGGTGGGTCAACCCTGCAAAGCTGGAACTGAGCATGCCTGAGTTATGCAAATCTCCTGAATACATTCCAGTAATGTGATGCAAATGTGGGACATGGGCTTGGAATGTGCAATTAGGTCATTTGCATATCCTGGATGAATATTCAGTTTTGCACACTATGCAAGTGGCTTTGTGTAGCACATTTCCCCATGCTCTGCATAAGGCTCAGGTCACCTGCTGCATCGTGCATCTCCCACTGTGCAATCATGCATCCTCAGGATATTCAGCCAGACATGCCTGAGCACATCTCATGGTGCATCTTCTGAATATCTCATTATTTTGGGCTGGAGCATCTCAGATGCACGGCGTAGGCACTTGCACAAGTTTGCAGGGGACCTTTGAATATCTAGGCCCCAATTCTTTGGGAAAATTCTTCTGAAAGAACATCCAGTTATGATCCTACTCTGTCAACAAGTGTTTAATGAAACTGGGCCTTCACATATTACCATACTGAAGAAATTTATGCTTGTGGTTAAGTAAAAAGAAAATGAGAATAGCAAAAGACAAGAAGTTAGAGACAGTTTCTTAGTAACATGGAACAAAGAAAATAAGTAAGAAATAAAGCAAATATTCATAAATGTCATAGAAATGTTCAGTAGATGAAATATGTAAAATCCCTCCCCTTGCACATCCAAAATGGCTAAGTATTAAGCAGAATCACCCTCTCCAGCCAAAGTATTCAGAACATTAAAAATAATGCTATTACTTGCAACTAACTTTAATCGGAGCCAAATCATGAATACTTCACTGCAAGGTATTTGTTAAAAACAATTCAATTTTTCCATTGTAAAGTAAGAACTAAATAATTTACTGTCATTAGTTTTATTCACCCATGACATGTTTAGTGTGCCTCTAAAGTGATAAAGGAAAAAAAAATAATATTTATCTTATATGTCTGAACTAAACCCTTTGCTAACTAATGAACTAATACTATACATAAACATGAAATGAGCTAATTAACTGGAGTTTAAGAACTAATTTCCTCCTATTACTTAAAAAATCACCAATGTATTTATTTATTTATTGCCAAATAGCTTGTTAGGGTTTCTTGGATTTAAAAAATAACTGAAAATTGAACCACAAACCCTTAGTTATTAATAATATGAAAAATATTATATCATCGTAAATACAGTACTTACATAGCCAACTAAAATGTAATGTGACAGTTCTAGAGACTAACTTAGAAGACAACAAATCTGATTTGTTCAAAATTTGCATAGAGGAAGAAATTAGAATTATGCAGCATGTATTAAATCCTTAGCATACAGTATTGTAATCTAATATAGTTTCATGTCTAAACAACAAAAAAAAAACTATGACTGTAGCTACGTAGCTAACATAAATCTAATAATAGTATCAGTGTAATCAGTTCAAAAGTGTCTTTAGATTTGCAGTTTAAGCCCATCAAAGGAGAATTTGAATAAAGAAAAAGATACATTTATTTTCTTTACTGTATCTTCAATGAACATGTTACAGACCTGTGGGAATCTCAGAAATAATGAATCCTGTTGTGAGTTCACTTTATCATGAGTGAAATATGTGAGGAAAATGTAGATTAAATGGTTTATTGAACTTTTTGTTAAAATAGTATTTTCCTTGAGAAATTAAACAATTAAAATGCTTATTGGAGTTCAGATATATTCTGTCTAATCTAGAGTTCATGTATGATGCCATCTTCTCCTAATGTTGCTGAGGGCTAAAGTTCAAGTCCCTGAATGCCCATTTAAGGAAGGCTGCATGAAACTAGTCAGAATGCTGACTCAGTCAAAGTTCCAGAAGCATCTAGTGTGAGTACAGTTTTTGAGAGTGGCTAAACACTAATGGTAGAAACTTAAACAAAATGGCTGAAAAGAAAAAGTCAAGCAAAGATCATCGAAATCAGGAAAGGAAGAAACAACAGAATACTATTAATTAAACCCATTCCACTTATTAATAATCAAAAATGGCACATCTCCTCTTTGCAAGTTTCAGTTCACAGTTTCATTCATCAGCTATTTAATTTCTAGGATATTCTCTCTCTTCCTTTTACCTGTAATTTTATAAAAATTAAATGTACCAAACCAGATACAGTTCACTTTTTGGTAAAATATTGAATGCCCCATAAGCCCTACTAGTCCTACCAACCGAATAAACAGAGGTCAGAATATGTGTAGTTATCCAAACCATTAAGAAAAAAACAGTATACAAAACCAAACAACCAAACCTTATTTTGTGCTCTAGGTAGGCTTCACAAGCAGCTGTCTGAGGAGCCAGGTGGTGAACCCCTCAGTTGTCTGGTCCATCCAGGATCTGAGGCACAACATAATGACTTTGAGTTCCTTGCTGCTGACCCAAACTCTGGAGAGTGCTAGCCCTCCTAATTAGGGTGGAATAGCCACAGTGATGCCAAGAACCCTTCCTTGACATCCGTGAGACCAGCAAATACTACAGCTAATCATTATAATAATTATACAGAAGGGTCGGAGATCATTAAAGTTATATCCACTATGAAATAGAATAAAATGTGTGAACTAAGTTAAAAGATTGGAGCACAGGTTAGGGGCTCAACAACATTCAAAGTGGCTGTCAATGTTTGATATTCTATTTACTCTGTAATCAAACAAGGAAAAGAAAGACAGAGAAGTGGCAATATACATCGTTGCATTACCAGCTATTTGAGTTCATAGATAAGTGCATTTGCATACAGAAAAATCAAATAGAACCAACTCCTTAGGTCAGTTATTTGTGGTTTAAAACTAAGCAGAAAAGTCAGATATTTTAAAAAGGGCTGGTAAATCCTTTCTAAGTCCCTTCTTGTCTGCCTCAATACCATTATATTCTTTGACATCACTGGAGGCAGGGTCAGCCATAGGGTACGTGGTGCTCCTAGGCAAACTTGCCAATGGTGCCCCCCTGAATCTTTTTAAATCCCCCCCCCCAAGAAACATGACATTCCTAATGGCAGTTAACTTCCTTAGAAAAAAAATACTGGAATGATTTACCTGAGTGATGGAGGTGTGTTAGGGCATGAAATCTCTTGGGGCAGAGAAGATGTTTCCCTAGTAAGTTAACAGACACTTTTTCAAAATATTTGAGAGCTGCTCCTTAGTAAACAGTGTTCATCTATCTTCCTAGAAATTGTTATAGAAAGATTATTATCTGCATTTACATCTTCTCTGCTTTCCTTCGATGGTATAATAAATATTTGCCAAATTCATGCAAATGCAGTAAGTGGTAACTTACCAAAAATCTATTTCAGCAAAATATATTACATTGAAAAAAAATACAGTACGTATCTTAAATGCAGATGTCTAATACTCTTCTCCCTGTCTGTGTTGAATAAATAATATTACCACCTGCCAAATCTCCACTGGTAATGTCATTGAGCAACCTAAACATAAACTCATCTGATATGTCCAATAGTGTATTACTTCTCAACATTATGTATTTATTTATTTATTTATTTATTTATTTATTTATTTATTTATTTTTCACCTTGTGGCTCCAGATGTGCACATCCCGTCCTGGCATCCTAGTCATCCGGCCACCGTCTGGTCCACTACAGCCCCCAATGGGGCCCCCACTGCCAAATACCCCCGAGGCTTTCCCCCTGTGGTGGGGCAGCAGAGAATCCCCCTTACTCCTGCTGACACAGGATCCAGCATCACAGCGGTGCTCCTGAGGTCGAGCATCCCAAGGACAGCCATCAAGCTGCCACGATCGGTCACCATTTCTCCTCCTTTCTAGTGCTTACATGAGTGGGGAGTGCAATGACACCAAGGGGGGGAGTGCGAATGAGTCCGCATGCACTTCCTCCCGGTGTCTTGCCCCAACTCACCCGTCTGCCCCTGCTTACAGCATCAGTGCAGTGTCCCCCCAGCCTCCGCTATGGGCACCAATGCATCGACCACTGAAACCCCTCTCCCCCAGAGAGGGAGAGCAGCCTTCAGGTACTCAATCCCTCATCACCCCTGCCAACCCCCGGCGACCGGAGTCTGTTCCCGAACCAGGGTCGCCAGCATGGAACAAGGTGTGGCATCCAGCACATCAACCCTCAGCGCCACCGAGCCAATGCTCAACATTATTTTTTAATCTTTGGAGTTCTTTAAAATGAATTCCTGATATGTCATCTAAATTGCAATTATTTATTTATTTATTTATCTATTTGTTTATTTGCAAAGAGGAGCCCGTCTGTGCATGTGTATCCCCTGCTAAAATTATAGTGATGTTTTGTAATCTGGTTTGTATAAAAATAACACCTTTGTGAAAATATTTAGGGCATCCTTTGGGTAGCCAGCAATGTGGAATGGCAAAATATATGTTTATTACAATTGCATTGCATTTTTTTGTTGTACAACTATTATAAAAAGAATATTGAGATCCCCAGGTTAAGTTTCTTACATTCTTACATATATGGACAGGAGATATCCATCTGAAATTGTTCAGGTGATAATGGAGACATCCAGAAGCGGAGAAAGAGACACTCTGCTATGACAGAGTGGAGTAAGGGAAAATGATGGGCTAGAAAAACTATACATCATCACTATGTACAACATCCAATCTGGACAAGTACTGTACTTGAAATGATTAAACATAATGGGTATGTGCTACAATCAGACCATGAACCCGAAGTGATTAAAAATAACACCACCCAACCACCTAGGGCAGTTTCCCATTCAACCACCTAGGGCAGTTTCCCATTCAACCACCTAGGGCAGTTTCCCATTGTGGTCAGAACATCACAGACAAGGGTGTTAGATTTCTCAATCAGTTCTACAACCAAAAACCTGGCTACTGCCATTGCCCACAGGCACACAGAGGTGTGGTAACTGTGTAAATCATCCCTCCATAAGGGTCATTGACTCCTTTGGTATCCTTGTGGAAGGAAACTATTTCAAAATCAGTAGTTTAATTACTTATACAAGTACAGCAGTGATATACTGTGATTACATAGACATATATATAGAGAGAGAGAGACGCAGACAGACAGACAGACCGAATAGGAATGGCAGTGAGGTATTGAAGTGACACCAAACCCACCTCCACCATTTAGAGATGGACAGGAATTGGGGTGTGCCTTTGGGTCATTGTCCATAACGCTCACACCATTTCACCTCACCCTACCCTGCAGACACAGACAAGTGTCGAGGTGTGCCTTGGAATGTTCAAGCTTTACACTCACCCCATTCCATAAGGATGCTGACATGGGTACAGAACTGTATAAGAAAATGGAGTGAACTTTGGGCCTGAAGAGTCAAAAGCACACCTCGATACCTGTCACTGGCTGCAGGCTGGGGATGAGGGGTGGAATGGCATGAGCATTACTATTGACAATCACCAGTCACAGTCCTGATACCGGTCAGTCCCTACAGGGCAGGGTATTATGGTCATAAACCCTAATGCCCTGGGTGTTGTTATGTGACTTCTTAACCTAGCAACAGCATTTAATGCATTACATTATAAGGACAAGTAAATGTTTTTAATACATTTACAGTTACATAAACTTAATTTTCTTCATAGAATAATTTAAACTTAGTAACAGTGGTAGTACAAAGCAATTACTCAGACAACTTGAAAACTATAACTACCTTATATTGTACATTGACACCCCATAAGGACCTCCTTGAAATTGAGATTCAAATGTCACACAATTATCAGTTTTCTAACAGGAATATTTTACTATCCTAAATACATTTCTTGCTTCAGTAACTGCTCAGCACATCTATTGCATGACCTACCTATTGACATTCTATACCTGCTATGCAATGTACTGCTGCTTACTACACCAACATCATGAACCATAAAACAGATTACTGCCATAACTAGGGAGGCAGTGTAGCACAGTGGTTTACAGCTCTGAACTGCAAATCTGGAGAACTGGGTTTGAATACCACAGCCCCCACTTGCATACTGGGTGACCCTGAGCAAGTCACTTAACTTCCATGTGCTCCCAGGTTGCCCCTGTAAACAAGCTTTCAGCTTAGTGTGCCACTCCTGGTTAAACTACTGAAAAAAAAAAATATTATTTTTCTTGCATTATTTTGCTACTACAAGCTTTGACTTATAAATCCATCCTTAAATGTACTTTTTATAGCTTATATATCTGTGGCCTAGGCAGAACTACACTTAAAATATTACACATAAATAAATAAATCATCAGAATAACATTTATTTCAGTAGTATCTCCTTCCTTTTCAGGTGCCCATGACAATATATATATATATATATATATACTGTATATTTATGTGTGCGTGTGTGTGTGTGTATATATACAGTATATATATATATATATATATAAGTGTGTGTGTGTGTATATATATACACAGTATATAGATATGTATATATAGATATACATATATATATATATATATATATATTAACTTCAAAGCGCTTAAACCTATTCAATTGCACACAAGACTTTATTCTCTTCACATTACTGCTAAACTTCAGGTCCCAGAGAGATAAAAATACAGAGCTTCCCCTAGCTATTTCGGTAAGTGCTTCAGCTGTGTATGTGTGCGTATGTGTGTGTGTGTGGGGGGGGGGAGAGTTATAAAAAGCTTTTAAGAAACAGACACTTTAGTATTCAATATGGGATTGTCTTCTTTGGGTGACATATTTTACTCCTTTGTGGTCTTATACCTTAATTGTCATTCTTGTGTTGCAAGCGCTAGCTTTCCTCAAGTGCTGTCATTTTTCAGCTGCAGTTTCACAAGTGCTGTATAAGGATGCAGTTTCAAGCACTCCTTAATCACTTTTTCTTTCCTTCTGAACCTTAAGCTCTAATGCCCCAGGCAGCTCTAATAGTCAGTTGTTCCAACATGACAGATCCACTCCATATCCCTCCCACATGAATAAAAAAAAAGGTGGGGGTGGATCTTTAGTAGCTTCTCAGGTGGAAGTGGGGGTGGATCTTACCCCCCTCAAAAAAACTAATGCTGCCTCCCACTTCTCAGGTTCTAGTTCTTGTACCTCCCTTTTAAGAAAGAAAATAGCACCCTGCAACCATTGACTAATATGAAAGCATATTTATTTGAGGGCGCAAAGCATTTCTTGGAGAAGAGTTAGGCGGAAAAGACTGTTTACACCTTCAGCCAGTTCCACAGACAGAAAACATGACATCAGCCCTTTTGTACATGCAAAATGTGTGCAGGCTCCGCCCACTGTAGCTGTAAAAACCTGGATACCACTGTTACCCTCAGGCACACAGAGGTGTGATAACTATGTACATTGTCCCTCCATAAGGGCTACTGACTCTTTTGGTATTCTGGGGGAAGAAAAATGTTTCAAAATCATGAATTTCAATAATTGTACAAATACAACAGTAATAATAACTACTTTATATTGTACATTGACACCCCATAAGGACCTCCTTGAAATTGAGATTCAAATGTCACATGGCAGAATGCAATTGTAGGGGTTAGCATATTGGTAAAACCCTCAAACAGCTGAAAGTATGTGTGGGAGATATCCAGAGAAGGAATCCTTCATGTTCGCATGAGTAGAAAAGGTCAGTTTGGGCCCAAGTGGGTGCAGTTTGAACAAACATCTTCAGAGATAGGACGCATTCTGGATTACAAACTCAGGGCAGCACAGGCACCTGGTTGAAATTATCACACAGAATTATCCCTTTTCCCGGTATAAATGCCATTTGCACCTGAGTAGCATATCACATGTATTCCTGCTTATCTTATAATTGTATTACAGCTACTGATTTACAATGTGGCTGTCTATGCCAGGAATTGGGAATTGGAACTTCTCCAACAAGTAACTTGTGCATTGGACTTAAACATGGGAGTTAGATAGTTTGTTTGTAGGATGTTTTTTTTTTTACTGTACTTTGACAATTCTGTGAGTTGGATAATTCTTTATATTAATGACTCAATTTCTTGGGGAACACTGTTAAAAGAGGGAATCAGTATCCTGTTACAGTATATGCACCAGTATGAATTATGTGATATTTAAAAGTGCTTTTTGTATACTTAACATGTACCTAAAATATTATGCAATCAGAATTTGACAAGTAGTTTCTGTAATACAATATCTGGTTTATTGCTTTTGGTTTTGCTAAGTATCACTTTATAGTTTTCAAATGATGCTATACTGTTTTCAGAAAATGCTATACTGTGGAATGGATATACAGTCAGAGCTGGTTAATCCGTGCCTTGTTATTATGTATACCTAATAATCTGAACAGGGAACCTCTGAAATGAATGTACCTATATTAAGATTCAGAATCTGTGCATTCTGAAATATGTACTGATACTGTGAAGTTGATATCCCCTCAGAAATTGTATTATTCATGATTATTAACCTTGCTATGAGTGACCAGAAACTAGTTCTTGTCCAATGTTTTGCATTTTTTTAGTCACATTGCTTGTTAATGAATTTTTTCACACTATGGGCTGAAATTTCAAAGATTCCCTAGATCACCACACTGTACAGTGATCTAGAAGCGTCGCCACATCCCAGCTGCATCAGGGACCCTACACCATATTCATAAAGAGCAGAGTCCCTGGCACCAGAAGTTCATGATTTTCCTAACACGTATGTGTGTGCCAAAGAAAGTGGCACACCTGCTGGTCATGCTGCAGGGATCCAACAGCCCCCACCATTGGTGCAATGGAAGAGGTGCCGGGATGGTCAGGGGTGAGGGCCCATGGGTCCCTGGCACTGTGTGTGTCACTATACCTGCCATTCTCTGTGTGAAGTCTGTGCCAGTATTGTACCATAAGGGGAACCCCTGCTGGGTGCAACCGCAATGACATGTTCACCCACCCCTTCCCCAAATGCCACAGTACCATCCCAAGCCCTTGCCTCTCCCAAACCCCCTTGCTGGCCATGTCAGTGTCCCCCACCCCTGCCCATGCTGCCCCATGCATGCCCATTAGGGCTCCTTACCCACACATCACCCCAGCCTCTACAGTGCTGCAAGGGTCTTAGACCAGGTTTTCGCTGGTCTATCTCCAGCCCCGTGCTGCTGCTATAGTGGAGCTTTTTGAATCCCATACAAGGGGATGTTGCAACTCTGCCATGGCACAAGCCCCCTTGTGATGTGGCGCACCATCGGATATGTCACAAGGGGGAGTGATGTGACAGTTTGCAGCAGTGGATCCCAATTCAGACACAGACCGTGCTTCTGAATCAGGACCACCAAATCCTTTGCCACAAGTTGTGACTGATCCCTTTGCATAAGCATCTTGAGGCATTCGTCGGGTTTTGAAAATCTAGCCCTATCACTTTAATGGCACAGTATAAATACAACCTGACAGAAGAGGGCAATCATCCATTGACAAAGCACATGCCTGCACATGCTTGTACAAAATGCTAAGGTGTTTTCGACCTGTTACCTGTACCTCACTGTGGCTGTTTGTTATCCTGCAGTTTTGTTGAACAGTACTGAATGAAATATCAGATTTGTACAATAAGGTTTGCCAGATTCAAGGGGCAAGCCCTGTTGTCCCCTAGGCCTTAAGCAATGGGGGTTGGCCCAGTGGCAGCAACAGCAGGGATATGGGGGAAGGGGGTAAGAATGAAGATGGAAATATGGGAAGATGGAGTGACCTCATATGTGAAGTCACAAAAGGGGAGGGGACACAGGGGGAAGAATGAAGACGATTGGGCAATGGTAGGCTGGAAAAGGAGGGATTAAAGGGGTTTAAAAAACAGCTACACTGGGTCCCTGACCTCACTTCTGCTGCTTTTAGAGTTTTATACATTCTATTCAGCACGTCCGATTGGCAAACTTTTAAAAATGTATATATGTATTTTTCTTATACTGAATTGTAATTTTATAAATTGTTTTTTTGGTAAACCTGGTTAAATTGTTCTTTTAAGTACTGCACAATGTAATTTTAAAATTAACCATCCGTGTTTGTGGAGCATTCCAGCCTGATGAGTATTCTTAAGGAAGCAGAAGAGTAAGGTACTTGTTTTCTTTGCCGTGGTGAAAGAGATTGATAACGCTGGGCAGAAGTGCTGAAGAGATTTTTGTTTAGTTTCCATTTTTCTGTGATTGGTAATCATGATTTCATATTTTGGTACCAATCATTTGTTGGCGCTAGACTGAGACTTCCTTTAATAGTTTTTAGACTATTGCACTGGTGACCTGATTCTGTAGTTGCAAATGGCTTTGTTTCTTTGTTGTGGTAGTAGGGCTATATAAGCGTTTTTGTGGTTACCTGGTTCTGCTGGGAGATCTCTTTGTTTCAGTCTGCTGCCCCCCTTTGAACCAGTGACATGGGGCGGGAACAACTTTGCTGTTTTTTTGTGAGTCGGAGATTGGGCTGCGGAAGCCGCAACACACTGCAGTTGCAGGTAGAGATGCAGTGAAGTTAAATTCCACCCATGAAGTAGACGTGAAGTAGCCCACTTCACATTATTTTCAGGCTACGTGAAGTGCCCATTAAAAACTGCTACTTCACCACTTCGCCTCGTGATAATGCTGATAATGACTTTGAGTTGCTCACTCCACCTTACTTCGCTTTAAAGGTGGAGTGAGAATTTACAGGCAGCCCACACACATCACATGACTTACACAGTTCAGGTCACCCCCGCCCCACTGTGCAGCAGCCCTGGCTCAACAAATACCTGGGGCTCACCTGCCTGTGATGGTCCCTTCCGCACCTCATTAGTGTGGGAGTTCTTTACACTGCCTGGGGACTACAGTGTGGTAAAATTTAATCTATGTGCTGTGGAGGTGTGCTGTGGCCCCAAAGGAACTTGCCTTGTCACAGGTGGTCAGTGTACCCACCTGTACAACCACCACTGTGTACAGTGGCAGGCCAAGGTTGCAGAACAGGTCAGTAATGCATCTGCTGGCCCTGCTGGGGAAGAGGGGGCAGCACAGTGTCCACTTGCGCATGGTGGTGTGAAGTGGAGGAGGGCCATGGATCAACTGGCTGCTCTACCACCACAACCTGCAGCAGGTGATGGTGGCAACCCTGTTCAACTACCTGCCACATAGGCCGATTTGGGCCCGATGTGGAGTGAGATGAAGGCTGTTAACCACTGTCTTGACAACGCTGAGCAGCAGTTGGAGCGAGTTGAGGGGCGCCAGCTACACTTTATGGGGATGCTTCAACTGCTGCGGTCCCATTAGAATGTTGATAATTAGTTTTAGTTTGTCCATGCACCCACCACCCTCTGTGTGAAAAAATGGTTCCTGATGTTGCCCCTGATCCGTGCCCCCTCTTTCTTCAAATTTTGGGCCCTTCTCCATGCCCATCTTTTTTTCTGGATGATGCTACCCTCTTGTATGTTGTTGATTCCCATTCAGTACTTGATAGTTTCTATTATGCCCCCCTTCCTTGCATTTATATGTAATGTCCTTTAGTGTCTCTTCGTCTGGCTTCATTCTGGTGCATACCCTTCAACATTTTAGTTGTCCTCCAGTACAGCCTCCATCTTGTGTATATCCTTGCAGAGATATGCTCTCATCACTGCACACTGTACCTAAGATGAGTTCTTACCAAATATATGTACATAGGGATAAGAGCATCCATTTTTGGACTTCATTTTAATGTGATGGCTCCCAATGCAACCCAGTATACCTCCAGCCCTCCTTACTGCTTTCTCACATTTCTTGCATACCTTTAGGTCATCTGACACAGGTCACTGTCCATTTTTGTTGTTGTTAGTCTCCCCCTTCCCATTGTGTACTGTTACGTGTATAATATTAAGTGTGTGTTCCATCTTTCTTTCACATAACCTTGTTTACCTCCCAAAAATGGTAAGAACCACACCCAAAACAGCTGAAATAAAATAAAGTACAAAAGTGGTATCCTTGCCCTCATTATATTCCTACTTAACAAAACCAGAAAGCCAGCACTTCAGATGAATAAATGCCAAGAAAAAATGTTCAGTGCTAGTGCAAATTTATTAATTGCAAAACAATCCACAAAAATGACCCCTGAGCTTTGGCAGTTAGGCCTCCATTAGGGTCCTTTCTAAAATGGCAAACTGGTCAGAAGTGGAACTTGGTGCAGCAATACTCATGCCAGCAGCAACTGCACTAACACCACCAGCAGGGACAACATAATCTCCTCCAGCTATCAGTGAAGCAACAGACTGCACTGTAAGAAACATTGATGGAGAAATCCCTTTACTGACATCAGCTATGCACTTCTGCATACTACCACGCCCACAGCCAATCTTGCCACTGGCAGCAGTACCATGGCCAGAAACAGCTTTGCTTGCATGTCTCTTTGCAGGCATTTTTGGGATCACCAAGAAAATTCTAAACAAATTTAGATTTATGAACTTTCAGTCTGGGCCGGTGGATGGGAACCCAAAAAACAACAACTGTGGCTTGCAGATAGAGAACAGGCACTAAACAGATGCAAATGCACAGACCAATTAAGATTGTGCTGCGCACTCAAGAGATACAGACGCAAAGGCACAACAACACATTAACCAGTGCTCACAAGCCACAAATCCAAATCTGGAAAAGAATACCTTTTGCAGGTTTGGAGCGGGGTTCACTGCAGTAACAGACCACTACCAAGATACCACAAAGCAGTACAAAATAACTCAGACAGAGAGCAGGTTCACAGTGCTGCAATTACTGTGTAGCACAATAAAACGTGTCTGATTTGATGGAACGTGTCACACACACACTCACTCACAAACTACAGGTAATGTGCAGCAAATTGAAAACTTCAGTAATATAACCAAATCTTTTAAATAAACTGAAATTATGCACTGCACCACAACAATCAGCAAAAAAAGTTCAAAAATTACTGACAATATTACTGTGTGTACATGAACACAGGTATACAAGAAAAATATAACTAAAACAGAAAGACTGCCTTTCTCCCAGTTAATCGACCTCCACCACAGATACGCCCCTCCCCAAGCACACTTCAAGTGTCTGTCAGTAAACAGACTGAATGTTCTAAATTAACATTCAAAATCCACAAACAAGCAATAAACACTCAATGATATGAGCACAGGAGGGTTTTCTACAATCGATGTACTACATTTTGAGCAAAGAAAATGGTTCAAAAAGGCTTTTTGAACATTATTTATAGGGTTTGAATCTCAGAGCTGAGAACAAACTGTCTCCAACTACCACTACACACACATTACACAGAACTGAGGCTGTGCAGAACAATCTAGAGCCCATGTGACCTGCAATCCCATGAATGACTGCAAAATTCGCTTTGGAGCTTACCAACAAGGCAAAGTGATGTGAAGTACATTGATTTCAATGTACTTCTCATTAAAATTGGTGTAGAAGTGGTTGCAAAAAGGTGGAGTAATGTGAAGTCATCGTTTCCAATGGACTTCACAATTCTAATTATAAGGGGGAGTACTCCACTTCGCACTGTGGATTACTTTGTGGATTCTGCCTTAATACGTGAATTGCTTCATGTAATGGATTTTGGCCACTTCGCCCACTTCTAGCCACAGTTGGTGCAAGCTGAACCCAGGAGCCGGACCCTGTAATGGGTAAAAGATTTGCGCTATCACAAGCTCTCCCGAGGTTTTGTTTGGGGGCAAGGGCTTCTGGAGGCAGTGGCTTCTTTCCCTCAAGGGAGATGAAGGAGTTTGGGATGGTTTAAAAAAAATAATGATAAAAATCTGGGGAGGTGGCCCAGCAGACAGAACCAAAGCAGTGGCCTGGAAGAGAATGCCATGTGGCCAAGGACAGGCCACGTGGCATAGCGGGAGGTCATGCATATCTTTTTGTGCCACAGGAAAGGGCTACAGATGGGGACAGGGGTTTGTTGTGTGCCGGACCATGAAGCAGCACTGAGATTGAGGGCCTGGAATAGGACACCACGCGGGTCAGGTAGAGTCATGTAGCATCCTAAGTGTTTCTGCAGATTCAGATACCGGGGTTTTTTTTTTGTAATGCTGGGGGAAAGTACAGAGCTTCTGTGATAATGGTTGTGTCTTTATTCAAACAAAGGAAGATAGAATAAAAGAGAATGATGGTGCCAGAAGGAGTGCATGTTAACTCTGCAGCCAGCTCTGGTATATGGTGCTATGGGGGTGGGTCTAATCCTGAAAGCAAGGAATATAAAATTATAAGAAAGTAGAAGTTCAGGGCTCCTTTTTAATGAAGGCTGTATTTTGGACACAGGCTACTAGCAGATCGGTCGCCATTTTAAAACAAGCACCAGTGGCCACTTTGAGGCAAAACATAGGACAGAGGATGGATGCCATTTTAGGATGTGAGCAGGGGACCACCATTTTAAAAAAAATGGGTTGGCACCCTTAGGATATAGAGCAAGGTGGGGGCATTTTCACATTTGGGGACAGCAAAGGAGCGCTAGCAGAATAAAAAAACAGAGGCTCCATGTTAATCAGCACTAAGACAGAGAGGTAGGGCAACAATGTAAAATAATGACGAGCAGCAGTGTTTTTAGCTTTAAAAAAAACAACAACAAACTCACAAACGGGGGCGGGGGTATATACAATACCAGAATGATATTAATAAAATGAAAAAGGCAACAGCCAAGGAAAACCAAGGTGACTGTACAGCCGTGGGTCACAGATGGGAAAAGGCAGCAATGCTCATAGGCCCTTTAAAATAAATTGTGGTTTTGGTTGTAAGATGTTAACTGTTCTGGACTTTGTGTTACAGCATCTGCACAACAAGATTGTAAAGACAGCCCCAAAGAAAAGCAAGATGACCAAGGCCAATGCTTACAAGCCCATTGTGGACCTGGTTGACAATGCAAACAAAATCTGGGAGTTGGCAGAGGGTATGGAGACCAGGTGAGGGCAGAAGTGGAAGGCAAAGAAGAGGAAGAAGGACAAGGGAAACAACAGGCCTCTGATAAGCCGAGTCTGCCCTGCACCCGATGATCCTATGGTGTCATTGCCACTTCCTCCAGCGCTGTGCCGTTGCCAGTCCCTGAGCCTGGTCTCTTACCATTGCCTAGCCCACTACCCCCACAGACAGAAAATCTGGTAGACACCCTGCTGCTGCCAGGCCCATATGTGCCCCTGACACCTCCAGACAATAGCCTACCTGCTGGACCTTCAGCGCCGGGGACAGTACCAGTTCTGGATCCATCTCCAAGTCCAGGTAATGAAGCTCCCAATATAAGCAGTAGTATTAAAGAGTATGTAGAACAAATGCTGAGGGCTATGGGGGATGATGGCATGGCTCAATTTGAGAAGGCACTGGCTGAAATTAAGAAGGGAAAAGAGGAGGCGGTTAAGATGGATGTGGGGACGACACTGGGAGAGGGACCAGGCACGAGGGAGATAGGGTCACCAGGCAAGAAGATAGAGGAACATGTTCCTTTAACCACTAAAGCGAAAATCTGGAAGGGAGAGTTTGTAGACATATTTGCACTGGTAAGTAAGGAGGCCATTACAAAATATGATGAAAAGAAAAGCACAGGGAAGAAGGACATGGCAGCAGCGGTGGTCCTGCTAGGAAAAGGGGGGAAAAAGAGAAAGCTTCGAAGGGGAAGACAATGAATGCATGGTCGGTGGGTTTTACAATTTATACAGCGGTAGTGATTGAAAAGAAACTGGAGCTGACAATTCAGCTGCTCACTAACTCCTTAATCTTAAGGAAAGCAAACTATGGGGAAGGAATATCTGGTTGCAATATGACAAACAATTTCATCAACAAATGGCGATGTTTGGAGACGTTAGGTGGGATACACTCCAATCTGATTTGTGTTTGGATTGCTTGATGGGAACTGGGAGCAATGAGAGAGAGGGAGAAAAGAAACAGAGCTTGATACAAAAATGCTGCTGGGGATATAACAGGGCATTTTGCTCGTGGCCTTAGTGCAGGTTTCGGCATGCCTGCTCTAAATGTGGGGGCAACCACCCAGCATCAAAATGCAGGATGAACTGGTTCAATACTGGCAATGGAGGAGTTGCCAGCACTCAGAACAACCAGTCCTTTCATGGGGGACATGTGGGATATCTCATTGTCACCTAGCAGATGCCAGTAGTCATCAGTAAAATACTCTACTGTATCCTAAGGATGCCTACAGAAGTCAGCTACTGACTTCCTGTGTGCCCTTGCAACATCTGGAGACTTCACATATATTTTAATATATAATATAACAGAATATAATATATATTTGACTGCATAGCACCGTTGGAAAGGTAATTTTATGCTGAACAGTTTTGTCACTGATATTTTGTGTATATCATGTATACTTTAGGAGTTATGCGCATTTGTTTATGGTATGGTGTGTATGGCTTATGTTGTCTATTTTATTGAAAAAAAAATTTTGTTGCTGTTTCAACCAGCATAGAAAAAAACGAAATTACATATTATTATTTGCATACCACCACTGGAAAGGTAATTATGTGCTGAATAACTTTGCCACTCATACTTTGTATCTAGCACTTACGGTTCTTGAGCTATTAGGATTTGTTTGTGGCATGCTGACTTTAGCTTGATTTTGCTTAGAAAGACCCAGGATTCACTATTAACAGTATACAGGAGACAAGTGGTGCAACTTCACAGAGCTCCTGTGGATGCAATGAGATATCGGAGCCAGCACTGGGGTAGAGGGCATAGGGATGGCGGGGTTACACTCAGTAGAGCACATATGGGCAGTAACAATAACATGGGTATCAAAAATTATTGTATGGCAGTAACCCCCCATAAAAATGGATGTTTTGGAGCAATAGGCAAAGGGATACCCTGACAGGGCAGCAGCCAAAAAACTAGAAGAAGGTTTCAGGAAGGGATTTAAATTGCATTTCAAGGAGCCTCAGGTAAGCAGGACAGCAAAGAATTTGGGATCTGTAAAAGGTAAAGAGAAGTTGGAGCACGAGGGCCTGGACCACAGAGGAGCCCTCTCCGAGCTCCACGGATAGCCCCCAAATGAAAGGTATGCATCAGAGCAATGGCTCAGGACTCTGTTGATTTTTTGCCCCACCAACGCTTTGCGTTTGCTGCCCCACTGCCTCCACCACCACACTTGTTGCTCATCATAATTTATAGTACAAATCACATGCGATTGAAAACCAATCAGTGCAGTTCTCCATTGGCAGCTTATCTGCATCTGCTACCAGTGGCTGCTATTTTCACCGCACAAATGCTTTCTCCATCCCTCCCTCTCCCTAACCTTTGAAACTCCCCTTAAAGATACACAATGTAGTGAAAGGAATTATGTTTGTTTTTTTCTCATTTTCACATCTCCTCCTAACACAGTGACCCTCTCTTCATCATTGCCCAGAATGAATGCCATTCTGATCCCGCTGGCAACATCCACCTTGGCTGGATTGCTGCTGGCCACTGATTTCTTGACATCAATTCTAACCATAGAACAGCAATACCTTCACCACTGCACCACAACTCACTCACTACCTCATCCTCTTAACCTGCCCATCATGGTCTCATACCAGATCACACCTTGGCATCTACAACATTGGCCTTCTTATCAAATGGTGAACAAATACAACTAGGTCATCTGGTTCACTCCATCAGGGTCCAGAAACCCCACTGATTTTCTCCAACCTGTCCCCTCTTGTCCCTCCTTCTCCTAGCCCTGCTAGCAAGTGACATAGAAACCAATCCTGGCCCCATGAACACATGTATAGACCACACAAACACCACATGGGCTAGACGCACTGGCATAATAATTGCTCACCTAAATATATGCATCCTCTCATCTGAATTTAACGAGATAGAGGCCTGGGTGACTGTATACAAGCCCCATATGCTGGGTCTCTCTGAGACCTGGCTAAAGCCATACCATGATGATGCCTCGTATCAGAGCCAAGGCTACTCCTTTCTCCATCTGGTAGGCCAGGTAGGAAGAGAGAAGGGGGTGTTGTGCTCTATGTCCAGGACCACATATCAGTTGCCATTGTTAGCTGCTCTACCCCCACCCCCATAAGAGAGTGGATTATCACCAAGCTAGCCATCAGTGCATCAAAAAAAACTTTATGTAGGCTGCTGCTACAACCCCCCACCAGGTAGCACCCAGGGACTATCCAGCTTTCTCTCTTGCCTAGCATGCACCACCCCATGAAGGGATGCTTTCCTACTCAGGGATTTCAACCTCAACTGGGCAGCTAATCCTAACCCTGACTATGCCACCTTGCTAAAATCATATAACCTGGAGCAAGTTATAGAAACATAGAAACATAGACTCTGTTGGCAGATAAGGACCACTTGGCCCACCTAGTCTGCCCATTTCCTTACCTAACGGATAAGCTGCAGATCCTAGTTAACCAACAGCTTATACTCCATTAGAATTGCCTTATGTCTGTCCAAAGCATTCTTGAATTCCCCCACTATTTTTGACTCTATGACCTCCTCAGGAAGGCTGTTCCATGCATCTACAACCCTCTCCATGAAGAAATACTTCCTCAAATTACATCTGAGCCGTCCCCCTCTATCTTCAAATTGTTTCCCCTTGTTCTTGCACATCTCTTTTTCTGAAAGATGCTACCTTCTTGGACTTTGTTGATTCCTTTGAGGTATTTGAAAGTTTCTGTCATGTCCCTCCTCTCCCTCCTTTCCTTGAGGCTATTCATCTTATGCTCCTTTAGTCTTTCTTCATATGTCTTCTGGTGCAGACCCTGCACCATTTTGGTTGCCCTCCTCTGGACATCCTCCACCCTGTCTATGTTTTTGTGGAGATGGGGTGTCCAAAACTGTACACAGTACTCCAGATATGGTCTTAACAACTGTCTGTACAGATGGCCAACAACTTCCTGTTTTCTACTAGTGATGCCTCTCCCTATGCAACCCAGGATCTCCCAGCCCTCCTTACTGCCTTCTCACATTGCTGGCCCACCTTTAGGTCATCTGATATGACTACCCCCAGGTCCCTTTCCATTTTTGTTGTTGTCAGTATCTCACCTCCCATTGTCTACTCTTCCCCTGGGTTTTTGTTTCCCAGATGCATTACTTTGCACTTCTTTGCATTGAATCTAAGCTGTCATACATTTGACCATTTCTCCAACCTTTCCAAGTCCCTTTTCATCCTTTCCACCCCACCTTGTGTATCAACCCTGTTGCAGATCTTTGTGTCATCTGCAAAGAGACATACCTTCCCTTCCAGTCCCTCTGCAATGTCACTTATAAAGACATTAAAAGGACTGGCCCAGTACTGAACCCTGCAGTACCCCACTAGTAACCCTCCTTTCTTCATTGCAGACTCAGTTTACTATTACCCGCTGTGTCCTGTTGCCCAGCCAGTGTTTTACGCAGGCTACCATCCTGGACCCACTCCCAGGCTGGCTAATTTGTTTATTAATCTTTTGTGCGGGACTGTGTCAAATGCCTTGTTAAATTCTATGTAGGACATGGCCACAGCCCCTTCCTGGTCTACTACTTTGGTCACCTAGTCAAAGAAATCAATTAGATTTGCCTGACATGACCTTCCTGCTGTGAATCCATGCTGCATTGTGTCCTATGCCCCTTTGGCCTCTAGGTACTCAACAATTCTTTCCTTCAGAAGTGATTCCATCATTTTCCCTACCACTGAAGTCAAACTGAGAGGTCTGTAGTTTCCTGCCTTTGTCTTGCTCCCACTTTTGTGAAGAAGAATCACATCTGCCCTCCTCCAGTCCTCAGGTACCACACCATCCTCCCATGATTTATTAAAATGGGTAGTTAGTGGTGTTACTAGTTCTTCCCCTTAGTTCTTTTAGAATTCTGGGGTGAATCCCATCTGGCCCCATTGTGTTATCCACCTTCAGTTGTAAGAGTTCTTTCAGAGCCCTTTCTTCTGTGAAGGGAGTAATATCAACCCCCCTATCCAGAGTGCATCTATTGACTGGACTAGGTATCTCCCCCTGTTTTTCCATTGTGAATACTGAGCAGAAGTATTCATTCAGTATCCCTGCCTTTTCACTGTCCCTCTCTGCCCAACCACCTTCCTCTTTATTCAGCCTCAGTATCCGTGCCTTAGTCTTTCTTTGCTCCCTAATGTACCTGTAAAAGGTTTTATCCCCCTGCTTAACTGAGTTGGCTATCTTTTCCTTGGTTTGGGCTCTTGATATTCTGACTGCCTTCCCCACTTCCTTCTACTTTAATTGGTACAGTTCTCTGTCCTGCTCCTTCTGTGTTTCCTTATACTTCCTGAATGCTATCTTTTTCTCCCTTACCTTTCCTGCCACTTCTTTTGAGAACCATAGTGTTTTTTTACTTTCATTTTGATTTGTTTATTTGCTTCACACAAAGGCTTGTTGCCTCTGTGATGGCGGTTTTGATGTTTCCCCATTGTTGCTCCACCCCACCTTCTTGCCTGTTTGCTAGTGATTTTCTGAGGCACTCTCCCATTTTGCCAAAATCAGCCCTCCTGAAGTCCAGTACCTTCACTTTTGTATGGCTTGACTCTACAGCTAAGTTTATCAAGACCCACACTGTTTTGTGGTCGCTTGTTCCCAGATGGCTACCCACTTCAAGATCAGAGATCCTCTCTCCATCCCAATTTGAGAGTACCAGGCCTAAGATTGCTCCCTCCTGAGTGGGTTCCAAAACTAGCTGTGTGAGGCATGCCCCCTGTAGGGCATCTAGAATGGCCCTCTTCTTGTATGTGGCTGCAGCAAAGGTGCTCCAGTTAACATCTGGCATATTTAGGTCCCCCATCAGCAATATGTCCCCTTTCTCTGCCATCCCAAGGATGCCTTCTATCATCTCCTTGTCTATTTCCTCCCCCTTACATCATCATGAACACCAAAACAGTCGGCCCCCACACAAATTACTGTCTTTCAGGAAGTTTAATAGCCAGAACCATGACCTTGTGATTGGGGATGCAGTGTCCATAAATTGGTCCCCCCTCAACCTGCTAGAGACTGTCTCATCCTCTGTCATGTTCTTCACTTGCACCCTTTGGAAGCTCCAAGACAAGCACTTTTCCATCAAAACCAGAAGGGTTAGAGGTGGCTGTATGTGCTGGATATCAAAACAACTGCAAATGCAAATGAAAGACAGAGACTCCAAATGGAGAGCATTCAAAGCGTCCCCATCCCCCCAACTATGGAACACTAACAGACAGCTGTGCAATGCTTGTAAGCAGTTGGCCAAGTCACTAAAACGGAAGTATTTCATTAACCTCCAAAAAAAAACACTCTTGGGAATCCTTGTAGTTTTGGGGCTTCAATTGGGTCCATACTAAATCTCAAGTCCAATAAGCAAATAAGTTTAAGGCTCTGAGCTGCAAACCTGGAGACCTGGGTTTGAATACCACAGCCCCCACTTGCATACTGTGTGACTCTGAGCAAGTCATTTAACTTCCTCATGCTCCTGGGTTGCACCTGTAAACAAGCTTTCAGCTTAGTGTGTCTCTCCTGGTTAAAAAAAAAAAAAAAACATCACCATCATGCTCTGTCAATGACCCTGCTGGCATTGCAGACATTTTCAATTCCATGTTACCGACCTAACCCCTTACCTTAGTAAGCTTCCTTCTCACCCTCCCTCTGGCCTAAATATAAATGGTAGCTGCTCCACTCCTCCAAACTCTGATGCCCCTACCGCTCCTTTCGACTTTAGGGCCATTGGTACAAAGGTCATCACAAAACTCCTAAAAACACTACCTACCAGAGGTAGTCCTGGAAGTGATGGGCTCTACCCTGCTTTTCTGAGATTTATCTCCCCACTTATTGTCAGACCATTAACCCACATCTTCAATCTTGCACTGTCCACATCTACAGTGCCTGACACCTGGAAACATGCTAATGTGGTTCCCATCTTTAAAGTAGGAGACCCCCTAGCCCTGGAAAAATATCCGTCTGTGTCCTCTTCAGCATGGCTTCTGTAAACACCATAGCACCTCCTCTGCCATGGCAGTGTTCTCCAACCATGTCCTCAGAAAAATGGACATGGGTAAGGCCACGGGCGCAGTTTTTGTTGATTTGTCAAAGGCATTCAACCTCATCGACCATCACTTTCTCCACTCCACACTTCTACAGTTTGGCTGCTCCCCTGGACCTGCAGCCTGGTTCCACAATTACCTCACCAACAGATCTCAATCCGTGTCCATAGGAAAAGTTGCCTCTGCTTCCCTTCCCACTAGCACTGGAGTTCCTCAGGGATCAGTTCTTGGCTGCCTTCCCTTTTCCTTGTTTATCAACACCCTCCTGGCTGATAGTCTAAACTATAATGCACTTCTTTACGTGGATGGCTTAGTCCTGTATCACAATGACAAATCCCTTGATTGTATCTCCTCCACCCTCACTGACAACTACTCTATGGTGCTGCTTTGAGCTGGTTCTTATCTAGAAAACTCCTTGTCAATGGAAAAAAGACAAAGGCCATGCTCTTTGGCTCCAAGCACTTCCTTAACAAGGCTGCCAAATCAAACTCCTCCCTCACCATATGTACGCCTGCAGGTCACCTCTTTTAAATATCTAGGAATTACTCTCGACCCCTCCCTTACCTATAATGATCATACAACTGACTGTAAAAAAAAATTACCAAAAGCTAGGTGCGGCATACCATGCTAATCACCTGCTATCACCTAAAGCTCGCTTGGCCATCGAGCAAGGTGACCTTCTGCCAATCCTAGATTATTGCTCCCCCATTTGTTCCCTCATGTCCACCAATCAACACTCCCACCTTAACACTACATATAATATCATCTGTCTCTTTGTTCTTAAAGCCCTCTTTTCTACCCACCATTGTACACTCTACCAGTCCATAGGATGGCTCCACCTCCAGGTGCACTTTGACTATACCACAGGCTGCCTGGTGGACAATGCTCTCAGAAACAGCCAGTTATCCCACTATGTTCCTCTACTTACTAATAGGGCCACCACTAGAGCCCTTAGGGCCTCCTCCATCTCTCCCCTAGAGGTTCCTCACGTCACTACTGCGATGCGTAGTAAGGCTTTCTCTGTCTCTGCCCCCCCTTTGGAACCGACTTCTCACATCCATTCACACATCCACATCCCTCATGTCATTCAAATCTAACCTGAAGGCCTGGCTCCTGGCAGAGTCTACCTGCAACTGCTCTTTAGGCCATGCAGGAGCCCATAAACCCCCATAACTTACCCCAGCCAGTGATTATTGTGCCCATTATGGTCCATGCCCTCTCCTTTTCCCTCCATCCTACCCTTCCCCATACTCTCTAGTGCATGCCCCCACACATTTGACTTTCTGACCTTTGCAATCCCACAAAGCCTACCTGTCTGACTCCTCCCATGTCTGGTACCCTATGTTAGGCCAAGACTTAGCATGCACTTTGACTCTGCAGGGCACGTCTTTAATGTCTACTGCACTACAGCCTACATTCCCTGCTCTCTGTGTATGGTGCTCTCTCTATGGACCATGCTCTGTTTACCACAGTGCTTTCTCAGGCTGGCTTGCTCTTCTTCCCCAGTACATGCTTTGTTGCCTAGACTAAAAGTTTACAATATGTGATGTTTTAACTGCTCACTTGTTGAGTTGTACAAATGCATTGTATCTTCCTTTTTACTAAGGCCTATATCCTTACTATAATGTAATTTTAGTAGCCATGCCTGTATATCATATGTAAAGTGTGCTGTTGTTGGTTTGCTGTCTCACCACATTGTGGCCCAGGTCATGACTGAAAATGGTCCTCTGGATCAGTGCATTTACCTGGTTACCAAAAACATAAATAAAATTAAATAAATAAATGTTTTCAAGAACTGTACCAGGAATTGGGGGTCCCACTAGCCACTGTCAAGACAGAAGGGCCTAGTCAGAGCATAGAATTCCTGGACATAGAAATAGATGTGGAAGCTGAGCTTTTCTGTTTGCCAAGCAAAAAGTAGAGAGGCCGAGACAACTGCTGCAAGCCACCAGAAGAAGAAGGCAGGCACAGTTACGACAAGTGCAACAACTTATGGGGTATAAGGGGCATCTAAATTTCACCTGTAGGGTGATAGGACCTGGCCAGGCATTCTCATGGTGACTTGCCAGGCTGACAAAAGGGGCTATGAAGCCACATCATTGGGTGGATATATCCAAGGGTACCAGGGCTGATATAAAGATATGGGAGCACTTCTTGAAAGATTTTAATGGGAAAACCTACTGTCAGGATGACTGGGCGTTTAACACAGACCTGGAGTTGTATACGGATGTGGATGCAGGTATAGGTATTGGGACTTACTTTAGGTGTTTGGAAGCATGGCCAGAAGAATGGAAGGCAGCAGGTTTAACTAAAGACATCACCCTGCTGGAGATTCTACCTATATGGGTCAGCACACTGCTATGGGGGGAGAAATTAAGGAACCAGAAAGTCACTTTCTGGTGTGACAATAAGGCAGTAATAGAGGTGCTGAACAAAAGGGGAGCCTTGTCAGAGACCGTCATGAGAGTTTTACGACAGCTGGTGTTGCAGGGCCTACAGGCTAAACATGTCATTTAGGGCTAGGCACATTGAGGGGGCACAGAATAACATAGCTGACAGCCTTTCCCATTTGGGCCATTGCTCTGAGGGCAGATGTGCAGAGGACCCCAGTACCAGCATTCATTTGGGAAATTGGCTGGAGGAAGCCAAGTTGCTGTTCCATAACTCCTGGTCACCTAGGGCCTTAAAGGCATATGAAGGGTCTTGGAGAGTTTTTCAGATCTTCAGAGAGGGACAAAAGATGGAGGTAAGTGGGACAGTAACAGAGGACCAAGTAGGAAAATTTTAGTACATGGTGGCAGAAACAGATAGCCCACACCACAATGGGAGTGCATCTGTCCGCCATCAGCTTAATATGTAACATTAAGGGATGGGGGATCCCACAAAAAACATGTTGGTAAGAAGGATGATGCAGGGGTGGCTAAGGATAAAAGGGAAGTCAGAGGATACCAGAAGGCCGATTTCCAAAGCAATGCTAGAGGGCTTGGTAAAAGTAATGTCTCGAGTCTGCAGATCAAAGAATGAAGCCATATTATTTGCCACAATATATACAGCGATGTGGCATGGAGCTTTTCGATTAAGTGAGGCTTTGGGGTACAGCACTGGAGACAATTTAAGGGGCTTACATTGGAAAGACATGACCTGGGGCAAGGGAGATTTTGAGCTGCTGGTTAGAAGGCCAAAGACAGATCAGACAGGGCAGGTGGCTAAGGTGGTACTGAGACAACATCAGAACTTAAACTTTTGCCCAATTCAAGCACTGTGGGCATACGTCGCAGTGCAGGGGAAGAGGACTGGTTTTCTGTTTAAACATGGGGACAGAAAAGCAGTGGCAGGCATGCAAATGGTCGCTGCACTAGAAAAGAGCATTGAATTTCTGGGGGAAGAACCCAAAAGAATTTCTTCTCACTTCATCCATATTGGGGCAGCCTCCATAGCCTCAGCAAAAGGGGATCACAGGAAGATTTGAAGACACTAGGCTGCTGGGCCTCAAACTGTTATAAAAGATATGCAAGACCTTTACATGATTTATTTTTTAATGGTGTTTCTGTTTCTTTTTTTACAGGTGTAAGTATATGAAAAAAAAGAGAGAAGGAGGGAGAATAATTGGGGGGAAGGTAGGAACCAGTTTCATTCTCACGATTACTTTGTTGTTAACAGGGACCAAGAGGAGCTTAGAGATCTAGATTTGTGGGCACTCATTCATATTCTGGGCAGAGAGGAGAGCAGCAAGGAGACCAGGGTGGGGGTGGGGGGTGGGCGTCGTTAGCTGTACCGGATCCCAGGCACTGTAAACTAAGATGGAGAGGAATCAGAGACATGAAATGGGCACAGCTTCTACTGACACTCCCAGAACTGGATATTTTAATCTTCCACCTGGGTGGAAATGACATTGGTTCCAGGCCATGGCTGGACATTTTTTATGAAATTAAGCATGGCATTGCAAAAATTAAACAATAGTGGCCTGGGATCACCCTGGTTTGGTGACCAGAAGGGTTTGGAGGTATGCACATAGCCACAGGGCAGGGGCATTATTCTTAGGCATTGGGGGAGGGTTATTAGAAGGGGAATTGAAGAGAAGGATAATGAATTTTACAAAGGTGATGTGGTACATCTGTCAGGGATGGGGAACAACATGTTTAACTGTGGGATAGAGGACTGTATTGTGGGATGGAGAAAGGAGGGACCCCAATAGATAGGGGAGACCCCTGTTGTCTTTTGTGAGCTGGAAGCAGGCTAGTGGAAGGCAAGAAAATGGGTGGGGGAAGGGAGGGGGACTGGCAGACACAGAAGGCTGCAAAATGCAGAAAAAAAATGAAGAGCACTAGTGTACACTAGTGCCTGCCGAAGAAAGGATAAAGAGGAGAGCGGTCCTCCAGGTGTACACCTGGGGGGAAGAAAAGAAAAGGGAAGAAAATAAGGAATGTTTATAAAAAGAAAAGATTTTAAAAAATGATTTATAATGCAATGATGAATATATATACATACATATATATATATATATATACATATATACACACGCATATAGGAAAGGGGATGAAAAATGTGTCTATGAAAAGGTGGGAAGTTTGTAAACAAAATGATCTAATGAAAATAATGATGATGATGATGAAGATGATGACAAGATGATTGTAAGAAAGAAATCATGTCATAAAGTTTGTTTGCCAATCTGAGCACCCACAACAGGTTTCTGTTCTCATTTACTGACTGGGGTCTGGGGGACAAAGTTTATGGTCAGCAAAAGCCTGTTTTATTCAAGTGTGGTCATGTAGAAAAGCAGGTTTGTTCCAGAACCATTCCCCCAAGAAAGAGGCACACGCTCAATATTGTAATTTTGGCTGCTCAGTCAGCAATACCTTTTATTATACATTATTATACATTCTCATATGTACAAATTATATAAAAACACATACAATATTGAGTTCCTTTTATTCCATCTTTCACATGCAAATCTTTTTTAGGTTAAATTCATCTTGTTCTCCTTTTGTCCACAGTTTTTGTCATTTCATCATTCCTGATTCTGGTTCATTTCATTCTTAATTTTTCTCACCCCTGGGTGTCGAAACCTGGGGTGTCTTGTTCCAATCTTTCTACTCCCAGGTATAAACCTGAGTGGGTCTTATAATTTTTTTCTTTCCGGGGCAGGTCCATTTCCTGCTCCCCCTTTCTTTTTAACTTACTGGGTTGTCCATACCCCTTCACCTTCTCTTCTTTCCATTTTTTTTTTGCAAATAAATTTATTTTATTTATAGATTAACAATACAACATCATACACAACTTATGAAATAAAACCATAACAAAAATAAATAAATAATACATCGGTAGTCCCTTGACCGTATTACATAGTATAAAGTAGATAATATATAACCTGTTAAGAAAGGGTATCACCGCCTAGACCCTACCTCCCCATCCCTCTTCCCTAGGCAGCAACTTGTGGATAAAGTAAGCATATGGGCTTGTAAGTCCAAACTAACTTTCCTCGGTTATAACCTCCACCATACAGTACACTCATCCACCCAGGTTAGACATTCCTTAACCCTCAGCTCTCTAGTTATTCTGTCACAAGTGTATGACTATTAAAGTATGCTAATAATAATTGGACCTGGTAATAGTTAATCAAAATAGAGTCAAGAGCTCTAGCCACTTTTATAGTATAACCTGGGCAAAATACTACATTTGTAAGAAGACTACCAAAGATTCATAGGAGGAGTCTCAACTTGTCAATAGCCATATCTATCTTTCAAAAGGTTTAAGAAGCTGTCCCAGATGTGGTTAAATTTCTCTACCGTCCTATAGAACATTGCAGTGAACCTTTCTGCATTTAAAGCAGTAAGGAATTCACTCCACCATTCCTTGTATGTTGGAAGATGGTCGCTGTTCCAATAACGAAGCAGTAGCAGCTTTGTCACTTGTGCAACTAATGCTAATTGGTATCTAAGATGTTTTCTTAAATTCTGCTGGAACAACCCAAAAAAGCAAGTTTGAACATTAAAGTGAGAAACCAACTTAATAAATGGGGTCAACCACTTTGCTACTAAACCCCAACATTTAACTGCTTTTGGACATTCCCAGAGTATATGATACATTGTTGCGACAAGACAGCAACATGATTTGCATCTTGGTGAATTGGAATTGTATATTCGTGCAAGTTTTGCTGGGGAGAGGTAGAGATTATGAAGGAGAAAAAATTGCAAACTCCTTAATCTGTCTTGTTTGACATATGAATAGATATTGGACCATATCTCACCCCATGCTTCCTCAGACCATCCAAGGGACAGACTAGTCTCCCAGTAAAATGAAACAGAAATATTTGAGTCCTTTTGTCTCGAATTAGCTTATATAGTTTTGAAATTGGCCTCCTTGAGAGAATGAGCTCACTCATATCTTTCAAAAGTATCCAGCTTCTACTGTCCCCTTGTCTTCTTTAAGGAAAGAGTGTATACACCCCTGAATCTAGTACAGCCTTAGTCTATCCTTAGGTTGAACTTTGAATTTCTCTATAAGAGCAGCAGAAGACTGCAATGAGCCTTGAAGAAGAAAATCTGTAAGTCTATATTTACTGGGGTCATTCCCCATGCTCTTTTTTATCATTTGCTTCCCTACCGTCAAATTAGGGTTCCTTAAGAGGGGTTGTGCTACATCTTTGATATAGGGCATTTTCAGCAGTGCATATAATTGATGTAAGGCCCGTATGTTCCATCCCATAGGGGTGTCCCTCAGCTTGCCAGGGACTCTTGCCCAAGGAATGAACAAACAAGCTTCCACATCCATCCCCGCCATCTTCGCCATTGTTGAATCTAGAAACTGGCTAGGGAGCGCCTTGTTGATGTCTAATGTCCATGGAGCCACTTTAGCCGCAGGGCAAGCAAGATAGTATAAATAGAAGTCTGGAAGTTGGAGGCCTCCTACCTTCCCAGAGTAGGTCAGCTTTGTGTAGGCTCGGCGAGGGGGTTTCCCCAACCATAAAAAATCAGAACAATATTTAGTAATCATTTTAAAAAAGGGTCTAGGGAGGTATACATTGAGGTTACTAAGAAGATAAAAGATTTTAGGAAGGATCATCATTTTGATTGAGTTTACTCTTCCATAAAAAGAAAGTGAAAGCTTCGACCAGTTCTCTAAGTTTTCTTTAATGGATTTCAACAGGGGCTTAAAATTTAGGTCAACCAACTCCTCTAGATTTTTGGAAACCCAAATACCTAAATAAAATAAAGCATCAGATTGCCATTTTAGGTATAGAGAGGTACACCAACTATATTGAAGTTGAGGGGATAGTGGAAGAACCTTAGTTTTCCCCTTATTCAGGTAGTACCCAGAAAATTGACTAAACTCAGATATAATTTGAAATACCTGGGGAACAGAATCACGACTATGACGAACATGCAACAAAAGGTCGTCCGAAAAAGCTGATATTTTAAATTCAGAGTCCCCAATACAAATCCCGAATACTCGATTATCAGTATTGATAGCTCTAATTAATGGTTCGAGGTATAAATTAAAAAGATACGGGGAAAGGGGACAACCTTGACGAGTGCCACGGGTTAGGGGAAAGGCCGCTGAAATCAAATTATTGCATTGAATTCTTGCAGATGGACAGGTATACAGAACTTTAATAAATCTTATAAACTCAACAGGGAAACCAAATTTAACTAGGGTTTGAAACAAAAACCCCCATTCCACCCTATCAAAAGCTTTCTCTGCTTCTAGAGAAACCAGAGATGCTTCCAATTCTGGACACTCCGACTCAGAGATTAAATAAAATATTTTCCTGAAATGATCTCCTGATGAGCGGCCGGCTACGTAGCCCGCCTGCTCTGGGCTCACCAATTCCAACCATGTATTTTTTAATCGAGTGGCCAATATCTTAGCATAGATTTTAATATCTATGTTAAGTAATGAAATCGGCCTATAGTTACCAACAATATCAGGTGGTCTTTCGGGTTTGGGCAAAAGTATAATTCTGGCTTCAAAAAGGGAGGGGTCCTGAATCCCAAACTCCTTCTTTCCATTTTTTGTTTTCCCACTATCACCCCTCCTTCCCCCCCTTTTCCCTTACTAAATATTTTCCTCCTTTTTCCACTAGCTTGCCTCCAGCCTGTGTTGGATGGCATGCTTGCCCCTTTGCTTTCTCCTCCATTAGGCCACATTTCTCGACCACTGGTCTATGCCCCTGCCTAGCTCAGTAATAAAGATGTGGTTGCCCATTGTGGATAAATTAACTCCATCTGGCCTGTATAGACCCTGTATCTTCTCTACAACCTTATCATGCCATACAGTTTGTCCCCCATTAAGTGATAAACACCTTCCCACCCTTCTGTTCATTCGCCTCCTGATCTTTTCCATAGCCTTATGCTGACTGGCCTGCCTCCACACCTGCCATGGCACCATCTCAGACCACATTATCATGACCCTTGGCTACCATGCTTTCAAAATCTTGATGTCCTCCTGTATGTTATTAAAAATGTCCAACCACAGGCCGTGCCCTAAATCATTTCCCCCTAGATGTACTATGAGGAGATCTGGGTCTTTATTGTTCCTCCTCATCTCCTCTGGCAATGGAAGAAGCTGCCCCCATCTCATCCCTCTTATTCCTTTCCAAATGATCTGTACTGCGCTGTGGTCCAAAGCCAGTTGTTTTCCACCCGGCTTCTGTGCCGCCTCCCTTTCCGCCCAATAAATGTAGGTGTGTCCCACAATCCAAATGTCCTTCCTGCGTCTTGCATCTATCAACACTTAAATGAGAGAATTTTAATGGCCCACCCTTCTTCTTCTCCAGCACTACCCCTCCTTCCCCTTTACTGCTCCTGTTGGGAAGGAAGCAAAATTGACAGAGTTAATGCACTGTATTTCTGATGTATTTCTTATAATGATCTGATGTCCAGCATCCCGTGACTTTTATGCCATCACCCTGCACCCCCCCCTGGCTGCCGCTTCTGAGGCTGCCCCAATCTGACACAAGTGGGAAGAGAATCTATTTGTGTTCTCCCCCAATTTTTGATGCTCCATTTTAGCACCCCCTGACATGTGACTTCCTTTTACCTCTCTCCCATCCTCATGTATAAAAAACAAGCCCCCCTTGTTTCGGTCTAAGCCTCTGGTATTCCCTTGTCTGCTGGAATGGGCAAATGCCCATGTTCAGAATGGGCTCTACGGTGACCCAGCAGCATTTTCCTGTTTGGTCCATCTTCGATCTTGATATGCACAACCAAAGGGTCTTCCCTTCCCAATGTACATCTTTGTCTTGTAATCTCCTTCCCTTGGTGAGTTTTGCTGGCCCCACCATTTCCGCTACTCAGTAGGCTCCCTTATGCAGCACTGCAAACAAAGCCTTGAATAGCACCTCCTCATATGTGGTGTAACAAATTTCCGGCAATATTGCCATTACTTTTTCCAGTAGCTGCCCTGATATCGGTTCTCTCTTATCTTGCCCTACCCCCCTCATTCTCTGCCACCCCATCATCATTCTTTTTATGAGGGTGCCCTTGCATGGCTTCCCCTAACCCTTCATCAGGCTCACCCAGTTTATGGCTGCCAGATGTACTCCCATGGTGGCATGGGCCAGGCCTTTCTGCCAACCTACTACCACAAACCTACCCACCTGCTCCTCCGTGACTGCCCCACTTACCTCCATGGCGTAGCATGCTCTGAATGCCTGGAATGCCTTCCATGAACTCTCATAAGCTTTTAAAGTGTTGTCCGCCCATGAGTTGCAAAAGAGGTATTCCACTCCATCCAACCAATTCCCACAATTCCTATGGGATTTTCTCTCCCACTGGGGCTGCTCTGGGTTCTAGTGCCCGGGACCTCTCCATCTGTAGGCGGGAGAGGCTGTCAGCTATGGTGTTCCTCTCACCTGCAATGTGCTTAGCCAGAAAACTCATATTGAGCTTCCGACCTTGCAAAACCAACTGCCGTAAGATTCGTAGCACTAACCGTGATTTTGACCCTCTGTTGTTCAGAACCTTGACCACTGTCTTGTTGTCACACCAGCTTGTTCTCTAACCATTTTCCCCACATTTTTGTTGCTACCCAAATTGGGAATATCTCCAGGAATGTAATGCCTTGGTTAGCCCCCTCTCCACCCATTCCTGTGGCCATGGCTCCGACAACCACCTATCCCAGAAGTAGGCTCCCACCCCAAATCCCCCTAAAGCATCCGCATATAGTTCCAAATCTGTATTGAAAAGTCATTCCTCTTGCCAAATGACTATCCCGTTATATGTATTTAGAAATTGCTCCCACACTCTTAAGTCATCCTTGATCTCTGCTCCGAGGTTGACCCAATGGTGCAGTCTTGACCAGCCGGACATGGCCCTAGCCAGATGACGTGTAAACACTTGTCCTGGCCCAATTGCCCTGCACACAAAATTCAGGTGATCTAGCAATTGTTGCACTAAGAGTAATGGCACTCTTTTCCTTTGCCCGACCTCTGTCAACAATTTTCTCAGCTCAACCACTTTCTGGCTCGGCAACCAGAACATCCCCCATCCTGCATCTACTTCTATCCCCAAAAATTCTAAACATCTGCTAGGGCCTTCTGTCTTCTTCTCTGCCAGTGGAACCCTAGCTCACCGCAGGGCAGTGGCAGGAAACTACAGACCAGTTAGTCTGATTTCAGTGGTAGGGAAAATGATGGAATCACTTCTGAAGGAAAGAATTGTTGAGTGCCTAGAGGCCAGTGGGGCACAGGACCCAAGACAGCATGGTTTCACAGCAGGAAGGTCATGTCAGATGAACCTAATAGATTTATTTGACTGGGTGACCAAAGTAGTAGACCAGGGAAGGGCTGTGGATATGGCCTACCTAGATTTTAGCAAGGCATTCAACACAGTCTCACACAAAAGATTAATATACAAGTTAGCCAGCCTTGGAGTGGGTCCCAAGGTGGTAGCCTGGATACAAAACTGGCTGGACAAAAGGATGCAAAGGGTAATAGTAAACGGAATCCACAGTGAAGAAAGGAGGGTACCGGTCCTCTTTTATATTTTTATAAGTGACATTGGAGAGCACCTGGAAGGAAAGGTATGCTTCTTTGCAGATGACACAAAGATCTGCAACATGGTTGATTCACAAGGTGGGGTGGAAAGAATGAAAAGGGACTTGGCAAGGTTGGAGGAATGGTCAGATACGTGGCAGCTCAAATTCAGTGCAAAGAAGTGCAAGGTAATGCATCTGGGAAACAAAAACCCAGGGGAAGAGTACACAATGGGGGGTGAGTTAATAACAACAACAAAAATTGAAAGAGACCTAGGAGTAATTATATCAGATGACCTAAAGGTGGGAAAGCAATGTGAGAAGGCAGTAAGGAGGGCTGGGGGGATACTGGGATGCGTAGGGAGAGGCATCAAAAGTAGAAATCCCTCTCTACAGACAGTTAATGAGACCCCATCTGGAGTACTGCGTGCAATTCTGGAGACACCATCTCTGGAAAGACATATACAGAGTGGAGGCAGTTCAGAGGAGGGCAACCAAAATGGTGCAAGGTCTGCACCAGAAGACATATGAGGAGAGACTAAAGCAGCTTAATATGTATACCCTTGAGGAAAGGAGGGAGAGGGGGGGACATGATAGAAACTTTCAAGTATCTGAAGGGAATTAACAAGGTACAAGAGTGTAGTATCTTTCAGAAGAAGAGATGTGCAAGAACAAGGGGCACAATTTGAAGATAGAGGTGGGACGGCTTAGAGGTAATGTTAGAAAGTATTTTTTCACAGAGAGAGTTGTGGATGCATGGAACAGCCTTCCTGAGGAGGTTGTGGAGTCAGGAAAAGTGGGAGAATTGAAGAATGCATGAGACAGGCATAAGGCAATTCTAGTGGGGGCAGGAGGAAGTAAGCTGTTGATTAACTAGAATCTGCAGCTTATCCATCAGGTAGGGAAATGGGCAGACTGGGTGGGCCAAGCAGTCCTTATCTGCTGTCAATTTCTACTTTTCTATGTTTCTATGTTTCTATTCCTGGAAATCTTTCAACATCTCTTGTCCCCCCCTCTTTGCTATCGCCTATGAACAGGAAATCATCCAAGTAATGAACTACTGTACTTTGTAAATACTTTTTTTTAAACAACCACTGCAACCAGGTGCTAAACCTCTCAAAAGTTGCACACGCCACCGAACGCCCCATCGTCATGGCTTTGTCAAAATAATATTCCCCATTGATCTGGAAACCCAATAACTGCCAATCCTCCCTCTGGACTGATAGCAGTCGAAAGGCAGACTTGATGTCCGTCTTTGCCAACCATGCTGTTCCCCGTGCCCTGATGATGTTAACCGCATCCTCTAAGGTCCCATAGGAGACCTTGTTATTCTCCTCAACTATAAAATCATTGACCGACCCATTTTCTGGATAGGATAGGTGGTGTATCACCCAGTACTCCCTTTCCTGTTTTTTAGGCACTAAGCCCAATGGTGATACCCGTAAACGTGGGCACGGGAGCTCTTTGAAGGGCTCTTTCACCCTCCCTGCCTCTTTTTCTTTTCCAGTCTTCTCTTTCAGTAGCTTTTCCTTCCCCTGTATTGATTTCAAATTCTTGGTCCATGTCCGAAACCTCCACCCCACCCCATAATGTAAGCTAAAACCTCTTTGGAAACCTTCTATCAATTCTAAACTGGCCGCTGTGTCCGGGTACTCCATCATCCAATGTTTTATGACTTTTCCCTTAATTGGAGTTTTTGCCAAAGGGAAGCCTCATACCCCACACTCATTTTCCCCCCTGGTGGTAGCCTCTCCCCCTGGTGTGCACCCTTCCCCATCCAGCGCTGTCCCAATGTGCCCCCCTCTATCCCCCTGGTTCCCCCTGAAAGGAATAACTCCCTTGTCCCCTCCCGTATCATTACCGTACAACCTACACCAGGATGCTGGGTGGGTGCCCCCACATTTTGAACATGTATGTCTAAATCTGCAATAGGGGAAGAAACAGTATGCCCTATTGCACCCCCAACAACATTTTTGGTATTGAGCTACGCCATTTGCCATTCCCCTTCTGCCCCCCCTGCTACTGTCATGTCTCCCACCACAAGTCATTGTGCCTGGAATCCCACCGGCAGTCCTCCCCGTAACTAGCCATTCGGGTCTTAAATTTCCCATTGTACTGTAGCCAATTCATGCCCCCCGTCATTTGATATGCATTTCTGATAATTAAGGAGTATGCCAGTAGTGGGATCCCTAACTCTGGCTTTTTCTCCTGCACTATGGTGCTGTAATATGTAAAACCTAAGGTCCATGCTTCCCATGTTTTCCCTTTGTATGTGGGCCCTTTCTGCTCCACTCCATTTTTTACTAGCACCACCGCTGCTGCTAGTTCTCTTTTGCTAGAACTCTCCTTCTTGTCATACAGTTTGGCTGTCTTTTTATCCACCAGGGCCAAAATGTCCACAAACTCCCCTTTCCAGATTTTCTCCTTCATTGCCACTGGCACATGATCCCCTATACGTACCCCTCACCCCTCTTTTTTCTGTTCTCCTGGCTGCTTTTCCTTCTCAACTATCTGCTCCTCCTCTTTCTTTCCTTTCTCCAACTCACCCAACACATTCTGAAATTTTTTAATACCATCACCCCCCCATACCCAACAACAATTGCTCTACGTATTCCTTCATACTGGTCTCCAGTGTCAACACCGTACCTGGTTCTATCTGTGGCTCCTTTGTTGGTCCTGTGGCCAGCCTGTCTACCAGCTCTATCCAGACCTGCTGTAAAGGTATAGGGCCCTGAGGGCTAGGCCCCGGTGCAGGCCCTGCCAGCCCCCCCGGCTGTGGTATTAAGGGGGAAGGGAGTTCTGCTGGGGGTGGGATGGGCACCGGTCCTGGTTGTGGCCTCGTACTATGCCCCGAGTTGGGGTCTAGTCCCAGAATTGGCACCACTGGGTATGGTGAAGGTACTGGATCAGGGGTTGGATAGGTTGCAGGCTGTCACCCCAGAGAATTAGGTCTGGGACGTTTTGGGGCCGGGGCCCTGGTCCTTTTTCTTTCTCGCCTGCACCTCCCCTTCTTTTCCCTTTTGCTCCCTTTTTCTGTGGTGGCCCATCCCCTTTCTGTGTCATCCATGGCATCCAGGACTCTGTGGGCCCTGTCCACCAGATCCATAATTACTTTCATTACGTCCGCCTTCATCGCCCTGGATCCTCTTGTGTCCATTCTGTACCTGCTTGATGAAAGAAATTACACTGTCACCTCTTGTTACCCCTTTATTATTATTTATATATATTTTTAACCCCTGTCTCCCCATCTCTGATGCTTTTGCTCTGAAGCTTCTTTTTAAGCCACCTTGTGTCTGCGTATGAACCTGCTCCCTTTACATGTTATGCGTAACTGCAACAGGTGCCCCTGCATCAGCAACTACCCGAATTGTTGCTACTTTTTTTTTTCCATTTTCTTGCTTTGTCCCCACGTGGTTGCACTCCTGTATTCTAACCTGGTGGCCTGCAGTGTGTGGCCCAAGATGGCATCCGCCATGTGCACACCAAACTGCATTCTAAAATGGCGTCCGCCATGCATACTAAATTGCATCCTAAAATGGCGGCTGCCACATGTGCTCTGAAATGGCATCTGCCTGTGGCTGTATGCAGTCCAAACCTTCCAAAATGGTGGCCGTAACCCGGCTCTGCCATCCAGGCATTATGCCTTCTTTGCTAGCGTCTTCCCTTCGTCAGTTTCTATCTCTGTAGTGTATCGTGCTCAATTCACTTTCGTCATGTTCTCCACTTCCCAAGCATCTGCTGCCACCGGCCTCTGTCCACCCCTGTCTCTCCCTTCCCTCCCTGTGCTCAGTCCCCCGCCTGTATCCACTTTCTACAGCCTCCTTGCTGCCTGCTCGCTGCTGACTGGCCCATGTGGCCTAATGGTCCACTCACCTTTTTCAAGAAAACCTTTGTTCATTCTCTCCCAGCAATTAAAATGTACCCCCTGCAACTCCATGCATTCCACCCTTCCGTATGCTGTGAGTTGGTCCCCATGCCCTTAGTCATGCCTCCAAACAAAAACTGCTACTTGCGCTTCCCACTATGATGCAGCTTTTTTTTTAAAAACCTCACTTTCCACAGTGTGACTTCACCTCGTTGAGCCATGCCCACCATCACCAGGCTCAGTCCGTCGAGTCCATCCCAACAAAGCCTTTCTGTGAGCTCACCACGCGGTCTTCCTCCAAAACCAACTAAAGTCTACCAGCGAGCTCACTACGCGGTCTTCACCAAAACCGCCATACCGGGACCTAACAAACCACATAACCTGCTATTCCTCGTCTCGCAGCTAGCCGCACCTCAGGTCACAATGTACCAGTCTACCATGCCTTAAACTACTCCAAGCAACCCTAAGGGCCTCTTATTGTGCCCCAATCCATCCAAGCTCTTCACACTTTTTGGAGGTAAAGTAAACAGCATCATTACCAGCTTATGAAATATACAAAAACCTTCATTTCTGTCAATCACAACTATACATCCACATATTGCAAACAAACTATGCAGGTAAAGGCAGCATCATTGCCACTAATGAAACACACAAAAACCTTATTCCTAGCAAAACCTCAACTATACACCATATATTAACAAACAAATCATAATTAACCATCAAAACCAATCAGCCATCACCAATTACCTTCTTCTTGCTACAGGAGCTCTCTGACTGATGTGCTAGATCGAGTAGAAATTTTCTTCCAGCCTAGCAAAAAGTGAGAGAGCTCCTCTGTGCAAGCCCTTTTGAACCCCTTTTTGCTCCACCCCTGGCTCTACCTCCTTGCCCTCCCATTTGCCCTCACCTCACTCTCTCTCCTGATGTCATTTTTCCCTTCCCCTTTCTCTTGGGACTCCTCCCACTTTCTGACCTCATGATCCTCCACTTCCCGATGACCTCCCCCTTTTTACTCCTTCTGGGTCCTTGGCCTGGAACAAAGGGGGTTGACTTTTAAGACAATCCTTCTTGTTGCTTTCTGCTGATTGTTATATTTACTAAGTGACCAACTGCCTATGAGTGCTCCCTGCTTTTTCTCCCAGAAATATAAACCACCATGGACTTATCTCCCGATTGTTATCAAACTCTCTTCTACTTACTTTCTCAATCAGATGAAAAGTCATTAATATGCTTTATTGGGCAAAGATATACATTAGGAGGGAATTGGTAGACCTAAACTGTCTGCTTTCCCTTATAATATCTAAATAAAAAAGCTGGTAAGATACAATTTTCCAGGATGGACTATAATCATATCGAACTTTTTTATAGATTGATGCTTAAAAGCCTAAATGTGAAACACATATCCATTGGGTAAATTAAAAAATAAATCTGATGATAGGCTGATCAGTGACTATATACAAAACAAAAACTGCAAGTAAATGCTAGAAATATTTCACAAATCTAAATAATAATTAAATGGAAAAATATAGAATGAAAATTAGGAGTACAATAATGGGAACAGGAACAGGATACCTCAGTGAAAAAAATCCAAATGACTGGAACCAAACCTGGTTTAAAGCTACAGTAACAAAAAGTATAACTTTGCTAAAAATAAAAAATACAGTACAAAGTCATTGCCAGAGCATATGTCACAACACACAGATTACATAAAATAGGGATTACAAATTTCTCATTATTCTTACATAATTGTGGTTTACAAGGCTGTATGATCACTCAAGTATGATAATGCCCTACTGTCTATGACTTGTGGTGTAATACACCCAAGAATGTCATATATATTTTAGATTGTTCTATCCCTAAAACTCTTCAAGTTTTGGTTTTATATGTTATTAATACTGAAATCTATTCAAGGAGCAAACACGCAGTTTGGCCCTTGCCAGTATAGCTACAAAATGTATATTAGAAAATTGGACTACACCTACATTACACGACTTTAACCATAATAAATGGCTAAGTAAAGTAAAGAGCCACTGGAGCATGGAATACCTCTATAAAATGTTACTGAATCATATAATACACTTGACACAACATTTACAAAAATGTAAATGATGCTTCCTCTTCATTTGAAAGTATCATAATCTCTATGCAAATACATTTTAGATGATACTGTATTGTATGTATATGTAAAAAAATACTTAAAAATATGCAAAATAAAAAATGGCGAATATTGTCATTTTAAGCCCTTTTCTTAGTAGAGAGATACACTTTTAGGAATGTAATAAATTACCCTTGAAATGATGAAAACCACACATATTTCTCATTGAATGTCAAAGGCAGCTTACTGCAATCTCAAAATGTAAGGCAGCTACTCCGTTTAAATAATCGTATTCACCATACCTCAGCATTCTTTCCTGGTACACTGAAACACAGCTTGGTCTAACATCTAAATTAATGACCCTGAGTTCCTGAAGTTTGTAAAATCTTCTGAGACAATCTTCTTGAAAGAAACATGCTGGATATCTGATACTCCATATATTCCTGGATTTGATGGTTTTTTAATGTTAAGCCAAAAATATTCAATGTATGGAAGAACACAAATGGGACTACTTACAGCAATTAAATTACAGCAAAACCTTATTATAGAAAAATTAAAAATTAGATTGGATAACATTTTAGCAATTAAAATTAAAAGTGGAACTCAATCCTTTATTATTGTAAATATTTATTTACCCCAAAAGCTCTATGGTCAATTTTGTGGAGCTTTGGCAGCAGTTTAGTAATATTATGCAACAGATTTTGGAGTTGTATCAGAATTATGATATTTATATTGCTAGAGATCTGAATGCTAGGTGTCCTTCAGTGGCACACCATACACCAGAGCATGAACAGAAAACAAATATAATTAATGCACATTTGCAAAATATTAGAAAATCAGGTGATAAAACTCAAAATGAAGCTGGAACGGTATCTTCTTTTCTGCTGAGTCATAGTTTAGTTACAATAAATAGGAGATCACAAAGTGGCCCTGAAGGTTTCTATACTTTTTCCTGAGCTAATGTTTCTTCAGTGATTGGCCATTTTATATAAGATTTTTGTGGATTGGATACAATATTAGACTTTGAAGTCTTAGATAGACCTGAATCTCCTAATATTCCAATATATGTAGCACTAAGCCATAAATTGCCTCTTGATAATATTTTTCCTTTCGACAGTCAGCCAGTAGAAGTATTAAATGGAAAGAGAATAAGATGGACAATGGACTCCTTATATAATTTAAAGGATAATTTGTGGAATTCCAAGTTAACTACTTATAGACAAGTGGTAATTTCCTTTGAGGGTCTAGCAAATAGAAAGGAAATATGGAGTAACATATTAGACTATCTCGCTTCTTTATAATACACTAGTACAGGTCATAGCAAACATTAACAGAGGTTGGTTCATTAATAGAGGTATACAGGAGAAAAGGACTCTGAAAAATTATTAAGACAGACTAGAATGAATAAGGATTTTTGGACTTTATATCAAAAAAGAAAACAATATAACCAAATATTAGAAGAAAAAGTGAAATGTCAAAAATCATTATGGTCCCAACTTCATAAGATAGTAATTAATATAAATGCTAAAGAATTCTGGTTATTAGTCACAAAGGGAAGTACAGTAATATACATGCCAATTCTTTGAATGTGTCTATTCAACCAAACATCAGAGAGGAATATTTCAGTAAAGTGTACTATCAGAAACAAGAAAAATTTAGATTTTTTATTTTACAGGAACTCCTAAAAACAACTAAATTATATTTACAAACTGGTCCCAGTTTGTTTTTCTAAATCTGAATTTCTCAACGCCATTCTTCAAGCTAAATCACAGTTGTAGCCCTAGATATTTCCAGATATTTCACAATATATCTAAAGAGACTCTTTCTCTCTAGTGGCTCATAGTGGTACTGCAGACAGGCAGGAAATTTCTCCACAGATTTCACTGACATTTCAGGAAATATCTGACCATGTCTATGACTGCCTCTAATGAAGCACCAGGAACAGACAGAATTATTGCTGATGTAATTAAGTATTTTTATGAGTGGTGGTTTCCTCTTCTGCATACTATTTATAATTACATAATTCAAAGTTTAGATTTTCCAAGTTCTTCGGCTGGGAATATTAGCTTTCCAACACATAAGAAAGGCCCTTTGCTAGATCCAAAAATGTACAGATCAGCAAGTTTAATAGACACAATCCAAAACATTTTTTTTTGCCAGAATTTTACTTAAAAGGTTGGAAAAATGGGTAGAAAAAAAGTAATATCATAGATGAATCATAAAATGGATTTAGATGGGAAAGGTCAATGATACAGCACTGTTTTGTCTTATGCCATTTTATTAATAAATAAATAGATAACCATAAGAAAGGCCAGATTATTTGCTTGTTTTGTTGTCCATCAAATGACATTTGACCACAGTAGCCAACTCTCTCTGGTCAGTTTTATGTATGTATGGCATGGATAAATTTCATTTGGACCTATTAATCAGATTGCATGAGGATACATGGTGTAAGTTACAAAATTCTCCATCTGGTGCTCTTAGTAATACAATTACAACTAATTTAGGAGTCAGACAAGGATGCATCATTGCACCCTTATTATTTAATTTATATACAGTATTAATACAGGTACTGAAAAAAAACTATATATGACTCTGATTTCCACTCTATACAAATCTAAATAGAATTGTTTCGCCATTGGGATATGCAGATGATATAGTTCTACTTTAACGTCCCTACTCAGCTTACAGAAGAAGTTTGATAAATTCTCTCATCTTAGATTCACTTAGAATTCAGGAGCTATAAAAGGCCTAGGCCCAAGGGTTAACTCCTTTACAACATAATTAAATAATTCAAGCAAGATTGTTGGAATTTAGGAGGGCTAACTTTGGGAAAATGGGAGAGTGCCTCAGAAAAGTGCTAGCAAACTGGCAAGAAGCAGGGGTGGAGGAACAATGGGGAAATATCAAAACAGCCATCACAGAGGCAACAAGCCCTTGTGTAAAGCAAATCAACAAAGCAAAAAGAAGGAAAAAAACACTATGGTTCTCAAACGAGGTGGCAGGGAAGGTTAAGGAGAAAAAGGGGGTATTCAGGAAATATAAGGAAATACAGAAGGAACAAGACAGAGAACTGTACCAGTTAAAGCAGAAGGAAGTGGGGAAGGCAGTCAGAATAGCAAAAACCCAAACTGAGGAAAAGATAGCCAACTCAGTTAAGAAGGGGGATAAAGTTGCTGGCCCAGTGGCACTGAGGGCTGAGCTGCTGGATGCCTTACCTTGCGTCGCGTCAGTGACCCATGTTCGGGAACGGACATGGGTCGCTGGAGGTTGGCAGGGAGGAGAAGGATTGAGCATCCCCAGGACTGCTCTCCTTCTTTAGGTAGGTGGTTAGTAGGGCCCAATAATTACCTGCCCCCTAGCGGAGGCTGGGAGGTGGCACATCAGCTGTAAAGAACGTGGAGAGGGGACTGAGGCAGGCACTTGGTGATAGCACTCATGGGAGCATGCATGCTGATGCTGCTGGCACCATTGCATGCAGCAGCCTCTCAGGGGAAGAACCAGAAAAACAAGAAAATGGGAGTCCTCTGTAAGGATGACAATAGTCCCCACCGCAACAGGCCCGGGAAGGCACCTCCCCAAATACTCAGCTGGTCCGGTGGGTTGAGTCACTCCCCACCCCCTGCCATGAAGAGTAAGTCATGGGGTTCAGGGGAAGGGGCCTCATACCTGGTGTCTGTGTGGGGGGACATCAGAGGGGCAGCACAGGACTCCGAGGGGGAGAAAAATAGCAACTAAAAAAATAAAAGAAGGGGGATAAACCTTTTATAGGTACATTTTAGAGTGAAGAAAAATGAAGGAAGGGATAGTGAAGCTTACTAAAGGGAAGGGAGGGTGGGCAGAGGATGACAGTGAAAAAGAAGGGATACTGAATGAATACTTCTGTTCAGTATTCACAAAAGAAGAGGAAGGGGAGGTACCTAAATCAAACAATAGAAGCACTCTGGTTAGGGAGGTCAATACCAGCCCATTCACAGAAGAAAGGGTTCTGAAAGAACTTTTAAAACTGAAGGTGGACAAAGTAATGGGGCCTGACGGGATTCACCCAAGAATTCTAAAAAAAACTAAGGGTAGAATTATTGACATCACTGACTACTCATTTTAGGAAATCATGGGAGGATGGTGTAGTACTGGAGGAGGGCAGACATGATTCCCCTTCACAAAAGTGGGAGCAAGACAGAGGCAGGAAACTACAGACCTGTTAGTTTGACCTCAGTGGTAGAAGAAATCATGGAACCACTCCTAAAGGAAAGAATTGTTGAGTTCCTAGAGGCCAGTGGGGCACAGGACCCAAGGCAGCAAGGATTCACAGCAGGAAGGCCATGTCAGACAAATCTAATGCATTTCTTTGACTGGGTGACCAATGAGGTAGACCAGGGAGGGGCAGTGGACATGGCCTATCTAGACTTTAGCAAGGCATCTGACATGGTTCCACACAGAAGATTAATATACAAGTTAGCCAGCCTTGGAGTGGGTCCCAAGGTGGTAGTCTGGGTTAAAAATTGGCTGGACAACAGGAGAAAGATGGTAATAGTAAACAGAGTTTTCTCTGAAGAAGGGGGGGTTACTAGTGGGGTACTGCAGGGTTCAGTACTGGGACTGGCCCTCTTTAATGTCTTTATAAGTGACATTGCAGAGGGACTGGAAGGAAAAGTATGTCTCTTTGCAGATGACACAAAGATCTGCAACAGGGTTGATACAGATGGTGGGATGGAGATGATGCAAAGGGACTTGGCAAAGTTGGAGGAATGGTCAAATATGTGGCAGCTTAGATTCAGTGCAAAGAAGTGCAAAGTAATGCACCTGGGAAACAAAAATCCAGGGGAAGAGTACACAATGGGGGTGAGATAATAACAACAGAAATGGAAAGGGACCTGAGGGTAGTCATATCAGATGACCTTTAGGTGGGCAAGCAATGTGAGAAGGCAGTAAGGAGGGCTGGTGGGATACTGGGAAGTTGTTATCCCTCTGTACAGAGAGTTGGTAAGACCCCATCTGGAGTTCTGCATCTAGTTCTGGAGACGCCACCTCCACAAGGACATAGACAGGATGGAGGCTGTCCTGAGGAGGGCAACTAAAATGGCACAGGGTCTGCACCAGAAGACATACGAAGAGAGATTAAAGAAGCTTAGCATGTATACACTCGAGGAGAGGAGGGAGAGGGGGGGCATGATAGAAACTTTCAAGTACATCAAGGGAATCAACAGAGTCTAAGATGGTAACATCTTTCAGAAAAAGATGTGCAAGAACAAGGGGGCACAATTTGAAGATAGAGGAGGGATGGCTCAAAGGTAATGTGAGGAAGTATTTTTTCATGGAGAGGGTTGTGGATACATGGAACAGCCTTCCTGAGGAGGTAGTGGACTCAAAAACAGTGGGGGAATTCAAGAATGCATGGGACAGACATAAGGCAATTCTAGTGGGGGTTTAGGAAGAAGTAGTCTGTTAACTAGGATCTGCAGTCTATGCATTAGATAGGGAAATGGGCAGACTAGGTGGGCCAAGCGGTCCTTATCTGCCATCAAATTCTATGTTTCTGTGTTTCTCTGTTTCATATTTCCCCCATTATTTATATAACTGTCTAAACTTCTTTTAAAATTCTCTTTATTAGTACTTGTGATCACATATTCAGGTAAATGGTTTCATAAATTAGACAATCTAATTGTAAAAAAATATTTTCTCTCATTTGATTTATACTTATTTATTTTCACCTGTAGGGGATGTGCCCTTATGTCAATTCTATCTTGTTTGTATCCTATATTTAATACTGTCATAAACGCAGGCTCATTCATTATCTCAAAATAACATGTCTCCCCTCTTTCTCCGTACATCCAAATTGTGTAGTCCTACAGCATAAAGTCGTTCTTCATATGTTTTTTCTTTCACATTTTTAATTACTTTGGTGACTCGATGTTGGGCTTTCTCCATTCTATTAATTTCTGTCTTTGTATATGGACTCCATAGTTGACTTCCCTAGTCCAATTGAGGCCTAATATATGATAAGTACAGTGGTAGCAATATATCTTTTGATCTGCTTTTGATGTTTTTTTATTGCTAAAATTGTTTTATTCACTTTAGCTATGGCATTAGTACATTGTTGCTTAAACTTTAATTTATCTTCTACTAAAATACCTATGTGAAAAAAATATATATTGAAGTTAATAGTCAAAAGACACAAATGGTTGTCTTTGGGCTGCAAAAAGGAAATTATATAATTTGTACTTTAAAAGAAAACCTTTAACAACTGCTGATTATTTTGACTATCTGGGAGTACATTTTGCAAATACATATGCATGGAATCTACATATGAATTACATTAAACATACATTATCTAGTTGTATCTCAGGAATTAAAAGAATAGATATTAGGGAGGGCATTTGGTAGATGGCTGTATCACAGTGATTAATGTCAAAATAAACACAGTTATAATTTGTGCAGTAGAAGCATGGGGTCTTGATGGCCTAGCACCTTTGGAGATAATCATGAATACAATATACCCCCACCTTCTAGGCTTTCCCAATTAAATACCAGCCCATATCTTAAGAAGTGAGCGTGGCTAAAAGTCATTTGAAGTTCATGCATTATCTAGAATTATAATATTTATTATGGATTTGCAAATGCTAAATGAAAACAGATTCCACAGATTCTGCTGAGAATAACAAATTGATTACCCCAGAAGAGGATTCAAAATGCTGTACATGAATGGAATTAAACATACATTATTTCCAAGTGGTTTAGGATATATTTTTAACAGACATTCAGGACTTCTACACAAGTACTTATTACAAATATTAAAGCTATAAGGATATCTCTACACAGAGAGATATGGAAAAACTACACAATTCTAAAATTCACATAGCATATAAAGTTATTTAAAAAACTCATTGAAGAAAGTTATTTTAAACATTTTATTAGAAAGGGTTACTTAGTTAATGTTCTAGGCAAAGATTCTCATAACCTGTTCACAAAATTTTGAATGGAATTATATAAACGTAAACAACTCTTTTTTAAACAAGCAGAAAATAAATACTGTTCAACCTCCATTTTGTAACTGTATCATAGGAGATATAGATGACTTGGAACACAGTCTTGTTCTGTCCTTTTCATAGTGCTCAAAGGAAGTTATACTTACAAAATATCTTGGAAAGATTTTATGGTTCACTATCTCACAAAATTCAGGTTTCATTTACATCTCAAAACATAAATGTTCTTGAGATGATAAAACTTCTTATATCTCTTAAGCTTATCTAGGTATAATGAATGAAAATGTTCATCTTTATGTATGCAGATAGGTGGAAAAAGAAAAATATATACTGGAATGTATCCCTGGACAACAGACCACTTGACTGTAATTTTAATTTACATCTGTAGTTGTATTTAATAATGGAAATCTTTCACGTCACTGAGAGAGGGAGATACAATTTGCGATAGCTTTTTTGTCTTAAGAGACATTAGTTTCCTATAAGGAAAAATTACAATATTTATTTATTTATTTATTTGAAACATCAGTTTAACAACCTTTGAGCCAGAGGCTCGTTTACAAAGGTACCTCGTCACAGAGAGGACAATCAGTGGAGAATATTAGATTGGTCACACTGTTTAGGGTGTGTAGGTATTCAGACCTGAACCCTTCGATGTCCTATTTACATTCTAATTATGTTACAGCAATTATATTACATAGAAACATAGACGTTGATGGCAGATAAGGACCGCAAGGCCCATCCAGTCAGCCCATTTCTTTTTCTGTCTTATGAATGTGCCATTGGCCTTTGCTCTGTCAATGGCCTGTCTATTCATACTCATCTGTATTGCTCCCTTGTGCCTATACCATGCCTATTTGATGCCCTGCACTGTATTCATATCCACCACTTCCAGAGGTAGGTCATTCCATGCATCCACCACCCTTTCTGTGAAAAAGAACTTCCTCATATTATCCCTTAATCGGCCTCCCTCTAATCTCATGCTGTGTCCTCTTGTCCTGCTATTTTTCTTATATTGAAACATGTTAGACTCTTTCACCTTGTTAATGCCCTTAAGGTGTTTGAATGTTTTGATCATATCACCTCTCTTCCTCCTTTGCTCTAGGGTATACATATTGAGCTCCGTTAATCTGTCCTCATATGTTTTCTGATGCATTCCCTGCACCATTTTGGTTGCCCTTCTCTGGACTGCCTCAATTTGATTAATGTCTGTGTGAAGATGTGGCCTCCAATACTGCACGCAGTACTCCAGATGGGGCCTAACCAGTGTCTTGTAAAGTGGGATTATTACTGCCCTCTTCCAACTTGTGATACCCCTACTAATACACCCCAACATCCCTCTAGCCTTGCCTACTGCTTTACTGGTCTGCTTGGATGATTTCAGGTCATCGGTGATGATGACGCCCAAGTCTCTTTCTTCCCTTGTGACTGTCAGCAACTCCCGTCCCAGCCTATAGGTGGTTTCAGGGTTTCTTTTCCTTATGTGCATGATCTTGCACTTCTTTGCATTAAACTCCAGTTGCCACTCTTCTGACCATTTTGCTAGTTTATCCAGATCTCTACTCATTATGCCCACCCCATCTGGATCATCTACTCTATTGCAGATCTTGGTGTCATCTGCAAACAGACAAACCTTACCCTCCAGTCCATCTGCAATGTCACTGATGAAGGTTTTTAAACATATTAGAATTTTTTGAAGTATGTTACAACATCTCCCTTCCACTTTTATGCATATAAAAGTAAGCATAATGGCATACTGAAAGGTCATACTCATCACCACTAGGCACAGATGTATTTTAAACCTTAATTTGATTATACATGCAAGAGTACTTGATCTCTGTTATAAAATAAGTATATGTGGACATTTTCTGTCTGCGTATTGAAAATGTTTTTAGAGCCTGGGACTTATATATTTTTATTTTGTAATGACTTAAGAGTCAGTCAAATAATCTTGAAACTTGAAGCTACTCAAAACATAGAATGAGTTAGTTGAAAAGGATCACTTGACCCACCCAGTCTGCCCTGATGGTCACTGACAAGTCTGCCTCCACAGACCCTAGCTGGTTTTTGGCTACCTTCCCTCCTCCCTGCTTATTTACTAATATTATTCTATGTCTATCCCATGCATACTTGAAGTCCGCTACTATTTTCACCTCCACCACTTCTGCTAGCAGTCTGTTCCAGGTGTCTACCACTCTTTCAGTGGAGTAGGGCTCCCTCATATCCCTCTTAAACTCCCCCTCAGCTTATACTAAGATGCATACTGTGGAGTAAGGAGCTAAAAAGGTTGTGAGCCCATGTATGCTCCTGGCACATCACCCATAATATGATAAATTATTTACGCTTAGAATGTATTTGTCAAGATTTCTTTTCAATTTTTTATCTTTACTAATTATGACTTCCAGTGGCAGTCTGTTCCAGAGGTTCATCACTCTCTGCATGATAAAGGACCTTCTTTTTCCTGAGTTAAAGTTTTTGGGTCTTAGTTGAAGTGAGCGCCCTCTAGTACCCATATTATCATTCTTAAATGACAAATCTAATTCATTCAAAGGGTAGCTGTCTTGCATTATATAGTAAAATAATAACACATCTCCCCTGATCCTTCTTGTTTGAAGTGACATCGGGTTATGTTTTCAGAGTCTTTCCTCATATGACAGTCCTTTACAGGTGTAAATCATTTTAGTTGTTTGTCTTTGTATTTTCTCTATTGTATCTGAGTTGCCCTTTTTGATTGGTCCCCAAACAGGGCTTCCATAATCCAGTAGTGGTCTCACATATGATCTATACTGCAGCTTAAGCACCTTTGCATCTCTACTTTTGAAGATCTTTTAATTGTTCATATAACTTTCTTAGCTTTTGCCACCTGGGCGTTACTATGTGTGTCATATGTGACTTTATTAGATATTGTAATTCCAAGGTCCTTTTCCCCAGCTGTTTTTCTGAGAGGTAAGCCTTTCATATAGTAAGTTGTTTCCTTATTGTGATACCCTAGGTGCATAACACAACATTTGTCCTTGTTAAAACTCATTAGCCGGGGCTGGCCCGGTGGTGCAGACAGCTGAGGCACTGGCACCTTACCTCGCGTCAAGCCAGTGACCTAGGTTCAGGAACAACCTTGGGCTGCCTGGGTGCCAGCTCAGGGGTGGAAGGTTGGAACAAGATTGAGCTATGGCTTTCCCTTCCATCAGAGTAGATGCCCACTCCGCCGTAGACCTGCTCCCACTGGGTGGAGGTCCGGTGGGTAGCGCAGGTGGATAGGAGTGGTGATGCAAGTCTGGGGAGGGGTGGAAGGGGCCACCGGATCCTGGTGGGGGCATGCACCTCCACGCATGTACATGAATGTGTGTGTTGTGGCCCCAGGGGGGAAGGGGAGTAAATAGAAAAACTGAAAAAGTACAGTATGTATAAAAAAAAATCATTCTCACAGAGTCTGCATACTGAACCATACTATTCAAGTCTATCTGTAGTCTTGACTGATTTTGTTCATTTTCAGCTACATTTGCTAATTTAGTATCATCTGCATATTTACTTACCAGCTTGTAATGTTCTGCCCCAACTTAGATATAAATATTTGAAAAAGTATAGGACCCAAGACCAAGCCCTGAGGCACCCCACTGGTCACCGACACCGGATCTGAGTGATAACCATTTATGCTCACTTTCTGAGTTCTGCCTCCCGACCAACTTCTGATTCATTCCACTATCCTAAGATCCAGTTAACAATCAATTGTATGTCCTGTGGTCCTGGTGCACTTTCTCATTTGAAAGAGATTCCCCTCCTGCACCCTGTTCACTCTTGTGAAGCACTTGTTGGTATCTACCACGTTCCCTTATTCTCTCTTTTCCTCCAGGTTGTACATGTTGAGATCCCTCAGGCTCTCCTCATAGGGCTTTTGGTGCAAGCCCTGCACCATTTGAGTTGCCATCTGCTGAACTGTTTCTACCCAGTCCATGTCCTTTCTGAGGTGTGGCTTCCAGAACTGGACACACTTCTCCAGGAGGGGTCTCACCAGCAAGCGGTATAGTGGCAACAATACTTGCATTCTCCTGCTGAAGAAACCTCTCCATATGCACCTCAGCATGCCACTGGTCTTACCTACTGCTTTGTCACACTGCCCTGCCATTTTGAGGTCATCAAACATGATAACCCCACATCAATTTTGTGCTTAGTGATGGTGTGTACCTCCTCCGCAATCCTATACTCAACTCCTGGGTTTCTATGCAGTATAGCATAGAGGTTAAGGGCACTGAGCTGCAAACCTGGAGACCAGAGTTTGAATCTCATCAGCCCCCACTTACATACTGTGTCACCCTGAACAAGTCACTTAACTTCCTTGTGCTCTCAGGTCACACCTGGAAACAAGCTCTGGCTTAGCGTGCCTTCCCTGGTTAAATAATTTCCCCTTTCCCTTTCCTATGCCATAGGTGTATAAGTTTGCACTTTTTGACATTGAACCCCAACTGCCATTCATTGATCAGTTTAGCACTGGCCACAGGATAAAACTACTATAAGATAGTCTGTATTGTGCAGTTCTTCTTTACATTCTGAGCAAAAATGCATTAAATTCATTTCACGCAAATTGTATTTGATATAGCGCATTTCTCATTATGATTTAAAGTGCTTTACACAAAATATCTAAACATTTAAAATATAATATAACACAAAAACATAAATAAATCACTCTTATTAAACAGCAAAACATTAACCTAGTTCAGAGAAAGCCTGTCTGAATAAATGTGTTTTTAACTCCCATTTAAATACATGGGCCAAGATATTCAGATTGCACTGGGCAGTGGCGCAAGCCTGGGTGCAGCACAACTAGGTTGCGCCAGGGCCAGGACCAGGTGATATTCAATGGTGATGCACCACAGTGCAGCACCATTGAATATGGCATGCAATGTGCATGGCACAGTGGCACTGCACCAGTGCAAGCCACAGACAGGGAGCATGGGGATATGCCAGTGCAAGTGCAGTTGCTCTAGACACAGCACCCACGATATTCAGCGGGGTCATGCAAATGAGGCCATAATATATGCAAGGTGCACATGGGGTCATTTGCATGTCATTATGGCACCATTTTCATGCCTTGCGCAGGGCAGCCCAGCAACGTGTGCCTGGCACCCTGCACAGCATGACGTGTGCAGTGGGGATCCTAGGGCATCCCCAGCCCCATAGCCATGATTATGGTAGATGTACAACAACACAATCCCTGGTAGTCTAGTGGTACCCCCTTCCTCCCAACTCCTCGATTCCCTGACAGATGTAACTGATGACCTTCCCTGGTAGTCCAGTGGCCCCCCGCCCATCACTGCAATCATGGTAAATGTACAATAAATCATGCCCTGGCAGTCTAGTGGTACCCCCCTCCTGCTCTTGTCCCTAATCGATGGTATTGGAAGTTTAGATAAATTCCTGGTAGTCTAGTGGACCCCTCCCGGCCCATTGCCATGTTCGCGGTACATCTCTGTATATTACATCCCTGGTGATCCAGTGGCACCCCCACCCTCCCAGCCACACAGAACCCTTGCCACCCGGTCCCCATATCATCAGCGGGTGTGCAGCAGCCATACGCATACCGCCCCACCGCCCGTAAATGACAGGTACAGTGTGAAAGCCCATTGGTCCCTAGTGTGAACCATCGGTTTACAGGGCATGTTGTTAGATAACCCAAATATGTGGAATGACTTTATTCACATATTTGGGATCATCTAGTACAGTATGTTTCTTCAAGCCCATTGGTCCACACTGGGACCAATGGGCTTACAACCCATACTGTAGCTGTCATTTGGCAGGCGGCTGGGTGGTATGGGTGGGTTGCTGCTGTTCATAGATGATGGGAGGAGGGGTGGTCAAGGGTTCTGTGGGTGGGAGGTGGGGGGTACCACTGGATCCACCAGTTATTTATTATACGGAGATGTACAGCGATCGCGGCAATGGGAGGTGGGGTTCCACTATACTACCAGCGATATCTCTAAACATCCGATACCGGTGATCAGGGATAAAGGCAGGAGCAGTAGCATATACACTGTGAACAACATGGGGGACAAAATGGAGCCTGCAGTTCCCACATGGCAGGAGCAGAGGTGCAAAGGAAAAAATCCCTGACACCACCCTCTGCGACCTGCCAGTGAGGAAAGATTTAAACCAGATGAGGATTGTACCAGCCAGTCCACAACAGACCTGCATGTGCTCCATTAGTACCCCATGGTCCACAGTGTTAAATGCCACTGCGAGATTGAAGAGAATAAGGATGGAACATCTCCTCCAATCTGTAGCCACTAAGAGATCATTTAGCACTCGAACCAGGCCAGTCTCAGTAATATGACTTTTCCTGAAACATGATAGAAGAGGGTCATAGACATTGTGAGCTGTTAAGTAGGTCTCCAGTTGAATGGCCACCACCTTCTCAATAACCTTACCCACAAAGGGAAGGTTAGAGACCAGTCTATAGTTCACCAGGCAGTCTGAGTCCAGTGAAGGTTTTTTAAGGAGTGGCCTTATAATCGCCTCTTCGGGGACCCAGGAAAGACCAATGTCACTAAACAGCATCAGACTATTCTGGCTAGGAAAGGGGCCAATGACATGAATGCACCCCACTAGGAGGTGCATTGGTCCCAGATCCAGACTACAGTAGGTTGGCCGTAATTCCTGGACAACCTTCACCACATCTGCGACAGCAAATTGGTCAAAGTTGGACCAGACAGACAGACTGCCTGCAACCTCAAGCCTGCTACTGTAAGGCCCATTAGAGGGCAATGACTGGATTTCAGAACTGATGGAGGCAATCTTATAAGCAAAGAACAGGCTGGATTGCACAACCTATTAACAGTGCGGAAGAGTTGAGCCGATAGTTGCCACAGCAATCTCCTTGGACAGGAACTCTGCCTTCTTACAGGGGATTGCTAATTGATAGTCTCTATAATGAACCATCAATATAAGTTTGTTCTTCTCCAAACCAGTCCTCTGCCAGCAGTGCTCCAATCTTCGACCCCTCATCCTCATCTCCCTGATAGTCCCATCAAACCAGGGGGACTTCTGGTGTGAGGTGAGGGGCTGAACACAGACAGGTACAATAGAGTCAAGAGCCTCGGTAATAACCCTATTATACAGTAGGTCAGAACCAATTACTCTGGCTCCTCGCATGCACTCATTAAACATGATAGATCCAGCACCGCTGTCAGATCCTGTGGGTCAAACCCCTTAAAGGGCGGTACGGGACCATCTCCATAGGGGAAGGTCTATTGGGGGGCCTCAAATGAGAACCTCACAGTATGGTGGTCCGACCAAATGGCCGGCTCCACTTTAAGGTCAAAGTCCTCCATTCCCCACAGAAAGATGAGGTCTAACGAATGGTCATTTATATGGGTTGCAGAGGTCAATACCTGTGTCAGACCCAATGAACACATTAGTTGGAGGAAGTCTTGACCAAACTGTAAGAGTTCATTGTCGACCGAGGCATTGAGGTCTCCCAGAATAATCCATCTGGGAGACTCAAACACCAGTTCGATGACGAAGTCCGCAACTTCCTGCAGGAATTTCTTCCTATCTCCCAGAGGACAGTAGATGAGAAGGATCCTGCAACCTACATCTGCACACCCTTGAGCAGCCACACATTTGAAGGACCTCATTGTTTCCACCAGTAAGGCAGTGAGGTTCAGGTCTGACTTAAAACAAATTGCCACACCCCCACCCCTACGATCCATTCTCCAGCAGTGTACCACCAAGTACCCAGCTGGAACTGTCGATTCCAGTACAGGGCTAGCAATTTCATCCTGCCAGGTCTAGGTGATGCAAGCCAGATCAGATGTTGCAACAAGATCAGCAATAATTGCCATCTTGTTCTTGATAGATCTGGCATTGCACAATACTTCCCGAGAAGGATAGGTAGATGAGGTTGGTCTAGCGGCCTTGCCCACTAACTGTGGAGCACTTGGATATGGGCACCAATCAAGGAGGGCCGCATTCCTAGGCCCATTTCACCCCAGGGCACTGCCTAATTCCCACCACCCCAATCCTCCTCCCCTCCACTATGTCCCCCATCAGGGTCTGCAAATCTGTTTCCTTCCCCTACTCACTTCCCCCAGTGTTCTACAATGATAAATTGTTTACGGGAAACTTGATAACAATTTGGCAGCCAAACTAGTGTTTTGTGCAACTAAACTAACAGGGCATTGTTTTGCTACTGGGTGGAAAACAAAGCCAGTAGGGAGTACTGGAGCATTTAAATCTGATAAGCTAATTACACTCTTTTATAGCACAGTTCCCTTTGTTTTTAATTTTTTATGACCCTGATTTTTTCCCCATTTTCTCTCAGCCCCTGTCCTCACCATGCGTGCATGTGTGGAAGCATGCACACACCACGGCACTGGGACGTCCTTCCCACTACTTGCCACCCCCTTCGGCCTACGCTGACCATTTGACCTACACCCGATGGCAGCAGAGCTACAGGGGGAGATAGCCTCCCAGGAGAGGAGAGCTGCCTTTTAGCTGCTTGATCCTGCTCCCTCCCTTCCCCCCATGCTGGCTCTCCTATGACCCGAGTCTATTCCCGTACCCGGGTTGCTGGCGTGATGTGAGGTAAGGCATCCAGCACCTCAGCCCTCTGTACCACTGGGCTGGCTGCACAGTTCCCTTTTACAATCAGAACAAAACCTATTTGGGGGACTTGGAACATAGAAATCAGCTATAATAGAGAAAAATGAAGCTGGGTTAATGCACATCTTCAATTTCCAACACCTCAGAGTTAGTTAAATGCTTTATCAGCAAAATCAATAAAAGAGAAGCACCCTCCTTACAACTGCCTAGTGTTTTGAAATGTTACTTCATACTTTTGGCCTTGAAAAGCACAAAACAACATTGTGACATGTCAGGCGGTTATAAGGGGATGCTATTTTTCTAATAAAGCATTTAACTAGCTCTGAAGTGTTGCAATTTTTTTTAACCTGAAGACATGTAGTAGCTCAGCTCCATTGCTCTGCAGCTGTTGATCCTATGCTCTGGATCCATCGGGGTTCTTGAGCCACCTCAATTTTCTTTTTCAAATCAGCTACACTGACTGAATGTTTATTCCAGCACAGCTTCTTCCTTACCCAATTGGAGAACAAGGTTAGGATCAGAAAGCAATCAGCATCTGCAAAAAAGGTGGTCATGTGCAGGTAAAAAACAGGCACTCACCACCTCCCAATATAAGCAGGACACCACTTAATCTCCAAAAAGTAGCAGGATTTACTCACAAGACATACAGGCTCGCAGGAGGGCGCCTTCTATGAATTGTTGTATGTCTTGTGAATAAATGCTGCTACTTTTTGGAGATTAAGTGGTGTCCTGCTTAAATTTTGAGGTGGTGAGTGCCCAGTTTTTACCTGCACATGTCTAGTGTTTAGCATATCCAGAGCACCTCCTTCCCAGTGCTCTCCTTTTTAGTTTGTGTTCTAAAGGAGGAAGTAAGGAGAGCAGATTCAGACATTTGTTTTAAGAATATAGCAGTGTAAAATCTAACCTGCTTTTCTGATGGGTTTCAGCTCTCTTCATGTTATTTTCAGTTCCAAATGAAGTTCAGAGTTGGAGCACAGGCAGCAGTGGGAGAGGATCCTGTGATACACAGGAACCAATCCTCAGCTAGCAGAAAATAACAGGGAAACTATAAAAGGACTCCCTTCTAATGTGTCCCATTCATGTTTGTGTCCCAGAGCATGAGTAAAACAGAGCAGGAGTGAAACAGGACTGGCATCTTAGGTATCCACAGGCAACAGCAGGCTGCAGGTCATTCTGAAGGGGGACTGCAGGAAATGTAAGTAAGTTATGCAGTAAAGGAAACACCAAGGAGGAATAGTAACTAAGGTAACTAAGGTAAAGCAAGGAAGAGTACATAGTGGTAAGCAGGAAAACCCTATCTTGGTAAAGTGTACAGAGGGAATTAGGAAACAAGATTAGGAAGGGAAGGTTAGAAACACTCTATCTGTGGTAATGGTACAGATACTTTAAATCTGTGACTGCTACCGCTAATTTGCCTTTACATTGCTCCTACCATTTGCAATCTCTAGAATCTCTATTGATTAGTGAAATGTTATGCTTCATGTCCATTTCTTGGGCCCCCGGTCAAGTTAACACTTTCATGGGCTTTCTACTCCTACCTAAATTATTTATTTTCCCTCCTACCTCCTTCCACCTTCTATTCCCTTTTTTGCCCCTCCATCACTCCATACCTCTTTCCTCCCTGCCACCTTAATGCATCTTCTTCATCACCCCACTACCTATACCACCTCTTCCTCCCTACTCTTCTCCACCCCTCCTTCCCCCACCCTCCTCCCCCTTTATTCCACTTTGACTACATAGATATTCTTCCTTTCCTCCTATCTATTCCCATCCTATCCCCCACTTCTGCTTGCCTTCTCCATCCCCGGACTTTCCTCCTCCCTCCCCTGTCCCTCTCTACTGGTACGACACCTTCCTTCTTTCTTTGACTCAGGTACAATCCAGTTATCTGCCTATGTTGTTAGTTGTACAATTCTCCTTTTTCAACAAGTGTGCTCATGTTATGTTACCATTACCTAGTGAAAAGTTAGCCTTTGTTTTGACTCTGCGCTCTGTATGTGCTTAGATTATGTAACTATTGTTAGAATTTATGCCTGGAGACAGTTTTCAATTGTTTCTTGCTGTATCTGTATCTGTGGAACATATCTGTATTCTTGTTTGTGTCATACTTGAAGTGAAACCTATGAAAGAGCTTTCTGCTCAAAGGTATTAATCCAAGACCTCAATAAATAAATAAATGAATGCAAGAAGGAGGGAAACGTATAGATAAGCTATGAGGGAGTTATGAATAGAAGAGGTAAAACAACAAAGGAATGGCAAGGAAGTAAGAAGTTAAGACGAAAACAGTCATCAGGCATTGTGGTGGTACAGTGTCATGGGTGTGGGGCTGCAATCTTCAGACACATTCTGGAGACTGAAGTTCTGCCCCTTATGCAGGCACCACTCTGGGCTAAGATGAGAGGATGCTGGGCTCAAGGCTTAACTGGAAAGAGTACAGGGTACAGTTTTCCTCACCCAGGGGACACCAAGATTGCTGCCACTCCTTCAAAGGAAGCCAGAAAAGAAGTAGAGTGGCTGGACCTTGGCAGGCTATGGGATGGTTGGGGAGAAGAAAGGAGAGCACCCATCAAATCTTAACACTTTATAATTACATCACCATTCTGGTGGCATGGGGAAGCCAGGAGGAGGCTCCTGAGGCAGTGTGAAGGGAGGAGGTGGGGGTTCTCATGGGAGGAGGCCCCAAGGAGGGAGGTTGGGAGAGGTACCCAGCCAAGGAGGAGGCAGATGTTGGTAGGGGACTCTATAGTCAGAGGGATAGTCCTGGTAGCAGGGGAAGAGTAAGAGAAGGTAGCAAGGTGCCTACCAGGTGCTTCAGCTGGGAGGAGGGAAAGGCAAATTGTAGAGATCACCTGGGAAAATGAGGAAGGGAGGGATCTGTATGTCATTGTTCATCTGGGGACTAATGCCCTGGCCAAGGACATGGCAGGGGTATTACAGGATTAGCTTAGGATTCTGAGAAGGGGCCAGATGCAAGTGGCTCACACAGTGACCTTCACTGGGGTGCCACCTGTATACAGCTTGGGAAAGGTTAGGGTACACTGCACCAACTCCTTCAACAAGTGACTGTAAGCATGGTGTAGTGAAGAGAGTTTTGTCTACATCAGGGATTGGGGTCCTACCTGGGGGGGGATAGAGTCCTGTACACAGGAGATGGCCCCATCCATCCAGGAGGGGAATGGCAGTCCTGGGTGGATGGTTTAGATGCAATTTTGATGGGCATTCGAAGTAGTAAAGGTGGAGGCAGAAAAACAAAGGGAGGCAAAGATTACTACCCCCCCACCCAAGCATGGAGCAACAGACAGGAGAAGCCCAGAGGAAATTAATTCCCCAGTGGTAGAGGGGTGAAAGGACAAGGGGGAGAGAGGGACAGTTGACCAGGAAGTGGAACTAAAATTGAGAGACAGGATAAGGAGGGTATGCAGAGGGGTAGTTAAAGAGAGAAGGACAATACTGTAAAAAGTGGGGTGGGGTGGAAGTTATAAACAGGAAGGGAAGGCAGAACAGTAGGCGGGAGGGACAAAAGGATTGGAGAGCCATGTGTGCCAAAACAAGATGTCTAGGAAATAAAATTCTTGACCTTGAAGCATTCATTGCAGAGGCCATAATGGAGTCATGGTGCACTGACAACAGTAGCTAGAAAATGGTCATACCAGGCTACACCATGTTCCAGAAGGACAGGACAGGGAGGAAAGATGGTGGGTGGTTGTTTTATATGTGAGTGAAGGTATAAAAGCCCTAGAGATACAGGTGCACCAGGGGGATAAGGAATGGGTGGAGGTACTATGGGCCAGCTTACAGTCCAGTTCCGGTGACTTTATCTGCATGGGGGTGGTGTACAGATTGCCAACACAGGTAGAGGAGTTAGACAAAGTTTTAGGGGAGGTAACTGGGAGAATGGCTACAAGTGGAAGTATTGATTGTGGGGGACATTACTCTGATGGATGTTGACTGGATTACTCTGAACACAGCTACAAAAAGAAGCAGGGTGATCCTTAACACTCTACGGGGGCAACTCTCAGGCAACTGGTTACAAAATCCACCAGAGACAGGACAGTGCTGGACCTGGTATTTATGAACAGGGACAGCACTGCAGACATCACATTTGTTAGTCCCCTAGATACAAGCAATCACAGTACTGTGTGGTTTGGCAGATGGATTGGGCAAGAGGAAAACCTCGCTAAGATGAGGGCCCTGGACTTTAGAAGGGCAGATTTTAAAGAAATGGGTGACTGGCAGCATACCTTGAAGTGGGATGGTGGCCAGGGGGAATGGCAATCCAATGGAAAAAGATGAAGGAGGGAATAGCTAGGGCAGCTATATGCTGCTTGAAGGAAGTAAGCAAGGGCAGGAGGAAGAAGTCGCTATGGTTGTCAAAGGAGGTGGCTATGGTGGTAAAAAAGAGAAAAACAGCATTTAGGAAGTAGAAGGTGACCCAGATGGAGGTGGACAGGAAGATATATCTGGAAAAGCAGAGATAGGCAGGAAGGAGAGGTGAGGGCAGCAAAGATACAAACAGAGGAGAGGATCACCAAGGAGGTCAAAATCGAGGACAAAACATTCTACAGGTATGTGAGAAAAAAGAATAAAGCAAGGGGTGGGATAGTTAGAATTAGGAGAGCTGTGGAGGACTATGTAAAAGAAGATCAGGAAAAAAGCTAATGTTTTAGATGAGTACTTCTGCTCAGCCTTCACAGCCGAGGGTGGATGGGGGTCTAGACCAAATCTCAGCAGGCACTATGCGGAAGGGAGTGATCTTGAAGTGGGTAGCCATCTGGGAACAAGCGACCACCAAACAGTGTGGTTCATGATAAACTTAGCTGTAGAGTCAAGCCACACAAAAGTGAAGGTACTGGACTGCAGGAGGGCTGATTTTGTCAAAATGGGAGAGTGCCTCAGAAAAGCACTAGCAAACAGGCAAGAAGGTGCGTGGAGCAACAATGGGGAAACATCAAAACCACTATCACAGAGGCAACAAGCCTTTGTGTGAAGCAAATAAACAAATCAAAATGAAAGAAAAAAACACTATGGTTCTTAAAAGAAGTGGCAAGGAAGGCAAGGGAGAAAGAAATAGCATTCAGGAAGTATAAGGAAACACAGAAGGAGCAGGACAGAGAACTGTACCAGTTAAAGCAGAGAGAAGTGGGTAAGGTAGTCAGAATAACAAAGGCTCAAACCGAGAAAAAGATAGCCAACTCAGTTAAGAAGGGGGATAAAACCTTTTACAGGTACATTAGGGAGCAAAGAAAGACTAAGGTAGGGATACTGAGGCTGTCAAAGAGGAAGGTGGTTGGGCAGAGAGCAACAGTGAAAAAGCTGGGATACTGAACGAATACTTCTGCTCAGTATTCACAATAGAAAAGCAGGGGGAAATACCTAATCTGGTCAATAGAAGCACTCTGCATAGGGGAGTCGATATTAGTCCTTCCACAGAAGAAAGGGTTCTGAAAGAACTCTTAAAACTGAAGGTGGATAAAGCAATGGGGCCTGATGGGATTCATCCCAGAATTCTAAAAGAACCAAGGGAAGAACCAGTAATACCACTGACTACCCTTTTTAATAAATCATGGGAGGATGGTGTGGTACCTGAGGACTGGAGGAAGGTGGATGTGATTCTCCTTCACAAAAGTGGGAGCAAGACAGAAGCAGGAAACTACAGACCTGTCAGTTTGACCTCAGTGGTAGGGGAAAAAAATGTAATCACTTCTGAAGGAAAGAATTGTTGAGTACCTAGAGGCCAGTGGGGCACAGGACCCAAGGCAGCATGGATTCAAAGCAGGAAGGTCATATCAGACAAATCTAATTGATTTCTTTAACTGGGTGACCAAAGCAGTAGACCAGGAAGGGGCTGTGGACATGGCCTACCTAGACTTTAGCAAGGCATTTGACACAGTCCCTCGCAAAAGATTAATAAACAAATTTAGCCAGCCTAGGAGTGGGTCCCAGGGTGGTAGCCTAGGTAAAACACTGGTTGGACAACAGGACACAGCGGGTAATAGTAAATGGAGTCCACAGTGAAGAAAAGAGGGTTACTAGTGGGGTACTGCAGGGTTCAGCACTGGGGCCGGTCCTTTTTAATGTCGTTATAAGTGACATTGCAGAGGGACTGGAAGGAAAGTATGTCTCTTTGCAGATGACACAAAGATCTGCAACAGGGTTGATACACAAGGTGGGGTGGAAAGGATGAAAAGGGACTTGGCAAGGTTGGAGGAATGGTCAAATGTATGGCAGCTTAGATTCAATGCAAAGAAGTGCAAAGTAATGCACCTGGGAAACAAAAACCAGGGAAGAGTACACAATGGGGGTGAGATACAGACAACAACAAAAATGGAAAGGGACCTGGGGTAGTCATATCAGATGACCTAAAGGTGGGTCAGCAATGTGAGAAGGCAGTAAGGAGGGCTGGGGGGATACTGGGTTACATAGGGAGAGGCATCACCAGTAGAAAACAGGAAGTTGTTGGCCCTCTGTACAGACAGTTGGTAAGATCACAACTGGAGTACTGTGTACAGTTCTGGAGACCCATCTCCGCAAAGACATAGACTGGGTGGAGGCTGTCCAGAGGAGAGCAACCAAAATGATGCAGAGTCTGCATCAGAAGACATATGAAGAAAGACTAAAGGAACTAAAGATGTATAGCCTCGAGGAAAGGAGGGAGAGGGAACATGATAGAGACTTTCAAATACCTCAAGGAATCAATAAAGTCCAAGAGGTAGAATCTTTCAGAAAAGAGATGTGCAAAAACAAGGGCACAATTTAGAAGATAGAGGAGACGGCTCAGAGGTAATGTGAGGAAGTATTTCTTCACAGAGGGTTGTGGATACATGGAACAGCCTTCCTGAGGAGGTCATGGAGTCAAAAACAGTGGGGGAATTCAAGAATGCATGGGACAGATATAAGACAATTCTAGTGGGGGGTAGGAAGAAGTAGGCTGTTGGTTAACTAGGATCTGCAGCTTATCCGTTAGGTAGGGAAATGGGCAGACTAGGTGGGCCAAGCGGTCCTTATCTACCGTCAAATTCTATGTTTCTATGTTTCTATGACACAAGTCCATTTTTGGAGGAGAGAGTTCAGAAGGGATTGAAGCCCTAACAGAGAACAAGGCAATGAGACCAGACAGGATTCACCCAAGGTTTCCAAAAAGCTTAGCATCATGTTAGTTGCCCCACTGGTAACATTACTCAGCAGGTCCTTGGAGATGTGTGTAATTCCAGAGGACTGGGTGAGGGCCAGTGTGGTCCTTCTGCACAAGAGCTGAAGAAAGGAGGAGGATAGCAACTACAGGCAAGTCAGTCTCACTTCAGTGGTGAAAACATTACTGGAGATCCTGCTGAAGGAGAGACTGATGGAGTATCTGTAGGCATATGGGCTGCAGAACCACTGACAGCATGGATTCACAAGGGGCAGGACAAGAGAAAAAAAATCTCATGTATTTCTTTAACAGGGTAACTGGGGAGGTAGATCAGGAGGGGCAGTGGATGTGGACTAACAGGACTTTAGCAAGGCCTTTAACATTGTGTAGCACAGCAGAATAGCAAAGAAACTTAGCAGCCTGGGGTTTGGGAAGAATGTGGCAAGCTGGGTATCAAACTGGTTGAAGGATAGGAGGCAGATGGTAGTGATAAACAGCAGACACTAGGGAGTTGGAGAATGACTAGCAGGGTGCCACAGGATTCAGTACTAGGACAGGTCCTCTTCAATGTCTTCATACGTGAAATTGCTGAGGAACTGAAGGGGAAGGCGTGTTTCTTTGTAGATGACACAAAAATCTGCAACAAGGTGGACACTCGGGAAATGGTGGAGAGAATACAGTGCAATCAGGGGAAACTAGAGGAGTGATCTAGGGTGTGGCAGCAGAGTTTCGGTGCCAAAAAGTGCAAAATCACATACCTAGGGTGGGGAAACCCTGGAGCTGTGTATAAGATGAGGGGAGGTACTGACAGTCACCAAGCAAGAAAGGGACTTCAGGTTTATCACATCTGATGACCACATGATGGCAGATCAATGTAACAAGGCAGTAGGAAAGGCTAGTGGGATACAGGAGTGCATAGAGAGGGACATTTCTAGTAGCAGGAGGGAGGTGGTGTTGCCACTGTTTTGCTCACTGATGAAATCCCACTTAGAGTAATACATTCAGTTTTGGAGACCACATCTCTTCAAGAACATTGACAAGGTAGAAAGGTCCAGAGGAGAGCTTCCAGAATGGGGTGGAGTTGCACAAAAAGCCATATGAGGAGAGGCTGTGGAACTCAATATGTGCACCCTGGAGGAGATGAGAGCAAGAGGGACATGACTGAGACCTTTAAGTGCCTCATGGGTAAACAAGGTGAAGGTGGGGAGTCTCTTTCAGAGGATGAAAAACATCAGAACATGGGGGCATGCAATGAAGCTAGGCAGCCATTTATGAGGGATGTGAAGAAATACTTCTTCACTGAAAGGTTGGTGGATGCCTGAAACAACCTGCCAGACTAGGTTGTGGGGGCAAAACAGTGGGAGGCTTCAAGCATAAGTGGGATAGGCACACAGGTATAATAGGTAGAGGAAAGGAAAGTGGGAGGGATGCCAGAGACCAAATAAGATCTGATGTGTTGAAATAGGCAGGGAAAAGTAGGGCAGACTGGATGAGCCAACCAGTCCTTTTCTTCCAACAAATTCCATATTTCCTTGTTTTTATGCCATGCTTTTGACCACTCCTTGAGTTTACCAAGATGCCTATGTATTCTCTCCATCCCCTCCTGAGTGCCCACCAAATTACAGATTTTGATGTTATCGGCAAAAAGGTATACTTTCTTTGGACTTCTTCTGCAGTACTTAGCCCTGCAGCAACCTGCTGGTCACTCTCCCATCATTAGAGTGAGTGCCATTAACCAGCACCCTCTGCCCCTATCTGTTAATCAGTTTGTAACCCAAATTCACCACTTTGGAACTGACCCCTAGGCTGCTCAATTTCTTTATCAGTTTCCCATGACACAGAGTGAGGAAGGCCTTGCTAAAGTCTAAATAGGCCACATTCATTGCCCTCCACTGATCCATTTCCCTCTCCATCCAGTCAAAGAAATCAGTCAAATTCATCTGGCGTGACTTCCTCCCATGAATCCATTCTGCCTGTGGTCTTGCAGCCCATTGGATTCAAGATTCTCTACTAACCTTTCCTTTAACAGGGTTTCCATTCATTTCTCCACCAGTGAGGTGAGACTGACCAGTGTTTAGTTACTAGTCTCCTGCCTGCTGTCACTCTTATGTAGAGGGATCACATCTGCTCTCCTCTCCTCCAATCCTCCAGAACTATACCTGTTCCTAGTAAGCCATTAAATAAGGCCATCAGTGGGGCAGCTAGAACCTTGCTGAGTTCCTTTTGTACCCTTGAGTGTATCCTGTCTGGTTCCATAACCTTGTCCATTTTCAGAGATGCAAATATCTTCAGGACTCTTACCTCTGAAAATGGACTTGAGTCCACCTCCCCCCTCCTTTTTTGCTGCTGCTCCCTGGTGATCCGTCACTCTTTCTTTGCACTGTGAAGACTGAGCAGAAGTATTTGCTTAGGATGTCTGCTTTTTTCTGGTCCCCTTCTGCACAGTCTCCCCCTGCCACCCTCCTTATCCTCACTGTCCTACCCCTTGCTTTCTTCTTTTCACTTGTACACCAGAAGAAAGTCTTATCCCCATTTACTACCCCTTTGGCTATTCTTTCCTCCATCTGTGCCTTTAGTCCCCTTACTGCCTATGCAGTTTCCGCTCAGTTTTACTTGGTACACTTCACATTCTTACTCCCTCTGCATTTGCTTATACCTCCTGAATGGCACTTTTTTTTTTCCTTCACTACTTTGGTCACTTCCCAAAGGACCCATAACAGTCTATTTTGCCTTCTGCTTTTAATCACTTCCTTCACATAGAGGCTGGCTGCCTTAATTATGCCTTTCCTTGTTTTTCCCTATTGTGCCTCTGCCTCTGTCTGGCACTCCTTCTCTAGCAGACAGATTCTGAGACAGTCTCCCATTTCTTCAAACAAATTCTGTTGGAGGGAAATGTACATGGAGTAACCATAGAAACATAGACTTTGACAGCAGGTAAGGACCGCTTGGCCCACCTAGTCTGCCCATTTCCCTACCTATTGGATAAGCTGCAGATCCTAGTTAACCAACAGTCTACTTCTCCCTAACCCCCACCTGAATTGCCTTATGTCTGTCCCATGCATTCTTGAATTTCCTCACTGTTTTTGACCCCACAATCTCCTCAGGAAGGCTGTTCCATGTGTCCACCACCCTCTCCATGAAAAAATACTTCACGTTGCCCCTGAGCCATCGCCCCTCTATCTTCAAATTGTGACCCCTTATTCTTGCACATCTCTTTTTCTGAAAGATGCTGCCCTCTTGGATTTTGTTGATTCCCTTGAGGTACTTGAAAGTTTCTATCATGTTCCCCCTCTTCTTCCTTTCCTCAAGGGTATACAAATTACTGTAAGCTCCTTTAGTCTCTCTTCATATGCTTCTGCTGCAGATCCTGCACCATTTTAGTTGCCCTCTTCTGGACTGCCTCCATCCTGTCTATATCCTTGCAGAGATGGGGTCTCCAGAACTGCACACAGTACTCCAGAATGGGTTTCACCAACTGTCTGTACAGAGGGATAACTACTTCCTGTCTTCTACTAGTGATGCCTCTCCCTATACACCCCAGTATCCCTCCAGCCCACCGTACTGCCTTCTCACATTGCTTGCTTACTTTTAGGTCATCTGATATGACTACCCCCCAGGTCCCTTTCCATTTTTGTTGTTGTTAGTACCCCCCCAATGTGTACTCTTCCCCTAGGTTTTTGTTTACCAGGTGCATCACTTTGCACTTCTTTGCACTGAATTTAAGCTGCCATACTTTTGGCCATTCCTCCAACCTTGCTAAGTCCCTTCTCATCCTTTCCACCTCACTTGTGTATCAACCCTGTTGCAGATCTTTGTGTCATCTGCAAAGAGGCATACTTTCCCTTCCAGTCCCTCTGCAATGTCACTTATAAAGACATTAAAAAGGACCAATCCCAGTACTGAACTTTATGGTACCCTACTAGTAATCCCTCTTTCTTCGGAGTGGACTTCATTTACGATTATCCTCTGTGTCCTGTTGTCAAGCCAATATTTTACACAGGCTACCACCCTGAGAACAACTCCCACTCCCAGGCTGGCTAATTTGTTTATTAATCTTTTGTGTGGGACTGTGTCAAATGCCTTACTAAAGTCTAGGTAGGCCATGTCCACAACCCCTCCCTGGTCTATTACTTTGGTCACCCAGTCAAAGAAATCTCTTAGATTCAACATGACCTTCCCACTTTAAATCCATGCTGCCTTGGGTCTTGTGCCCCGCTGACCTCTAGGTACTCATCAATTCTTTCTTTCAGAAGTGATTCCATAATTTTCCCTACCACTGAGGCAAAACTAACTGGTCTGTAGTTTTCTGCCTCTGCTTTGCTCCCACTTTTGTGAGGGGAATCACATCCACGCTTCTCCAGTTCTCAGATACCACACCATCCTCCCATGATTTGTTAAAAAGGGTAGTCAGTGGTTTCACTAGTATTCCCCTTAGTTCTTTTAGAATTCTGGGGTGAATCCCATCAGGTCCCATTGCCTTTTCCACCTTCAGTTTCAGGAGTTCATTCAGAACCCTTCCTTCTGTGAATGGACTGGTACTGACCTCCTTATCCAGAGTGATTCTACTTTTTTTTTTTCAAATTCTGTTTCTGCTTCTGTCTCAGGGAACTCTCTCTCCAGCTACCTCACTCACCAGTGTCTTTACTTCCCTTCTGAAGCCCTTTACCAGGTCCACTCTAGCCCGGTGAATCCCCTGGCTCTTAACCCCCCAAGGTGGGGCCATAGTCACCCTGGCGCTCTATCTACAATCTAAAGCGACAGACCACAGTTGGAGGGGAGCCCCTGGGTGAAAGGCCCGACTGGGAGTGTGGTCATGGCACTGGAGGAGCCTTTGCTTATCCCCAAGACAGGAGATTTTGTCCTCTTATTGTTTCCCCTAGGGCTCGGACATGCAATGATGTCCCATGGCGCAGCGTGCCTGATGTCCACTGCAGCTCTGCCCCCGCATTCGCTAGTACTGCATGTTCTAGTGCGCTACCCCTGACTGCTGTCAGAGGCCACCCAGGAGCTGCACAGACCCTGGAACCCTCCCCCAGAAAGGGAGAGCAGTCTTCTTGGCACTCAATCATTTTGCTCCCATGCTGATCCCCAACGGCCCAATTCCATTCCCGAACCCAGGTCACCGGCATGGTGCGAGGTGTGGCATCCAGTGCCTCAACTCTCAGCACCACCGGGCCAGCCCTAGAGTGCTTCTATGATTGGATTAGGTACCTTCCCTCCTCTTCTTTTGTGAATAACGAGGAGAAGTATTCATTCAGTATTCCTGCTTTTCACTGTCACCCTCTGCCCACCCACCTCCCCTTTATTAAGCCTCACTATCCTCCTTAGTCTTTCTTCACTCCCTAATGTACCTATAAAAGGTTTTATCCCCCTTCTTAACTGAGTTGGCTATCTTTTCCTCGGTTCAGGCCTTTGCTATTCTGACTGCCTTCCCCGCTTCCTTCAGCTTTAACTGGTACAGTTCTCTGTCCTGCTCTTTCTGTGTTTCCTTAGGTTCTATGCCATAATAATGAATGCATTACGGCGATCGCTATTATGCCACTGCATATCGACGAAAAACATTCTGGCGATATACACTTGCAGGTGACCACAAAACCAGCAACTGGATTTTTGGATATGCGGGGGGGGCTGCACCTCCCGCACCCCCTTCCCCCGCAGAGGCTTCACATCCTGAACCCCCTACTTAAGGATTCTCAACTCCAGTGAGGTGCATGTTGGGGGTGTGTGTAAAACTTAAAAAAAAACATGTAACTGGCCATATGCAAAAAAGAAGCTCACCCCAGAACTGAACCCAGCACCCTCCCAACCTCAGCTTGCCACCATACCCACCACACCACACAGCCAGCTCGGCAGCTGTCCGCTGCCCTACACATCACATAACCTCTCTCCCCTTCTGCCCATTGCACAGCATGGTCCCTCCCCCCCGCGCACATGTATATATAGCGACATCCTGTCGCTGTAGTCGCCTACCCCTGAATCCTGTTGCTACCCTGCCAGGTAGCCCAGAACATAGGCGCCGTGATTGAGTCGCCCTTTTTGCAGTCGCTCAATCACGGTCGCCGTGTTCACTGGATACCTTTTCCTTATACTTCCTGAATGCTATCTTTTTGTCCCTAACCTTACCCGCCAGCTCTTTTGAGAACCATAGTGGTTTTTCCTTCATTTTGATTTGTTTATTTGCTGCACACAAAGGCTTGTTCCTCCACCCCTCCTGCTTGCCTGTTTGTTAGTGCTTTTCTGAGGCACTCTTGCATTTTTCCAAAGTCAGCCCTCCTAAAGTCCAGTACCCTCACATTTCTATGGCTTGGCTCTATGGCTGTGTTTATCTTGAACCACACTGTTTGGTGGTCACTTGTTCCCAGATGGCTACCCACTTCTAAATCTGAGATCCTCCCTCCATCCCCGTTTGAGAGTACCAGGTCTAAGATTGCTCCCTCCTGAGTGGGTTCCAACACTATCTGTCTGAGTCATGCCCCCTGCAGATAGTGGTGGGTCAAGTGAGTGAAATTCACTTTGCGGAGTAATTTGCGAAATTCCGCCCATTTCGCAGAGCCAAATGTGAAATTTCACCTGGCGGAACGGCAAAATTTCACCTTCTGTGGCAAAATTTATTTATTTATTTATTGAGATCCAGGATTAAACACCTTTGAGCTGGAAGCTCATTTACAAAGGTTCCACCTTAGTGGGAGGGTAGACAATAATTACAAAGTTATACAAACAAGACTGTAAAAACGTGACAATAATAGGTACAGTACCATAGGTTTGAGTACACAGTAATTAATTATTGCTGGCAAACTTGAGCATAGCTGGCAAACAAATAGTAGGAGAAAGGCAGATAGGAGTTAGAGAGGGGCTAAGGGAGAAAGTGGATTGGGGAGGGGGTGAAGTGAGGTGTGGAAAAGGGACAGCAGTCATTGACATTGTCATAGTGAAGGGATGGGAGTGAGTGAGGGGGAAGGTTGAAGGCAGCCAGGGGCCATATCAGTGCAGGGAGCTGCTAAGTGGCAGGGCAGAGACTGTTGGCAAGGGGGACTAGGTGTTGCAGTCACAGGTGCTGGATGTGGAAAGTTGACAAAGCAGTCGTTTAAAATGGCCCAGTGTAGGTTAGTTGGAAATGCCCCAGCTGAGGACATTAAACCAGAGGGGTGCTCTGTAGACAAAGAAGCATGGCCCTGCATTGTTCGAGGATGAGAAACATGGAAGAAGTGGGTGTTAGAGCTTCTTGTGCATTGCGAGCTGCTGTGCAGTTGAAGTAGGTTAGCTGTGCCAGGGGAAGGATACCAAGAAGAACCTTTTTGTCATGCAGACAGATTTGGTAGTGTATCCTCCCACTGAGTTGGAGCCAGCCCATTTGTACATAGAGGTCACAAGTATGGGTGAGATGTGCAGCCCCTGTGAGCAGTCTGCAAGCCTTGTTCTGGGCAACTAATATTCTGTGGAGAGCAGTGTGGCAAGCAGCGCCATAGATTACCAAGCCATAGTTTACTATAGAAAGGATGGAGCTGTTGATAGCGAGTCAAAGGGCGTCCAAAGTGAGACAGTGCTTGTGCCTGTGGAGGAGACCAATCTTGTAGTTGAAAGTCCTGAAAACATTGTTGATGTGCTGTTCATAGGATAGACAGCTGTCAAGAGTGACCCCAAGATATTTAAAGTGCTGGGTATGTTTGAGCAGAGCTGCAGAACGGGTACTGATGTTAAGTGCATGGGACTTATGCTTGTTCTGAGAGCTACAGAGCATCATGACTTTGGTTTCATTGCTGTTCAGAATTAGTTTATGGTTGTGGAACCATTCCTCGACTAGCCCAAAGCCATGTTGCAGATTGCCCTCAAGTTCCTCTGGGTCTGGGCAGCTTGTGAAGATTACCGCATCATCTGTGTAGAGGAGCATCTGTTGTTGGCAGTGGTGTGGTAGATTGTTGAGAAAGATACTGAAAAGGAGTGGTCCTAATATGGAGCCCTGGGGGACACCAGATCTTTCAGGCAGATGGTCAGAGAGGACATTGTTAATTTTCACCCTTTGTGAGCGTTGCTGTAGATAGCTTTTGAACAAGAGAGGTGACTTTGCAGAGAGGCCAATGGAGGTTAATTGGTTTAGGAGGAGGGAGTGGTGGACAGTATCAAAGGCCTTTGAGAGGCCAATGAAGATTGCCCCAGCTAGGGTTCCTTGATCCAACAACTGGTGTATGAAACCAGTGAGTTCCAGTAATGCCGTAGAAGTACTATGGCCTTTACGGGAGCCATGCTGTTCAGGGCTTTGAATGGAGTATTTGTCAAGGTATTCGACCAACTGGTTGGCCACTATACATTCTAGTGCTTTGGAGAGCGGTGGCAGAATTGAGATGGGCTGGTAGTTTGACAGTGATGCCCTATCTCCATTCTTGTGGACTGGAGTCATGATGGCTGATTTCCACACCTGTGGGAATTGTGAGTGACAGAGTGACAGGTTGAGGATCTTAGTTATAGGAAGGAGAACTTCTTTGACAGTGAGTGCAATATGTGTGAGGTCCAGTGTTTCTGCACTTTGTCGTGATTTCCCAAGCACTTTGAAAAGGTATTTTCTGACTAGCGATGGAGTTAGCTTCTTAAAGTAAAAAGGGGGGGCAGGCTGATAGTGCGAGTCAGTAGTAGTGGTGTTGGTGTGTGATGAGTCCTCAAGGAAGTCTGAGGGGAGTAACCCAGACAGGTCCGAAAAAGCTTAATTGAAGGCGTTGGTTAAAATTTGAGGGTCCTGGGTTGGGGTACCTTGACTGTTGATCAGGTTCGGTGACGACCTTACATCCGTCCCTTAGACTTCCTTCATATTAGTCCAGAAATTTTACCATTGCCCCAGGAGGCAGTAAGCAACTCCTTGTGATGGTTGGATTTAGCAAGGCATATTTCCCCGAGTGCAGGCATTTCTGGCTAGCTTGTAAGCTAGTATAGCTGAGGGTTTACCCGACTCTCTACCTAGGTGCCAGAGGTGGTCACGATTCTTCAGTCTGTTTATGAGATCAGATGATAACCAAGGGTTCACTGACCCCCGAGCTTTGAGATTTTTGAGGGAAGCATGCATGTCACAGACCTTCGTGAACTGTATTCTAAGGCAGTACTGACATCTGGATTGTCGTCAATTTGTGGCCAGTTGCTGTTGGCAAGATCTTGTCTCAAGTACTCCAGATGCCCATGCTTTAGTACCCTACTATAGGTTAAGCGGGGTGGTGGCTTGAAGAATTTGTTAGTCCAGCTGCAGGAGACTGGGAAGTGATCATTAATTGCGTCTGGGTGCACTGTCATGTTATTGAGTTGTTCAGGGTTGCTAGAAAGTATCCAGTCTAGCAGGGTGCTGGTTCCAGTTTTGTAGTTAACCCTGGTGGGGGTGGAGATAAGCTGAGTGAGGTGGATTGCAAAGATATTGTCCCGGTAAGGGCCTGCATCAGGGGAAAGCCAGCTGATGTTGAGATCACCTAGTACTATGGTCTCAGAGTTAGAAGGCAATCCACGGCTGAAGTCCATGATACCCTTGAAGCCCTTTTTATGCTCATTTGGGGGAACATAGGCAGAGATGATAGTTAGAGCTTTGTTGTGTGCCCTGAGTAGGGCTTTGATTGCTAGTGTCTGTGCATTAGGTCAGCCTGGGGGAGGACGTGTCCTGTGATGGAGTCCTTAAGGTAGAGTGCACATCTGCCACCTTTCTTGGTAGTCCTGTCAAGCCTGAAAATGTTGAAACCTGGAAGAGCAACTGCATTATCTGGGATCTTGGGTGAAAGCCAGGTTTCAACCACTGACAGAATGTAGGGGTTATGCTGTGAGGACCAGGCTTGTAGGTTAAGACAGAATTTTATGGTGGAAGGTCCAGAAGCAAATGATTTGATACCTTTTAATGGACCAACATAGATGTAACAACAAGAACAAAGTGCTCAAGCTTTCGGACCAACCAGTCCTTCTTCAGAAGCTCATGGCAGTTGTTTAGAAAATACAATACTTATAACAGCTAGATAATGCAGAGAAAAACAGAAAAAAATTCCCATTGGTTTAAAATACTCATTTAAAAAAAAACAAACAAAAAAAAAAAACAGAAGATGATGTCAGAGAAGTTAAACAGTACAATACTGCCCTCAGTCGAATGAACCTTGGGTTAAGATGTGCTTGGTGCAACAAACATAAAGAATCCTACTCACATAAATTTAATTGACATAAGATAACACTGCTGAAAGCAGATAACTCCCAAATCAAGCCATGAGTGTCACAGTCAGTATAAGGATGTGATTACTGAAGGCAACCCCACCCAGCAAAAGACAAACTAAGATAGTTATAGGGCTCATGAAATTACAATGTATGCATTAAAGACAAGAATACCAGTAAAGTTGTCTAAAAAACATCAGTGCACACTGTGTGATGTATAAAACCTAGCTAGACATGTCACCCAGCTGTATTCTCAAGCTAAATAAAAGGCCCAGAAATTACAAAAACCTCAGGACTATATAAATGATAATATAAATATAAATTGATAATATTAGTGTTAAACAAAAACTCTAGTAGAGGAACCTCAAAGAATTCAGACCATGCATCCTGATATGTACTGATGTCAATATATACTGAGAATGTAGCAACTACATGTACCACAAGTGTCTAGGGAACCTGAAAAGAGATAAAAAGTAATTTCTCTCCTCCTGCTCATACAAACAGTACAACCTAACCCACCCCACATCACAATAATGTGGGTGGGGGAGACACAAGCTTAAACGAGATGTTGTCTCTCTCTCTCTCCCCCCTCCTTTTCTCTCTCTCTCTCTGTCCCCCACAGACACGCACACACACACACACACACACACACACACACACATACTCAATCTCTTCTCTAGTGAACCTATATTAACTTCAGTCACTGTAATTGTTCTCCAAAGGAATACAACTTGTAATGAAATTCTGAGTAAATTACTACAATATTAGCCTAATGTAAAAAGATATGTGCAGGACCCCCAAGCAAATGAGATCACACATCCCAATATGTACAGAGTTACAAAAATTATATATAACAATATAAGATAACACTCCTGTATGTACACTAGCAGGCTGGGTAAACTGAATATGGTGCAATGGAATCAATCCCCCCCCCCACACAGGCAAAGATAAAAAGTAAGGAGAAATTTGTTGTGTGTGAAATGAAAATAGTAACACATTATACCTCCATATAGCTAAATAGAGACTTACCTCAATGTGACAGCAAGCCCCACATCTATTATATCACATACCTCACAGCACATACACACACATACATACACGCATCCACATCTCACACATGGTGAAGTCCTATAATATGTCAGCTTGAAGAAGAAAAGGTCTGTGGATGTTAATTTCTGTAGTGTCCATAAAGCCAATATCCAAGTTCATCCCATCTGCTACCATATTGAGATGTAAAATAAGTTTAATCTCAAAAGCTCGTCTCTGTTGTGTGTTTTTGAGATTTCCTTTTAAGACCATTACTGACATATCTGAGACTGAGTGGTCAGGCTGGGAGAAGTGATGCCCCACTGGTTTTTCAGTCTTCCTTGCTGTAATAGTATGCCTGTGTGAGTTCATCCTAGTGCGGAGCTGTTGCGATGTCTCTCCTACATAACCTGTTTGTGGACATCTCTTGCACTGGAAGAAATAAACAACATATCATTGACATGCATGTATAACTCCATGCACCTGGAATTGTCTGTTTTGTGATGTAACCACACAGTCTGAGGTAGAAATTAGCCTACAAGTCTTGCAGGGGCGTTGATTGCAGGGTCGTGCCATTGTGTGACATGGTATTCTGTTCCGGTGAAAGTTTGCTCTAATAATTAGGCTGGATAAATTTAGCGGTTGTTTAAAAGATAGTAGTGGGAGTTCCTTAAAAATACAATTAAGGGTGTCATCCTCACTAAATATTGGGTGGAGATCTTTAATAATCTTACATGAGCGTTCAAGGTCTGGATGATATGTGACTACCAAGGTATTCTTTCTGTAGCTGTCTTTTCTTTATATTGAAGTAGTTGTTGTCTTGGTACTTGCGTTGCCCGTTCTGTTATCCTGTCAATTTCCCTGGAAGAGTGTCCCTGCTCCATAAAGGTGTTTTCAACATAGCCAAATGTGTATCTCTGTCATCCTCATTTGAACAAATATGTTGACAACGGCGCTTGACTGTATATGACAGATTTTTTGTATGATTAGGTGGTTACTTTTCCTGTGCAGGTATCTCTGTCTGTCTGTTGGCTTCCTGTAAATACATGTATGTAAGGTTCCATCCTTAATGATGACTGTGGTGTCCAGAAAGTTAACCTTGGTGGTAGAGTACTCCAAGGTAAGCTTTATAGTAGGGTGGAGATTGTTAAGTTTGTGATGAAAATCTTTGAGTGCATCTGTGCCTTCCATCCAGCCTGACCACTCAGTCTCAGATATGTCAGTAATGGTCTTAAAAGGAAATCTCAAAAACACACAACAGAGACGAGCTTTTGAGATTAAACTTATTTTACATCTCAATAGCAGATGGGATGAACTTGGATATTGGCTTTATGGGACACTACAGAAATTAACATCCACAGACCTTTTCTTCTTCAAGCTGACATATTATAGGACTTCAGCATGTGTGAGATGTGGATGCGGTGTGTATGTATGTGTGTGGGTATGTGCTGTGAGGTATGTGATATAATAGATGTGGGGCTTGCTGTCACATTGAGGTAAGTCTCTATTTAGCTATATGGAGGTATAATGTGTTACTATTTTCATTTCACACACAACAAATTTCTCCTTACTTTTTATCTTTGCCTGTGTGGGGGGGGGGGATTGATTCCATTGCACCATATTCAGTTTACCCAGCCTGCTAGTGTACATACAGGAGTGTTATCTTATACTGTTATATATAATTTTTGTAACTCTGTACATATTAGGATGTGTGATCTCATTTGCTTGGGGGTCCTGCACATATCTTTTTACATTAGGCTAATATTGTAGTAATTTACTCAGAATTTCATTACAAGTTGTATTCCTTTGGGGAACAATTACAGTGACTGAAGTTAATATAGGTTCACTAGGAGAGAGATTGAGAGTGTGTGTGTGTGTGTGTGTGTGTGTGTGTGTCTGTGGGGGACAGAGAGAGAGAGAGAGAAAGGAGGGGGGAGAGAGAGAGAGACAACATCTCGTTTAAGCTATGTATCTCCCCCACCCACATTATTGTGATGTGGGGTGGGTTAGGTTGTACTGTTTGTATGAGCAGGAGGAGATAAATTACTTTTTTATCTCTTTTTCAGATTCCCTAGACACTTGTGGTACATGTAGTTGCTGCATTCTCAGTATATATTGACATCAGTACATATCAGGATGCATGGTCTGAATTCTTTTGAGGTTCCTCTACTAGAGTTTTTGTTTAACACTAATATTATCAATTTATATTTATATTATCATTTATATAGTCCTGAGGTTTTTTGTAATTTCTTGGGCCTTTTATTTAGCTTGAGAATACAGCTGGGTGACATGTCTAGCTAGGTTTTACACATCACACAGTGTGCACTGATGTTTTGTAGACAACTTTACTGGTATTCTTGTCTTTAATGCATACATTGTAATTTCATGAGCCCTATAACTATCTTAGTTTGTCTTTAAGCTGGGTGGGGTTGCCTTTCAGTAATCACATCCTTATACTGACTGTGACACTCATGGCTTGATTTGGGAGTTATCTGCTTCAGCAGTGTTATCTTATGTCAATTAAATTTATGTGTAGTAGGATTCTTTATGTTTGTTGCACAGCCATCTTAACCCAAGGTTCATTCGGACTGAGGCGAGTATTGTACTGTTTAACTTCTCTGACATCATCTTCTGTTTTTTTTTTTTTTTTAAAATGAGTATTTTAAACCAATGGGATTTTTTCTGTTTTCTCTGCATTATCTAGCTGTTATAAGTATTGTATTTTCTAAACAACTGCCATGAGCTTCTGAAGAAGGACTGGTTGGTCCGAAAGCTAGAGCACTTTGTTCTTGTTGTTACATCTATGTTGGTCCATTAAAAGGTATCAAATCATTTGCTTCTGGATCTATTCTTGCAAGGACCAATACGGCAACTACTAAATGGTGGAAGGTGAAATTTCACCCGCGGAAGGCAAATTTACACCTAGGTGAAATTCCGCCTAATGCAGGAAAATTTCACGAATTGCTCCACCAGGCGAATTTGGCCACTTCACTGGACTTCACTGGCAAAATTTAAATTCACTGCATCCCTACCTGTAGGGCATCAAGAATGACACTACTCTTGGATGTGGCTGCAGCAAAGGTGCTTCAGTTAAAATATGATATATTCAGGTCCTCCATAAACAATATCTCCCCTTTTTCTGCCATCCGATGGATGCCTTCTATCATTTCTTTGTCCATTTCCTCCCCCTGAGATAAGGGTCTGTATACAACCCCATGCTGATTGTGGTTCCATTTCCTGTCTCCAGAGTGACCCACAGTGCCTCCTCTCCTTCCTGTTTACCCTTTAATTCCATTGCTTTGATCCCTTCCCGTATGTAGAGAGCTACTCCTCCTCTTCTTCTACTACCCTTCCTCTCCCTCCTGTAGATTGTGTACCCTGGTATGTTTACATCCCAGTCATCATTCTCTGTGTACTATGTTTCTGTGACTGCCATGATATCCAGGCTTCCCTCTTCTATCAAGGCCACTAGTTCAGGGAGATTGTTATCCAGACTATGGGCATTGGCACTAATTGCCCTCCATTATTTGATGGCCTTACCCCATTCAGCCCCATCCCTGTACTTACTGCCTTTGCTGTTTTCTCCATTTACCCCTGCCATTCTCCCTATCGACTTCTCTATTTTGGTGTTTACCTCACTAACTACCCTATTTTGTTGGGGGCTGCTGATTTTCCTGCTCCTTTTTAGTGCCTCCCTCCTTGGTTACTTTAAATGCTTGCCAATGAAGCATTTAAAACAATCACCTAGAATCCTGGTTCCCCTCCTGGACAGATGCAAACCATCGTGCCAGTTTAGGCCTGTATCCCTCCAGGTGGACCCCCAGGCCCCAATGAAGACAAAACCCCTGAGCTCATCAGTTTTTCAACCATTGATTGAATCCCATGGTGCAGAGCACCCTAGCCTCACCCATGCCATAGACAGTCAGCACCTCCGAGAAGGTTATCATGTGTGCTACTTGTCTGAGGTCCCTCCACAACTCCACAAACTCCCCCTGCACTGCTCTGATCCCATTTCCAGCCAGATCATTTGTCCCTAGGTGGACAATGACATCCAGCTCCCTCCCCTGTGCAGCTGCTCCCACAATCCTGAGGATCTGCTCCCTGTCCCTCCAAGTCATGGTGTCCTGCAGGCAGCTTACCTCCCTCTCCCTCCCTCCTCCCCAGTTCTACACCCCTAACAATTGAGTTCCCCACCAGGAGTTGTTTCCTTCCCCTGTGGGGTCCCATGCCACCCTCCTGTGAGTTTCCTTTGTGAAGGTTCCCAGCATCCTCCTTGGTCTCCACTGCAGGTGCCTCCATAGAGGAATCATGCTCTGCCAGACTGGCATATGAACTGTTGACAGGTACAACTGGAGGGATAAAACTCTTTCCCACCTCCCTCACCCTCCCTGAGCCCATCATGGTTCAACCACTCCTCTTTCTTGGCAACCTCTGAGGCAGTGGCAGCGGCCATGGTGGTCCCTGGGTGGGAGAGGAGGTCCCCCAAATTCTGGCCAACTGTGCCTGAAGACAAGCCACCTCCTCCATCAGCCCACAGAGATGTCTGCAGATGGGACAACACCACATCCTCCAGAATGTTTCACGGAAGACTGCCACTCCACAGCCACTGCACTGCACCACTCCCATCATGTCTTATTTGAGACCCCTCTACTGTTGTTTTGCATGCTTACACTTTCCTCTCTCTGTTTTCTTTTCTTTTTTTATTTTATCCCTACTTTCCTACTGCCTCTGTGCCCTTAGAGCTCCTGCCCTTCCTGTTCTGGGACAGAAAGTTCCTGTATTCCTCAGTAGTCTCTGTCTTACTTGCTCAGAGACAGACCTCCAGCAGCTAACTCTCTTTTTTTTCCCTTCTCCTTTTCTCCCTGTCTTCCTCTCCTTCTGTAGTGACTTACAGCTTCTCTCTCCTCCTCTTGTATGTGCCTTTGTGGACCTACTGTAGTTGCTAGCTACACCCTTTGTAATTCTGCCTATATACCAGCTAGGCTATTGCTTGTGCTGCCTAACTGTTCCTGTGTCTTTAAGTAGGTGTGGCCTGGCCTTCCACTATTAAGGTAGAGGTGGTTGGGGAGTGGGGGTGGGTGGGGGACTTGTTCCTTAGGTACTCAGTGTCTACAAATAGCAATTAACAATCTGGTAAAAAAGACTTTCTTCTGTAACCTACAGAGCAAATCATAGCTCTAGTTTAAGGTAGCTGGTAGCTGCTATCCCTCTCTCAGCTTCTGCAACAAACAGAGTCCATAGCCAACCCCTGTTTGTAATCCACAGTCCCTCAAGCCTTCTTCAGCTCCTCCCCTTATCAGACATCTCTTTCTCAGAGTTTCAGTAACAGCTCTAGTCACAAATGACTGCCAGTATTCTCCCAGCTAGATTACCTCATTGACAAATTAATGTTACACTAAGTAAAGACAACCCCAAAAACAGAGAACCAAAACATTGACTTCTACTTACTATTACAGGCCCCTGAATTAAGAATTCAATTCAATGTACTCAGTAAATCATCTCCTTGCTGTAGGGTAGCTGCTCTCCCTCTCTCAGCTTCTGCAGCAAACCAGGTTGATACATTCCTTTTCAGGTGATTAAATAAACCTTTTTTAAAATGTTTCCCTTCTGGGCTAAGTTCTTTTGTGGTGGTGAGTGCCTGGATTTGTGTTTTTGATTCTGAGTTTTCCATGGCACTCCATCCTAGTGCAAGCTCCTTTGTGTTTTTTTTTTTTACATTCCTTTTCTGCAGTGCACACTTTAGTGTTTGAAATTTAAAACCATCATTTTTTTTACAGCTGCAGATTATACACATTTAATCAGGATCACGTGCATATGGCCCGTTCTGAGTGTCTGAGCTGCTTGCGCACTTTTGTCTCAGTCTAAAAGCTGATGTGGTGCATTACACACCATGCAAGCACCTTCTTAGACATAAGCAAGCCATACTTTCTGGTGAAGCATTCTCAAACCCCACCCCTGTTCCCCATTTGACACAGCACCTGCACTGGAAAAAGAGGCTGGCCATAGATATGGGTGGTGGAAATGTGAAAATTGTCAAGTTGCAATATGGATGCGCACTCATAGTCTTGAATGGTACTGTGTATAGTCATTAGTCAGCGTCATGCATTTTATTTTTCATTTTCATTTCATTTATTGCTTTCCCAGAGACCTTTGAGCAACAAGTGCCTTTTTTAAAGAAGACCTCCCTAAGGCATACATAGAAAAAAAAGCATTGCCAAGTAGGCTGCACAGGTTTTAACAAGTATGATGACAACTTCAAGAGCTACCACACAGAGAAAGAAACAATGATTTAAAAAGACAAATTGTAAAGGCAGTTTTTAATATACTTAATATTTGACTGCTCTAAATGCAAATGATTTCTGTTCCAACCAAGTATTCTTTGGTAAAGGTGGGCTAAGTGTCTAACATTTGCTACACATAGGGCAGGATTTATAAAGAGGATGCGCTTGGCACAACACAAATGCACCAGCACAAATCAGAAGCACCGAGCATAAGCAGAGCCATTCACAAAAGCATGTGCAGTGGGAAGCGTCGAGCGCGACACTACTGTGCATCTCCGGGAAACACGACAGTGCAACCGTAGATGCACCAGTGCAACCTGCGATGCGCCAGGGCAAGCCAGATGCCTCACAACCACACAGGGGAGCTTTGCAGAGCAAGAGGAGTAGGCAACAGGGCATGAGGAGCAACCACCTAGCTGGAACAATCACACCCATGGACACAAGTGCTGAGAAAAACATGTTTATAAAAGAGTAGGAGAATAAAATCTGTACAACACATATGAATAACAAGGCAGAACAACAACAATACCAGATGGGAAAAGGGAGGTGCAGTGATTGGAAGGAGGGCAGGAAAGGGACAGAAACAGTGGACAGTGAACAATAACTATTTACATGTGAAGTCCCCAGGAAGAGGCAGGGGGCCACTAGCATTGCAGTGCTAGGCCACTAGCATCGCAGTGCCCTGCCACGCACCACCCTGTCACTGAAATGGACCGGGTGCCACAGCAGGCTGCCCTGCAGAGCAGTTCACAGGTGCCAAACAGTCCAGGAAAGTGGGTGCAGGGCTGCCTGGATGGCCAAATGGATCCTCCGTTCCACATTAACAGGAGCACCACCACCACCAGCCACAGCATGGCAAGCTTGGAGACCTACAGCAATGACAGAAAGAACACACACTGAGGGCCTGAATGTGGACAACACCCTCACCCACAAGTAACCCTACAGTATCTGAAATGCAGCAATAGCAGAATGCAGCGCTCACCTGCCCCTGGAAGTGCACCAGGCCTGGCACCCATGATCCTCTGCCTCCATACCTCAGCTGCATCCGCAGCCCACTGCCTGGCATCTGGTTCTACAAAACACAACAGATAGCACCATGAGTGACCACTGCCACTGTGCAGGATGTAGTGCCACAGTGCCCCTCCTCACTGGCCTGTGGCCATGTAGCAGACAGTGATGACCAGCCGTGAAGCACCCAGTGGCCCGCTGGCAGACACAGCCATGCCCAGCCCCCCCCATGGCACACTTGATAAGGCAGCATGGGACAGGTGCAGCCACTGCCGTGTGTGCAGGATGCTGTGAGACCCATGATGGTGCGCCATGAGGGCCGTGACACACACACCCAGCACGTGCCACCAAAGGAGACAGATGAACAACACCTTACCTGGTCTTGGCAGTGCACCCCTGCATGCATGGCACCGCAGATACACAAGCCTCTCTGGGTCCCACCTCTGGCAGTCACCATACCAATGCCTGCACTGCTCCCCAGTGTGTGGCAGCCCTGTACGGCGCACAAGCTGAGTAGCTATGGAGGCCCACACCTGGGCCTTGGGCTCATGGAGGTCATCCTGGCCAAACAGGGGCCCCTCTACAGACATAACCAGTGCCACTAGGTGTAGAAACTCCACCTGTGACCAGTTCATAGCCCTAGGCATCTGTCTCCCTGCTCTAGGCATTACACAATGGGTACAGACAGTGGCAAGGTGCAAACAGGCAAAGCGCAGTTGAGCAGCTGTTATGTGCCATGTGAAGCACTGAGGCACATGCAGCACAGCACGCACTGAGCATGAAGCATGATAGGTCAAAGGCAACACGCCCGCACTTGTGCAATGCACTCCACAATGGCATGGCAAGGCCAGGACATGTTCGCGCAAACGTGATGAGCTTGCGGGTGCCATGTTGTGCATGGCATGCACCACAAACTACCACTGCACGTGATCCATGGGCAGTTCAAGCACAGTGCAGCATAGATGGCACATAGCCGAACATGCTACGTGATAGGGTACATAGCACCATGGTCAGCAGGCCTGCAACGGCACATTGGGTTAGTGGTGGAACAGCGCATCATGGAAGATGCACCACCAGACACAGTGATTGCTCATGTGCAACAGAAGTACCTTTCACAATGCCCCTGATACAGGTGAATGCACCTACTGATATGCGCATGCGCCAGAGATGCGCTATACGGCCATCGGTGCATCACACAGATGCTCTGTGCAAATTGAGATAAGCTGGGAGCAATTGTGCAATTCACAGAGAATGCACCCAAAACAGCCTTATCAACCATACATGGGCAACTTCAGCAAATTAGCATCTCATTACCAGGGGCTCAGGCCTCATTTGCATGCCCTGAGCCATAAATGCTCCCAATTCAGCAGGCTGAGATCAGGTCACTGAGAGGAGTCAATGCCTAGAGGGTGAGTACACAGCCATGTTTATAGGGAAACAGAACACACTGGGGTGACTGACTGTGAGTGTGCACACCAGGCAATGCCCCAGTTCCCCAGATGTGGGACCAGTACAACCAATTTGTGGTGCTCAGGACCATAACATGGAATACAGCGGCAGGGCAGTACAGGTGGTGCACAGGGCACCAATGGACTGTTCCCCGCCATGTCCATAATGGCTGTATGTGAATTGGTATGTACACATCCCAGCCTGTATGACACGGGTCTGCTGAGCGATGATACGGTCATTGGTGTGCCTAGGCATTTCAATGTGGAATGGGGAGGGCATGCGACGTGAACAGATGGGATGTCAACTGTACACAGGGACACAGGGGTGGTACGTATGACTGGCTGTCACTAGCTATGTGTGGTGGATGCAGCAATGTGCAACAGGTAGGTGCGAGGCACACAGTGGCACACATGCAGGTACGATGGGACAGTCTCCAAGCCGCACACTGCTGCCAGCTGCACTGTGGCTGTTGCCACATGTCAGTCTCCCTCTACCCTGCGGCCCTTGTGTGGGTGTCACCCAGGACAGATGTGTTACCATGGTGGCGGCACACACGCTGCAGAGGTACCAGGACATGCCTATGGCAGACAGCACAGCGTGCCCCCCCGGGATGTCCGCACTGTTCCCCCAGCTGTGGACTGGGTGTCACGCATGGCATGTGCAGTGTCCCCCATGGACCACATACCATGGTGCATGGCCACATGTGCTAGGCTGCCCACCCATGGACCATGGCCCAGATCAATGGTGGCATGGACCATGGGGGGGGAACAGAGAGAGGGTGACCTGAGTGGGAACATGTGTACACACAGGGGTGACTGACTCCTGGATGCTTCCCCCCACAGTAGATAGTATGTCAGAGAAAGCAGGTGCCACCAGCAGGCGGCGCCCAAACTTCACAAAGGATGAGGAGAGGGCACTCATCAAGGCATGCCACCTATGCCTGAACATTCTCACTGGCAGGAGAGGTAGCCGGACAGCACATGCAGAAGGATGGGAGAATGTGGCCCAGCAGGTGAATGCAGTTGCACCATACAACTGCATGGTACAAGAGTCTACAAGCACTGGAACGATGGCTGCTGGAGGCCAAGGAGAAGGTGGCCAGCATCCAGGCATTCCTGTGGTGGACAGGGGGTGGACCCAGCATGGCAGAATGGCTCAGCCCAAGCGAGGTCCACCTCGCCACCAGTGTGTCCAGGACAGCCATGCAAGGTGTCCCAGGTGGTGGATTCATGACAGGAGGCAGCCCGTCGCAGCATGGTGAGTAGCTGTGTGCCCTCGCCTGGCATGCCCACCCATGTGCCATGTTGGGCACGCCTGCCCCTGCATGCCAAGCTCTCTCACTGTACACTCAGGCACAGCATCCTGGGATGGTCATCCCTGGCAAGGTATGTCCTGGCCCATGGTGCTGTGGGCGCTAGGCCACAGCGCCAAATGCCACGTGACCGCTGTGCACCCGTGTAGCATGTGAGGCTGCCACTACACATTGTGCACAATGGGTCAGTGGCAGGCTCAACCACGACATGGGCTGCATGTCACCATCATGCCCTGTCCCTGCTGTGGACAGGCATGCAGACCTGGCAATGTGTGGACTGCCCTGTTCTGTTGTGCTTCGCCAGTGCTTCGCCACTCTGACATGTGTGTCTTGTGCATTAACCATGTTCTCCCTTCCTCTCTCTACAACACCATAGCGACTCCAGGGTGCAGCCATATCCATGGCTGACAGTGATGCTCACATGGGTGATGATGCAGGCCCATCCCATGGGGCCGATGACACCACTGTGGATGACTCCGCACCTGCACCATCCATGTTCCGTGCAACATCGGTCACGGTCCCTATGATGGAGGGCCCTGCGGGCCCCTCCACCAGCAATGGAGGAACAGCCAGTGGGTACATCACTTTGTTGTACAGGTTATCTGATGCTGACCTGGATGAAGCAGTGTACATTGCAGATGCCCTGCTTGTGCTCACCAGTGGCATGCAAGGGGAGGGCATTGGCACCGCCACATGTATGACCGACACCAAGGCCACTGACATGTCTGACGGCAGTGCACACATCATGGGTTTGCCTGTGCATGGGTTCCTGGGTGCCAACGATGTTCCCACTTTTCTGAGTTCCGGTACAGTGGCAGCACAGCTGCCCATGGCTATGGGTGCCCTGCCCCCTGCACCACTGCCCAGTGCAGTGTTGGCAATGTTAGTGTTATCTGGGCAGGGCACCTGTGTGCATGCACCTGCTTCAGTGGCCCTGGAGGACACCACCCATGGGCAGCCAGCGGCAGTGCCCAGCCATGCCCCACCCACGTTGCATCCAGCCAGGATGCATCCACCACCCGTGGATGCACCTGGTCAGGCTGAACCATCCCCTGATTGTCGGCAATATTACTGTGCTGCATCACCCACCAATGACATGGGGGCCTACCGTGACCTGCTGTGGGCTACTGTGGTGGGTCAGGAGGCCCTCCATGCAGAGTTCCAGAGCCACAGGGCTGTTATGGTCCAAGAGCATGAGTTCATGGTGGCGTGGCATGCTCAGATGTTGACAGAGACATGAATCATGCGGGTGGGCATGACCGCTGATCTGGAGCAGATTGCAGCAGCTGTGGAGGCAGTGGCTGCATCCACAGCACACTGTGGACATTGTGCATTCAGTCGGACACCCAGGAGCACATCCCGTACACCCCGGCAGCGGAGCCAGGTGAACCTCCTGCTGATTACGCCATCACCACTGGCATCCACACGCACTGTCCCATGCTCAGCTGGTGGGAGCTGGAGGGCCACCCCACTGGGCATCCATTCACGGTCTCAGTGAAGCACCCATGCGGGGTCCCTGGGGACCCCCCCTGTGGCTGGTGGTGGCACCCCCACCACCAGCGACTGTGGCAGAGGCCACCTTCATGTCCATGGCAGTCATGGGGCTGCCCTGTGATGCCCACATCCAGAGGCCTGTGGTGGCAGGTTTGCATGCCTGTGCATACTGGACACCCTGCGGGTGGTGCCAGTGGCAGTGCGAGTGGCAGTCACATGCCCCACAGCTGTCCTGGCACCACCCTGTGCTACCTGTGTAGGCTGTCCATTGTGTCTGTGTATACCACTGTAGTGCCATATGTCATGGGAATAATGAGTGTGTTACAGTGCCTGCAGTACTGGTTTGCTGGCTGCGGTGTCGCACTGACCTGTGACGTCCACAGCATGACCTTGGTGGTGCTTGGGTGATGCATGCATGTTGCCCATATGTCTGTGTGTCCCCCACCGTGTATGTGCACCTGTGTGTGTGCCCCTGTGTGGCATCCAGTGTCCAGTGTTCCCACGTCATGCTGTCCCTACACCACAGTGCTCACACCTGCACATGTACATACCTGCATACTCATGTGCAAGGCCCGAAGTGTTCCTCCAACACACGCATGTGGTATGCCTGTGCCCTCTCTGCAAGCCTGGGGTCCCTGCATCCCTGCCAGGTGTCACCTCCTTAGACCTCAGTGGATACCCTGTCAACCCTCTCCCCCATCCCCTCCTCCCCAGAACTGTCGCCCTTACCAGCTGTGACAGGTATCCCACATTTATGGGTCATGTTGTGTAGCATACAACAGGCCAGGAATATGCCACAGGACTTCTCAGGGCTGTACTGTAGGGCACCACCTGACTGACACAGGTACCAGAATCGCATCTTCAGCATGCTGAAGACACTCTCAATGATGGCGCATGTCATGACATGTGCCTCATTATAGCATTCTTCTGCCACTGTTCTGGGTCGTCAGATGGGGGTGAAAATCCAGGGCCTCAGTGGGTATGTGGCATTACCTGTGGGGGTAGACATGTCTCCATTAGTACATTGGGGTACACTGTGGCTTGTGTCCTGTCCCCAACCCTGCCATCTGTGGTGTGTGCCCCTGTCCTGCTCTCCCGCCTGTGCATCCACATACCTGGCAGTCCTGCATCCCTACCTAGGCTGCACCTGCATGCCCCCATCTGTCATGTGGTGCACAGCGCTTGTGTGCCACCCTTTGTCTGCCTTTGTACCCTTTCACTCCCCTGTTGTCCCAGGGCTCATGTGCCTGCTTTACACTGCCCATGGCCCACGGCCCACCCCATGTGTCCCAGATGTGGTGCCACCCTGCATTGTTAGTGCTCTGTCACATGTACCTATCAGATAGCCACTTTGGATGTCCCTGGCCTTGAACCTTGTGCAGAGTGCTGACTGGTGCCATATGAATGCATCATGTGAGCTCCCAGGGTGTGTGGCAGAGACATTGATAATGCTCCCAGTGGCATCGCACACCTCCTGGTAGTTCATAGAATGGTACCCATTCCAATTCACGTATGTGATGGCCTCCTCACCATGTGGTGTGTGGATCACCACATGGGTGCAGTCGATGGCCCCTATGACACCTGGTATGCATGCCACCCTGTAGAACCCCTGCATGGCTTCTGTCCACTCTGCCTGCATGCTGGGGAAATGGATGCATTCTGAAGCATGCAGTAGCAGTGCGGTGAGGAACTGTGTGAGGAGGCGGGACATAGAGGCCTGTGATATGCCAGTGGTGTCCTCAGTAGGCCTCTGGAAGGTTCCTGTGGTGAGCAGGCACATGACCATTGTCACCTTGGTTTCCACCGAGATGGCATGACCTCGTGTGGTGGGTGTCTGCATCTCATCGTGGCACAGTTCACAAAGCTGCCTCAGCATGGCCCTGTTGAGGCTGTATCGCCTGACTGTCTCCACCTCTGTGAACTGCTTGAAGGACAACCGGGCATGATACTGCCGTGGGGCTGGCCGCCTACGGTGCCTTCCAGTGCCATGCCTCCTCCTCCTCATTTGGGCATCAGCTATGGCGACTGCTGCTGGGTTAATTTCCACTGTCAGTGTGGCCCTCTGACACTGTTTGCTGCCCAGCTTTGTTGCTGGCTGGCTGGCTATGTCTCTCCCTCTATCTGGTTTCCTCTTCCCCTCTGGCTCTGGCTGTGTGCTGCTGCAGTCGTTCCATTCACAACCTGCAGGTGTGTTGGACGTAAGTCTCCTTCTTTTGTACTTATCTTTCTATGGCGCATCTTGGCTTTGCACTGGCTTTACCCCATTGATGCGCTCTGGTTCTGCTCTGTGACTCGAGTTGTGCTGTGTATGCATGGGTATGCCCCCTGCATATGCACTGCATGTCATTACATTACGTCTACAGCATCTGTTGTTTGGCGCTGGACATATCGGTTGGGATGGCGCTTTCATCCTGTTTCTGAATCGGCTTCCGGTGCATTTCTGACTTGTGTCAGCACATCTGGGTTGCACTGGGTGCATCTGTTTTTTGAATCCTGCCCATAGTATTTAATGTAGAACCCGAATGTCATATTATTTTCAGCAATGTGAAGCGAATAACTTCTCATCACGAAGTAAAGCAAAGTCCTATTGTTCTCTATGGACTTTGCCTTGTTTTTTTTTTACTCTATGGTGAATTTTGCAGTGATTCATGGGATTTAAGTTCACATGGGCTCTATATTGTTTTGCACAGTCTCAGATCAGCATAGTGTGCTTAAAACTGCTTATCTTCTGCATATTTGATTTTTCTTTGTGGCTAACTGGACTGATTACTAGAATTCTGTGAGAATCTGCATCAATATATTTTGCAACTTTTGGTGGGGTTGTGTGATTCAAAATAGCAAAAGCTGCAGTTTGTAATTGGATGCCAAACATAGCCTGAGGTGGGGGTAATTGTCTTCACAAGTCAGAGCTCTGCATCACAGCCATTTGTCTAGCTAGACCATTTCAGTATTGTTCAATTACTATAAACTAGTGGTGTGATCCTGTTTGAGGCAGAAGTCCATCTTCTTCCAAGTTGTGTACAGGTAGTGCTTGGAAACAACTGAGAAGCTGCGTGGGATATACTATTTTGGACTAAATATCTGTAACTAATCTCTCTCTCTTGCTTACATCTGAGAGAAGTTTTCCTCACTTTTAAAGTGGTATTGCTTTGTGTTTGTTTTAGTTTTTAATTCAGGAAGGGGGTTTTTAAAACTGCTTATTTTGTCAGCATCCTCAGAAGGGCTGAAATAACTGCATATTTGATTTTCCTTTGTGGCTAACAAACCACCAGGCTGTTTTGGGGCTGGAGAGGTTTACTTGTGTCTGACTTGGATGTCTGGATTTTTCTCTGTTTGATTAGAGGGTACTTTCTCTGTCAAATTGTTGTGTAGGGTATCTTGCTGACAGGAAGGCACTCATCGCAGCTGTGGGTGAGAGCTTTTAGTTGATTGTGTTGTGAGGACACAGTTTAGGCCCAACCCTTCCACCCTCACCCCACCCACCCGCGGAAATGGTTCCTTTATACCTGAGGTTCTGACATCATTTCCTCTAGTGCAAGGTGCATTTCACTGTCATATCCTCTCTAGCACACTGCACTGACAATATAAGCATACACATTGTATAATATATATATTTCTATATAACAACACACACGACTTACTGCTTACATTACACACAAATACAAAAAAAAATTAGATAAACGTGTGGAGTAGTGCAATGTAATGGCTGTGGGGCAGCAGTCTTCCGGGAGTCTTTCTGGAGGCTGAGATGCTGCCCTATTTGCAGACAACTATCTGCCCTGAGGGATGAAGTTGCCCGTCTTCAGGCCGCACTGGACAGTAGTAAGGAAACCTTCCCCCAGGCCACACTGGACAGAAGGAAGAGAACCTCCCCCATCCAGGGAGCAGTGGGCTCAGGGAGGGTGAGGAGGGTGAAACAGAGGCACACCCAGTCAATTGTTCCACTCCACAATCTATACACCATTCTGGGGGAGCATAGCTCTCCTATGGATGCACCCCCAGAGAAGACTGATGATAACTGTCACAAGGGAGGCCCACAGGAAGGAGGCAGAGGACACCACAGGGAAAGGAAGCAGCTCCTGTGGGGACTCAATTATTAGGGATAGAAATGGGGAGCTTGGAAAACTGGAAGTAAGGTGCCTGCTTGCGCCATGGCTTGAGGACAGGTGTGAAGCGATCCTCAGGATCACGAACAGCTGCAGGGATTCTGAGCTGGACGAATTGTCCACCTAGAGACAAATGACTTGGCTATCATGAGATTAGAGCAGTGCAGGAGGACATTGCAGAGTTGGGGAGGGACCTAAGACAAGTAGCACACACAGTATCCTTCTCAGAGGTGCTGCCTGTCAAAAGCATGGGGAGGTGAGGGTAATTGGCACCATGCAGTTTAATGAATGGTTGAAAAAATGGTGCAGAGCACAGGGGTTTGGCTTCATTGGGGACTGGGGTTCCACCTGGAGGGACACCAGCCTATACTGGCAGGATGGTCTGCATCTGTCCAGGAAGGGAACAAGTCTTTTGAACAATCAGTTTAAATGCTTCATTGGCAAGCTTTTAAACTAGTCAAAGGGGGAGGCACTGACAAGCAGCAGGAAAATCCCAGCCTCTCCCTACAAAACAGGGTACTAAATGAGAAAAAGACTGAGGTAGAACGGTCAGTGGGGGATGCTGCAACAGAAGGTAAAGCCATCAAAAAATGGAGAGCAATGAGTACTAATGCCCATAGTCTGGGTAACAAGCTTCCTGAATTAGTGGCCTTGATGGAGGAGGAACATCTGGATATTGTGGCAGTCACAGAAACATGGTACACACAAAACCATGACTGGGACATAAACATACCAGGATACACTGTCTACAGGAGGGACAGGGAGGGTAAAAGAGGAGGAGGAGTAGTTCTTTACATAAGGGAAGGAATAAAAGCAACAGAACAAAAGGGTAAACAGGGAGGAGAAGAAGCACTGTGGGTAAATTTGAGACAGGCAACGACACCACAATACGCAGACAGGGTTAGAGTACAGACCTCTTCTCAGGGGAGGAAATGGACAGGGAAACGAGAAAGTATACTTAGAATGGCAGAAAAAGGAAGATATTGCTGATGGGTGATCTGAATATGCCAGATGTTAACTGGAGTGCAGTTGCAGCTGCCACTCAAGAGTGCAGTTATTCTAGATGCCCACAGGGGCATGCCTTAGACAACTAGTACTGGAGCCCACTGAGAGGGAGCAATATTAGACTTGATTCTCTCAAATGGAGATGGAGAGAGATCACAGATATAGAAGTGGGTAGCCATCTGGGAACTAGCGACCATCGAACAGTATGGTTCACAATAAACACAGCAATAGAGTCAAGCCATACAAAGACAAAAGTACTGGACTTTAGGAGGGCTGACTTTGCCAAAATGGGTGAGTGCCTAAGGAATGCACTAGCAAATGGGCAGGAAGGAGGGGTGGAAGAACAATGGGGAATAATAAAAACTGTCATCACAGAGGTAACGAGCCTTTGTGTGAAGCAAATAAACAAAACAAGACGATGTAAGAAACCACTATGGTTCTCAAAGGAAGTGGCAGTGAAGGTTCAAGAGAAAAGAAAGCATTCAGGAAGTACAAGGAATCGCAGAAGGAGCAGGACAGAGAACTGTATCAGTTAAAAGCAAAGGAGGCTGGAGGCAGTCAGAACAGCAAAGGCCCAAACCGAGGAAAAGATAGCCAACTCAGTTAAGAAGGGGATAAAACCTTTACAGGTACATCAGGGAGCAAAGGAAGACCAAGGGAGGGATAGTGAGGCTTAATAAAGGGAGGGAGGGAGGTGGGCAGAGGGAGACTGTGAAAAGGCAGAGACACTAAACAAATATTTTGCTCAGTATTTACAAAATGAAGAGGGGAGGTACATAAAACAAACAGTAGTAACACTCTGGATGCAGAAGTTGATACCAGCCCATTTACAGAAGAAAGGATTCTGAAAGAACTCTTAAAACTGAAGGTGGACAAAACAATGGGGCCTGATGGGATTCATCCCAGAATTCTAAAAGAGCTAGGGTAGAACTAGTGACACCACTGACTACCCTTTTTAACAAATCATGGGATGATGGGGTGGTACCTCGGGACTGGAGGAGGGCAGATGTGATTCCCTTCACAAAAGTGGGAGCAAGGCAGAAGCAGGAAACTATAGACCTGTTAGTTTAACCTCAGTGATAGGAAAATGATGGAATCACTTCTGAAGGAAAAAATTGTCGAGTATCTAGAGGCCAGAGGGGCACAGGACCCTAGGCAGCATGGATTCACAGCGGAAGGTCATGCCAGACAAATCTGATAGATTTCTTTGACTGGGTGACCAAAGTAGTAGATCAGGGAGGGCTGTGGACATGGCCTATCTAGACTTTAGCAAGGCATTTGACACAGTCCCCACAAAAGATTAATATACAAGTTAGCCAGCCTGGGAGTGGGTCCCAAGATGAAAGCCTGGGTAAAGAATTGGCTGGAGAATAGGACACAGAGAGTAATAGTAAATGGAGTCCGCTCAGAAGAAAGGAGGGTTACTAGTGGGTACCGTGAGGGTTCAGTATTAAGACGTCCTCTTCAATGTCTTTTATGTTACATTATGGAAGGACTGGAAGGAAAAGTATGTCTCTTTGCAGATGACACTAAGATCTGCAACAGAGTTGATGCACAGGGTGGGGTAGAAAGGATCAGAAGGGATTCGGCAAGGTTAGAGGAATGGTCAAATGTATGGCAGCTTAGATTCAATGCTAAGAAGTGCAGGTAATGCACCTGGGAAACAAAACCCAGGGAAGAGTACATAATGGGGGTAGATACTAACAACAACAAAATGGAAAGGGACCTGGGGTAGTCATATCAGATGACCTAAAGGTGGGCAAGCAATGTGAGAGAGCAGCAAGGAGGGCTGGGGGATACCGGATGCATAGGGAGAGGCATCACCAGTAGAAAACAGGAAGTTATTATCCCTCTGTACAGACAGCTGGTGAGACCCCATCTGAGTACTGTGTGCAGTTCTGGAGACCCAATCAGCAAAGACATAGACAGGTTGGAAGCTGTCCAGAGGAGGGCACTAAATGGTGCAGGGTCTGCACCGGAAGACATATGAAGAGAGACTTAAGGAGCTTAATATGTATAGCCTCGAGGAAAGGAGGGAGAGGGGGACATGATAGAAACTTCTCAATACCCAAGGAATCAACAAAGTCCAAGAGGGTAGCATCTTTCAAAAAAAAGAGGTGCAAGAACAAGAGGGCACAATTTGAAGATGGGGGCGTCAGAGGTAATTTAGGGAAGCATTTTTTCACAGAGAGGGTTGTGGATGCATAGAACGGCCTTCCAGAGGAGGTTGTGGAGTCAAAATCAGTGGTGGAATCTAGCCATGCATGGGACAGTCATAAGGCAATTCTGGGGGTGGGGTGGGAAGAAGTAGGCTGCTGGTTAACTAGGATCTGCAGTTATCAGTAGGTAGGGAAATGGGCAGACTGGGTGGCAAGCGGTCCTTATCTGCCGTCAAATTCTATGTTTCTATGTTTCTATGTGTGTGTAGTGGAAAGCTGGATACAGTTTACTCTCAGAGCTCTGAGATTCAAACTATCAAAAAACCTTAAAAAAATATTTTTGCCACAAAATGTTGTGTCAAAATTTAGTACATCGATTGTAGGAAACCCTTATGTGTTCATATCATTGAGAATTTATTGGTTTTGTGTGAATATTTAATGTTAATTTAGTACATTCAGTCTCTGTACTGACAAACTATTGAAGTGTTCTTTGGTGGAGGGGCGGATCTGTGGTGTAGAAGGAAGATTAGTGAGAAAGGCAGTTTTTCCAACTTTTGTTGGCTACATTTTTATTATTTGAGTGTTCAGGTACACAGAGTACAACTTCGCTTAATTTTTTTTATCATTTTTTTCTGTGTGCTGGGCATTTTTTCAGTCATTTTCAAAAACTGTCTGTATTTAGATCCCTGATCAGTTAAAGATTCTGTGGCTCACCTTTAATGTGTGTGCATTGTGTAAATTGATACACATTTTATTGTGGCACTGTCAGCAATAGCTGTGCTCTGAATTTCTCAGCCTATCTGTAATTCTTTTTCCTGCTTCTGTCTGTGTAGCTAAAGCTGTCCCCCCCCCCACCGTAAAGCAAGGTATTGTTTTTTGACTTTGGGATTTTTGAAGACTGGTTTAGGTCTTGAGTTACTTGTGCCTGTGCGACTGCATCTCTTGCATTTTTTGCTTCTTTTCCCTTAAAAAGTACCGAAATAATAAGTTGCTGTTAATTGTCTGTGTAATCTTAAAAAAATGCCTGTGAAGAGACGTTCAAACAAAGCTGTTTCTGGCTTGGCACTGCTGCAAATAAGACTATTAGCAGTGGAAGTTGTTGTGATGATGAGGCAGACTCATCAGGGGCTAGCAACAAGTGTAGCAGTGTTAAGAGTATTGGTCGTGGCCATGGTAGTATGCAGCAGAAGGGAAAGGTAGAAGTTGCTGCAAATAAAGGGATTTCTCTGACCCTGTTTTTCACAGCGAAATCAGTTGCTTCAATGATGGTTGGAGTTGCTATTGTCCATGCTGGTAGTAAAGTTAGTGACGGCATGGTTGATAATAGCATGAGTATTGCTACAAGTTCAACCCAGGCAAACTTATTAGGTGGGAAAATTGTTGCTGAATCTGTAGACTTGAGTGTAGTTGATGTCCCCCTCCCCACAGTAGTTGAACATGATTCTGATCATGCTAATGACTCACAGTCTCATGTTTCCACTGATCTGCAGCTGGGGTTCAATGCAAGGAAGTGTAAGGTTATGCACTTTCGGGTGAAGAACCCAAGGAGAGAATACTGGCTGGGGGGGGGGGTTAGCTGGGGATCACTGAGGAGGAGAAGGACCTAGGAGTAATGATTGATAACAGGGACCATGAACAACACTGCCCAGTGCAGGAGAGTGGCTGCAGGGTGCATAGTCAGGCGGTTTTCATCCAGGTGAAGAGAGGTGATCTTGCCCCTCTACAGGTCACTGATAAGGCTGAACTTAGAGTATTGTGTGCAGTTTTGGAGGCCATACCTAAAGTGTGATATCAGGCTACTGGAGGGGGTGCAGAAGAGGGCAACAAAGATGATATGTGGAATGGAGGGGAGAGACTATGACAGCAGGCTGGGAGACCTGAATATGTACACCCTGGAGGATATAAGCGACAATGACAGAGACGTTCAAGTATCTGAGGGGAATAAATAAGGATGGGGCAGATGTGGTCTTTAGGTTAAGGAAGGGGAGGGTCACCAGGGGGCACAGGCTAAGAATGGGGGGGGGGAGATTTAGGAAGGAAATGAGGAGACACTATTTCACAGAGAGGGTTGTAGCAAACTGGAATACCCTACCAGAATGGGTGGTATCATGTAAATCTGTGAACAGCTTCAAAAGGACATAGGACAGGGAACGGGGAAGAGTAAGGGTGGGGAAGGTAGGGGTGGCAGTGGGATGACAAAGGGAGGGGTGGGGCAACTGCAAACTGAGGGTGTTGGCTGCACACTCAAGCAAACTTAAATAGACCGGGTGGTCTGTTTCTGCTGCCACATTTGTATGTTCATATCTTGATATTAGGCCATTCAAACATTCAGAGGTTGACAAAAACAGTGTGGATGACAGTACTGAGGCTGTGTTTGGAATATCTCCACAGGAGGACAGCACCCAAAATGAATTTGTGGATGATGATTATGATGATGATGCTAGCAGCCCTATGTGGGAACCGGAAAAAAGGAAGTGAAGGGGGCTGTCTGTAAACAGTCTGTTCATCAATACCCCCTCTTCAAAATTCTGATGTAGTTGTGTCAGTTGCTGACCCTGAATTAATCCTCATTTGTGATGTTCAGTCAAAGTACAAGTGTGCTCAACACCACAAATCATTCAGTACACCCCCCATTTCATTGCCACAAAAACTGCCATTCCATATCCAACCCCCGGAGCGACATATGAAGAGTAGGGCATCAAAATCCTAGTTTGGGATTTTTTCATTTAAGATGGTAACGATGAAACAGTGGCAATCTGTTAGCTTTGCTAAGTGCATGTGAAGCGTGGTTAAAATGGTTGCTATCTGGGCACTGGGGGCCAGCATACTCATCTCAAGAGCAGGCATATGGCACTGTGGACTCGGCACCAGAGGGTAGCTAATGCTGCAGTGGGGCATTCACCCTCATCCACCTTAGTGTGCATGGTATCCCCTTCCTTTAGTGTAAGTAGCCATGTCGGTAAAAGTGGATGTAATTCACTGACTTCCTGCCTAATTAACTGCCTGCTTCAATTGCGTGATCTGCAAACAGTCAGACATGTGATCTGTGGGCTGTTTCTTGCCAGCTTCACCTTCCCAAAATGCAACATGAAGTGAACACAAAGTGCACAATGCAAGTCCATTAAAGGCAAATTTCGGCCTTTCAGGGGAAACTTTGCATACCACTACACAAATTCGAGGTTACCCACTTCGACTTAACTTCCCAGTTGAATTAAAATTTTGCTGCATCTCTATTCCTTGGTGGAAGCTGTAAGCTGTTGTTAACCATTTAACTTAGTTCATGAGTGCTCCTAATCGAAAAAAAAGATCTTCACAGGACCCTGTTGCAACAGAATGTTCTTTATGATAAAGTAGTATAATACAGCAGAAGAAGCACAAAATGATGGCCCCTAAGTCCTTTCTACTATAAACTGGCCAGTGTGAGCTATCTGGAAGAGGAGAAGGCACTTCAGCCAGGGGGCAGGGATAACATTCTGTACTCTCCATTAAACGGTACCTAATTTGTTTTACATGATAAGAAACAGTGGAGGTGGATTACAGTTAGGCAGTAAAACCACTGCATGACAAAATCCCCTGGTGCCATTTGCAACAGGGGGTTAATTACTGAGAAGTGACCTAAGTCATGGAAACCCTTGTTTCTATTACAAAACTTGGCACTGTGATAAAATAATCCATGGCTGACAAGGAGAGTGGCTTCCCCACATAAGTTTCAGAATAAAAAAAAAAAAAACTTCAGCTAAACATTCTGTAGCTAATGAATTTCTTTCTGTTATTATTTAGTCATTTTTTTTAAAAAGGTCCATTAAAGAGATATGGTGGTGTGATGACCAGATAACATTTGCTTATAGTCTGAAATATTTTTTCAAATGCTAGTACCTTCTGTAGCAGTGTGTGTATGTGTGTGTGAGTGTGTGTGGGGGGCAAGAGGCATTGTTCAAAGGTAAGAAAACTGGCCTAATTGGGAGATTCTTAGTAGCACAGCAGGGTTTCTTAAATAAATGTGGATTTTCATCATATTGGCTTCCTGGAATGGGGATAGGTCTGTTAGCACACTGTTAGCGCTCAGAGACATTATGTCTTAGTGGCATCTGAACACATACATTCAAATGTTAAATAGAGGAGCTGATTCCCAGAGACACCAAGGACAAATGATATTGCAAGGTAGGTGTCACCTAAAATTCCAGGCCTGAAGCAATTTCAGCTAGTTGGATGAACCTGGGTACAGGGAAGAGACATCAGCCTCGCACGGCCAAGACAACAAGGAGAGACAAAGAGAGGGAGAGGGAGTAAGCACTTCAACTCAGATAGTCTCTCTTTCTTTCTTTCTCTTACCTGTGTTTTTTGTGTTTCCAAGGAGGGAGCCAAACTGTGTGTCTGCAGAGAGAGGCTGAGGTAACCAGGCTAGTAGAGCATTAGGTAAGAGGACTTTGTAACTTGTAGGAAAGATAGAAGCATTTATCTGCACACGTGTGCAAGCTTTCTCTTATAATCCTGTGTGTACTGTTGTTTTACTATGTGTAAGCAATGTTATATCTGATTATTACAGTTGTATTTATGCAAGCAGTGTTTATTAATAAGTTAGTTATTTTTCTAAAGACTGGAGTAACTGATTGTGACTATATCTGTAAGGAAAAGATACCTGGATAAATGGGTGTATAGTAAAAGGACTCAGACAGAGTAGAGTGTACCCTACCTAAAGCAGAGGCCCTCACTACAGGAGTCTAAAAGGGTAGAAGTTGGCAGAAAATGGCCATCAGAATACAAGGGTCTGAGCTCTTGCTAAAGAGGGGACCATGACAGCAGTGATGCTCTTCCAGACAGTCTCAGTAGTAAAAGCCTGAGAAAGAAAAAGAGGCTCACTGGGAACTGTGGGGTGCACTGACCATCACACGTGGCAGCCGTGAGGATGAGAAAGTGAGACTTACTTGCACAAAGCACAGTTCTGCTATCAAGTAATGTACCTAAGTTAGTAACAAATTAAGTAGTATTAACAGGTATACAGCAGTAAGCACTACAACTATATCTTCTTTCAATTCTAACTTTTTTAAATTTTATTTTCTACCTGGGTTTACAAAGTTTAGTGACTTAAATGCCAGACAAGTATGATGCGGTGAGCTTGCCTGAGCTCCAGGAGCTGTGTGAAGGGAGAGACATACCACATGAAGACTTGAACAGAGTTAAACTGAAAGCAGTTGACAGAGGAGCTCTGAGTAATTCTAGTCATTTCAGTGAGAATTCTGGGGCAAGCTCTGCAAGCTGAGTAGAAATTAGCTTGCATTCTAGAAAAGCAGAACAACAGGGAGATAACACTTGCTACGGGAAAAATTGAAGCATCTAAGCTAGATGCAGCGGAGAGAGAAAAGCAGCACAAGGCAGATTCAGAGGTGAAGCAAAGGCAGTGAAAGGCAGAGGCATCCCAGAGAAGAAGCCAAGTGAGAAGCAGAGGCAGCCTGAGAGGAAGCCAAGTGAGAGGCAGAAGCAGTCCAAGCAGAAGAAAGGGAGAAAGAATGCAGACAGAAACTCAAGATGGGAGACTGTGAACTCTTTCTTATTTATTTATTGAAAACTTTGGAGAGTATCTTTGAGCACAAGTGCCCATTTACAAAGGTTCCACGTCAAATACATAGTCACAAAAGACAACTACAATAAGCAGTTCCAGTGGAAATGCAGTTGAGTCAGACCCAACGCACTTAAGGCAGAACAATTACTTACAGTTTTGAGAAAAATTCTTACATATTATTGTATAAAAAGTCACAGGTTATGTACCAAGAGAAACCAAATGAAACTGTTTAATGGTTGCATTAGACTGAAAAGGCAGACCGCAAAGATCTCTTAAACTGATTAAATGTGGGGAGATTCATTAGTGTATCAGGCAGTTCATTTAGCTAGTTAGTGACTCTGACAGCTAATGACCGCTTGCCCAGCAATGTATGTGAGAAAGGAAGCTTAATGACATTCCTGGCCATGTTCCTGGTGTCAATTGGTTGGAGATGGTGCAGAAGCAATTTGTTGAAGCAGGGAAAGTTAGGCCTAAGCACACCGTTTTGGCTAGTAAATAGGTCTGAAGCTTTATTCTGTTGGGTAAATGTAGCCAAAGTCTATAAAGGGTACAACTATGAATGCAGTTATCTTCACCAAGTACAAAGCAGCATGCATTATTACAGATCAGCTTTTCTCTATTTAGCACTGCGCCACAAGCCGCTGCATAGACAAGGAGCCCATCATTTTTAAATGACAAAAAACACTTTGGCACAGGCAGATGCCGGACCAAATGAGTAATGGGGAAGATGGGGAGCATTCAAGGCCCAAAAATTGGGTCTAAATTGTTTCCAAAATTAAGACAAGATATGGATATTAAGGATTTTCTTAATTTGTTTGAGAAATTATGTTTCCAATATGAGTTGTCACAGGACGACTGGCCAACCATTATGACTCCATTGCTTACTGGGAAGGCATGGCAAGCCTTTTCATGCTTGGACACTAATGATAGCAGGGACTACGTGAAAATCAAGCCTGCCATTTTAAAAATGTTATGAGTTAGCCCCTGAGGCTTACAGACTCAAATTTAGACAGTTAAGAAAGTAATGGGGAAGAATTATAAAGAATTGAATGTGCAATTGAGTACTTTGCTATGGAGAGGGTTAAATGGAAGAAAGCTGTAACTGCTAAAGAAATGTGTGAAGTTATGATTGTTAAGTTTCTAAAATATGTGCATGTTGATCTTAAAATATGGTTTATGGATAAGAATCCTAGTACTGTGGCAGAAGCTGCTGAATGGGCTGATCAGTATGCAGCCAGCCACCCTAATACAGACAAGAAGGTACATGAAGGAGGGAGTTTTGTTAACAAAGGGGTAGGTGGGACACAAGGGTGCCCTAAAACTGAGTAGCCCTTCAAACCTATAAGGCATGCCTGACAGAGTCTAAGAGTAATAGAGTAGAAAGTTGGAACTGTTATATGTGCCATCATTTGGGGTTTTTGTCTTATGATTGCCCTCAGGCAATAGAGATTAAGCCATGGTAAGGAGTAGGCCACCACCTAACTATGGAACCCGATGCGGTGAACCTCATGCTCACTGAGGAGGGTGAGAGCCATGCCTCCACAGAAGAGCAACACATGATAAACTGTGCCTCAGGTGTTATTCCCAGGAATACTCAGAAGCACCTGAGGCTAGTCTGTGTAAACAACACCTTGACTAGGATAGGCAACACTGGGGCCAGTCTCATAGTTGTCCTGTGGGAGCTGGTATGGCTGGATCATATCCTTCTTGGGACAGGAGCCTCAATTAAATCTGGTCCTTACCCCTGGGTCACAGTTCCAAGTACCAGAGTACTCTGAGGTGGGAGGGGGATGAAAGTGAGAGGGAAGTTGTGGTAGCTTCTTGGTTACCTGCAGATGTCTTGCTAGGAAATTACTGGGATCAGGAAGGAGAGCAAGACACAGTCTGTGCTGTGACTCATAGTCAAACTCAACAACTGGGACAGGTAAAAGTAAATGATAAGACTTGGAGGGAGACAAGCATTGACCAGGTTCATAACACTGGGCTGTAACAGACAGTGTGGCCACTAGTCCAAGTGGTAACAGCAGCTACAGAAAACACCTCCCACTGCTGAGGCACATGAAGAGGCTATGTTAGAGAGCTCAGCAGGGGTTAGCAGTTCACTGACTCAGAAGTCAGTAGAGGGAGACTCCACTGATAAGAGGCAGCTGCCGTCAGATTCAAAGAAGACAAATTTGGGAGGGGTTACCTAAGAGAAGTTGGACAAGGCTCAGCTAGCAGATCCATCTCTAGTTGAACTTAGGCTGTTGGCAGCCAGCAGCAGCAGCAATAATTCTGCAAGGGAGGAGAGTAGGAAATATTTTGGGAAAGAGATATTTTATATTGAAATTGTGTTCCTAAGAACGCACATGAGGAGTGGAATGTGTTCATGCAGATTATGATTCCTCAGGAATACCGAGAAGTGCTCCTGGATTTAGCACGTGATTTCCTCTGTCTGGACACCATGGGGTTAAATGGACAAGGATGTGTTTTTTCCAGAACTTTTACTGGCAGATGCTTTACAAATATGTGGCTGAGTACTGTTGCTGATGCCAAGAGTGTCAGCATATAAGGAAGAAAGGGGATCGAGCAAAGGCTCCCCTGACTTCACTCCCTATTATTGAGGAACAATTTTATCAGGTTGCTATGGACATTGTGGGACCACTGGCTGTGCCTAACATGAGGGGAAAGAAGTACATTTTGTCTTAGTGGATTAGTCCACTCAACATCCAGAATCAGTGTCCATGTCCTCCACGGAGGCAGAGAAGGTAGCAGACAAGCTGCAAGGATTTTCAGCAGAGTTGGATTTCCCAGGGAGATTTTGTCAGATCAGAGAACAAACTTTATGTCTGATCTGATGACTGAGTTGTGAAGCAGTGTAGGGTAGAGTCGCTGCATATAACCCCATACCACCTAGAAATGAATGGCTTAGCTGAGACATTTAATGCAAGTTTAAAAAGTATGCTTCTCACATTCACATAATAACAGAAAAGGGAGTGGAACAAATTCCTATCCTACTTCCTGTTTGTATACCAGGAAATTCCACAGGAGTCACTGGGCTTTTCACCATTTGAGGTCCTGTATGCTAGATCAGTCAGAGGACATCTAGATGTACTTAGAGAAGAGTGGGAAGGCTGTACTTTCAACCAGAGGGAATCTGTTGTGCACTATGTCCTGAATTTCCAGGACCAGCTTAAGGAGTTCATGGGCCTTGCTCAGGATCACTTAGCTGCAGTCAACAGAAGCAAAAGATATGGTATGATAAAGGGGCTAGAGCTCGATCATACAGCATAGGTCAGAAGATAATGGTACTCTTTCCACTAAGGCATAACAGGTTGCAGGCAGCATAGGAGAGACCCTATGAAATCTGCCAGGTTAATGATGTGAATTATGTGGTTCTATGTCATAAAAATGAACACGAAATGGCGATTGCTATTATGGCGAGTGTATATACCAAAAAGCAAATCGGCGATATACACTTACCGTGAACTGAACCCTGGGCCCCTCTCACGGGGTCACACTCACACCCCAAATTAGATTCCTAACACTGGGGGTGCATGTCATGGAGGGGCACAAATTCTGCCGCAAAAAATAAAATTAAGTCTGGGTGCCACATGCAGCGGCAAAATCCAGTCCCTCCCATCTGCAGTCCCGAACCCAGTGCCTGCTGAGCCAGAGCCAGCTTTCCTCACCACCACACCACACGGCTGGCTCAGCAACAGCAGGGACAGTTCCTCTACATAACCCTCTTCCCTATCCCTTCCCTTTCCCTCACCATGCCCTCTTTCCAGTTGCTTTCCCCTACCCTCGTGGTCAAACCACTTGCCACCCTTGTTGGTCTCCCATCCAAATATCACCAAATATGGAGACGCCATTTTGACGGTCACCCATATTCAGTTGCTGTTATCACTGGTTACCAGATTATGTCATAGAGTTGCCCAATAGGAAGTGTACTCAGGGGGGTTTCCATGTAAATATGATGAAACCCTATTATGACCATGCTGATATTGCCCTTATGGTTTGCAGTGCAGCAGATGGAGATCAGGAGGAGCCTGCTCCAAACATATTAGAGGAAACTAAGGGTTAAGCCTCCTGGAGTTCTGTAACGATGTCTGAGAGGCTCACACTAAGACAAGCAGACCAGATGAGGGAAGTGCTTAAAGACTTTGCTCCACTATTTACTGCCATCCCAGGGTGCACCGATCTCACTGTGCACAATGTGAAAACCACTGCAGAGAAGACTATAAGGCAGAGACAATATGAGGTGCTGGAGGCAGTAAAAAGAACAATGAAGGAAGAGCTACAGCGAATGCTAGGCCTAAGATAGATCCGGATAGCCAACAGCTCCTTGGCAGCCCCAGAGGCTACCATACTTGACACATACCCATGCCTAGGACAGATGAGGTACTGAACAGGTTAGGAGGAACTAGGTACCTGACCACAATAGATTTGTCAAAGGGATGCTGGCAACTGTGGTTATCTGTGGACACTTGTGGGAAGTCAGCATTTATTACTCCATTTGGTTTGTTTGAATTCACTATTATGCATCTCAGCATGAGGAATTCACCTGCCACTTTCCAGAGGCTAGTTTACAGGGTCCTGAATGGGACTGGGCACTTGCTCTAACCTACATGGATGATATATTTAGCCAGACGTGATGAGCATCTCTCCTATGTGACGGAAGTCCTAACCAGACTGCAGAACACAGGACTGACTATTGAGCCAAAGAAGTACCAAATTGGGATGGCAGAAGTGCCGTATCTGGGACATCATGTGGGAGGGAGGCACGTAAGACCAGATCCAGCTAGGGTTGAGCCAATTTGGGATTGGCCCACCCCCAAAATTAAGATGCAACTGAGTGTGTATCTGGGAAATGTTGAGTTCTATCATACATTTGTTAAAAATTATAATACCATTGCAGCCCCTTTAACAGATAGCATAGCTAAGAAGCTGCCAGAGAAGATTCAGTGGAGAGAATGCTGTGAAACAACCTTCTGGCAACTGAAAAGGGCACTATGCTAAGCACCACTGCTTGCGAGCCCAGATTAAAATTTGGAGTTTATTGTTCTGGCAGATGCAAGTGACAACAGCATGGGGACAGTGCTCTCTCAAGTATTCAGGGATGGGGTAGAAAGATCAAATGTTTTCCTCAGCCAGACGCTGATACCCAGGAAAATGAGCATTAAGAAGGAGTGTCTAGCCATTGTCTGGGCAATCAAGAAATCGCACCCCTATCATCTCAATCCATTACAATGGCTGAACAGAATGATTGGGAAAATGCCAATCTGTTGAGCTGGATTATCAACCTCCAGGACTACAATTTCACCACACAGCATTGCAGATGGACTGTCTTGTCAGTATGAGTAAACATTTAGCTAGATAGCTCACATGAAGTAGCTAACTGTGGACCTCACAAATATGCAGCTTCATAAAAATAAAGGAGGAGGTATATGATGACCAGACAACTTTTGCTGGTAGTTTGAAATATTTTTGTCAAATGCTAGTACCTTCTGTAGCAGTGGGGGGCCAGGAGGCAATAGTCAAATGTAAGAAAACTGGCCTACTTGGGAGATATTCAATGGCTCAGCAGCATTTCATAAATAAGTGTGGACTTTCATCGTACTGGCTTCCTGGAATGGGGATACATTTGTTAGTACACAAAGGGCACATGGACATACTGGCTCAGTGGCATCTGAAAACATGCATTCAGATGGTAAATAATATGCATGAGAAAGTTGGGTCCCAGAGACACCAAGGACAGATAATATATCAAGGTAGGCATCACCCAAAATTCCAGGCCTGAAGCAGTTTCAACCAATCAGATGGATCTGGCTACAGGGAAATGACATCAGCCTCACTTGACTAAGTCAACAGAGACAGAGAGAGGGAGAGGGCATAAATGCTTAAGTCCAGATAGTCTCTCTGTCTTTTCGCTGGGGTTTCTGTGTGTTCACTGAGACAGCAGACTGTGTGTCTGCAGAGAGGGGTAGAGGCAACTAGGCTAGTGGATAGTGAGGTAAGAAGATTCTGCAACTTGTAAGAAATATTGAAGAGTTTATCTGCAAAAGTGTGCCAGCTTTGTTTTATAATCCTATATGTGTCCTATTATTTTATAATATGTGTATAGTGTTATATCTGATTATTACTGTTTTATTTACACAACCAGTGTTTATTAATAAATTAGTTATTTTGCTAAAGACTGGAGTAACTCTTATTTGTGACTGCATCTCTGAAGAGTGTGCCCTACCCAGAGCACAGACTCTCACTACAGGAAATGGTAGAAGGAATGGTAGAATGATAGAACCTAAAGGGTAGAAGGTGGCAGAAAAGGACCATCAGAGCACTAGGTACCAAGCTTTTGCTGAAGAGGGGACCTTGACCAGCAGTGACGCTGTTGCAGATGGTTTCAGTGTCAAAGGCCTGAGAGGGAGAAAGAGGCTCACTGGGTATTAAGGGGTTCTCTGACCATCATAAGTGGCTTTACTGCAATTCCTCCTAATACCACCAGGCACCTGCATTGCTCCATCCCCATACAGAAGGGATTCTCTTTGATGTGAACTGGGGCTTCTGATTTAAAGCTTGCTGTTTTATTACTTAACTGCTCCTCCAGCTAATCAGGTCAAAACTTCCTTTGCTGTTTTGCTGGAGGGCTGGGGGCTATGGATGCAAAAGATCACCAGAACTTAAAGGTTATAGAAAATCATTTTTATTACACCTCTAGATGCCCTCCTGTTGTTCTTTTAGTGTCCATCTAATAATCTGATATGCAGTTGACATTTTTATTAAATGAATAATCTAATTTTGTTGCCTTTGAAACAATCCTGAATCCCTCTCTCCTCAGCAGTTACTGCTTTTTCTTTTTATTTCTGCTTGAACATTCAATGACATTGGTAACAGTATTCCAAGTCAATAGCATACCCAGAATTTGCAAAAAACATTCAGAGTTTTTACTAAATTAGCCTGCTAGCTTTTATGACCCCTGGGGATCTCCATCTCAGCAAGTTTATTGCTTTTATTGTCCCTACAATGCATCCTGCCTCATGTGACAGTGATGTAGCTGAGACCATAGACTCATCAGCAAGCACTGATTTAGAAACAGTTCACAACAACAGAGCTGTGTAACTTTTCTTATCCAGTGAGTACAGATGGCTACATTTACAGTTTAGCAAATATTTGAGAGCTAACTGAGTGGGGTTTTCTGTAAGAAAAAAACTAGTCTTTATTAATTTTAGCATTGATGGTCTGGGGTGATTTCTGTGCTTTTTTGTGGTTATGTGTAGTCTGATGAAATAAAAAAATTTAAAATCAAAACACTTACTCTGGCTAGCTAAACCTGACACACAGAAAACAAAAATATTAAATTAGAGCTATTTAGTAGCTGTTTTCTTACAGAAACCCCACTCAGTTAAGTTTCAAGCATCTGCCAAACTGTAAATGTAGCCATTTGTACTCACTGGATAAGAAAAGTTACTCAGCTCTGCTGTTGTGAACTGTTTCTAAAGCAGTGCTTTCTGATGACTTTATGGTCTCAGCTACATCACTGTCACATGAGACAGGATGCACTGCAGGTAAAAGAAAAGCAATAAATCTTGCTGAGATGGAGATCTCCAGGGGTGGTAAAACTACCATAAAGCTAGTAGGCTAATTTAGGAAACATTCCTAGTAGCAGACAGAGGGAAGGACACACTAGAAATTTAAACATAAATCAAACCACTCTTCACAACATGTATTTTTGCAAATTCTGGGTGTTCTTCTCCATTAAGATGAATAGCATGGAATGTTGTTATTGATGTCATAGAATATCTTAGAAATATGAAAAGAAATAGCAGTAGCTGGTAAAGAGAGTGGCATTCTATGTATATCTGAGGCACCCCAAAGCTAGAATATTTATTTATCAATAACTGGTCAATGCATATCAGAATACATACTGGACATGGAAAGTAAAATGGAAGGACAGTTAACTATGTAAAAATCATTTCCTATCTCCCTTAAATGCAGAGCACCTTATGCATGAAAGTATCCGCTACCTTGGCTGTCCTTGTACATAGGGTTGGGATCATGCACATCCCAGGTGTCTAATGTAGTCCGCACATACATGATCAATATGCAACCACTGTATACCTCTGCCTGGGATCATGCATGGGGAACCCACACAACTACACAGCCAGTTGGCACAGAGGGTAGGCATATCCATATGGGGCTGGCAGAGTGCAGCATGCACAATGCCATTTGTCCTCTACAGGGCCAGTGTTGAAGGGGGGGGTTACCATTATGCCAGCCAGAAGGTTTCTGTAATCACTGTATACCCCCTGCCCAGTTGACACAGGGCAAAATGATGCCCCACAGCAATGGAGTCCAGTCCCCATCAATGCCATCGACAGCTAGAGGGTGCTGTGGGGTGCCAACTTTCATAAAAACAATTTTTTACTTATGGGCAGTTGGAGACATGGCAGCTTGTACACAGGCTGCCATGTCTCATGATTCCCTGCCCTGCAGAACGGGGGACTCACTACAGGGCTGGTTGGGGCTTCCAATTGGAAACCCCTTTTCTAGTCCATATCCATCCCCCTGACTGCCCCACCCCTTATGCAGAGTTATGCAACCCCACTCAGGCCACCTGAGGGTCATGTGCATACTGGCTCTGTGCATCCCCAAGGGGCTGGTTATGTGGGTCATAATAGCGCGGCCCTGTACGTGGGCCTACTAGCGCATAACTGCATCATAATTAGTAGGGCTCAGAAATGGTGAGTATTTTAGAACCCTTTTTCTGTGCTGGATGCCTGTGGAATTTCTCAGTTTGGTGATATGGTCCTTACCTTGTTACTGTAATGTGATTAATCTGGCCCATTTATCAAGTTGTTAAATATTGGGCTTTTTGTGCTTAATGTTGATTCAGATCTCTATCTTTTCAGTCCTAGAAATGACACCATCCCTTTCCAGGACAGTTAATGTAGTGGTTACAAAACCCTCCAGACTCCCTTACTTATTTTTTTTCAAAACCTAAGCAGTAAATTGAGAAGGGGTTTCAGTATGACATTCTTTCACAGAATCAGCGCCACACATGGTCTGACTAATAATTTTCCCACAGCTGTTAAACTGAAACCATCAGAGTGCACGATTGTTCAGATTTAAAGGGCACATTATCCTTTTTCTAATGCACACTAACTTGCATAAAATAAGTCATCTTAATGTTTGAGTTCCTCTATATTACTCAAAGACAGTGATGTCACTTAGTGTTCTGTCAATGAATGAGAGGACATAGTCCTATACTGCTCATAGGAAAGCTCACGTTCGCTTTGAGGAAATGTTTTTTCATGCAGAGTGTCATAAAAGCATGGAAAAAGCTGCCACAGGAGGCAGTAGAGGCAAACACAGTAAATTATTTCGAACTCAGACTGGTTAATTATTAAAAGAAAGCTGTGTCAATGAACATACTATAACTGCTCAGATGGCAATGGAACATGCTTGATAGACCAGTGATTCTACTCCATTCTTTCTTAACCTATGCAACCTATAGCTTTTAACTAATGTAAACACAGTACAACCAGTGTTGGAATTACAGTTTTTCTGTGCTTTGGGAGCTAGGGAGACCTGTAAGGTAGCTATCTTTAAATTGAGCCGCCCATTCCCATTATAAGTTAATGGCAGTGATGCATAAGCTACTGGGGTTCACTTCAGAGCTAGGGGGAACCAAGTTCTGGCAAGCCTTCCTGTAATTCCAATACTGGTTACAACCAAGGATACTAAGAAATGATCATGGGTTAGGTTCATGTATTTTTTAGTGGAAGTCAAAATCATCTATGTATCCAAATCTGGAGGTCTTTTCTGTTTTTTGGGAAGTCAGTATACTTGGAGACATCTAGTTTTCAAGACTATGTACAATATTACTGGTAAATTCTGGCCTCTGATTGGTCAGTCTGGGACTGGAGCTGTGATGTTATCCCAGTACATCCAAGCTCTAGTCCCAGTCCACAGATGACTGCATCAACCGTTCCCAGAATCACTCCATTCAGCCCGCTTTAGTTATGCTGCTGGACTGCCCGCTTCCATGATTCTGCTCGGCACCCGCCTTCAATGTACCTAAGGGAAAAACCAGCCCAAATGAAGACAACATCCTGCATACATTCCCCAAAATCCCCAAAGTAAATTTTTGTTTTAAACTGTCACTGTGAGCAGCTTGGGAGACTCTTAGCGTGTGTGTCTATTGAACATGTGTGCACTCACCTTGTAACATTCACCTGACCCAGGATGAGAGACTTACTCCTTGATCACGTACCAGACACTGCTCAGTCACCAGTAAATGGAGTGGATTTATTTAAAAGTTACTATTCCACACAAAAACATAAAGGAAAACCCATCATTAGGATGCAGTGAGTTCATTCCGAAGTGGCAGCTGCATGTACCCTAGCTTCACTGTCACTACCGTAGTGAGGCACGCACTGAGCCATTGCCACAGAAAGATGCACAAAGCAGCTGTGTGAAAAATAAGAAACCACAATGAAGTCCCCGACTCATTTCAGCAGTGGAGCAGAGATTGGAGAAACAAAACAGCACATCTGCTCTGCCTGACCTGGGTCAGCAGAGGAACAGAAAAAAACAGAGCTCCAAACCAGGTCTCCACTCTGCGAACCTGCTTTTCAGCATGACCGTCTAACTGCACAGTCGGATGCACTCACCTAACGCATCATATCCCTCCTGATGGTTTCAAATCTTCACACAGATAAAAAAAAAACACACCAATAATGGACAACAGACCGATGGCAACCACGGGGGGAGGGGGGGCACAGCAGCACATTAAAACAAGAACAGCATCTCAATGGGGGACCAATACTTAGCAACAGCCCCACCTTCTGGACACATTGAAAATTATGGACTTTATTTTTAATTAATATACCTCCACATACAATAAAATGAACTGAAAATGTAAACAAAATATGTTTTTCATATATTTTTTTCTATTTTTACAAGAGAGTCATTGCATAATAGCAATAATGCACTCTAGGGTATGTGTTGTGCTGGGATAATGTCCCTTCTCAGGTGTTGGATGCACTCGACCTTCAACCTCATGCCCAACCACCCGAGGCATGATGTTATCCCAGCACAACACACACCCTGTCATGCATTCTTACTTAAATATATAATTGCTTAGACAGTGTATGCCTCTGCAAATTCCTTGGCTATCCAGAGATTAACCCTTCCTGGGGCACATTCAATCTGGGTCAAATTTTCAGAATAATTTTATTCTTATTTGGGGATTATTATCTGTTATCATGATTTTGTCTGAGTTAGCCATATGTATGACAAATAAGCTAAAGGAATTAGTAAAGAACTGAATGGGCTGATAATACATCAACAATGTATATGCTGTCACACAATGATGATAACACAGACCTAAGTAGGCAGGCAATTTGGCAGACAGTTGCCCAGGTAGCAGTAGTACAATACTGTAGTAGCATAAGTATGTGGTTTATAGTTTTGTTTTGTACTTGTATGAAGAAATCAGGTAGAAAAAGTAACAGTTCACATGTAGAAGGAAGAAGAACATGTTTGTCACAATTATAGTGTTGCTTAAATAGCTTAAAAAAGTTAATCAGACTCTTCTGGAGTGAATCAGAAGTGAATTTATCAGGATTAGGAAACTAGTATGCAGGCAGTAAGGTAAATGATGGTGGTACTGTACACATAGTGGAGGCCACTTGACAAGTCTGCTTATCATTACTGGAAAAAAGGCAGGCATTAGCAAATTGGGTGTATGATATATGGCAGTCGCACATACACAGCAAAGGCTACAAGGGCATGCTGGCTGATGGACAACACTACAGAAAAAATCAGTGTCTCAAAGTCTGGAGATATGGTGAATTTTTGAGGATCACTCCCACACACTCTGAATTAATTTTCAGAAAATATGCAATTATGATTCCCCCCCCAAAAACTTGTCCCCAAACTTAAATTCATTAATTAATCTCAGTGTATGTTGTTCATCCTTCAAATTTGGTAAGTATGAAATAATGACAGTATAAGACAATAAATGCTACATTGGAAGTCAGCTTGTAATTGTATTTATTTGTTTTACCAGGAAAAAGTTCCATTAAGCAGTGCTCGATTACAAGGCAGTCCTGATTAGCACATGTAATAGTAAACAGATCAAGGCATATCAAATCACAGGATTCAAACAGTAACATTTACAGTGAAAAAAAATATATATATATATATATAACAAATCAAAGGACTGATGCTAACAAGAATACTATATTGTAGAGCAGACATCAAGGAGAGAGATTTACAGAGCAGGCAATGACAAATGCCATTATGGGATGATCTGAACTGTAAAAAAGCTTACCAACATTCATATTTGTCCATACAATGATGTTCAAGAAGTACCTTGAATGCCTGCCTGTCAGTGTTATGGTAGAGCTACTATTCATGATGCTGACAACCCGGGTTCTGGAATAGGTTTGGGCTCTCAGGGGGCCAGCAGAGGGAGGAGGAGTCAGTGTCCTACAGGATACTCTTCTCCTCTGGGTGACTACAGGTGGGGTAGCATGTGATAGTGCAGTATTGGGGCTAGGTACAGCTGACTGGCTTAGTAAACATGTCCATCAACCAACATCTTGGTGGAGGGAAGGAGGAGAAAATGAAAAAAAAACACACATGTCCTATGATTGCTCCAGGCAGCTTGCAGACTCCACACCCCACCAAACGATGCTAACTCTGGGAGTACCAGAAGCAGCTTTTCCAAGGTACCAAGGTGCCCAAGGAGGCAGTATGGTGCAGTGGTTTAAGGCTCTGAGCTGCAAATCTGGAGACCTGGGTTTGAATCCCACAGCCCCCACTTGCATACTATATGACCCTGAGCAAGTCACTTAACTTCCTCGTGCTCCCAGTTTGCACCTGCAAACAAGCTTTCAGCTTAGTGTGTCTCACCTGGTAAAATAATTGGTAAAAAAAAAACCTAGACCAGCACGAGGATCTCCAACATGGGGGGTACCACAGGGCCCCATTCTAGGAGACAGGTATGCCTTGGGAGATGGTGGGAATGATAGGTTTGGGGCTACCTAGGGCTCCAATAAAGACTGCTGCCAGCTGAGGGGAAGGAAAAACAGAAAGTAAATAAAAAGAAGCACCTTGAACTAGTATGGGCAGATAAGTGAAGCCCTGAGAGACCCAAGTCCATTCCCAAACCCAGGTCATCGATGTAGTGAGTGGTAGCATTACTAGACCTACTCCTTAGCAGCTGTGTTTTTTTATTTGTTTATTTATTGAGTTAATTTCTTCCTTAGGGAGACTGGCTTTTACATCAGTTATTCATTTATATTCATCCCTCAGGTCTCTTTACTGATAAGGTACAGTGTGGCTAGCTCTAATGGCATCGCTGGCTGCCAGCCTTGTTCTCCTTTAGGTAGACTCAATCCCTGTGACTCTCCACCAGTCCTTGATTATTTTATTTAAATTAAGCCCCTAGAATCATCTGCAAATGGCCACGGGATCAGTGCTAAATCAGCAGCTCCAGCCAACAACACTCCCACCTGTTTTCAAGCCCCCCTCAGGTTTTGATGACCAGCCGGAGAAGCATCTTTCTAATTGGTAACATTGGCAGCTGTCTCTGCTGCCCACCCTGACTTGCTTCTAAGCCCACAGAGGAATTAAAAAATAGCCATGAGAGCAGCAGATTTAATTATGGCTTCTGCCACAACTTGCTGCTCCCTACTTCCCACTCCTTCAGCTTACTGCTTGGGGCATTACTTACAGCTGCAGATGAGATGAATCATGTCATTGGAGTAAAGCAAGCTTGCCATTACCTCCTCCACCTCCTAACAAAAGCTATCCACCTCAGCTCCCAATCTCATGGAGCAGGCCACATCCTGAACTCCATACAAGCTGGAAGTTTGAAGTATCAGCCGATACTTTCACTTCTCAGCATGATCACAACTGTTCTTAGTTGTGCTGCAGCCACACTCTCTCCTCCAGTCAACAGTGACTGGACCAGTGCTCCCCTTCATGCCACTACTTTTTTCAGGGATAGGGAGACCCACCACTAGACATCAGGGAGTCTCTTTTAAAAATAATACTTTTGGCCACTGGGCCACCAGGGAGTCATTCCACATGAAGGGCCACTACGGAGTCTACCTATTTATTTATTTATTTATTTATTTATTTATTGAACGTTTCACCAGGAAGTGCATGCTGAACAAGTTGCTCATCTCATGGTGCATCCTGGGGGAAAGATAAACAGAAGGAAGAGCATGCAATATACAAATACAAACAGTCAAAATGACAAGTGAGCATTGATGTGAATAAGCATCAATACAAATGGTTGCAATAATGGACAGTACGTGACCATCGAATAATACTACAAGTACCTGGAAATCAATAAAACATGACACAGAATATGCATAGGATCAGGACACAGTGTCCTGATTACAGGTTATAGGTATATAGGTAACAATACGTGCTAGTGTAAGTACATCTGTTGGCACTTTAGACAGCAGCTAGAACAACCATATGAGATTCAGCTTATTTAGTGAGCTATGGTAGATGAAAGGAGTGAAGAAGAGGGCAGTGAAGTTGAGCAGAGAACAGAGAGAGTCAGAGCAGAGAATGGAGAGTGGCATTGTGTTACTGGTAGGTACAGTTTGACAAAAGGTAGTTATTTATGGCTAAAGATAAGGAGTAGGGGGAGGAAGATAGTCAGATTTGGTGGAAGGAGGTATTCCAAAGCTGGGAGAAATGATGCGTGAAGGCCAATTGACCTACTGTAGTTGAGCAAAGAGGAATTACCAGTAGGCGAGAGTCACAAGATCTTAGGCAATGTTCTGGAGGAGGTACAGCAGATATTAAGGAAGAGAGATAAGGGGAGAGGGGCCCAAACCAGAATTTTGACACAAATTTGGAACAGTGGAGAAGTCAGTGATTTTCTAGTGGAATAAGGGAGAGAGAACAATAAAGGTTGCAGTGATGGGTGGGGGGGGGGAGTTGAGAGCAAAACGACAGGAGTTATAGAGGGTGTCCAATCTGGTTAGGGAGAACTTGGGAGCGGCACCATAGACCATATCACAGTAGTCAAAAATAGGCAATATCCTCTTCTGGAGAAGCTCATGCCTTGCTGATAGAGGGAAGCAACTCCAGTTCCTGTATAATGTGCCAAGCTTGGGGAACAGTTTTTTCAGGATGGCATCCACATATCCAGAGAAGTTGAGCAACTGTTCTTGCCAAACCCCCAAGTACCTAAAGGATGAGGTATCCTTGATGTCTGTCCCATCAAGCGTGTGGAAGGAGAGCAGTGAGGGGAGCCTTGAGAGTCTCTGCCTGGTGCCAATGATCATGGAGATGGTCTTCTTGGCATTGAGGAAGAGCTGATGGGAGCTAAACCAGCGCTGAACATTACTGAAGTCAAGCTGAAGTCTGGATTCCACATCCACAGGGAATGGCCTGATGTGAAGTTGACAGTGTCATTGGCATACATACGACTAGATGAGGATGAGCAGGCTGAGGATAGGTCATTTAGGAATATAGAAAATAGGATTGGGCCTAGTACAGACCCCTGGGGTGTGCCAGTGATGATGGGCAGTTGGAGGGAAATAGAGTCAGCAATTCTAAAAGACTGGGTCTGGCCTACCAGGTAAGCTTTGAACCAGTTTATGGCAGATATGGTTAGGCCAGCTAAGTAGAGGGCATCCAGGAGGAGGAGATGGGAGACAGTGTCAAAGGCCTTTGTTAGGTTGACAAAAATGGCTGATGTGATTTGGCCACTGTCCATCCCTGAGAAGATAGAGTCGGTGAGCCTAATCAGGGAAGTGGTGGTGGAGTGGTTCTTCCAGAAGCCAGGTTGGAAAGGAGTGAAAAAGTTGAAGTTGTAGAGATGAGAAGAGAGCTGAGATAGAACCAGGTGTTCCTGCAACTTAGCATGGATTGAGCAATAGTTTGAAGGAATAGATGGGTCCACACCCTTGGGCAGTGGGAGTACAGTGACATAAACCTACTGGACCACCAGGGCTAATAACCTAAAAACTTAAGACCATCTGGCCCTTTGCTATGGGACTCCAAGATAGTCTTACCAGGGTACATAACTTTAAACTGGGCACCCATTGGGTGCTAAGGGGTCACAGAGCCAGACCCCTCCCCAGATGTAGCCCTTTGTTTTATTTTTTTTATTTCTTTCTCTCTCTTTGTCCGTCTTCTATTTTTAACTATTTTTAACCTCTTTACCTAACTCTTTCTTAATTACTTTTTTCCATTTCCTTACTTTAATATTTCATTTTTCTCTCTTACCTATTTGACTTATATATTTTAAATTAAACTTATTTTTTCTCTTTATATTACAGGTCTGGTCAGATGTCACCAATGCAGAGTATGATAGCTTTGGTACCCCTTCCCCTAAGTTCTACAACATTTTGTGTTTTGTCAAATTATTTTTTATCTCTTTCAGGTATGTGACTAGTTCAGGACCCACTGTCATGGATTCCACCCCAGAATAGTTATGTATCTATACATTTATCTATCAAATGGTTGTTAGATTGTGACAGCATTCATTACAACACATGAGTGTTGATGGTGTGCCTAACAAAATATGACTACAAAATAATTTTTGACAGCTATAGAATGCCCCAGTACACTGTCATCATCACCCACCTCTTACTTGATTTGGTGGATCATTCCCTTCCTTTGTTTCCCTGAGCATGCCTCTCATGTCTTGCTTGCCTCTTCTTAATTATGATTGTTCTTGTGTCAGAGCTGGGTAAAGTTTGCAGTAAAGTGTTCCTTCTTAAACTCATTTTATCCTTGAACATTGTGCATGATGAGTTGTACTGAATGACACAACACATTTCACCTTTCTCATTCTGTCAGGGTCAGGGACTGTTGCATCTCATATTAGGTATCATGCCAAGAACAAGAAGAAAGCAGAAGATGAAACATTCATAGGTAGCTGTCTCTTTAGATTTTAATATAATAATCAGTTAGTACCCATTTATCCATATACTCATCCAATTTGCTTTTAAAATCCATTAAAAATGAGCTGTTGATTATATCAGATGGCAAGCTGTTCCAGATTCTTTCTATCCAGCATGTAAAAAACAACTATCTTTTGTAGTTTTAAATGATGTTGTCTTTTTCTGTCTATTATGACTTCTTGTAACAATTAGTTCATCTTTATTTTTTTTTATTATTCAATAAACTTTATTTTACCTTTTCTCTTTAAAGCAAAACCTTTACAAAGACAATGGATAACAAAAGGGTAACCAAGAGGGTCACCCCCACAACAAAGTGTACAGTATCAGAAAATAAGTGTCAATCTTATACTTTCCATTTAACACAAAGATATCAAGTAACAAATGTGGGAGGTAAAACCCTCAGCAGCCCTCCCCCACCTCAAATCCCCAAGTAAACCCTCCCTAACCCACCCACCACCAAGCGTGATCATACTCGAACAACCTAATCATAATTATAAACAATGGCTGTCCAATATAATCATCTAAGGTTTCCACACAGACAACAGAGCCTCAATTGATCCCCACTTGGATTGATAAGTATTTAGCCTGTTCTCCATTGAAGCAATATGTTTCTCCAATTGAAGTGCAAGTAGAATTTCTTTGTGCCATTCCAAAATGGAGAAGGATGTGCTATCTTTCCAATGTCTCAAGATAATTAACTTGATAATGGCAGAAATCAATGCCAGGAGCGCTTTTCTTGTTCTAGGAGTACCATGTGGAAAGTCATAGAGTAAGCAGGCTTCTGGAGTAAAGAGGGGTTTGAGACCCAAAAGAGGGTCCAGAGATTGTCTAATAGTCTGCCAGAAAGACTGTACCATCTGGCAGGTCCACAACCTATGATATAATGTTCCAGGAAGAGTACCACACCATGAGCAGTTAGGTGAGGGTACACAACCCAATTTGTAAAGCTTGGTTGGGGTAAAATAGAGGTTGTGCATAATATTAAATTGAATTAATCATAATCTATCCTGTTTGATAAATTGATACAGGGTTTTCCATAGTTTCCTCCAGAAACCAACCTCGCTAGTGACAGATAGTATCTGTGACCAATAGTAACATATGCCTTGAGGCAGATGGGGGTCAAGGGATTGTATTAACTTATAGACTTTAGAAACCTCATGAGGCTCCCTGGTGAGCTGTAAAATCAAAAAGATAGTAGTCGTGGGTGGTGGAGAGACCGAACCCTGGCCCAAATGAGCAGTAATGGCTTCCTTGAGCTGCCTGTATTTAAAGGCGAAATTAGAAGGAGTGTTAAATCTACGTTGGAATGTGGGAAAAGGAATCATGGTGCTGTTCTCAAACAAGTCAGAGACATTCTTATAAAGTAAAAGAGGACAAAATAAGGCAGAGATGGGCTGAAGACCTATTTTAAAATGAGGGTTGCCCATGATTGATTGGTCCAAGGAGGAGTGCCAACTGTGAGAAATGTGTATTTGTAACTGATGACAGGCTTTAACAGACCAACCTATTGGGGTATTTTGCAATGGTTTATGAAGGGCGTTGGGGGCTGCATATACCAGAGCTGGGAGAGTACAGTGAAAATGAGCTGCTCTAAACCTTTCAATATCTAACCAGAGGGGAACATATTTCAGTAGTCCATCTGCTGGGATCTCAGCCATCCAATGTGCAAGGTGTGCCAGGTGTTGGGAGCAAAAATAGGTGAAAAAGGAGGGAAGTGATAGCCCACCCTGCAATTTAAGAGCAGAGAGCTTAGCATAGGAATGTCTAACTCCCTTTCCCTTCCAAATAAATGCAGTGAGTATGGTTTGAAGGTTATAGAACCATTTTTTAGGGAGAAAAACACCAAGCATCCCAAGAGGGTACAACAAGTGGGTTAAGACATTCATTTTAACCGAGTTAATTCTCCCCCATAGAGAGAGAGGCAAACCACTCAATCTGTTAAGGTCAACTTTGATGGTGTTCAGAAGATCTGAAAGATTAGATTTAATCATAGAGGGTAAATCTTTAGTAATTTTAATTCCCAGATAGGTGAGAGCAGTAGGTTCCCATGAGAGTGCAGTATGGGCAATCACAGCTCGTGAGGTCCTATTATTTAAGGGGAAAACTTTAGTTTTGGAAAGGTTTAGTTTATAGTAAGATACTATAGAGAAGTTGTTAACGTCATCCAGGAGAAAAGGGATGTTCTTCTGGGGATCTTCCAGGTGTAAGAGGAGATCATCTGCATATGCAGAAAGGGTGAATCGTGTGTCTCCAATTTTAATCCCTTGGATCCTCGGGGAAGATACCAGTTTCCTAATGAAAGGTTCAAGGTATATATTGAACAGGAGGGGGGATAAGGGACAGCCTTGACGAGTACCCTGGTGAAGGGGGAAGGGGTCTGAAAGTATTCCATTGCACCAAATTTGTGCTGAGGGGGAGGAATATAGCAATTTCATCCAGTTGAGGAAACCAGGAGGGAGGCCAACATGGGCCTTAGAAGCAAAAAGAAAGTCCCAAGTGACCCTATCAAATGCCTTCTCGGCATCCAGGGACAAGAGAGCTGCAGGCAGTGGTGATTCCCTGGACTCCGATAGCAAATGCAGCAGTCTACGCGTATGATCCATTGAGAATCTACCTGCCATGAAACCAATTTGTTTTCTACGGATGAAGGAAGCCAAGAGGGGTCCTAACCTAATGGCCAATATTTTGGCCAGGATTTTCACATCAGTATTGAGCAACGATATAGGCTGGTAGCTTTCGGGGTATAGGGTGTCTTTATCCTGTTTAGGAATTAGGGCGATTACAGCATTGAGAAAGCTCAGCTCCAAAAGTCTTTTGGTGTACCAAAATTTGTAAACCTCAGTTAGGAGAGGGCCCAGTTCAGAGAAGCAAGTTTTATATAGGTTGTTTGAAAGGCCATCAGGACCCAGGGACTTATCCAAGGGGAGTTGTTCAACTGCACACGTTGCTTCCTGAATGTTGGTAGGCATACCAAGGGGGTTGGCCAGAAGGGGGGGGGGAGCTTAGGGAGATCAGTTGAATTGAGACATTTAGTAATTTAGGAATTGGTAGGATGGTCAGAACTTACTTTGGAGTGGAGATCCTTGTAATAAGATCTTAATACAGCCACAATTTCTCTGGGAGAAGTGACTATCGGACTGTCTTTATTGGGTTTAATACTGGGAATGTAACCAGAAGCCTCTTTTTGCCTAAGCCTAATTGCTAATAACTTGCTAGCTTTCTCTTCTGTGTCAAGATATTTAAGTTTTGTATGTTTTAATGATAGTTCAGCTTTCTGGAACATCAGAGCTGAGTATTGGGTCTGTAGCTCATGTAGGTTGGTTCAATCATTATCGGGGAAGTGACGGGTAAGAGTGCATTCCAGCTGTTGGATAGCACTGAGCAATCTATCTTGGTGTTGTTTAAACTGTCAGGATTTGGTAGTGGACAGCTGGAGAAATTCCTCCCTTAGGGAACATTTCATAGCTGCCCAAACTACATCTAATCTGGTCATAGATCCTCGATTATCAGCTAGAAAATTAGTAATATATTCTTTGATCTGCAGCAAGGAGTCTGGTTTTTGGAGTAGTTGGGTATTTAATCACCAGAGGGTGTCCCTTTTAATTCTGGGACCGAGGAGGTATGTAATGGATATCGGGGAGTGGTCAGAAATGACCCGTGTGTGTATATCCACATTAATAATACCAGGAAGGGAGAAGGAACTTAATAACAGGAGATCAATTCTAGAGAAAGACTTATGTGGGGGTGAAAAAAAGGTATATTGGCGTTCCTTCAGGTATAGTACTCTCCATGCGTCTGCAAGGTCAGCACTCCTCATTAAGTCATGAAAGGCCCACTGAGAAGGAGATAGCCCACACTTCCGGGAATCAGACCTATCTAAATATGGGTATGGGGCTACATTCCAGTTTCCACCTAAAATAGTAAGTATAGGATGGTTGGTAATAATAAGATTCAGCAACTGACTAAAAAATTGAGGGGAATCTTGGTTCGGTCTGTATATGGCCCCTAACATGATTTGTTGCAATTCCAGGAGGCCATGAAGGAGAATATATCAACCATCGGGGTCCCAGATTTCTTGCACCAGTTTAAAAGGGATTTTTTTCCCTAAAAGAATAGCTACTCCCCACTGTTCATAGATTTCCCAGCTCCAAATGCCTGTCCTACCCAGGTACGGCACAACAGGGGCACATCTTCACGTCAAAGATGTGTCTCCTGGAGACATGCTATCCCTGCTCTTAAGTGATAAAGATTCCAAATAATGACTTGCCTCTTGCATCTACCTTGGGTCCCTTTCACGTTCCAACTTAAAATGTTATAAGGTCCACTCAGAGTGGTTGGCTCAAAGATGGAACATCAGTATTACCAGTTTTGTCCTGGGTAATATTGGACAATATACAAAACATTTGAACCATCTGTTCTATCATAAAGACAAGCTGTTCTGACACACTTGGCATTCATACTCACTAACTAATCTAATGAAGTAAGAAAAGGAAAAAAAAACAAATACACTATTTATCTCTATATATTACTCACTTTTCCCTTCCCCTTATTAAACAGAACCCTAGTATAAGAAACCCCACTTACAAGCCTAACCCCAGTTCAAAGTAACTGCACCTCAAAATATATCTGGTGTGTGATGTCGTTGAGCAGCTTAGAGACACACAGAAGAAACCCCCCCAGCCCGCCAGACTCCTGAGAAACACATAGCGATTCAATAAATCTTAAACAGTGGAAATCCAATAAAACATTGGTAAGAGTCAGTATGCTTCGAAAAAGAACAAGCCAATAAGAACAGCATCAACCTCTGATAAATGTCATGCAAAATTATAGATCACTAAGCCAGGGACAATACTTAAAAAGAAAAGGATCACAAACTAAAAGTGGTCCCAAAAAATGAAGAATGATCTTTTTTTCCCTTCTTTATCTCCCTCTCCATATTTTTCATTGGTAGGAGTTAGAATTAAATGAAATGTTGACCCATGAGAGGAAAAGGATCTAGGGGCCATAGCTTACATTCTCCATCACAGCTCAATATCTGATTAATGTTCAAAGGAGGTTGAAATAAACATTGATTTCTAGCTTAACCAAAGCCAGTGTGAGAGATCATAGTCATTTAGAAGACGCTGAGTGGTGAAACGGGTCGCAGTTCTAGTATGGCAGTCCAGAGTAACAAAAGAGAAAAACACTCCAGATATAGGGAAAGAATCAAACTCGAGTGCACTGGTAAGCTCCCAGTGTAGAGGCCACAGCAAAGGGTCCGTTTCAGATGTGAAGGTGGCTGTGGCAATACATAGCACAGGGCCTCAGCTGAAGTTAGATAAACATTTGCCAACATAATTTGTAGCCCTCACAAACTGTTCATATAGGTCGGCACCTTGTCACCACCTGCTCATAGATGAAAATTCCACAATTGATGTAGCAGGATAAAAGCCTTTTATTCCCAGATAGGCAAAATAGTCAGCAAACATACAGGATACATGCTGGATACACCTTGCCCCTCCCCACGGAACCAAACGTTTTCGCATCACAATTACGCTTTCTCAAGGCCTTGAGAAAGCGTAATTGTGACGTGAAAATGTTTGTGAGTACTATTTGGATTTGGTTTTGGCCCCGGTTTTGTGGCGTTTGCAGCTGCCTATATATGTCTGTGTAATTCGTAGCCCGACCATGGGTCATCAGATCGCCACCTCAGGAAAGTCAGTAAAGCTCCCCAAAGTTACAACAGCTTCAGTTCCCTTAAGGAACATGAAAAAAGGCCTACCTCTGAGGCTCCCATCACTTGAAGAGATCTGGCATTAAATTTTTGAGTTCCTGTACTGCTTCTTGTTCATTCAAGTCATAAGACAGCCACTTATCCTCGGATTTTATCTGAAGCACCGCCAGGTAGTGCATACAGAATGGTGTGCCAGCGGCAATTAGCTCTGAAACAATCAGATGCAGCTCTTGCCTTTTAACCCCGACCGATTGAGGCAGGTCTTGGGTGATTCGGATTCTGCGCCCTTCCCACAGGACATCTTGCAACTCTCTAACCTTAGCGAGGATATGCTATTTATCCAAGAAGTTTAACAATTTGAATATGAGAGGCCAAGGTGGGGTGCCAGGAGGTGGGGGAGGGTGGAGAGCTTGGTGCACTCGTTCGATAATATATGTGGTGCCGTTCAGGGGAAGGACCTGCAATTTTCTCACATAGTTTCTGGAGAAATAATATGGGAGCACTTCCTTCTTGTTTTTCTGGTATCCTAATAACGAGTAGATTGTTCCTCCTGCTTCTCCCCTCCAGATCTTCGAGCTTCTCCTCAAGTTTTTTAAGTCTGCGGCCAAGTTGAATAGTTACATGGTCATTTTTGTCCTGTTTTTTGTCTAAAGAGATTAGCTTAGCTTCTGAGTCACCCACACGAATTGTCAGGGATTGTACAGATGATTTAATTTGCTGTAAGTCCTCCGAAATATCAGCAATTTTTTCCTGCAGCGGGTGCATGATCTCTAAGACTCTTTCCTCAGAGGTAGCGGCTGATGTAGTGGGGAGCTTGGACGAGCCGGCGGGCTGGTGTTTAGGGTACTTAGAGGCCTTGTCATTTTCCGGGGTTGGTGGAGAAGAGTTCTTCGGGGGCGCCTTCTTCATGTAAACCGCCATGGTATTTGCTATCGTTAGAACCCTGAGGAGTTCAGAAGTCAGTTGATGTAGATTTCAAATTGCTACGATGTGTGGAAAAAGAGCGGGAAGGCTGAAAATGATTTCCGAGGTGCAGAGCTGCGGAGGGATGCGACTGTTCCTCAAGCTGCCATCACATGACCTCATTATTTCATCTTTAAACTCCATACTGAATTATTTCAAGTTATTTTTTTTCATTTTGTATTTTATAAAAGAGTATCATCTTGCTCCGGGTTCTGTGTCTATGCAGGCTATAAAACCCCATGTTTTCCAGTCTCTCATTATTGGTTATTGGTTCCAAACCCATGATCATTTTTGTTGCCTTTTTATGTTGGCTTGCCGTGCAGGTGCAAGCCAACATCTTGTGATAGTAGCACTTTCAGAGGTGTATCGGTGTTGGTGAATGCAGGGCACACTTTAATGGGTGCGTCCCTCATTCACCAATTAGCCAGCATGCTAGCGCTGACAGCAACATTATGTAAAGTGGCCACGACTTGTAAAGAAAGTGCCACTGCAATCAGAGACAAGCTTGTCATGCAGTGGCACAATGACATGCCCACCAATGTGCCTTTCCTGGTGAAACATTTAAATAAATAAGGCAGCGGCGGCTGCTGCTGTCTGCCACACAATGCCCACAAAGCCAACTTTGGGGATGCCCAATCCCCCGTCGGCATTTTAAATAAACCCCTAACATTGTGTGGCACACTGGGAGCCCACCCCAGTGTGCCTCTGTGTTATCAAAAAAGCCGACTGCCATTGGCATGCTCCTGCCCTCACCCCAATTGTGTGCCAGACTGGAAGCCCACCCCAGTGTGGCCAACATTACTCCCACAAAGTCATGGGCCACACTGCTAGCCCACCCCAGTGGCAAACATTTTCCTTTACCCTATAAAAAAAGAAAACACTCGACGGAGTATGTTTTTTTTCAATTACCTGAAAAACAGACAATGATCCCTCGGTGTCCACGGCATCCCCCCTCCCCCAACCCACACCCACCATCTGTACCCCACCTCCCAAACACCCCCACACCCATACTTACTTCTGGAGCCTGACGCGACGATCTTCGGTGGAGCGGGAACACGTCTGCACTCTTCAAAGCCGACCGCAAACTGAAGAAATGCTGGTAAGCTGTATAATGGCATAAATGGGGGGGTGGTTCAACTTAGGTGGATATCTAGGCCATTTTTTTGAAATTTTCCTCCAAATTTTCAACATGGGGTGCTTAGGTCCCCACCTTATGAACACATGCACTGTCATCTCATTACGTAGTCAAGAAAGGCCATTTCACGGTCACTGCGTGCCATCACCTTTTGGGGCTAATTAATGAAATGATAGTGCAACTGTTCATGAGGTGGGGTCCCATAAAGCCTATATTGCAAATTTGGTGGAAAAATTCCAAAAAATGACTGTGTTACGACATGCATTGAAGCAGTTTCGATGCACATTTGTAACGCTGACAATTTTTAATATTTTCACTCCAGATTTTCAACATTGTCATTTTTTCACACCTCCTTATGAACAGCATAGCTGTCGTTTTTCACATCCTGCTCAAAAGATGTTTTCGCACATGTGGCACACAATCATGTGGCCGCTGTGTGAAATCAGCAATCAGGACACAGTAACAAAATCACAGTGACACTGTTCATAAGCGGAGGTCCCAAACTACCTATATTGAAAATTTGGTTACAAAAATCCCCAAAACAATTGTGTTATGGGCGTGCGTTGCAGAGTTTCCATGCATGCTCATGACTTCAATTTTTCATATTTTCCCTCCACATTTTCAACATTGCCATTTTTGTAAACCTCCTTATGAAGAGTACAGCTGTGATTTTTCACATCCTACCCAAAATGTGTTCTCGCACATGTGGTGCACAATGGCACGGTAGCTGTGGGAAATGAATGTTCGGGACAGATTAATAGAATCACAGTGACACTGTTCATGAGTGGAGTTTCCAAAATGCCTATGTTGAAAATCTGGTTAAAAAAATAAATAATTGCTTTACGGGCTTGCATCGCACAGTTTCTATGTACACTTGTGACTTCATCAATTTTTCATATTTTCATTCCAGATTTTCAAAAATGCCATTTTTTTACACCTCCTCATGAACAGTGCAGCTGTCGTTTTTCACATCCTGCCCAAAATGTGTTTTTGCATGTGTGGCTCCAAGTGGCACAGTCGCTGTACAAAATCACCTTTTGGCTAACAAACTATAGTGCCACTGTTCATGAGGAGGGGTCACAAATGGCCCATGTTGAAAATTTGGAGTGAAAATACCAACAAATGCCTGGGCATTATGGTTTCCAACCGTAACGCCCCACCCTATAGAGGCTGACAGGCATCAGGGGTGTGACTTGGCATTATCGGCTGTAATGCTCACACCACTCCACCCTCACCCTGCAGCCTGTGACAGGCATCAAGGTGTACCTTGGACTCTTCAGAATCAAAGTTCACCCCATTCTCCTATACTGCACCCATCTCAGTGTACTTTCTTATGGAATGGGGTGAGCGTAAGGCCCAAAGACCCTAAGGCACACTGCAGCACTTGGTGTCTGCAGGGTAGGTTGAGGTGAAATGGCATGAGTGTTATGACTGATGACCCAAAGACACACCCCAATGCCTGTCACTCTGTGCAGGGTGGGGCTGGGATCAGTGTCAGTTCATTGCTTCACTACCAGTCCTATTGTGCATCTCTCTAACTCATGCACTACCAATGCCAGTGCCAGCAAGCCAACATTTGGTATTGACAAATACTTGTTCTGTATTCTTTGTGTTTTAGTTTTCTTTGAAATATTCATCCCTCCCCAACATTGAGAATAGCAATCGGTTAGTGGATGGACATAGGGTCTTTATATCGGAATTATTACATTCCTGAATCTATTTGTGACATGTTTTTTAATGCTACTTATATACAGAGTTAGATGTATTTGAAATGGAATCACAGTGTGATTTGTTTTTTAAATTAGGAGTTACAGTAATGCCAAGATCTTTTTCACAAACAGATTTTGCCAGTATGTTATGATTTAAAGTATGATTAAAATTATTTTTTAAAAAAATTCATAACCTTACATTTCAAGACATTAAACGTCATTCCCCAAAATCAAAGATTTTTCCAAAATCCAGGATGATGTCCACAGACTTCCCTGTATCAAGAACTTGACCTATTGACTTATAAAAATTGATCATATTAGTGACATAAGATTTTCCTTTTATGAAACCATGTTGTATTTTACTTTCATACCGGTTTCATCCAAGTAAGTAAAAGCTATTTTGTAATGCACACTAGGGGCCAGATATTCAAAAGGGTTGCGCCATGCGCAACAGAGATGCGCCAGCGCAAGTCTGAAAATGAGCCATTGTGCGATATTCAGTGGGAGGCAGCTGCGCTGCTCAAGTTGCAATGCACAAGAGCGCAATGGTAATGAATGCATGCGCAACCATAGGGGGAGGAACCATGAATAAATGGCGCAGTGCGATATTCAATGACATGCGCCATGCGCAATAGGGGAGGTAGCGGAAGTTGCACGATAGTGGAAATAAGCCAAAATAAAAAGGAACAAGAGAGAGAGGTGCAAGAACACTACAGGAAGGCCTGGAGTGGGAGCGAGCTGGCAGCAAGAGCAGAGAGAGGATCAGAGAGAGGGACAAAGAAGGAGCAGGACAGGGTACACCTGTGCCGTGCAGGACAGGAGTGGGGAGCCAATGACAGTGTGCAGGACAGACAGGGCAGTGCTGCAGAGCAGTCAGGGTAGTGGTAGGAGGCAGGACAGCAGAAGGCTGGAGGTGTACCCTGTGCAGGGGGAGCAGCACAGAGGACAGCGGGGGGAATGGAACAACATCTGTCGGGGGGGAACAGCAGCCAGGGACATGGCCAGTGCCACCATACAGATGGAGGCAGCAATGAGGGGTGAAAGAAGGCAGGCAGCAGGGGGGTGCGGCCGTGGAAGGGCCCATCGGTGGTACACCTCCAACAGGCAGTACCGAGCCCGCATCACCTTCGAGCAGTATACTGATATAGAGATTGTGGGCCTGTACCGCCTGAACCGGGTGATCCTGAGGCAGCTCTGTGAGCTGTGCAGTGATGAGATGCAGGCACCCACACGACGGAGCCATGCTTTGTCAGTGGAGACTAAGGTGACAGCTGTCATGTGCCTGCTCACCATGGGCACCTTCCAGAGACCAACGGGGACACAATAGGCATAACCAGTCGGCCCGTCACCTACTCACACAATTCCTCAGTGCACTGCTGCCACATGCTGTGGGTACATCCATTTCCCCAGCACACAGGCGGGCCTTTGCTTATACAACAGTTCCACAGGGTACTTACGTATGCCTGGCGTGCTCGAGGCCATTGACTGCACCCATGTGGCCATCCGCACACCACCTGGCCCAGATGGCATAGGCTACAGGAACCACAAGGGATACTCCAGCATCAACTGCCAGGTGGTGTGCGATGCCAGGGGACACATAACCAATGTCTGTGCCACGCACCCTGGGGGGAGCACATGATGCCTTCATCTGGCACAAGTCTGCACTGTGCCACAGGTTTGAGAGTGGGGACATCCCCACTGGCCACCTAGTGGGTGAGTATGCACAACACGCAGGATGACATGGGCAGCTGTGGGGGGGAGGCATAGTCAGAGGTGCCATGAATACCGGCCTTGACGGCCCATGGCAGAGTGATGCAGATCACCATACTAATGAACACCCTCTATACACAGGCGACAGTGGATACCCTCCATCCCTGGTTGCTCACACCATACCAGCACCCCTCGACCCCATCGCAGCAACGGTACAATGAGGCACACGCCACCACATGTAATATCATTGAGCATGTGTTTGGGATGCTGAAGTCACATTTCCGGTGCCTGGACACATCTGGCGGTGCCCTACAATACAGACCCTCGAAAGGCCTGTGGTCTATTCCTGGCCTGTTGCATCCTGCACAACATGGCCAATGACTGTGGGATAGCCGTAAAGGTCGAAGAGGGGGACAGCGATGGGGACGATGAGGATGCCGGTCCAGATGGTGATGGGCAGCCACCCCCTTGGCGAAGGGACCCTCGTCTGTTCAGGATGGCTCAACTGTACTGGGACACCATCACAGAGGAGCATTTTGGCCGACACAGGTAGGTCACGGGGCCATGTGCAACCACCAATGGCAAGGGCACAACCCACACACAGGCATGGATGAACCCCAGGGGTGGATGGCGGCAAGTGAATGGGACTGAGCGTGGATCTGCACATACCATCAGGGATGGGCATGGCCAAACACAACATGCGCACACACACGTACACCCACCCCCACACACACACACCACAAGACATGCACAAGGGGTAGAAGGCACGCCAACCAAAAATGCAACCCCTAGCCACACACAGGCCCACACACGGCAATGCCCAGTGGCCGTCACTGTGTGTGTGTCAGATGCTGGGCACCATTACACACTGATGGAAAGCACAACGGAGGCATCATCATGCACACGCCACAGTGGCCAGCAGCTGGGAGGGTGTGCACAGGGACTGTGTGTGTGCAGAGCCAGGTACCCCACCCGTGTGTCTTACAGTGCACAACACACTGCACACAGGGCAGCGGCAGACAGTGGCCATGGTGGGAGACAGGTCAGTCATGCGGCACAGTGCCACGGCTGCCACGGATGCATAGGCAGCCCCACCGAGACCTGCCAGCCATGCCAGGCTGACCATTGGCCTCATGGGGTGGCACGGATGTTCCCCCAGGGGTGACGCTGTGGGAACGTGACTGTGTTCGCACAGGGGTCTGCAGCTCACTGAACATGCTTGCTCCCAGCATGCTCGGTATGCCGACAGCCAAACCCAGTGTTATTTATTTATTTTATTTATTAGCTTTTGGTAACCGGGTAAGTGCACTAGGCAACAAACCTGCCTATTTTCAGGCATGACCGGGGAGAGTACAAGACATTGTTATACATATTATAGTAGCACATGATGACAATAAGGTAAACATAAGACAGCAGGAGCAGTTAACAACATACATAGGTTATTAGAGCAGCACAATCACAATCACAATCAAATACAGTGCATAATAAGTGACATGTAGAACAAGAATAGGCTTGTGTCCATGACGCAGACCGACAATAGGGAGAAACAGATTACAAGCAATTGCAGTATCCATGGGCATGCAGGTGAGAGAAGAGCAACCTTTTAAATTCCCGGTGGGAGGCAGAATTTTTAACCTGAAGGGGGAGTGAGTTCCAGAACTTAGGAGCACAGTGAGAGAATGCCTGTTTGCCCATTTTTGTAGTGCAAGGTCTGGTAGAGAGCATAGGGACAGAGGAGGACCTGAGGGTTCGGGTATGGGATGCAGGAGTCAGCAGGTTCACCAGATTGTCAGGGCTAGGAGGTCTAGTCAGAGAGTCAATAAAGCATCCCAGAGAGTAGGCCCATAGATCCTTAGGTGATAGCCAGTTTAAACCTGAGTAGAGGGGACAGTGATGAGTAAGGTGAGGGGCAGTTAAGGCGAATCTGCAGATGTTGGTATAGACGGTGTCCCATTTACTGAGTATAGAAGAGTTGGCAGTATAGATAAGGGGAAGAGTGTATTGGAGCTGGGGTAAGAGGATTCCCCTTGCTACTGCTAGTCTGGCTGAAGGAGTGAGGGAGTGGCGCACATGATAGGCGCCACCAATTTTTGCATTGACATCTCGGCAAACCGTGTCGACATGTAAAGACAAGTCAAGGGAAGGATCAAGTGTGACCCCAGGTATTTGAAAGATGCCGTGTTGGTGATAGGAGAACCATCAAGGCAATGAACCAAGAGCCTGGGGGCAGTTGAGGACAGTTTTTTTTTAAAGAACCGAACAGCATAGCTCGACTTTTGTCCTGGTTAAGGTTTTGATGGTTGTAGGAGAGCCAGCGTTGAAGGACTTGAAAATCATTTGAGAGAGTGGAGTTGATGTCATCTATTGATTTAGACCCAGAGTAGAGTACAAGGTCATCAGCGTACATAAGGGTTCAGCTGTGTCGGGAAAGAGCATGGATATCATTTAGGAAGAGGGAGAAAAGGAGAGGTCCAAGCGTGGACCCCTGTGGGACTCCGTGTGAGATTTTTATGGGGGAGGAGAGAGTCTTGTGAAAAGCTACCACCTGAGTGCGATTGCCCAGGTAGCTGCAGAACCAGGATAGAGTCAGGTCAGATGCTCCAATGGATTGGAGCTTCTTCAGCATGAGAGGGTGATGAACCATGTCAAAAGCTTTGGACAGGTCAATGAAGATGGCTCCGGTGAGAAGGCCATGGTCCATATTGCATTTTATGTTGCTGGTAAGTTGTGTCAGAGCCATAGTGGTGCTGTGACCCAGCCTAAATCTGTGTTGGCAAGGGGTTTGGAGATTAAACTTGGCAAGGTGTTCAGCTAGCTGGCAGTGGACTATTTTCTCAAGCAGCTTACTGAGAGTAGGTAGAAGAGAGATGGGTCGGTAGTTGGTCATAAGTTTGACGTCACCCTTTTTGTGAATCGGGATGGTTCAGGCCATTTTCCAAATAGATGGGACAGTGGATGTGCGTATCAAGAGGTTGAAAAGCCAGGTGACAGGCTTGGCCAGCCATGGTGAAAACTGCTTGAGAATACCAGGATGGATGCCATCCAGCCCCTGGCCCCCTGCGTGCCGGGAGTGAGTTAAGTAGCTCACGTACTTCCCGGTATGAGGTTGGAGCCAGCACAAGGGTGGGTGGAGTGTGAGATGAGGAAGGGGCATGATGACAGTAATCTTGAGGCAGAATCTGAGTTGCACCTGGTAGCATAGAGAAGAGGGAATTGAAGACGTTGGCAATTGTACTTGGGTTGTTGCAGTGAACGCCTTGAATGTTCATGTCTGTTGGGGACTGCTGCTTATCACTGCCAAGAATTTCCTTTATTTGGGCCCAGTACTTTTGAGGGCTCCCGGATGAGGATTTTAGGAGGTTCTTATAGTAGGTACTTTTGGCAAGGCAAATTTCTCTTTTGCATTTGTTCCGCGAGGCTCGATAGGCTTCATAGTCAGTGCGAAGATGGGATACCTTCCACACTGACCAGAGTTTGTTCCTACTTCTGAGAAGTTGAAGCAGAGGGCACATTAGCCACTTGGTTACCTTCCCTGCCACCCTATGTGTGGTGACTGGGATATGTAAGTTTTATAATGCTAGGAGGACGGAGATGAAATAGTCAGTTGCGTAGTTAATGTCCTCAGTTTGGTAGAGAGGAGACCAGTCGATCAGTCTGAGATCATTTATGAAAGCATCGGCATTTAGGTGGGAGAGGTTAGGAAATGTGACTATTTTAGACGGGAAAGATGGGGTGACGGTGTCCCAGACACAGTAAACAGGATAGTGATCACTAATGGTGTCAGGAAGCACTCCGACCGAAGTGATGTATTCCTTTCTGTTTGTGAGTATCCAGTCAAGCAGGGTGGCACAGACGCCACCCAGCGAGACTCTGGTGGGTTCCTGGATGATCTGGGATAGGTTTGCCTTACTAACCATAGAGGATAGGCTGGCTGAGCTGTTCTCGGACCAGTCAAGGTTAAAGTCCCCAAAGCAGATAATGTCATTTTTGCCTGTTACTGTTATTAGGTTTTCCAAGAATTCTGAAAGACCTTGTTTGGTATTTTTAGGAGGGACATGGATACAAAAAAATATGTAGTTTTTTGACTCCCCCCACAAGAAGGCGGGAATGAAGGGTTTCACAATTAGGTGGAGTGGGGTCCTTCAGGAGGGTGATGTTCAGGTGAGTCTTATAGTAGAGAGCAAGGTAGCCACCCCTTTTGGCCCCGGGTCGGTCGGCTCATAGCATATTGTATCCAGGAAAGGAACACTGAGAGTCGGTGACAGTGGGCTTTAGCCAGGTTTCGGTGCAAGCTAGGATGTGAGGGCCGTTCGCACTCACCCAGACCTGCAGGTCCGGGAGGTTGGCTAGTAGGCTCCTGGTGTTAATGTGAGAAAAAGTTAGTCCGTTGGATTTTGTAAGGGAGGTACCCGGGGGTGGCAGAGATTGGATGGGAACATGAGGCGGACCTGGATTGACCTCGATGTCCCCAGCTAGCATAAGTGATAGGAGAAAAATCCAAATCGAAATAAAGAAGCAGGACAGAACTGAAATTCTGATGGAGAGCTTCAATTTATGATGAAGGTATCTGGCTAGAGGCCACATCTACTTACTGATGAGAATAGTTGGGGGAAGAGAAGGGGGAGCGGCAGTAGCTAGAAGGTTGGAGAAGTAAAAGGCGGCATGTGAGTGAGCACTGGTAGCTGAGGTAGGAGTGTTAGGGCATGAGAGCTCAGAGATAATAACTAGACAAAGTGCCCCCATTAGGAGAGCCAGCAGGGTTGGGGGGAACATTCTGTAGGAGGATAAATGGAGAGGGATTGAGAGGACAGAGCAGTTGCCAATCTTGTGAAGAGTAGAAATAGTTTTAAGCACAAGCAGAGATTGCCAACCTCGATGGCAGGTCATAAGACTTCTATCTTTGGAAGAGAGAAGGTAAGCTCTGTGAAATCAGGCTCCCTCTAGTGTTCGACGGGTATAAGGAGCCAATGGAGAAGTAGGCTGATAGGAAAAAAGTGAGAGCATCAAGATATTGGAGGTTAGGGACTATAAATCTAACACCAGCCAAGGGTGGGAGGGTATTGGGGGTGGGCACAGAGACTGCAGACCAACACAGAGCTGCTCCCTTGTACAGGGAGCCAGGTCATTGGGCTACCTTGATCATTCCTGGCAGGAATCCAGTGTCTGTGGGGCAAGGAGAGCCTCCAAGGAGCAGGAAACAAGCCCTCTCTTCTGCTGGAGCGCGATGCTCCTTGCAGCATATGGGGGAGAGCCCCTAAGCTTGAATAGGCCCTCGTGACCTCCTGGAGGGTGGAGCTCTGTTCGGGGGGGTGGGGGAGAGCCCCAGTGCTGTGCCTCTGCTTGCTGTGGACTGCCTGAGGAGTGAAAGGTAAGCAGTTTAAATACACTTGCAAGCAGATCAGTGCAGGGGTTGGTTGCAGGCTGGGAGCAGACAGAGAAATATCAGAGCAGATTTGCTTTAACACACTTTGTTTAACACAGTTTTAGATCCTGTAACTTAGTTAATTAAAGTAACAACAAAATTGCAGTGATACGCAGCAAAAACAGGCAGAATAAGTATTTAAAACCTATCAGCACTGTTGTGGAGTCAAAAATTAAAACGAAGCTGAGTTCAAGCAAAAAGGCACAAAAGGCAACACAGAGCTGCTCCCTTTGTACAGGGAACCAGGTCATTGGGCTACCTTGATCGTTGCTGGCAGAGATCCAGCATCTGTGGGGCGGGGAGAGCCTCCGAGGAGCAGAAAACAAGCCCTCTCTTCTGCTGGAGCACGATGCTCCTTGCGGCGTATGGGGGGAGAGCCCCTAAGCTTGAATAGGCCCTCGCGACCTCCTGGAGCACAGAGCTCCATTCTGGGGGTGAGGGACAGCCCCGGTGCTGTGCACATGGGAGGTGTTGCACGATGCCAGGAACGGGGAGTGGACATGGCACTGTGCGGTGTCTGTGGCGCATGGGCAAATAACTGGGTGCCCATTGTGGCCATGACAGCTGTGAATGCATGTGTCTGCCTGTCAATGGCAGCGGTCACATCCTCCCGCAACTGGTCCATCCCTGCCAGGAGCAGACCGTTGTCCCTGCTGCGCCACTCTTCTGCCTGGTGCAGGACCGCACTGAGTGCATCCACTGCCGTCACAAGCCGCAACTGCTGATCCACTGAATCCTGGGGTATGCGGGTGTGCTCATCTAAGAGGTCATCCACCTGATCGGCATGCTGTCCCTCATGGTGTTTGTGGCTGTGCTGGGCAGCGCCCCTTGAAGTCAGGTGCTGCACACCAAGCCATGCCTGGGCATGTCCACATGTGGTGCACTGATGCTGCCCCCGAACACTGTCCCCCCATCCCCATTTTCCAACTGTTGGCACTGTCCCTCAGGCCACTGATCACCAGGGCTCGCCGGTGCCACCGCATTGGCTGCAACAGCCCCACTGGCCTGGACACACACCAGTGCTGACCCACTGGGGCATACAGGCACAGTCTAGGACTGTGATGTCATGCAGGCCTCCATGGCAGCACCACCCATGGCTACACCCATGCCATTCCCTGCTGTGGGACCATCCTGCATCCCACTCATATTACTGTCTGGGATGTGTGATCCATCATCATTGGTGCCTGATCCCGGCACCAGTCCATGTCCCAGCATGCTGGAATCCGTGGCCGCTGTCATGCTGGGACACAGGCAGGGCCTCATCCGCACCAGCACCACCATCTTCAGTCTGGACAGACAGGCAGGTTTGTGATGGTACTGACCCTCGGACACCTGTGGAGGTGGATGGGTGCTCCTCCGTGTCCAGGGCCTCACCCACAGTGGACACACCCACCACCGCTGACCCATGTAGATGCTCAGGAGCTGTAAGGGAACACAGTAGCATTAATGTCTCCACCCTACCCTGTGGCACTCCTCCTGCCTCCCACACAGTAACAGCACAGGATCTACCATGCAGTGATGGGCTGCCACCCATCTGGAAGCCACCACCTGGAACACCCTCTATGGCACAACGCCACATGCTGCTGGCCGCCCGCTCCTCCTGTGGCGTCAGGCGTGGCACATCCGGCTGCCCACCACCGGTTGCAGCACGTGCTGCCCTGATGGCAGCCACCTTGTCCTTAATTCTCCTCCTGTCCATGCCGACCTTCTTTTTAAATTCCTGCACGGACTGCTGGTGGCTGCCCTGCTGGTTCACAGCATGCGCAACCTCACCCCATGCCGCAGCACGGGCCTGTGGTGTTCCCCGCTGTCCGCTGAGCAGCGGTTCCCTGTCGAGGTATGCCTCGAACAGGGCATCTGTTTCTACCCGTGTGAAGTTGGGCCCCCTCTTCCTCCAACATCCCTGTTCCTCCTCTTCCTCACGTTCGGTCATTATAGAGCCTGTGGGAATGACAGGTGTTACCTTTCAATGTGCAGTCCCATGCAGTCTCCTACACACCACAGTCCACACTTCCAAACAGCATGCAACCCACCACAATAGACTGCAATACCAGACTATGGCCTCTGCAGCCCCATGTCGCATTTATATAGCACAAGGCATGCAAATGAGGCGAGGCGCAGATTTAAGTGGATGCTAATGCAGTAGCTGCGCCATGGAATTGCTGATGAGCTGATTTGCATATGCTGGCTGAATGTTGTGCTGTTGGGCCTTGTGCAATTATGTTGAGTGTGCTCAGGCACAGGCGCAGCTCTGTGATGTGTGCAGTAGGCACTGCATGGCGTGCTGCTGACGTGCTGAGCACGGGAGGCAGTGCAGGGCACGGCCACCACTGTGCCAGTGGCACTAGTGCACTGCTCACATGTGTGGTGCTCTTGCCCTGGAGCGCTGTAGGCACGTGGTGCCACAGCGTGGTAGGCCACTGCAGGGCGTCTCACACAGGCACCCAACTGTGCTACATGCAGGGAGTACCAATCACACTGTGGGGGTCCATGCATGAGAGACCCTTGACCCTGTGCTCGACCTTTGCCCCCTAGGCACCATGCGTCTGCATGGGTGCACCCCTATTGCACTGTTCGGTGACAGTGTGATGGGGAATGGCAGCGCTGTACTGTGCAGCATCTGCCCGCGGCGGATGTGCGCTACAGAGCACCATTTTGTCTCCAAACTGATGCAGAGATGGCAAGATTGAGGGCTGCTGTGTGGAGTCAAGTTGAGCTGGCCAATTTGGTGGCCATCGTGGAGCCCCATGCTGGGGCCCTTTTTGGCAATGACCCCCTGGACAGGGCCAGAAGTGCCATCTGGGAGGATGTGGTGGTGGCGCTGGAGGAGGCCACAGCACTCACCCGTACGTCGGAGCAGTGTCACCACTAATACGGGGACCTCCAGCGGAGGGACCCAGACAGGCTTGCCCACCAGAGGTCACGCCCCAGGTGAGGCACAGTGCCACGACCAGGTAGGTGCCCCATCCATACACTGGTTGTGTACGTATGGGTATCGCCGTGGGCATGTGTCCACCACACCGGGGGGTGGGCCATCCAGTGTGTGCAGTGGTGGTGGTGGTGGGGTTTGCGGCATGGCTGGGCTGTGCAGGATCGCACACACCCGGGGGTGGGGGGCCTTTGCTACTGGATTGTACTGATGTTCCCCTCTCTATGTTTGCACCCTAGGCCCTGAAGAGTGGTGCAGTGCCCGCGAGGACCCCCACCGCCGAGAGGATAGGGGAGCTGGGCAACAGCCACAGGCTGCTGGTCCCAACATCGAACAGTGCCCGGATCAGGCCGATGAGGGTGAGTGCCTTTCTTCCAGGATATTCTGTGCATGCTGTGTTGCAGAGTAGGCAGCGGGGCATGACCACCATCCATTGACACCACTGCTGTGCACGCCACACAGTACACTCAGCACTGTCTTGTGGCACTGCAAGTGTGGGTGTGCATTGCTGGTGGTCCATGCGTGCACCGGGTACATGGCTTTGCCACTGCCTTCGCAATGCATAGCCATGTCACTGTACAGCCACGAAGATGCTGTGCGGGACTTGGTTCGGTGGGTGTGTGCAGCGGTCCGTATGGCTGTGTGCACCTGGGTAGGCAGGTCATGTGGACACAATCACTGTGGGTGGTCGCACACCATCACAGGGGTGTGTCCCATGGCTGTATGCCATGCACAATGGGTGAGCTGCAGGGGGATGGACATTCACACCTATTGACTCTGCTCCCTTGTCCTAGGTGGACGGAGGATGATGCAGATGGAGAGGGCCGTGCAGGAGCTACTCCAACTTGCATGGGCATCATTGGAGATTTTGAAGAGGTTGGACCAGCAAAGTGTCCGGCAGCATTGTAGCAGGAGGCGCCACAGGAGTGGGGAGCGGGGCAGCCGCTGAGACCTCCATGCCCCAAGTTCCACCCTACCCCCCTGGACCCACCCTTACACCCCTCCATCCCTCTCCCATTTGTTCACCCCTGCCCCTTACCCACCCCCACCTGGTTTGTGGCCCTCACCCCCAACTAATGTATATATCTGTATATAGTTTTCTTGTACCTTTGAATATACATTTGTTTTGTTATGCCTACTGAGGTGGTCTCTGATTTGTAGCAGGCTACAGGTGCTCAGCTGCAGTGGTGTGCATGGTGTCAAGGGTGGTGCAGGCATGGGTGTGTGTGTGTGTGTGTCCATAGGGGAAGCGCCTATGGTGTGGGTGTAGCTATCAGTCACTGTCTGTGGTTTGTGTGTTGTTCCCTGTGCACTGGATGACTGTGTGCAGTGATCCACAGTGCATGCACTGTGTCCATGGCACCCCTGTCAGACCGTCCATGGCCTGTGCAGCTGACACCTTTGCATGTCTGTGATCTGCACAGTCTGCTGGCATTTCAGTGGTGGCTGTCCAAGCACAATGCCGGGTTGCATCCTGTCACTGGTGTGGTGCACGTCTACCTCGGGTGGCACTGTGGCCTCCGCTGTTGTCGTCCCACCTCCATGCTGTCGCTTGTGTCTGTTGTGGGGGATGTGCTCCACTGTCTGTCACTTGTGCTCTGGCCACATGCTGGTGATGTACAGCTTCATGTTGCCTGCGCAAGGTGGCTGACACACCTGTGCCATGGAGGGGTGCTGGCCATGTGTACACAGCTGCCGTGGCCACATGCCAGTGGCTTGGTTGACCTGCTACTGTGTCCCTGTGTTGGTGTGCCCTTGGGTATGGGTGGGTGTTTGTCCATGCACTGTGTTGCATCCTGTGTGGCGTATGCTTCCATGCAACACTGTGGGTGTCTGTGCTGGCTGTTGTGGCCAGTGCTGGGATGGGGTGTGCCCTTGGGAGGGTGTGCAGCCAGCTGTACCACTGGTGGTGGGGTCCAGGGCATGCCCTATCACATGTGGGGTACCTTCTGTGCTGACACATGGTCGTTATCTCAGCTGTACCTCAGGGGGGATGTGCAGGGTGGCACTGTGTATGCAGTTGTTGCATCGCTGTCTGCTGCCGCCCACTGCAGGGTGCTCGTGGTGGGGCTGCCTTGCATGGCTCCGTGGTGCACAGGGTTACATTGTCACTGTGGAGGTGGTGGCATGCATGGGGTGTCCTGCACTGTTAGGCACTACTCCTGGGTAGGGTGTATGGGGATCATGGTGCAGGGTGTGCTCTGCATTGGTGGGATGGTGTGGCACGGGGTGGCCGGACATCCTTGTGTGCCGGTCACAGCTTGCCAGGGGTGTGCTGGGGCACCATGCCCCGGCTGTGGGATTGTTGCTGGTATCCATGGGCTGGTGGTTCTTCCAGCTCTCCTCGGGTTGTGTGGTGCATGGGGTGTGGGGGTGATGTCTGTTCTGCTGTGTGCTCCTCTGCCCATCTCTACCATGGGTGGTGAGCCCTGCATCCTGTCCCTGCACATCCCTGGTTGTACTGATGCACTGCTACCCTGCTCCACTGAGCACCCCTGGTTGTGCTATTGCACATCAGACCTGTGCCACTGTGCATCCCTGGTTGTGCCATGGCACAGTTGGCGCGATATTCAGTCATGTGCCACGGGTGCATCTTGACCTGCGCAGTGTTTGAATATCACGCGTGTTGCACATGGGCAGACTGGACTTGCGCCTGCTCCTGCTATTGCGCTACTTTGTGGGGTGCAGTTTGAATATCTAGGCCCAGAAGTTTGCCTACAACAGATGTAATACTTATCAGTCTAGAATTTCTAGGCTTCTTTTTGTTGTGTTTTAAAAATAAAAGTGCATCAGCCATTTTCCAGTCCAAAACAATCTCTCCACGTGTTATTGATTTATTGAAAATGTATGTAAGTGGTGCTGTAATATTGCCTGCCACTTCCATTAATGCCCTCAGATCCAACACATCTGGTTCAGCTGATTTATTTATATCTAGTGAATTCAGTCCTTTCCTGACTTCATTCTCTGGAATGACAAATGCATGGATAAATGAGTCAGTATTTGCTATACTAACCTCTTCCTTAGCAAAAACAGAACAGAAATAAGTATTTAGCATAGTTGCCATATTCTGATTTTAGGTAATAATTACCAATTTATTTTTTTTGTGGTCCAATGGACTGTTTGATGTATTCTTTGAATTGATTAGTCTTAAAGTTTGTGCTTATTCCTAGCAGCTTATATCTTAAGTTGTTCCCATGGCTTTTTTATATAGCTTTTGTACAAATGTTTTTTTTAAGTTAAATGTTTTATTTTCCTTGAAAACCATGGTGGTACTTTTCCTTTCTTGTTGTAACCTTTTTTAGGTATATATTGATTAACCAGTGATAAATATTTTATTTTTGAAAACAAGCCAGCTGTCATTTGCAGACATTTCTGTCAATTCTAACTACCAATTAGACCATTTATATAGCCAGTCATTTTTTTTTACAAAATCCCCAATGTTATAATTCTAAGTTACATTTTTACCCAGAATATATTAATTTCTCTATTAATTTTAAGCAATACTGTAGAATTGTCACTTCATTCCAGTGGGTGCCTTATTTCAGATTTACATTTGCATTCAAAATGGTTAAAGGCTACATCAAAAATGTTTGTAACCCTACTAGGTTCATTAATATGTTCACACCATCTTATAGCTTGTTGCTGTACAGTATGAACTTAATGCTGGCAGAGTCCCCCAGTTTATACTGGGTAAATTAAAGTTTCCAAGGATAATATCTTCCTTACTGCAGGCTGTCAAAAGTTCATTCATATTGTATGGTTGGAACACATATCTTTAGTTATTGTAGGTGGTAAAAGTTTCTCTTGTGCAGAGGTTTGGGTTTAACATCACTTACTGTAAACCAAACATACTCTCAGGTGTATCACTGCATACTGTTTCAATATATTGCTAAGTATCCTTGACATATGGTACAATTCTGCCCCCCACACTCATTATTTTTCTGTCCTTGTTCATCAGTGAATAGCCCTCTAACATTTTATTCAAATTTTCATTGTGATCTCACCACATTCCTGTAACGACTATAACATCAGGTTATGCTTATTGTACTAATAAAGTGAGTTTGTCCAGTTTATTCATCAGACTATGTGCACTTAAGGAAAGTACAGTAATATAACATTTGATATGATGTTTTTTCTTTGAAGTCCTCTTCTTCTTATTGCTATTTTTTGTGATGTGTCATTCCATCCCTTACCCCCAGTGTTTAGTTTAAAGTCTTATTTATTTATTTTATTTATTTAAAATTTTGATAACTGGGAAAGGCACACTGAGCTGAGGCTTGTTTCCATGTGCAACCCGGGGAAGGGAAAACAAATACATACAAAGGGAAAAAGGAAAAAATGATTACATAATGACAATAATCAAGTGCAGTATAACTGCTAAAACAAGATTATAATATGAGCAGTATATGCCTTAAACCAGTAGTACAGGACCATTGACAGGCATGTAGGCTAGGGAGATTGAGGCAGGGAAGCTGGGGAGGTTGTGGGACAGCAGCAAGGAGCAACAGGAGTGTGTCTGAGCAGGTGCTTAAGGGCAGGGAGTGAGGGGGTTAGGTGAATGGAAGAAAATAATTGGTTCCAGAGGTGAGGAAGGCAATAGGAGAAGGCAGACTGGCCAGTAGTTGAGTGGAAATGGGGAAGGGAGAAGGAGCGGGATTCCCTGGAACACAATGGGTAAGAGGTAGGGATAGCAGGAGACAGGAGAGAGGAGAGGGGTGGGGAAGGACCTGGGAGGACAGTAGTCCCTATGCCAAGGACAGACTACACTTGAGTGAGGAGGTAAAGAAAGTGTTGAACCAGAGGATGGAGGAGTACAAAGAGGAAGTTGGGAATTTAAACTAGGAGTGGGGGGGTGGCAATTGGGCAAGAGATATGCAGAGACCACAGGCTGGGAAACCATATGAGCTTACCCCCATAACAGTGACAAAGGACAAATGGCAAGTACTATAGGTGATGCTAGGAAAGGAGGGCAGGATGGGAGGGAAGGGTGGAAGGTGGTTACCCTTAATGCTAGGAGCCTTGGGAGGAAAACTGCAGAGTTACAGGTGCTCATGGCAGAGGGAGAGGTGGACATTGCAGCCATCACAGAAACAAGGGCCACCCAATACAATGACTGGGACCTGTCTGTACCAGGGTACAGGTTATTTCATAGGGACAGGGTGATTGGGAAAGGAGGGGGGTGTGGCACTATATGTGAAGGAAGGACTGAAGTGTGTAAGGGAGGAAGGGGAGGAGGGTAGTACAAAGTCACTTTGGATGCAAATCCAGGATTCCAAGAACAGGATTCTTAGAATGGGAATGGTGTACAGGCCACCATCTCAAATGGAGGAGTTAGACAGGGAACTAGCAGAACAGATCAGGAGGACCTGCGAGAAGGGTAGTGTGATGATTGTGGGGGACTTCAACATGCCAGGAGTGGACTGGAGTACCCCAACAACCAGGAACAGAAGGGAGCAGGTACTGCTGGATGCCTTCCAGGACAGCTTCCTGCAGCAAATGGTCAGTGAACCAACCAGGTTATGAAATACCCTTGACCTTGTGCTGGCAAATGGGGACTTTGTGAGAAAACTTACAGTGGTGGAACCGCTGTCAGGGAGTGACCACCACTTCAGTATGGCTCACATTGGATATGGGCAAGGAAGGAGTGGAATTGGGCACAAGAGTGCTGGACTTCAGGAGGGCCAACTTTGGGAGGATGGGGGAAGTGATAAAAGGGTACCTGGCCAGAATTCAATCTAGTATGAACACTAACCAGAGGTGGGAGCTCATAAAGCTGGGGATAGTGGAGGCAACCAAAACCTGCTGCAAGGCCCAGAGCAAAAAGGCTAGGGCTAAGAAACTGAGCTGGTTGAGCAAGGAGGTCATGGAAAAGGTAAGGAGAAAAAGAGCTACCTTTAGGAAGTACAAGAAAACAGGGAGGGGGGAGGACAGGGAGGAGTACTTGACAGAATCAAGGTGGTGACAAGGGCAATAAGGGAGCCAAAGCATCTACGGAACTCAGGCTGGCACAAGGCATTAAGAAGGGAGAAGGACTTCTTTAGGTACATCAGGAGAAAAGGAGCTGTAAGGACCACATAGTAAGGATTAGAAAGGAGGGGGTTGGGTGGAAGCAGGGTGAGATAAGGCAGAAGCACTAAATGAGTACTTCTGCTAAGTATTTACTAAAGAGAAGAGGGGTGACACCCAAGTGAGGAGAAATGGCAGAAACAGGGGGGGGAAGGGGTGACAGAAGGGGAAATCATGGAGGGCAGAGTTTGGAGGGGTTTGAAGGCACTGAGGGTGGACAAGGTGCCAGGCCCAGATGGCATCCACCCCAGGGTACAGAAGGAGCTGGCAGAGGTCCTTGCAGGACCTTTGGCAAACCTATTTAATGCCTCACTACATTTGGGGTGTGTACCTCAGGACTGGAGGATGGCTCATGTGGTGCCCCTCCACAAGAGTGGCCACAAGGATGAACCAGGAAACCACAGACCAGTGAGCCTCACATCCATCGTGGGTAAGCTAATGGAGACTGTCCTGAAGGAGAGGCTGGTGGCCCTTCTAGAGGCCAATGGACTACAGTACAGCAGACAGCATGGCTTCATGCGGGGCAGATCCTGCCAAACCAACCTGGTGGAGTTCTATGACTGGGTAACTAGGCAACTGGACAGGGGCCATGCAGTGGATGTCCTGTATCTGGACTTCAGTAAGGTATTCGACTCGGTGCCGCATGGAAGTCTGGGAAGTAAGTTAATAGGCACAGGGGCTGGTGCAAAGCTGGTGAGATGGGTAGGAAACTGGCTTCAGGGAAGGCAACAGATGGTGGTGGTGGGTGGGGAGCTCTCACACCCAAGGGTAGTGATGAGCGGTGTTCCACAGGGCTTGGTGTTGGGACCAGTGTTGTTTGGGATATTCATTGTAGACATATCATGGGACATCAAGAGCAAGATCAGTCTGTTTGCTGATGATACCAAGGTAAGAGTGGTGATGGATGACCTAGGGAGATGGCAGGGGTTGGAGGATGATCTGGCAAAGCTTGAAACCTGGTCAGACACCTGGCAACTGGGGTTTAATGCCAAAAAGTGCAAGGTGCTGCACTTTGGGATGAAGAACCCAAGGAGGAGTTACCAGCTGGGGGGAGTGCAGCTAGCCCAGACAGAGGAGGAGAAGGATCTGGGGGTGCTCATTACAGGGTCAATGAACAACTCAGCACAATGTAGGAAGGCAGCTGCAAAGGCCAACAAAATGCTGGGTTGTATTGCAAGAGGTATATCCTCAAGGAGGGAGGAGGTGATTCTGCCACTGTATAGGTCATTACTGGTGCCCGTATCTGAAGAGGGACATTAAGTTACTGGAGGGGGTGCAGTGCAGGGCAACAAAGATGATCAAGGGGCTGTGGGACTTATCATACGAGAGGAGGTTGAGGGAGTTGAACATGTACTCACTGGAGGACAGGAGGGACGGGGGACATGATTGAAACCTTTAAATACATGAAAGGAATAAACAAGACAGGTACAGAGGGGCTGTTCAAAGTAAGGGAGGGGAGGGACACCAGGGGCCATGATATGAGACTGGAGGGAGGAAGGTTCAGGAGGGAGATGAGGAGATACTTTTTTACAGAGAGGGTGGTTGCTGGGTGGAATGCGTTACCTGCAGAAGTGGTATCCAGTAGAACAATGGATTGCTTCAAAAGGGGATGGGACAGGACAAGTGGGAGGGTTAATGAAGGGGAAGGGTGGAAGGGAGGGGTAGCTGCAGAATAAAGGGTGCTAGCTGCACATTTGAGCAGACTTGATAGACCTCTAGGCCTTTATCTGCTGGCAAATTTTGTATGTTTGCATGTTCGTAACATGGGATGGTCCCAAACCAATATTTGGTGATGAAGGCTAAACAGTGGGGCAGACATCTTATGTAATGTGCCCCTGATTCTATCTTCCAGTAAATTAGCTTTTTACTTATTCACATGCAGTTCATCCTTGGTATAAAGATGCCATTCCCCCATCCCTCCAAAATGTACCATTTTGTTTAGAACCCAAAGGTTTAATGACACGTCCAGCCATTGAACGATTGGTTTATATTTATAATGGCTTGCTGTTTTCTAAATGTTGCCAATAGAAGTGGTAATATTTCTGAGAAGGTGACAGTGCAACCTCTGGATTTTAATTCTGTACCTAGAGAGATGTAGGCCTGTTTTATGTCATTCACTGATTTACTGCCAAGGTCATTAACCCCAGCATGGATTATTACTACAGACTTTGTTTCTAAATGTTTTAGGACCCCTTCTAAGTTGTTTCTTATGTCCCTTATTTTTGCTCCCAGGAAGCTAGAGAGCATTACATTTTCTTTATCACCTTCACATATCATTTGGTCCATGTATTAGATTATGGAATCATTGATAGCTTCCATTTGAACTTTAGTTTCGGTGCATGGATCAATATTTGTCTCAGCTAAATGGTCTGCAGCCACTTGTTCATTTGAAAGTGGGCCAAACTGATTATTCAGTTCAATAGATCCATTATGTCCTGTTGAATCATAGGCCTCCGCCTCCTATCCCTCTTCAAACCCTTCTGTGGTTGAACAGTTGTTCAGTCCAGTGGACCGCACTCTGCCCGAATGTGGGTATCTGTAAAACATAAAAAAGTCCTATTACCCTGGTGGTCTAGTGTACCTCCCTCTCCACCCGCCCACTGAGCCCCACTGCCCCACTCCCCCCCAGTCAGCCGGCGGATGGCAGCACTTCACTCGCCAGCCCATACTGCACTATTAATCCAGATATGTGAATCAATCATTCACATATCTGGACTGAATAGTACAGTATGGGCTGCATGCTCAATAGCTCATGCTGTGAACCAATGGGTGTGCAGCCCTACCGAGCTGTCAGTCGACCGGCGCGGGCGGCAGGTGGTGGTGCTTCCGCCAGCCGGCTGACCAGGGGAGGGGCGTGGTGGGCCTCAGTGGGCGGGTGGGGAGTGGGGTACACTAGACTACCAGGGTAATAGGACTTTTTTATGTTTTACAGATGCCCGTGATTGGGCAGAGTGCGGTCCACTGGACCACCAGGGATATTGGACGGCGGGGGTGTATTATACCGATGCCTGCGATCAGGCACATAGCGGTCCACTGGACCAACAGGGATATTGGACAGGGATTATATTTTAGACAAATGCCTGCGATCGGGCTGCAGGGGGCGTCGGTCCCTGACGGCTGCTACCTAGCAGGGCGCCAGGCGCAAGTCATCGGGGATCGGCACACCTGCATGATAATGGGATGCAAATGGGGCCTTAATGACATGCAAATGGCCCCATGTGCACCTTGCATAAATTATGGCCCCATTTGCATGTCCCATTTTGAATATCGCAGGTGCTGTGTATGGCGCAATGGCGCAATGCGCTAGCACATCTCCATGCTCCACTCTGGCCACTTGTGCTAGTGCAGTGCCACTGTGCCATGCACAGTGGGGGTGGCCAGGGTGCGATATTCAAAGCTGCTCTGCCATAGCGCAGCTCCGTTGAATATCACCCAGGCCACATCCCTGCGCAACCAAGTTGAGCTGCGCCCAGGCTTGCGCCACAGCCTGGTGCAGTTTGAATATCTGGGCCACAATATTTAATTAAAGGAAAGCATGCTGTGTCTGCAAACTGGGCAGCAACATGACTTATTACATAAAATGAAACCACAAAAAAAACAATTTCTATTGCTGAAAGCAGAATGGTGTGGGGGGCATTGGGGGGAGATGTGGAATGTGATTTACCAGTACAAGTGCTACAAATGTGTTTCACCATGACTGTTTCAGCTCACCTACTTTCCCTTTGTCATTATGGAGCATATACACTATGGCCTTGCTCAGCACTCTTTGTGCTGAGTAGGATCTTGGAAGCTTGCACCATACCTCACATTTTGTCACCGAAATTAGGGACATGGGCACTCAAAATTAGGGACAATGAGGGACACTAACCCTCACAATGATCAGGACACATCCTGTAACATGAAGATACAGTACCTCAGAACATAGTGAAAACCATTGTATTTACTTGTACCGATGTTAGCACCTGAGAATAAATTTCTACCATAAAGCAGGGATTCCATTTAGGAAGGGCAGAGGGGGACAGTTGCCCCCCCCCGTATTATTGCCTAGGTTGTTCTTATGGTGCCCCCCCCGGCCTGTGCGCGCTCATGCTGCAGGTGCACTCCTGACTCAGCTGTGTCTGTATTGTGTTGTCCACTCTCTCCACCTACTAGCAGTGAGGCCATCACACCTGACATGGAGGACCTCCAGCCAAGCAAGAGCACATGAGTCACATAAGACACTGTCTTTCCTACCACATAGTTGACAGGCTGTGCACTACAGCTTGGAGGAGTCAGTGAGCACTAAACTCTCAATAGCAGTGTTGTGGCAGCATATTTTTTATGTTGGTCTACCCTTAGTAAGTCTCTGTCTCCCCTGGTGGCTGAAGAGGAAAGGGTGAGCCAGGAGCTAACTCTAGACTAGACTACCTACTTACTCTACTAGGCTTGCCTCACAAAAACACAGCACAGGCCTCTCACAACAGCAAGCTAGGCCCAGTAGCAGTGGTGACAGAGCTGTGGGATGCCTTCATAGGCCTTGATCAGTGTAGTGCTGCAGCAGTCATGGCAGCAACCAAGCAAGAAGCAAGCAACACAGGTTGGTGGGGTTGGTTGGTGAGGTGACTTGGGTCACAGAACATGTTAGGGACCTGGGATGGTCAGTTCTTTCATCCAGCTTCTGGCAGAAGGATGGAGGAGGAGCAGACTGAAAACTGGGCTGGTAGCACACTGGGCTAGGCCACAGATTCTGGCCAGATGGCCTGGTACGTAAAAGTAAATAATTTTTTTTTTTTCAGGGGGATTAGGGAAGGAGGAAGGACTGAAATACTGATGTGCTTTTCACATTTCTGCACCTTTGGGCAGCTTCACGAAACATATGGGACTGGTATTGAATGGAACGGAGTTGGGGAAGGAAATTGGGACAAAGTTTTTTTTTTTGTGGGGGAGGTCAGAACTTCAACCAGGAAAAAAATTGGTCAATAACTGAGTGGGTTTAAGCCCAAGTCTGATGCACTGCTCCGGGGTATAGACAGATGAATCTTATACATTTGAATTTTCCCTGATTTGCATATCATTTTTCAGTCACAACAAATAAGTTTGACCTTTTAGAGATGTTCCAGACATTCTAGAGCTTGCCACCTTGGGGCTAACTAGCACCTGGCTTCCACTGGTTGTTGGCTCCCCCTGCTGAAATTTGAAATGGCGTCCCTGCCATAAAGTCTAAATTTACAAGACATCCTCTGTGTGAGCAGCATCTTTTCCAGGAGGGATGGATGAGAAGCAGAGCAATTTTCAGGGGTAAAATGAGTGCTGTCCCTTGTATTCAGGGACAGTGGAGTGCTATGGTATGCACAGACTATTGAAGCCCCACTATAGTCAGGCATATGCCACCCCCAGTGAAGCTAATCTCCACATCCCCACACTCAGGCATATTATTACGTAGGGCAAGGGAGACTGCAGGGGTGTGCACCCTTGAAATGAATGGGGATATTTTTTATTACTATTTTATGCATTATTGATGGAGAGTTGGAAATTAACGAAGGCCACCACTCGACTAACAAGTGCCTTGTTAGTAGAACAGTGGCCATCATTATTCTCCAGCTCATCGTCATAATGTATAAAATAGTAATAAAAAATAACTCCACTCATTTCAAGGGGGTATGCCCCAGCACTCTGACCCATGGACATCATCTCTTAAAGACTCCTGGCTCCAGCTCCCTAGTACTCAAGTAAGAGACTGTTGAATTATATCTATACTTGGTGGGTTGTCTGTAGCAGCATCTCTGCATCCACTACAGTGAGTGTGCATGGAGGGGACTGGCCATGTGGGTGGGTGTCAAGTTATTGCTACCTTTGTGTTTGCCCCTTAAAGCCTGTTTGTGTGGAAGCATTCAAAACTATGGAGAGAAAATAGCAGAAGTACAGGCCAGACAGAATTAATTAAGCAGTTTTGTGGGTAAGTATGTGTGGGAGTGGGAAGATCCACATGTGTTTCCATTGGTATGTGTGCTACAGTTCAGCTGTGAAGCTGAGATGAATGGGGACAAGAAAATTAAAAAGTATAACAGTGGCTATAAGCATGCCGCATGCATGTAGATGTACAGTATGCAGATTTGTACTTAAATACAAGCAAGCCTTATGTTTGCAGGCAGTATAGCTTAGTGGTTAAAGGCACTGAACTGCAAACCAGGAGACTTGGAGACCTGAAGACATGGGTTTGAATCTCATCAACCCCCTCTTGTATATGGTGTGATCCTGAGCAAGTCACTTAACTTTTATATGTGCAGTTATCAGTGACCACTTGCTTTTTGCACGCATGGCACATGCATGCAGTCTATTCCAATTTAACATAAAAAGCATGCCTTCCACATTTGCTTGCTGCATGCATGCCACATGCATGCAGTCAGTTCCAATTTAACATTTAAATCATGCTTGCAGCACACATATCACATGGGTAGTTTTATGTGCGTGACATGAAAACATTTTGTATAATTATTTCTGTAAGGGGTGTTCTGCTTACTGTTAGCATTTTTGTGGCTCTCTAATTGCAGTCATTGTTATTGTTGTCGCAACATAGTGGTGGAACCCATAAAAGGCATACCCTTAAATTTAGGATTTTTGTGACACAAATACAATTTGCTATTTCTAATGCAGAAAAAAAAACATATACTGTACTACACTTACATGATTTATGTGACACACAAAAGTAACTCACAGTCCACTGAATGGTAAAAAAAGGTTCCTTTATTAAAAGCTAAAGCAAAGAGTATAATAAAAATAGAAACTTAATTTTTAAAGCAGTAGTACTAGTTAATTAGGAAGTGATTTTCACATACCTTATTCTTTAATGCTAGTGGTGTAGCTTTAAGGTTTATAATCTGCAACCATTTTTTTTTTTAAAGAGTGTTTTATTTTTAAGAAATAAAACTACTGCTGTGAATCCACATAACATATGGCAGGTACTGTATTTACAGCTACTCATGATCATCACATTCCTGTACATCCTTTGTTTACATCCATTTTCGCACTGTGCTGCACATTCATGATCCCCTATTGCTAGATGAAGCAGTATTCATAGTAGGTCAACATAATCAAATTGATCTCGTTTCATAAAGGATTTACAGTTCTGGTGTTACTCTTTAATTAAAATGTTAATCTACTAAGTGTCTTGTTTTTCTTGATGTTTTAAATAGCTGTTCCCTGCCAGCCCGGTGGCACTGAGGGTTGAGGCACTGAATGCCACACCTCACGCCGCACCGGTGACCCAGGTTCGGGGACAGACTCGGGGAGCCTGGGGTCGGCAGGTGAGGGAGAGGTTTGAGCATCTGGAGGACAGCTCTCCTCTCCCTGGGGAGGGATTCTGGGGCTGCTCGGTGCCCTCACGACCACCGGTGGAGATCAGGGGTACTGCAGGGATCACCAGCCAGAAGAAGGGGGCAGGAGTGCGGCAGACATCAGCAGGCAGCCTTACGTGTACGTCATGGCACGCTGCACTCCCAGGGGAAACATAACAAGAAAATCCCTGACTCAGGGGATAGACAATGGCACATCCGTCCACCCAGCCACACTCCACCACTGGTCATTCTTCATTTCCTGGGCCGAGCCCAGCCTGGCCTGAATTGAATTAGATAGAGCGCCCTGGGCAGATAGGAGAGTCCTACCTCGGGGGCTTAGAGCCGGGGGGATAGCCAGGCTGGTGCCAGGAAATCAGAGGCTTCTCAGGCATGGAGGTAGAGCAGGGTGACATGGGTGATGCCTGAGAGAGTTCCCTGGGTCGGCACTAAAAATAGAACTCACAAAAAAAAAATAGCTGTTCCCCTCCTATACCCCAGTCTGTTATTTCCTCCCTGCTAGTAGGCCAAAGTGCAATTCCTAATATCCATTCCCTTTCCTTGATGTCCAAAGGCTCCCCAAACCAAACAATGATCGGCCCTCTGATCTCTTGTTCACATGTTTGTATCAGCCCTAAAACTAACCATATCCTCTGTTAGCCCTCATGCAGAACCAACCACCACTATCACCTACACTACAGTGTAATGAGATTCCCTATGCCACCTTACAGTTATACATTTTCTACCATCAACTTAATATCCTATCCCTTTACCTGGTGTGCAGTTGCAACCACAATTCAATGCTTGACCCCCCACACAACAGGTTGCACCTGATGTTCTGTAGAAAGGAAGGCATTATAGATTTGATTTTGCTCTTATGGTGACCAGCAAATCCCCTCTGTTCATCACCTTGGCCAGCTGCCCTAAGAATCCATGAGTTCTCATTTCCTCACTCATTCTTACGGCAGCCAGCCAAGGGGTTGTTAGTGGATGGGATGTGCTGGTTACCATAACACACATTCAAATCAGTGGTGATGCTATCAGAAATTATTTAGGTGCCAGAAGCAATGCTGTACAATATAATATTAATGATGACCATGACTGCGCTTCAAAATTGGATATTGAGGGATGTTTGCTGCAGTGATGCTATTGAGCATGCTGTGCAACAGATATGTGAGCATAACCCAAGGGATGGTGCAGCTGAAAATAAACAAAATGGAATAATGACATTTTCTTTAATGAATGAAAAGAGTGGTTGCTTCAGAAAAGAAATCCAGGTCAGTTACATTCCGGAGTGAGACTATGAAATAAGCCTCAAAACAGGATTTTTTTTAACTAGCCTTACTGCTTTAAAGATCAGTCAGAGAAACATAGAACCATAGAATTTGTGGACTTCCGGTGATGTCACTCTGCAGTATGGCTGGCTGAGAATCAAGCTTCATCTACAACCTGATAAAAATCCTCCCTTTCTGCAGTAATATACAGTTATTGGACATCAAATTTATTTGGGAGAACAGCATTTTACATGGGCAGGAGCAGGAAAACATCCCATACTGACTCTCCCTCGGCTTTACCTTTCTCCTCTGATTCTGTGTCACAGCAGGGAACTGCCTCAGTAAGGATGATGACTGGTCTGGTGCTCAGCCTTCAAACGTAGTCCTCTTGGCAGAGATCAAGGATTTTCACACTGAAATTCACTCTTTATACATAGAACTTTAAACCTCCATCACCTCTATTGAGCAGAAGATTGGACAACTGGAGCAGCATGCCTCTGACACTGATACTCAAGTGGATCAATTTGAATGGCTGTTTGTCTATCTCCTTCAGAATACCCAACAACTGAGTGACAAATGCGATGATTTAGAAAATAATTTCTGACAAACAACATTGATCTCTATGGGCTGCCAGAAGGAGCGGAGGGTAAAGAGGAGTTGTCTGATTTTTTGTAAGGTGTGCTGTCAGCAGTGTTGGACATTGAGGACCTGCTCCCCATTCCTATCGAGCGTGCACACCAGTTTCTTACTCCCTGACCCACAGATTCAGACTCGTACCCACGCTGTATAATAATATGTATTAATTTTGCAGTAAAGCAGCCAATCTTAACCAGGACTTGGTGAGGAGGAATGCTTTCATATTATCTGAAGCACCTGAGCCTTAAAAGAGACAGAGGTGTATTTGAAAGTGATAATGATTGAGAGGTTGCTGAAAATAGTAGCAAAAGTAAAAAAGGAAGAAGGGCAATGAATTTTAACCTGCCTTTGGGAAATAAATAATCTCTCTTATTAAACTTAATGGAAGCAGTTGAGACCCAAACTTAAGAAATACTAGAGGTGGCACAAATAATGTAGATGCTGCTGGAAAATTAGGAGAAAATACACAGTACTGATGGAGCTCACGGAGGGAGTGGAGTGGTTCCATCACAAACATCTGATAAGTGACATGCAGAAACACAGAAAAACAATGTCAGTGGAACAACACTGGGAACTAATATCGACCAGTCAACTGCACCTGATAACCAGAGGAATATACCAGAACAAATGGAAATTGCCCTTGAGGTTGAGAACCATGGAGAATGCAGAAGGGTGCACAGAGTAAGAGACTCCATGGTAAAGTATATGGATGCTTATACCACAAAGGATAATGAGGAAATGATTACCAACTCTTACTTGCCAGTGGCTAAGCTCGGGGATGTAGCCACATTATTACCAAAAATAGTGTCTTCCAAACATCAGAAACCTGTCATAGTAATACATGCTGGTACTAATGTTTTAAAACGCACCAGGGAAGATTTAATTTATTTGGAGTTTACAAAAATTGTAAAATTTATTAAAGACATTAGTGGTATGGCCATTTTTTCAAAAATATTGCAGGTACCAAAGCGTAATGATAGACTGAAACAGAAAATCATTTGAGTAAATAATTGGCTTAGGATGTAGTGTTTTGTACATGGGTTGGAATGTGTTAGGACTTGTGAAATATTTAGGGATGATTGGTCATAGTATAGTAAAGATGGGCTTCATCTTAACTGAAAAGAAAGCAGTACCCTAAATAAGATGTTCAAGGAAGCTATTGACTGTCATTTAAACAGTTGAGTTGGGAGAGATGGGCTATAGACTCAAATAAAAGTATGTGAAATATATCATTAAACAATACTGTGAAATACTTTGTTGATATGGAAAAAACAAACAAAACACATGGTTACATTGGGAACAACACAAATAAAACAGTTAAGAGCACAGATATAAAAACTGTATTACTTAATGCCAGAAGTATAAAAAACAAAAGGGATGAATTGAGGTACCTGATGGGCACAGAAAACATAGACATCTGTGCAATAACAGAGGCATGGCCAAGACCTGGGGACTGGATAGATCAGATTGAGACACTGACTTCTTTCATGTGGCTAGGAATAATAAAAAAGGAGGGTGTGTGGGATTATACATAACATCCCCCTTATGGCACAAGAAGTCACCATTAATAAAGGTGAAAATTTTGAGGTTGAACAAATATGGCTGAAATTTAAAACAAATAATAGAATGATAACTCTAGATCTATGCTATCATTCACCTAGCTTAAATGAAAAGGAGAATAAAAAAATCATGGACATGTTGGATAGAAATATTACTAGTGACAATTGTGTCTTAATGGAAGATTGTAATTTCCCCAGTGTTGATTGGGGCCTTTTACAAGGTAAAAGTCATATAGAGAACAAATTCATTGAAATCTGCTTAAGTAATAATATGGAACACCATGTGAATAGTAGCACTAGGGAAAATAATATTCTGGACTTGATATTGGCTAATATCGAGGATGGAATTAGAAATATTACCATCCTGCCCCCTCTGGATTCCAATGACCATAATATGGTATTATGCTCACTATTAGTTGAAGGCTATAAAATATAAATGGGATTACGTCAGTAAAAAACTATAATAAAGCTGATATTGAAAGAATTAAACAAGATCTATGGGGCTAAGATTGAAGAAAGGACTTACATAATGTTACTTTGGAGGAGATTTGGGAAATAAATTAAAAATAAAATCATGTGTTGACAAGTTTGTTCCATTAGTACGGAAATATAATAAATGTGGTCGAATACCTAAATGGTTTTCAAAAATATTACAAAAAAATGATAAGGGCAAAGGATAGGGCTTATAAAAAATACAAAGCAAATCCCACACAGGAAAGGGAGGTGATATATAAGGACCATGTTAACAAATGTAAAAGATCAATAAGGAAGGCAAAAGCAGAGGGTGAATTAAAGCTAGCAAGTAACAAAACAGATAGTAAAAAAATGTACAATTATGTAGGAAGTTTGAGACATGGATATAGACATATCTAACATTAAAGAAGGAGATAGAATCATTTCAAATTAAACAGAAATGGCTACCAAGTTTAATAGACTTTTCCTCAGTGAGTATCAAGAACAGAAAGTACACAACACTAGTAAAACTAAAAATTGTAAATGTGGTCCCGATCAAGAGTTCTCTATAACAGAGAAGCAAGTTTATTATAAATTAAAACAACTCGACAAACATAAATCTAGTGGCCTAGATGGGATGCACCCAAATATTCTGAATAGAATGGCAGAAGAGTTGGCTGGACCATTGGCGTTATTATTTAATAGGTCTCTTGCACAGGGATCAGCGTTATGGGACTGGAGAGTTGCTCATATTACTCCCACTCTAAAAAAAGGAGATAAGGTGATGGTGGGAAAAACAATGGAGGGGTTCATAAAAACATTTCTAGAGGAGAATCTTAAACAGAAAGGGTTGGTGGCTATTACTCAGCATAGATTTAAAAGGGGAAGATCATGTGTGAGTAACCTGCTTAATTCTTTTGAGCCAGTCAGTCAGGCTCTTGACCAGGGGCGCCCAGTGGATGTGATCTACCTGGATTACACAAAGGTGTTCGACTTGGTCTCCCACCCAAAGCTAATTGACACACTAGAGGGTACTGGAGTTGATCCAGGTTTAATCAAATATATACAATCTTGGTTGTTACATAGAACACAGAGGCCCAGATATTCAGAGCAGTTGCTCATGGTGCAACTGAGTTGCGCCAGTGCAACTACAGACTTGCGCCGCAGAGCCATATTCAACCACTGCAGCTGTGCAGCGCAAGACTCATTGTGCCGTGGCACAAATATAATGTGTGCAGTGCAAGTGCAAGGAGGCATACCCATGAATATGTGGTGCAATGGCATATTCAACCCAAAACCATGATGCAAGTCAGGAGCAAACCACAGGATGCACCAGTTGGACTTGAGCTCATAAAAACAGACTTAAATTCACACACACAGCAGATGCACAACCTGTAGCGCAAGCCAGAGTACCATGGATGCAAGTCCATTTCTAATGGAGCAGGTTATGAAGTGTGTGAGGAGGAGGGAGGAACAGCACCATGGCCGACGAAGGGCCCTTCGGCGGTATGCCCAAAACAGATGGTACCATGCCCACCTTACCTTTGAGGACTACAGTGATGTGAAGAGCGTGGGCTGGTACCACCTGAACTGTGCAATTCTGAAGCAGCTCTGTTTGCTGTGCAGTGATGAGCTGCAGGCACCCACTGGTTGGAGTCATACCGTGTCTGTGGAGACCAAGGAGACAGTAGTGATGTGCCTGTTCACCTTGGGCACCTTCCAGAGACCAGCAGTTGCCACCACAGGGACCTGTCAGCCACATCCTGCCTCCTCACACAGTTCCTCAACATGCTGCTGCCACATGCTTCAGAGTACATATGATTCACATGCACACAGGCAGAGTGTGCAGCAAACATGCAGGACTTCCACAGGGTGGCACACATTCCAGGTATGATAAGGGTCATAGACTGCAACCACGTGGCTATACGCACACCACCTGGCCCAGAAGGGGTGGCATACATGAACAGGAAGGGGTATCCCTCCATCAACTGCCAGGTGGTGTGCAATGCCATGGGGTGAATCAACAATGTCTGTGCCACACACCCCAGGAGTGCACATGATGCCTACATCTGGCACAGTTCCATCCTGTGCCATAGACTCAAGCATGGGGAGATCCCCACAGGGCACCTGTTAGGTCAGCAAGGCATGGGAATGGATGAGGGTGCAGCAATGCTGGGGGAGGACAGCAATGGCACAGGAGAGGGGGTGCAGGATGCAGAGGGCAGCAGGGGTGAGGGGGGAGCACAAGCACAGCACAGAGATAACCATAACTTCTCCCCACACAGATGACAGTGCATACCTGCTCAGGCCCCTGGCTGCTCACCCCCTACTGGTGATTGTCCACTCCCGCAGAGGAGATCTACAACAAGGCACACCTCCACATGCAATGTCATCGAGCATGTCATTGGCATGCTCAAAATGCAGTTCTGTTGCCTAGACAGGTCAGGTGGTGCCCTACAGTACAGCCCATTGAAAGCCCATTGACCATGGGATAGCAGTCCAGGTGAATGTGGGCAACAGCAGTGGAGATGATGGGGACAACAGGCCTGAAGGGGGCATGCAGTCATCCATGAGGAGGCGGGACTCCAGGCTGCTGGTGGAGGCCAGGAGGCACAGGGCCACCATCACATAGGAGCATTATGGAGAATGCAGGAAAGTGCAACAACACGCGTACAGGGCTTGCATGGACCACCACCTCACCCACAGGGCTGGACGGGCACATAGGGATGCATGCAGTGACATGGGCACACACAGATTACATGGTGGATGGAGAGCCACACAGATGCACACAACACACAGCAGAGGCATGGGCACACACACATTCGGGCTGCAGGACATGGCATGGATCAGATGCATTAGACCGGTGCACAGGCACAGCCAGCATGGAACAGCTCTCATCACACACACGCCACAAGGCCCAGAAGCCCAGCCAGCATGCACAGACGGCATGCACCACACCACACAAGCACACCACCAGATGCACAGGACACCACACCTGTGTGCACTAGGCAGCAGCAGCAGACAGCAGGACAGGGTAGCACATGCAGCAGGCCTATCGCGTGATGCCACGGCCACCACAGCCATGTGGGTGGCCACATCAAGGCTGTTCAGCAGCCATGAACTGTGCAACAGCCACCGGGGGAGTGTCCAACACACTTATGGGGGTGGAGGCCTGAAAATGTGACCAGATCCTCGCTGAGGTGGAGAGCTGGCCAAACAGGATTACGCAGGGGGTGTCTGAGATGCCCACACCAGAGTCCAGTGTCAGCCATGCAGAGGTCACCAGATGCCAGGACCATGGAGTGGAAGTAGCACTTTGTGGAGTCCTACGTGCATGGCCATGTCCAGTGGACACCAGCTATGCAAAAACAGCTGCAATGGTACTGGTCATGTGGTCCAGCGATGTGGTCATGGCATCCCACAGCTGGCAGACCTCATCAACGAGCTGTGCATGTCCACTGTCTTGCTGCTCAGCCAGATGATGCACCTCAGCACACAGTGCATGGATCTCTATACCGAGCAGTGCCTGGTTGTCTATGGCTGCCCGCAGCAGCAGGCTGTACTCAGCCAGCCTGTTGGGTCCTGCACATCCTGGGGCAGACACTGGCCTGCTGGGGGTGCTGCAGAATGCTAGTCAATGCCCCTCTCTGGTGGACACTGCACAGGGGACCACACAGGGGGTAGTGTGGCTATGGGCACACCAGAGGCGGCCCCTGCAGCATGCTGCCCATTGGTCACTGCATCCTGCTGCTGCTATTCCTCCATCTGCTGGTCTGTGCCCAGCACAGCCGTGCCTGCAACAGCACCCCCATCACCATGCACAGTGGTGGCACCACACACCACTGCACTGGCATGGACAGGGGGCAGCTGCCCAGTTGTCGGCACAACACTGGACCCCAACAGTACCTGTGACTCCCTGGACACTGGCTGGCACCACATGCCTGGTGCTGTCCAGATTCAGTGTCATGTCAGTTGGACACACCACTCAGCTGGGTGCCTGTGCACAGCACGGGCAGGTTCTCCCACATCAGAGCTGAGACAGCGCATCGTCTGACTCCAGGCCTTCCAGCAGCCCCACAGTGTCATGGCATGATTGGTCCCGGTGCCATATGCCCTTTGACGTTGATGGCACCACCTCCTCTGGTCCCATGTTGGCATCCTCCTCCACATGTGCCTCTCCATGGAGCCATGACAGTGCTGGATGGCAGAAACACAGAGTTAGCATGGGTGCAGCACACATGCAGGCAGGTCCTGCAACCAGGGGTGCATGCTGCCATGGCCCCCATCCACCAGTGTGCCATGCAGAGCTGCATGCCACACCTGCATGGGCCACGCAGCATGGTGGCAGGACTGTCTGCATGGTACCGCCCAATTCCTCCCCCCATGCCTGGTGTGTGTTGACTCACTGAGCTGTCAGGGGCTGACACCCATCTGAAATCCATCACCAGGAACACCCTAGATGGTGGCATGGCTGATGATTGCCTCCACCAGCTCCTCTGTCACCATCAGTGCTAGTGCAGTGAGAGGTCTGTTACCTGTCCTCATTCAGGATGCCCCGAAGGCTGCCACCTTCTCCTTGATATGGAATTTGTCCATCGCCACCTTCTTATGACACTGCTGGGCACTCCGCTGGTGCCTGCCATGTGCACTTATATAGGTGGCCACAGCATCATACCTGGCTGACCTGTCCTGTGGTGTGCCCGTGGCACCACTCAGCAGGGCTTCCCTGTCGAGGTAGGCCTCGAACAGGGCCTGCTGCTTTTCTTTCATGAAATTGGGCCTGCGCTTCTGTGCAGGCCCACTCTCCTCCTCTCCCTCAGCCTCAGACATTATGCTACTTGTGGACAGTGACAGAAATGGTTGTCAGCGGCAGCATGGCACAGAAGGTTGCTCCCTTGCACTGTTGGCATAAGCCTCTCACAGTCAGCATTCTGTTCACCTTACCAAACTGGCTGCAATACCGGTCTGTGGACTGTGCTGTGACATGGTGCTTTTCAAGCGCAATGCATGCAAATGAGCTTGTGCGCAATGGTAATGAGCTGCTAATGAACCCTGTTGCACCATGAATAGCCTATGAGGTGATTTACATAAGGCTACTGAATATTGCAGTTTTGCGCAGTGCTCAAGCAGGATGCACCAGAACAATCGTGTGGTGCAAGTCCAGAGCATGCGCAATGCACGGGCCTGCAGCGTGCATGTGCACACCCATGTGCATAGACATATAGTGCAACTGCATGCATCACAGCGCAATGGTGCAGCTGCACAGGATGTGCTATGTTGCATACAGCACAGGCCAGGTTCATGCACGATGTTGCACAGGGTCACGCCCTCTGCTCTCGGGGTCATGGCCGTGACCCCATGCACCCGCCAGTCCATGCCACTGTGCGCATGCATGGTGCTGTGCAATACTCTGCCACAGTGAACGCCAGTCACACATCCACGTGCTGTGCGGTCATGTACGATGGTATGCTATTGCGCAAAATCCACGGGCTGCACCACATGCATGCTGTGTAGGCCTTAACACATCCTATGGTCGCATTGAACTGCAGCCATGCCAGGTACTGGTTCAACACATCAGGCACTTAATTGGATCAAACTTGAAATGATCAACTTAGTTGCTGTGGTGGAGCCCTATGCGTCCCAGCTGTTTGGGCAGGTGCCCTTGCAACAGCCAAGGATGGAGGTGTGAGCCTGTGTGGCCACAGCCATGGAACAAAGCACAGGGGTGTGGCTTACCACTGAGCAGTGCAGGCACAGCTATGGTGACCTGCACAGAAGGGATCCTGAAAGGCTGAGATGGCTCCAGGCACATGTCCAGCATGGCGCTGTGCCACAGTCAGGTTAGTATCACCATGCGTCATGCTTGCCTGTGGTGTACCTGTACTGGGCATCTGGATGTGGAGTGTGTACTGCTGCTGGGGGAGGACACAGTCCTGGTGGTCACTGCATGTCCTGTTTGGGCAACATGCATAATGTTGTTGTGCGTGTTGCAGTCTTGCAGGCACCAGGGCCATAGGGTGGCAGTGTCCCACCCTGCACCATGCTGGCTGTGTGCTGGGGGGTGTCTGTACATGACTGTCCTCTCATGTTCACCTCTCTCTCATCCATCCACAGATCTGGAGGACAGCAGAAGGGCCAGGGCGGTTGTGGCCGTGGCAGGTGGGGCCGGTGATGGGACAGCTGCTGGGGCTGCAGGATGCTTATGATCAGGTAGGCATGTTCACACTACTGTACTGTACATGTGTGGAACACAATTGGTGGCAGAATTCTGGACATAGTCACCACTGCTATGTGGGCACTGCCTGGATTGGTGCAAGGACCAGCGGACATGCCGGTGTTGCACTACGTGTGTGTGTACTATGCCCATAACCACTTTGCTGCCCGAGGGAGTGGGTTGTGCACATGGCCTCCACTGTGTATGTGACCATGGGTGCCTGCAGTCTGTGTCATGTGTGTTGCATGTGTGCTGCTGTGCCAACTGCACTGCCCTGTGTGCCTGTCTGCACTGGTGTGGTGTGCTGTGTGGATGGCTGGTGTGGCCCTCCATGCAGTGGTCCTTGGGGATCCATCCACTGGTGTGTGCCTCCACTGTGCAGTGCACACTGTGGGTGGGATGGGGCTCATCCTGGCATGTCGCTTATTGCCTGTTCTGTCCCTTCTCCTAGGTCAGGCCAGGATACTGCAACAGCGGAGGACGGGGTGGCTGGTGACGGTCCTGTATGCTATCCTGTGCCAGCTGAGGAGGATGACGGCCATGCTGGGGCACCAGCTGCATCAGACAGGGGCATTGAGGAGGGACATACACCAGCTGGAGGCTCCTGTGTGTGGCAGATGTTAGCCTGGATTCACTGGGCCACAGTTCCTGTGTGCCCTGCCGTTCCCCTGTTGCCCTGCCCATCCCCACATCCCATTGTACAGCCCCAAGACCCTATACTCAGCCTCCCATGTCCCCCCACTATTCCCTTTTTTTGAGTAGCATACATAGTTGCCCTGTTGGCTCACTTTTCATGTTTTGTATTAAACCCCGGTCCTTTGCTACATCTTCTGTGGCTGTGTTTCCTTTGCAGGTGGCATGTGGAGCCATGCAGCAGGTGTCTGTTGTGCTTTGCTTGGGTGTGTCCCTGGTGTCCTGCTGCTGTCCCCTTGGGGTGCTGTGCATGTGGGCACTGGGCATGTGTGTGATGTCCCAGTCCTGTGTGTGTCCCTGTGTGGTGAGTCTCACAGTGGACTGTGCCTGCCCCTGCACCTTGTGCCCTTGTCTACCTGCACTGCCCTTGTGTTCGCCTGTCGTGCTGCCCACCATCAGTGTGCCCCATGGTGCTGTGCCCTTCTCCACTCAGGGTGGTGGCATGTGTGCCCCTGGTTGGCCTGTGCCTCCCTAACCCCTGGCCCATGATCCTCTGTGTGTGTGTGTATTTCCCTGGCCCCATGGCCATGGCCCCCTGCTGCATGGCCTGTTAGGTATGTCTTGCGTGGCTCTGCCATTGGCATGTCGGCAGTGATGGTGTGTTGCCCTGGTTCTTGTGCCATGGTTGGTGGCCCGTGGTCCTGTTTCTGTCATCCCCTGGTGCCCTGTGGTGCATCTGGGACTGTGTGCCCCTGTTGTCTGTGGTAGACCGTGCTGGTGGGGTACTGTGCCCCGTGCTCCTGTGCATCCCTGCCTGTGTGTCCCTGTTGCCTGTTGCCCTTGCTCAGCCAGCTGGGTTGTGTGTTCTGGCCTGCTTCTCTGCATTCCTGGTTGCACCGGAGCTTCTGTGGTTTGCGTTATGGTGCATACTTGCTATATCCAGCCTGCCTTACACCACCACATGTCAGTGGCACATCTTCTGAATATGACTTCCTTTGCTGCATGGCACATCTGCATTGTGCTGCACCATCATTGCGCACACCTTGGGCACAAATCTGAATATCTGGGCCAGAGAGTACAAATTAGGGATCATCTATTAGACTGGGGGTGCATGTCCAGTGGGGTTCCCTCAGGGTTCAATATTGGGCCATCTGTTGTTTGCTATATTCGTCTCAAGCATGCAGGTATTTGGTGGAGCCTGGCTGACGGAGTTCGCAGATGATGCCAAAGTGGGTGCCACAGTAAATAATAGGGAATCTATACATACATTTAAATAACAGTTAAAAGAATTAGAAGAATGGGAAAATAAACAAAATTAGAAACTTAATATTGGTAAATGTAAGGTTATGCACTTTGGATTGAACAATATTCAAACTGAGTATACAATTAATAAGGAAACAATATCTAGTACAGCCAATGACAGAGATTTGGGTGTAATCATTTCGAACAATCTTCATTTTGAAACACATAATAAGGAAGCCATAAAAAATCAACACAGGTGATGAGGAACATTTCAAGAAATATAAAAAGTAGGAGCAGTGAGGTTATGGTACCATTGTATAGATTTCTTGTCAGACCAATTCTGGAATATGGGATACTTTTCTCCAGACCTCGGACTGCAGGCTGTAAAAAATAGTGGAAAGAGTCCAGAGGAGGATGACAAAAAAAATCAGAACTGTAAAAACTAAAAACTATGAAGAAAGATTAGGGCACTTGGTACTTTTTTAAATGGCATACCAATATCTGAGAGGTGACCTTCGTTTTGTTTAAAGGTCCCCCTGGGATGAAATATTGTTTGAAGCTGCAGGTCTAATTAAAAAACCTTCACTGAGAGGCTAACTAGAGGGCATAATTACCAGCTAAAAGGAGAGTCGTATAAAACAATGAGGGTCTTGTGGTTTAACCAAAGGGTGGTGGATGCTTGGAATGCTCTTCCAGCTGATGTTGTTGGGGCACCAAGTATGACATCCTTCAAGCAAAGATTAGATAAATACATGGGGCCCGATATTCAGACTGTGCTGGGCAATGGTGCAAGTGGGGGCACAGTGCATCCGAGACGAGCTGGGGCCAAGACAGGGAGATATTCAAAGTAGATGTGCGATGGCGCATCACTTTTGAATATGGCATGAAATAAGCATGGCGCAGTGGCAATGCGCCAGCTCATTCCCCAGACAGGGAGGACTGGGAATGTGCCAGCCCAACTGTAGTTGCAGTGGGTGCAGCACCTGCGATATTTAGACTTGGGCATGTAAATGAGGCTATAATGTATGCATGGTGCAAATGGGGCCATTTGCATGTCATTATGGCCCCATTTGCATGCGTTGTGCAGGACAACTCCGCAAAATGCACCTGGTGCCCTGCGTAGCTGCTGTCAACAGGGGTTGACTCCCTGGTAGTCTAGTGTACCCCCCCACACCCTCCCGTATACCTGATCATGAGCATTTCTAATACAATTACAAAACCTGGTAGTCTAGTGGTCCCCCCTTCCCCCATATGCCCAATTGTGGGCATCTGTACAGAATCCACTAACCATGGTGGTCTAGTGGTCCCCCTCCCCTCCTGTTGCCCCAATCATCCAAAAGGACATCTATGGAATGCCCTGGTGGTCTAGTTATATCCCCACCCCCCCTGAAGCCCTGATCGTAGGTACAAAGTCGAAAAAGAATTTCTGGTGGTCCAGTGGCACCCCACTCCTCCACACACAGAGGACCCTGGCCACCCAGCTCCCCCATCATCAGTGGGTGGCTGCATCCCACCCGTAACTGCCTCAGCCGCCTGCTGAATGACAGCCACCCCGTGGGAGCTGAGCCCATGGTCCAGTGTGGACCCAATGACTTGAGCCTAATGTACCACAGGCTCCATATGTGAATGACTGCATTCACATATTTGTGCCTGTGCCACTCCCACAGCTGGTGGCTGCTGAGTTGCGCCTTCAGTACAGTCACCCACCTGTGGGTGGCCAGCATTTGAGCCCTTTTTTTTTTTTGGCTCAACTTTGTGCCCTGGTATATGGTGCATCTGGTGGTTGTACCAGTAGATGCGCCGCACATCCTTGGCTGAATATCGGGATGTGCTGCATATGCATGGGCACACCCCCTGCAGATGTGTTGCATACATTATCAATGCGCCCTGGTGCATTGGGACTTGCTCTGTGCAAGGCAGTTTTTTGAATTTCACACCCGGGTGCATTGCAGGGTTGTACCAGCACATCTCGGTTGCACCAGGCGCAACCAGTTTGAATATCTCCCCAATGGTAAATAAAAGTTGGAATCATCATCACTGATGTGTGGTGGGTCTCACACATGGCTCTAGTGACTGCTTGACCCAGTACAAATACCTATGAACCTATACCTATGAACCTATGGCAACCGGTTAGTCCTCACCCATGATTGTTCCCCTACTCTACAACATAGGAGCCTACGTTCTTCTTTTTCATATCCTCAGGGCCAATAGCTTGAAATTCTCTACTCCCCACCTGGCCCAACTTCGAATTTTCTTTTCAGATGGGGCTAAAGTGTTCAAATACCCTGTTTCGGCATTACAAGAGCTCTGTCATCAGAATTTGGTGGTGGACAAATCTATGGAGGTGCAGGAACTCAAAGAGAAATGAGCACTTCAGAAAGAACTTTTGGTTAAGGTGTCTCCTGAGGGCAAGAAGCATCAACAAGAACAGATCTTAAATGAAATTAGATCACAACTGCAGTCCTTTCACAGGGTGGCAGCCTGACTTGAAACCCAAGATGTTGGGGACTTGATGAACTTATCCGATCCAGAGTTTACATCATTCTAGGAGCCTATGATTTTGTTCTTATATAGTTTAGTTTATTTGTAAAAGCTTTCTTTTCTTCCGGGTCCCTGTGTGTTCTCAGTGACTTGGCAGTGGGAGGGTGGGTTGGGGGTGTTGGTTTGAAATGCATTGTTTTAGTTGTTTCCTTTTCCTTTTCCTCTCTTTGTCTTTTTATATTTTTTATTTGCCTATATAGTTTATGTTTTTCTTACTTGTTTTCTGGTATGCTGCAGTGGAGCTGGAGCTTCCTGGTCTCCTGTGTTGTGATTTATTTAGCGGATGTAGTTGTTGCAGTCATGACAGTTACTTTTTATTGACTGTTGTTAGTCTGCCTGCATCAACTTTGATTTTACCCCGGTGTGGAACTGGGGATTTGTTTCTGTTTTTTTTCTTCTTGCCCATTAGTTGTATTTGGGGTCATTTCTGCAGCTCCACATGCAGTTTGGTTTAAATTCCTATTGCCTAGTAGTCTAGAAAGGAAGAGCTCTCTCAGATCTCCCAGATGGGTGTTATTTCACTAGTTTCGTTCTCATTGTTTATTTGGTTTCATTTGTGGTTGTTTAATTTGTTCTAGATTTCCTTCTTTTTGTTTCAGAAGGCATTCTTCTGTGCTACACCCTTCTGTGCTTCTCTTATTGCTATCTTAGACCCTGGGGCAGTTGTGGGGTGGCAGAGTTCTGAGCTTCTTCTTAGTTTTAGTTCTTTACTTCACTCTTTCTTCCTGTTTTGTTTGACTTTCATGTGTTGTTTCAGTTCTTTCCTTTTTTTATTTTCCTATTTCTTTTGGTTTGCAGAGCTGGAGCTATAAGCTTTTGTCGGGTGGGGGGGTGATGCTGATATAGTAGCAGCTTTGGCACTTTTCTAGCATTTTCTATAGTATTTGCTACACCGTCTGTTAGCATTTTATTCATGGTGCTTGCCTCTCCCATGTCACCCTTGAACATGCAAAGATATGAAGAAGTCAGCAGAAGAAGGCCATTTGGTCTATCAAGTCTGCTCATATTGCAGAGCCCACAGCTTGAGCTAATGTCCCTGCCCTCCCTCCCCACTCCTCCCATCCTCCCTACCCATGATCCTTACCTTCCCCCTATGCCTATCCCAGCTTCTCTTAAAGCTGCCCACTGTCTTTAATGAAATGATTTCTTCTGGCAGTGCATTCCAAGTGTCCACCACCCTCTCTGTGAAGAAGTGCTTCCTGGCCTCCCTCCTACTGTAAATCTCCCATCCTCCAGCTTAAGACTGTGCCTTCTAGTGTTATGGTTGCCAGTCAACCAAAAGAGACTCTCCTTATCAACCTTATTTATCCCTTTCAAGTACTTGAAGGTCCCAATCATGTCCCCTCTCTCTCTCTCTCCTGTCTTCCAGGGAGTACATGTGCAGTGCCCTCAACCTCTCCTCGTATGCCTTACCCTGCTGACCCACTGTCATATTTGTAGCCCTCCTCTTGACCTTCTTCAACAGGTTAATGTCCTTTTTGAGGTGTGGGCACCAGTACTGAACTCCATTGTGACCAGTTCAAGGGCAGTATAACCTCCTCTCTCCTACTGCTGATCCCCCTAGATATACATCCTAGCATCTTGTTTGCCTTTGTTGCTGCTTTCTTGCACTGCGTGCAGTGCTTCAGGTCACTAGTGGCCATCACTCCCAGGTCCTTCTCCTCTTCTGATGCAGATACTCAGACTCCACCCATGTAGTACTCTGTCCTGGGATCTTTGGCTCCAATATGCATAACTTCATATTTTGTTGACACTGAAACCAAGTTGCCAGATCCTGGACCACCTCCCCAGCTTTTCCAGATCTTCCTGTAAGTCCTATATCCCTTCAGCTGTGTCCACTCTCCCACAGAGCTCGGTGTCATGTGTGAATAGGCACATTTTGCCCTTAATGCCATCCCCAATGTCATTAATGAAGGCATTGAACAACACTGGCCACAGTACAGAGCCCTGTGGGACCCCACTGGTTACCTCTCTGGTACCAGATAACTCTCTCCCCACAGCCACCCTCTGAGTTCTGTCCCAGCCAGTTTTCCACCCATCTGACCCTCTTTTTCCCAACCCCAATATCCACCAGCTTCCTGTTCAAAGCCTGTTGAAAGTTTTATTCTTGCTCTCAAGCTCTCCTCTTTTGATTTTCTCCTCTCCCTTTTTCCCTTTTCTTGTTAATTTTCTCCTGCCCACTCAATACCTCTTAATCGTTTATTTGTTTGCTTATTAGCCTTCTGGTATCGGGCAGTAAGTTGTTTGGCTTTCAGGAGCAGCTCTCAGTTGTTCCCTTGTCTCTTTCTGAGGATCCTGGTTTTGATTTTTTTTTTTTTACAGCCCTTTTTTTAAATTTCTCATTGGTTAGATTACTCCTCCTGTTATGGGTTGCTGAGCCTTTCTCTTTGGATAGCTCCTAAATCTGTTTTCTATTTATGGGGGCCACAGGTTTAACCAGCCTGGTGCCTCACAGGCATTCCTGTTTTTTTTGCTTATCTTCTTTGTTAATACCCTCTTTTTCAAGTTGGCTGAATTTTTTGTTATTTTATTCTTTTTCTTGGGGGGTTAGTAGTATATTCTTTGAGCTTGGCCATGGCTTGTCCTTGCTTTATTGCTGCTGCAATATATTTCTGGTTTTGAGGCTTTTTGATTGGGTCTTTTTTATTCTCTTTTAGATTGCTAGTTGTTTTTTTTTGGGGGTATCCTCTCTCTCCCCTAGTTGGTGGGTTCTTCCTTTTTTTATGCTAGATCCTTGTTTTATTTACTTTTTGATGTTACAATATATGTTTTAGATCCATAGAGCTGGATGCATTTTAGAGCCTAGATTAACATTTTCTTTATGTGCAGCATCTATGGGTTCACTGCTAGGCCTTGTCCATGATGATTTGGTGGGGAGTAGTGGCACCCCCTTTTTTTCTCTTCCTTTCTTCTCTCTCTCTCTCTCTCTCTCTTACACTTTCCTGGCTCCTACCCTTATCCATTTTCTTTTGATGCATTTTTCTGTTTTGGGTCTAGGATGGTTGGATTCTGTTTTGCTTGGTCTAACCTTCTTCACTTGTTAAGACTTTGTTCCTTGTGAATCTGGGATCTCTGGTTTGTCCAGACTCTTTCTCCTGCAACTGAAGGGAGAGAAGTACAGAACAAACAAAAGAGGAACATGGTTTAGTCAGAGGATAGTGAATACCTGGAATGGGCTCCCAGGTGAAGTGGTGGGTGCCAGTACCCTACAGACATTTAAATACCAGTTGGACATGTACATGTGAGACAAAAAATGGAGCTATGAACCTATAGCCTTTTAAGCTTATGGATCTGAACACTTCCTATGAACCTATGAACATTGGTGGGCACCTCAGCGCTGCCGAGGAGCCTAGTGTTAGACATGGCTCCTTGTCTGGAAGTCAGTTATTGTTATTGCTGAGAATGTTGTTAGCTGGGTCACATTGGATGCTGGGTCACTGCCCTGTTGGCAGTTATCTTTATTTTTTTTTAGAACATGCTATATTCACTTTTCGAGGCCTGCATAGTTTTTTTCGGACCCCTTTTTCTATTTCCTTTTTAGAGGTACTTTTGGGCAGCTTGTCCTTCTGGTTTTTCCTTATCAGTTTTGATTCTACTTTTAGAGGCTGGGTTTTGATTTTCTGCTTTCATTGCCTTTTGTGGGTCTTTGATAGATGTTTCTTATTCCTATTTGTATCTTTTGTATTTGGGAGGTTTAAATTAAGTTCTTGAACCTTCCATGTTTGTGTCAATGGATGGCAGCTATGTATTATTATTATTATTATTGTTTACGTACCTTTCGCAACTGTTAAGTATGCTGGTATATCTGGGCAGCTGGTGTTCTTATTTTTTTTATCTTTATAAAATGTTGTCTTGGCTTTGCTAATGTTGTGGCTTGGTGGGCTAGTATTAATCATTCAAATCCTGGACTGGGACAGTTTTATATTATTTGGGTTTTTTTTAGGAAGTGGTTGTTCACTCCATTTTTCTTTCTAATGTTTATTTTGCTACATCAATTAGGGTGATTGCTACAATATTTTTAGCCCCTTTTTTCTCCGCTATGGTTTCCCCTGCTAAAATTATCTCTTGTAATGTGAATGGCATTCATAGCCCAATTAAGCAATACTGCCTCCTTCAATATTTCAGCCACCAACATGCTGATCTCATTCATTTTTTATAGGAAACTCATTTATTTCCTAAAGAACACAATACATTTTTGAAATATGTTTTTGACCATGTGTTTTTTTCCTCCCACAAGTCTGGTCATAGAAGGGGGGACTTGATTCTATGCTACCAAGGTTTCTCCTTTGCCCCTTAATTGACTGTTTTGGATAAGGCCAGGTGCTATGTAATACTTTTCAGTCACTTACATGGTCGTCCTTCCTTTAGTTAATTCGCATTTTTCCCCAGGCACTTGTCATCAGATTTTCTCTTCCATTTTCTCTCTTTTATTGGAGCATTTAGAGGGGCAACTTTTGTGGGGTGGAGATCTTAATCTTACTTTATCTCCCAATTTGGATTCTTCAAATTCTAAAGCTTTTTGGCATTCGGTGGCTACTAAATATTTTAACAAAATTACTCAGTCTTTAGGGGTTGTGAATATTTGGTGGTCTACTCATCTGAGACATTGTGAGTATACTCATTATTTGCTCAGGCATGGCTGTTTCACTACTCTTGATTATATGCGTACAGCACTGGAACATTAGGATTCAATCCATGCGGTGGAGCATGGTTAATTCCTCCTTTCTGATCATGCCCCTGTACATGCTTCTTTTATTTTGGAAAGCCCTGAGCATCACACCTTTTGGTGTTTATATCCCGGTCTTCTATGGGACTACACCTTATTAGATAAATTATTGGCTCAGATACCTCAGTTTTTACATGAGGATAATGTTGACGTAGGTACCCCCAACATTTTGTGGGTTACCCGTAAGTCCATTCTTTGGGGTACTATTATAGCCCATGTTTCTGCTTTGCATCCTGACAGGGAACACAAATTACCAGAGTTATATACTACTCTTCAGTCTTGTCAGACATGTTGGATTTCGTGGGGATAATACCATTCACCCATTAGTGCTAGGGACTCAGGCCCACGTGCAAAAGTTACTAGATCAGAAGGTGGAACAGACTTTGTTCTACCTTTATCAAAGTTCTTTGGAAGAGGGACCACTTGGCATTTGATGCTTAGCTAGACATGTATGTGCACACTGGTTTGCTGCCACTATTTTAAAATTGTGGGACTCTACTACTGGGTAATTCACTTTTAAAAGTCTGAAAATCACTTCTATCTTTAGGTCATATTATTCTTTTTTATATACCCCATAAGCTCTATCCTCATTTTTGTCCCAGGCAGGTCTTCTAACCCTTTCCCTGACCAGTTTCAGAGTTTACAAACTCCTATATCAGATTTGGAACACTCTTGAAGTATTCAATTGGCAAAACTGGGAAAGTCCCCAGGGATGGACAGTTATCCCTCTGAGTTTTATAAATCTCCCTCTTTAGCCCCTCTTTTGAAACCCCTTCTATTACATCTTTTCCTATCTCTTCAGTCAGGGAACCCCACCCCCCCCCTTCATGGCGTCATGTGGTTATTTCAGCTTTACTGAAACCAGGTAAAGATCTATCTTCTCTGGCTTCCTATAAACCAATTTCTACTCTTAATACTAATTGTAAGTTGTTTATGTCTATATGGGCATTATGTTTAGAGGGCCTTCTTCCAACCCTGCTGGATTGGGACCAAGCCGGTTTTGTACATACTAGACAAGTGCAGGATAATGTTCATTGTAACCTTCTTCTGGATTAAGCTTCTCAACGATCCATTCCAATGGTCCTGGCCAGCTTAGATGTGGAGAAGGCCTTTGATCATGTATCCTGGCCCTTTCTGTGGACTTCTCTTATGTCTTTTGCTTTTTCCTCCACAATTATTACTATGTTACAACAGATATACCAGTCGCCTTTTGCCATGGTTAAGATCAATGGCCTTTTTTTCTCATCCTTTTTCTTTGGGTAGGGGCACTAGGCAAGGTTGTCCCCTCTCGCAGGCCATGTTTGTTCTTTATATCGAACCCTTAGCTGCTCATATCTGGTCTTCATCCCTTATCCATGGTATTCCCCTAGGCAGATGAGACTTTAGACTTTTTTTGTTCACAGATGATATATTGTTGACTCTTACAGAATCTAGTGTATCTATCCTGTTGGTCATTCAGCTGATAGATCAATTTGAAAAGCTGGCTGGCTTTCATATAAATAAAGACAAAACTGAATTGTTGACTTTTAGTTATAATCCACCCCCACATATTACTGCATTGCTCCCCATCCAATATCTCGGTGTTCAGATTCCTTAAGACCCTGGACATGTGGAGTTATTAAACTTCCAGTCTTTGACATCGACTGTTGCAGATGACTCATCATCTTTCTTTCTTTCAGCGGATAGAAACTGTCCACCTTAATGTTCTTCCTTGCATTTTATTTTTCCTTCAAACAGTACCTATCTATCCTAGTTCCTTTTTTATTCCTGACTGGCACCAGGTGATCTCCCATTTTATTTGGAGGGGGCCAAAGCCTAGAATACGCTTAACAATACTACACTTACCTTTGTCTCAAGGTGACCTTAATGTACCAAATTTCCATTTTCATGCTTTAGCATGCCAACTGTGGATAGTATGTTTATGGATTTCAGATTCTTACCAATCCTATTGGAAGGACATTGAGTTTGCTCTTAATGATTTATATGATATTAGTCACATCTTATTTTCATCCTCACCAGGCTATGTTCCTTTCTCTAACTTTGCATGGTATACAGAGTTGACTCTTAAGATTTGTCATGGGGTATGGTTAAGCCTCCCCTCTAATGAATTAACATTTATAATAGTATTGGCGTGGGACTCCCGCAACTCTTTAAATAGGATGGATTCTTTTCTGCATATGTGGGCCAGACTTGGTTTACTCTATTATCATCAGGTTTTGGAGTCTAAAGGAATCTGTCCTTTTTTAGATTTATGAGTTGCTTATGGCTACCATAGCTCCACTTATTTTAGATATCTACAGCTACAGGCATATTTACATACCTGCTTTCCCAATAGTAAATGTCTTTCTGCTACAATGCCAGTGGTCACTACATTAATTATAACCCATCAAAGGGGAGAGTTTTGGCCCCATAGCTTAATTTATTCTGTTTTGTGTTCTTCGTCAATGGACTCTAAGTCTTCCATATTAGCACATTGGAACTCAGAGTTGTCTTGGGACTGTGCCCTTTCTGATTGGGAAAAATATTCTCTTCTGACAGTCAAGTTGACAGTCTCATTTTATTTGTGGGGGGTTGCCTGGAAATGCCAGATGCTTTTCTTTAAGACCCTGGTGAGCACAGTTCACCTTCAGGGATCTTTGCATGGATCTTGTTGGAGGGAGTGTGGAGAACCTGTGGCAGATCATGGTCATATTTTTTGGACTTGTCCTCTTCTTCGGCCCTATTGGGAAGACATCTCTCAAGTTTTTAGTTCATCGTTTGATATTTCACTATCCCCAATTGATTCTATTGCATATCCCTCCATCAGACGGACAGATTAGTGGGCAGAAACTGAAGTTACTGTTAATACTCCTGGTATGTGCTAAGAAAATTATCACTCAACAGTGGTTGACCATTCATGCCCCCCAATTTTCCAGCTGGGCAAAGTTAGTTGATTCAACTTATTACTGTGTGAAATGCATTTATTATTACTTAAATTGTCTACCTACTTTTCAAGTTATTTGGCAAAAATGGGTCCTTTGTAGGCTGCAACTTGATTCAGCTTTCTTCTCTTGATTTGATTTTTTGCTCGGGGGGTATCTAGGTTTTAAACTGGTAAATTTTCACACTTTGTCTTCAGGTTTGCTCTGGAACTTTTTTATCCATATCTAGATATCTTGACCAGTCATGTATTCTTTAATCCTTAATATTTATGTTTTCCACTATATTGTTTTGTTCTCTATGTTTGTAATCATTCCTTCTTTTATTATTCCTGATGCATTGATATAGATCTGTATTAAGTTGCATATCTTAGCTGCTCCTTAGTCCCTCATATTCATTGGGCTAAATGTATACCTCAATAGTCTTGTATTAATGTTACTGTGTGTAGATTGGTTAGAGTTTGTATATTAATGATTTATTTAGCTTGTACTCAGCTCTGTTCTCTTGTAGGTATTATTTGTTTACTTGTTTGGAAAAATTTCTAATGAAGATGAAATTATATAAAAAAAAAACATAGAATTTTTAAGCAGAAAAGGACCACTTGGACCACTAGTTGGCCCTGATGGTTCCTGCCTAGTCTGTCTCCATAGACCCAAATTGGTCTCCAGTGATCCTGTCTCCTCTCTGCCTATTTACTAATATTCCACTATATCTGTCTCATACATGCTTGAAGTCTTCTGCAGTTTTTGCCTCAACCACTTTGACTGGCAGTCTGTTCCAGATTTCTACAACTTTTTCAGTGAAGTAGTACTTCCACACATCTCTCTTAAACTTCCCTTGTCCACCTGTATTGCATGACCTCTGGACCAATTGTTTTTTCTTATTTGAAAGACACTCCCCTCCTGCACCTTGTTTACCTCTGTGAATTACTTGGTCTCTATTATGTCCCTTCTTGCTCTCTTCTCTTTCAGGGTGTACATGTTGAAATTCCTCAGTCTCTCCTCACAGCGAAGACTGCATGGGCCTACTGGTTCCTTTCTGCTGACAAATTATATGTTTCTATGATCTTTTGGTGCAACCACTCCACCATTTTAGTTGCCCACCTCTGGACTTCCTCCACCCTATATATGTCCTTTCTGAGGTTTAGCCTACAAAACGACATGCAGTATTCCAGGTGGGGTCTCACCAGTGAGAGATATACAGTTGGCACCACTTGTAACACCCACCCTTTTAAATGGACAGCTGCTTGTAGTGCTCCTTTTTCCTTTAACCTAACTGCCAGCTATTAAGAATAATATAAAACATGGTGGTTATAATGATCCATACAAGCTACCTATAGCAGTTGCCACAGTTAACTTGACAGCAGTTCACAAGTGTGAAAGATGGCTGTCTTAGCCTTGCTGTACACAGTAACAGCTGATTTGCAGGAGATTAGCAGGTAGATGAACAATTTTGGAAAGTGTAGAGAACTTGTCTTTCCTCCACCCCCTTCTAGATTTAAGCTGACTGGCATAACATTTTGGGTTTCTCCCATCTACCTTCCCCTGCAGTACTAGAGACTTATTGTCTATGGTCCGTTCCTCATGTTCACTTCACTTGGACAAATCCATAAACCTGCCATGCAATAAGATTTTCCAGATACTTATTGGGAATTGTTCTGTTATCATCTAGTTTTATTGTCCTCATTTTGCAGGATATTGCATTTTGACATAGAGCACCACAGCAGCAGATTTGATGGGGGATGCTAATTGCATGGGTTATCTGGGGTCATGCGAATTTGATGAGAACATTTAGCTTTTCGGTTGCTGGACTAACTACAACCCTGCTGAACACTTTTAGTCAAAGTGCTCCTTATGTAATTCCCTGCAACAGACAGGTCAACTTAGCACTGCTGGACTTCTTGGATATTCTGTTTCATCTGTCATTGGGAAGGCCGACACCTGCCTGCACAGCTGAGTGAGATCAAGGTTTGAATCAGAACTGAAGGCATTTTGCAGAAGTTAAACTTCTATTTGGGGAACAGAATTGTACAGTAGATGCATTTCTTTTGGTTAGCCTGGCAAATAACTTAAGCAATGTTTTATGGATTTTGGACAGCACAAGATTATTGAACTATGCAACAGTGTAAATACACAGTGGGTAAACTGGACTTGTATATAACACTCCAAACTGGGTTTTGACAAACTAGTCTGTTATAAGCAGTGCTAACTGTAGTGGCAACATTATCTCCTCCCTCCTCCTGCTGGAGATACCTCTCCTCATGCATCTCAGCATCTCACTGGACCTTTCCACTGCTTTGACATACTGCCCTGCTACTTTGCGGTCATGTGATAAAATAATCCCAAGGTCCCTTTCTTGCTTAGTGACTGTCAGTACCCACTTATACTATTCTTAGGCTGTAGGCAGTATAGCACAGTAGTCTAAGGCTCTGAGCTGCAAATCTGGTGACATCCAGCAGACCAGACCTGGGTTTGAATCACACAGCTTCCACTTGCATACTGTGTGACCCTGAGCAAGTCACTTAACTTCCTTGTGCTCCCAGGTTGCACCTGGAAACAAGCTCCAGCTTAGTGTGCCTTTCCTGGTTAAACAATTTCCCCTTCCCCCCTCCCCCCCTTCTTAGCTCCTGGGTTCCTATGCCTCTAGGTAGAAATGTGCTAAGCTGCAGAAATTCACTCTGTGAAAAAATCCACACATTTCAGCACAGAGCTAGGGGTTGCAATTCACATTGTTATTCACCAGGGAGACTGGCCAAAGTTGTGTGATCAATGGCCAATTCACCTGGCAAATACTAATGCATATTGTGTGAAAATAATGATATTATTCTCCCAAACCCCTGCTGGCACACTCCTCCCTCCTCACCCCTGTCCCAGTGAATATCAGGCTGTTGTGGCTGTTTCAAATGGTAATCCCTTCACCCCACCCACATGCCAAATTCATTCTGCCCACCTCCCCCACCTGAGTCCCACTGTCTTTAATACAAACAACCAGTCCCCCACCCAACCCCCTCTGGTTAGCCCCCACCCTTCTTCCCCCACCAGTTACCAAAGAATCAACCTGAAAATGAAGAAAATGGTCCCTCAGTTTAGACAGTCTGCTCTGTTGAGTGCCAGCTCACATCTCGTAATGGCTAGTCTGCCCAAGGTGACATCTTTTCTCCTAGCAAAAAAACTTATTAGTTAAAAATTCAATAAATAAGGTTCTCCTAGGAGCAAAGACGTCACCATTCATTCTCTCATACTATTATGTAGTAGTAGTAATAGTAGTAAACATGTTTATTTTTATACAGGATAGCAAACTTTAGGTAATAGACCTATTTTCAAAGTTGTCCTGTGTCAAGAACAAATTACATTCAATATAACATACAAAAATTCAGACTACATAAAACAACTACTAAATAATTTTTGACATTATACAAGACAAAAATCTTCAATCAGACCAACAACTAACACATTTATCCACATTTTAAAATCAAGTACATTCATCATAAAATACAGTGATCAATCCTAATTTAAACTGGGTTAGTTTAGTTGCTTTCCTTAATTCAGGGGGAATATTATTCCAAATATTTGCAGTCTGAGCCTCAAGTGTCATAGTACCGTATCTTGTATTAGTTTTTAGAAAAGTGTAACCTCTATGCTTTACATCCCTTAAAATATATGGATAATATTTACTAACAGAAGGCAATTCCGTGTTTCCATCAATCATCCCATTTATTATTTTATAGATAAATACTGAATATTGTTTTTTAAATCATACTGATAAACTGTCCCAGTTTAGGTCTTTATAACAAAATGCATGAGTATTATAGCTACAGTTCAGGACAAATCTTGCCAATCGATTATATGATATGACTAATTTATTTAAATATGTTTCACCCGAAAAATTATACACCATATTTCCATATTCTAATACAGGCATTTTTAATTGATTTGCAATTAACCTCCAGGTTTGTAGATTTAATATCCTTGAAGACCTACGTAATGCCCCAATCGTATTATTAATTTTCTTTATTGTATTATTAATATGAGCTGAGAAAGATAAAGTATAATCAATCTCTACACCTAAATATTTATATTGATCTGTGATTATCAATTTTTTCCCATTCCTCATTAGTATTTCCCTATCTCTGATCTGTTTTTTATTAACCTTTGTTTTTTTATTGAAAAACACAACATGAGTTTTTTCATCACTTATCACTAATTTAGAGCTGGAAAACCAATCCTGTAGAACATCAAAATCCATCTGTAATTTAACCATCATTTCATTTTGAGATTTGGCTGATGCTAAAAGTACTGTATCATCTGCATACAACCTGATTTGTGTATTATTTATTTTGTAGGTAATTCATTAATATATAACAAAACAATAATGGCCCCAAAATTGAACCTTGAGGGACACCTCTTAGTATACTACCTACTTCAGAAAATTTACCATTTATTGTTTCCTGCTGTTTTCTTTGACTCAAATATGATTTAAACCATAATAATGACCTAGGGACTATACCAATCCTCTCCATCCTCTCATACAATAAATGGTGGTCAACCAAATCAAAGGCTTTGGACAGGTCAACAAACACTGCACCCGTGGACTCTCCCTTTTCCAAGACCACTGCCACTTTATCAACAAAGTCCATGAGCGCAGTGCAAGTTGAATAACCTGCCCTAAAGCCATGCTGATATTTAGTCAATTTTGAATATTTTTCTAAGTAACTATACAACTGGCCAAACACCATTTGTGCCATTAACTTAGAGATGATGGAGAGGATTTCTATTGGTCTATAGTTTGAGGGGTCATTTGAATCCCCCCCCAATATAGGTACTATTTTGGCTATTTTCTAGATAGAGGGAAAAACATTTTCCATCAAACTTTGATTAAATAAATCAGTCAGTATTGGTGATAAGACTTCAACTGCATCTTTAATAAGTTTCCCTTCAATATTGTCCATACCATATGATCTATTTTTATTTAATTTTAAGATCTCCTGCCTAACTTCCGAGATTTTTATTTTTTTTAATAAAAAAAAGGACCATTTTCATTATTAGTTTCTTTATTTACTAAATCTGTTTGTACTTGTGAACCAGCTGGGATGGTAATATCAGGCAATGTTAAGAAATATTTGTTCAACAACTGGGCTGTTTTCTTTGAGTCAAGGAGCTCACCCTTATCATTAGACATTTTTATACAAGACTTAGCTCTCAAAGGGTTTTCCAATTCCTTTATCATATTCTAGTATTGTTTAGGATCATGAGTTGTCTACATTTTAATGTTGTAAATTTTTTTTTTGCAGATCTAATTAACCTTTTGCTTTCATTTCACTTACTTTTGAAATTAACCCAGTCTTCCTCCCTTTTAGTTTTATTTGCTCTTTTCCAGATTCTACCTCTGATATGAATTTTCTTTTTCAAATATTCATTTATCCATGGAAGATGTTTTTTCTTTGTTTTAGTTTTTTTAAATGGTGCATGCCTATTACAGGCCTCTAAATAAGTTTTTGAAAATTCTTCAACCGCCAAATTTACGTCTGGAATTAAATTTAATCTTCCCCACTCTATACAATTTAAATCATAAACAAAATTATTTGTGTGATAGTTCTTAAAATTTCTTTTTAGGGTAATGTAAAGTCCAGCAAAAACAGCTTCTCTCACACACACACAATACAACTTTGTTGCAGGCAGAATGCTGTGAATGGAAAAAAGTCAGGTACTTTTTAAACAGTAGCTGCAAGCACCATTTTATGCTGACTGTCCCTCCTTCACTGCAAAGAGCACAAGCTCGCGGTCCATGCCCCTCTCACTCACTGCCAGTTTAGCTTCTACAGCTGATTCAAGTTCTTAATTGCAGGGGGAGCCTTGGCACAAAGATGTTTCAAGTCCATTATGAGACAGGAGTTGGCAGCACTGAGCGGAGCAGATGCTTTGCACTGGGGGACCATTTTCTTTAGTTGCAGGTTGATTTTGTGGGTGCTGGTGGAGGGAGGGTGGTGGGCACTTGAGGGACTTGGGTGGGGGACTGGATGTTTGCATTAAAGACAATTAGACTTGAGTGGGGGAGCTTGATGTATTGTATTTGGCACGCAGGTGGGGGATTACCTTTTGAAAAAAACAACTTCAGCAGAATGATGTTCACTGGGATGGGAGGAAGAAGTGTGAGAGCAGGGGAGGGGGTATAATGATCATTTTTATGTGGTTGTGTGAGTGGAAGGGGTGATTTTATAGTACAGTGGGTGGGGGGGGAGGTATTTTAGATTTAAAAAAAAACCACCATGAAGCCGGACGGTTTGCCACAGAATTCATGAATTATTCATAAAACATTCTTAACATCCCAGCCCTAGGTGCATGATTTTGTACTTCTGGGCATTGACTCTCAACTGGCATACTCTTAACTATGCCTTAAGATTCCCAAGATCCCAATGCACTTTTCCACCTCTTCCTCAGTGCCCACCCTATTGCAGATTTTGGTGTCAAAAGCCTAAAGGCATACCTTCCCTTCCAGTTCTTCTGCAATGTCACTTATGAAGACACTGAAGAGGACCGGTCTCAGCACTGAGCCCTGTAGCATCCCACTAGTTACTCTCCCATCATTAGGGTGAGAGATGTTAACCACCATTTTTGCTTCTATCCATTAGCTAGTTTCTAACCCAGTTGGCCACTGTGGATCCTACACCTAGGCTGCTCAGCTGCTTTATCATTGTCCTGTGTGACACAGTGTTGAACATCTTGCTAAAGTCCAGATAGACCATGTCCAGTGCCCTTCCCTGATCTAGTCCCTGGTGACCCAGTTGAAGAAGTCAATCAGATTTATCTGGCATGACCTCTCACCATGAACTGATGCTGTCTATGGTCTTGCAGCACATTGGATTTGAGATACTTTACCAACCCTTTTTTTTAACAGGTTTTTAATTAATTTCTAAATCAGTCTCCCTACTAGCATTAATGATACACACTGTTCTGTCCCTCCCCCCCAGTTGTGTGCAACTACACTCCTCTTGCCCTATCAGTCCTATATTAGTCTGATAGAGCTGGCATGATTGTGGTTTTGGGAGTGATTGTACTATCCCCAATATGAACAAACATGCTCTCCAATAGTTGATCACTTATATTTCTTTATTATAGTATGACATAATAATAATAATAAACTTTATTTATATTGTGCCTTTCCAAAACCAAGGCACATTCCAAAAAGATTAAATACAAACAGAACAAACAAACAATAATATAAAAACTGTTAAAAACCAGTACGAAACATTAATCAAGGCCATATGCCTTGTTCCAGAAGAAGGATTTAAGAGCCTGTTTAAAGCTCCCCACAGTCGAACACTCCCTTATCCAACGTGGTAGAGAATTCCAAAGGGTTGTTGCCGCAAACATAAAAGCCCGGGCACCAGCTGATTTCAGTGTGACCCTAGGGATCGCTAGCAACCCCTCATCGGCTGAGCAGAGTGACCTCACCTGGAGGTGAGGAATCAGGAGATCTTTCAGGTAGTCAGGACCCAGATCATGTAGGGCTTTAAAAGTCGGTAATCCAACTTTGAAGGTGATCAGCCACTCAGCTGGTAGCCAGTGCAGATCCCGCAGCACCAGAATAATATGTGATGTTCTAGGAGTACCTGTAAGTACTCGAGCTGCAGAATTCTGCACCAGCTGAAGACAGTGGATATCAACCCCCAGCAGCCCAAGGCAGAGTGAGTTGCAGTAGTCCAGGTGTGAACACCAAACAGATCCACTGGCTATTATTCATGGGCATTCCCCCTCTTCATCTGGCCCAAACATGATGTTAAATTAGCCTCAAATCTATTAATACCTCAGTAAATTCAAAAGTACCTTAAAGAAAAGTTTTCCCTTAGAACTGGAAAAGACCTTGCATTATCAGAGGAACACCATTCATATTATAAATTGTCAGTCAACACTACTCAGAGTCAGGGAAGTCATGGTGCTCTTCAACAGTCTTTCTCAGTTCTACTTCTGCTCCCCCACTCCCTAAATCATGGATAAATCATTAGGGGCCCAACTATCACATAATGTCTATTTGGTGATTCAGTAGGTCAGGTTAGAGGGGGCATGACTTAGAAAAGATTATTTAAGCTCCAAGCACAGTGTCAGGATCTGGCATATTTTTTTTATCTCCATCTGGGTGGATAGGGAAGGGAAGAAGGCAGGAAATGCCTGGGGTTGAAAACAGGGTGGTCAACTGAACACCCTAGCCACTTGGGGAGTGATAGGGTATGTTTAGTTTATTTTAGAATGTTTTAGTCTCTTCCATAGTTGGTCCTAAATATCAAATAGAATTTTTATTTATTTATTTATTTATTTAAGTCTAGGATTACAATACCTTTGAGCCAGGGCTCTTTTACAAAGGTTCCATATCAGTTACAAGTCAATACACAAAACAAGACAACAACAGTGCCAGCGAGACAGTACAGGCAACAAGTACACATAGTTACAAATAATCTGATATACAAAACAAGCTTTGGTTGCTAGTTAACAAAGTGATAGTGGATGAGGAGCAGATAGGATAAGGAAATAAGTGAGAGGGAAGAGTAGAGGGGAGTGGGGGGGACAAGGGGAGTAGAGCCACCAGAGGCATTGTTGTTGAGATAACAAGATGAAGTGTTAGCAGCGGGGAGGCCAAGTGCAAATAGGAGAGAGCTGCATGAGGTTAGAAGAATATTCACGGGGTTAGCTAGTTTTGGCAGTCACAGGAGCCAGAGGCAGTAAGAGAGAATGATTGGTTCAAAAATAGTTACTCAGCCTAAGTGCCAAATACCCTAGTTTTTAAAGCATTCAGGAATCAGTGTTTGGGGCATGCATAGTATAATTGCTTTGCAGCTACTGCCAATATGGTATACTCCCCCACTTGTTTCAGAAAAATCAGTTCCATGCCTTCAAAGTTGGATGTCTCTGATTGTCTAGTTTCCCCATTTGGGAGTAAAAGATTTAATGCCACTTCTACTTTTTGTTTTTACCTTATTTTGTACTTCCAAAATTGAGGTTACTAAAGTCCTACTAGGAATTTTCTATTAATACCTGGTCAGCATATAGATGAGATGCTTCTTCCTAGGATGGAGCCCAATGACGTGTCATACTTCTGCTACTGTAGAGGCACATGTCTAGAAATGTTCAATTATTATATGACATTTTGGGGCTTTGGGTGGACTGAGTACTGTGCTGAAAAAACACTTTGGCCTTTCAGTGAGACTCTTCACCACTAATTGGCTGGACTACAGCTATATGTACACCTTCCCATATCAGACATTCCCCTTCAGACCCTTTTCTAAAACTTATTTTGTGTTGTGTAACTAGTCAAGCAAATGTTTTTAAATGCAATCTTTCCCTCTTGAAAAAGTTTCACATTGATTAAGCCTCTTACTTGCAGTTATACCCCAAAACATCTAACACTTATTGTTTGCTCAACCCCTTTTTTACCATCACCTCTCATACCTTCACCCTCCACCTTTTTCTTTCCATCTCCTTCCCCAGAGTGTATTACCTCCCTGTATCACTTTATTCCATTTCATTCAGCACACCAGTATTTACTACCACACTGTGTACAACCTATTGCTTTCTATTTGTACTCTAAAATAAACTCCAAAGTATGGCTGTATATAGCAGTGATTGTAAGTCCAAATTGCATATCACACTGTGTAAACCTACTTACCATTGTACCGTCTGCTGCATTGCTTGTCTGCCTCTACTGTATTACAAATGTTGTAAACTGTTTGATTTGTAGCCTCCCCACTCCCTTTCTCCTGGGTCACACCTGGAAACGAGTCATGGCTCAATGTGCCTCTCATGATGAACAAATTGAAATAAATAAATGTGAGCATCTTATGGGCAAGAAAAGTGGCCTTTTCAAGTCAGATCAGTGAGTAGAAACTTGTGATCTGCATTACTATAGAAACATAGAATTTGATGGCAGGTAAGGACTGCTTGGGCCACCCAGTCTGCCTATGTTTTCCCATGCCTATACTGTCACCACAGACCCTACTTGATCTCTGGCCTCACCCCCCCCCCTCGCCGTGCTTCTCAATAAGATGCCTTTGCACTTATCCTATGCATGCTTAAAGTCCACCACTATTTTCACCCCACTTTTTCCACTGGATGACTGTTCCAGACATCCACAGTTCTTTCAGTAAAGAAGTACTTCCTCACATCCTTCCAAAATGTAACCCCTTCAACCTTCATTACATGTGCCCTTGTTCTCGTGCAGCTTTTCCTCTGAAAAATACTCCCTTCCTGTACTTTATGTACCCATGAGAGGTATTTGTAGGTCTCTGCCATAACCCCATTTTATTCTGTCTTCCATAGTGTACATACTGAGGTCTTTCAGTCTCTCCTGATAGTGCTTCTGACTTTGCACCATTTTAGCTACCCTATTATCATTCTTACTCTTCATACAAGCAGTCCAAATTAAAAATTAATTCTAATTAAAGATGGCAAATTGATTTTACATAACTGTTTTGATGATTTTTTAACAACTAAAATCTGACATTTCCATTTTGTAAGCTTCAGGTATTTGCTCACCTAGTGTGTGGACTGCAGCTTGTAGCATGAAAATGATTGCTGAGTGCTGTGTGCTTATACCCCAGTATGGAGCTGGTGGCTGCCAATTTGGCTTCGCTCTCAGACCAGTGCTATAATAGAACTGCACTGCACAGCACTGTCACTGAGAGTAAAATGTCTGCTCACTGGCAATGCATACCCCCATCTGACAATAGGCTGGTACCTTGACTCGTAACGGTGGCTCATCCTGTCCTGTTGTATACTGTACCTCTTTTTACTGGCCATGTAGTTGGGAGGCACAAAACTCTGCCCACAATGTCCAATCTGTTACCTTTATTTAATTCTATGTCTCCCTTTTTCAATATTCATTGACTGGTTTGAGTGGCTTTCAGGTTCAGAAAAATAATGTTCCAAATATCAAGGCATCTACATGAAACAACTATGAGCCTGTTTACTCAGCCCTAGGTTTACTATGACTAGCCATATTTAATTGTGTAGATTTTCTGTTTAGGGTCAGAACATGAATTAGTTAAAATTAATACATATCTGAATGTGCTGTAGCAGTGGAAATTCCAAAATGCAGACAAAACAGCAAAATACAGATAACCTAGTTTGATTTAGGGAAATAGGTCTACATGCTTTCCTGATTTTATTGAAAGATATTTTAAAATTTTCTGAAAGAAAAAATACTGATACATCGTATCAGAAAAAAAGATACAATGACTTAAAAAAAAATCTGCTCTTCTTTGGCTTGGAAAAAATCAGTCCTTAAGAGTAAACTCATGCTTTGCTACATCTTTAAACGTACCATAAATGTATATCTGTAGGAGTACAAAGACTTGTAAGGGCATTATGCACGGTACTGTATGCAGTGATTTGTTCCATGGAGCTTCTGAAGTCACAGTGTTGCTGAGCACATCCTACACCTACACTTCAGTGGAGGCAATAGCAACATGTTCAGTGCTAGAGATGGCTCATGTGAAAACGCCTACAAGACACGTCTTCACTGAAGGTCATCATCACTTTTTTAATGACTCTTCGGAAAGTAAAATTGTAAATAGTTTCAGATATGTGTGTCTTAAGTGGATTGACAGCTGCAAATTAATTCTTGCAATGATTCTTTGCAAGGAGCATGGTTAAGGTAAAAATATATAAATAATAAAATAAAGTATGAATTTGCACTGAGCTGTACCCTAGCTTCTACAAATATACTCAATTAATATTTTCTTGTTCTGATCATGAGACATGAACAGAGACTATAAACACCTTTCCCTAACAGCTCAACCCTACTGTCTTGGATCAAGGATGAGTGAGACTGGAATCCTGCTAGAGTTGATGATGTGGATGAAGATTCATGATCCAATCTTACCACAGCTCTTGGCTTAAAGTGTAAGCACTTAGAAGCTGGCCCGGTGGTGCAGAGGGCTGAGGCGCTGGATGTCTCACCTCACAGCATGCCGGCGACCCTGGTTCAGGAGCGAGCCTGGGTCATTGGAGGTCGGCAGGGGGAGGAGCAGGAGGGAGCAGCTGCAAGGCATCTCCTCCGGGGAGGTAGGGTGGCATCCCTCACTCTCGGCTATCCCCTGGTGGAGGCCAAGGGGCTGAGAAAGTGAGTTGTCCAGTGACAGGCCAATGGGGCAGGCAGAGGAGGGCCATTACCAGGACTGTAAGGCACATGCATGCCTCCATATGCATGTGTCCTTCTCCTGGGGTCCTCGGGAAATAAGGGGAAGAAAAATGGAAAAAAGCAGTCAGCGGCAGGATAGCGAATGACTCTCCGCAGGCACCGCTCCTGGACCGGGTGTAAGGTAAGCCCTGGTAATTCCGAAGGATGGAGCTGGTGGAGTCGGTCAGATGGGGGGCTGCACGGAGCAAGGTAGAAATAAAGTAGTGATAAAAAAAAGGTGTACGCGCTTAGTTAGGATGTATATGTTAAAGAAGGAATATCTGAGGCCTTCAGATTCCTTTATAATCATTGTGCTTGCTTTTCTTTGTTTAATTACATTTTCTTCATTATATGTGTATTTTTCCAGCTACTGATAATAAAAGAATTCAGTGGAATTCTTGTATTATATTGATGTCAGAAAAGTTTTAGTAGCAATGCTGGCAGTGCACTTCAATGGGAAACTGCAAATGTTTTCAGATTTGTAATGAGAATGAACACCTTCTACTATGAAAATATTATATTTTTAATAGAAATATGTGATTTGTGATAACCTGTGATCTTTTGTTGTCATTTAGCTGGTGACATTTCATTCATAACTCGATTTTACTTCGGAAGAAGAGCAGAGAAGTCAATTACTTTTAGTACAAACATACAAAAAGCAACGTTTGTTTCTGAAAGAAGTACTGTATATATTTATTTTTGAAAAAGATAAACAAAAGTATATATTTGGTTTCTCTTTTAACTACACTGGGCTCCTAAGCAGTTGGCAGTTTCTGACATCACAATACCAGAATCCTATTGAATAGTTTTTTACTTGAAATGTGAAAAGCAAAGGTGAAAATTGTTTTTTTTACTGCACAAATATTTTATTGTAAAAGTAGAAAGAAATTACTAGCACATCAAAAACACCTGGGGCCCGATACTGAAATATGGGCAAAAGCAGAATGTAAAGGTTTGCACTGTGCTTGCCCTTACCCACATCCCTGAATGTGCTATATTCAGTCAGATAGTGCACTGGTGCTGGATGAATACAGGGTCATTTCAGGGCAGCACAAAGTCAAATAGTCCTGCCTCTGACATGGATCTGGACTGTATGCAGCCCATACCAAACTGCACAGAATTGGAACCCCAGACCTGTTAGCACCAGGAGCCCCTGGCATGATATTGAGCTGGCACCATGCAAATGAGCCCATAGGTCATGCAAGGCACTAAGGGGCCATATGCATGCCAATTATAGATTGAGGGAGTGCTACTGACGAATTGGAGTGCTCCTTTCCTCTACACTTGGGACACTTTAATTCTGTGAAGAGTATATCATGCACAGATGCCCTGGAAATGGGCATGTTCTGGGACAGTGTAAAAAAAATAATATATTATTGATTGAGCTTGATCAATAACATATTAATACCACCGTAGAAACCACTCTTGGGCTTGTAAGAGTGGTCTCGCTTACATTCTTAGGGTATCAGAATTGCTTACCTTCAGTTCATGGTTTTCATACCCTAAGAATGTGTATGAGACCACTCTTTCAAGCTTAAGAGTGGTCTCCACAGCAGTTTTAACATACATTATGGGCTCATTTGCATGGGAAGTGGTAACATGTTTGTGCCCCTGTGACTGGCCCTCCAACTCTGATTGTCCATCTCTGTACAGGAGTACCCATTCCCTGATGTCCAGTGGCATCCCTCACCTTGCATTTTCCAACCATGTTAAAAAATACCTCCTATCCAGTGGTACCCCCTGTCCTCTTATCACTGTTCCCATTAGGAAAAAAACATTCTCTGGTATACAGTGGCACCCCCATCCTCCTATCCCCATCCCCATTAAGTAAAACTCCTTCACTGGCATCTAGTGTCAAACCTATCCTGTGTTCCTCATTACTGTTAGAAACACATCACTGCCAGGCATCTAGTGGCACCCTCACTCTCCTATTCTGTAACTGTTAGAAACACATCATTCCTAGGTGTCTAGAGGCATCTCCAGCTTCCAATCGCCATCCCCATAAAATTGTAATATTGCCTGGCATCTAGTGGCACCCCCAGCCTCTGTTCACCATGCCCATTAGAAACACATCATTCCCTGGTATCTAGCGGCACCCCAACCTCTGATCACTGTCCTTACAATTATAATATTCCATGGCATCTAGTGGCACCCCCCACCCACTGAACCCTATACCTATACAAGTGTAAGTGGTCCCTGGCATATAGTTGCCCCCCACACCACTGGCACAGAGCAAACCACCCTGCTACCCCTTACTGCCTTCACCAGTGCCACAGATTCAATGCTGCATCTGGCACAGCCCTCCTCTCACCACCTCAGCTTGTTGCTATATGGGCTGAGAGGGATTATATGTCATCTGTACTAAAAAGGGAGCATGTGTACTGCAGTACACATGCTCCCTTTATAGTACAGAGGATGCACATTCTCTGTCAGTCTATATGGCAGCTGGCTGAGGTGCTGAAAGGAGAGCTATGCTGCTCACCATATTGGATCTGCAGCACTGGTGAAAGTGGTAAGGGGCCTGGCAGGGTGGTCTGCTCAGTGACAATGGTGCAGGGGGATTGCTAGATGCCAGTGACTGCTTACACTTTTATGGTGATGGGGATCAGTGGGTGCCACTAGAAGCCAAGGAATATTACCGTTTTACAGGGACGGTGATCAGAGGTTGGGGGTGCTACAAGACACCAGTGAATTATGTGTTTCTAATGGGAATGGGGATTGGAAATTTTGAGGTGTGACTAGATGCCAGGGAATGACTTTTACTTAATGAGGATGGGATAGGAGGATGGAGGGTGCCACTAGATGTGAGAGAATGAGTTTTACTTAATGGGGATGGGGATTGAAAGATGGGGGTGCCACTAGATGCCAGAGAATTATTTTTACATGATGGGAATGGTAATTAGAGGATGGGGGTATCACTATACACCAGGAAATTATTTTTACATGATGAGACTGGTGATCAGAGGATGTGGCTACCACTGGACAACAAGGAATGTTTTCTTTGTTATAGGGCTGGTGACTGGAGGATGGGGGTACCACTGCACACCAGGGAATGTTTTCTTTGTTACAGTGCCAATGATCAGAGTGCAGGTGTGTTACTGAGCACCATGGAAGGCTTGTGTTTTTATGGGTGCAGGGTTTAGAAAGGGGATGGCACTAGACAACAGGGAGCAGGTGTGCTTCCCCAGCTGCCAAAATGGATGTTGGCTGCAGTGTCTGCACCAGCTGTTATGGTTGCCCAGAGTAAGTCAGCCTTTTTTTGGTGGTAATTGTGCTGTGCAAAGTGGCTGGCGCTATTTTATTTGTGCAGTGCTAATGCACTGAATATTGCGCCTCATCCATATTCATGTGTCTGCCCATACCTTTGCACATTGATCCTTGTGCACATGCTATCACATTTAGCACATGCTCTTGACCCCTTTAAATATTGTGCGTGGGCTCAAACCCTGGGCAAACAGCACACAATCATGTTGCCCACTGGGCAAAGCTTTGAATATTGGGCCACTGCCCTTTAAAGCATGAGCCATTTCAAGTTACTGATGTGATGATTATAGGGCAGTGCACTAGATGATCTTCATTGATGTCAGAAAATCTACAGTATTTATTGTTCTTTCTGTTGAAGTCATTTGACCTCATCATTCTTTGCCATCATCCCTCTGTAATATAGGATAAAAGTAGTAACCCACTGAAAATAAGGGGCTATATTTTCAAAGCCCTCTGAACTCCTGCAACTGCAGAAAAAAAAGTGGCACAAGTGAGCCTCCACCTGCGGAGCTGCAGTTTTTCCCGTAGCTATGGTATTCTCAAAAGTGGGCTGGTTTGTGACTGGCTCCATAATTAATGGCAGCATGCAGCCATTTTTTTCAGTGCAGCTGTGGGGGATTGCTATTAGTGTTATGCAAAATGCAAAGATTTCACTCAGTGAAATATTTTGCATAATTTCTCAGTTTTGCAAAATTTTTTGCCCTGGTTAAATTTGATTTCACCTGGGTTTTTGATTTCATGCAATTGCAAAAATTCACGTAATATGGTTTCAAAGAGCAATTTTGCTCATCCATGTTTAAATTTTGCCTAGTGGCAAAAATTTTGCAGTGTAACTTTTGATTATACCAGTGAAATTATGCTCCAAAGGTGAAATTTGCAATGCATTGTGTGCATGCAGGTCAAAAATCATGTGCATGACCGGTTAAATCAGAGAGCAGTCTGTTGTGGTGCATCACAGTTAATAAATCCTTTTAAAATCTATGTAAAGCTAGTTTTTGAGAGCTAATTGCTCCCAGAAATACAGTTTATTCCTAGTGCTGCTAGTGAACATTTTCTAATTTTGTGGATTTTTGCATAATACATAGTTTAATTAGTTTTGAGTTTTGTCTGTGTCTGTGAAGGAGTTGAGTGGGTGAGAGTAGGTGTGTAAAATCAGTGCAGGTTATTTTCTAATCATTTCAAAGAGATTTCTCACAAATTGTGAGTGATTTTCTGTCATTTCTTTTAAGCCTTTATATTTTTGTTGGTGTTCTACTTATTTGTATCAGTTTTCTTATATCTTGACAAGTATTTTTTTTCACTTTCCTTGAAAAGTTAGTACTTCCGAGAGTTCCTGCTCCTGTTACCCCATGTTATATACCATTCTACTGCATTTAGTTGTGAATTCCAAAGTTTTGAACACACAGTGCTGATCCCTTATTTTCTTTGGGGGGTGGGGTTGTTGCCTGTTGTTTGCTGTTAAAGTGTGCCACATCAACTGTGAAAAGCAACAGTCCTATGTTTTTCTATTGAAAGTACTTTTAGTTGACCAGTGCAACTGTCCATATACAGTTTCACTGCTTTGGTGAATTGCTGTCATGTATTTTTTTGTTGGAGCTTGCCTCTGCATTGTGGTGTTCCTGTTCCAGTTGAATTTGCTTACCTTTTCCCTGTTACAGCACTGTTTCCTACCTGATCCATCCGATCTAAAAAAAACGACATATTGCCCTCCAATGGGCTTGTGCTGGAGACAGTGTGGTGAGCAAGCAGCCAATCAGGTGCATATTTTTTGGTTATGCCCTAGTATGCAGCAATACTGGTTTGCGATATCTCGAGTGATTAGTCAACTTTTTGATGTCTCTTCTCCTCTGCCTCCAGGGTTGGTTTTGGTACATATACCCTGTGGGGATTTTTCAGTCTGGGGTAACTCATTAAAGTTACTTTTGACTTTACTGATTTGTGCTAAAAAGATTTTAACAAGGATGTGGCATCAACCCTGTCCACCTCAGACTGCACAATATGAAGCCTTAATTGAAACCATTTATAGACATGAGCAGTGTATTTACAAATTTTTAAATTGGCTCTCTGCTTTTGAACAGATATGGGGACATTGTATATGGTATAAAGTGAATGTTGATCCTGCTTTTGTTCTCTGATGTGCACCCCAAGGTTTCTTTCTTTTGTTTTTTAAGACATTCTAGATCAGGGATAGTATTTGGATTTCTCTGGTCTGCCTTCAACCCTTCTTTCCGCTTGTGAGTTTTTTTTTCATAATTACTTCTATACTGCCTTTGGATCTCAGCTTTTTTAATTGGTGATTTCTTTTAGGTAATTAGCCCCTAAAATGTGTGTATGGATGTTCATTTGGTATTCATTTTCATTGTATTACTTTGTAATTCCCCATCTCCCTCTCGTTGGTTTACTTTGCTTGTTTCATACCTAAGGGTATACTACCCATTTATTGTTGTATTCTTATGTTTGATACAAAATTAATAAAGAGGTTATTGTAAAAAAAAATACATATTAATGCAGTAGTTGTCTGAGATTGCTGAGCCCATCCAGACTGTAATAGGCACCTTTGTTTGTCAATGTTATATGATGACCTCTGCACTCTTATATAACAAAAAAATTGTAGTAGTAGAGGTAACACATTACAGTTCTTCAGTTATCCAGACACAGATGATCTGTATTTAAAGTAGGTTACCTGTGCCCTTTTTCCAGTGTTACTAAATTCCTGTTTGGTGAAAGGAAAAAAAGTTACCTTTTTGTATTTACTAGAATAGGCTACCATACACAGTCGATATTAATTGTACAGAGTGCTGCTACCTGTTCTGATTCTTGTGTTTGGACTTGGAAGCCAGTACTGCAGGTGTGTGTGTGTGTGTGTGTGTGTGTGAGGTGTTTATTCACACAGTCACTTAGTATTACATCCTTTCTTGCTATACTCCCAGAGAAAGGCACAGCTTTGAAGAAGCATATAAAAATGCCTGGTAAGAGATGGTCCAGTACAGAGCAACATTCTAGCGGGGGACAAGGCAGCTAAGAAGTCTGTTGAGGAGAGTACAACTTCAGTTCCACTTCCCAAAAGCACACGTATGTCTGCATCAGTGTCTTCTGTCACTGTGGGCTCTGGTGGCATGGCAGGTACCAGCAAAGGAGTTGTTTGAAGTACTGACATATCTGAGTCTCAGTTTTTTATGGCCAGAACTTTGCATCCAAGCTGGTGGGGGATGATAGTAAGAAGAAGGGAGATACTGACACCAGCACAGGAACAGTTGACAAGGAGGAGGATGATAAGTCTGTCGGTGTGACTGTCCCTGTTCCTGCTGGAGTTGGTGGTAGTGATAGTGTTCAGCCGGAGTCTGACAATCCTGGAGATATGGATAGTCAGCCCCCTGAGGAGATGGTTGTACAAAAATAAGAAAGTGCTGTGGAAGAAGACAGTGATAGGGAGGAAGAGGAGGAGGAGGACAAGGACATCATCAGCATCGGTGCTGATAATGATGACTGGGATGATCCCTCATGGGACCCTAAGTTTAAAAAGGTAATGTAGGCCATGTACATGCACAGTTTATGGGTCAGGCTGTCACCAAGCCTATCAGCAGCCCTCCTCCAAGCAGTCAAGTCACCCCCTCCAAGAACAAGTAGTCTTATGGAAGTGATGAAAGCAGTCCAAAAAGCACAAACTTCAATGCCTGTTTCTCAGCTCTCACAGTCTCAGCAGCATATTAAGTCCAGAGGTCAAAAGTCCCTAGTTTGGAACTTTTACATGCTTCATCCAGTTGATGAGACCATAACAATATGTCAGCTGTGTCAAGCACCATGTTAGTTGGGGAAAAAGGGAAGCCACATAGGCACTGATGGCCAACACGCCCACCTGAAAAACAAGCACCCACTGCACTGGCAGCAACACCAGAAGGACACCAGAGCTGTTGGTGGAATGTCCCTTGGCAAGTTAAATGTAACTGAGAGCAGTTCAATACAGCAGGAAGATGGAGGACAGAGTGGGTCGGTGGTCATGAAGGAGGAGGATGAGCAATCCTTTGCTCTCTTGAGTAGTGGGCATAGCAGTGGAGACTCCACTCCTAGTCCCTTGTCTCAGAAAGTACACCACCACACCCAAAATCAACCAAAATAACTGGTTTCATGCGGTCAGAACCTCTCCAAGAGTCTATCATTACCCCTAAAAGAACAACATTGGTCCCTCAAGTACTGTGTTCTGGTCAAACAACTCCAAAGATGCAGCCCACACTGAAGACTATCCTTGAGAGACACTCAAAGAATCCCCCCAGTCATGCTGCTGCACATGTGTAAAATGCTGCCACCACTGAAATGCTGGCCATCAATCTATTGCTGTTCTTGTTTGTGGAAAATGCTGGGTTCTGCAGGTTGATGGCCTTCGCCTGTCTCAAATGGCAGGTTCCATCTCAAACCTATTTCTCTAAGCGTGCCATGCCAGAGCTTTATGGTAGAGTTACTGATTCCATAAGACATGCAATGAAGCATTCTGCATTAGAATATATCCATCTCAGCATGGATATGTGGACCAGTGGACAAACAGCCACAAGCTCGTATCTGTGCAAAACAGCACACTGGGCACAGGTACCTGGGGTGGTAGTTGATGTTGGGCCTGGCAAAACCTGCCTGAAGCAAAATTGTGGTAGCAACAGCCCTGAAATTTGGCAGCATGCAACCCAGAATATGCAAAGTGTTACTGGTTCTCACACTGGTGAGAAAATGCTCAATGTTCTGCTGGATAAGGTTAATGAGTGGCTACACACAGTCACTTACAGCAGGATTTGTTGCAAGTGATAATGGCTCCAATGTAGTGAAGTGCATTGGCGATGGTGGTTTTTTCAGGGTGCCCTGCCTGGCACACTGCCTTAATCTTGCTGTGCAACAGTTTCTAAACCATGCAGATATTAAGGAAATTGTGACTGTCGCCCGTCGCATCTGTGTGCACTTCACCCATTCTGCAAAGGCACATGACCATTTATGTAAGCTGCAGCACAATAACCATCTGCCTCAGCATTATATGATGCTCGATGATGTGACCAGGTGGAACTCCACGCTGTTCATGAGTGACCGACTGCATGAACAGTATAAGGCTGCGTCAGAATACCTGCTGGTGCACACCACCCAGGACAGTGCTGGAGTGTCCATTGCTCTAACAACAGAGAGGTGGCGCCAAATGGATGGGCTAATATGCATTCTCCATCCACATGAGCATGCTACACAGGCAGTGAGTGGGGACACTGCCTGTATAAGTCAATCCATACCCCTCATACGTGTGCTGAGGCAGACACTGGTGAATGTCTGACAACAGATGGAGGCAAGTGAGGCTCATAGTAGTTGTGATCTAATGGATCACACGTCACAGGTGCTGGAGATCAATACACATATTTCCGGCATTTTACTGTCGGATGAATTTGCCATCGCTACCATGCTTGATCCATGCAACAAATGTGGCCTGCCTTCTATAATTGAAGGAGGTCATCAGCAACTGCAAAAGTTGACAGAGAACCTCATTAAAAGGATTTCCAGTGCCGAGATGGAAAAGGCACATAAGACACATGCTGCATAGAAAATGGGTGTCACTATCACTACAAGCAGCTCACATACAACCCAATCAGACAAAATGGGCAAGGTACAGCATAAAACTGCAAGTAATCCCATTTGGGATGTTCTCTATCAGGTGGGAGTGGAAGATATGGAAGAACAGGAGCAGGAGGAGACAGATGAGGCAGCCAGATGCAGAGCAGCAGAATGAATGGTGGAGGCCAACTTGGGGGACACATAGCACCTTGCCATTACTGATGAGCCATTGCAGTACTGGAGCAGCAAAGTGACTGACTGGCCAGCAATAACATTAGTTGCTGTTAAATATCTGAGCTGTCCACTATCCATTGTCAGTGTGGAAAGAGTATTTAGTTCAGCTGGGGCCATTGTGCATGACCGGAGGACCAATTTCTCACCCGGGAATGTGTCCATGCTAACATTCATCAAAATGAATGAAGGGCACATTCCACATAACACAGTGATGTCAATGATGTTGCCACATGAACTGTGTCTCGGTGATGATGATGATGATGATGGCAATCAAGATGTCACCTCCACTAAGCCTTCTGCCAGCAGCAAGGTGGATGAAGCAGCAGTGCTGAGAGAATTCGAGGGCTGATTCCTGGAGGATGTGGTAGTGGAAGTGAAACAAGGCTGAAGTTACTAGCTGGAACCCCCCATCCCAACCACTGTCCGAAAGCTCAATATAATGTTATACATTATTTTATACATTTATCATTGGATTTGTGATGGTTGTGTTATCTGCTGTTAGCCTATTAATCAGTTTAATTTGGTCAGCCTTGCCCTAAACTATTATTTAGTCCCCACTCCCCACCCTATGTTAATGCAGCAGTCAAGCTACCATAACCATACACATTTTGCATTATTACAGTAATAATGTTCCTGTGCCAAAAATATCAAGATACACATTTTACTTTTCAGTTCCACTAACCCCATCCTGAAGCAAGATATGTTGTCTTGAAGCCGGTACAAGTGCCCACAATGGCAATGGCACATGCCACCACACCCGCCCTGCCCTGACAACTGCCATGCCCATGCACACCAAGCAACAAATGAAATATTTTGTGCTGCTTACTATCCATGACATGTAGAAGAGCCCTCCTAGTACAAGTATAGTATGAATGCAGCACGTGCATTCAACTGGTAACACCAGTTGAAGTGATTTTACAAAATTGTGAACGTCGGCGGCCATCTGTAATGATGTGAGTCATAAATTACAAAACAATCATAAAAGAATGGGTTAACAACATCCAAATCCCCCCAAAAAGGTATTTACATTAAGTAGTATTACAGTACTTGTACAGAAAAAGTGCTGATCCCTATGGGGGAGATGTTTTCTGCTTACAGTTTGGCTTTTAAATATTCCTAATTACTCCACTTCTGCTAACTCACATGTCAATAAACACTGGCCCCTCCACACCAATAATTATTATACTAAGCACCATCTCCACCAACCATTTACATATATACCCCTGCCCTGGATGTATTATTTAATCATTAATGAGACCAGTGACCTACATTGCTGTTCAAGCAACCCTCTCTGTCTTCCACACACCAGCTCCTGAAGGGCCTGGATGTAGTCATCTCACAGACATGGGGTGATAAGAACTACCCAGAGTAAAATTACCAAAACAGGAAAAACAACAGGACAGGAAACATGACAAATACTCGTCCATCTGCATACCCTGTGTTAGCAAGCAAATTGCAAGCAGAAAAAAAATATATATATTCAAATATACTGTATATATATATATATATATATATATATATGTAATAGATATACCACTCTGAGGTGTGTGGTCGCTCTCTGATATACGCACTCCTTAGGGTGTTCGAACGGTGTCATAAGGCTCAGGTTAACCGCTAAAGGCGTATGATATCAGAGTGCTGACCGCACACCCTCAGAGTGGTTTATCTATCTTATAAAATGTCAAATTGTTTTGGAGGGGGGTAAAGTGCAGGTGTGCGGTCGCACTCTGATATACGCGCGTCATGTGATGGTGTTTGTCCAGTGCTGTTGCTGTTGCTGACCATGATTGTCTCAAGCATTTTATAAATATATATATATATATATATATCTATATATATATATATATATATATATACATATACATATATATATACATACATATATATATATATACACACACACACACACACACACACACTCTTACCTTACCTGGTAAATGTAAACTGCTGAAATTTCCCAGAAGAAACATAGTGTGCACATGAAGTACAGCAGCAGCAGGCATCCACATTGCCCTAAAACCACAGAGTACCTGGAAATAAGATAAGAAGAAGAACACATTTTGATGATTGATACACATACCCCCCCCCACCCAGACCCATTAAAATGAAGAAATACTTACGTCAGGGACTGGCTGTGAAACTGGAACCGTTCCACAACTACATAAAGCACCCACGTCTGATCAGCAGCAGTAGGAGTGGGAGGTAACACATGCATCAGCAACGTAATTCCTGAATATTGACAAAAGCATACAGATCTCAATTATTGTCAAAGTCAGACATCTTGACTGCAGTAACCCCACGTCCCCAGCAATGAAAAATTAAATCCTTACCTTCGGTGTTGGGAAATGTGGTGCAGTCCAACATCATGATGTAATCCTCCACCAACGGTAAAATAATGGAAAAGCAGTACAAACATATTAGACCTCAATAGGCCACAATACCAGCTCACGCCCACACCTCTCTTGCACAGAAATAAAAATGAAATACATTGAAATACTTAGGTGTGCAGCAGTAGCAGCAGTATGTCTGTGAGGATGAGCCATCAACATTACACCAGCCAAAACATTACTTGTCATAGCAAGTTGGCAACCAGTTAGAGCAGCAGGCAGCAAGCTGCAGCACCATAAAATCATATTCCCTCCACACTGTACAACTTACAAACACATCATCACCACAGCCAAATAGGACAGCATTGGCAAATGAATATTATAGAAGAATCTCAATTGTGAAAACAGCAGCAGGAGGTAACAAGTGTGACTAGAAGCAACAGTTTGTAGGAAGAATTAATTTTCTCAACGTAGCTCCACAGCCACCACTTGCCATGTTGGCTATTTAATTATTGCCACAATAATTGTGTCTCCCTTCTCTCACAATTTTGTCATGTTAAATTTCTGGACTTCTAAGGCCTGTTCTGCACTGCACAGCAGCAAGTGGCAACAAGATTCATCCTGAAATCATTTGTGAACAGTGGACAAAACTGCAATTTTTTGGCTGGGTGATGGTGAGGCACTATATAACATCCTGACTGAGAGCAGATTTATGTTAGCACAACAACAAGCGACAACAAGATTCATCCAGACATCATTTGTAAATGGTGGACAAAACTGCATTTTTTTTGTCTGGGTGGTGGTGGGACACTAATAAAACTTCTGGACTAAGACCACATTTATGTCTTGATTTTCTGTGAAATTTCTCATGTTACATTTCTGGACTTCAAAGGCCTGTTCTGCACAACACAGCAGCAAGTGGCAACAAGATTCATCCTGAAATCATTTGTAAACAGTGGGCAAAACTGCATTTTTTGTCCAGGTGATGGTGAGGCACTATATAACATCTTGACTGAGAGCAGATTTATGTCTCAATTTCATGCAACTTTTTTCCTGTCATATTTCTCATCTTATCAGGCCTGCTCTGCACAGCAGAGTGGCAAGAGGCTGTGTTAAACTGTGGCCCAAGTGTACATTTTGGACCGAGTGGTGGTGGGGCACTATGATACATCATCATGACTGGAAGGAAGGGACCTCAAGTTAACATTTGTGGCAAAGACAAGGGACACATGTTGTGTTAAGCACAAAAAATATATTTATATTTAACTTCGCAATAAAATTGCTTATGTTTCTATGACTGTTGTGTACGTCATCGGACTGTTGCTGCACACAACCACATCAACTGCCACGACATCACATAGCTTTGGGAAAAAAATGTTGTTCATAGGAACAAATTACAATACTTGACATTTGTGAATAGGAGGAGGAAATATATAAAGAATGAGTAACATGGCCGGCTCGGTGGTGCTAAGGGCTGAGGCACTGGACGCCTTACCTCGCGGCATGCTGGCGACCTTGGTTCGGGAATAAGCTCAGATTATTGGAGGTCGGCAGCGGGGGGGGGGAGGACAGAGCTGGATTGAGCTGCCAACAGGCAGGCTCTCCTCTCTGGGGAGGGTATGTGGCTGATGGTGACCCCTAGTGGAGGCTAGGAGTGGCACGGGCTTGGAGGGGGCCGGGTGTTAGGCCATGGGGTGGGGGAAAGAAGTCGTAACTTGGGCCGAAGGGTGCATGTGTCCCTCCATATGCATGCACTCCTACTCCTGGGGCTCCTAGGTGATAATTGGAGGTAGAAAATGCCGGCGGCAGCAGGATGATGACCGACTCCCTGCAGGCTCTGCTCCCGGGCTGGGTACAAGGTAAGCACCGGCTATTCCGGGGGACAGCGCTGGGGGGGTCGGTTGGAATGGGGCGGCTGATTGGAGGAGCATAAATAGAAAAAAAAAAGGAGTAACACAAAGCAAAATGAAAGGTGCAGTGGTTATGGGTACACTGACAATAACACACAACAGGGGGGACACACAGGGTCAGGTCCAGTGGATTCATATGGGAGGGGAAAAGTAAATTACTGAACAAGGAAAATTATTGAATGCTATATGAAGGGAGCATAAACATTACATAACACAACACACAAAACTGCTGGACAATGACATATGATTAATTATAAGACAAGAAAAAGAAAAAAGAGGATATAGAAGAGGAAGACAACTGAAAATATTTTTTTTTGGTGTTTTTTTTTACTTTTTTTTTCTTATTTTTAGGGGGTGGAGATGAGAAAAGTGACACTAACACAGGACAGGAAAAAGAAAAGAACAAAAAAATTGTCTGCTGCCTGCCTCACTGACTGCAAACTTACATGGCATCTGCGCCAAGATCCGATTCAGAACTGTTGTCACCACCACCCCCACAATGCAGCTCTGCCAGGAGTTCCAACACTTTATGCTACTCATCCATAATTTTTTTCATGTCCACCCTGGCCTCCAGGCAGACCTGTTCAAATTCTTGCCACAGAGCTCACACCTCTCTGCGCACAGCCAACAGGTCTTCATGGTTGACCTGACCTGGTGCTGCTGCAGGCTGTGGGGGATCATCAGGACAATGATGGTGGCACTGGCGGCTGTAGGGTGATTGTGGTGCTGCTGCCTCCTGCTGCTGATTCCAGGTATGGCACCCCTAGGATGCAGATACTGACTGCCTTCCTTCTGCTGGCCCTCTTCTTCTTCTGTCTGATCACCCCCACTAGTGCTGCCTCTTGCTGCTCTCACCTCTTGCTGTTTTTGGAGCCACTCTGCAGGGTGGTGGTGCTGCAAATGGCTCCTTTAGCCACCAGTGCCAATGTGTGTCCCTTTCTTCCCCCTTCTAACAGATCAGCCACAGAGGTTGCAGATAACAACACTGTCATTTGCAACAGTTGTGGTGAAGACACACTACACAGATGACAATCTGGGTGGTGGTGGGACACCACCAACTGATGTCCTGGGGTCACTACATCCTGCTCCTGCTGGGGATGGTGGGGCATATGCTCATGCTGCTTCTGTGGGGGCAACATGGTCCTGCTGCTGGGAGTGAGGGCAACATGCTCCTCATGCTGCTGTGGGGGCAATGGGATCATGCTGCGCTGTGGGGTGGGGCCACATGCTCCTGTTGGTGGTGGGGCAATGGGATCCTGCTGCTGGGGTGTGGGGGGCACATGATCCTGCTGGGAGTGGCCTCAGACATAAATGTCCACCTGTTAAGGTGAACGGTTGATCCTGCCTTCTGCCCAGTCCTCCTTGTCCTACCTTTCCCATCCATTACCCCATAAAAAAAGTTTTCTTAAAAAAAAAAAGAAAAAAAAGAGAGAGATAGTGAGGGAGTCACACACACACACATAATTTACACTCACAAAAAGGAAATAATAAACACACACACACACCAGATAACCTCAAGAAAAGAGTACAAACCTATTATTTTTAAACAAAATAGTATTTGTGCACCACACAATAGCACACAGAACAGCCTCTCTGCTGCTGCCTGCTTCTCCAGCTATCTAGCAAAGGAACTGAATCACTGACTTCCTGCCCGATTACAGTCACCCATGTGACCTGCAGAGAGTAAAGCATGTGACAAGCCTAATTTTACCTAATTTCGCCCAATAGTAACGCAAGGCAAAATTTACAGTGAAATTTAATGGTGAAATTTTGCCATACGTCCATAATTACGCGAAATATTTTGTGGGGTGAAATTTGTGATTTTGCTGGCATTTTGCTGGTGAAATTAAATTTCGCAACATCTCTAATTGTTATGCCTGGTGGGACCAGGCAAAACATCCCCTGCAACTGTGCTGGCTGAAAATACACATCTTCACAGGTGCAGAGATTTCATCCTGTTTCTGCAGGTTGGGACTCAGTCTCTGACCCATTTGAAAATCCAGTCCAAGATGCTGCAAGACAGGTTGACTTATCATAGGCAAATAAACTATAAAAGAAATATAATAACACTTTAAATCATACAATTTTCTTATCCTGAGCCAGCCACCAGCACCATAATGCAAATTAGTTTTTTGCCCCATTCAGCTTCCTGAATGGTTTGTAATATCTCTGAAGAGTAAAGAGTGGTGCTATTTTTTATAATTCAAATCAAGTGGGTAATTAGGAGATTATAGGCAGCTTGGTATGTTCTCAACAATTGCTTAGCAAGATTCCAATATCACAAATCAGCATTAGTTTTCTGATGTGCAGGTTGAAATATAGCACATAAAAACATGTTGAGTGTCTCAAGATTCACTCTGCGTTACAAATGTTTCATAGCTGGAGCTGTAGTGCAGGCACGTCAGCTCTGATTTTTGTAATTTGATGATAAGTCAGTGTGCATAAAGTTTCATCTCTTTGTGAGCTAGGTATATTGGTTATGGAATGCATATTCTTTTAATAATATAAAATTAGAATTAAAAAGACACTTTTTAGCTGGAAGAAGAGCTATTGGAGCAGAACTCTCACTGGCAAATTAATAGATAGGATCAACACTGCCATCACCAAAGCCAGCAAAAGGTATTACATTCAATCGCTTTATCACATGAAAAGTAATTTCCTTGAAGTTGAAATACAGAGTAATGCCAGCAATACTGAAATAGATTTCTGGAGTAAAGTGCTTCTGAAGTTTGAAATGTATGCACCTAAATCTAATAGCTGGGTTTCTCTATTGCAACAGAAGTTTTTTTTTTTTTTTTTTTATAGAAGTTGCACAATCATTTTTTTCTCACTTGTCTGCTATTTTCTGAGTTTCTTCAAGAAGTACCTTCTGAAGCTACAGTCATGCTTGTAGGCAAAAACTGAAAGATTGTTTTCTTCAAGATATATTTTCACTTCATCTGTGCTCTTGATGGTAGACATGTTTCATTAAATTCAATCTGCTTGATTAAAGGAGAACTGTGTTGAACCTTAAGTTATTGTTTCATGTTCTGTAGAAACGCTGTTTTTAATACTGGCTCCAATACATCTTTTATTTCATCTTTCCCAGTCATTTAGTTAGCTCAGTAGATGCCTTTGGTTTATATGCCAATACAGTAGTTAGTACCAAATTAGACAAGGCAATTTTTTGTAGGCATGCATCTCAATGACTCTGGGCACAGTATAATTCTCCTAAAACAAACAAATTGCAATAGCAAATCAGATTACATATTAGGAGTTAATTATCTAATTTATGTTCTTTTCAACCACAGTGTTCTATAATAGAACACAGACACATTGTGCTAACAATGTCAGAGCTTAACAAGGACATAAACTACATCATATGGTTCTCAAATGGGCAGATATATGAACAGTATCAGAATGTGAACCAGTATTTGAAAAACAACTTCAAGAGAAAATGCAGATTTGCATGTTAAAGAGCTGGTGATACATTAAGGAGAACTTTAACGCAACCTGATATTTAGACACAGTCCAGCTTGTATTTCCCATTAGTGCTGTATTCCTCCTCCCCTATTATTTATTACTGAGCCCATTTGTATGAAAACAAAATTTTTGCTCCTGAAGAGTTTATCTATTCCTGCTGCTTTCTCCCTACTCGATGTCATAGAGCACTGCTTGTGACATCATAGTTACTCCCATAGCAAAAGCTTGTGATGTCACAGCAGAGGATTATGACTTGAAGTAGGGAGTAATCTATAGAGGCAGATGAACTCTAAAGGAAACCTGAGGGATAAGGATGATATATTCATGCAAATTTCCGTAGTAATAAATAATGGGGAGAAGAAATAAATAAAATGAAAGTGCAATGCAGGTGGAATTGTAGCTAATTGTTATGTTTTTGAAAGTTTTCTTTGAGGCGCCAGTAGCTCTTTAAATGCAGTTTTTTTTTAAATAATGGTCCTCTTAAAAGAGACTTATTGAACTTGTGCTGTGCAAAATTTTAATTCTGCCAGTGAATTTGGATAAATTTAAGATTCGTCTTTTGCATATTTTCCATCTTATCACAACATTTTACCACAATTTTATTACAGTATTTTTCATCTAATGTTAAAAACTTTCATTCAACGTTCACCATATTGAAAATGTTAAAGTATATTACCTCATCAGTAAGTGCACTAAGTTTTAAACCCCTGACTTAATAGGAGGCTGAGTTATAATAAGCAGCCAAATATTTCCAAAGCCTCTAAAAAAACATTCACAAGTAAGCTGCATGGCTAGATATTCAAAGCAGATGTGAGGCGCACAGTGGAGATGCACTGCACATCCCAGAGGATGGATGGAACTGTGATATTTAAAAGAGAGAGAGATGCATCTCACATCTCTGGATGTGCCATTATGCATCTATAATGTATGCAGGCATGTAGAGGGGGCATTCCCATGAATGTGCCATGCATCCCTATATTCAGCCGAAATGTTCAGTGCATCTTAGAGATGGGCTGCCCAAAGTTAGACATGGTAAAAAGCATGCCTAAATGGCCAGCCACCCACAGGCAGGCCACAGAACTGCAGGCAGGCTATCTGAATACAGCCCTTGGAGGTGCAGCAGGATATGCTCCAGGCACCCAAACATAGCGGTCATGTCGGTGTCAGTGGCTCAGTAGGTAGCACACTCGCCTCTGAGGCCGGGAGATCAGATGGTTGTGGGCTCAGTTCCCACATCTGGCACTTGGGTTAGTATCCCAGTACTGACACTGTAGTGCAGCATGAGAGGGATGCTGCACTTCTGAGGTGCCATCTTTCGGATGCGATGTTAAACCGAGGTCCCATCTGCTTGGATTGGTGGTAGTTCAGGTGGATGTTAAAGATCCCATGGCACTTTCCCCGGTGTCCTGGCCAAATTTCCCCCATTCACTGAAAATAGCACCAACAGCTTAATCTGCTTCAAGGTCAGTTGGCATTCATCTGTAACCCCCTCCGCTGGGTCGTGCCTGAAAACAGGTAGGATTTGTCTAGTGCACTTACCCGTTCAACAAAAACTAAATAAATAGATGGATGGATGAACCCTGAGCCACCGGCACCACCCAGGGAGCAACACTCCACACCACTTCCTGGACATAGCCACCCAGCAGCCAGTCACTGTCTGCACACTGCCATCCCTTGCAGTGCCCACCAGGAACCTCCCATGCTGGTGTGTTGGACACTACAGGTGATGGTATGCAGCATATGGACCTGGTGTTACACATGCATGTGGCAGCCCTAGCAGCCTGTGTCACCCTGTGCACACCCCTGTTGCATGTTCAGGTAGCCCCTGTGGCCACTGTCCAGGTGGGTGCCCTGTACCCCCTGTCTGACCCTGTACATGGCTATTGGGAGATAGTTGACCAGGCGTGAGTATCCTTCCACATGTAGCTGTACTTTGTCGTCACGTATATGTGACATAAAACACTACAAGAGGAGTGTACTACTGTTGGTGGTCAGTGCCATTTCTTTGTGCTTCATTAGAAACACAGAAACATAGAATTTGATGGCAGATAAGGACCGCTTGGCCCACCTAGTCTGCCCATTTTCCTACCTAACAGATAAGCTGCAGATCCTGGTTAACCAACAGCTTACTTCCTCCTACCCCCCACTCGGACTGCCTTATGTCTGACCCATGCATTCTTGAATTCCCCCACTGTTCTTGACTCCACAACCTCCTCAGGGAGGCTGTTCCATGCATCCACAACCCTCTCTGTGAAAAAGTACTTCCTCACATTACCTCTGAGCTGTCCCCCCTCTATCTTCAAATTGTGCCCCCTTGTTCTTGCACATCTCTTTTTCTGAAAGATGCCACCCTCATGGGCTTTGTTGATTCCCTTGAGGTACATGAAAGTTTCTATCATAGGTATCATAGTATCATAGGTCATAGAAGACCGTAGTCCATAATGCTCGCCTAAAATTAATTATACCCTACTATATGATTTTGTTTCTAGTAAATGTCCAAATGTCTTTTGAAGGTATCAACACTTTCACATAACACTATATCCCCTGGTAAACTATTCCAGATTTTACATGCTCTTATTGTAAACCAATTACTTCTTTTGGTTGATTTACACTGCTCTATTCTTAGTTGTAATGGGTGAGCCCTGATTGAATATATTTTGCTCCTTAATTCCAACCCTAATAACTTACACAGGTCATTATCATGCATAGCTTTAAAAACCAGACAGAAATCACCCCTTAGTCTGCGGTATTCCAAGGTAAACAAACCCAATTGGTCTAGTCTAGCATGGTAATTAAGATTTCTAACTTCAAGGATATTTTTTGTTGCTCTATGTTGGATTTTTCCATGGTTTTATGGTACATTTATCCCCTGGTACCCAAACTGGGCACAATACTCCAAATGGGGCCTCACCAAAGAAGAATACAATGGAAGTATAACATCACAACTCCTACTGGTAATATGTTTGTTACCATGTAGCACTCGGCTGCCTTTAATGACAGCCCTGGCAATGGAGTTTGGGGCTAAGGTCATTTGAAATTTAATGCCCAAATCACGCTCATTGCTAACAGTTTTAAGGGTCATTCCGCCCAGATAATATTTAGATTGTATATTTTTTGTTCCAAAATGCATTACCACACATTTGTCTAAGTTGAAGGGCAATTTTTTCAAAATAGCCCACTCATACAACTCATTTAGGGCCAACTGAAGGGTATTACTATCCTCAATATTAATAATTGGGTAGCCTATACACGTGTCATCAGCAAACTTTGTTATCCAAAAATCTGTTCTAGTATTTAGTGAGGCTATGTATAGGTTAAACAGACATGGCCCCAGAACCGAACCCTGGGGCACGCCACTAGTCACTTCATCCCAGTCCAAAAAGGAACCCTTGAAGCACACTCTCTGAGAGCGTCTTTTCAACCATGATTCTACCCATCTTGTTAAATTCCCACCTATACCAAGGTTTATCATATCCTCAATAATATGACCATGAGGGACCTTATCGAATGCCTTAGAAAAATCCAGAAACACAACATCCACTGCTATGCCCCTATCCAATGCCATGTCCCCTCTCTCCCTCCTTTCCTCAAGGGTATACATATTAAGCTCCTTTAGTCTTTCTTCATATGTCTTCTGGTGCAGACCCTGCACCATTTTGGTTGCCCTCCTCTGGACAGCCTCCACTCTGTCTATGTCTTTGCAGAGATGGGGTCTCCTGAACTGCACACAGTACTCCAGATGGGGTCTCACCAACTGTCTGTACAGAGGGATAACAACTTCCTGTTTTGTACTATTGATGCCTCTCCCTATGCATCCCAGTATCCCCCCAGCCTTCCTTACTGCCTTCTCACATTGCTTGCCCATTTTTAGGTCATCTGATATAATTACCCCCAGGTCCCTTTCCATTTTTACTGCTGTCAGTATCTCACCCCCCATTGTGTACTCTTCCCCTGGGTTTTTGTTTCCCAGGTGCATTACCTTGCACTTCTTTGCATTGAATCTGAGATGCCATACATCTGACCATTCCTCCAACCTTACCAAGTCCCTTCTCATCCTTTCCACTCCATCTTGTGTATCAACCCTGTTGCAGATCTTTGTGTCATCTGCAAAGAGACATACTTTTCCTTCCAGTTCCTCTGCAATGTTACTTATAAAGACATTAAAAAGGACCGGTCCCAGTACTGATCCCTGCGGTACCCCACTAGTAACCTTCCTTTCTTCACTGTGGACTCCATTTACTACTACCCTTTGCGTCCTGTTGTCTAGCCAGTTTTTAACCCAGGCTACCACATTGGGACCCACTCCAAGGCTGGCTAACTTATGTATTAATCTTTTATGTGGGACTGTGTCAAATGCCTTGCTAAAATCTAGGTAAGCCATGTCCTCAGCCCCTCCCTGGTCTACTACTTTGGTCACCCAGTCAAAGAAATCTATTAGATTCATCTGACATGACCTTCCCATCGTGAATCCATGCTGCCTTGGGTCCTGTGCCCCACTGGCCTCTAGGTACTCAACAATTCTTTCCTTCAGAAGTGATTCTATCATTTTCCCTACCACTGAGGTCAAACTAACTGGTCTGTAGTTTCCTGCCTCTGTCCTGCTCCCACCTTTGAAAAGAGGAATCACATCTGCCCTCCTCCAGTCCCTTGGTAGGTACCACCCCATCCTCCCACATGATTTGTTAAAGAGAGTAGTCAAGTGTGTCATTAGTTCTACCCTTATTTCTTTTAGAATTCTTGGGTGAATCCCATCAGGCCCCATTGCTTTGTCCACCTTCAATTTTATTAGTTCTTTCAGAACCCTTTCTTCTGTAAATGGACTGGTATCGACCCTCGTCTTCAGAGTGATTCTCTTGTTTGGTTTAGGTACCTCCCCCTCCTCTTCCTTTGTGAATACTGAGCAGAAATATTCATTCAGTATCCCTGCTTTTTCACTGTCACCCTCTACCCACATTCCCTCCCCTTTATTAAGCCTCAGTATCCCTCCTCTGGTCTTTCTTCATTCCCTAATGTACCTATAAAAGGTCTTATCCCCCTTCTTAACAGAGTTGGCTATCCTTTCCTCAGTTTGGGCCTTTGCTATTCTGACTGTCTTCCCAGCCTCTTTCTGCTTTAACTGATACAGTTCTCTGTCCTGCTCCTTCTGTGTTTCCTTATATTCCCTGAATGCTATCCTTTTCTCCTTAACTTTCCCTGCCACCTCTTTTGAGAACCATAGCAGTTTTTTCCTTCGTTGTGTTTTGTTGATTTGCTTTACACAAAGGCTTGTTGCCTCTGTGATAGCTGTTTTGATTACTCCCCATTGTTCCTCCACCCCTCCTTCCTGCCCATTTGCTAGTGCTTTTCTGAGGCACTCTCTCATTTTCCCAAAGTCAGCCCTCCTAAAGTCCAATACTCTTGCTTTTATATGGCCTGATTGTATGGCTGTGTTTATCGTGAACCACACTGTTTGGTGGAGGCTTGTTCCCAGATGGCTATCCACTTCTAAATCTGAGATTCTTTCTCCGTCCCCATTTGAGAGTACAAGGTCTAAGATTGCTCCCTCCCAAGTGGGTTCCAATACTAGCTGCTTGAGGCATGCCCCCTGTAGGGCATCAAGAATGACCCTGCTCTTGGATGTGCCTGCAGCAAAGGTGCTCCAGTTAACATCTGGCATATTCAGGTCCCCATCAACAATATCTCCCCTTTTTCTGCCATTATAAGGAAGCCTTCTATCATTTCCTTGTCCATTTCCTCCCCCTGAGATGGGGGTCTGTATACAACCCCCATGTGGATTGTGGTGCCATTTCCTGTCTCCAGGGTGACCCAGAGTGTCTCATCTGCTCCCTGTTTACTCTTTAGTTCTGTTGCTTTGATCCCTTCCTTTACATAGAGATCTACTCCTCCTCCTCTTTTACCCTCCCTGTCCCTCCTGTAGATTGTGTATCCTGGTATGTTGACATCCCAGTCATGGTTCTCTGTGTACCATGTTTCTGTGACTGCCATAATATCCAGACAACCCTCTTCCATCAAGGCCACTAGTTCAGGGAGCTTGTTACACAAACTATGGGCATTGGTACTCATCACCCTCCACTTTTTAATGGCCTTACCCCTTTTAGCCCCATTCCTGTCCTTACTGCCTTTGCCTTTTTTTACATTTACCTCTGTCCTGCTCCCTAATGACTTCTCTACCTTGGTGTTTACCTCACTAATTACTGTGTTTTGTGGGGGAGGCTGGGATTCCCCTGCTCCTTTTCAGTGCCTCCCACCTTGGCTAGTTTAAATGCTTGCCAATGAAGCATTCAAACCTCTCACCTACGATCCTGGTTCCCCCCTGGACAGATGCAGACCATCACACCAGTATAGGTCTGCATCCCTCCAGGTGGATCCCCAGTCCCCAATGAAGCCAAAACCCTGAGCTCCACACCAGTTTTCAACCATTCATTGAATTCCCTGGTGAGGAGTACTAGCATCACCCTTGCCATAGACAGGCAGCACCTCCGAGAAGGTTGCCAGTATGCGCTACTTGTCTAAGGCCCTCCCAACTCTACAAACTCCTCTTGCACTGTTCTGATCCCATTCCTAGCCAGGTAATTTGTCCCTAGTTGGACAATGACATCCATCTCCTTCCTCGCAGCTGCTCCCACGATCCTGAGGATTCGCTTCCTGTCCCTCAAGCCGTGGCGCCAGGCAGGCACCTTATCTCCCTCTCCCTTCCTCCCCATTTCTACCCCTAATGATTGAGTCCCCCACCAGGAGTTGTTTCCTTCCCTGTGGGTCTCATGCCACCTTCTGTGGGTCTCCTTGTGAAGGTTCCCAGCATCCTCCTTGGTCTCCACTGTGGGTGCCTCCATAGAGGAACCACTATCCACCAGAAGAGGGAATGAATTGTGGAGATGTACAGCTGGAGGGATGCAACTCTGTTCCACCACCCTCTCCCTCCCTGAGTCCACCCTGGTCCAGCCTTTCCTCTTTCTTGGCAAACTCTGAGGTAGTGGCATTGGCCCTGGTGGTCCCTGGGTGGGGGAGGAGGTTTCACGAATCCTAGCCAGGTCAGCCTGGAGATGGGCAACCTCCTCCTCAGACCAGAGAGGTGCCTGCAAATAGGGCAGCATCGCAGCCTCCAGAATGTCTCCCAGAACACTGTCGCCCCACAGCCATTGCACTGCACCACTCCTATCATGTCTTATTTTGTGTCCCCTCTCCTGTTTCTCTATATGCTTACTCTCTCCTCTCCTTACAACTCTCACCCTTCCTGTTCTGGGACAGCAACCTCCTATATTCTTCAGTAGCCTCCTTCTTCCTTGCTCGGTGTCAGACCACCAGCAGCTGGGGGTGAGCTACTTTTTTCCGTTAGGGTTGACAAAACCAATGTTTCTCTATGATCCTTCCCTTCCTACTGCCAAACAGGAAGTCCCTGTTGACAGTCAAATCCAGTGGCTATAAAAGTAGAACTGGTTTAGGGTGGGTTGGATGGAGGACAATTAGTAAGAAAAAAGGCTAGCAACAGGAAGTTGTAATTTGAGTCACCTGCTTTTCTAGTGTCTAAGCCACACCCCCAATTAAGCTCTCTCTCCTCTTACTGGTTTAGCAAAGTAAACTGATACAGTACCCTTCCAGCACAGAACACACACTGACTTTCTTTCTTTTCTTTCCTTTCTTTTAAACCCTAAATAAGACCCCTTCTACTTCTAATAAAGTATCTGTTTGCTTGATCTCAACGGACACTGACTCCTGCTGAGATACAAGAGTTAAATTAATAAGAAAATGTAGCTTCTTTTAGTTAGCTGCTTTCTGCTCTACAAGCAAGGCTAGCAACAGGAAGTTGTAATTTGAGTCACCTGCTTTTGTGCATGGCTATGGGTAATAGCACTGTATCTGGGCCAATGCAGTTCACCCATCAACACCCATAGCTTCCATCACACCTGCCTACTAGGCTGCAATACCTCCTGTTCACCTCTGTGGAGTGGTGGGTCAGCCTGTAAAGCTGGAATTGAGCATGCCCAGGTATGCAAATGGCCTGAATACATTCCAGTAATGTGATGCACATGTGGGACATGGGCTTGGAAAGTGTAGTTTGGTCATTTGCATATCCTGGCTGGATACTGCAGTTTTGCACACTGTGCAAGTGGCTTTGTATCACACATTTCCTCATGTTCTGCATAAGGCTCAGGTCTCCTGCTTCACCACCCATCTCCCACTGTCCAATCGTGCATCCTTAGGATATTCAGCCAGACATGCGCAAGTGCATCTTATGGCACATCTTCTGAATATCTTATTATTTTGGTCTGGAACATCTCAGATGCATGGCTCAGGCACTTGACCAAGTTTGCAGGGGACTTTTGAATATCTAGGCACATGATTTTAAGCCCATTTAACATTTGAACTAGATAACACACTGTCACCAGTTTTTCCAGGTTCATAGACATATCTCTCAACTGCTATGAATTTTGCATAGCGCTATGATTTTTACACTCAGTTTTGCCCTTGCTCCGTAAAGGTTTTTTCTGTTCTTAACAATATTATAGCTATTTCTGAGCACACACACTATTAAATCTTTAAACTAACTTTATAGAAACATTCCTTATTACTAAATATATGGGGCCCACTATTTGTAGACATATTATTCTTTAAAATAAGAAAGTACTACTCATTCTGGCCATTTACTCTAAATTTGAGGTTCTGTGCTATGAATCTTAATGCTAAGAAGCTGAGAGGTATGTTCATAGATGCTTAATCAATGTCAGGTTGTGCCAACTTTATAATCTCTTACTTAAAGTATGTCCAAGTTATGTGTTGCCAAAGGTGACAAAATATATATACAGTAGAACCCTGGAGTTACTAACAGAATGGGAAATCAGTTGTTCTTAACCATGAAAAATTTGTATCACTGAAATGGGTATTGGTAATCATGTAAACCACTCACTATGATCATGTGACACACACACACACACACACACACACACACATTCTGACCTTATGTGACAGTCAGTCCAAAGCAGAGGGTGCTCACAGTGATGGAAAATGTTAGTAGAACAGGTACGTTTGATATTATATCTGGGGTGAGCTGCAGATTTGATGACAAGGTGGAGAAGCAAGTACGGGAGAAGTAGGATCAGTGCAGTGAGGGAAAGTTTGTACAGGCATTCCCCGGACAAGGAGTTAGGGTTAGGGCTGCAGCAGTAAGGTGATCAGATGTCATATGGTCTAGCAAGGGATGAGAGCATGGCCAGAAGAGATTCAAGCATGGTGAGCCCAAAAAGGAACAAGACAAGGAAAAGGGCCCAGGAACAGAGAGAGATGGGCGGCGGAGGAAGGGAGTGGGGAGACGGAACAAGCCACCGAGAAAAAGCAGCCTGGAGACAGACAGCAGAAAAAGCAAGCCAACAACAGAAAAGAGCAAACAACAGGAGGGAAGGGAGACACATGTGAGAGATAATCTAATTGGTTGCAGTGGATGGAGTGGGTGGGTGAGGGCAGAGCATTCGGCTGCATGATCAGTCTGGATCTCTGGTGTTCATAACTTTGGGGTTCTACTGTACTTTAAAAATTGAATTTCATTTGTTTCTATGAAAAATCATGGAATTTTGTGATATCTTAGTGGACTCCATATCAATCTGTTTTGCCTAGCCATACACCTGACATGCAACATAGGAGGAAGAAACACCAGTCTTCTGCAGGTTGAACCATTTTCCTTTGTTGCAGCTCCTGCCTGTTGCCCTGAGTGGCCTGTCCTCCAGTCGGGTGCAACACTGATTGAGTGGGCAGGGTTATAAAGTGCACCAGAGTAGTGGCTTAGGAAGTCTGGTGCCCCTAGAATGCTGATAGGAATCAGCTGTTCCAAAGACATGGGACAGAAAGATTTTACAGGAAGCAAAAACACCAAATAATGCTGTGAACCTGCTTAATTTTTTACAGTGCAGCACACAGGATGCAGGCAACGTGGCAGAAGCAGGATCCTTAACATTTCATGCAGCCATGTGTTGTCAACAGATGGGGCTACCCCTGGTGTCACCTACTTTATACATCTGCCATGGACACCAGGGAGGAATCCTAAAGAGGCAGAACAGTACAAACAGAATGAACAAGTGAAATGAAAATACATAAGATTAAAAACTGACACAGTGTTACAGACCTGGCATTCATAAATTCTATGCATATTCAAAAGTATCCAGTACTAGGGATTACATTGCAAAGATTGCTAGTAATAGGCTGCAGGACTGACTACTAACATAGAAGGTATGCCATTTACAGATACGGAGCCAGTTCAGTTTTGTCATTAAGTCATTTTGGACCTATACCACTATTCAGGCAGGCATGATCTACAGGCTTCCAGTACAGTGGGACAACTTAGATAAGAAAATGTTAGAAGAAATTGGCAAAATGGCTTAAAGGGGGAAATGTTGCTGGTGGGGGACTTTAATCAGCCAGATATAGATTGGAGTCTCTCAGCTGTGGCTTAACTAGAATCAGGGACATCCTGGACTCCCTGCAGGGGGCATTCCTCAGGTAGCTAGTAGGTGAATCCAGTTGTGATGGGGCAATATTGGACCTGGTGCTTACTAACAGGGATGGTATTACAGACATCAAGGTGGGAAGCCATCTGGGGAACAGAAATCATCATGCAGTGTGGTTTAACTTAAGAACAGTTATGGAATCCAAACACACAATGGTGGGAGTCTTGGACTTCAGAAGGGCTGATGTTATAAAGAGGGGTGAATGCCACAGTAATGACCTGGCAGGGGTATGACCTGGGATGGTGGAGGAATAGTGGGCTAGACTAAAGGAAGGCATAGTGAAGGCAACAAACCCCTGTGTCAAGCAGGTAAGCAAAAACAAAAGGAAAAGGAGACTGCTATGGTTTTCAAAAGAGGTGGCAGAAAAGGTAATGGCAAAAGAGTGGAATTCAGAAAGGATAAGGAGAGCCAGAGAGGGGAAGATAAGGAAGTGTAGCAGGAAAAAACAGAGTGAGGCAGGGAAAGCATTAAGGAATGCAAAACTGCAAATGGAAGAGGGAATAGCTTAAGCAGTATCAAAGGGGGACAAGACTTTCTAGGTGTGTTAGTGAAAAAAGGAAGATAAAGGGTGGGATTGCATGGATAATGGGGAACTGTACAGATAGGGATCAAGAAAAGGCAGACAACTTGAAAAAATACTGCTCGGTGCTCACAGTAGAAGGTGAAGGGAAGGGATCACAAAAAAGCACTAGGAGCTTTGATGGGAGAGATATGCATACAAGTTCTTTTTCTTTGAAGAGAGTCAGGAAAGCACTCACAAACCTGAATATGAACTAAGCTATGGAGCCAGATGGGATGCATCCAAGGCAGGGAGGTATCAGCTGTACCTATGATAGCCCAATTTAACAGACCACTGGAGACAAGAGTGGTTCCCAGAAGACTGGAGAAGGACAGATGTAGTCACACTTCACAAAAGTGGTAGCAAGTAAGAGGTGGGCAATTATAGGTCTGGCAGCCTGAGCTTGATGGTGGGTAAGTTAATAGAAACAATACTAAAGGAAAGGCTTGTGGAATATCTTGAATCCAGTGGGTTACAGGATCCTAGACAGCCTGGATTCACAAGGGGGAGGGTCATAGATTTCTTTGACTGGGTGACAAAGGGAGTTAGATTCTGGAGGAGCAGTGTATGTGGCTGACCTGAATTTTAGCAAGGCTTTCAACACTGTTCCACATAGGAAACTGGTTAGCAAGTTAGGTAGCTTGGGGGTGGGCAATAAAGTTGTAACCTGGGTAAGAAATTGGTCAGGAGATATGATACAGAAAATACTGGTAAATGGAGTTTGCTCTGAGGAGGAAGGATGACCAGTGGGGTACTTCAGAGGTCAGTACTGGCACTGGAATGTCTTTATAATTGACATAGGAGGAGCTGAAGGGAAGGTCTGACTCTTTGAGGATGACACTAAAATCTGCAACAAAGTGGACACTTGGGGCAGGGTGTAAAGGATGGGCAGGTATCTAAAAAAACTGGAGGAGTGGTTACAGGTATGGCAGCTGGGTTTAATGCAAATAAAAGGGCAAAATAATGCACTTCGACCATAAAAACCTGAGGGCAGAGTACAAAAATGGGGGAATGATACTGACAATTACCAAGCAGGAAAGAGACCTGGGAGTAATCCCATCAGATGACCTAAAGGTGGCAAGGCAGTATGGCAAGGCAATCAGAAGAGCTAGTGGAATGCTAGGGTGTATTTAATTTTATTTCAGTTCATTTTTATTTTATACTGGAAAGGCATGTAGGAAAAATATCCATTTCAAAAGTGTACAGTTATAGGGTTTTTACAGTGGTGGATATATACCCTTTATACAGACACATGGTTCAAAAAATACAAAGACAAAAATGTATACAAGAAATTCAGTTACATACAAAATGGCTTATTTACAGCAGCTACAGTACTAACAGCAAGTCTAAACAAAATATACAAATACATGGGAAAAGGTGGTAAATACTCTGAAAGAGCTTAGAAAGGAAAAAGAGGCATGGAAGCACTGATATGGACAAGAGAGAGGTGGTTAAGAAAAAAGATAGGGGAAAATTCTAACCAAAAATTGAGCAAGTGACCTAGGGATTGCTCTGGTCAATGGTAGGAAAATTAAGATATGCTACCTATGGCAGTTGCAAGGTGGTTTATTGAGTCGGTGCTCCTTTAGTTTGACCTTAAAGGTGCCTAGGGAGTGGCTGCTAACAAGGTTAGTGGGGAGAGTGCTAAAAAGCTTAGTACCTCTGTAGGTAAGTGATCTGTGCCCCAAAGAGGTGTTACAGCAGGGGACTCAAAAAGGGGATGAGGCAGTGTTCCTAGGAAGATGGGTGGGGCAAGTCTTCTTGAACAGATAGGAGGCACAGCGGGGAAGGAGACTGTTGAGGATTTTGTAGATGAACATGGAAGCCTTCCATGTGAACCTGTCCTCTAGGTAGAACCAATGTACTTTCTCATAGAGAGGGCACAGCTGTGAGTACAACAAGGAAGCCCAGCCACAAATCTAATGACGTTATTGCATGCCATTTTGAGCTTATTGAACATGATGGAATTGCTCTGAAGGAAGTAAATGATGGAACCATAGTCAAGGAGCAGCAGCAGCAAACTGCAAGTCAGCCTGCTTCTTGACTCTGGAGTGAGGAATTGCCTGATCCTGTAGAGCAGCCCACAATTCTGATGGATTTTGTTAATTAAATGGGTTATGTGTTGGCAGAAAGATAAGTGTTCATCAGGAGTAAGGCCAAGGTATTTAAATTCACTAACCCACTCAGTGACCATGTCATCATTATCTAGGAGGTTGAAATTGAAATTAGAAGGGTTATGCATGCCAGAGAAGATCATACATTTCATTTTTTGGGATGGTTAGGACCATACACTGAGTGGAGAACCAGGAGCGGAGACTGTGAAAATCTGTTTGAAGTTTGTTGAGAAGGGTGGAGGGGTTTGCGTCCTTACAGTATAAGGCGGCATCATCCGCATATTGGATAATGTTGTTATGGGAACAGATGGAAGGTATTTTATTTATGAACAGAGAAAAAAAGGAGGGGTCCAAGTATAGATCTTTGAGGAACTCCATACTTAATAAGGCATTCAGGCGAATGATGTCCTACAATGACTGTTTTATGAAACCTAGAGTTGAGACAGTTACCAAACCAGTTAACAATGTCTGTGGAGAAATTCAGAAGGGCAAATGTAGATAGGAGAAGGTTGTGGTCAACCAAGTCAAAAGCCTTGGTAAGGTCACGAAAACTGCACACATGTAAAGACCATCATCCATGACCTTGTAAATGTCCTGTGTGAATCTAATGGAGCAGTTTCTGTGTTGTGTTTAGCCCTAAAACCGTGTCAAGTCTTGGTAAGGATGTCATGTTTGTTTAGGTGCTCATTGATTTGTGAATGAACTATTTTTTCCATGATTTTAGATACAGGGGGGAGAAGTGAGATGGGCCTGTAATTGCATACTTCCTGTTTATAGCCAGCTTTATGCAGAGGCCTGATGGATGCAGTTGTCCAGGCCATGGAAAGAGTACTGGAACAGAGGGAGAAATTAAGGTTATTTGTGAGAGGAGCAGCAATGTCATTAATTATGAGTTTAAGGATGTGAAAATCTAGTCCATCTGGACTGGTGGAGGGTCTAGGGATGTTTTTTTCTTATATGTTTTATGGTATCAGTGGGTGAGAGTGCTTTGAAGTAGAAAGTGGGGTAGGAAGCTTTTTGGGAAGTGATAAGATTTTGTGGCTGCTTGGGGGTATCTGAAGAGAGGGGGATCTTGTACTTGTCAAGATCTCAGAAAAAGGAATAAAAAAAGTTGGCCACACATAGGTAGGGGTATTACAGCTGAAAGAGGGAGGTGGTGTTGCCCAGATATAGATCACTGGTAAGACCCCACATCTTACATTGATAAGATGTACCACTTTATAAAGGGGGATAAGGAGCAACCAAGGAACTACAGGCCTGTCAGTCTAACCTCTATAGTAGATAAGTTGATGAAGTCATTGATCAAAGAGGACATCATAGACAACCTGGAGAGCAACAGGCTCCAGGAGAGTAAACAGCATGGTTTCACAGCAGGAAGATCTTGTCATACTAATCTGATAGTTTTCTTTGACTGGATGACAAAGGAATTAGACAAGTGCCGCTCTGTGGATCTGCTCTACTTTGATTTCAGCAAGGCTTTTGATTTGGTATCTTACAAATGATTTCTCAAGAAGATGGAAGACCTGGGTGTATCTAAACCCACAGTGAACTGGGAGAGAAACTGGCTAGAGGGGAGGCAGCAGAGGGTGGTGGTCAATGGGGTTAAATCAGAGCAGAGGGAGGTTATGCATGGGGTTCCACAGGGATCGGTCCTGGGTCCTGTCCTCTTCAACATGTTCATTAGTGACACTGGAGAAGGAATCCAGGGCAGGTTGTGTCTCTTTCACAGATGACTCAAAACTGTGTGGGAGGGTGACTAGTGATAAGGGAATAAGGAAAATGCAGTGAGACCTACAAAACCTAGAGGAGTGGTCAAAGGTCTGGCAGTTCAAATGTAATGCTAGAAAGTGTAAGGTAATGCACCTAGGGAAAAAGAACCCCAAGATGGAGTACTGGGTCGGAGGAGAGAGACTTAGCACTACAGCTGAGAAACAGGATCTGGGAGTTATTAACAAATCACTTAAGTAATCAAATCAGTGCAACAAGGCCTATAGCAAGACTAACCTAAAAGGATGCTGGAATATATCGGCTGGGGTATTGATAGCAGAAGAAAAGAGGTAATACTTCCCCTCTACAGATCCCTGGTAAGGCCTCTCTTAGAGTACTGTGCCCAGTTCTGGAGTCCTCCCCTCAGAAAGGATATGGATAGCTTGGAGTCAGTGCAGAGTAACAAAAATAATTCAGGGCCAGCAGGGCAGATCCTATGAGCAGTGCCTCAAAGCACTAAATATGTACTCACTGGAGACCAGAAGGGAGATGAAAGATATGATAAAGACCTTCAAGTTCCTTAAAGGAATTAACAAAGTGAACTGCAGGGAACTATTTAGCCTGAATACCAATTCATGGTCATACGGACACAAATGGAAATTAACACGAGGTAGGTTCAGGAGAGATGTGAGGACGTACTTCTTTTTGGAAAGGGTGGTGGAACCTTGGAACAGTCTGTAAACTGAAGTGGTGGGTGTGAAAACAGTCAGGGGATTCAAGCAGGGCTGGGACATAATGAAGGGAATAGTGGTTACTGGGATGATAGGACCAAGGAGGAGAAAAAAGAGAGAGAGGATGGGGGTAGGGGTTAGTACCATGGAGGAACAGTAGGTTCCAGGGATTATTGGGAACTTGGGCAGACTGGCTGGACCTCTGATTTATTTCTGCTGTCATTGTTTATGTTTCTATGTTTCTATCTCAGGAATGACATAGACAGGGTGGAGGCAGTCCAGAAGAGGGCTGCCAAAATGGTGCAGGGTTTGCATCAAAAGCCCTACAAGGAGAGGTTAAAGGAGTTCAACATGTACAATCTGGAGGAGTGGTAGGAGAGGGGGATATGATAGAGACCTTTTAATGTCTCATGGGGGTTAATAAGATACAGGTGGGGGTATTTTGCAGAGCAAAAAGTGCTCTAGAACAAGGAAACATGCTATGATGATGATAGGAGGTAGATTCAGGAGAGATATGAGAAAGTACTTCTTCACAGAAAGGGTAGTTGATTCCTGGGACAGCTTTCCAGCAGAGGTAGTGGTAGCAAAAACAGTGGTTGCATTTAAAAATGCCTGGAATAAGCACAAAGGGATCATTGGTGTAGGAAGGGGGGAAGAGAGCAAGAGAGCAAGAGAGCACCATTGATCAAGTAGGGTCCGTAGCAAAAAAAAAAAATAAATAAAGTGGCCCTTATCTGCCATCAGTTTCTAGGTTTCTTTGTTTTCTGGCTGTTACTCTCAAAACAAATATCCTGAAACCTTCAGTTCTAGATAACAGGTTCTTGATGTCTACTCCTGTGGAACACATAACCACCTTCACAATACCCAGAATGGAGCAGACGTCCATGTTGGTGTCAGTTGCTAGTTTACGGTGAGCTGCAGTGGCATATTCCAAGTTGCTTTGGGCTATAACCACACGTGATCCCCTTCCCATTCCTTTATCTTCCTTTTCATGCATCCCATGTAAAAGGAGAAACAGAGGAGGTGGCCAGATATACCACTCCTTTGGTATCACAGCTAATGAATTTTCAGATGGTATGCCTCTCCCCTGTACGAGGCTCATGAACTGTTTGGTTGGGTAATTATGTCACAGAATTTGTACCTCCTACACTTGTGGCAACCTGCTGGCAATGTTGGTAGCCAAGTAAAAGTACATAGGATGGGCTGCAGGCTATGTGCCAATCTATTCCCTGTCTAGACCTCCCTGCCCTGTCTATCTTGCCAACCTCCTGACTCCTGCCTTACACACCCGTACCCTCAGGTCTTCCTCTGTCCCCATGCTCTCCACTAGACCTTGCATGACAAAAATGGGTGAACAGGCATTTGCCCATTTTGCTCCCAAATTCTGGAACTCACTCCCCCTTATGGTGGAAACTTCAGCCTCCCATCGAGAATTCAAAAACTCGCTGTTCACCCACCTTCTAGCCTCTGGCCAATGCAAATGCTCTTAATTTGCTTTGTCCCACTGCAGGCTGTTGAGTCTGACCCTGAGTACTACACTAATGTTCTCCCATGAAACATGCTTGTCTAGGTGGCTATGAACCTTGATGTCTTTACTGTCCTCAACTGTCTTATGGTTACCCTAATTGCTTTATTTTACATCCTTATTATGATCTATGCCTAAAATGTACCCTTATGTATGTACTGTGCTACCCAATGTATATCTTGTTTTGCTCCTGTACACCTATATTATGTCTGTGCATTTCTGCATATTGTAACCAATGTCCTGTGCTCTCCCGGGTCGTGCCTGAAAATAGGCAGGTCTGTTGCCTAGCGCACTTACCCGGTTACCAAAAGCTAATAAATAAATAAATTTCCCAGGTTCTGTGGGTGTCTATAAACCATCTTTGGCAACTCAGAAACACAGGATTTTAACTTAGGTTCGGTTTATAAGACTCTCCAATTTTTTAAGTACAGTATTTGTTCTATAGCACATGCCTGCTTGCTGAATGTTGCAACACAATTACACATATAGTACTGTTTTCAGCTTAGATTTTCACTTTAGGGTGTAACAAAAGTCTGCCTTTCTCTGTTTTTAACCCTTTTACTAGTTCTGTCTACATAACTTCTTGAGTAGCCCCTTTCAAGAAACCTATTGTTGTGGTTATGGGCATTGACCTCAAAAGCTTCCATGGAGTTTCTGTGTATCAGCAGGTACTGGCTGATAGGGATAGTCCTGACTGCTAAACAAATAGGTAGGGGATCATAGGTAGGTGATAGCCCATGGCAACTTGTAATATAACTGCAGCCCACAGCAAATGAGCACCTGACCCTAATGTGCATATTTGGTCCTTCTTGGGTACTGAGAAGGTGGTTATGGGTCTGAAAGAGGGAGACCTTGTGAACCTGTAATCCAGAAGGGAAGGTTACTGGATATTCAAATCAAATTGGGAGCAAAAGCAGGAAAAGGACTTGATGACAAAACTGAACTGGCACCATTTCTTTAAATGGCCAACCTTCTGTGTCAGTAGTCAGTCCTGCAACTTATTACTGGCACACTTTACAATGTAATCCCTAGTACTTGGTAGTTTTAAAAATGCTTAGGACTTGTTTGCATTGTACTGCATCTTTTAGCTGTGTTTGTAGCAGATGTGTATAAATTGTGTGACACCTGGAGGAGCCTTGTCTCTTGACAAAGCGTGACTGTGAGAAACGTTGAGGTACAATTTGTGTCAAGCTGCTTGCATCCTGTGTGCTGCACTACGAAAGAAAGCAACTTCACAGCATCTTTTGGTGTTTTTGCTTCCTGGTGTGTGTGTGTGAGAAGTCTTTTCATCTCACAACTTCGATTTTTCTGGACCTATGTGCACACATGGAACTCTAGAGCTGCCTTTTCCCTTTCATGTTGAAAAGACATTCCTGAACAGCAAGAAGTGGTTTATAAAACATTGTGAGCCTGATTTTTTGGTGTTTTCTAAATCTTGTTCTTTACGTTTTGGAATTCAGAACCTGATGTTCTTAACATTTTGGAACATGAAAAACAAGGTTTGCTCCATGGGCCAATGAGAGCAGCAATCACAATCCTTTAAGATAGAAATGTGAGCAGAGCTGTCATGCAGAACAGACAGCATTGTGTGCTTATTCAAACAGAAATCAGCTGTTTGAACTGCACACACTCTTTCCCTTTACAACAGCATTAGTAGCATGATTTAAACACTGAGCACATTAGTTTTAGAAACAAAAAAAATCTCCACAAAAGTCACACACACTTACTCAGATTCCGAGTCTAAGTAACCATAAAAAAAGCATAAATCAACCTTAGATATAGTTAAAAAAAAAGCAAGAAAAAAATGTAACTTGAGACTTTTATATACTGTTCCCTTTTTATGTTTGCTTGCATTCATGTGCAAGAAACATAGTGCCATCATACGAGTTTTCTAGAGGTATGTCAGCCTCTTCCAATTCAGTCAGTATGTTTGCAGGCGCAGTCGCAGTGCACCATTCACTGCTGCAGCTGTCTATGACAGCAGGAAAATGCAGTGGCATACAGTTGAAAGGGAGTGCTCCACTTCAGTAAGCAGAGTTCTCCCCCCCCCACACACACATGCAAGCACGCATATTGTGTGCTGATGCGCTTCCCCACGCACACACTGTGTGGCCAGCAGTGTTCAATCCCCATCGGCTCCACACCTCCCCAACAATGGCTGTCCAGGTGCCACATTGGGAGCTCACCCCAAGCGTGGCAAGAACTGTCATAACCAGCGGGGTGCCCAATCCCCCATCAGCTCCATGGCCACACTCCCCAAAAGCTTTCCATGTGCCGCTGGGAGCCCTCCCCAGCATGGCAAAGCATGTTATAGCCCGTGGAGGTGCCCAATCCCCGATGGCTCCAGCCCCCAAACAGCCTTTCTAACTGCTACGCTGGGGAGCCTGCTAGCGTGGCAGAGCATCTAGGGTGATCTAGAGCCTGTAAAGAAAACTTCCCTCGCAGTCTCCCCCACCCCCACAACCGCATCCACCCACTGCGCACCCTGCCTCCCCACACACACCCTCACCCCATACTTACCTCCAGAGCTCGTGCGGACGATCATCAGTGGACCAGGAACATGTCTGCACTCTTCAAAGCCGCCATCAACTAAGGAAATGCCGTAAGCTGTATAATGGAATAAACAGGATTTTTCAACTTTGTTGCATATCTCAGGCATTTTGGGAATTTGGGACCCAAATTTTCAACATGAGTTTTGGGACCCCTCCTCATCGAATTCTTGACTGTCATACGTTAATCGGCCCGAAGGAATGATTTTCCATGATCACTGCATGAAATCACCTTTTGGGACCATTAACAAAACAGCACTGCCAGTGTTCACAAGGTGGGCTCTCAAAAGCCTATGTTGAAAATTTGGTGAAATAATTCCTAAAAATGACTGTTTTATGAGCGTGCGTTGCACAGTTATTACGCACGCTCGTAAGTTCGCGAATTTTCAATATTTTCCTCCAGATTTTCAACATTGCCATTTTGCCACACCTCCGTGTATGACCAGTACAGCTGCCATTTTTCACGCTCTCACCAAAACATGTTCACCTATTAGCGCACAATAGGCGCAGTCGGTGTGGGAAATCAATGTATGGACACATTAAGAAAATCACAGTGACACTGTTCATGAGCAGAGGTCTTAAAATGGCTATGTTGAAAATTTGATGAAAAATTCCTAAAAATTACTGTTTCACGATAATTTGCAGAGATATCCTCATGCGCTCGTGAGTTCTGAATTTTCAATATTTTCACTCCAGATTTTCAACATTGCCATTTTACCACACCTCCTTATGAACAGTACAGCTGTCATTTTTCACCTTGCCCACAACGCAGCTTCCGCCTATGTAGCGCATAAATGGCGCAGTCGGTGTGCTAAATCAGTGTATGGGACAGATTAAGAAAATCAGAGTGACACTGGTCATGAGCAGAGGTCTTAAAATGGCTATGTTGAAAATTTGGTGACAAAACTCCGTAAAATGACTGTGTTATGAGTGAGCATTGCACAGTTTCCACGCACCCTCGTAAGTTCATGAATTTGTAATATTTTCAGTCCAGATTTTCACCAGTGGCATTTTTCCACACCTCCTTAGAAACAGTACAGCTGTCATTTTCCACAACATGGCTGAAATGTGTTTTCACACTTTCAGCGCAGAAATGCATGTTCGCTGTGGGAAATCATTGTTCAGGACAGATAAAGAAAATCACACTGACACTGTTCATGATTGGAGGTCCCAAAATGCCTGTGTTAACAATCTGCTGTAAAAAAAATCCCCAAACTAGTTACATTACGGGTGTGCATTGCACAGTTTCTACGCACGCTCATGACTTCACCAGTTTTTTTAAGATTTTCACAGCAGATTTTCATCATTGCCATTTTTTACACCTCCCCATGAACAGTACCGCTGTCATTTTTCACATCCTGTTCGGAATGTGTTTTTGCACCTGTGGTGCCAAATGCCGTAGTCACTGTGCAAAAGCAGTTTTTGGCTAACAAACTGATATTGCCACTGTTCATGAGGTGGGGGTTACAAAAAAAACATGTTGAAAATTTGGAGTGAAAATACCAACGAATGCCTGAGGCGTTAGGGTTTCTGACCATAATGCCCCACCCTGTAGATAATGACTGGCATCAGGGGTGTGACTTGCGATTCTTGCCTGTAATGCTCATACCATTCTACCCCCACCCACACCCTGCAGCCAGTGAGAGGCATCAAGGTGTGCCTCGGACTCTTCGGGCCCAAACTTCACCCCATTCTCCTATACTGCACCCATCTCACCATATTTCCTGATGGAATGGGGTGCGCATAAGGGCCAAAGACCCCAAGGCACAGTGACACTTGTCAGTGTCTGCAGGGTATGGTGGTGAAATGGCGTGGTCAGTGCCTGATGACCCAAAGGCACACCCCAATGCCTGTCACTCTCTGCAGGGTGGTGGTGGGGTTGGCTTCAGTTCAATACTTTGCTGCCATTCCTATTATGCAGCTCTGTAATCTCTACACTACCAATGCCAATGCCAGCAAGCAAACATTCGGCATTGACAAATGCTTGTTTAAACTGTGAGTATGATTTTGAGATGTGGTTCGCTGATTGTGGGAAGAGCCATGGACACATTTGCAAGGAAAGGAACAGTTGAGTAAATCACTTGTAAAATGTTAAAAGCAGTGTCAAGAAACAGTCTTCAACTGCATTATATAAAATAACACAAGCCCCCATTCTTTGAGAACTCGCTAGATTCTCAATACCTCAATAGATCTTTGATTTCTTCTCTCATTCTGTTGATGTCAAAGATCTAACTCAGTGTTGAGAATCTGCTCATTCTCAACAAAGGAAGGTTAGGTTATCTTTTATAAACTCAGAGTCAATCGGGCTTTGCAGGCTGAACTCTTTCCCTTTGTTTGTAACTCCTGCCTGTTGCCTCGGGGGACCAGTCCTTCAATTGGGAGGAACACTGACTGAGCGGGCAGGTCTAAGAGGCTCATCAGAGTAGCAGCTTTTGAAATCTGGTGCCTCTAGAATGCTGCGAGGAATCAGTTATGCCAGACATAGTCTGGAACAGTGAGAACTGGTGTAAACTTGGGATCAGTTGGGCTCTACAACCTGAACCCTTTCCATATGTTGCAGCTTCTACTTGTTGCCCTGGGCAGCCTGTCCTCAATCAGTAGGAACACTGACTGAGTGGGTAGGGCTACATTCTATTATTTAACTCCGTGCTTCCCAGTGGTCCTCTGCTGTGATCCAGAAACAAAGGGTCAGAGCATAAGGGCATCACACTGGTGGCATCAGCATGGGTGGCAGTCAACAAGAGACACTGCCCTGCAAGTGGGATACTTTGCTTAACCTTGTTATTTAATAAAATGTTTTAGTAAATCACCCAGCATCACTTCACTGAGCATATCTATCTAAGTAAGTAGCAGTGGGTTTATAAATACATTGAATATAAATTAATTTAATTGGGTGTAGGTAGGTAGTTGCATTACTTTTAGGATCAAATATGGTGAACATTGATGTAATACTGGGTTATACTTAGTTCAAATTAATAATTACTTCTATAAGTTCATATTGTAAACATCATTAGGCGGTGATGCTGTAATGTAATGAGAAATTGTAATAGACGAAAATAACATTTATCTGCTGTTGTTGTCCTGAATAGTGAACCACTGTTTACGAGGGAATGTACACTATTTAATCCATTGTTAGTGATGTTAGAAGAGGTCAGTTTTGATCTGTGTTGATAGTTATCCATAGCTCTACAAGTGTCTAGGTAGTTACTGTACATCTAGACAGGGATTTATATGCATTCCAGGCTCCACCGTATGACTTAGTTTTAACTGATCAGTGCAGCTCCATCCCTTCTAGGAAAGTTTTTGGACAGCCAGTCTAGTACCACATATTACTAAGTAATGTAGTTTTAGTTATATAGCAAAGGCATTTACCTGAATAGACCGACTAGATTTGAGCACTGGGTGAATGGGGAGGTAGCCAGCTGTAGGGACAGTGGGCACTCATCACCAGTGCTATGTTTTGGAGAAGGAGACATTGCCTAATTTGCAGGACCTTCAGGGAGTTCCATACTCAGATGGCAGTATCTAGAGAGGAAATATCCCAGCTGCAACTTCAACTAAACTGGTGTCCACCCCAGCACCCCTACTTCTCCAGAGACCCACTGGCCTTGGGGTGGAAGGTGGTGAGGAAAGGAGGGTAAGAGAAGATGTGGCAGGGGCAGTCACACAGTAGTCATCTCTTCCCACAAGGTAACATGGATAACTGCTTTGCATCCCTGAAAGAGGCACATGTACTGTACATGACTTGGACTGTGGTGACCATGGATCAGTGGGTGCTGTCAGGAAGGGAGACATGATGATACAGTACTTGGAGAGAATAGGGGGCTGAAGTTAGTAAGGAGGATTCTAGTAATAGAAGACTCTATGTCTAGAGGGTTGGAGATGGTGGTATTCAAGGTCAGTAAGGGGATGGGTGATCAGATGCATACCTGGAGCATCAGCTATCTGAGACTGGGAGAGGATAGGGAGGACAGATGAGGAGGGGGTCAGGGAGTGCTGATAACCTTGGTACCTATGATCTGGTAAACTGGTCTGTGGAGAAAGTGAAGAGGGACTTATAGAGGTTATGGGACAGACTGAAGAGGCATTTATCTTCCTTAGCCTTTTCAGAGGTCTTTCCTGTCTGGGGTGGATAGAAGAAGAAGGATAGAGTAAGGGAGGTGGAGATCGAGGAGTTCAGTGGTCATTGAAAGGGTAGTGCCAGGAACAGGGCACAATATTATAAGAAATTGGGGGCTCTGAGACAGAAGGCTCTTCTAAGGCAACAGCTATTCATCTGACAAATGAGGGAATAATGCATTGGGGCATACATTTGACCTCTAGCTTAGCAGACAATTAAAACAGATGCAGGGAAGGCTGGGGTTGGGTATTCCCCTATTGAGGGAGGTGCAGTGGGGAACCTAGAGAGGACTCCCCTGGGAATGTGGCCACGGAGTTCATTGAATAATAAAAAGGAGGAATTAGTCCAGGAGACAGGACATGCTAGACACAATAGATATGAAATGAAGAAACACAAGACACCCAAGATATTACAGAAGGGAGATGGTGGAGGGTGAATGATATAACCAACAGAGGTGCCAGCACATGTTGGAAGATGGTATGCCTCAATGCCAGAAATTGGGTAATAAGATTAATGAGCTCCAGGCTTCAGTGACAGACTCTGGGATGGATCCAGTGGTCATCACAGAAACTTCAGCCAGTGTGAACAGTGACTGGGACATTGCAATACCAGGCTATGCCTTATATAGTTGTGATGGAGGGAGCAGTCAAAGTGGTAGATTGACCATTTACATCAGAGAAGGGTTTGAGGCAGTAAAGGATGTTACCATTTGAGGAAGGGGGAGGTAGAATCACTGTGGGTTTAGCTCAGAGAGTGTTGTCTGGTAGGAAGATTCGCACAGAGGTTTTAAAGGCCACCAGGGAAAGGAGAAGAGAGCAATAAGAACTGGATGCTGAAGTACTGTATGGAGGGATACATCAAAGGGGAGGTTGTAAATAAGACCCAGTGGTGCTGAGGGTTGAGGCACTGGGTGCCGCTCCTCATGCCATGCTGGCAACCCAGGTTCAAGAGGGATCTGAGGCTGCCAGGGGTCAGCTGGAGGTGGAGGGCTGTAAGATGATAGTGGCAGCCATTGGGGTTTTCTCATCTCCCAGATTGGAGAGGCAAGTTTCCTTGCTCTTGGTTGACACACAGTGGAAACTGAGTGTCAGAGCAGAGGTCTGGGGGACTGATATGATGTTGGGAGAGTGGACGGAGTACTTGGTTTCCAGGAGTACACATGCACCTCCATGCATCCACACCCACCATGCACACCACTGCTCCAGATCAGGACAGGCAAAAAACCACAGAAAAAGCCTATGTCTTTCCATGGCCATGTGTCATGGCCCCTGAGGCTCTTTAACCCTGACCCTTGTGGACCCCACTAGCAAGATGATGGGGAGAGGCTGACAGGGTTGGAGGCTAAGGAGGGGGCCCTATGACAGTCATAGGTGGCCACAGAGGAGCAAACAGCTTGATAATAAATGGGAGGTTGTTATAGTGGAGACTGCAACCTGACAGACATCGAGCAGGATATTCCAGTAGCCAGAAGTGCCTGAAGCCAGGTCCTGCTTAATATCTTGCAGGACTGCATGATGGTATGTCTGATCAGTGATTCCACTAGACAATCAGCCATTCTTAATGGGATACTTACAACCTCTGAAAGAGCAGGTGGAGTATGCTGGGGTGTATAGAAGGGATATCACCAGCAGAAGGAGGGAGGTGGTTCCCCTTACATAGATTACTGGTGAGAACCAACCTGAATTACTGAGTGCCGCTCTGGAGACCATATCTCATGAATGGCAAAAACAAGGTGAATGCTGTCAAGAAGAGGACAACTAAAATGATGCAGGGCAGCATCAGAAGCCCTATGAGGAGAGACTGAAGGAACTCCATATAGATACCCTGAAGAGAGGAGGGAGGAGGGACATGATAGAGACCTATAAATATCTCATGTTGTTGAATAAGGAACAAGATGGGAGTATTTCTGAGTGGAAAAGATACACAGGAACAAAGGGACAGTCAATGAAACTAGAAGGGGGAAATTTAGTACAGATTTGAGAAAGTTCTTCACTACAAAAAGTGGTGGATGCTTGGAACTGTCTTGCAGCTGAGGTGGTGGGGCAAAAACTCTGGTGGGCTTCAAGCATGCATGGAATATGCACAAGAGAATCTTAGTTGGGAAGCAAGAAAGGGGAGGGATCCAGAGATCAGGAAGGGTCTGAAATGACAGTATAGTCAGGGAAAAATTGGAAGACTGGGTTGGCCAAGCAGTCCTTATCTGCCATAAAATTCTATGTTCCTATGTTTTTATGAGTATGAGTCAGGAAACTGCTTCAGTCCAGTGACCAAAATACAATAATGTTTGAGGTGGTCCTGGGCACCAGTAAGCCTTTGTCTAAGGCTGAAGTGCTTGACTTCAGGAGGGTGGATTTCAACCATATGAAGGACACAGTGTTGGGCAGGTTAGCTTATGTAGACAGTATCAGGGGAGTGGAAGAAAGTTGAGAAATTATGCTACTGACTCACTGATTCATTGAGTTATAAAAGGAGCCATTCTAAAAGCAACAAGAACATGGATGAGAACAGTTATAAAGAGGAACAAGTATAAGAGACCAATCTGATTCTCTGAAAGGGTCAGGAAGCAGTGGGGTCAAAAAGAGGCCTTCATAAGGAACAAAGAGAAACACAAGGATAAAGAATGGAATGAGTGCCTAGAAATAACTAGAGAGGCCGAGACAGCAGTCAGGATAGCAAAGGTAGATATAGAGCCACGCACTGCAGAGGGAGTCATAAAAGGTGAAGTACAGTTCTTTAGATATATAAGATGAAAAAAGTGAGAGGGAGCAGTTGTCAAGTTAATGGGGGGGGGTAGGTGTTATTTTTGTATAACATACTGTATTTTATTTGATGATTCAAGCAAATTGACAAATACACTAACAAGTTTATTCGTAGCCTGGGGTTACCCCATTGAAATACAACACTAAAAACTTATCTCACAATTTATGTATATAATTGCAATTTAAATTAAGATTAATGACAACTATTGCAACTATAAGATGATTTATAATAGTAGTGCTCCATGCAACATAACTCTTACTACTGTCTACATTTTTCAGTGTACCTGAGCCATGGAACAATAGATTAAACCAACTAAGTGCCAGTGTATCCTGTTTAATTAGCAGTATGTGTTACAAAGTTTACCCGACTCCATACCGGGTCATGTCACATACTATACTGCTCATGGAATACCACATGGAAGACATTGTGTAGTGCACTAGTGCTATAGGGTACAGAACCCTCGCAAGACAGATATAGTGTCTGCGTGGTTTTGTACCATATTGCGCATGGGTGGAGAGGAGGAGGGGTTCTGTGGAGGTGAAGACCTCCGTTTGGAGGTGGTCCACTGAGCTGCCACCATAGCTCAGTGAGATGAGCCATGGCACTACTGGAGGTTGCTGTGCATCTGTGGACCAGGGCTCAAATCCCGGTCCCAGACTTTTGGAAACTGCATTGTGCAGTTTCTTTATTTTTCTCCCCCGCGGTGTTTCACCCCATCCCCAAATTGAAACCCCTCCCCAGAGTTAATTATTTTAATGGGGGGGTTATTTCCAGCAGATAAAAAATAATACAAGATATTTATGCTGCCAAAATTAGTTTCAGTACTATGTCTCTGTGGCAGCAATGTATCTGCTGAAATTACAGCGTGGTACATTGCTGTGCACTAGTACCATGTGACATTATGACCCCATGCCACAGACTCTCTCTAACCAATGCACTCTAGTTATCATAGTTAATATTTTACATCTGGTAACTACATTCATAAACATGCAGATTGATGTTACCACATTCTTCAAATTCCTCTTCCAGGTAGAGATGTGTGAAGCTGAGAAAACCTCGATCTGACAGAACTTTGCAAAGTTGACCAATTCTGCAAAGTTCAAAGTGCTGACTTCTCAGCATTTTATTGCCTGATAAAGTAGCACCTTTTCCCCACAAAGTGACCAAACTTCATTTGCAAGATTACAACTTCATGGGAAAAAGTGCAACTTTGCTAGAAAAAATGTTGTGAAGTTGGCAAAGTGGAAGTTGGTAATGACAATTGGAACTTTGAAATGCTTTGCAAAATTGAAGATTTGCAACTTTGCAGCAATTTCATTGATGAACTTTAACTTCACTGCTTCTCTACTTTTAGGTTCTTTGTTCTGCACCAGAAGAGGATGGGGCCAGGGTTATAGGGGGGGATGGGCACAAAGCAGCCATACTGAAAAAACATTTCTGTCATGTTTTCACTAAGGAGAAAGGGGGTCTCTTGATGGACAGCAACATAAAGGCAGCTGATAGAGGGGCCCCAAAAATGAAACTGGAGAAATTTACTGGAGGAAAAGTCAAAAAAGGGCTAGTAGCCCTGAATAAGACCGTGAGGCTCAATGAGATGCATCAGAGAGTACTAAGGGAATTAGCATCGGTGTTAGCCAAACTCCTAGTGGGGCTGGTCAATAGCTCTACAGTATGTGCTAGGCATTGATCTCAGGGACTGGTGGATGATGGACATGATTCCACTGCACAAGAATGAAGCAAGGAGCAGCAAAGAAACTATAAACCCATCAGCCTTATCTCCATGGTAGGGAAACTGATGAAGACAATAGTCAAGGAGGACCTACAGGAATACCTGGAGAAAAATTTGTTTCTGGTATGTAACATGGGTTCTTAGAAGGGAGGTCTTGTTAGACCAACTGGATAGTATTCTTTGGGTAACCAAGGTAGTTGGTAAAGGACTTGCAGTGTGTTTTTGTACTTCAACTTCAGCAAGGCATTTGACTCAATGCCACACTGAACAAGGCTGAAGAAGACAGGACATCTGGGAACAACTTGAGATAATAGTAAGATGGATAAGGAGTTGGTTGGAGGAGATAGCAGAGTTATGGTGAATGGAATCAGATCCAGGAAACAGTGGTCACCAGCAGAGTACTAAGGGGATCTGTTCTGGGCTAAGTCCTCTTCAATATGTTCATCAGAGGCATAGGAGAGGAAATACAGGCAGGATGTATCTGTTCACAGATGACACTAAACTCTGTTGTAGAGCTAACAATGTGGAGGGGATAAAATTGGTTCAAAGTCTGGCAGCTGAAAGTCAATGCCAAAAAATGCAACGTGATGCTCTTAGGAAATAAAAATACCAGATCAGATCAGATTATTGGATGGGGGGGGGTCAAGCTGGACACAACATCAGAGGAAAGGAACCTAGGAGTCAAGGGGTCATTTTAGTGGCTCCCTTAAACACACCAGTTAGTGTAATAAGACCTTCAGCAATGCTAACAGGATGCTAGGGAGCATCAGGAGGGGGTCAGACAGCAGAAAGCAGGAGGTACTAGTACCACTCTATAAGTCATAATGAGGCCACATCTGGAATACTCTACCCAGTTCTGGAGTCCTCACCTATGAAAGGACAGAGACAGGCTAGAAAAGGTGCAACACAAGATGACCAAGATGATTCAGGGACAGGAGGGAACATGCTATGAGGCTCAGTTAAATGAGATGAACATGTATTCACTTGAAACTAGATAAGAGAAGGGGGATATGATAAAGATCTTCAAGGTCCTGAAAGGAATTAAATGGTGGACTGTGAGGAACAGTTTACTAGGAACAGAGAAGCTAGGACATGGGTTCACAAGTGGAGCTTAATGGGGGCAATGATTGAAAAGGATGTGAGGAAGTATTATTTTACAGAAAGAGTGGTTGAGCCATGGAATGGTCTGCCAGAAGCAGTAGTGGGTGCCAAAAACATGAATGGATTTATACATGTCTGTGATAGAGTCAAAGGTGTAGCAGCTACTCAGTGGAATGAGGGAGGAGGAAACACAGAGAACAAAAGCAGGATTATTATAAGCAAAGATCCCACAGTGATGACTAGAAACATAGACTTTGACAGCAGATAAGGACCGCTTGGCCCACCTAGTCTGTTCATTTCTCTACCTACAGGATAAGCCGCAGATCCTAGTTAACCAACAGCCTATTTCTTCCTACACCCCACAATAATTGCCTTATGTCTGTCCCATGTATTCTTGAATTCTCCCACAGTTTTAGACACCACAACCTCCGTGAGAGAAGGCTGTTCCATGCATCCACTACCCTCTCTGTGAAAAAATACTTCCTCACATTGCCCCTGAACTGCCCCTCTATCTTTAAATTGTGTCCCCTTGTTCTTGCATGTCTCTTTTCTGAAAGATGCTACCCTCTTGGACTTTGTTGATTCCACTGAGGTACTTAAACATTTCTATCATGTCCCCCTCTCCTCCCTTTCCTCAAGGGTATACATATTAAGCTCTTTTAGCTCTCCTCATATGGCTTCTCTTGCAGACCCTGCACCATTCTAGTTGCCCTTCTCTGGACTGCCTCTATCCTGTCTATGTCCTTGCAGAGATGGGGTCTCCAGAACTGGACGAGTACTCCAGATGGGGTCTCACCAACTGTCTGTAGAGGGGGATAACAACTTCCTGTTTTCTGCTGCTGATGCCTCTCCCTATGCATCCCAGTATACCCCCAGCTCTCCCTACTGCCTTCTGACATTGCTTGCTAACCTTAAGGTCATCTGTCATGATTAGCCCCAGGTCCCATTCCTTTTTTGTTTTTGTTGCTACCTCCCCCCTCCATTGTGTAATCTTCCCCTTGGTTTTTGTTTCCCAGGTGCATTATTTTGCACTTCTTTGCATTGAATTCTAGCTGCCATACTTCTGACCATTCTTTCAACCTTGTCAAGTCCCTTCTCATCCTTTCCATGCCTCCTTGTGTATCAACCCTGTTGCAGATATTTGTGTCATCTGCAAAGAAGCATATTTTCCCTTCCAGTCCTTCTGCAATGTCACTTATAAAGACATTAAAAATGACTGGATCCAGTACTGAACCTGACTAGATGAACTATCAGTCTTTTTTGCTGTTATTGTCTCTTTGTTTCTAAAATGGCTAAGTAGAGTGGCAATAATGCAGCATTCATAGGGGATTCCATAGTAAAGATAGCAAGTGAGTTGGAGGGGCATTTCAGGGCCATGATGTTAACGCAGGTTAGATAAATGCTGGTCAAATGAGTAAAATCCATAGGCAATCACTGCAGCTGGAGACAAGAGCTGTTTTCCATATTTCCATACATTACATTGGGAAAACATGCCCTGAGGACCTGAGGAGGTAATTTACAGATCTATAGATGTTCCTACATGAGGAGTCATTGAGTGTGATATTCCTCAAGATCCTTATGATTCTGGGACTTGAAGAGGAATGACAGTGGACTATTAGGCAAGATAATCCTTGCATACAAAGAATCTATCAGCAGATAATAACCCAGCAGTCCATCTAGTCTGCCCTTTACCTGTCTAAATCTATGACAGATCTAATGCCATACAAGAGCTGAAGAGCCAATTGCCCTAATGGCATCTTGGTACCCCCTCCTCAGGCTGTCCCTACTTGTCTCTTCTCATAGACCTCACTACCCCATGCCTGGCCCACCCATGCTTGACTTTTGCTAAGTGTCTATTGAAAAAGGGAGGATCATACTTTTCTGGCATGCTACAAGTCATTATGTGCAATGGGAACTGGTTAGGAAAATAGGCAGGGCAGTCAGAGAGGATTTAAACTAAATGAAGAGGCACCTAATGCAGGGGATAACCCGTGGCAGGACTTAGATGCATGGACTCACAAAGGTAAGGACAGCAGGGAATGGCTGCACTGGAACAGAAGACCCCCAGTTGGAGCGAGGCAGCACAGAGAGGCAACAATTCTGACATGAATGCAAGTCATGTGAGAATCTCATCAAACAAAATTAACCAGCTTGAGAGCCTGAATTCCTTGGAAGTCCAGAATTTACAAATACTCTCAGAGAAATGGTGGGAGAAGGAACTCAGTGCTCTAGGGATAGTTCTAATAGGAAAAGGAGTAAGTGGCTGCTCTCTTTTTAATGGAGGGTGCCACTATAAAGAACACTGATGGCACCAAGGGAAAAGGGTTATAATTAGTCCATATGGTTAATTTCAGACAAAATAGCAGTGGAAGAATGACAGTTAATGGTACACTCATCATGAATTTAAGTTGTTATCATAATGTAATGCACTTTACCTGTCCATTGTGACCTCTGTAAACAATTGTACCCATATGCAGCATTTAATATGTTCTTTTTGCTATTTGCTATTTGCTATTCATCACTCCCAATATTGTTGTAATAATGTTTGCTGTTTGTATGCATGTGGCACATTTCCACCACCATTTCCCCAGGATGCACCATGGGATGAACAACTTGTTGTTCAGTGTGCCTTCGATTGAAACAGTTCAATAAAGAAATAAATAAAATAGTCACCCAGAGGTGTACTATAGGACTTCAAACAGTTCAACAAGGGAGCAGCCAAACTGGATGCAGTGATGCTAAGTGCTTTGAGAAATTAAAATTCCACTGGTCTGTTACTTATGAGTCCTGCACATAATTCAGGTTCTTGTATGCATGTGCTGAGTAAGGAAAACAGGAAAACACAGGGCAAACAAGTAATAAAACGAAATATTTATTGCTATAATGCTCACGACAAAGCATGTAACAAGGAATTACAAAGAGGTTAATTTCCATTGGTCAACCCTAGGGTTACACGTACCAAATAAATCTAAACATGAAACAAACAAATGTTCGGAAAGAACACCAAAATTTCAGAGACTGGGAGGACTAGCTAGCAGTTTCCATATATACACTGCTGATAAGAATGTAACATTTGTATACACAAGACAAATACTGTTGGGTATAATATACAGAGTGTAATTTCTGGGTGGACCCAGGAAGCAAGAGTGCATGGTTGGCATATATCTTAGAAATTCATAGAGTAAGTGTTATCTGTTCTTATTTCCAGACAGTCTGGAAATAACTGCAATGTAATCAGAAAAGCACACAACGTGTCACAATAGTGGAAAACTACAGAATATGAGTGATTATGAGTATAACAGAATATATGGCAGAAACATACATACATGTAATATGTCCAACTTGCTTAAGAGGGAGATATGGGTCAGATTAGTAGGGAGATTAGCCAGTTAGTAGGGAGATGCCATAACATCATGCATTTGTCCTTAAATGTCATTAAAAAATAAGATAAATGCATTTAAAAACAGTTAATGTATTTAATTTTGTCAAGAATATGCACTAAAAAGAATCAACAACTAGTTATACAAAGTTATCACTTCATTGTATATCACTAATTTACTTTTTATGTGTCTTTATCTGCCAAAAACATGAATGGATATTTTAGACAGAATTTTACTTAAGCAGGGGATTTGTTTTCAGGAGGGAGGGAGGAGGGAGTTCAGTCAAAAAACAACCCCCCAAAAAAAACAAGAGTCTCTTGTGAAAAGAGGAGATATACATGTATGAACATAGCATATAGGTAAGTGCATTACAGACAAATGTGAGCAAAACAAATATAATAAAGAACACTAATATAAGTAATAAAACAAAACAAAACATTATAAGACTGTGGTAAGGCACTAATACTTGTAGGTGTATAAGGTTACAGTTACACATGGGTCAGCTGGTGGTACATAACCCAGGCATAACAGGTCTGACTCTGGTCGCTTCCTAAGTTTGCTTCTTTTGCAAGTTTGTTACTTTCAATTTTGTGCTAAACAAATATTTTTTCCTACACAGTACTTTTGGCCTACTGTAGTCTATTGGTACATTATCAGGAGTGTAGTGCTTCATAACAGAGCAGCCTTCTATGAAGTGAGTTTACCATTCTCATTTTCTCCAGGAGTGCACAGAGTGGTGATGGTAGTTGCAGTTTGTTAGAGGGGTAGCCTCCCTTTGTTCTGTCCATGCCCCAATCAAAATTTCATGGACGTTTGCTTTTGGACTTCTTACAGATCCATGTATCTTTTTTTAAGCTTTTTGATATAACTTAACTTTAACCACATTTCTTGAAGTATTTGAAAAGTTAATGTTCTTAATAAAGTATGTCCATAAGTTATTTCAAGTTTATGCTTTTGAAAGAATAATATCAAATATTTTAGCTATTCAGGCTGAGAATCAAGGTTTGTCTAGGAGATTTTTTCCATTAGACATTCTGATGGTACTATAATTTGTTTTGTTGATTATTAATAATCCTTTACCAGTATGAAATAATGATTAATGTTACTTAAGAATCTAGATAATTTTTTTCCTAACTCTGAACACACTTAACTGCTGGGGTAGAAGAAGGCACTTATAATAAGGCTTTATAATATAATAACATGGGAGCTTCAAGTTCTTTTGGATTTCAAGATCCCCATACTACTGCTTCATAAAGTAAGGCAGGTATTATGTTCATATCTCCTACAGTTGGAGCAGATGGCACAGTATGTTCACCATATTTGTGATTGAATTTCATCAAGGCTTTAGTAATATGTTTCACTTTATTTCTCTGAGTCATGATAGTTGTTGCACATTTCCCATTATTAGACAACTTTACACCCAGACACCTTCCCTAACAATTTCTAGTTTTTCTGTTCCAAGAAAAAAGGTATTTGTCTATTCAATCAATCAATTAAAATCTTTATTTATCCAGGTGAACACCATTGAGCAAAGCTCATTTACAAGATGGACCTGGTTAGAGCCGGTTCATAAAAATTACAATCAACAGAGGCAAATAACATAAATATATGTACAATCAGCAAAAAATATACAATAAAAGCTGTATCAAATGACTGAACCAGTGACATGACAGGCTTACAACAGATCAGAGGGTAAACTTATAGTATATATATATATATACACAGTATATATATATATATATATATATATATATATATATGTAGTATAGAGATACTCTGGGAAATATTGCAGGGTGCAAAGTAGCAACTTGGTAAGTGAACAGCAAGGATATGTAATAACTACAATGCCTATCCCCAGCCAAAGAGACAGCTAAGTTGAAGGGAGGCAGATAATTATTGGAGAGACTATGACAAGAGAATGGAGAGGAGGAAGATGCAGTGTGGGGGGGTATAGTATGTACACAAAAGGATGCGAGGGGAAAGGAACCAGTGGCCATGATCAGATGTACAGTCAAGTAGGAAGCTGGGTGCCTAGGATTCAGAGGCAGGCTAAGGGTGTGGGACATAATTACAGGGTTCCCTCACAGAATGAGCATATAAAGTCTTGAAGGAATACAAAGTGATGGGGATGTACAGTAACAGCAGTTTTGTAGTTTATTCCATTGAGAGCTGAATGCCTAGGATTCAGAGGCAGGCTAAGGATGGGGGAAGCAATTACAGGGTTCCCTCACAGTTTGAGCATATAAGGTCTTGAAGGAATCCAAACTGATGGGGATGCTCAGTTTCAGCAATTTTTGCAGTTTATTCCACAGAGAGGGCAGCACAAAGCTTATTGCCACTCTACCAAAGCGGGATGTAACCTTGGGAATGTTCAGTGTGACAAATGAGGAACTTCTCAGAGCATAGATTCCTGGCATACTTAAAGAGAGGCAGTCAATAATATATTGGGGAAGCTTGTTAGTGACAGCTGTTAAGGTCCATAGAACCGCATTTCTATTCCACCTAAACAGGAGGGAGGACCACCCTACCGCTGCGTACAGGGAACAATGGTGAGTAGAAATGGAAAGACCCGTTATAAACCTAAGTACCTATTACCACCAAAAATGATCATTTTAGTTTTGTTCACATTCATTTTTGCCTGCAGCTGTTCACAAAGTTCTTTAAATTTATGAATCTTTCTTTGCAATCCCATTGCTAAAAGTGAACACAAAACTGTATCATCTGCATATGCAAGAATATGGCACAGACTTTCTTTTTTTGTATTATGTTAGGAGCACTGAATTCTTGTTTCACTATTTTATTCAATATGGTGTTGACATATACTCGATGTTAAACAGACATGGTGCCAAAATGCACCCCTGTAAGAAGTTCCTCTATCTGCCTAAAGAGACAATGAAAGATTACCACCATTATCATATCTTATAACAGTTTTATTCCCTTTATATGATTGTATACCAGGTATTAAAATAGAATGATCTATACCCAAAGTAACCATTGTTTGCAATAGTATTCATTAAGAGAATCAAATGCAACAGTAAGAGGTGTAAAGTTTCATTTTCTTAGTTTTCAGTATTTCTTGAGTAGATCGAGAATCCAAAGAGGAGATCTATTGTTGAAAAACTTGTCTAAAATTCTGCCTGACATGGTGAGAGCACATCATTATTTTCTAACCATTCTGACAGCTTTGCTAATAGTGTTTTAACACAATACAGTGTCTAGAAGACTACTAGGTCTAAAATGTTGTGGTTTACAGACAGAGCATAGTTTTGTGTATTAATTGGAAACATTATATTTTTCTTCAAAGATTCTGGTGTAAACCAATTGTTTCAAGCAATTTATTGAAAGTATTTGTTAATGTAGGAACTGAAACATTTAGATTATTTTATATAATTATTATAGTGGCATAGCATCAGAACCTGGAGCCTTGTCAGAAGTAAATGAAGTAATAGCATCTTCTACCTGTCTCACAGAAATGCTCTGAGGCTCACATGCCCAGTTCAAATCTAAATCAGTTACCTATTCATTTTCTGGAGCTTGAGTGTTTTGAGATATATGTTTTTTAAATATGAACCCAAGTTTCCTCTGGAATATAGACTGATAAACATTAGTAAGTAAAGTACTTTTTTATTCAGCAATTACCTGTCTTTTGCACCTGACCAGGATGGAGCTCTCTCAGTGTTTAACAACTGTCTGAAAGAAATCCAGGACTGGATGGATTCTAGTTGACTGAACATGAACTCAGAAAAGAAAGAGGTTTTGGTTGTGGACCCAGGTCGTCGGATAGAGGGGTCGTTGGTTGGTGCGCCCTCAGGAATTTTTCTTGGTGGCGTTTCGCTTCCAGCCTCTGAACAGGTGCATGACCTGGGGGTCATCTTGGATGACAGGCTGGCACTACAGCCACACTTGTGGCTGCCACTACAGCCACAAATGTCAGCAGTTGTCAACACTTCCTTTTACCATCTTAGGAATATTGCCAGAGTCAAGCACCTCTTTCCATCTGACATGTTACCAATGTTGGTCCATGCCTTTGTGTCCTCGCATTTGGACTACTGCAGCTCTCAGTACTTTGGGCTTTCTGGGGTTGAAATCTGCTGCCTTCAGCTAGTGCAGAATGCTGCAGCTCAGGTTTTGACTGGGACAAGTAGACCCTGTCATATTACCCTGGTGCTGCGCGAACTGCACTGGCTACCTGTATGGTGGCGGATCGCCTTTAAAGTCAGTTTACTGACTTTTAAAGCGCTACACGATCAGGATCCGGCTTATCTGAAAGAACTCCTGGTTCCTTACTGCCCTGGCCGATCGCTTCGCTCGGCTGATGAGGGGTTGCTAGAGATTCCAAGAGTGAGTTTGAAATCATCTGGTTGCAGAGTATTTTCCCTATGCTGCACCCACTCTTTGGAATTCTCTACCGCACCGGTTATGGGAGTGCACCTCCATGGAGGAATATAAGAGGGGTTTAAAAACCCATTTTTTCAAATGGCTTTCTTGGAGCATTGATTGCACTGAAGTGGATTATAATACAGTTTTATCTGTGTTTTATATTGAATTTTATGTTTGATTTGTATTGTCCTATTTTGTACAGCGCCTTGACAATGGAAAGGTGCTTTATAAATAAACTTTATTAATTATTATTATTATTATTACATACGCAGGCTGAAACCTGTTTTCAGATGAATCCTGTTTTATACATACACATACAATAATCCTTCAAACATACAAAATAACAATGTAACACATGCAAAAGTATGTACCCATTAACAAATATACATCAATATTAAAAATTGCAATCATTAACATTCAGAAATCAGTTAACATTCAAATGTAGAGTAATTCAACTTGTAAGATTTTTGTGGAATATGTTGAGTGACAGCAACATCCTAGTGGCAACACTCAGCCTATTCCCAAATCTAGCGACATAACTACAACCTCCCATGTCCCCAAACCTAGCCCTGTTTCTAGCTACCTTTAACCTTCTAGTATTTGAATGTCTAGCATTATAAATTCTGTTAACTTGTTTTCCAGGAACAGGCAGTGGGACAGTGGATAATCACCCTCACTTTTCAACATTTAAAAATGGTAGTTAACCATTTCATTGCACATCTGTTTCCCAAGATATTACAACTCTATTGGAAATGTGATATAACAGCTTAATTTCATACCGTTGGCCAGATATTCAGACTGTGCCAGGCTGTGGCACAAGCCTGGGCACAGCGCAACTTGGCTGTGCAGGGGCATTGACTGGGTGATAGTCAACGGAGCTGCGCCATGGCACAGCATAATTGAATATCGTACTCTGGCCACCCGCAGTGTGCATGGTGCAGTGGCACTGTGCCAGCGCAAGTGGCCAGAGTGGAGCACGGGGATGCGCTAGCACAAGTTCCCTTACACTATGCGCAACAACAGCGATATTCAAAAGCGTGCATGCAAATTGTGCCATAATGGATGCAACATGCAAATGGGGCCATTTGCATGTCATTATGGCCCATTTGCATGCAGGTCCGCTGATCTCTGGTGACTTGCGCCTGGCGCTGTGCCAGGCAGCAGCCATGGGGGACCGACGCCCCCTGCACAGTGAAACAATTCCTCCCTCTGCCCAATCACAGGCATATGTAGAGTTAAATAACTATCCCTGGTGGTACAGTGGACTGCTACACGCCCCAATTGTGGGCATATGTAGATTAAATAACTATCCTGGTGGTCCAGTGGACGCTACACACCAGTCGTGGGCTTAGGTATGAAATACATCAGATCCTTTATCCCTGGTGGTCTAGTGGACTCCTGTCAGCCCGATCGCGGGCTTAGGTATTAAGAATTCCATGTCCTATATCCCTGGTGGTCCAGTGGACCGCTGTCAGCCTGATCGTGGGCTTAGGTATTAAGAATTCCACATCCTATATCCTTGGTGGTCCAGTAGACCGCTCGCAGCCCGATCACGGGCTTAGGTATTAAGAATTCCATGTCCTATATCCCTGGTGGTCCAATGGACTGCCTCAAGCCTGATCACAGGCATTTGTATTAAAATAAGTAAGTCCTATAGACCTGGTGGTCCAGTGGACTGATCACGGGCATTTGTATTAAGAAGGTAAGTCCCATATCCTGGTGGTCCAGTGGACGTCGCATCAGTCCGGGCATTTGTATAAAAATATTAAATCCAATATCCCTGGTGGTCCAGTGGTACCCCTCCCCACCCACCCACTGGAGCCCCACCGCCCGCTCTCCCCGGCTGGGTGGCGGCAGCACCCCACCCTGCTGCCCCGCCACCCACTGGACTGACACCGTAGGTAGGGCTGCATGCCCATTGGTCCACACATTTTGAAATCCACTAAAGCTTGTGTCAGTAGAGTGGCCAGGAAAGAATCCTTGTCAGAATGGTATAATTTGCTTAGTGACACCCAATAATTCATATAATTAACCATGGATCAATTTTTCAAGAGTCTTTGACAGTATAGGCAAAGAAAACTGGACAATGATTTTAAGGGGTTAAGTTACCACCTCCTTTCATGACTGAAATAACTTTGCTGGATTTCTAGCTTTTTTTAAATGTCCCTGCCTAATGTTTCAATTAAAATAATATGTTACAGTGGGGGCAATCACCAAGGCACAAATCTTAAAAAAGTTAGATTCAGTTGGATCCAATCCACAAGTTTTCCCCACATTTAAAAATCCGATAGTTCAATACACTTCACTAACTGACAATATCCTAAATCTAAATTTCCTCTCCTCCTCTGTTTACATTCACTATCTACATCTCCCCTAAAACTGTCCCCTCCCACCAAGTTATTTAACCTATTTTCTGACATAAGGAACTATAGAGCCATCACTAATATGCTTCCGCAATATATTGTGAGCTGCCTGCTCACCTGTAGTGCTGATAATTACACATCGAGAAACCTCTCCTATATTTCACTATCTATCCCTAAGGAGAGAACCAGGCATAGCAAATCTGCAATTAGTCATGCTCGTCCTGACATTTGGAACACAATATAGAAAACTATAAAACTTTCAATCCCTGTGAAACTGAGCTCCTTTAAATCCCCATACCAACGTTCATTTAAAGAAACCTGTAATTGCTTTGTTAATGGCACTTTTCCTGTTCCTATCATAGAACTATGACTTTACTATTCAGGCTTCTCTCTTTTGCATCTATTCTGTGCCCTGTTTCATCTTACGTCAGAGCAGTACTTTGATTCTTCCTTAAGCTACGAAACCCTCCCCCCCAAAAAAGCACCCCCTTTCCTCCATTCCTCATCCCTGGCTGCTCCCGGCACTCTGCCTCTTCCTCTTGACTCCTTATATATCCATCTGACCCTGTCCTGCACTCTGCCTCTTCCTCATGGCTCCTTATATACCCCTCCTGACCCTATCCTCCTGCCATAGGTCTTTTGTGGCTGCTACTGTACATAGGTGTGTTGTCTCTTATTATGTATTTTATTATTCCTAATATTATGTGTACTCTCTTATTGAACATCACTGCATTGACTGCGTTACTGTTTGGACTGCTGTTTGTTCATAGCGCTGTATATATTACTGTCTGTACTCATATATTGTACTGTCCAGGCCCATCTTGTAAATGAATAAAGATTAATTGATTGATAATTTCAAAATCTGGTAATTTTGAAAAATAACTTTAATTCCTTTGCCACTATATGTGTATGATCTACAAACATTATATCCTTTCCTAAATTAATCTGAGACTGTTTAACAGGATTTCTTAAGTCCTTGACAATCTGACAGAATTGTTTTTTTTGTTTTTTGGTTTTTGCTGTGGACAAACAAAATTTAAAGTACCGTGCCTTGACCAAACTCAATTGTTTGTCACATTGCTAATGCATTTTCATAAATTATTCTGGCTTTCAGTACACTTGAGTTTCCTGCTTTCTTCCATAAGATATAATTTACCCTCAGCAGTGTACATATTTTTCGTCAGTCCATGGTAAACAACATTTTTCAGTGCAACATTTTTCCAGGGGCATGTTAATTGTAAATTTCATTAAAGATGTAGGAAAAAATCTACTACTGTATCCAAATCAGGAATTAGCAAACACCTAGCCCATCTAAAAGTTTTAACACTGTTTTTAAATTACACATCCTAAAACTGTTTTAGTCTGTCTTTGTTAACAGTGGGGTCACAAATGGCCTACATTTCCTTCTGTCTATTTTACATTAAACAGGGCTGTGATCTCCTCTCCTAAATTTGGCATCATTATAGCTACATGCAATACTCTCAAGCTCTTTGAAGCAAAAATGTAATCTAAAATTGTTCCAGAGTCTGCATCCTAAAATGTTTTGTAGGAGAATGTTATGTTGTGCTAATCTCAGCATATTAATAGCTTCATAACATTTCCCTCAACAATGCCTCCGAGATGCAGTGAAATTTAATTTCGCCTGTGAAATTCTGGCAAAATTGAGCGAAACATTTTGAGTAATTATGGCCTTTTGGCAAAATTTAGCCACTCAATTTTGCCTTGCACTTCTAAAAGGCAAAATTAGGTGAAATTGGGCTTTTCTCTCTGCTGGTGGTCACGTGGTTGAGTCTAAACAGGCAGGAAGTGAGTGGTTAATTTTCTGTGCTACTTATCTCGAGGAAGCAGGCAGCATCTACAGTAGACTCAGAGTCAGAGTACTGTGACAGCAGAGTGCACTTTGATACATAAACTACTTAATTTGTGCTATTTTTCTAACTTTTTCTTCTTTGTCTTTGTCCTATTTCATATTTTAGTACCTGTGGAGTGTGTGTGTGTGTGTGTGTATATGTTTCCCCCTCAGCTCTCTCTCTCTCAAAGTCTCTATCTCTTTCTTTTATTTTTATTTCTTGAATTGGTGGTGGTGGTGGGCATAATGGAAAAGTGTAGAGGCAGTGGGGCACCTGTACACTGACTTGACAGGTATGCATTTCAGATGTCCATTACAAATGAAATGCCACAGCAGCAGGAGGCTGTTAGCCCCAGCACCAGCATTCAGCAGCAAACAACTGTGCCCCCTCCCCAGCAGCAGGAGGTGACCATGGCCCTCCACTGCAGCAGGAGACAATAACCACTCCCCGGCACCAAGAGGCAACTATGGCCCTTCCACTGCAGCAACAGCAGGAGACAGTGCCCCTCCCCAGCACCAGGATACTGTTTCTCTGCCCCAGCAGCAGGAGACCATGCTCCTCCTAAGCAACATGATGAGTCAGTGCTTGGGGCATCATCTGCTGCCCTCACATGGCCCTGTCATCCCTGAAGTTCTCCTGCCTGGGATTTTTTTTTATGCAAGTTCGGCAGGTGACCCAGTGGTCACCTGCAATCTACATGGGCAGGAAGTGCACGTGGTAAGTCTGGTTCCCACTTCAGGTCACGCAGCCAAAGGAGCCACATGCTGCATCATCACCCACTTCAATGGGACCTCAAACTGCAGGAGGTGGTGGCAGCATCAAATGCAGCTGTGGGGAGCAGTGTGGGTGTGGGCACTGAAGGGTGTGAGCAGGAGGGAGGAGAGCTAGACCTGTTGGCGTCCTTGCTGGGCTCACTGGACCAGACAACAACAGCAGCAGTCTGCAGTGGTATGAAGACCCCACCAGGGCCCTCCCTGTCCAGATCCAGCAGCAAAATGGGCAGCCTCTGCTCCACCAGCAGTGACACGTGAAACTTATCAGCTGTCCTGTCAGATGTCCACCAGCTTGACAGGAGTTAATTGATTTCAGACAGGAATTAATGATACCCAGGGGAAATTGCTAATCTCAGGGTGATGTTGACAAAATCATGAACATCCTGTCTGAACTGTGTAGGCCCCACTGGCAGTTAATGTGGTAGCACAAATTAATTTGTCATTTTATTTTCATTTTTCAATCCTCTATTCTGTTACTTGTATGTTCCCCCTAAAAAAAAATAAAAACAACAAAAAATCTGTTCTGTTCTCTAATCTAGAGGAGACCGGAAGTCACGAGGGCCTGCTCTGAAGCCCTCCCTGCCCGCAGAAGCCCCGAACCCGTGACACACCAGGTAATTTCTACCTTGATCCAGGCTGCTGCCACCAATCATTAGCCATCTGGCCTTTTCTGGCAAGGCCACAAGCTCTCTGCTCAGCGCATGAATCCCGGCCAGAGTAGCACCTCAATTGCTGCCCAGGCTCAAACGGAGCAGAACTGTTACTTTTGTGCCTGATTTTGAAACTTTTAAAATGAACCAGCTAAAACTATTTGCATTTGCCTGTAACTGTATTTAAAAGCTTAGAGTCACTGCAAGCCCAGGACCTGTGTTCTATCTGAAATCCCCTTGCAAATCCCACTGGGGACTGTTTGTTAATTTGTAAAGTGCATTTCCAGTTGTAACTGAATTACCCCCTGTGAAAAACTCATTTGGGGACTGTTTAACTTCTAAGTGCATTTCCAGTGTGCAGAATTTGTTTGCCCTGCTAGTAATCACCTTCTTTTTTGAATCACAATAGTACCTGATAGCCCACAGCCCATTTGCTCTTCTCCCCACACCCACTACCAGCCCTGTTACTTTTTTTTTTTTTTTTTTTATCACCAACTTCTCCATTAGCTATTGTTTTGCCACTAGAGGAGCCTGATTAAGTTTGAACAATTTGCTCCCCAATACCTCACTTGTCACATTTACTGCTCTCTAGTAGCTGTTTTCACTTAGTGATCACCCTCATCACTCCTCATCACCCCCTCCAGTAAAGTCAATGCTATCCGCCATTGTGCACTCCCCAGATCAGCCCTCCTCCTCCTGCTCCTGTCAGGCAATGTCACCCCAATCCCGGGCCTGGCAGCACTGGTCCTCCCGAAATCTCCTGGGCTGTGCATTGCTTCTATGAACATCTGTAGCCTCCTGAAAAACTGGACTCTCTACACTGCTGGGTGGCGCTTCATAAACCTGATGTTGTTGCCTGGTTGAAACCTGGCTGTCTCCCTCCACTCCTAACTCTCATGTCTCTCTCCCGGCTACACTCTCCACGGTTTGGACCGTGTCGGCAGGAGAGGTGGGGTGTGTCTTCTATTTGAAGAATTCTCTCATGGAGCTACCACTCCCCGCCTGACCTCGACCATAAGGCCCAGGCACTTACTCTAAGCTGTCCCTGACCCAGCTAGAGGCCCATTATTCTAACCGTAGCCTACATACCCCAAGAACCAATCAGGCCCTGGGCCACTAATTGACTACCTCCTCCCCTACCCAACTCGTCGGACCTAAATCTTGGTGGGCGACTTGAATATAAACTGGCTCTGCCTTGTCCTCCTCCCACCGTGAGGCTTTCGATTCAATTGACCTAACTCAACTGGTCACACAGCCTACTAGAAAAAACCCTGGGGGACAAGCACCCTCCTGGATGTGGTCTTCACCAACAGGCCAATCCGCATCCACAACATCCAAATCCTCCCTGACTGCCTCAGTGACCACTCCCTGTGCTTTTTCAACTGGGAAACCCTTGGCCCTCATCCCGGTCAAAACCACCTCTCGGCGGCCTGGGGGACTCATAGGCCTTAAGTGCTTCCTTCCCACACTGATTGGTCCCCTGATGAGGGCAACCAACATTGACTTGGCCTGGCCTTCTTTGTAAGCACTTTCAACTTTGCCTGTGATATCTTTGCTCCCATAACTGCTAGGGGTCCAAAGTGAAACATGCCCTTGGATCACCCTGCCCTACTGTGGCAACTTAGCAGCGTGACAATCTTTGGCACCTTGCTGTTGCTACTGGCTGTTCAGCTGACAGGCAGTCCTATGCTGCTGCCATAACCAGTGCACCTGGGCCATCCACAAAGCAAAGGCGGAATACTACCAAGCCTCTCTTGCCTCCTCCTGGGGGAACCCCAGGTGCTTCTGGGACAACATCAAGCAACTGAATGGTCACTCCCAGTCCCCTCTCCTTCTCTTCTCAACATCAATGGTACCGTCTCCTCTGACCCTGCCCTCATTGCCACCCACCTCAATAACTCCTTTACCGACCTTAGCTCAGTACTTCCTGGTAACTTTTCAGTCCACCTCCTCCATCTGTACCACCACCCATTTCCCCCCCTTTCCACCTGCGTTGTGTCACCATGCAAGAAGTTAGGCCTTACTTGCTAAAAGCTCTAAAAGGTAACACCATCGGTAATGACTCACTTGATCCCTGCCTTTTACGTCAGGTTCTGGATCAGGTCCTCTCACCTATTACGTGCATTTTCAACAAATCACTCTGTCTCGGACAATTCCTCTCTGCCTGGAAGATTGCTACAGTTACCCCTGTCCATAAAGGTGGTGACAGGACTCTTCCGGGTAACTTCGAGCCATCTCAATCCTCTCCCCCTCTCCTAGGCGTTAGATAAGATGTGGCGTCCCAAGTCTCCTGACTACCTCTGTAAGTACAATGTTCTCTGCCCTGAACAACCAGGTTCAGAGCAGGTCATAGTACCAATACAGCACTCCTGGAATTTTCCAACTTCCTCCATGCCTCCTTGGACTCTGGTGCCCTGGCTGGTGCTATATTCATTGACCTGTCTAAAGCATTCGATACTGCTCGCATCTCTTTTGCTCTCACCCTCGACCTAATAGGCTTTGCCTCAGGACCTGTTCCTGGTGCACCAGCTATCTCCCCCGCTCCCAATGTGTGAGAAGTCAGCGGTACTCTCTCTGAAACATGCCCCATTCACTCTGGGGTGCAGGACTCAATTCTTGGACCCTACTATTCTCACTCTTTCTTAACTCCCTACCCAGCAGTTGTATACGGGTAAGATGCTTCTCTATGCTGATGATGCTGTTCTCGTTGCCTCCCACAATGACCCCATGCTGCTACAGAACTCCCTCCCACTAGTCTTTGACTCTGCAGCTACCTGGTTCACTGATCACCGACTTGTTATCAACCTTAAGAAAACAAAAACGATGCTCTTCTCCCAACCCCAAAATAAGTACATCAAGTTTCTCTTAGCTGTCCACTCCACACCCAATCTCGTCATTGACCAGGTGCAGTCCTATAAATATTTTGGTATAACCTTTGACCCTGCACTTTCATTCCATGGACATATATCTGCCTAAATTCTGTCGCCAACTCACGGCTAGGCATTCTTTACCGGCACAAGAAATGCCTCCCTCCTGATGCCCTCCGCCTGGCTGTCACCTCCTCTGTCATGTCTCTCATTGACTATGGCCTTCCGGTCTATGGCTCAGCAGATCAGACTGCCTTCAACAAGGTTCGCCTCACACTTAATAAGGCCTGCAGACTTATCACTGGTGCTCCCAGACTCACTCACACATGTGAGCTGTATACCCTGGCTACCCTACTCAACCTGGAAGGGCGACTCATGTATCAGACATGCCAGCTCACCTTTAAAGCCCTGCGTGGCCTATCCCCCATAGGCCTATCCAACTCCATTCACCGTACTGCACCGACCTCGATCACGCCGCAGCTCGTCAAGAGCTACCCTAGTTATTCGAGAGCCAGGACCTCTCAAGGTCAGAGGGCATTCCCTACCGTCTGCGCCACTGGTATAACTCCTCCCTGCCAGTGTCTCAAACTCACTAACCTTAGCTTGCTTTAAGCCCAGGCTCAGAAACTTCCTGCTTAGCTCTCGCAAATGCAACTGCCGCTAGTCTAGTGTAAAAAAAAGAAATATATATATATACTCTGTTTGACAATGCTCACTGAGCAGCTCCCCCCCTTCCTTTCCCTACTAATTCCTCCTCCCCTATCTCCCTCCCTTCTACCCCCACCAGCTCTCCCCCGACCATAAGTTTGCACCTTTTGTTATCTTTTGCTTCGTTGGAGATTGTATTCTATTGTAACAAAATTGTAATTGAACTGTAACTTTTTTGTTTGTAAGTACTGTGTCCCTTGTACTACTGTTCTGATGTCCTCTTTGTGATGAGGTACCTTTGTAAATGAGCCTCTGGCTCAAAGGTTTCTAAACTGATGTTTAACTAAATAAAATAAATAAATAAAAATCTACATCCTTATGTCCTTTTGCTTCTTTATTTTGCACGTACAGTAAAATAATGTATTTGACCATTGCTGCTGTGTTTGTTACTGTCTTATGTTCCCTATATAAATCAGTCCATTTTCTTGTTCTCTCTCTATTACTTTTTTCCCACTCATTGTTGTACTACCCTTGTCCACCTGATCCTGTCTGTCATTTGTTATACTTATTCTGTACTGTGTCCGTGTGCCTCTCCCCTAATAAACACCTTATTCCCTTATTATTTGCAGTGTATGTTACTTCTTTGAGCTGGTTACATCTACAAGATTACTTTCAACAACATCATTATGCATAATGCAGTTGCATTCCATATATATGGAGTTTGCAAATGAAAGGCTGGCTCCTGCTGAAGACTGTCGGCCATCTGGGCCTTGTGCGCAGAGTGCGTATTTTTTTTAATTCAAATATCTCTTGTGAGTTGCTTAAACTCAAAGTTAAAAGTACTCACCACAGCACATGTCTGTAAAGTGCTCGTTCCTTTTTTGAGTGTGGCAAGTAAACAATGTAAAAAGTGCATTTTTCACATGCATGCTTTGTGTGTGAGAGAGCGCGTGTGTGTGTGAAGTGCATCAGGTGTGACATAACCTTTGATGTATCATGAAATATGGTGCCTTGAGGAAGCGTACCTAATCTTGGTGCTGCCACTGCCGAACATGCCCCAGAAGTCCAGAAATGTTTCCCAAAAAATGTTACAGTAAATTGAGACAGAAATCTGGTGTCAGTCATGCTGTTAGATAGTTCACATCCACCACCAGGACCAAAATCTGCTGTTTTCTATACAGTTTACAATGGTTTTCAGGCCTAATATTGGTGCTGCCACTGCCAAACATGCCCCAGAAGTTCAGAAATGTTTCTCAAAGAATGTTACAGTAAATTGAGACAGAAATCTGGTGTCGGTAATACTGTTACATGGTGTTCTCCCACCTCATGGACCTCAAAATGAAGCTTCTGACACTGTTTACCAAGGATTTCAGACCTAATCTTGCTGCTGCTAGCTGCTGTTGTTGTGTGCAAAAAACAACCATATGCAGTGAGTTGAAAACAACCAAATGGCAAAATTGTGAGAGAAGGGAGATACAATTATTTAGTGAATTCTGAAATAGGTAAAAGAGGTGGGACAGCCAGTTTGCCATGCTGAGAAAAATAAATCCTCCTGCAAAATAGTCCCGCTACTTGCTTCCTCCTGCTGCTGGTTTTTCAATTTACTAAACTAAATTGTAAACCAACTGCACATAACATCTCACAGTCACTATATGATCTACGGTCTGGATAAGTGGTGTCAAGAGAAGGAAAGTACTGCAATGTGTTAGTACTTATTAAGTACAATTTTGGCTTATAGAATTATCAGACAGAAGGGACAACAAGATTCGAAATGAACAAAAAAGTCACCTCCAACAATCTTGCAGGGACCACCACTCTCTTGAAAACTATGTAGTTTTTTATATAGTATGGGTCAGGCAGTAAATACCAGTGGTGTAACAGGGAGGAAAGGGTTAATATGGTAAGCAAATTAAACAGAAAAACAGGAATGCCACAATGAAAACACTAGATCACACTATTAATTTCTGTGATCAATTCAACAATGCAGTGTACCTGAATACGAACAAGTGTTCAATATCCATGAATACTTTCAATACAACAACGAAGCAGAAAAGTGATTAAACAAAGGGAACCAGGAACAGAACTACTCCAAATAAGTAACTGTTCAGATAAAGTTACCCAAAACAGGGTCAATATGTAAGAAAAATATTACAAATAAATAATACACCAACAAAAATATTAAGATTTAAAAGAAATAACAGAAACTCACTCACAACTTATGAGAAATCTGTCAAATATTAGGGACTAGCCTGGTCTGCTTTCATATACAGTACACACACACACACACACACACACACACACACACACCCATAGGTCACCCACCCACTCAACTCCCTCACAGACACAGAGAAAACTGAAAACACCACCTAACATAGAAACATAGAAACATAGACTTTGACAGCAGATAAGGACTGCTTGGTCCACCTTGTCTGCCCATTTCCCTACCTAGAGGATAAGCTGCAGATCCTATTTAACCAACAGCCTATTTGTTCCTACCCCCCACAAAAATTGCCTTATGTCTGTCCCATGCATTCTTGAATTCTCCCACAGTTTTAGACCTCACAACCTCCTCAGGAAGGCTATTCCATGAATCCACCACCCTCTCTGTGAAAAAATACTTCCACACATTGCCCCTGAGCCATGCCCCCTTTATCTTCAAATTGTGTCCCCTTGTTCTTGCACATCTCTTTTTCTGAAAGATGCTACCGACTTGGACTTTGTTGATTCCACTGAGGTACTTAAATGTTTCTATCATGTCCCCTCTCTCCCTCCTTTCCTCAAGGGTATACATATTAAGCTCCTTTAGTCTCTCCTTGTATGGCTTCTCTTGCACACCCTGCACCATTTTAGTTGCCCTCCTCTGAACTGCCTCCATCCTGTCTATGTCCTTGCAGAGACGGGGTGTCCAGAACTGGATGCAGTACTCCAGATGCGGTCTGACCAACTGTCTGTACAGGGGGATAACAACTTCCTGTTTTCTGCTGGTGAGGCCTCTCCCTATACATCCCAGTATCCCCCCCAGCCCTCCTACCACCTTCTCACATTGCTTGCTAACTTTAAGGTCATCTGATATGATTACCCCCAGGTCCCTTTCCATTTTTGTTATTGTTACTACCTCCCCCCCATTGTGTAATCTTTCCCTGGGATTTTGTTTCCCAGGTGCATTATTTTGCACTTCTTTGCAATGAATCCAAGCTACCATACTTCTAACCATTCCTCCAACCTTGCCAAGTCCCTTCTCATCCTTTCCACGCCTCCTTGTGTATTAACCCTGTTGCAGATATTTGTGTCATCTGCAAAGAGGCATACTTTTCCTTCTAGTCCCTCTGCAATGTCACTTACAAAGACATTAAAAAGGACTGGACCCAGTAATGAACCTTGCGGTACCCCACTAGTAACCCCTCTTTCTTCAAAGTGGACTCAATTTATAATTACTTTCTGTGTCATGTTGTCCAGCCAATGTTTTACCCAGGCTACCACCCTGGGACCCACTCCCAGGCTGATTAATTTGACTATTAATCTTTTGTGTGGGACTGTGTCAAATGCCTTGCTAAAGTCTAGGTAGGCCATGTCCACAGCCCCACCCTGGTCTACTACTTTGGTCACCCAGTCAAAAATCAATTAGATTCATCTGACATGACCTTCCCGCTGTGAACCCATGCTGCCTTGGGCGCCTCTGACCTCTAGGTACTCAACAATTCTTTCCTTCAGAAGTGATTCCATCACTTTCCCTACCACAGAGGTCAAACTGACAGGTCTGTAGTTTCCTGCCTCTGTCTTGGTCCCACTTTGTGAAGGGGAATCACATCTGCCTTCCTCAGTCCTCAGGTACCACACCATCCTCCCATGATTTGTTAAAAGGGTAGTCAGTGGTGTCACTAGTTCTCTGCTTAATTCTTTTAAAATTCTGGGTGAATTCCATCTGGCCCCATTACTTTGTCCACCTTCAGTTTAGGAGTTCTTCAGAACCCTTTCTTCTGTGAAAGGACTGGGATCGACCCCCCTATCCAGAGTGCTTCTGTTAATTGGATTAGGTACCTCCCCACCTCCTTTTTTGTGAATACTGAACAGAAGTATTCATTGAGTATCCCTGCTTTTTCACTGTCCCTCTCTGCCCACCCACCATCCATTCTATTCAGCCTCACTACCCCTCTCTTTGTCTTTCTACGCTCCCTGATATACCTGTAAAAGGTTTTATCCCCTTCTTAACTGAGTTGGCCATCTTTTCCTCAGTTTGGGCCTTTGCTATTCTGACTACCCTCCCTGCTTCCTTCTGCCTTAACTGGTACAGTTCTCTGTCCTGCTCCTTCTGTGTTTCCTTATACTTCCTAAATGCTATCTTTTTCTCCCTAACTTTCACCACCACCTCTTTTGAGAACTGTAGTGGCTTTTTTTTTCATTTTGATTTGTTTATTTGCTTCACGCAAAGGCTTGTTGCCTCTGTGATGGCAGTTTTGATATTTCCCCATTGTTGCTTCACCCCTCCTTCTAGCCTGTTTGCTAGTGCTTTTCTAAGGCACTCTCCCATCTTGCCAAAGTCAGCCCTGCTGAAGTCCAGAACCCTCACTTTTGTATGGCTTGACTCTGTAGCTGAGTTTATCGTGAACCACATTGTTTGATGGTCACTTGTTCCCAAATGGCTACCTACTTCTCGATCTGAGATCCTCTCACCGTCCCCATTTGAGAGTATGAGGTCTAAGATTGCTCCCTCTTGAGTAGGTTCCAAAACTAGCTGTCTGAGGCATGCCACCGGAAGGGCATCGAGAGTGGCCCTGCTTTTGGATGCGTCTGCAGCAAAGGTCCTCCAGTTGACATCCGGCATATTAAGGTCCCCCATCAACAGTATCTCCTTTTCTCTGTCATCCTAAGTATGCCTTCTATCATATCCTTGTCCATTCCCTCCTGACATGGGGTCTGTATACAACCCTGTGCGAATTGTGGTGATTTCATTCTCTGAGGTGACCCACAGTGCCTCCTCTCCTCCCTGTTTACTCTTTTGTTCAGTTGCTTTTATCCCTTCCCTTAGATAGAGCTACTCCACCCTCTTCTCCCTCCTGTCTCTCCTGTAGGTTGTGTACTCTGTGTGTTAACATCCCAGTCATAGTTCTCTGTGTACCATGTTTCAGTGGCTGCTATGATATCCAGGCATCCCTCTTCCATCAAGGCCACCAGTTCAGGGAGCTTGTTGCCCAGACTACCCGGGCGTGGTACTCATTACTCTCCATTCTTGAAGGCCTTACCACTTTTTGCCCCACCCTGTCTCCTTGTACTTTGTCACTTTCTCCATTTACCCCTGCACTTCTCCCAATTGACATCTCTATGTTGGTGTCTACCTCCACTTAGTACCCTGATTTTTTTTGGGGGGGCTAGGATTTCCCTGCTCCTCTTCAGTGCCTTTCCCTTTGGCTAGTTTAAATGTCTGCCAATGAAACATTTAAACCTATCACCTACCATCCTGGATCCCCTCCTGGACAGATGCAGACCATCATGCCAGTATAGGCCTGCATCCCTTCAGGTAGACACCTAGTCCCCAATGAAGCCAAATCCCTGAGCTCTGCACCAGTTTTTCAACCACTGATTGAATCCCATGGTATGGAGCACCCTAGCCTCACCTGTGCCATAGACAGGCAGCACCTCCGAGAAGGTTACCATGCATGCTATTTGTCTAAGGCCCCTCCCCATCTCCACAAATGCTTCTTGTACTGCTCTGATCCCTTTCTTAGCCAGGTCATTTGTCCTTAGGTGGACAATGACATCCAGCTCCCTCCCCTGTGCAACTGCTCCTGCAATCCTGAGGATTCGCTCCCTGTCCCTTCAAGCCATGGCGCCAGGCAGGCATCTTACCTCCCTCTGCCCTTCCTCCCCCAGTTCTACCTTTCTAACAATGGATTCCCCCACCAAGAGTTGTTTCCTTCCCCTGTGGTGTTCCATGCCACCCTCCTGTGGGTCTCCTTTGTGGAGGTTCCCAGCATCCTCCTTGGTCTCCACTGTGGGTGCCTCCATAGAGTTATCACACTTTTCCAGAATGGCATAGAAATTGTGGAGAGGTACAACTGGAGGGATGCACCTCTGTTCCACCACCCTCACCCTTCCTGAGCCCACTGAGGTCCAACTGCTCCTCTTTCTTGGCAAGCTCTGAGGCAACAGCAGTGACCCTGATGGTCCCTGGTTGGGAAAGGAGGTCCCACAAATCCTGGCCAACTCAGGCTGGAGATGAGCAACCTGTTCCCTCAGCCCAGAGAGGTGCCTGCAGATGGGACAACACCGCATCCTCCAGAATGTCTCCCAGAAGACTGCTGTGCCACAGCCACTGCACCACTCCCATCAAGTCTTATTTCTGGCCCCCTAATTGTTGTTTGGAATACTTACTCTTTCCTCTGTTTGTTTATTTCTTTTTTTTTCTTTTCTATCCCTACTTACACCTCTGTGCCCTTTTAGCTCCTGATCTTGCTGTTCAGAGACAAGAAGCTCCTATATTTCTCAGTAGTCTCCTTACTTGCTCAGAGTCAGACTTCCAGCAGCTAGGGGGGATGGAGAGCTACTCTTGCCCTTTTAGGATGGTTATTTGGATCCTGTCACACAAATGGCCACTATTACCAGTCACTCCTTACCCTCCCATCAATCATGCTCACACATGCCACAAAGGCAGAATTTAAATTTACAATGGCATTTTCTGCACCTTTAAAATTAATATGTTGTTTCCACTGGTTATTTGTTAAAGAGGCATCATGATTTCTTATAATATGTAGATTACTATTTGGATTGAAAGACAAAGCTGGCATCCAATAATCCAAGAATTTTATTTGTTCACTAAAGTTTAACTAAGTATTATCCAAAGACACCAAAACAAAAAAAATGTTCACTAGCAGCACTAGGAAAAACATTTAGATTCTGGGAGCAATCAGCTCTCAAAAATAACAAATAAAAAGTTTTTTAAAGGGTTTAATGGTTGTGATGCACCACACTAAACTGCTGTCCGACTCAACAGGCAATATACTGTGCAGGAAACAGCCTACACATGATATTTCAGTTATTTGCCCCTGCATAGCAAATTTGCAGGTGAAACTGAAAAACATTGGTGAAATTGGTGAAATTTGGTAAAATTTTATGTTACGCGAAATCACCATCCAAGGCAAAATTAAGTTTCACCTAGATGAAAAATTTCACATAATGTGGTAATTACGTGAAATATTTCACTAGGTGAAACTTTCCAATTTCATACAACTCTAATTGCCTCTAGCCTATGTTAAAATTTCCCATCAAAATTAAATTACATTTCTACTTTTTACAATCCCTGATTTCCAGTGTAAGAGTATAAACATTTGTTGCCTTCATTTTGGGTGGGGATTAGATAACTCCCACCATAGATTAAATTTCACCATAGAAACATATAGAAACATAGAATTTGATGGCAGATAAGGACCGCTTGGCCCACCCAGTCTGCTCATTTCCCTACCTGATGGATAAGCTGCAGATCCTAGTTAACCAGCAGTCTACTTCTTCCTACCCCCAACCCCTAGAATTGCCTTATGACTGTCCCATGCATGCTTGAATTCCACCACTGTTTTTGACTCCACAACCTTCTCTGGAAGGCTGTTCCATGCATCCACAACCCTCTCTGTGAAAAAATAGTTCCTTAAATTACCTCTGAGCCACCCCCTTCTATCTTCAAATTGTGCTCCCTTGTTCTTGCACACCTCTTTTTTTGAAAGATGCTACCCTCTTGGACTTTGTTGATTCCCTTGAGGTACTTGAAAGTTTCTATCATGTCCCCCCTCTCCCTCCTTTCCTCGAGGCTATGCATATTAAGCTCCTTAAGTCTCTCTTCATATGTCTTCCGGTGCAGACCCTGCACCATTTTAGTTGCCCTCCTCTGGACAGCTTCCATCCTGTCTATGTCTTGGCGGAGATTGGGTCTCCAGAACTGCACGCAGTACTCCAGATGTGGTCTCACCAGCTGTCTGTACAGAGGGATAATAACTTCTTGTTTTCTGCTGGTGATGCCTCTCCCTATGCATCCCAGTATCCCCCCAGCCCTCCTTGCTGCCCTCTCACATTGCTTGCCCACCTTTAGGTCATCTGATATGACTACCCCCAGGTCCCTTTCCATTTTTGTTGTTGTTAGTATCTCACCCCCCATTGTGTACTCTTCCCCTGGGTTTTTGTTTCCCAGGTGCATTACCTTGCACTTCTTAGCATTGAATCTAAGCTGCCATACATTTGACCATTCCTCTAACCTTGCCAAGTCCCTTCTCATCCTTTCTACCCCACCTTGTGCATCAACTCTGTTGCAGATCTTTGTGTCATCTGCAAAGAGACATACTTTTCCTTCCAGTCCCTCTGCAATGTCACTTATAAAGACATTGAAGAGGACTGGTCCTAATACTGAACCCTGCGGTACCCACTGCTAACCCCTTTTTCAGAGTGGACTCCATTTACTATTACTCTCTGTGTCCTATTCTCCAGCCAGTTCTTTACCCAGGCTGTCATCTTGGGACCCACTCCCGGCTGGCTAACTTGTATATTAATCTTTGTGTGGGACTGTGTCAAATACCTTGCTAAAGTCTAGGTAGGCCATGTCCACAGCTCCTCCCTGATCTACTACTTTGGTCACCCAGTCAAAGAAATCTATCAGATTTGTCTGGCATGACCTTCCCGCTGTGAATCCATGCTGCCTAGGGTCCTGTGCCCCTCTGGCCTCTAGATACGCAACAATTCTTTCCTTCAGAAGTGATTCCATCATTTTCCCTACCACTGAGGTTAAACTAACAGGTCTGTAGTTTCCTGCTTCTGCCTTGCTCCCACTTTTGTGAAGGGGAATCACATCTGCCCTCCTCCAGTCCTCAGGTACCACCCCATCCTCCCAGTTTACTAATAAACAGTCAATACCCATAATACTTTTCACTAGAACAGTTTCTACATTATCCAAATCTTTATTAATATATAGTGTCATCCCACCCCCCTTTGTTTTCTATCCTGTCTTATATATTGGAATCAATCTATCTTTATTTCTTCATCACTAATGAAAGGGGCAACCAAGTGTCTGATAGTTATATGATGTTAAAGTTTAGCTCTTCAACTCAGTATCATAATTTATCAATTTCATTTACTATGCTTCTAGCATTGTTGTGCTCTATGTAGATATTACTTTTAAGGGCTTCTCTTGGTCTGGGGTTCAGTTCTATATCACCAGCTAAGGTTAGCAGAAGAAGGCATACTCTTGGGCACGTTAATTAACTAACTAACTAACTCTTTTGAGAATTAAAAAAAAAACCCTGTTTAACTAATTTCAAGTCAGCACAGTTACTCTTTGCATATTCCCACCATGCTATTACCAAATCAATTTCTTTGTCTGTGTTTTACATTTGTTCTAGTTGACTGTGAACCCAAAATAGAAGATAAATACATGGAGCTCAATTTTCAATGATAATCCTAGAGCCGACACGAGCTGTGGCAAGTGGCTGCTTGCAGAAAAGCTGGGTGCACCAGGGACCCTGTGCCATATTCTGATAGTACTGGGGTCCTGGCACCAAAGTTCCCAACAATGCCACAAGCAGCTCCATATGTTGAACAGCTGGCACGAAGGAGGGGATTATCAGAGGCATCTGACAAGTCATAGCCTTGTGCAAATCCATGTAGAAAACACAACACAGAACGTAGTGACATATGCAGAGTGGAAAACACATAATATACAGAAAAGTGAAGACTAGTGATGTCATACATTGGTGGGATCTGGGAGACATAGAGATGAAAACTGGTTGTCTAATGTGTCAGCACTGTATAATACTGTAATAGTGTACCAGAGCATGGGTTGTGTCAGGACAGATGCAATATACAATGATAACTTTTAAAGTGGCATACAGAAGGCAAATACAGAAGCCCAAGACCCACAAATGTGACAGAGACTGTCATAGGGACTATGATGTGGACATAACTCTTGCACAGTACCTTGTAGTAGTGGAAGCCAGGTGGCACTGAAGGAGGACCCCTGCCCATGAGTCACAGTCCACAGCAGAACAGTACAGGTCTACTCCAAAGAGCACTTATTTATGGATCCACACTTCCCCAATATTGTGCCACAGTCATATGTGCATGTAACCATGCCAAGTGGCATAGATGACCAACCCTGGACTGAGATGGGCATGCATGTGTAGCACTCACAACATTCCAAGAGGTATGTCCAGCAGTGGGAGCCACCATAGTGCCATCATTCTTCACTACGGTTCCCTCCAGAAAGGTACAATCATACCACAAAAGTGGGCCATGTGCACAATGTGAACATCTGCTGCCAGGCACTGTGGGCACAAGGGGACTGTTTTCCACTATGGTGCTGCATATGCACTGGTGTGATGGAAGGTTTACCTGCACCTGTGTCAGACAATTCCTGTACAGAAAGATGACAAACAATACCATAGCTGCTGTCCAAACCTGAGAGGAACTCATGATCACATCCTCAGCATAGCACGGATCAGGATTGGACAACATGCAGTGTCAAGAACTGCAGAAGATGGTAGCAGCCATAGTGATCAAGACCAACAGGCTGTTAGGACAACTGTACTGCAGACACTGATGACTTTCTAGACAACAGACACTGAGTATGTCTTACTGGGCAAAGGTAGCTAAGGTGTCAATCTGTTCCTGCAAGCAATCCTCATAGCTTTGGGGTGAAGTTCCTCCCTGGATGTGGAGGCAGATTTCCACGTGGTGGACACCAAACAGGTGCTGCATTGCAGGTGCCAGGTGGTGGTACTCAGAGGTGTGAGGTGGACACCACATATACTCTATCAGCAGCTTTTCCCAGTATATAAGCCACCCCTGCAGCAGGAAGGGTCACACATGACACTGACTGTCCTGGAGGTTATCCCAGGCTGTGACAGGTGGCCATCCACTGCAGTGACCCCTCTCAGACTTCTCCATTTGTGATCCCCGTTGTGTCATGGGGACTTTTAGACCAGACTGCAAGTAGTCTAACTGTTGCCACTACTTGCATCCAGTGGAAAGTTTAGAAAATCTTGTGGTTGGGGGTGCTACGTCTGACTGACAGCGCATGACCCATCAGCACCAGGGTGCAGTCTGCAGATTGCCATAATCTGGTGCAAGGCCATTTGACTCATGGGGGCCCACTGGTGCTGCAAGCACCAGCTGAAAATCATGAATGACACACAGAATCATGCAGTCTGCCCTTTGTGTCATATCTCTTTGATGAAGGCACCTTGCATAATTCCTGACACTTTGAAAATTGAGCCCATAATATCTATATTGCCAAATGTTGGGGTTTTATCAGACACATTAACAATGATTAACAGTGAAATTACAAATAATCCAGACAAAACTGTCTGATGTCAAGGCATATTTACCATATCATTAGAACCCTATAACATGACAACCCCAACTCCCCACCAGTGACTACCACTTCACTAGTAGGGGTTAAGGAGGTGATTCTTCACTGGGAGGCTGATACTTCCTCAGGAACAGAAGGGGAAATAAAATGATAAAACAGGTTATTTAGTAATCATATACTGGTAATGCACCCTCCCCTCATATCCACTATTTCCCTTCCTAGGGGCTGCCACTACCCCAGGTAGGTGGAACTGCGGAATGCAATGGTGGGGGACAGTATATAACATCCTCATACTTCAACTCCCAATTTCAGGGCTGGCACTACCCCATAAAAGAGCAAATTACACTTTCGTTTGTAAGATGAAAATTGTCGATCATAGTCACCTGTACTGGAATAGGAGGTAATTGTTAGTATATTGGCACAGAAGAATAATAAGACTCCAGCGATAGAGCTTATACCTGAAGAAATTTTCAGACAAGATCCCACTTGGCGGGCACTGAAACAGGCTAATTTGTTTACATATATAAATGAGATGTATAAGTTATAAAGGCCTGGAAAACAGTCATAATTGTGCCTATGTTTTAGAAGGGGAATGGAACAGACCCTGTGCATTACCGACCCATCCCCCCTCTATGCATTGCCCAGAAGATCTGTTTTACAGTAATTTTATATAAATTAGAAGAGTGGGTGGAGAGAGATCGCTGCTTTCAGAATACCAGGCTGGTTTCTGCAAAAGTTACGGCACTACTGATAATTTATTTGCTCTCAGGTTATTTACAGTAACTGACAAACTGGTAAACCATAGAAATGAGGTCTTATACCTGATATTTGTGTATATCAAAGGAGCATTTAATAATCTGGATCACAAAAATCACAAAAAACTATGGTCAATATTGAGAGATAAAAGAAATTAACACCAGGATGTTGAATATTTTGAAAGTGTTGCACTTTGAAACAACCTACAGGATAAGGGTCAGTAGAGAAGGGAGACATCTGGGCCCTATAAAAACTAATAAGAGGGTGAAGCAAGGCTGCAGCTTGGCACCAATGCTATTTCATATCTATGTAGAAGCTTTGGTGGATGCAATAAATAATGCAGACCCCACCCGCCTGGAATTTTAGACAGAAATATAGGCAAATTATGATATAGTAATGATGTCATCCTTGCATCCAAGACTAAATGTGGTATTATGAGGTCATTGAAAGTTGTTATAGAGGCATTGGCCAACTCAGATCTTGAAATAAATAGTCAAGACAAAATTAAAAGACATGAGTAAAAATAACATAAAAATCCAGAAAATAAGTGTGGGCAATATGTCCATTGAGGCAGTCAAACATTTTAAATACCTTGGGGTAGCAGCTGGCTCTCTGGTGCAGCAGTAGGGCTTCCACTGGTGATGCCGAGAACCCAGGTTTGGGAATGGACTCAGGAATCGGAGGGCAGGCCGAGGGGAGAAGGCTTGAGGGCTCTGGGGCTGCTCTACTTCTCTGGGGTGGGGGTTATGTGTTCAGTGCCTGTGGGACCCCTGACAGTGGCCAAGGGTGCCACCTGTGTCTGGTTCCTGCACTTAAAGATGAAGGACAGATGTTGGTGTACATGCCACTGATGTCATTGCACATCCCGCCTCCCAGGAAGCATAAACAGCAAAAATCCACCAGCCGTGAACAGTGATGCCCCCGTTGAGCAGCCACCTCATGAAGCTAACCTGTGAAGGGGCTCCTTACGCAGACACCAGACGTGGTACCTGAAGGAGCAAGGGCCTGGCCCCAGAGGCCCCACCCTGTGGGTTAAGCTGGGGGTACACTGGGTGGTGCTTGCAACTGGTGCAGTGGTGACAGTGGATGCTGACAACGTGTGGGCTGATGATGAGCTGTCCTGCCCCCTCCCCCCAAAAAATAAATAAATGCCTTGGGATATTTCTAGATAAAACCCCAACCTGGGGAATGCATATTAAACAACTGAAACAGAAAACTAAAGCAGCAGCCAAAGATATTATAAAATCTGAAAAGATTTTGGATCATATTCTTTCATGGCCATGAGAATAACCTTCAGTGCCAAAGTAAATGCCCAGATCCTATATGGGGCAGGGGTTTGGGCAAATGACATTAATGTTAATGACCCAGAGACAATGCAAACTTTTGGGGCAGGATTTTCAAAACATGGTGCAGGGCTTGCGTTCTGCTCTATGCCACAACACTTTGGTTCTGGCAGTGCACAAGCCCTTTACTGCAGCTGCCCCTGATTTTACAACCATGGGCACAGCTGCAGCCGCTTTGACAAATTATGCATTTTGGCACATACTGTATAAACAGGTCCTGCAGGATTGTTACAAGTAAGACCAGAAAAAAACTGGTCTAAGTTCCAGCAGTTGCTGCATGGGATAGAAAATCCTGTTAGATAACTGCAAGCCCCATGCGCTTTATCATAGAAACACAGAAACAGAAGGCAGATAATCGAGTTTGCCCTTTAAGGGCAGACCAAGTTGTCCTGGTGCACCCCTTCCCCTTATCTGAAGATGGTGTTCTCAGGGGGGAAGGGGAGGGGAGGGGAGGAGCAAGGGGACAGAACACTAGGCAGGCAACAGGAAGGGGAGGGGCTAAAGGAAGTACATAATGGACAGCACAGGAGTGGTTCAGCCACTTTTTGCTGATGTTTTGATTTTCTGAACTACAGCACATCAGATTGGCATCGAGAGGAACAAAGGTTGGTGAATTTAGATAGGTAAGAAACAAGCAGGCTAAGGTATAAGAAAAGAGGTTTTTAAGTATATAAATGACAAGAAATAATAATATCCTGATTTATGCAGCAAATCTGTGATAGGTCACTTGTAGCAGGTCTCAGAATTACCCTCCATGTTTGTGAAACTCCAAAAAAAAATCAGACTTTATATTGTTTGTGCCAGCATTTGTAAGAGTAAAAGCATTGTGGATCTAGACAGAACATTGCTAGGAGGCAGGATGTGCAGAAGGTAGCTGTTGGGGCTGTGAAGCAGGCCGAAGAAGGCCGTCTGGAAGGAGAGCACCACACGGATTATGGCAGGTTCGTTGGCAGGGCAGATGCCCAGTTTGTTTAAAGGCTTAGAGGCTGGCTGAATTGTGGCCACAAGCAGTATGTTTAATTCTGTATGGGACAGCAGTTTTTTTTTTATTATATTGGTTTGAGTGGCTGGGCCTGGCTCAGGGCTCGAGTGTGTTTTGGTTTGCAGGGCAGATGCCCTGACCATCTTAAAGATTGGTAGCTGATTTAAAAAACAAGATTTGTTGCCACGAATAGTATGCTTTCGCATTGAGAGGTTAGGGACAGAAAAGATACGCACAGGGGTTTTCTGTTGGTTGGTTTGAACGGAGGGGCCTGGGCACATGGTCGTGTAAGGGCCTTTTTTGGCAGTTTAAAATAAGCAAACAACTACAAGGCATGATGGGGAGGGAACAGCGGATCTAGTGGGAAGGATAGAAATGAGGCAGCACAAGAGCTGGCCTATGGGAAGAGCAATGGGGCTGGGGAAGTTCAGATGGAGACCAGCACAGCCAGGCCATGTGGCGTGACATCACACACCATCAGGGAAGGCGCAGGAGAACAGGGCACAAGCAGGAGGGGAACCAGGAGTAGCTTTCAACAGCCATCAGGCTGAATTGCAAGCATGGGAAGAGCAACAGACACAGGAAAATGGCCCAGGAGGGGAATAGCACGGGACATCATGGTGGCCGCAGGGGATGATGGTCATGCGTGGGGTGAGGACCGCAAAACCAACAGGCCAAAAAGGGGGATTAGTTGGAAAAGGTGGGGTGCCAGATAATGACCCTCAGAGGCCAGCAGGACATTTAAAGGAAACAACTAGCTTTGGGCTAATCATAGCAGGGAAAAGGGGATGCTCAGTGCCAGCTAGGGGGCCACATGACATGACATGACATCACACGCTCCGGGACGAACATGAAAAATGGAGCAGAGCCAAAAAGAGACTCAAAGGGACCTGGAGGAGGCCTACAGATTAGGAAAGCCTTTTGGGGAGGGGTGGGAGAGAGTGTCATCACGCCTGGGGGGCAGAGAAGCCAGAAGACAGGGAACTGGAAATAGGTGCAAGGGCCTAAATGAAAGGCTATCAAGAAGGGGGCAGAGTCCACAGCTTAGCAGTGCTCAGAAAAGGAGCGGGAGGAGGGCAGCAAAGGGGTATCAAAGAAGGACCCGGGGGGTGACACAAGAGGTACCGCGGCAAGGAGGCCTAGAAGGCCATGTGGGGATGCCAGTAGCCCACCAGGATAAAAGGGGGGATAGCAGGCCAGGATGGCCACATGGGATGGGGGAAGAAGCTCGGAATGGATAGGAGACACACACAGAAGGGAAGAAATGGGACAACAAGGCCCAGAAGAGGCTTACAGAGATTTGGGGGTGTTTCTGGGGTATGCATGGGAGAATGGGAGGCCTAGAAGGCCACAAAAGGGACATAAGGCCTAGGAGGACACGTGGAGTGACACCCCCCGACAGGGGTTCAAAAAACACACAAAAAACAAAATGAAAATGATGATTAATTTACCTTTAATTTTATTGGTTTTGGGCAGCATCTTTACAGCTTCCATGGACCAACACAAGGGGATGGCACTGAGGAAGGGCAAACCATCTAAGGAGGATGCCTACAAAGCCATAGTGGAACTTGCAGAGAAGGCCAACAGAGTGTGGCAGATGGTAGAAGGAGAGGAGCCGGGGAGATCCGGGGAGAAACGGAAAGTGGGAAAGGGAAAAGGGGGCAATGGGAAGAGGCCTGCAGGAAGGTCATGCAGCCCTACCAGGGTGTGGCCCCAGCCGAGGGTACCTTCCAGTGTGGCCGGTCTAGTATCGCCGCAGCCCCAATTACCTGTCCCGTCAGTACCTCCCCAAGACCAGGTAGAGGTTCCCCCAGTGGAACCCAGACTGGATCCCCCATGCATACCAGCTCCCCCATAGCCAGTACAACAACCGGCTAACCCAAGATATCCTGAGTCCAACAGGCCACAGAAAACTGATAATTCCACAGGTAAAGTAGCCGGGCAGTAGGAGAAAGCATAAAAGAGTACATAGGGCAAATTATTGCAGCACTTCGAGATGGGGTTGGTCAAATGGAATCTGCCCTGGCAGAGATTAGGTCAGATTCCATCGCAACAGAAGGGATGAGAAAGGGTTGGAAAAGGTGGGAAAAGGAACAAAGGAGATAGGAAGCCCGGGGGTATGAATAGGGGAACACATACAATTGGCCACGAAAGAGAAGATCTGGAAGGGCGAGTATGTGGATATATTTGCTTTTGTGAGCCAGGAAGCAGTAGCGAAATATGAGGAAACTGAGAACTTAGGGAAGAGTGAGATGGCGGCAGCAGTGGTTTTGTTGGGGAAAAAAGAGGAGGATAAATTTACCAAAGGAAAGATGTGGGATGGATGGTATGTAGGTTTTGCTACGTACTCAGCTATTGTGTTGGAAAAGAAACCTGAACTGGGCATACCATTGATCACGTATTCCCTGATAATAAGACGAGCGAAGGCAAAAGGAGGGTTAGGCTGGATATATTATGACGAATTCATCCAGCAAAGGATGGCAACTTGCGGGGATGTAAGGTGGGATACAAAACAGTTAGATCTGTGGATGAATTATGTAACCAACCAGTCCACAGAGGAAGGGGAAATGGGAAAAAGGGGAGGGGCACCTCAGAGGTGTTGTTGGGCTTACAATAGGGCATTCTGATCCTGACCTCAATGCATTTTCAGCATGTCTGCTCAAAATGTGGGGGTCGCACCCAGTGAGCAGATGTAGAACGACATGGGTGCAAGGGGCACAAGGTTCAGGGGGGCAAGGCACAGGCCAACAGATTTTTTGGGAGGGCCAGAGATATAGGGGGCAGTTTTGGAGTAAATGGGGGAAGGGTACAGTGCACGCAGGCAGAGGGAGCCAGAATTACTAGATACAGGGAACCAGACAGGGACGAAAAAGGGGGGTATACTAAATGTGAGGGGAAAAGGACAAGGGATCAGTTCCAAGTAGAAAGAACGCCCATCAAGACGGAAGTGTGGAAAAGATGGTTAATGAAATATTCCGATAAGGAGGTAGTGGAGTCGCTTAGGGCAGGTTTTGAGATAGGCTTTCAGTTAAAATGCAAAGGCCCGAGGCAAGCGAGAGAGGTGAATTATCTGGGTTCAGCAAGGGGAAAAGAGGAATGTTAAGAAGAAAAATAGAAAAAGAAAAGAAGGCAGATAGGGTAGAAGGACCGTACAAAAACACGCCATTAGAACATGAGAATATCTCCATTGGAATGAGTTCCCAAAAAAACAACAGGAATACAGAGTGATTCACCACCTGTCATTTCCAGAAGGGGAATCAGTGAATGATTTCATAAGTGAGGAACATAGTAAAGTGAGCTATGCCACATTAGGAGAGGCAGTGCAAATCATCCGGGCAACCAAGGATGCCTGGATGGCAAAAACAGACATAGAATCCGCATTCAGATTGCTTCCAGTTAGGAGGGAAGATTGGGACCTACTGGGCTTTAAGACTGGGGAACAATACTATTTTGACAAGGCAATGCCCATGGGGTGCTCCATAGCATGTGCAACATTTGAGGCATTTAGCACCTGTTTACAGTGGATATTTCAGGAACAGAGCAGGTATAAAGCGGTAATACACTACTTGGATGATTTCCTGTTAATAGGTAGCAGGAAGAGTGAGACAGAAAAAATGTTAGCCAGCTTTCAAGAGTTGTGCAGAAAGTTAGGGGTCCGGCTGCCTCCGGATAAAACAGAAGGTCCCAATAAGGTTTTAGAGTTCTTAGGCATAGAAATAAAAGCCCAGAATGAACTCTTTAGGTTGCCAGATAACAAAGTAGTGAAACTGAAAGAGCTGATTAGAGGGGTCACGGGGAGGAGAAGGGTGCAGTTAAAACAGGTGCAACAGGTCATGGGACATTTGAACTTTGTATGCAGAGCAATTGGGCCAGGTAGGGCCTTCACAAAATGACTAGCAAGGGCAACAGCGGAAGTAACAAAACCACACCACTGGGTAGACATAACAAAGGGAGTAAAAGAAGATTTCACAGTCTGGGAGACATTTCTCAATTCTTACAATGGCTGTTCCTTTTGGCAAGATGAGTGGGTATATAACACGGATCTGGAGTTCTACACAGACGCAGCAGGGGGGCCGGGTATGGGAGGCTATTTGAAAGGAAGATGGTTTGCGGAACCATGGCCAGCAAACTGGATGAAAGATGGGAAAGTAAGAGATATCACACTGCTGGAAATCATGCCCATATTGACTTGTACCCTGGTGTGGGAGAGGAATTGTGTAACAGAAGGTCACATTTTGGTGTGACAACAAGGCAGTGGTGGATATTTTAAATAACAGGGGAGCCAGATCAAACACGGTCATGGAGGTGTTGAGACAGCTAGTTTAAAGGGCCCTGCAATTGAACATGTCATTCAGGGCAAAACACATAGAAGGGGTACAAAACATCCTAGCTGACAGCCTTTCTCATCTGCAGCTGGACCATTTCCAGATGCTGGCACCAACAGCAGAGGATCGGAAAACACCAGTACCAAGGAACATCTGGAACATTGGCAAGAGGGAGCAGAACTGCTGTTTCACAGCTCATGGGCACCATGGACTTTGAGGGCCTATGAAGGGAGTTGTGGGTGTTCCAAATATTCAGGGCAACACACCACATGGAGGTAAGTGGGCCAATCACAGAAGAACAGTTAGGAAAGTTTACAGTAGATCAGTGGGAGACAGGCACAGCTCACAACACGATGGGGGTGTACCCAGCAGGAATTAGCTTAATCTGCAGCCTTAAGAAATGGGGGGACCCAATGAAGTCCATGTTGATCAGGAGAATGATGCAAGGATGGGGAAGACTGAAGCAAAGACCCACGGATGGTAGATGACCCTTAGGAGAACATTGGCTGGCAAAATTAAAAGGGGCATTGCCAGTGGTCTGCAGATCAAAAGACGAGGCACGGTTGTGTCACACAGTTTACCTGGTAATGTTTGCAGGGGCCCTGAGAGGAGCAAAGTAGTGGGACATGGCAAGAAAGAAGGAGAATGGGGCTGGAAGGGAAGATATAAGCTGGGGATGAAGGAGACACATACTAATAAAGAAATTAAAGACAGATCAAAGGGGGACAAGGTTGCACAGTGACCTTGAAGTCTCAAGAGGAAGACTCCAGTGTGCCTGGTAAATGTTTTGTGGGCTTACGTCGCAGAGCGGGGATATAGAACAGGGAGTTTATTTATTCATGGGGACGGAAAAAGAGTCACCAGTTACCAGGTTACAGCAATGCTCAAGAAAGGCATGCAATTTCTGGGGGATGACCCAGGCAATTATTCCTCCCACTCTTTTTGGATAGGAGCTGCATCACAGTGGGCAGCTGCAGAGGAGACAGTGACCAAGATATTAGAAAAAGGGTGCTGGCGGTCTGCCAGTTACAAAAGGTATATTCAGGCATTGCAGTATGGAGACTAACATGTCATCTGTTTTGTTTCAGGTCACAAGGCCAAAGGGGGAGAAAAGGGGACTCTGAATGTGGACAAAAAACATGCTTTAAGTATTATATTGTGCATAATTCCATAGGAAAAGGGATGCTCAGGAAGTATGGATCTGTGGTCACTCATATGTTTACTGGGCAGAAAAAAGAGTGGAGAAAAAGCCCAGGGGAAAACAGTTATACCGGGATGTGAGACAATGTAGGTTGGTTTCGTGTGGCATCCGAGGGATGAGATGGGCACAGCTACTTCCTACACTAAGAGAGATGAAAGAGCAGAGGCCAGTTCCAGACCTCATTATCTTACACCTGGGGGGCAATGACATTGGGGGAAAACCATGGGTGGACACATATATGCAGGTAAAAAGGGATTTAGAGAAAATCCAACAATGGTGGCCAGGGGTATGCCTTGCCTGGTCGGACATAATCCCAAGAAGGGTCTGGAGACATGAGCACAGCCATAGAGCTTTAGACAGGGCTAGGAAAAAATGAATAGGAGAGTAGGAACATTGATAAAGAAAATAGGAGGGAGGTAATACGGGCGGGGGTGGAGGAGTGGGTAGAAGATTTTTACAGGTCAGCTGGAGTGCACCTGTCAGATCTAGCCATAGATATATTTAATACAGAAATGATGGGATTTTTAGAGGCATGGAGGAGACATGCAGAGGGTACAATATATAAAAAGGGGGGAGAAAAGGGAAGTTCCTAGCTGTTTTTTTTGGAGAAGCCAGCCATCCAACTCAAGCTGGAGGCTGGCTAATGGAAAAAGGGGGGGAATGATGGGAGGGGGGAAGAAAAAGAAAGAGGATGGAAAGAAGGAGAAGCTGAAGGAGAAAAAGCGGTCTCGGTTCTCCATTACCTAATAGGAAAAGAGGAGAAGACACCCAGGTTTTCACCTGGGGGAGTGAGGATCAGAAATGGATATATGAATGCAATAAAATGCAATGGTGAAAATATAATAATAAAGAAATGAGATGGAAATGGAATCATGGCATATATAACAAGCATTTGTCAATGCCGAATGTTGTCTTACTGCCATTGTCAATGCAGGAGTTAGAGAGATGCAGCATAGGAGTGGCAGTCAGGTATTGAACTGATGCCAACCCATCCCCACCCTACAGAGAGTGAGAGGCATTAGGGTGTCCCTGTGGGTGTTTGTTAGTGCAGTGCAAGAAAACATGCTGGGCAGGATGTGAAAAATAACAGCTGCACAGTTCAAAAGGAGGTGTAATTAAATGGCAGTGCTGAAAATATGGCATACAAATATACGAAAGTTGCGGAGTTGCAAGGGTGCGGAAATATGTCAAGGCACGCTTGCAGCACTGGCAGTTTATGGGATGCTCGCACCAAATTTTCAAACATAGGCATTTTAGCACCTCTGCTCATGTACAGTGTCACTGTCATTTCTCAAAGTGTCCAAAGAAGTGATTTCGCATAGCGACCACGCTTATTCTGCGCCCGAAGTGCGGAAACACATTTTGGGCACGATGTGAAGTGACAGCTGTACTGTTCATCAAGAGGTGTGTAAAAATGGCAATGGTGAAAATCCAGAGTGAAAATATCACAAATGCATGACGGTACGAGCATGCATGCAATCTGCCAACGCACACTCTTAACACAGTCATTTTATGGAGTATCAGCTCCAAATTTTCAACATAGGCATTCTAGGAGCTCTGCTCATGAACTATGTCACTGTCATTTTCATAATCTGGCCCAAACACTGATTTCCCACAGCGACTGCGCAATTGTGCACCAGAAGTACGGAAACACATGTCGGGCAGGATGTGGGAAATGACAGCTGTACTGTTCACAAGGAGGTGCACAAAAATGCCAATGCTAAAAATACGGCGTTAAAATATTACGAATGCGTGAAGTTAAGAGCCTTTGTAGCAACTGAGCAATGCATGCTCGTAAAACAGGCATTTGTTGGATTTTTTCCACCAAATTTGGAACATAGACTTTTGAGAGGCCACCTCATGAACACTGGCATTGTCATTTCGTTAATGGGTCCGAAGGTGATTTTTGCAGTGACTGCAAAATCACCTTCCGAGGCCGCTTAACACCATGACAGTGACAAGAATTCATGAGGAGGGCCCCCAAAACCCCATGTTGAAAATTTGTGCCAAAATTCCAAGAAATGCCTGAGATATGAAGCAAAGTTGAAAAACCCTATTCATTGCATTATACAGCTTACGGCATTTCCTCAGTTGCAGTCGGCTTTGAAGAGTGCAGACGTGTTGCGGGTCCATGGAAGATTGTCGCATCAGAGTCCAGAGGTAAGTATGGGGTGAGGGGGTGAGGGAAGCAGGATGCGCAGGGTGGGTGTGGGTGGGGGCATCTAGACTATGAGGGACGGTTTCGTTTGCAGGTGGAGAAAAAGCTAAACTGTCATGGGGCAGTTTTTGTATTACAGGGCATTTGGCATGCTGGGGTGGGCTCCCAGCATGCCACCTCAAGTGGGTTTTGTGGGGGTGTCAGTAGCTGATGGGGATTGGGCACCCCGCCAGCACACAACACGGGGGTAATGCTGGCGGGGATTGGGCACCTCACCGGGCAAACAAAGAAAGGGGGAGCACGAGCCAAGGGGATTGGGAACCCCTGGCATTCAACAGTTGGGGGTGATCCCGATGGGGAGTGGGCTCCCCATCAGGCGGCAAAGAAAGAGGGGGGCACGAGCCATAGGATTGGGCACCCCTCAGCATTCCACGTTTGTGGGGGGATGCCAACAGGGAGTGGGCTCCCCTGTCAGCACACAAACATGGGTGGGGACTGCCGACAGGGGGATTGGGCACCCACGATGTCAGAAACCGTGAGGTGGCTGCCCGCTCACCGACCATGATCATAATGGCGGTGAGCACGGCAAGCAAACGACCACTGCGTATGACGATTGCAGCTGACCTTTGCTTTGATGTGCTCACCCCTTTATGAATGCATGGTGTGGCGGTGGCATGCAGGCTGATTGGGGAATAAGGGACGCACCTACTGATGCATGCCCTGCATTTGCCGAAGAGCAGCTGCCCCCCCAAGACCCGCACTGTCGCAAGATGTTTCTTGTGCATGCACGCAAGCCAACATAATAAATTGATTGCCAATCTGAGCACAACAACATACAGTGGTCTGTCTTTTGTGGGGGAAAAGGGGGAAATCTGGGACAAGGACTGCTTGGCCTACCTATTCTGCCCATTTCCCCTACCTACTGCAATACTGCACATCCTACTTGATCTCCAGCTTTTACCACCTCTTTCCTATTCCTAGGGTTCCCTTGTGCTGGGCTTGTGGTGATCTAAGGCATTAGAAAATCCTGCCCCTTGTATAAGATATATGTTAGGACTCCAAAGAGATACCCCTTCAGCTATTTTGAGAATGGAGACAAATACCTTCATTGCAGGCTAAATTTATAACAAGTGCTGTATCATATTAGGAAAACATTATGACAAAGGAGGAGGAAAGGATTTCAGAATTGTGTTTTGAGGAATTCCTAAGAGACACAAAGAATGAGTGTTGATTTAAATTTTTAAATGATAGGTTAAACCATAATGGAATTGACTCTGTGTTTTATATACACCCTGACCAATGTAAGAAATGACCAATGTAAGAAATGATGTATCAGATGGATTCTGTTAAACATTTACTACTTGGACTTAAATAAAATATGAACATGCTGTACCTAATCTAAAGAGTTACATAAATTACAAGACCATCAGAGAACCAGACATACTGTATAACCACTTATTTCACTGTAAATTTATTTTCACTGTATCCACAGAAGGACTCATTATTGTGTAAAGAAATTTACAGTGGATTTAAAATCAAAAATGCTGGAAACTACATGGTGTTAGGTGCTGAGATCTGAACACAGTAATCAATACCTTTAGTCAGCACAAGTTTATCACCACATCTAGTTTATCATATTAGTATTTTGATGAAAACCAAGTAAACTTACCAAAGGAGTGGACAATCAAGAGATCGAGCTGACCAGATGGACAGAACAGACAGCTGAGAGAAAGCACTTTAGCTCAATCATTTAGGCAGTCTGTGTTTCCAAAATAATGGCCTGTTTGAAATTGTTTGTGATATCTTGTCATCGATACCTGTCAGTACTTGTTATGAGAACATCAGTTTGTTTGTTTTTGGATAATGGCTAAAACTTACTGAGGTTTGAAATCAAGTTTGAAGCAGGTGACCAAGTGAGCTGATTGGTCTGAAACAGAAACTTTGAACAGTATTCTTATACAGGTCTGACTCGCAATATCGCAGGGTGGAGAGATTTCTACAGGCACATGTGGGGAAAAGGGATAACATTCTATGTTATAATTTTATATAAAGCTTTGCTAGGTCTCTGGAGAGGTGGAGGATGGACAGATAGCAGTCAGCAAACCAGCCAGAGTAGCATAGCGCTAACATACATTTGCACTAATAAGTTGGACAAGGCAACTCCCGTGGAAGTAAAGGAATGCAGAAATAAGGGGTTATGCAGTATATCGCTCATTTTGTGAAAAGCTATCACATAGAAGAGCACTGGCCCAGCTTTGATTAGGCTTGACTAATGATACAAGTAATAACTGGAGCTTTTAGTCCATGTGTAATACAGTTGACTGCTTTTGTAAAGAGAACACTCATCTGACAGTTGCTTATTTGATTCTGAAATGCACGCTATTTGTAAGAGAAAGACATATATGAATTACACCTGTAATTAATAATATTTATTCAGAAGGGGGTCCCTTAAAAGCAACAGCATTGGTGCACAATCAAAATACTACAATTTTGTATTCTGTTGCTAGCTTTGCCTATGAAATGTTCTTAAAATTAAATAGAATTAATATGTCTAGCAAGGACAGATTTAAGATTGTTGTTAATTTTATTTTATTCTGCATGTCATAAACTCTGTTTTTTATACATGTTTTGATACTAAACAAACTGAACCGAACATAAGAGAGCAAAAGGAGTAAGGGTAAATGAAGTTTCAAAGAAGATTTCTGTATCTCAAAAGTCTGATGCTAGATAACTGGCTGGATATTAGACATGACCCAGAATCTGTGGAAGTCCAGAACAAATTTATAGTTGTAACAGCCTCAAACCACAATTTCTCTACTCCTTATGGTTGGAATGCATTGATGGCCTTTGCTATGAGGGGCCAGCAATTTCAGAAATTTCTTTTGTCATTCAGATTCATTGCTTTAGACATTTCTTCCAAGAGTAACTTATGAACATTCTGTTTCTCCCTTTTAGTCAAGATTTTATACGGCTTAATTTAAATTTTTGAAATTTGTTCTTGGATTACCTTTTGTCCCTCTTATGAGTTTAAAGGGACACTGTCTGTCCTCTCAGGCCTCAGATCTTCCAAAGTTGAAGCAACACATGTTTTGATTGCTTATATTCTGCAGAGATTGCTGATGTAGCTGGTTGTTTGATTCTCATTCATTTTTCTTTTAAAAAGTAAAAAAATCTGTCTGCCCACTATACCAGTGTTACCACACTAAGACATGTTTGTTTACATTTTTTGGTCAACTCCCACTTCATCTTTCCTGGACTTGGGAAACACCCCCATTACAGTCTAGACACTCAAGATGCAGTGGGAGAAGAGGAGGCTATTGCATCCAGAGTAGCTGTATTGTTTGGGGGTGTTTGTCATGTTCAGGAAGTTTGCAGTAAGAGTAGATCAAGGATTCAAAACAAAATAAGGGTGGGTACAATCACATCAACTGAATGCATTCCAATTCTACTATGAAAAGAAGTAGACAAAATGATCAGCAACATCAATGAATTTTTGAGCAGGTAAGCAATCGTAAAATGTGAGGTTTCAACTAAAAATAGTATGTTGCAAATAGGGTTGATAGTGTCCCCTTTAATTCTATTTTAGTCATTTTGTTGTTATTGTTAAACCATGTGTGGGTTCCACTTATTCTGTTTGTTTGCTTTTTTGTACATAAAGTATAGGAAGAAAACACTAAAACAGTTTCTCTAGCAGTATTAAAGATTTGTTTGTGGTCAATCTGCTCTGCAATGCTTTTTAGAATATTACTTGAGTCATTATTGTGCATAATGTTAATCTTCTCAATTATTATCCCTTCCAATTTAAGTCTCTTACTACCTTTCCATCTTAAAGGAAGTGGTGGGGGTGGGGGTCTCATTTTCATTTAGTTCATAATTCATGTTCCTTAATAATGCTAATGGAGCATGGTCACTTTCTCCTCTCATTTGATATGCACATTAACAAAAGATGAACATCTGGGTGACAAAAGTGAAAATTTACAGTGCTGTGTCCATTTGGCCCAACATAGATTATGTTCTATATACAATCACCCTGGATTCTTCCATTTAGCATAATTAGAGTGTTATCAATCAATGCAAGTTTCACAATTCTTAATGTTATCAAAATGTTTAGCACTAGTGTCAAAATCTCCTGCAATGAGAACAGAAGGTAATGGATATTTGATTATTGCAGCTGAGATACAGAGTTTAGTTTGCCCAAAGATTTACATTGTATTGTTGTGATCCCTTTGGTGAAACATATACATTTACAAAAAGAATTGTGATATTGTCCCATGTAAAAAAATAATTATCATATAGTAGTCATCAATTCTTATTTTACGTAAAACTTTAATTCTGATTTTATCTTAACATACATTATTAAATGGACTGCATAATGGTCCACATTTTTATATTTCTTGGCAGGAGAAAGAACAGCTTCATTCCCATTAATGCTTATAACTTTAGGGCACCAGGTTTCATGGAAACAAATTATTGAGAAGTGAGATATATGACAGCCATTCTGTGTCTGATAATTTCCCAGAGTTCAGCTAAGTTCCATGAATGAAAATTATTTTGAGAATCTAACTACTCCAGGTTATTATGCTGATTTATTTGAGGAGCATTGTTTGTATCATCAAGTCAAATATTTATCTTTGTTTTCAATTGTTTATATAATCAACAATCAAAATTCCCAATTAGTCCTGCGTCGAAGTGGAGTCTAGCATTTCCTTTGCCAATATAAAGTGTCTTAGACTTATATCTATTTGACCACTATCTGATTTAGTGTTTATCCTAGTAACATGAACCACCCCATATTGCCTTGTTTAATTTTAATGACTTTATAGAATAAAAACTGCACTGCAGTTGTAAGTGTTGGAGTGTATTCATTCCTTGTTTTTCCATGCAAAACAATGATAAGGTTACTATCACTCTGTCCTTTAGTATGATAAGTAATGTTGGTATTAGGTGAGAAGTTCCACTTTAAAGAAACCAGTGCATACTGGGAAACCTTGTATTCAAATTATAACCTCAGTTGGTAAAAATGAGCCTGTCAATAGAGTGCCAAGTAATAGGTGATGCTATCTCAACATAATCTTACAATCTTTCCATTCTCACTTTAGGTAAATCTCAATATTGTCATGTAAAGTGTGCATTTTTTACAGTATGTTACCATGTGCTAATTGCAGTATCTCTGAGCTGCTGTCTTGTTGGAACTATGAAACATAGCCATTAGACAATAACTACCCAGTCATGGTTTACTATGAAAGTGCTGTACTGTTCTTTTCAGCCACACCTTGACTGAATAAGTTTAGAACAATAAATTAACACTGTAGGATTTCTTATATAGGTACATGCTTCTATGTTGAAGTTGTAATGAGATGAAGTAAGGCTGTTGTCCATCCAGTTAGCTTCCTTGTTAGCTTTCTTAACGGCAATAAACTGAACGACATTTGCACTCCAGGTACAGTATTTATCCAGCCTTGTCTTGAAACTCAGTACAGTTTCTGCACTTACTCTAGGAATCAGTTCCACACATCTGTTCTCTAGGTGATAACAATGCCTCTTTATGACTCTCCAAACCATCTTCCCTTTACTTGAACATTTATATCCCTAGTTCTGCTATTCTGGATTCTGCATAACATTGTACATATGTCTATGTTCCTGAAACCCTTCATGATTTTGAGTGTCTTGATCATATTACTTGTCAGCCTATTTTTTTACTGAGAGAACGTCAAGTGCTCTGGACTCTTCTCAAACAGTTTCTGCAATCAAGTTACTTGGATGTCCATGACATTTTAAAGAGATTCTCTCAGGTAACCCTACAGTGGTATGCAGGCAAGAAGGATGTTTCTATAGAGATATTATATAAATTTCAGGAAATATCTGGACATCATTGGCTTCAACTCCATACCATGCTCTCTAACACCCAAAATATTGTTGTAGCTCTGAACTGTGATCTTCATGGCTTTTCACATCCTTAGGGTGAATTGATTCCAACAACTTCATGCAATGCCCCAGGTGAGGTCTAACCAGTGTCTCGTACAATATAATGGCATTATCACCCATTCCCATGCTGTTTATCTTCTTTTTAATGTAACCTGGTCTTCTGTTGCTCATTCTGATAACTTCCAAGCTCTGCTTAGACATCTTCTTTGATGAGTCTATGGTAATGCCCACGTTTTTCTCTGCTCTGTTACAGTCACTTATTATTTAGCTTATGAGATCAATTTCTGTTTCTGGCCCCTAGATGCATTTAGTCGCACTCCCCCTCCTGACTGAGCTATTTCTACCTCTTTCTGGTACAAACAACCTAGAGTATCCAGGTCTAAGTGTAATTTCTTGTAGTTCTTCTCACATATTCTCACACGGGAGAGGGGGAGGCATCACTGGCAGGTGGGGGGAGGGCTAAGCAGGGAGAAGGGGTACCGGAAGTGGAAATCACAGCTGAGAGAGTGAGGGAAGCCCTCAGCTCCCTTAAGATGGAGAAAGCACCGGGGCCGGATAAATTACATCCCAGAGTGCTGAAGGAACTTGCAGATGTCCTGGCAAAACCCCTGGCAGAGCTTTTATCATCTCTCTGAGGACAGGGTGGGTGCCCCAAGACTGGAAGATGGTGCATAGTAGCCTATCCACAAGGGGGGATCAAGGGAGGTGGCAGGGAACTACAGGCCTGTCAGCCTGACCTCAGTGGTGGGCAAGGTGATGGAGGGCATTGTCAAGGAGAGGCTAGGGGGGGACCTGGATAAGTCAGGGTGCCTGGACGATAGACAGCATGGATTCATCCTGGGGAAATCGTGTCAGACAAACCTGGTGGAGTTCTATGACTGGTTGACAAGTGCCTTGGACCTGGGTAGACCAGTAGATGTCCTCTTTCTGCACTTCAGCAAGACATTTGACTCTATTCCTCACATGGGCCTGTTGGATAAGCTGGGAGAAATGGGGTGGGGAACCAGATGATCAGATGGATGAGGCAATTGGCTCCAGGACCGGACCCAGAGGGTCGTAAGTTAAGTGGGATAGTCTCATCCCCAAGGAGGGTCATTAGTGGGGTCCCACAGGGATCAGTCCTTGGGCCCCTTCTGTTCAACACCTACGTATCTGACATAAGGACAGGAATCAGGAGTGAGATGAGTCTCTTTGCAGATGACTCGAAACTGGGGGCGGTGGTGGATGGGGAGGAGGGGAGGGTGGCCCTACAGGGGGACCTGGAGGCTCTGGAAAGATGGTCTAGAAAGTGGAAGCTGAGGTTCAATGCAGGGAAATGCAAGGTACTCCACCTAGGGGCCAGAAACCCAGGTCAAGTGTACACCCTGGGGGATGCTACAAGTCTCGATGGCTGAGAGGGACCTGGAGGTGGTGGTGGATGTCAAGATGAACAACTCTGAGACTTGTAGGAGGGAAGCAGCCAAGGCCAACAGGATGCTGGGATGCATCGCTAGGGGGATCACCTCCAGAAGGAGGAAGTGATACTCCCTCTGTATAACTGCTTGGTGAGGCCGCACCTTGAGTACTGCATGCAGTTTTGGAGGCCACACTTAAAGCGGGACAGTAACCTCCTGGAGAGAGTCCAGAGGAGGGCAACCAAAATGATTTGGGGCTTGGGGGACAAGACCTATGAGGAGAGGCTCGAAGAGCTAAATATGTACACATTGGAAGAGAGAAGGGACCGGGGGGACATGATAGAGGTCTTTAGGTACATGAAGAGGGTAAATAGGGGAGGAACAGTTGGGGTGCTTGAAGGAAGGAGGAAGGGGCCACTAGGAGGCATGGCTGGAAGCTGGAGGGAAGATTCAGGGAGAAAGGAGGAGGTGCTACTTCACTGAGAGGGTGGTGGAGCCATGGAATGCACTGCCTAGGGGGCTGGTGGTGGCAGAGACAGTGGAGGGTTCAGAGGGGGTGGTAGGTACAGGGAAGGGTTCTGGAAGCAAAATCCAATGCAGCAAGAATATCTGGAACTGGGAAGGGAGAAGCCAGAGAAGGCGAGGGGGACAGCAAGGTCAGCACCCAGGTTGGGGACTGACCAAATGAGCAGATACGAAAGACCGTTAGGCCTAGTCTGCTGGCATTTTAGTATGTTAGTATGTTAGTATATGCCCACCCATGCTAGGTTGTATCATTTGAAGACATCACTAACTTGCTGCTAATCTCTGATTGTAGATTTTTAATATGCAAATTGAACAGAAACAGTCCCAGAACTGACCAGTAATGTACCCTGCTAGTGACTGTATTGCTATTTCATATTATCCCTCTACCATACCAGTCTTTGTCTCCAGGCTTGTCCTGTTAGTAATTATTGTACAGAATTTATATTGTGTGTAACTATGTCCCCCAGAGCTGCTTGTTTCAAGACAGAAGTGGTTTCATGCACATTCATCATGTGCATGAACAACAAAATGAAGCGTAGTTGTTCTGACATGTGATGAATGCAAGTGATACCATTCTTATCCTGCAAAATGTGGCTCTGTGAGACATATCAATACATTAGATATTTCTTGATAAATAAGCTTTTAAAATCACACTGACCAGCTTATCCACTATCAATGATCCATTTCCATGGTATTACACATGCTGTTAGCATTAAGACATGATGAGGTCTGTGTTTTGCTGACAAGGCATGCCCAGAAGTATAGTGAGGTAAATGCTACAGGCAGAGTGCTTTCAGCCCCTGAAAGTGCTTTGTGCCAGCACAATGCTCACCTCAAAGTGTCTTATTCAACTTATAAAATGTGTAATCTGAGACAATTAGAAAAAGGCAACTTTTTACATTTTCTTTTGTTAAAAGTAACTAGTAAAAAGAAGTCCCTCTCCAGCTGCCAAGCATATGTTTATCTGTACATTCAATAGATGAAATGTTTGTTTATCATGGAATGCAGGGATTCAGACTTCTGAAGACTACTACTAACTAAATGCTCACCTTCCACACAAATACACACAAAGAAGACCTCAGTAAAGCAAGGGATACAAGTGCATCTGGGGTTGAACAAGCAACACATATTTCCCTGTTAAGCAGATAAGAATGGGGTGGGGAGTTAGAAAGAAGCTAAAAAAACTTTGAGAAGTACTTCATTTTATTTGTGCATTTGTGAAAGGAGGTGAATATAAAGGAAAAGAAATTGTATCAGTTTTCTTTTTTACATTTTAAGGGACTTTAATTTTTAGGGTCTAGGTGTTTAATTTTTAGGGTCTAGGTGTCTTTTTAGTGAGTAAAGGTGGCAGTCATGTTTATAATGGCAATTCATTGATATTGTTAGAGTTTTCTGTTTTGATTGTCAGCACTTTTTTTACCCGTGTGTTGTGCTGTCTCAATGCACAGGTCCTAGTCAATCAAGATGCAGTGTTTTCCTCCCATTTTATAAGCACTGTTATCAAAATAAGAGCATCCACACACAAATCAGAAGAATGCTGTGACTGGTCAAGAGCATCACATGATGCTCCTTTGATCTATGTTGTATTTAATGAAGATATTTATGAATTGTACAGTAATGTATTGATGTACTGTAACTCTCTTGCCTCAGAACACTTCTGAAATTTAATTATACTGAGCTCACCATGGCTATCTTGGTTGAACTTCTTTAATTTAACTCAATGTTATCTAGCCAATTTCAAATCTAAAACATTATATCTCCCAAACCACTGCTTACTGATTTTGTGTATCAGCCAACCATGGGGTACACTGTCAAGTCTTACTTATATCTAAGCACACTATGTATAATATATCCCCCCCATCCATCCTGCTTGCTAACTCATCAAGAAACATATCTGATTTGTTTGACAAGACATCTGCCCCACACAGCCATGCTGATTATCCCACATTATCCAGTTCTTTGCCAAATGTGCCATTATAGGAGGTAGTTTGGACCAGTGGTTGGAGCAGAGAGTCATAAACCTAGAGACTCAGGTTTAAATCCCATAATGGCCACACACATGATCCTGATCCCCATGACTAATGGCTCACTCACCCTGATCCCAACGCTCAAAATAAATATATTATCCCTGGTAGTTTAGAGGCCATATCCCCCATGCCCATTATCAAATATAGCAACATAGAAACATAGAAATACATAATTTGACAGCAAATAAGAACCAATAGGCCCATCTAGTCAGCCCGAGTTCCCTACCTGATGAAAAACAAATGCTGCAGATTCTACTATATCTGCGGCAATTATCCCCCATTTGTCTTGACAAGGTACCCCTATGTTTATCCCATGCAGTTTTGAATACCCCCAATGTCCCCAAATATCATCCCCGGTAGTCTAGTGTCTCCTGATCATCATGCCCATTATAGAATATCATCCCTTGTAGTCCAGTGGCCTACCTTCCTCAATCACTAAGCCCAGTATTTCCCCAATCCGATGACCATTATAAAATATCACCCCTTGTAGTCTAGTGGGCCCCTAGTCTTCATGCCATTATTAAGTATCATCCCTGGTAGTTGGGTAGCCCCTTTTTCCATCCCTCAATTGCTCTGCCCATTATAAAATATAATTCCTGATAGTCTAATTGACTCCCTTCCCCTAAACCTGGGGGTTATATTAGTTACACACTCCTTTAAGACCACATTAGTAAGTACTTATAAATTCAGCCTTAAAAGAGGCCCCTCAGACACATTTCTGGTGGTACTGATAGTGGCACAAATAGGGGAAACAGAGTCACTGTGGGTTCACTTTACAACACCGTCAGGCAAGAAAATACTGGTGGGAGTGCTGTACAGACCACCTGGACAAGGAGAAGAGAGAAAGAGGGAGCTCATGGAACAGCTGATAAGAGGAGTGAAGAAGGGGGAGGTGGTGATGGTGGGTGATCTAAACCTGCCAAATATTGACTGGGACATTCTAGTGGCCAGGTGTACCAGATGTCATGTCTGTTAGATAATGTGTATTGCAGGACTGCTTGCTGGTGCAGCCTGTTTAGGAAACCACTAGACATATGGCCATTCTTGATCTGATGCTCACCAACTCAGGGACGGTGGGTGGGTGAGTAGTTGAGCCACTGAGGTCCAGCAACCATAACTTCACTTGGTTCAAGCCACCATCACCATTGACAACACTGTCAAACCATTGTCCAAGTCAGGGTCAAGAAATGAAGTAGGGAATTATTGACCTATTTCTCTCCTTGTTCCCCTGTCCAAAATTTTTGAAAAAGTTGTTCATACCCAGCTCACTGCCTTCCTCGACCATCATAACTTGCTATCTGTTTCTTAGCATGGTTTCAAATCTGGACGTAGCACCAAAACTGCCCTGTTCAGGTTCACCAGTGAAATCCTCAAGGCAAGCGATAAGGGCCAGTACACAAGCTCTGTCTTTGTGGACCTGACCAAGGTGTTTGACCTGGTCCACTATTGCTTTCTCCAGGACACTCTCAAAGGCTTGCATATATCTGAAAATATTGTCAAATGGGTCAGAAGCTATCTCTCTAGCAGATTGCAGAAAACTAATATCAGTGGTCATTTTTCTGCTCAATGTCTGATTAAATATGGGGTACCCCAGGGCTCCATCCTAGGCTCACTCATCTTCTTACTCTTCATCAATAACCTCCCTTCCATCTGCCAAACCACCCAACTAGTTCTTTACACTAATGACGTGGCCCTCTACTCTAGTGAAACTGACCTTGTTACAATGTTCAATAACTTGCAGGCTGACCTCAGCAAGCTACACACTTGGTTCTTTGCCAAAGGCATGGTTCTTACCTCCAAGCAGACCAGGTTAATGATCTCTGGCCTAAGAAGGCCCCAGTCATAGGCGGATCCCTCTCAGACAATCTTGATAACATCATAGAACAAATCTACGAATTCAGATATCTTGGACTGTACTTAGACCCTCACCTGACCTACAATATCCATATTACCAACCTCATCAAGAAAATCCATATGAGGCTAGGTGTCTTATGCCAAATCAGAAAGTTCCTTATCCCCATCTCCAGACTACACCTCACCAGCTCACTTCTCCTGCCCCTGCTTCATTATGGCTCTACTGTCTACTCCCTCCCAGGACAACCCCCCTTTTCTCCAAACTCAGGACTACGTACAATAATATTGCATGCTTTATGACCGGTCTCCCCTGGATGACTCACGACTGTACTCTCTATGCCTCCCTCAATTGACTCACCCTTGAAGGCAAGTTCCAACTTAAAATGCTCTCTTTCCTACACAAAGTTCACCGTAACTTACTGCCAATCAGTGTTAACTCCCTTTTCCTCTTATTGGTTCCAAAGCGCAGTTCTAGAGGGGCCACTTGTTATATCTTTGACACGTCATTTTACTGCACCAAGCATGCGCAGAACTCCATCACATACAACGGCCCTATGTTTTTCAATAAACTACCCCCTAAACTTTAGGCCTGTAGTTCAATTGGCTCATTCACCTCCTTCCTCAAGGACCACCTCCTGCAATCCACCACCTGTGTCTGCCCTGGTAGGTAACCCCCCTGAATGTCCACCAATCCTTGAGTTACGTCAGTGTATCTAAGTATCTGCATACTGAATCTGTTGTTGTGTGCTGTGTATTGTTTCTCTATTCTAGATGATCCTGTCATATAATAATAATAATAATATTTTTTTTTATTGCTTTTATATTTCAAGTACCAAGAGCATTCCAATAAAATTTTAAAACAAACAGTAATAGAAAAACTATTAAAACAAATACAACAATTAATCAGAGCCACCATAGGCCCTTTCCCATAAAAAGGATTTGAGTGCCTGTTTAAAGCCTCACCCCGGTCATACACTCCCTTATCTGATGGGGTGAGAATTCCAAAGGGAAGGGGCCATGAACATAAAAGCCAAGGCTCCAGCTGATTTTAATGCAACCCTAAGAATCTCTAGCAACCCCTCATTGGCTGAGCGAAGTGGCCTCACAGGGCAGTAAGGAATCAGGAGTTCTTTTAGGTAGTCAGGGCCCAGATCATGCAGGGCTTTAAAAGTCAGCAATCCGACTTTGAAGGTGATCTGCCACTGAACTGGCAGCCAGTGCAGTTCCTGCAGCACTGGAGTAATATGAGAAGATCTAGGAGTACCTGTAAGTACTCGGGCTGTGGAATTCTGCACCAGCTGCAGGCGGTGGATGTCAACCCCCGGAAGCCCAAGGTAAAGCCACTTGCAGTAATCCAGGCGTGAGGTCACAAAGGCATGGATCAATGTTGGCAGATCGCCAGACGGAACAAGGTGCTTGATTCTGGCGATGTTTCTCAGATGGTAAAGGAAGATTTTACTACTGCTGACACCTGAGAACGAAGATTCAGCCCCACATCTAAGATCACCCCAGATCTGCACCTGTTCAGAGACCAGAAGCTCAACATCCCCACAAAACACCCCAGATGGGGAGCCAGCCACAGGTCCCCCTATCCAGTTATCCAGATCCAGTACCAGCACCTCAGACTTCCCAGAATTCAGCTTCAACCAATCGTACCTCATCCAATCCTGGATTTCATTTAAGCAGCTATTAAATACCGAGACAGCACCTTCCTGGTTGGGTGCAAAAGACAGGTACAGTTAGGCATCATCTGCATAACAGTGAAATCCCAACCCATACCATCTCACAATGTCTATGAGGGAAGCATGTACACGCAAACAACATGGGGACAATATAGAGCCCTGAGGAACCCCACAAAATAGAGATGGGATCAGAGGAAAAGACCCTGACACCACCCTCTGAGTTCTTCCAGTGAGGTATGATGTGAACCATCACAATCCCAGAGAGTCCACAAATACATCTCAGGTGCTCCAGTAGTACCCCATGGTCAACGGTGTCAAATGCTGATGACAGATCCAATAGAACCAAAATGGACCGTTTTCTCTGGTCTCTCATTGTTCCTATTATAAACACTATCAAATTTTGTGAATATTGTTTTTACCTTTTTTTCTCTGTATTATTGAATTTTTGCAACACTGGATGTTTGTGAAAATGGGCACTTTGCTCACATACTTTCCAGTATAAAATAAAATTTAATTGAATTGAATTGAAAGCTGGCCCTGGGACCAGAATGCTCCTGTCAAAAACTGAAATCTCCAGGATGTCCCAGTGATGTGGAGGGTTGAGGTGCTCAGTGCCACATCACCTGCCATGTTGACAACCCTGGTTTGGAAATAAACACAGGTTGCCCTGGAACCGATCTTGGGAAAGAGGATTGGGCATCTATAGGACTGCTCTCCTCCCTTAGGGTGAGGGGGTGCTGTTGCTTGCTGCTTTCTCCACTTGGAGGTATCCAGGTTGAAGTGCATGGAAGAGTCACCTTATTCAGGGTGCCAGGAATATCACTGCAGAGGTGGAGCATGTACATTGCACCCATTGTAGGTCTGTAGGCTTAGGGGTAAAAGTCAGCAGAAGAAAGCCCAACAGTAGGATGACTACCAACACCTCACAGGCTCCACACTGGAGACTGGGCACTTCTCACATGTCCTGTGGTGAGGATGACAAGGGAAGGTAAGTCCCAGAGAACCAAGTGACAGGAGTGGGGAGGTTGGTCAGAGTGGGGCTATACGGCAGAATCCAAGGGCAAACACCTGTATAAAATAAATAAAAACTGAAGTCCTAGATTTCAGAAGAGTAGACTTCAGCTGGATGAGGGAGCTGGTCTGAGGCAAACTGACCAGGGAGGACAGCATCAGAAGTGTGTAGGAATGATGGGAGTAAGCAAATGGACTATTCTCAAGGAAACAAAGTCATGCACAGGAATTGTTACAAAGCAATACAGGTACAAGAGACCAATATGGTTCTGAGAAAGGGTCAGCGAAGCAGTGAGGGCTGAGAAACATGTTTCACCAGGTACAAGAAAAACAGGAGGAGGGAGGAATGGGGAGAGTACAGTACCAAATAAAAAACTATAGAAGCAAAGAGGTCGATCAGGGAGGCAAAGGCGGACACACAGCTGTGTATTATGAGGCAGGTTAAGAGTGGGGAAAGCAATTCTTCAGATATACAAATGAAAAAAGGAAGGAGGGAGGAGGTATTGTTTGACTACAAGAGAGGGAAGGATACTAGAGGAAGATGAACTAAAAGCAGCCATGCTTAATGATTACTTCTACTATGTCTTCAAAATGGAAGACAGTGGGCCACTGCCTGAAAGTGATATCAAGGCAGCTGTCAGGGGCGTTCCTGAAATTAGGCAGTCAGTATTTACCAGAGAAAGGGTCCAGAAGGGGTTTCAGGCCCTAAAAGCAGAAAAAGCTTGAGAGCCAGATGGGGTGTATCCAAGGATGCCCAAGGAACTGGGTGCAGGACTGACTGAACCCCTAGTAGTGCTATTCAATTGCTCTAGTCAGATAGGAGTAGTTCCAAAAGACTGGAAGTTGGTGGATTTAGTCTCACTACATAGAGGAGGAACAAGGAGCAACTGGGATTACAGACATGTCAGCCTTACCTTGTAGTTAGTAAACTGATGGAGTTAATGATCAAAGGACCTTGTGGACTACCCAGAACAATGGTCTACAGGATAGTAAACAGCATGGGTTTGTGGCAGGAGGTCTTGTCAGACCAACCTGCTAGTTTTCTTGACTGGGTAACAAAGGTAGCAGATAAGGGCCATTTTGTGGATTTACCTATTTCGATTTCAGTAAGGCTTTCAACTCAGTACCACACAGAAACTGCTAATGAAGCTGGACAGCCTGGGTGCAGATAGGCACATAGTTAGATGGATAGTGAACTGGTTGAAGGAGAGGCAGCAGAAGGTGGTGGTAAATGGTGGTCAAATTGGTAGAGAGGGAGGTCACAAGTGGGGTGTCGTGGACATCTGTCCTGGGTCCTGTCCTGTACAATATGTTCATCACTGACATTGGAGAGACATCCAGGGCAAGCTGTGTCTCTTTGCAGATAACACAAAACTCTGCAGTAAGGTAGATAGTAAAAATGGTATCAGGGAGATACAGAGGGATGCATAAAGGTGGAGATGTGGTCTAAGGTTTGGCTGCTGAATTTCAATGACAAAAAAAAAATGCAAAGTTATGCACCTGGGGGGAAAAAAAAGGACAGAGTACTGGATGGGGAGAGTTAGACTGAGCATTGTTTTATTTTATTTATTTATTTATTTATTTATTTATTTCTTGGTTTAAAGTTACCTTCGAGCCAAAAGGCTCCGTCTGCAAAGGTTCCATGTCAAAGGAGAAAAATATGAAACAATAATATACAAGCTTATTAACAAAATTGGACAACAGAGTAAAATTAAGAAGGAGCATGGCAAATAACATACATTGGACCAAAATTGGATAGTTGATAGTGCAAATCAGGAGAGCTCAATATTTAGCTGCCAGGATATGGCATTGTCAAAAGGAAAAATGTGGGGAATGAAAAGAAAGTTCTAGAGGGAGAGGGAAGAGAAGGTGGAGGGGAGAGAATGAATAAGATGAGGGAGGGGGGAGCAGTAAATCTGAGAAGGCACATGGGAAAGAGGAAGAGGAAGGGGGAAGGACAGGAGGAGGAGGGGCAAGAAATCACTGAATAGAGGTAAAGAGGAGGGAAAGTAGGACAAGGGTGCAGAGGAAAGGGACCTTGGAGTCATCATTAGTATTGCCTCAAACAACCAAGCCAGTATAACAAGGCCTATACTAAGGCTAACAGGATGCTGGTATGTTTTGGAAGTGGTATTAACAGCAGGAAAAACAAGATACTACTGTCTCCGTATAGGTCACTGGTGAGGCCACACCTGGAATACTGTGTTTGTTTCTGGAGTCCTCTCCAATGGAAGCACAGGGACTAACTGGAGACAGTTACAATGTAGGGTGACCAAGATGATTCTAGCAACAGGGCAGATCTTACAAAGATTCTTTCAAGGCACTGAACATGTACTAATTAGAGTCCAAGCAAGAGAGGGATGGGATATGACAGACACCATCAAGTTTCTGAAGGGAATAAACAAGGTGAACTGTTGGGAACTGTTTAGCATGAGTATAGAGTCAAGGACCCAAGATCATGAGTGTAAACTGGTTGGCAGAAGGTTTAGGAGGGATCTGAGGAAGTTCTGTTTTACAGAAAGAGTGGAGGAACCATGGAACAGTCTACCAGAGGAGGTGGTGGGCACCAAGACAAATAATTTCAAACATGGCTGGGACAGAGTGAAGGGTCTGGTTGTTGCTCAAGCCAGTAGCAATAGTGTGGAGAGCAAGGGGGTGGGCAGGGAGGAATAAAACCATGCATAGACAATAGGTCCTGGGGCAGATAGGGAATTATGGACAGACTAGATAGACCTGTGGTCTTCTTCTACCATCATTGTCTATGTTTCTATTTATAAGTACCATCTTATTTGGTCATGAGGGAAGTGATAACTTAGACACCCCCGAAGTTTGATGTGATTAATGTTTAAAATAAGTTATAGCTAAAGGAAAATTGTACATGAAAATAAAACTAAGTCCATGCACATGTGCAGTATGACTGCCTTTGGACTTTGTTTTATTTTGCAGTATCTGTATGCCACAGACAGTAGCTGGTCACAGCAATGACAGGAGAGAGGGTAAGGTGTCAGCGTGGCTCAGTTGGTAGCACATCCACCTCTGGACCAGAAGGTCATGGGTTCTCTTCCCACACCGGGATGGACTTGCACAAAAAAAAAAATCGCTGGCATCTGAGTGCAGTATTGGGGGGTGCTGTACTGCTGGGGTGTGCTGTCCTTCGGATGAGACATTAAACTGAGGTCCCTTCTGCCCATCCTGGTGTTGTCTTGGTGGGTGTCCAGGTGGAAGTAAAAGAACCCAGGGTACTCTTCGTAAAGAGCAGGGAACATTCCCAGTGTCCTGGCCAACATTCCCCTTCCCATAAACCAGTTCATTCAATTATCCAGGCTGTGTGTGGTTGATGATGTGCGATATGGCCGTCACCACACATTCAGTCACATCACTACCAGTCTAGCATTGCTTGTAAAGCACTTTGGGATACTCTGTATAAAAAGCGCTCTATAAATGCTGATTCTTCTACTTCTTACGTAAGCACTGGTTGCTATCTTAAGGCTGTGGTGGGGTGCCACTAGACTATCAGTGATGGTATTTGATATTGGGCATGGGGATCAGGGGAGAGGAGTCTATTAAATTACTAGGGATGATAATTTATAATAGACATGGAGATAAGTGGAGAGGGGGTCCCCTAGACTATTAAGGATGACATATTAGTTCTGGGCATGAGAATCAGGTAGGGGGGTTACATGGCAGAACCCTCCCAGTGCTTCTGTCCACTCTGTTATAGAAATGCATACAAGCAGGACCCCACTGAAAATGCAATGGTGTAGCTCAGCTGGACTAGTCTAGGTACTGTAAATACACTGAAAAATGGGTAAATGCAGGACACCATTAAAAACAAGCAATTGTCAATGCCGAATGTTTGCTTGCTGGCATTGGCAGTGGTAGTGTAGAAGTTACAGAGCTGCATAATAGTAATGGCAGTGAAGTATTGAACTGACCAACCCACCACCACCCTGCAGAGAGTGACAGGCATTGGGGTGTGGCTTTGGGTCGTCAGGCATAATGGCCACGCAATTTCAGTACACCCCACCCACAGACACTGGCCAGAGTGCAGTGTTCCTTGAGGTCTTTGGTCCTTATGTACCCCATTCCATTAGGAAATACAGAGAGATGGGTGCGATATAGGAGAATGGGGTGAACTTTGGGGCCGAAGAGTCCAAGGCATACCTCGATGCTTCTCACTGGCTGCAGGGTGTGGAATGGTATGAGCATTACAGGCAAGAATCCCAAGTCACACCCCTGATGCCTGTGATTCTCTACAGGGTTGGGCATTATGGTTGGAAACCCTAATACCTCAGGCATTCGTTGGTATTTTCACTCCAAATGTTCAACGTGGTTTTTTTTGTGACCCCACCTCATGAACAGGGGAATATCGGTTTCTTAACCCAGCTGCTTATGCACAGCGACTTCTGACATTTAACACAGGTGCAAAAACATTCGAACAGGATGTAAAAAATGACAGCTGTACTGTTCATGGGGAGGTGTAAAAAATGGCAATGTTGCAAATCTGCAGTAAAAATATTTAAAAAATGGTGAAGTCACGGCGTACATAGAAACTGTGCAATGCACACCCGTAATATAATTGGGTTGGGGATTTTTTTACAGCAGATTGTCAACTCAGGCATTTTGGTGCCTCCGATCATGAACAGTGTCACTGTGATTTTCTTTATCTGTCCCGAACAATGATTTCCCACAGTGACCACGCATCTCTGCGCTGAAAGTGTGAAAACACACTTCGGCCATGTTGTGAAAAATGACAGCTGTACTGTAAATAAGTCAGTGTGGAAAAATGCCACTGGTGAAAATCTGGACTTAAAATATTACAAAGTCATGAACTTATGAGGGTGCGTGGAAACTGCGCAATGCTCACTCGTAACACAGTCATTTTATGGACTTTTGTCACCAAATTTTGAACATAGCTATTTTAAGACCTCTGCTCATGAACAGTGTAACTGTGATTTTCTTAATCTGTCCCAAACATTGCTTTACTTTCAACAGCACCATTGTACTACATGTCTTGGCTACATTACAAATTAGCATATATGAAAAATGGCAGCTGTACTGTTCATAAGGAAGTGTAATAAAATGACAATGTTGAAAATCTGGAGTGAAAATATTAAATTTGAAAACTTATGAGCATGCATAGGAACTGCGCATCGCACGCTAGTAAAACAGTCATTTTTAGGAATGTTTTCACCAAATTTTCAACATAGCCATTTTAAGACCTCTGCTCATGAACAGTGTCACTGTGATTTTCTTAATGTGTCCCATACATTGATTTCACACATTGACTGTGCCATTATGCGCTACATGGGCGGAAACACATTTTGGGCAAGATGTGAAAAATGACAGCTGTACTGCTCATGAGGAGGTGTGGTAAAATGGCAATGTTGAAAATCTGGAGTGAAAATATTGAAAATGCGTGAACTTACGTCGTGAGGAATGACTGCATGCGCTCGTAAAACAGTCATTTTGGAATTTTGTACCAAATTTTCAATATAGGGTTTTGGACCCCTTCTCATGAATGATGTCACTGTCATGGTGTTATTCAGGCCCAAAGGTGATTTCGCGCAGTGACTGTGCAGTGACTGTGAAATCACCCTTCGGACCCGAATAACGCCATGACAGTGACATCATTCATGAGAAGGGGTCCCAAAAACCCCATGTTGAAAATTTGGTGCAAAAATTCCAAAAAATGCCTGAGATATGAAATAAAGTTAAAAACCCCTATCTAGCCCATTATACAGCTTACCGGCATTTCCTCAGTTCGCAGTCAGCTTTGAAGAGTGCAGACGTGTTCCCGGTCCACCAAAGATCGTCGCGCCAAGGTCCGGAGGTAAGTATGGGGTGGCGGGGGTGTGGGGAGGCAGGGTGCACAGTGGGTGGGTGCGGGTTGTGGGAGGGAGGCCAGGGAGACTACGTGGGACCGTTTTTTCTTTACAGGTGTTATTTTTGTTTACAATGACGATGCGGGACGTTTGCCACGCTGGGGTGGGCTCCCAGCATGGTACAAGGATGGTTCAGGGGGGGCGTTCAGCCAACGGGGGATTGGGCACCCCCGTCGGCCAAAGCATCGATTGCCACGCTGGGGTGGGCTCCCAGCATGGCACCCAGTACTGGGAGGGTAAGGATAGTGGAGCCGACGGGATTGGGCACTCCTGTCGGCTATATCATTAGTTGCCATGCTGGGGTGGGCACCCAGCGTGGCATTGGAAAGCTTTGGGAGGCGGGGAGGCGCGGCACAGCCGACGGGGATTGGGCACCCCCGTCGGCTATACAGTGTGTGCGTGCATGCGGGGGGGTGCGCACGCCTGCGTGGGCGTGTGTGTGTGTGTGGGGAGCTGCGTATGAGCAGGCGATATCGCTTCTCACTCAAGCGTAGCTCCCCCATTGAACTGTATGCCACTGTATTTTGGAGCTTGTCATAGACAGCTCCAGCATGCATTGGCTTACAGGGGCCGCGCCTGCCAACACACTGACTGAATTGGAAGAGGGGGTGACACACCTCCGAAATCTTGGATGATGGCACTATGTTTCTTGCACATGCGTGCAAGCAAACATAACAAGTTGTTGTATTTTAGCTGACCTATCCTAGGTAAACAAACTTCAGACAGCAAAAAAACCAAAAACAAAAAAACTCTCCATAGTCAGTGTGATCTACTGGTTAGAGCACTGGTAGAAATCTGGAGATCACATGGTCAAACTGTGCTACAGTCACATACTCACTGTGTAACCCTAAGCAATTCTCTAAACCTACCAGTGTTCCTCTCCTCCCAGCTATGAATATGGGTAGAAGCAGGACCCACCGGAAATAAGTACTTGCATCACAGATGCCCTATCCTGTGAAAATAAATTGTAAAAAACCGGAAAACAAAAACAACACCTTTCTGGCAGCTGCTGATCTCCCCCCAACCCCAGCAGTGTGGTCTAATGGCTACGTCACTGATGGAAATTAGGAAATTGCAAGTTCAAACCCTGCAAGAAGCAAATACTCACTTTGTGGCACTGATCACTTAACCTCCCTGTGCTCCAGTTCACAAAGCAGCAAAAACAGATAAAAGTAGGACTCCACTGAAAATGCAGTGTTACATCTCAGCTGGATTATCCTGGGTAAATGCATTGCAAAAATGGGTGAAAACAGGAAACCTTCTTTAATTTACCCCTCCTCACTAACTAAGCATAGGAATGTCACTACACAACTGGCAAGTAATCACTGAGGCGCTGACTAATGCTTGATTAACTAGGACTCACATGAGCAGTCATCCAATATTCTGTTTCCCTCAACTTCCTAAAAAATGTATATCAACAGCTGTGCTAGTTCCTCCCTGATGTCATTCAGTATTCTGAGCATACCATGCTTTTTAACACACTGTAATTTTTATAGTGAGAAAGAAATACTCTGACACCATTTTTCTCACATTAGTTAATGCTTCAAATGTAAAAACATATTTTTCATACAGGGCCCGATTCACAAAAGTCAGCGCAAACTGCACCAAAGGCAGCTTGCACCGACCACCGGTGCGCCAGGGACCTTGTACCTGATTCACTAAAAGGTAGGGTCCTGGCAGCAAAGTCCCATAGCTTGCACCAATCCTGGCCCTGTACCAACAGTTAGTGCATCCTGAAGGTGTGCCACAAACTGCAGGGCAGCCATGTGGCAATAGCACCATGGCCAACAGTCCCTGGTGGCTATCACCCCCCCCCTTCCAGCCCCAATCCCAGTTAAGAAATAAAAAAAAATCCTTAGTGGTCTAGCAGAGTCTCGATCATCCATGATTCCTGTTGTAAATAGGAAAAATAATCCTGGTGGTCCAGTTCTGGAGGCTGCAGCTCCGAAAGGACATTGACAGGGTGAAGGCAGTTCAAAGAAGTGCAACAAAGGTGGTGCAGGGCCTACACCAAAAGTCATATGAGGAGAGACTGTGAGACCTCAATATGTATACCCTGGAGGAGAGGACAGACAAGAGAAATATGATAGAAACCTACAAATATCTAAAAGGCATAAGTAGGATACTGGAGGGTAGCATCTTTCAGAAAAGGAGATGTCCAGGAATGAGGGGGCATGACATGAGTTTGGAAGGTGGTAGACTAAGTGGTAACATGACAAAATATTTCCTTACAGAAAAGGGTGATGGATACATGGAATAGACTCCCAGTGGAGGTGGTGGGGGGCAAACAGTGGAGAGATTCAAACATGCATGGGACAGGCATGGGGAACCCTAGCAATAGGAATGAGAAGGTAAAGCCAGAGATCAAGTAGGGTCTGCAGCTTTACAGTAGGCAGGGAAAATGGGCAGACTAGATGGGCTTAGCGGTCCTTATCTGCCATTTCTCTGTTTCTATGTTTCTATAATGGTCTCACCATTATCCCTGATCCCTGTTATAAACAGGAAAAATAACCCTAGTGGTCTAGCACCCCCCCCAAGCCCCAGTCCCCCTCTGTATATTTAAGCAGCTCTGGTGATCTAGTGGCCCACCCTTGCATGCAGTGTTTCACCACCCCACTCCTCCTCAACATGCAACACAGCCAGTGACCAGCACAGCCCTCCTCACACCAGCATATCTGTCCACTGACTGATCTGTCAATAAGGAGTGCATACTGTATACATGCTCCTTATTGATAGCTCAGTCGGCGGCCAGACACGGTGATGTGAGGAAGGCTGTTCCAGTCACTGACTCTGTTTTGGGTTGTAGGGGAGCAGGGTGGTGGGACACCGCTTGCTGCTATAGGGAGGGAGTGGTGTTTCAAGTTAATTTATTTTATATTGGAAAGGTATGTGAGCATAATTGCCCATTTTCACAAATGTCCAGTTTATGAACAGTTAACTTGAAATAATAGATACATGTACAAATACAGAAACTTAATAATACACACAGGAGACATCACTGACACTTGATATTGACAACTAGGTCAAAATTAGTACAAATGTAGATAAAATAAGATATAAGCCTATGAGTGCAGAAGGTTGAGACACCTTGCAGGTTGAAAGACCTTACTATCATATACAGCGTTATATTACTAAACTTGAATCAGACAGCTAGGTCAAGCAATTTGTTCTAATACAGATGAAGTAAGCATAAGGGTGTAGAAGGCTGAGCCACCTTGCAGGCAGAGTGAGCAGGAGGATACCATAAGCAGGGTCTTACGTGATCCTCGTGGAACCTGTCTGAGAGGAGTGAGTAGGGAGTAGGGAGTAGGAGAACCTGGCAAGGTCCAGACAAGTGAGAGTTGATGGGTAGGTGGCCACTAGATTACCAGGGCTGTTTAAATATACAGAGGGGGATTGGGGCTTGGGGAGTGCTAGACCACCAGAGTTTTGTTTTTTTATTGTGTATAACAGGGCTCAGGGATGATGGGGGGATTGCTAGACCACCAGGGTTATGTTTCTATTCATAACAGGGATTGGGGATGATTGGATACTGTTGGACCATCAGAGATGTTTGGTCTATGTTTTACAGGGATCTGGGCTGGAGGGGGGTGAGGCACAGTGCCGAAACTGTCAAAACCCTCCCAGAGGCCATTCCAAGTACCCTTAGACCAGCCCTGGCTGGTCTAAGGGTACTCAGAATGTTGCCCTCTGGGAGGGTTTTATGAATACCCAAGTGGGGGTATGGCAGCCAGCATCTGCTGCAAGCCCCTAGTGCCATGCTGCAGCCCATTTTGTTAGGCAAGGCTGGAACAAGCCCGCTTTGGTGCATGCAGCTTGCATTTGATGCAGGCTGCCTTTCTGAATAGCTCCTGGGGCATCTTTTGGTGCAAGGAGCCACTTACGTCCAGTGGCAGAGCCAGGATTGGGAGCATTTGGGAGCTGGGGGGGCATTCAGTCAGTCATGGGCTCCACAATGGGCACTAAACAGTGAATAAAGATAGTGCAGGGTGCCACTACTCACACTGGGGCAGCCAGGAGGCAACCACCCCAGCCCGCCCTAGCTCTGCCACTGCTTATGTCATTCATGTTTGATGCAAGCACCTTGCAGCAGTCTAGGAGCTTTGTGAATTGGGCCCACTGTATTTCAAATTATACTCAGCAAATCCCTGAGGTTCCATGAATCCCTGCCCTTTTGTGTACTACTACAGTAGCCTCAGTGAGGTGATCTTTGTTGCCTTTCATTTCCTAAGGAACAAAATATGACCCCTGGGAAGACTTATTTTGGGGGGGAGGATATGATGTCCTTTACTTAGGTTGCAGTGATTTGAGCCATATACACCTCCAAAAGCATGGAGAATGGTCATGCCTAAAGATTCACAGTCATTAATATGAAAGGCTCAGGGAACTAGTTGGCTAAGTGAATTGGTAGTGGGTTAAGGAGCCTTTCACCTCTAGGTCACTGGGTGGAATCTAGCCCTGGTTGGTAGGGGCCAAAAGCCATTATTATCTGAAGGCTGTTTAGTAGCCTATGTGCATTGACTTGTGGTGACCTCAGTTCAGTTTCCAGTGGGCAGGTGTTCACTTCACAAAACCAAACCACCAACACTACTGGCACTAATTGGTGTCCTTGTTGTGGCAGTCTCACATGAGAGGCCAAGGATTGAATGGGAATGTATTCTAAATAACCCTCTTACCTGCATGGTGGTCTCTTCATGACAGGGCTAAGACACATTGGTGGTGCAGTTTGCGAAAGCTTGCACTGTGATTACCTGTGCTGTATCTGTGTCATGTGGATGAAAAGAGGAGTTCAGTTTCCAGTACTGTCAATACAGTACCTTTCATGATCACTAATTTCACACAAAAAAAATCAAAGTAAAATAAAAAATAGAATATTTTTTATCTTTTTATGCAGAAAGAGATGCTCTCACTTTTGTTAATGGGAGTCTTACATTTCATAAAGGGAACAGTAAAACGTGAATGGTCCCTCAAAGTCTGAAAGCACCTGAAAAGCTCTTTGAATTGAGATTATGTGCTTACCTGTCATGTTGATGTCAGCTGTCTGGGGATATGCTGTGCATATCTAAATCAACAAAGTATTAGCTCAAGTCAGCAATCATGTCATGGAAACTTTAAACAGGAAGCAATGCCACTGTTGCATAAACTGTTTTCCAAGAGCAGGAGCAGGATATTAACAGGACATGGATGCAAATGAATACTGTGCCTGTGTCTATTCAAATGCATTCAAGTAACCCTGCTGCTGTTTTCAAAAGACATGTCCATTGGTAACCAAATTTCATGATTTACAGTGGTAAAGACGCATACAATTTTGTAGTACTGTGTCCAGTTCTGGAGACCACATCTCTGGAAGAACATAGACAGAATGGAGGCAGTCCAGAAGAGGGCTACAAAGATGGTGCAGAGACTGCATAAAAAGCCATATAAGGAGAGGCTGGGGAACTCAATATGTATTCCCTGGAGGAGAGGAGAGAGAGGGGGTTACATGATAGAAATGTTCAAGTACCTCAGGGGTATGTATAAACAAGGTACAGGAGAGTAGCATCTTTCAAAAAAGAAGATGTGCAAGAACAAGGGGGAACAAATGAAGCTGGGGGGGTGTTCAAGAGTAACATGGGAAGTACTTCTTCCCTGAAAGAGTGGTGGTTGCTTGGAACGGCCTCCCAAAGGAGGTGGTAGGGGCAAAATGGTGAATGCAAGAATGCACGGGATAGACATAATGGTACCTTAGGGACAGGAAAGAAAGGTGAGCTGCAGATCAACTAGGATCTGTGGTTTGTAATAGGTAGGTGAAATGAGTAGGCTGGGAGGGCCATATGGTACTTATCTGCTATCAACTTCTATGTTTGTATATGTAATTTGTTCCACATATTGCATCTTTCTTTGCCATAAAAATTCAGACTCTGTTAGAGCATCTAATAAATGGTCTAACAGTTCAGAGTTCCCATTAGAAAAAGATCAAGTGGAACTCAGGAAATTCCTGTTAAAAATCCTGCCCCAGGTATTCACTTCTAACTTCTAATTAATAGATAACCAATTGTTTTAATTGTATTATAATTACTGACTAATCATTATTACACACAGATAACTGTGGTGTAACCTACTGTTATAACCAGCTGGTTCTATCAATGAATGTGAGATAGCTGAGAGCTGTCAATCAAGGTACAGTAGCATGAGTGCACTCTATATAAAACTGGCTACTGCCAAAACCACCACCACAACTGCCAAAACCACCAATGCCCTGAAAAAACAACTTGCTGTATTATCGGGTACCAGATTTCAGGGCAGGCAGTGGAGCCAGGACCAGACTATGAGGAGAACCATGCAGTGCATAAAAAGGTATGTCTGAGCCCCAGTGACAGGCAACAGGGCTGGTAAGCAAGAAGGACTCTGTTCAGTGCCAAGACAGCACCGCAAAGGAAAGGGAGCAAGAAAATAGAGTTCAGTAATAGTAGCAAAGTGATAAAAAGACAATTTAAACCAAAAAAGCACCAAAAACCAGTAAATATAAAAAATAAAACACAGAGAAGTGTAGTTCTCTGGGGATTTTATGCACTCCCTCAGGGTGTGATGTCCACATAAACCCCTCAAACTTTGCCCTCGGGATTTATAGGGCATCACACACCTAAGGGGTGCATAAGATCCCCATAAACCACACTTCTCCATGCATTATTCTATGCATAATGTGTTAATAAAAAAGTTCTACTTGTATAAAAAAATAATTGCTTGGGGGGCCTTTCCAGGGCACAGCAGTGCTCAGTGCAATACCAAACTGAGGAAAACAACGAGGCAGTGCATGCCCCATCAAGAAAAAAGCTCACATATGGGTACAGAAAAAAATGGTCTGTTCTCCTTTTCTGTCTACTGTTCTACTCTCTGAAATAATCTCCTCTGCCTATTCTACTCTTATCCCTCACTTTGCTCAGAGCTGTTCCTATTGACTCACCTCCAGGATCCAGGAAAGGAACAGCAGCAAGTGGTGACTGCTCTCTCTCAGTGGAAGAAGTAAAATGCAAATCTAGGAGCTTTCATTATTACTTCTTACCGCATTGATATTGCAATGGGGAAAGGAGGAGTAGGAGTTTGAAGAAGGTTGTGCAATGGCTACTTAAAGTCTGTTTTTGAGTGTGGATAGGAAGGATAGGAATATAAAAGCAGTTGCTCAATATATCTAAACATGTGCAACAAAGGAGGTAAGGAAATAAAGAAAATGTTTTGCACTGATAGAGGAGGAGAGGGGAGACTTGGGGAGTGTTTGGTATCCTGCATCTGGAAGGTGGGGGTCAGCCAGGGCAACGACAGCAATGGGTAGGGTGGTAGGCTGTAATAACTCATGTGCACCAATCTTTCTAAAAATTGCCTGGAGTGTGGAGGATGTTTAGTGTGCAACCACATAGAAAAACTTAGAAAGGAGATTGAGGGTCTGCAGGAGGAACTAAGACAGGCAAGGCAGATTGGGGGTGGGTTTAGCCCAATACTGGAGGGAGGAAGAAGGGGAGATGAGGGAGGGAGATTTAAGCCAACAGTAGTGAGGAGAGGGTTAGAAGAAGGGAAGCAGAGACAAAGGGGCCCAGGCCAGGAAGAACAATTGCCGGGGAAACCAGGTCAGGAGACAAAAGACAAATGGAAGGAGGAGATAGGGACTTGTGAGGGGAGGTGAAGAAGTGGCAAAAGTCATGGAGTGGAAAGGAGAGAACAGGTTACTATGAAGAGAGAGGGAGCGGGCATTTGTGAAGGGCCTTCAGAAAATAGTTGTGCACTGCTAGAGGGAAGAAGGTGGAGGAGGGAAATGATGAAATTAGAGGAGTAATTGATAAATGCCTGGACCAAACCAGAGCGGGGGGAAGTGCTGCTGGGAGAATTGCAACAGGGGTAAAAGGGGGAAATAATGTGCAGGAGGAAGAAGAGGAGCTGGAAATGAGAGAGGGAGATGAATGGAAGCAAGCAGGGAGTAAGAGGGGTGGAATCTTAGTGCTGGGGGACTCAATACTAAGAGGAGTTAGGTGGGGTAGCAAGGGGAAGAGGCATAGTCGCATTTGGGTGGAGGCCATGCCAGGAATGACAGCAGAAAGGGTGAGACAGTCTGTTCTGAAATATGCTAGAAGTAGTAGGGACAAGCCTCATTTAATTATACATCTTGGGACAAACAACCTGGCTGACAAGACAGTAGATACAGTCCAGAGGAGGTTTGAGAACTAGCACAATTGTACTGAGGGCAGGAAGATCAGTAACTTTCAGAGATACTTCCCGTGCAAAGGCAAGCACAACAAGAAAGCTGAGAATAGAGGAATTTAACGGATGGCTAAGAACCTGGTGTGCTAAAGGGTATGGGCTGTTGGGGGGTAGGGAGGGACTGGGAGGACAGTAGTCTCTATGCCAAGGACAGACTACAGTTGAGCGAGGAGGGAAGAGAAGTGTTGAACAGAGGATGGAGGGTACATAGAGGAAGTTGGGAATTTAAACTAGGGTGGGGGGTGGCAGTTGGGAAGAGATACGCAGAGACCACAGGTTGGGAAACCATATGAGCTTACCCCATAACAGTGACAAAGGACAAATGGCAAATACTGTTGGTGATGCTAGGAAAGAAGGGCAGGATGGGAGGGAGAAAAGGTGGAAGGTGGTTACCCTTAATGCTAGGAGCCTTGGGAGGAAAACTGCAGAGTTACAGGTTCTCATGGCAGAGGGAGGTGGACATTGCAGTCCATCACGAAACATGGGCCACCCAATACAATGACTGGGACCTGTCTGTACCAGGGTACAGATTATTTCGTAGGGACAGGGTGATTGGGAAAGGAGTGCGGGTGGCACTATATGTGAAGGAAGGACTGAAGTGTGTAAGGGAGGAAGGGGAGGAGGGTAGTACAGTCACTTTGGATGCAAATCCAGGATTCCAAAAATAGGATTATTAGAATGGGAGTGGTGTACAGGCCAGCATCTCAGATGGAGGAGTTAGACAGGGAACTCGCTGGACAGATCAGAAGGACCGGTGAGAAGGGTAGTGTGGTGATTGTGGGGGACTTCAACATGCCAGTAGTGGACTGGAGCACCCCAACAACCAGGAACAGAAGGGAACAGGTACTGCTGGATGCCTTCCAGGACAGCTTCCTGCTGCAAATAGTCAGTGAACCACCCAGGTTAGGAAATACTCTTGACCTTGTGCTGGCAAATGGGGACTTTGTGAGAGAACTTACAGTGGAGGAACCGCTGTCAGGGAGTAACACCGCTCAGTATGGCTCACATTGGTTATGGGCGAGGAAGGAGTGGAATCTGACACAATAGTGCTGGACTTCAGAGGGCCCGACTTTGGGAGGATGGGGAAGTGGTAAAGGGTACCTGGCCAGAATTCAATCTAGTATGGACACTAACCAGAGGTGGGAGCTCATAAAGCTGGGATAGTGGAGCAACCAAAACCTGCTGCAAAGCCCAGAGCAAGAAGGCTAGGGCTAGAAACCCGATCTGGTTGAGCAAGGAGGTCATGGAAAGGTAAGGAGGAAAGAGCTGCCTTTAGGAAGTACAAAACAGAGAGGGGGGGACAGGGAGGAGTATTGACAAAAATCGAAGGAGGTGACAAGGGCAGTAAGGGCCAAAGCATCTCACGGAACTCAGGCTGGCACAAGGCATTAAGTAGGGAGAGGACTTCTTTAAGTACATCAGGAGAAAAAGAGCTGTAAGGACCACATAGTAAGGATTAGGAAGAAGGAGGGGTTGGGTGGAAGCAGGGTGCGATAAGGCGGAAGCACTAAATGAGTACTTCTGCTCAGTATTTACTAAAGAGAAGAGGGTGACACCCAAGGTGGGAGAAATGGCAGAAGCAGGGGAAGTGGTGACAGATGGGGAAATCATGGAGAGCAGAGTTCGAGAGGGTTTGAAGGCACTGAGGTGGACAAAGAGCGCCAGGCCCAGATGGCATCCACCCCAGGGTACTGAAGGAGCTGAGCGGAGGTCCTTGCAGGACCTTTGGCAGACCTATTTAATGCCCTCACTACATTCGGGTGTGTACTTCGTGACTGGAGGATGGCTCATGTGGTGCCCCTCCACAAAGAGTGGCCCACAAGGATGAACCGGAAACTACAGACCAGTGAGCCTCACATCCATGTGGGTAAGCTAATGGAGACTATCCTGAAGGAGAGGCTGGTGCCCTCCTAGAGGCCAAAGGACTACAGGACAGCAGACAGCATGGCTCATATGTGGCAGATCCTGCCAAACCAACCTGGTCGAGGTTCTATGACTGGGTAACTAGGCAACTGGACAGGGGCATGCAGTGGATGTCCTGTATCTGGACTTCAGTAGGCATTGAGCTCAGTGCCACTGGAAGGCTGGGAAGGAAGTTAGTAGGCACAGGGCGGGCAAAGCTGGTGAGATGGGTAGGAAACTGGCTGCAGGGAAGGCAACAGAGGGTGGTGGTGGGTTGGGAGCTCTCACACCCAAGGGCAGTGATGAGCAGTGTTCCACAGGGCTCAGTGTTGGGACCAGTGTTGTTCAGGATATTCATTGTAGACATATCATGGGACATCAAGAGCAAGGTCAGTCTGTTTGCTGATGATACCAAGGTAGACGCGGTGGTGGATGACCTAGGGGGATGGCACGGGTTGCAGGATGATCTGGCAAAGCTTGAAACCTGGTCAGACACCTGGCAACTGGGCCTTAATGCCAAAAAGTGCAAGGTGCTGCATTTTGGGATGAAGAACCCAAGGAGGAGTTACCAGCTAGGGAGTGCAGCTAGCCCAGACAGAGGAGAAGAAGGATCTGGGTGTGTTCATTACAGGGTCAATGAACAACCTCGGCACAATGTAGGAAGGCAGCTGCAAAGGCCAACAAAATGCTGGGTTGTATTGCAAGGGTATATCCTCGAGGAGGAGGAGGTGAGTCTGCCACTGTATAGGTCATTAGTTAGACCACACCTGGAGTACTGCGTGCAGTACTGGCGTCCGTATCTGAAGAGGGACATTAAGTTACTGGAGGGGGTGCAGTGCAGAGCGTCAAAGATGATCAAGGGGCTGGGGGACTTATACGAGAGGAGGTTGAAGGAGTTGAACATGTACTCATTGGAGGAGAGGAGAGACGGGGTGACATGATTGAAACCTTTAAATACATGAAAGGAATAAACAAGACGGGTACAGAGGGGCTGTTCAAAGTAAGGGAGGGAAGGGCCACCAGGGGCCATGATATGAGACTGGAGGAGGAAGGTTCAGGAGGGAGATGAGGAGACACTTTTCACAGAGATGGTGGTGGCTGGGTGGAATCGTTACCTGCTGAAGTGGTATGCAGTAGAACAGTGGACTGCTTCAAATGAGGATGGGACAGGACAAGAGAGGCGGTTAATGAAGGGGAAGGGTGGAAGGGAGGGGTAGCTGCAGAATAAGGGGTGCTAGCTGCACATTTGAGCAGACTTGATAGACCTCTAGGCCTTTATCTGCTGGCAAATTTCGTATGTTCGTACCTGCCCCTACCCTGCTACTGTGGCTAGCCACTCACAACACTTTTGGCTGGCACATTACCTTCCTCTGGGCACCATTACACCCTCAAAATGCTCAAATGCTTAAATGATGTAATGCCATTTACACTATAAATATCTGCAAATTTCTACTACTACTTTAAAATTTCCACTACTTTCTTTTTCCATATAGCTGCTTGCTCCTCTGCCACCACGTCGCCTTTCATGGGGTCCCTTGTGCCAGTCACCCTCAATACCATCTGCCACTCCCCTCATCATCCAGCCAGTGAGGATCTGCATGGTGTAGGACCCAAGAATGCCAGGCACTGTTAGGCATGGTGATGGAAAGACATAGGATTTTTCTTATGTTTTTCCCAGTCTGAGTCCCTGGAGCCATGGCAGACACAGTAGTGCACCACTGACCCTGCTCCACCCAGTTAGCCTAATGCCAGGTCCAGACGCTTGACACAGTACCACTTGGTTCCCACCCAGTGGCAGACAAAAGCCAAGGAAACCTACTTCCCCAAACTGGAAGAGAAGAGCTGCCAAGTGGCAACTTGATCCACTCCAAGTCCTCCCTCCCACCAGTTGACCCCCGTCAACTCAAGCTCATTCCCAAACTTGGGTCGCTGGTGTGCAGTTGGAGAGAAAAGGCATCAAGGCACCTCAGCCCTCTAAGCCACTGGGCTGGCATAAGTTTTTACTACTTAAATGATTTAATAGTTTATTTTCATTAACACAGTAAATTTATGTACCTTTGCAAATTGTTGTAACTTGGATCAGTTGATATTCCATGTTTTTATATTAGATTTTCACCACTTTTTGTCATCATAAATTCTTGCAACTTTGTAAATGCTGTACATCGCACTATTTGAAATTCTGTATTGTACATTGCATGTGACAATTGTACTTTGCATCTGTCACTGCTTGTTTATTATATTTCTTAAATCTTGTAACCCCCCCATATGCCCTAGGAGTTGCACTAAGAAATGAGCTCTGTCTTAATATGCCTCTTCTGGTCAAAAGTCTTAAATAACTAACCAAATAAATAACAATTCTACCAAAACACAACTCTAAAAAAACACCAAGGCTCACATACAACTGGTCAAGTTTGTGTTAGTGTTTAATAGCCTTACCTTCCACAATCAGCAATATCTTTAAATTAAAGGTATGGATATGGGCGTAATGATTGCCTCAAATAATGCTAACCACTACTTAGAGAAATGGGAAAAGAGGTGGTGCATGACCAGAGTAGAAATCTTTTCTACAACAAGCTTGATCTCTAGAGACATCATATTGAGACTGTCCCCATTGTTTGGTTGGGTGACAAATGTGAGCTGCAAACATTTGTAGAGTAACTACAATACAGTAATTCCAGTTTAAAATTGGCTTTGACTGAAAGGCAGCACGTCCACTTTCTGGATTTATGGTGTACAGTGATATGAGCGAGTATTATTGAGTGGCTCAATATGAGTGACTCAATAATACCACTTGTAATTTAGAGCGACTATCAAAAAAAGACAGAGAAGTAATTATAACGGGTGTAGCAATGAGCTATGCTCACTACACTCACTATACAAAGTATATATTGGGAGTAGTTTGGCCAAGCCCTGAAGAGCTGGCTGTTTAGTGTAGTGGCTTGAGTCACCACCAATGAAGCCTGTGGTGCCTGATTCGGGCTCTGGTGCAGGGAAATATTTTGCTTCATGGGGTTTGCTTCATGTGCACTCTTTGCATCTCAGAAGTTAGGGGAATCATTTCCAAACAATTCTCTCAGCACATGAAGTCATTTACTGTATTATGTTTCTAGAGTAACATATATACAAGCGTTATCTGGTCCAGGTACCCTCAGTTCTGTTATCCTGCATGAAGCTGCTGTCACCAGCAAGAAACAGAATCAAAGAGCCCTGTAGACAGTGCTTCAGTACCTTCAGATCTCAAAACACAGTAATGTATTTTTATTTTTTTCTCTCACCCTTGTTTCTGTCACCCACCTTCATGGGTGGGGGGTTATATGTTTCTCAAGTTAATGTTTTTTACTAACTGACTCACAGCCAGCATTCCAGTGTATAAGGAACTGCTGTATGTTTTATCTAGCTCAAGAAATTGATTAGTCTGGCCTAGCTTTGTACTGTGCCAACTGAAACACCATGTCACTGTTTTCCTCTGTTGTCATTGTTATGATTATAACCCTACCTTGTAATCTTCCGGGTCATGACTGGAAATAGGCAAATATCTGCCTAGTGCACCTTAACCAGTAAACAAAAACTAAATAAATAAATAAACATGTCCTTGTTTATTTCTGTTCTAACCTGTGTCAGCACTACAGTAGGGAATGCACAATAAACACATTCCATTATTCCATTATCTAAACAAAAGCTGCTCCTGCTGCCTGCCAGTCCTTTAGTATGAAATACAACAGAAAAGCCAGCACGGCTTTTGGAAAGAACGGTAAAGCAGGAGAGAAAGAAATTCCCAAGTAATTATGGTAATTCATTCCCAGGTGGTCTGCCTGGAAACCAGAAACACAGAACAGCAGAAAGACAGAACGAGATGGTAGCAACTATCAGAAAGATAATATTGAATACTTCAGTTATTCCTTTTATGCTTTTTATTTATTTCTGAGGCTAGACTGTTTCCTTGAGGGGGGTCAAATTAGGGACAGGGACCCTATCACAGTACCTGAAGAAAGTTGTATCCTCATTTTTGACCTCCAGGGCGATTCTTTTTTCAGTTAGAACCTCTGTTGTCCTTACCCTCTTTCATACCTCCCTCTGTTTCTCTATCTATACCTCCCTGTCTCCCTCTCCTTTTATTTCCTGAAAGCTGTTTTTTTTCTCCCTTACCACCTGAGCCACCCCTTTTGAGAACCATGATGCCTTCTTTCTCCTCTTATTCTTGCTTATTACCTTCATACAGCTTGCTGCTACCCTTGTTATTCACTCCTTTATGCTATTCCATTGTGCCCCCTCTGGCTATCTCCCCACTTCATGGTATAACCTAAGATGGTCTCCAGTCTCTTTAAAATCTGCTCTCCTGAAGTCCGGGACCCTCATCCTAGTGAGTTTTTTTCTCCTGCCCATGTGTATGTCAAATCACACTGTATGATGATCATTTGTACCCAGAGAGCTCCTCATTGTGATGTCTGCAATGCTGTCCCTGTTTATAAGCACCAGATCTGGCACTGCCCTGTTCCTAGTGGGATTTTAACCAGCTGCCTGAAAAATGCCCCTTGTGGGAGTTTAGGATGACCCTGCCCCTAGCTGTAACTGTAGCCAAGATGTTCCAGTCCACATCAGTCAAATTAATGTCAATCATACTGTAATTCAATGTTTGGCAAATAGCAATGTGGTATATAGTGCTTGTGTAACTTGTACTTTTTGTGGCTTAACTCTATTGCCACCCTTGAGTAATAGGTATGTAGATAGTAATTTGTAGGGAATAGAAGGCCCAGGAACAAGGGTGAGAAGAGTGCTGGAGAAGGAGGAGGAGGAGGAGGAGGAGGTGATGGAGGTGGATGAAAAACACTCCCTAAGCAAGGGATGTGCGATTAGTGGAGGACTTATGTAGAGGTTCTGGGAGGAGCTATTCCCCACATTGAACCATGGGCAAAGCCCTCCCATTCAATGTTTAGGGAATAGTAATGGTGTACATAGTGCTTGTGTAGGTTGTAGTACTTTTTGTGGCTTAACTCTATTCCCACCCTTGAGTAGTAGGTATGTAGGTAGTAATTTGTAGGGAATAGAAGGTCCAAAAAAGATACCTCCTCCAACTCATGGACAGTATGACCCCCTGGCACTCAGGACAGGAACCCCCCCAGGCGGAGGAAATCTCCGAGGACCCATGGCTGGAGGTCTGCCCATCCTCTCGGCATGCTAAAAGGAGCAGGACCTGGAAAGTTCTCCTGGCCTACACACTGGTATGGTGGCAATAAATTGATATTTTGGTTAGTACTGGCTTTGTCTTTAATTCACTTGGTGTAGGTGTGCCATGACTGTGTTTATGTTAGATGGTTTATTGTCATAGAGCTCCCAGCCTCTGGTGTGGCTCTTTTTACTACTTTGAGGAGCAGGACCTAGGTTCTAATAATCATAGCTAATTTGAGGGTGGTGAGCTTCTTGGAGGAACGATGATCCATTCTTGATCTGTGGATGATCCAACTTGAATGATGATCCTGAGGTTTAAGAGTAGGTCTTTTCTAAAGGAGCAATGGAATCTGAAGAGTGAAGTAGATCCGGGTAAAGGAGGGTGAAGGAAGTCCGAGTTACCAAGATGATGAATGTTGCTTGTCCCCAGGAACTGTAAGGGTGTAATGAGCAGAAAGAGCATGTCTTAATCGACAAGATACTAAATGAGGAATGTTGGAAATGCTATGGAATAAGAAGTCATTGGTGAATAATTCAACTTGTGAAAGGTTTGAATTTTAGGGTATGGTCTGGGGCCAGGAATTCAATAATGACTAAGGAGTCACTAAGGAATCATTCAAAAAGTAGAAATGAGTAAAGAGTCTTTGAGTGCCCTGGAGAAGAAGGCTCATTCTTGATCCAAGGATGACACAGACTGAATGATGATCTTGAAGATAAAGAGTACTTCTTTTCCATAGGGATGGTAGAATCCTATGTGTGGAGCAGATCCAGCTGAAGAACGGCTAATGTAGTTCATATTTCTAGGGTGACACAAGATGCATGTCCAAAGGGACCACCAGGTACCTATCTGCAAGTGACTGGGTGCAACTGACAAGCTACAACAAGGATAAATGGGCATATGGTCCTCTATTACTAACAACCTCCTTGCTCTGGGACCCTAGACGCCTGCACTGGTCCAAGCCGCATAAGCCTCAGAAGTGTAATTCTATTGACTACGAAGTATGGCAACTGTCTCTTAAACTCCTACTCCTCCTCCTCTTGATATCAGGAAGTGTCCATTCAAATCCTGGCCCTGTCTTCTACAGTACAACAAAGCCTGCCAAAATGGAGGGGGGTCTCAAAATTGCTACCTTAAACATCTGCAGTCTCCTCCCAAAACTGGCCTCCCTTCAAATCTTTGCCAGCCAACACAACCTGGATATCCTTGCCATCGTCGAAACTTGGCTGACACCTAATACTCTGAATCATGCCATCGCTATACAAGGCTACAAGATATTCAGGCTGGATAGGACCTCAAAAATGGGTGGTGGGTGTGCAATCTACATAAAGGACTACCTCACCTGTCTCCCTGGTTCTTACCCCACCACAGAAACCTCAGTGCAACTCCTCCCTATCAAGATACTACTTGGTGCCCAAAACAAAGTCCTCACAATTGCTGCTGTCTATATCCCACCAAAAGATCCTGATTCTGGCCTACAGGCTGTCCTCGAATTTGTAAGTACACAACCTTCTGACATCGAACTCCTCCTTGGGGACTTTAATATAAATTGGTTTGCTCCTGATGCAGGGTCAAACAAAGATGCTAACCTAGCAGCAAATTTAACACAAGTGGCAAACTCCCCTACCAGGAAAAACTACAAATCAGGGACCAGCACCCTCATTGACTGGATCCTTACCAGCCACCCTACCCATATAACCAATGTAAGTGTTCTCCCTGACTCGCTCAGTGATCACTCTCCAATAATATGTACCTGGACAAATAAGTTTCGTAAGCCGCCTCCAAAAACCATCTATAGCAGAGTCCTTCCTTATGGCAACCTTACTCATCTCAAGACCTGTCTTAGGCAGATAGACTGGTCCTTGATTTACAAAACTCAAGATGTTGACCTAGCCCTTGATTATTTTATTACTACTTTCAACACTGCCTGTGACACCTATGCACCAGTAAAAAAGTGCAAAATCAAAGCACTCACAAATCCCAGGCTCACGGCAAAGCTATTGGCACTACTCAAAAGTAGGGATCACCTCTGAGCCACTGCAAGAGCTACTGGCACTCTGTCGGACATCCAAAAATATAAACAGGCTCGCAACCACTGTGCTAAACAGATCCGCTTGATGAAGAGCTCCTACTTCAAGAATGCCCTATCCAGCTCCTGGGGTGAAGGGAAATCCTTCTGGGACAACATAAGAAATATCATGGGTCAGCAGTCCAAATCCTCTCCTACAATAATGAATGTGGATGGAACCACTACATTAGACCAAGAGATCATTGCAAACACCCTAAATGATACCTTCACGGACCTTAGTGGTGTCCTCTCATCTGATTTCTTCACTGATGCTGACCCTCCAATTTCTACTTCTACTACTGCCTCTCCAACCAAACCACCCTTCCATTTCAAACTAGTAAAGGCACATGAAGTCTATAAATATGTAAAGAAGGCCATTTCTAAGTCCGAGCAAGCAGCGACACTATTGACCTTAAACTTTGTCCCTCACTCTGGAGGAAGTACTGCTCCCCCTCACAAAAATTTTCAATCTCTCCCTCTGCTACAGCCAATTCCCTAGGAAATGGAAGGCTGCAGTTGTCACTCTGGTGCACAAAAGTGGTGATAAGTCACTGCCTGGTAACTATCACCCGATATCAATACTACCACCTCTCTCTAAGGCCCTTGAACGCTTGGTGTCAGACCAACTTTCAGACTACCTGGAAAAGCACAACATCCTCTGCACTCAGCAGCATGGATTTAGGAAAGGACATAGCACATCGACTGCCCTACTTGAATTCTCTGGAGCAATCCACAATGCCATGGACAAAGGAAACCTAACTGGAGCAGTCTAAATTGACTTAACCAAGGCATTGGATACAGTACACCATGGTCTACTTATCAAACAACTACTTTCCCTAGGGCTCTCGTAGGGTCCTGGTGACTGGGTAAAAAATTACCTTGCTCAGTGCTCTCAATCTGTAAAAGTAGCTGGAGTTCTCTCAGACTCAAAACCGGTTCACTCAGGAGTTCCCCAGGGATCCATCCTGGGCCCCCTCCTTTTCAGCCTTTTCCTAAACTCCCTCCCCAAATCCTGCTCTGAACAAATAATCCTCTATGCCGACGATGCCGTGATTCTTGCCACTCATAAAGATCCGAACCTCTTACGCCTCAACCTTCAGCATGCTTTTTCCAAAGTTGAGATGTGGTTCCTTGAACATAAGCTGGTTCTAAACCACAAAAAAACTAAATCCATGCTCTTCTCTAACCCGCAAAACAAAAAATGGCAAGTCCCACTCACCATTAATATATACCTGGGAAATACCCTTGAACAAGTGCCAATTTTCAAATATCTTGGAATCAACTTTGATCAAGGCCTAACCTTTGTGACTCACATTGATAGTACAGCAAAAACTATTAATCAGTGAATTGGGATTCTGTATCGGAACTGACAGCTCCTTACCCATTCTGCACTGAGGATTGCCATCCAATCCTCTATCATCTCAGTCGTTGACTATGGTTTAGTTATATATGGATCTGCCACTACTACAGCACTTAGTCGCATTACAACATCCCTAAATAAGGCCTGTCAGCTGCTCACTGGTGCACATCGACGTACCCACACATGTGAACTCTATGCTGACTCAGGTTGGTTGCAACTCTCAAACCGGATAAAGTACCTTACCTGCCTGATGGTGAAAAAATCCACTCTGGGCCTCACTCCACCTTGTATCTAAGACCTGTTATGCCCGAGCGCTAGCACCCATTTTACCAGAAGATCAGAACACCAGCCTGTCCGAGTCCCCTGATGCCGGACTTCTCAGGGACAAAGATCATTTGCCTATCGTGCCCCCAGCTGGCTAAATGCCCTCAGCACTCATATTACTGCCTCCACCTCTGTAGGTATTTTCAAATTAAGGCTATTCTCTCACCTTGCCACCTCTAGCTCCTGTGACTGCCCTGATTAAACCTCCTATTTTCTCGCTACCCATCCTGTTCCGTTATTTGACAAAGACATGTTTGGAAACCTTTTCTCCTGCTATTGTCTGCTCCCCACCTTTCACTTACCCGCTCTGTTCTGGACTTTTCCTATTTGTTTCTTCTAATCTGGCATGACCTCTTTCTTGTAATAATAATGTGATTATTGATATCTCATGTCCTTTGCACAAATGATTTGATATGTATTTGTATATGTTTTCTCGCTCTTGACACAGCACAAATTGTTGTGTTATCTATGTAACCTTTTTTGTACTGTACCTAATTGACGTGGAACCTTTATAAAAGAGCCTCTGGCTCAAAGGTAGTAATTCCTAGAACAATAAACTAAACTAAACTAAAAAAAAAAAGGGCAATGAGTCGGGAAAGCATAATTTGATTGATATAAAACCAGACAGTACGCTTTGGGATTTGCGATGGTTTGTAAAGTTATGGGAGACTGATCCAATTCATGTAAGGTTTGATGTTCAAGGTAGTCTGTAGGTAAAGACTTGATTAGCGAATGATAAGTCACTAACTAAGCATCAAGAGTAAAATGAGTAGAAGAGAGTTTGAGTGACTGATGAGAGTAATGCCATAAGAAATTAGTACATGAATAGAAGATGATTTGCAGAAGCGGTACAGCTGGTAGCCTAGTGTATATTGGGAATGATTGGAAATTCAGTATGAGGGATGGATGGCTTATTTGGTCATGATGTTTGTGACTTTGTATGAAATTACTCTGCTGGTATGCTGCCCGAAGCAAGTGCGGGTATTGCTGTGGTGTGATTGTCTAGGAGATACACTGAGGTGGCATATGGTTGGTTAAGTTTACGGATAATCCTGATGCCTAAGTACTTGAGAGAAGCTTGTATGCAGATATAAGGAAGGGTCTGTAGGCTAAATTGGTAGTGAGATCAATTAGTGAAAGATGCCATAGGATCTTAGCACTATGGCCGATTAAGACAACTTGGGAGACAGACTGAGTTGGTGAATTCATCTTGACTATTACAGATTGCAGGATAGAAATCAGGAGAGCTAGTTCTTGATGATGGTCTTTACTGCAGAGATTAACAATGATAATTCAAGAAGAAGAGGCTGAAGAGTCCGCTGGAAGAGCACTTAATCCATCTGAAGGTACTCAGTGAAAAGGTGCAGATTATTGTTTAAGGAATGGCAATGTCCGGGAGTGAAAATGATGGTTTGGATGGTGTGGAGTTATTATTCAGCTAGGCGGTTGAGATCCCACGATGAATATTCTGGAAGACATCAGTGAATTTCCTAAAACAAGCAATAGCTGATGAGGAGTAGAGTTGAGTAACATGGTTAACAAAGTAGGTGGGTACTAGGAACTGTAGAAAGTAAGACATATGATGCTTATAGTTGAATGGGTTATCATGCAATTCCCGGTATCCGTAGAAGGGATACTAATTACAAAGTTGGGGCATAGCAGAGGGATTTATGTCCTTTCTGTGTAGGAGGATAGCCAGTGAGAGAAAGTAGACAGAGAAATCACAATGATGGCATGAACAGGAGTCGGAGGGTATATTCATAAGAGACTGAGAAGATCTTCCTATGTCCAGGTGAATGGGATTTCATGGATGATCCTGAGGATCTGGATGGGCAGCGTATAAAAACTCCATGATGATGAAAGAGTCTGTGAGGCATGTTAGCCAAGGAATGTCTACTGACAGTAGTATTTCTCCAGTGTAATGGACAAGTGATCCAATGAGAAGTGGAAGGGTACAGTTAGAATGGATAGAGTAGAAGTATGAAATGAATAATATGGAAGAGCAATTGACCTGGTAGGAGTATGTTTGGAGATAAGGCATTAGGCCCAGAAGAGCCACAGAAAATAGCATGATGCCCCGAGCCTGCAAGATGGAGCAGAGAGGCAGCCAGTCAATTGGGAAGGAATTCCAGATCATGTCCTGAGGAACTGGAGGAACTATCCAAGGAAGGCGATGAGATAGTCGAAGCCAGATGATGAACTGAACAGGAAGGAATGGAACCAGGTCAACCCTAGTGAACAGCAGCAGGATGCAGGAAGGCTGTAGAAGTCACTAGAAGACGATCCATGGAGGTCAAAAAGCAAAGCGCAGTACGCAGATCATCAGGGTTGAGGTACAGTAGTCCCATGTCCAACGATGGCATCAATGAACTAGAGAAGGGATGAAAGGAATTAACCTAGCATGAGTCAGAGGATGCATTAAGGAGCACATCCAATAACAGGCTACCATGCCCAGTAAATGGGAAGGAGACCGATGGTCGATGTTGTCAGACAAAGCTAAGGGGTGGAAGGCAGGTGGGGTGGAAAGCGACACCCTGCATCAGGTAGAGGAAGTGAACAGTGGACACAGTGATGCAAGCTCAGGCTAAGGACTAGGCAAGGTGGGCTGGATGAAATGCTGTGGGCAAGGAGACTTGGAGATAGTTAGCAGTAGGAGGTCCAGTTCCAGAAGGGGCATGACATTGGATAGCAAGTGGAGAAGGAACACATGGGAAGCAGCAGAATGGAAGGGCATGAATCCATGCAGGATGTTCGATTCACGATGGTCCTGACTGGATGCGGTTCTTCAAGGTAGAACAAGAGAGTACGTGCTGCAGAAGTTCCATTCCAGAATGGAAGTGGCAATCTGCCTTGGGTTCAGGATGTAAACAGGGGAAAACATTCAATTTCAGAGTCAAGCTCCCAGCTATAGAAGTCAGCAAATAAGATGATGAATCAAGGTTGCAGATGAGGTAAGGTGGAGAAGGCAAGTCGGGCAAAGTCATGTTCCTGGAGGGAAGTAGAATCCTTGCAGCAGGCTGAGAACACATAAGTTGAAGCAGTAGAGTGTAGATCCAGGTTTCCGTCAGGATGGTAGATATGTATAATGGTGACTCGGGGCAGCCAGGCAGAGATAGAATGATAAAGGGGTCATGGAGCGGAAGAGTTCCATTCCCAAAGTGAAGTGGCAACTGATATGGTTGTGAAGGTAAGGTACAGTCTGTAGATTGTAGACATGGCCCCCATCCCTGGTAGTCGGGAAGAGCTAACCTTCACTCGATGCTGTCAGCAGAGTTAGGGACAGAGGATGTCAGGTTGGTAAGTAGTAGGAGTAGTGAATGTAACAGAATCCCATCCCTGGTAGACAGGGGAAGCCTACCTTTGCTCAGCACCTCAGAAGGCGTGAGATAGGGATGGAGTCCAGAATACTGCTGGTATGGGCTGGCTAAGGCGCAACACTGCTGAACAGGGGAGAGGAGAGGTAGTACAACAAGTGGGTATAGAACAATGAAATGGTGGATAGCATTTGAAATGTAGGTATAGTAACTCACAGTAGTAGGACTGAGATACACGTATCATGGTGGGTAAGGTAAGCAGAGACAGCAGTAGTAGACAGGGTAATTACTCAGGAGCAGACATTGAATAGAAAACTGGAGAACAGTGAAGGACCAAGGTAGCAGGATATTGAGAAAGCTCTGTACCGTAAGGTAGTGGTGATTTGTTAAGGGGGAGATCTGTCATGGAAAATGCAGACTTGGTGAGTTCCCAAATCCCCAGAGGTAGGGTGAAACTGGAGATGGCTACTGAGACATGGACTCTCAATTTGCTGCATCAGAGAAGCAGCCTTGGTCAGACTGTTCCCTTGACCTGATGATAGAGCTAGGTAGTTAGGGTCTATGTGATAACTGCAAACACCTAAAGGCAATCGCCGTTATCGCTCAGTCATAGTGCTGAACATGTTTTCGGAACTCTGACAACCCTGGCACACTAGCACAATGGCGCCAGGACATATTTTTACTACCCCACACCCCCCTACTTAAGGATTCTCAACTCCAAGGGGGTGCATGTCAGGGGGGTGAAAGTAGTAAAAATAAAAAGGTTTGGGCCAGGTGCCATAAAAATCGCACCAGCACCCGTACCCGAACCCAGCACCTCAACCACCCCAGCCATTGCCCAATCCCCGACGCCATGCCACAACTCGACCAATGACTGCAGCACCACCCCCTACAGCCTCTCCACCCCCTCCCAGCCCACGCTCGACATGCTCGCTTCCACCCCCCCGCATGCGTACATATAGCGGCATCCTGTTGCCTAGTTTGCCCACCCCCTCATCCAGTCACCCTACCTGTCAGTCGCCATGAGTGGTTTGCAAGAGGAAGGTGTCACTGTAATGGAAGGCGCCCTTCCTCATGCACCCACTTCATGGGTTACCAGGTGGTTACAGTAGAGTACAGCAATGGCTGTAGATGTAGTTCTGCATCTCTTTGGTGACAGCATAAGCAGCTGCTACATCAGGTCTGAGTTCTCATATGGGGACAGCCGAGGAGCATGGTACATTTCACGCAAAATGATTAAGTAGGCCTAACTCCCCCCCCCATTAAACCCTGAATGATAGGACAGGGGAACTGTAATAGGTGAGGCACAATTCTAATAATGAGTGTGGTGGGAGAATGAGTAGCTCAGTGGGGAGTAGTTAGCAAGGCAGTCAGGTAACTGTGACAGTATCAACGAGCGGGACTGCACTGGAGTGAGACTGTCTATAGAAGCTAATCTGTGGTGAGGTGAGAGAGTGAGTAGTGAAAATAAAGCCAGGGAAATTGATGACTGCAAAGTGGAGTGAAAATGGAATTGTAAGTAGTTACTGATGGGGTGTTGGTAAAGCAGAAGTAGAGTCCCCGATATCTCCATGGATTAAGCAGGAATTGAGTGAAAGGGTAGGCCTGAGTAACCGGATGTTCAGAGCTGGAGAAGGAGCGACAGGTATGGGGGCCATGGAAGGCCAATTTCCAAATGGAGCAGTGAAAATGCAGTGGAGAAGTAGAGTAATATCCAGGGTTGTTAGAAGTGGTTGTTCGTATGATTCCATGAAACTGTAGGTGTACCTGGTCAACAATGGTCTGTACTGCTGGCTACATTCCTGCAATGCATAAGGGAACAGGAAGGGAAAGCTAGTGCAGGATAAGGGGAGAAGAGCCAGGATGCAAGTAAGTGTCGGCTGTGAGCAATGAGAACGGCCAAAAAAGAAATGAGGGATGAAGAGAATAGGGAAACCCAAGACAACAAAGGGGGGGTGGAATGAGTGTAGAGGCAGCCAAAGAGACCGACTAGAACAGAGAACTAAGGAGAAGGACAGAACACAAGGAGGGTAGGGGAGATGAGAGGGAGCTCAGAAAAGACAGGCAGAAGGTAGCATAGAAGCACAGCCACACAAGCCATGCAGGGAGCCCAGGAAAAACACTCCCTAAGCAAGGGAGATGTGTTTAGTGGAGGACTTATGTAGGGGTTGTGGGAGGAGCTATTTCCCACATTGAACCATATGCAAAGCCCTCCCATTATTACTTCCCCTTTGTTGCCATTTTGCCTATGGCCTCTCCCAAAATCCTGTCTAATGCCTCCCCGGTATTCTGTTCTTTCTTCTCTGGTATTCTGTTCCAGTTATCTACAACCCTTTCTATAAAGAAATATGTCCTTATGTCTTTCCTGAAAATTCACCCTTCTAGGTTGAGGTTGTGTCCCTTGTTGGTCATGTGACTCTATAATCATAAATAAATCTATGGTGTCTACCATGTTATAGCCTGTGTATTTTTCTGAGTTTGTATCATGTCTTCGGTAATGGGAAAAGTTATGGGATCACTACTGAAGGAAAGAATTGCGGAATACCTTGAGGCTAATGGGCTACAGGATCAGAGGCAAAATGGTTTAATGGGGGAAGGTCTTGCCAGATAAACCTGATTGAGTTATTTGAGTTGCCAAGGTAGTGGATCAGGGAGGAGGAGTTGATGGGGCCTACAGTAAGGCCTTTGACACCGTTCCACACAGGAGGTTGGTGATAAGCTGAGTAGCTATGAAGTACGTCCTCAAGTAGTAAGATGGGTAAAGAGCTTGCTGGAGAATAGTTATCAGAAGGTTGTAGTAAATGGTGTCTACTCTGGGGAAGGCAAAGTGACCAGCGGGGTGGTACAAGGGTAAGTACTAGGCTCAGTCCTCTTTAATGTCTTTGTTAGCAACACTGTATAGGGATTGGAAGGGAAGGTATGCCTGTTTGCAGATGACATGAAAATCTGCAACAGAGTAGACACTCTGGGGTGGGAGGGGGTGGAAAGAATGAGGGAATATCTAAATAAGCTAGAAAAATGGTCATGAGTTTTGCAGCTGGGCTTCAACCTGGAAAAATGCAAAATCATGTGCTTGGGGCACAGAAACCCAGCAGCTAAGTACCAGCTAGGAGGAGAGGGGCTAGCAGTCAAGAACCAGGAAAGGGACCGAGGGGTGATCATTTCTTATGATCTGAAGGTGGCTAAACAGTGTGACAAGGCAGTGAATAAAGCTAGTAGAATGTGTGGACGCATAGGCAGAGGTATCACCAGCAGACTGGGGGAGGTAATTAATACCCCTGTATAGATCATTGGTGAGACCCCACCTTGAGTATTGTGTCCAGTTCTGGAGATCACACCTCCACAAGGACATAGACAGGGTAGGGGTGGTACAAAAGGAGGACAACTAAAATGGTGCAGGGCCTGCATCAGAAGCCCTATAAAGAAAGACTCAAGGAATTAATTATGTACTCATTGGAGGAAAGAAGGGAAAGGGGAGATATGATAGACACATTCAAATATCTCACAGGTATAAACAAGCTACAGGAAGGGAGCATTTTTCATAGGAAGAAATGCTTGAGGATGAGGGGTCACTCCATGAAGCTGGAAGTGGGGAAGCTTGGGGGAATGTGAGGAAGTTCTTCACTGAAAGGGTGGTGGATGCTTGGTACAGACTACCAGTGGAGGTAATAGAGGCTAAAATGGTCACGGGTTTCAAGAATGCGTGGGATAGACACAAGGGGATCCTAGAAGTTAAGCAAGTGAGGGAGAGAACCGAGGACTGAGTAGGGTCTGAGGTGGCACAGTAAGAAGGGAAACTACTGCAGACTACATGGACCAGGAGGCCCTTATCTGCCAACAACTTCTGTTTCTATGTTTCAATGCCTCTCTCTTTCTTCAGTAGTTAGGCATTTGGGTTCTCCAGCCTGTCCTGATAGGTCCTCCCTGACTGGCCATGAATCAATCACATGTGTTGTCCTCTGCTGTATAGTCTCCAGCCTCTCCTAATCCTTTTTCAGTTAAGGGTTCCAAAACTGCAGCATGCAGGACTCCATAAGTGGCCTAACTAGAGACCTGCACAGTGGCAAGACCCCCTTCTTGTTTTGACTAGTGAATCCCAGTCTGATGTACCCCAGTATCTTATTTGTTTAATGATATGGATTCTCACACAGAGAAGAAGATTACATAATCATTTACTACATTTAGTGTCAGTGGCTCAGTAGGTAGCACACTCGCCTCTGAGGCCGGGAGATCAGAGGGCTGTGGGTTCAGTTCCCACATCTCACACCTGGGTTAATATCCCAGTACTGACACTGTAGTGCAGCATGAGAGGGGTGCTACACTTCTGAGGTGCCGTCTTTCAGATGAGACGTTAAACCGAGGTCCCATCTGCCTGGATTGGTGGTAGTTCAGGTGGACGTTAAAGATCCCATGGCACTTATCGAAAAGAGTAGGGGAACTTCCCCGGTGTCCTGGCCAAATTTCCCTCATTCACTAAAAATACCACCAACAGTTTAATCTGGTTCAAGGTCAGTTGGCATTCATCTGTATCCCCCTCCCCCGGGTCGTGCCTGAAAATAGGCAGGATTTGTCTAGTGCACTTACCCGGTCAACAAAAACTAAATAAATAAAATAAAATAATGCTGTTTATTATTACATCTCAATCCCTTTCTTCTTATATATGATTATGGGTAAAGTAAAGGGTGTTTTTTTTACTGTTTCACAAGTGTCTGTCATGCTGGTTGGGTGAGAGGACCATAAAGTGAAGCTGAGTTGTTATGTCTGCCCAATCAGTATGAGAGACACTTGTGAAACAGTTAAAAATACCCTTTACTATACCCATGATCATAATATATGCCAATGAATCGCCATAATATGATAATGGTTTGCAGTACAAGTGTTTCGTCATTTACATTTTCTGTAACATAGTAACATAGTAACTGAAGACAGATAAGGATTGCTAGGCCCACCTAGTCTGCCTGTAATCCCTGCCTGCATCAGCGTCCGCTGACCCTGCTTGGCCATTAGCTTTCCCCTCTCTTTCCCACCACTAGGGTTCCCTTATGCCTATCCCATGCACATTTAAAAACTCCCACAAAGTGATCTCCCACCACCTCCTGGGGTAGGTTATTCTATGCATCCACCACCTTTTCTGTGAAGAAAAACATCCTCACATTCACCCTTACCCTGCCCCCTTCTAATCTCATATCATGCTCCCTCATCCTTGCACATCTCCTATACTGAAAGATGTCATCCACCTGAACTTTATTCAAGCCCTTAAGGTACTTGAAGGTTTCAATCATGTCTCCTTGCTCCTGCCTCTCCTCCAGTGTATACATATTGAGGTCTTTCAGTCTCTCCTCATATGCCTTCTGGTGCAAGCCCCTAACCATCTTAGTTGCCCTTTCCTGGACTGCCTCCACCCTGTCTATGTTTTTGTGAAGATACGGCCTCCAGAACTGTATTCCATACTCCAGATGAGGCCTCACCAGTGTTTTGTACAGTAGTATCACCACCTCCCCTCTTCTGCTAATGATACTCCTTCCTATACACCCCAACATGCCACTGACCCTTCCCACTGCCTTGGTACACTGTTTGACCACATTTAGGCCATCCAAGATGATTATCCCTAAATCTCTTTCGTCTCTGGTAACTGTCAGCAACCTCCCCCCATTGTGTAACTCTCCACAGGGTTTCTGCACCCCAGGTGCATGATTTTACACTTCTTGGCATTAAAATTCAACTGCCACACTTTGGACCATTTTTCCAGTTTTCCTAGGTCCCTCCTCATTTTCTCACCCCCCCCCCAGAGTGTTGACTTTGTTCCAGATCTTGGTGTCATCTTCAAATAGGCAAATCTTCCCCTCCAGGCCTTCAGCAATGTCCCTAATGAAGACATTGAAAAGGACTGGTCCCAGGACTGATCCTTGAGGCATCCCACTGCTTACCGCCCTTTCCTCAGATTGGATCCCATTTACCATCACCCTCTGCTTTCTGCCCCTCAACTAGTTTCTAACGAGTTCTGCACTTTGTGGCCCACCCCCAGGCTACCCAATTTGTTAACCAGTGTTCTGTGTGGAACGGTGTCAAAAGCCTTACTGAAATCAAGGTAGGCAATATCCACCACTCCCTCAATCCACCTTTTTTATCACCCAGTCAAAAAAGTCTATCAAGTTTGTTTGACATGACCTTCCTGCTGTGAATTTATGCTGTCTCAGATCCTGTGTTCCCACGGATTCCAAGTTTTCCACATCCTTTCCTTAAGCAGCACTTCCATAATCTTGTCCACTACTGATGTGAGGCTGACCGGCATATAGTTTCCTGCTTCCTCCTTGCTGCCACTCTTGTGAACAAGGGACCACATGTGCCCACTTCCAGTCCTCTGAAACTACCCCTATATTGAGTGACTCATAAAACTGGTCTGCCAGTGGTGCTGCCAGCTCCTTCCAAAGTCCCCTTAGTATTCTGGGGTGTATACCATCAGGTCCCATCCCTTTGTTCACCTTCAGTTTTGTTAGTTCCTCCAGGACTCTCTCTTCTGTAAATGGAATGGTGTTTACCTCCCTCCACCAATGCCTCTGCTGTCCAGTTGTGGTCTGTGGCTCTCCCCCTCCTCAGTCAGACATATGCATTCAGTACACCTGCTTTATCTAGGTCCCCCTCCACACACACACCCCTTCCTCCCCGCTGAGTCTTACAGTTCCTCCCCTGGTCTTTCTTCTTTCACTGAAGTACCTATAGAAAGTCTAATCCCTTTCTTTATCATCTGTGCCAATCTTTCCTCTGTGTTTGCCTTCACACTCCTTACTGTCTTTCTTGCTTCCCTCTGCCTATCTAGGTACACCACCCTCTCCTCATCCCTTTGTGACTTCTTGTATTTTCTTTACATTTTGTATAATCCAGTGTGGAAATGATGAATACTAGACAAAGAAAGAAGAAATTAATGGATAATCCAATTAGTTATAAGAACAAGAAAGGGCTGGATCACAGAGGAAAGGGGACAAAAGAGGGGGAAAAAACTGAAAAGAAAATCACTAGCTTTATATTGGCTCCAGGGAGCCAGATAAACTTAGAGGGAAAGAAGGAGGTGCCAAGAATACAGAGCTGCTCTCTTCCCCCACTAAATTCTTTCCCCATAACAGAATATTCAGAAAATAGATCCCTGGAAACTAAGGGAGAATATCCATTATTAAAAACAATTAGATACCTTAAAAGCTCAAATAACAGATCTGTGGAAACCTGTAAGCTAGATAAAGGAGACACTGATGAGAAAAAGAGTACAGAGGAAAAAGGACATACGGAAGAACATATAGAAGTGATAGCACAAGTAAAGGCAAAAGTTAGGAAAAACTGAAGGAAAAGAAGGAAGAAAATAGCTTAGTAATATTAAAAAACAAACAAAAACAACAAAGGGGATACAAAATAAAAAATGAAGCATCAAAAAAAGAACTGAACCAAATGAGAGGAAGGTTCTAACAGATAGATCACACCAATGCCCTATTACTTTGTTCCTGGGAGGCTTTGAAGGGTTCTTTACACTATATATACTTACAGTAGGCCAAAATTAAATCCACCATCACAACATCCCCTGATATTTCACATATAACAGAAAAGAGCTTGATTTTGAATGATGAAGTTTCAGATGGAAAAGGGGAAGAGGAAGGTAAAGTTGGACTAGATAGTACTACATGAAATCTATTGAGAGAGATTTGGGATGGAATATTATTGAACAATGAACTTTTAATTAACTTTACATCACTATTGAACTCCTGTTTCTCAAAAAAGGCTAGACACATGCAGTAAGCAGCAATGATGGAGAAATATTTTAATAACAAACACACAAAAGGGAAAGAGAAAACAATACAGCAAATAAAAGAAATTGGTGAGAAAGAAGTAAGAGAAAAAATGAAGTGTCCAAGAGTAATCTTTTCTTGTATTAAAACGTTAACATTGAGGAACTTGGTCACCAAGGTTCGTAGAATCAAAACAAAAACAAATGATGCAACTGCTCTGGCTAAGGCCATACACTCAAGTCCTTATTACTGTTTCCAGTTTCTTTTTATTCAAGTCCATCAAATACACGAGCCCCAACATTTCGCCATACAATGGCTTCTTTCAGGGAACTATTTAATGATTAAAAGGTTTTTTTACTAATTGATTCCATTATTATATTATTTAACAGTTTCACATGTTTCAAAATTACATTTCTTTTTTTTTTTTGTTCAACAGATCTTTATTGATTTTAGAACAATGGTCCACAGCAACAAAGAAAAGAAAAGGAAAAGGAAAAACTAATAACAACAAACATACAAAACCTGGACAAGCCAGGGTATACAGCCCAAAAACTGACTGTATGAACTATGTACAGACCCATATCTACCATCATAGCAGGAGTCCATCTCGTAATAATAAATTAGTCGGTTGGAAACTCCTGTATCTAAACTATCACTCAAACTCCCAACTAGCAAAATGTCACCAAATGTACAGTCTAGGCATATAAATTGAGAGCCGTTGACATTCAGTATAAATAAAGCTGAAAGAAATTTAATAAAAAGAAAAAGGAAGAAACCCGTAACAGGAGCAGATTCCACTATATCAACAGAGTTACAATTTCTTGAATTATCAACCCCCTGACAGAGATCTAGTATGATCCCTAGATTAAATCCGAGATGGAGCCCCGCTATGACCTCTAAAAAGAGAGAGAGAGAGAGTCCCATCCCTGCCTATCCCCTATAGGGCATACCTAATCAGTCTTAGTTGATCTACACATGAGTCACCTGTTTTCTATACCCCAACCCACTTACACAACCATCATAGAAAAAGCAAAAAAAAAAAGTATAAGGAGAAAGAAAAAAAAAAGTTGCCTTCCTCAAGTCCTGAGAAAATAAGATTCATGCTATTCAGGAAGGTGACAGACAGACCTCTTGAGAATCTCTGTAGCAAATAAATTGCTTCCAGAGGAGCCCACCTCTTGATATACAATTCTCTGCTCCCCTCACCCCAGAGATGCCTCCTTAGTCTGCCCAAGGAAGACAGCAGGTCACGGGCCCACTGTCCGTAGCTGTACTCCTGATCATCTTTCCAATGTTGAACCAAGAAGGCTTTCACTAATGCAGACATCAAGGCTAGGTGAAATTTAGGTAAGGTTCCTTTATACCCAAAAATCCCCAGGATACAAACCTCTGGCATGATATAATCTGAGTAATTTAGTACTGGTCCCCACGATCCTATGTCAGACCATAAGGGAAAATTTTGGAACACTCCACATCACATGTAACAGGTCTCCTATCCCCAACCCACATCTAAAGCAAAGGTCCGTCTGTCCCAATTTCCTGTCATATAGTTTTGCCGGGGTAAAGTATAAATTGGAAACAATAAAGTGTTGCATTATCCTGAACTTGGGTATTGAGATATACCTGTAGTTTTTCCAAATTGAATCCCAAGCAAGATTCTTGGGAGCAAATATTCCATCCCAGTATGCTATTCATATCGGGGAAGATGGACCATTGAATTCCACCAACACTCTGTAAATCTGAGAAAGAGCATTTGCCCTTGGGTCTACCCCTTTCAAAGAATCCCACGTAAATGGCCCTTCTGCAAACCCTCCAACAGCTTTCTCCACTTTTCCTAATAAACTTGAAAGTTGCAGTCTTTTAAATACTGGCAGCCCCAACCCACGAATTGGCACCAAGACCTCCGTACCTTGCATGAGGTCCCTCACTTTTAGACCCCTTACCTGCAAGGCCCATTTCACACTAACCATCTGCCCCCCCAACTTAAAGGTAGGATTGCCAGACAAAGGTTGCTCCCATGCCCTCAACTGGGCTTTCCTCTGAGCTGGAGTGAGGAAAGACCACCACGCCCTCATGGATTTCCCAATTGGATTCCCTCTTCCCATGATAAAATTGGAATATAGCACTGCCTCTGGGGAGAAACCCCGCTCATTCAGCATTTGCTTCTCTATTTGCAGCCACATTGGGGTATATATTTCCCCGTCAGACTGCCTAACCCACCGGAGCATGAGGGCCATCTGTCCCACCACATAGTATATATGAAGATCCTGTAATTTAATCCCACCCCCTGATTGAGATAAACGTAACAACTCATATTTCTTCCTAGGGGGTTTAGAATTCCATAAAAATTCCGATAGAAGTTTTTTAATAACCTTAAACCACGTAACAGGAATGTCGTAGGGGGCCATATATAATGGATAAAGTAACCTAGGCAGTAGGTTCATTTGATAAGGCCAAGTCTGGCCATAAAGTTCAAAGGAGTTTGTTCCATCTTAGAATGTCACCCTTGATTACCGATAATACCCCTCCCAGATTTGCTTCGGCCCTCTTTTCCCCATTAGCTAAAATCCGAATGCCCAAATATTTGATCTCATCGGACCTCCACTGTAGATTTGAAAAAACAAAATCTGCCTGGTGTACATGAGGGGTCAGTGGAAGGACCTGGGTTTTAGCTAGATTCAATTTGTAATTTGCTACCTCCGAGAAACAGCCAATTACCGCCATTACTCATTCAAAGCTAGAGGCTGGGTCCTCGAGATGCAGCAAGATATCATCCACAAAAACTGAAAGTTTAAGTTCTCTCCCCCCCACCTCACCCCCTTTATGAGTTGATCTCCCTTTATAGCTCTAAGGAGTGGTTCCAGATAAATATTAAATAATATTGGCGACAAAGGGCATCCCTGTCTGGTCCCATTTTTCAGCATTATTTCTCGAGAGCTATACCCATTACATAGAACCCTAGCCGATGGTATGGCATATAGGTGTTTGATGCCTCTCAGTAGACCTTCCGGAAAACCCATCTTCCGCATTGTAGCAAAAAGAAAACCATGGGAAACCCTATCGAACGCCTTTTCCGCGTCTAAAGAAATTAAAGCTAACGGAAGTTGGGAGTCCGGGGCATAACTAAGTAAATGGTGTAGCTTTCGGAGGGCATCCTGAGCCCCCCGCCCAGGCATAAATCCCACCTGTTCCTCACTAATTAAACTTGGGGCAATACGCAGAATCCCATTAGCTAAAATTCTCGTTAAAATTTTATGTCTTGATTCATTAAAACTATGGGTCTATAGCTATCCATCCTGTCTCTAGGCTTATCTGGTTTGGGGATCAAAGATATAAAGGCCTGGTACTGCAGCGGTGTGGTAACCCTCTTGCATAATCGTGTTATAAAATTCCAATAGGATTGGTAAAATAACCTGAATATATGTTTGGTAAAACTTAGCTGTGAGACCATCTGGGCCGGGGTTCTACCTGGCCAGCAAGGTTGCACCGCCTCCAGTATTTCCCTGCCCAAAATAGGAGTCGCCAAATCTCTGGCCTGGATTTTATCTAGCTCTGGAAGGGCACTCCCTCAAGAAGCGTTAATTTCCTCCTCACACCGCTCGGTACCCAGCCCATAAAGGTCAGAAAAATGGGATGCGAATGCTTCTGCCATCTCTTGAGAATCTGTTAACAATTTCCCATCATGCCATATCGAGTGATAGTTCTACTCCTTCCCACTCTCTAACCCTAGCTGCGAGCAGGCGACCGGGACATCCCCTGCAGTAAATATTTGGCCTGAATCTTCTCTAGCCAAAATTCCACCTTGCCATAACAGAGATCCACCACTCCCCTGTATGATTTAAGTTCTAGATCAATTTCTCCCGAGGAACCTCTAGAGGACAAAGATTCTAATGCCCCAAAATGAATTCCTCCTTTGCCTTCCTTAATCTGTTCCTTTTAGCTGCAATATCCTGGACTGCCCTACATATAGCATTTTGCATGTTGGCCAGGCCAATCTCTAGTCCTGCAAAGATGGTAGTTGAGATTGAATGAATCTCTTCAGGGATTCATCCTACTCATTCTGGTTGTAGTTCAGAGGTAGCAAGTCATTTAGTCTCCATCTAACTGGCTTGGGGGCGGGACATAGTCCCACACTACAGAAATAGGGGAGTGATCTGAGAAGCCTGACTCCTGGGGCAAGACCCTTCACTTCCCTGAGAATGGAGCCACTGACCAAGAAAAAATCAATCAGAGAATGAATTTTATGGGCTGCCGACAAAGGTCATAACACTGCCCTTCCTCGGTAGGTTTACTTGGGTCTACCAAAGCAGTTGCCTCCATCATCCTCCTCAGAGCAATCTGAGCCTTACTTGGGGCCTAGCAGATGGGGGCTTCCTGTCATCTAGATTGCTGATGCAAATGTTCCAATCCCCAGCCAGGATAAGAGAATCAGTGGATAATGCAGATAAATCTCTCTCTCAATTGAGGCAAAGAAATCTTCAGCGGATGGAGTGGGACCATAGATAGAAGCCAGCATGATTGCCTTCCGGCTAGAACCCCACCAGGTACAGCCTCACCGTCCCTCTCTTAATAACACTTGGTCAACCCTAAAAGGACAATTACTACTTATTAAAATCGCCACCCCTCCTGGCGCCTTTTCCCTACCCTGCTCATAAACCTGGCCCACCACAACTTCTTAAGACAGCTTAGTTCCTCCTTCAAGAGATGGGTCTCTTGTAGGGCAGCTATGTGCTCCCAAGTGCTTGATGTGCCTCAAATTACCATCCTCTTCCGTCTACCCGAAGTCCTTTAACATTCCAAAGTAATATTAAAACAGGACATTCTGTTTGAGAAAGGAAAAAAGGAAGGGGTAAGAATAAAAGGAAGATGGAGCAGAGATATACCATGTGACTCAGTACCCAGACCATCCCATTCTGCCCTCCTATATAAATCGTCTGGACTCTCTCTCTCTCTCTCTCTATCCCTCCCCCAAACCCCTCCCCGCCCGATCCTTTGATCGACCTCCTGAAATCTCGGCAGTCATGGATGAGCCCTCCTCCAAGCATCTCCCTCACAATACCTGACTCTACTACCAAGAGTCTGCCCATCCCATAACCCCTTATCTACCTAGTCACCTCACTGCAGGCCATTTATAAATATTGAGGAACCCTCCCCACACTAAAGACACCAGAGAACAAACATAAAGAATCCTCAGAGAATCTTCTCCAAAGAGAAGATAACTCTGGTTAATACCATATCCAGCACCACTGAAAGAAAAATTCAACTATAATAATCGGGTGCCATACAGTAGAGTCACCTGGTCTATTCCAGATTCTTGAGACCCTCTCTGAAAAGCCGAGCAGCCCCACAGGGACCCCAAAACCTGGCCCTATGAGCCGCCCTTATACAGCTAGACCAGGTTTGGTGAGGAGACCAACATCCCAGTCCAAAATAATATGCCAATAAGAAATTATACATTGAATCGCCTTAAATACACAGAATATAAGCACCTATAGGGTCCATATATTGAAGGTCCACCTATAAAACAGGCCCTGAACCAAAACTGTAACAAAATAGTCCACCTCAAGTCTGAGGTTTGAATAAGTTGGGAAGTTCAGTGCGCAAACATTCCAACGCATCCCTCGCCATCAGGAATCATTTTTTGCCTGATTGCAGTCTCACCATAAGAGTTTCTGGATACTGCAGATGAAATTTAATGCCCACCATATAGATCTTTTTCTTTATGTCAGCATACTCCCTCTGCTTTTCTCTAATGGAAGGAGTTTGATCCTGGAACATCCAAAGAGCTGCTCCATTCCATTGGAGGCTTTATTAACTGTCTAGCCTTCCCCAGCACATGCATCTTCTCCTTAAAGTTAAGGAATGGCATAATAGTCACCTGGGTCGCGCACCCGGTAAGTATTCCCTCAATGCTCTGTGAGCTCTCTCTAAGTTGTATGAGTCCCCAAAAGGCGACTGGCCCAACAGCTTTAAAAGCAAGTCCTGGATGAAAGAAACACAGTCTGCCCCTCCGATCTTTCTGGCAGCCCAGCCAATATCAGATTGTTTCTCCTGCTACGGGACTCCTGATCTTCAATACGATCCTCCTAGCCTTAATTAACTTTTAGCTGTGGATAACTCCTGCTCCAGCACCGCTGATTTTCTCTCCTGAGAAGCTATCCTTGCCTCTCGTCCCCCATCGCTGTGCCAAGATTGGAGTGCAGGCTTCACAGTTGCAAAATCTCACAAGACCCTGTAAAAGCCTCTTGATATCCTGCAGATCCTCACTGGACTGAGACATTGCCCTCCACCATTTAAATCTTCATCGGTATCCTTAAATGTGGGAATTGTGACTTAGGCCTCTTAGTTGCTGGTGATCTCACGCCAGAGGCTCCACAGTTTCGGGCTCCATCGCTACTCCCAGCCTCGGTCCACCAGCTACGCTGTAGCGCACACCAACGCAAGTACAGGGCCCGTGTGATCAAACTATTATCCTATGCGATCGTCGCAAATACTCGGTCACGTAAGTTAGCACTGACCAGTACCCCGAAAGCACTCACCCACGGGCAAATTCTCGAAGGAGAAAGTCCAATTTTATAGCTGGGGCTTAGGAGCGCTACGGAGGACGTCTAGCCCGACTTAGCACATCACGTGACCTCCACTCAAAATTACGTTTCTTAATTATTTTGCATTGTTCACAATTCAAATGAAATTGGATATATATATATATATGTATATATATATATATATCTATATACAGTGTATTATAAGCTATACAAAATTCCCTGAACAATCAGTAGCTGAACTAGTAATCATAAGTGCCAAAATGGCTACCTAATTTTATCTGGGCCTATGCCTTCTTTTGTCTGCCACTTCTGTTTCCACTAAGGTGTAGTATTACCTATTCTAGAGTAAACATAAAATTCAAAATGTACTCATAATCTCCTGTTAGTTCTTAAACAAAATTGCTGCAGCTTGGTCCCAGCTCTAAATCTCTTATGTATTAATTAAAGTTACTGTACCTTTAAATTTGCTGTTCTTTTAAATTCAGAATGCAGCGCTCTACAGTGTCTGGTAAGTCATACTGACTTATTATACTTTTTACATTTCCTTCCTCATGCAGTGTTTGATAAGTAATGCTGGCTTGTTATACGTTCCACAATTCCTTCCTTACAGTATTACATAAAAACTTTCTGTTATCATGTGCTTTAATTTCAAAAGTTAACCATATCTCAGTGTTAAATGAAAAGTCTGCTTACTTCTAGAGGAGCCAGCTTTTCCTTCTCCCTCCCATTAGGTATACACTGTATTTTCATCAGCTTTCTGAAAGTTTTTGAGATATAAATGATCAGAAGCAGCTTAGCATTGCTTAGCAAATATAATTATATTTATGTTAGCTATTTGCCTAGACTTGCATGGTCTTCTCATAGAGACATTGGTTTCTTTCACTACGACCTTAGTCCTAAACATTGCCCTGTATTGCAAAATAACAGTGGACTGTTACACTCAGGATACATAGCTTCTCATACCCTAACCGAGTGAAAAACAGAAAAACTCACTTGTGCACAGTATTAGTGTCTCTCTGGCTTCTATGGTGTAGATGTGGCAGCAAGAGTCAAGAAAGAAGCCCTGACCTCTTGTATCCACATGGAGTCACGTGCCGATCATGTCAGTAGATGCAGCATGGCTACGTCATCACCTGGCAACCGAGGTCGCCTGGCAACTGCTTGTCCATGCAGGTACAAAGGCTAGTCATGGCAGAAAGTCACAAATGTTTTAACTTCTATTGGTCCCTAAATTTTAATCCTCAAAGTTTTAATTCTCCTGAATATTTTCACTAATGCGAGATTACTCATATATCATTACTCAACAGGCAAATAAGAACTGAGGGCAGGAAGGAACCAAGGGGGAAGGGGGAAAGTCTAGTGACATAACTGGAATGAAATCAATTATCTTTAAAGCATAATGCTGTTTTTCTCCTGATGAAAGATCGGGATTCCCAACATACTTACTAGTTAATCTCCTCATTCAGACCCCATTCCTTGTAATATGTCCCTAATTCATAAATCCATCATGTATCTCTGCTTTCAATTAACTTTTTGAAATCACCACCTCCGGCAGATTCCTGTACAAGCTCAACCCCCCCAAATCTGATCTGAATCACTGTTCATTGAAATGTTGAGCTACTGAAGAGCTCTCATCCTTGACTCTAGTCTTGCTTTTATGTTCTGAAATGCATTTTGTCAGCTCTCTGGCTGTTTGTCCAACATAAAGATGGTCACCGGTATATATATCCAAATGAAGTAGAATTGTGAATAATTCAAAAGAATTCCAAAATGTAATTTTGAAATATGTATAATTGTTAAATAATAAAATAATGGAATCCATTATTTAAAAAAAACCTTTAATCATTTAACAGTTCCCCAGAAGAAGCCATTGTATGGTGAAATGTTGGGGCTTGTGTATTTGATGGACTTGAATGAAAAGAAACTGGAAACAGTAATAGGAAAGAAGTAAGATAGACAGAAAAATTAATAATAGAGTTAAATGGAAATAAAAATAAGAACAAAGGTAAATCAAATATAGTGGAAGGAAAAAAGAAGGAAATAATGAAAGAAGAAAAACAAATGGAGAAGAAAGATTAAAAAGCCTCAATAGGAAAGATATCATAAATAGAGGAAGATGGATTAGTTAAAAAAAATATAAGGTTGTGGAAAAACGGCCCTTAGGTGTTAAAACTAAAATGTACAGTAATCAGCAGCAAAAGAAACATAAGAAACATTAGAAATCAGAAGGAAATTTGGCAGATAAACAAAGCACTGGTGTATATGATAAGGAGAACTTGATAGCCAGAGGGAACATTTTACCATCTATCTAAAAGGTATTCCAAAAACAAAATGTGAAAATAATATGATACTTAAACTGGCAGTATATAATATATGTAAAGGAGTCATGGGAAGTAAATTCTCATGGATTGACATTGGTTTGGGCTGGCAGTGTAGCCTAGAGGTTAGAGGAGTGAGGTGTGAATGAGCTTGATACATCCAGCAGACCAGACCTGAGTTTGATTCTCACAACCTCCACTTGCATACTGTGTGGCTCTGAGCAAGTCACTTAACTGCCCAGTGCTCTAAGGTCATCCCTGAAAACAGGCACTTGTGCCTAGTGGGCCTTACCCAGTTACCAAAGACTAAAATAAAAAAAATTAAAAATTGACATGCAGATATCAGGAAGGTAAAGAAAAAGGATTTATATGTTTGGTTTTCAAAAATAGAAATGTCAGACAAAATATGATAGACGGAAAGAAAAATTTCACAGAAATAGACATCAAAGTGGAAAAAACAATAGTGATGGTAAATGAGGAGCCAGAAAAAGTTTGTCAAAAGGCAGAAGTAAATGAATTAAGAAAAAGGGATGGGACTGTCAAACATATAAATGTACAGACTGGGAAAGATCATTTTGGATTATATGGAGCCAGCAGGTCAAGAACATATCCTGCTGGCTGATGATGGCTTATTAGCAAAAGAAAAGAGTAAAGTAATTAGAGGTAGGCTGGAAAAGGGGCCTACGATAAATAACAGCACTATTTTGGATAGCTCTGAAGTGACTGAAGTGACAGTTCAAACCACAAATGATTCTATCTTAAATGTAAGTGAGGAGAACAGCATAATTAACTTGGAAAATAACCAGTACTACATTTTGAGTGACATAAATGAGGAGAATTGACTCCAGGAAAAGGAAAAAAGGTTAGACATGTAGAAACATTGAGTTACTTAGCTGGAACATAGCTGGTGTGGCTGGAAAACAGAAATATATTGGATCTGTTAAATTTCTGTCAAGCTTTCATATAATAATGCTTCAAAAACATGGTCTTGTACTAATGATTAATGTTATTTAGAAGGCTATCAATGCTGGTCTATACCAGCAAAAAAGTTGAGTAAATGTAGGAGACCATCAAGGGGACTGGCTACACTCCTAAAAATCTGTCCAAATCTGATAGCCAGGTGTATATGGAATGATGATAAGCATTATGTAGTGGTAATTGAGTTGTTGTATGGAAATCAGGTAAAATACCTACTGATTAATATCTATTTACACCAGACACCTCAAGCACTCCTATTATAGGATGTATAAAAGTATTAAAAAATATAATACAACAAATATAAGTAACATACCCTGGTAAGATTATATTAATAGGGGGTGATTGCAATGCTCGAATTGGGTTTAAAACAGAAGACCCAAGTAATAATTGTAACCTAGACGACATACTAAAAATTCCACTTAGAGATTCAATGGACAAAAAAAAAAAAACAAATAGACAAAGAGGAGCGTTTATTGGAGACCCTGAATAATCTAAATTTGAGAGTCCTAAATGGGAGATACCAAGGTGACAGAAATGATAAACCTGCATATGTATACAAAAAAGAAATTAGTGTACTAGATTATATTATAATTGACATATTTTCCTATAAAAGTGTAAATTCTCTAAAAGTGGTGAACAACTGGGATAGTGACCATCACCCATTAAAAGTGACTCTGGATGTTAAGATAGGAGTATACACTGGTTTGAAGCTCAGAGACGCTTTGCAGAAAATACGTTAATACAAAATAGTAAGAAAATCAAATGGACTAAAATAAATGTAGAAGTAATACAAAATACCATTTTACTACAAAATATTCAGATTGCAAAAGAAAAGAATGTGAGAAATCTTAATTCCAATTTAAATACTTCAAGTCATATTCAAAGAACATATAAGTTAATTTTAGAGTATCAGCAAATTGAACAACAGGTAGTAAAGGAAATAAAAAAACAACAGGGTGGAAAGACATTTATGAATAATTATCAAGCAAAATGGTTTGATCAGAGATGCTTTAAAACAGGGAAGCTAATACATAAAATAAGGAAAATTATTATCAAATATAATAGAGTGGAAGATTGGAAAGCAATAAAAAAATCTGAAACAGGGGTATAGGGATATGATAACATTAAAGAAAAAACAATATAATGATGATTTATGGTATTCTCTTCAAGTAGCTATTTAACAAAAAGATAATGGTGCATTTTGGAACTTAGTAGCACATGGTACACATCGGGATTAGTATAATATAGAGGCAGTAATCTCCCCTGAGGTTTGGAAAGATAATTCCCAAAAGATTTGTAATAAATCAATGGTTTCAGATATGGGTGCTGAGGAGTTGGAATGTACAGAAGTACCCCCAATATGTGTGTTAAATAAAAATTGGCTACAGATAATTAAAGAGGAAGTAATACAGGCAATCAAGAAAGAAATAAAGCTTCAGGGATTGATGAGACTGGTACAGAAATGTATCAAGCAAATCCTGAATAGTGGGTTGATCTATTAGTACAACTATTTGAAAATATTACAAAATATAAAACAATACCAGAAAACTGGAAGGTGGGGGTAATTGTTCCACTACATAAGAAAGGTACGGTGCTACTTCCAGAGAATTATTGTCCAATAACACTTCTAAACATAAGTCTTAAGATTTTTCCATGGATAATTTTAAACAGAATTCAATTCTGGATGGAGGATAACAAAATTCGCTCTAAATATCAGGTGGGTTTCCATAAATACCATTCGACAATTGACTAGATTTTTGTATTTAAATGTATCATTGATGAATGTACACAAATTAAAAAGGGAAATACTAAATCACACATGCCCCCACAATGCAAAGCATCATGGGCTGCATAAGCAAATCACCACAGAATATTATGCTGGTTCAATTTTAAGCAGAAATGCATGGTGACAAAAGGCCTCTCACACAATTGCAAAGGGTGCCAACAGAAGACATAGACATGTGTTTCATCCTACCAGGACTCATCAGTATGCCTCATCTGTTTGACACCCCAGTGGAATGAACCAGCTACCCTAAGATGATAAATCTGGGTTATGTTGTGGTGAACCCAATTAAAACGGAAAGATACACACTGCTTTTTTGGATATTAAATCTGCATTCAATTCTGTGAACTGGTCTATATTATGAGAAATATTAGGTAAGAAAGGTATGGATGAAAATCTGATGACTATTATAAAATTATTGTATAAGAAAAAAAGTTGGTTGTTAAATATGGTTAAGATGGTGCAACAACTGATGAAATAAATGTAAGTTCTGGTGTAAAACAAGGATGTTTATTAGCTTCGAGTCTCTTTAACATATATATATATATATATATATATATATATAAACATAGAATTCGACAGCAGATAACGACTGCTTTGCCCACCTAGTCTGCACATTTTCCTACCTAACAGATAAGCTGCAGATCCTAGTTAACCAACAGCTTACTTCCTCCTACCCCCTACTAGGACTGCCTTATGGCTGTCCCATGCATTCTTGAATTCCCCCACTGTTCTTGACTCCATGACCTCCTGAGAGAGGCTGTTCCATGCATTCACAACCCTCTGTGTGAAAAAATACTTCCTCACATTACCTCTGAGCCGTCCCCCCTCTATCATCAAATTGTACCCCCTTTTTCTTGCACATCTATTTTTCTGAAAGATGCCACCCTCTTGGACTTTGTTGATTCCCTTGAGGTACTTGAAAGTTTCTATCATGTCCCCTCTCTCCCTCCTTTCCTCAAGGGTATACATATTAAGCTCCTTTAGTCTTTCTTATGTATGTCTTCTGGTGCAGACCCTGCACCATTTTGATTGCCCTCCTCTGGACAGCCTCCACTCTGTCTATGTCTTTGCGGAGATGGGGTCTCCAGAACTGCACACAGTACTCCAGATGGGGTCTCACCAACTGTCTGTACAGAGGGATAACAACTTCCTGTTTTCTACTATTGATGCCTCTTCCTATGCATCCCAGTATCCCCCCAGCCTTCCTTACTGCCTTCTCACATTGCTTGCCCACCTTTAGGTCATCTGATATAATTACCCCCAGGTCCCCTTCCATTTTTACTGTTGTCAGTATCTCACCCCTCATTGTGTACTCTTCCCCTGGGTTTTTGTTTCCCAGGCGCATTACCTTGCACTTCTTTGCATTGAATCTGAGCTGCCACACATTTGACCATTCCTCCAACCTTGCCAAGTCCCTTCTCATCCTTTCCACTCCATCTGGTGTATCAACCCTGTTGCAGATCTTTGTGTCATCTGCAAAGAGACATCCTTTTCCTTCCAGTTCCTCTGCAATGTCTCTTATAAAGACATTAAAAAGGACCGGTCCCAGTACTGAACCCTGCGGTACCCCGCTAGTAACCCTCCTTTCTTCACTGTGGACTCCATTTACTACTACCCTTTGCGTCCTGTTGTCTAGCCAATTTTTTATCCAGGCTACCACCTTGGGACCCACTCCAAGGCTGGCTAACTTTTATATTGATCTTTTGTGTGGGACTGTATCAAATGCCTTGCTAAAATCTAGGTAAGCCATGTCCACAGCCCCTCCCTGGTCTACTACTTTGGTCACCCAGTCAAAGATGTCTATTAGATTCATCTGACATGACCTTCCCATTGTGAATCCATTCTGCCTTGGGTTCTGTGCCCCACTGGCCTCTAGGTACTCAAGAATTATTTCCTTCAGAAGTGATTCCATCATTTTCCCTATCACTGAGGTCAAACTACCTGGTCTGTAGTTTCCTGCCTCTGTCCTGCGACCACTTTTGTGAAAAGGAATCACATCTGCCCTCCTCCAGTGCTCAGGTACCACCCCATCCTCCCATGATTTGTTAAAGAGAGCAGTCAGCAGTGCCACTAGTTCTACCCTTAGTTCTTTTAGAATTCTTGGGTGAATCCCATCAGGCCCCATTGCTTTGTCCACCTTCAATTTTATTAGCTCTTTCAGAACCCTTTCTTCTGTAAATGGACTGATATCGACTCCCGTCTTCAGAGTGTTTCTCTTGTTTGGTTTAGGTACCTCCCCCTCCTCTTCCTTTGTGAATACTGAGCATAAATATTCATTCAGTATCCCTGCTTTTTCACTGTCACCCTCTGCCCACATTCCCTCCCCTTAATTAAGCCTCAGTATCCCTCCTCTGGTCTTTCTTCGCTCCCTAATATATATATATATATGAAATAGCTTATGAGTTAGAGAAGATTGATTCCTTTCCACCAAATATTAATGCGATACCAATAAAACTTTTATTATACGCAGATGATGCAGTGTTGTTATCAAAGTCCCCATTGGGTTTAAAAGGGGCTATAAATATGACAATGGAGGCATTGAAAAAATTAGATATATTATTAAATTTGGAGAGAGCAAAAATAGTAGTTTTTGGTGAGAAAAAACAGAGAAATAGAGTATGGAAAATTAATTGAGTTAATATAGGTGAAACAAATGATTTTCAATATTTAGGGATTATTTTCAGTAACAGTCTAAAATGGAATAAACATATAGGAAAATTGAAAGAAAATGCTACTAAAACATTAAATGGCATAAATCATTTTGCACATGTAATGGCTAAAAACACATATACTACACAGTATCATTGTTTAGCTGATAAAGTAAACACCCAAATTTTGTACGGCGCAGAAGTTTGGGGTCCATTCTGCAAATTCAAAGAAGTGGAAGTAATACAGTCAATGCCTAAAAACTGTAGTGGGAATAGCAAGAACAACCTCGAATGCAGCAGTACATGCTGAGACTGGCAGAATTTCACTCTTTGAATCAGTCATGAACAAATGTATTAAATATTGGGGAAAACTGAGATCAGCTGCACCAGGCAGTATAAAATATAATTGTTGGTTAGAAGCAGTCCAAAAGCAGGATTATAGCACTTTAACATGGTTTGGAAAGTTAAATTATGAACTAAACTAATATGGAAAGCAATATAACTCAATTTATAATGATGTACTGAATCCAGACACTTTTATTCTAGAAGTAATATAAAGAGTTTTGGATAATGAAATGCAAAAAGGTATGGAACTAGTAGGGAATGCGTAAAATTGTAACAGTCTGAATCACATAAAAAATACATTTAAACTTGAAAAATATTTATTAATATATAAAAATGCCAAACACAGGAAGGCATTAACTTGTTTAAGATTTGGGCAGTATGTAAAATGGGGAAATATGGATTTTGTAAGAAATGAAAGCCAAATATGTACTGGTTGTAACAATACATTAATGAGCATAACACATCTAACCTTGGAATGTATCAAGTTCCAGGAAGAAAGGAAAACTTTAATACTTGATATGTTTAAAAATATGTTTGGTCTAGAAAAAAAGGAACAAATGAAGATCATTTTTAACTCAAAAAATCATGCTCAGATATTTGCACTGTCTTGTTTTGCACATAAGATAGCAGTAACACTAAAATGGCGGATATAAAGTCAGAGTATAATAGGAAAGAAATAACATGTATGTCTGGCCCATATAATAGTATTTGCTAGTAAATGTTTATTTATTGTGTAATAGAGTTTTTTATATTGTTAAGTGATGTTTGTAAATTTTTATGATTTATGTGGTATGTAAAAAAATGATACTTTTTATACATACTAAAATTAAATAAAATTGAACCTTGAACCTTGACCCCTTGTATTTTCTGAAATCCACCTTTTTTCCTTTACTTTCCCTGCCACCTCCCTTGAGAACCATAGTGGTTTACTCCTTCTTTTCCCCTTCCTTCTCAGTATAATGCACTGATTTGTCCCCTCACTGTGGCTTCTTTTAGGTGTACCCACTGTTCCTCAACCTCTCTTCTTGGCTCCTAGCTCGCCAGCACTTCTTTGATCCACCTCCCCATCCTTACAAAATCCACCCTGCTGAAATCCAGGACCCTTGCCTTTGTGTGACTCATCTGTGATGCTGTAACTATCTTAAACCACACTGTATGGTGGTCACTGGACCTTAGGTGACTATCTACCTGGACTTCTGCAATCCTGTCCCATTTGGTCAGTACAAGGTCCAGTATTGCCTTGTCCCTGGTGGGCTCCTGACCCAACTGCCTGTGTCCTGCCCCCTGCAAGGCTTCTATGATGTCTCAACTCCTGGCTGAGGCTGCAACCATGATGGTCTAGCCCATATCTGGCATATTAAAATTGCTCAGCAGTAGTACCTCTCCCTTTGCTGCCATCTCGTGTATTTTCTCAACTATTACCCTATCTACCTCTTCCCCCATACTGGAGGCCTGTAGATCACTCCTGTGTGAATTGCTGTGCCATTCCCTGGCTCAAGGATGACTCACAGTGCCTCTGCCTCTCCTCCTCTACCCTGAACCTCTATGGCTTTGATACCTTACCTGATGTAAAGGGTCACCCTCCTTTTCCTCATGAACAAAGCATATCCCAGTCTGGTTACCTCTCAGTTATGGATTCTGGTGTACCACAGCTCTGTGACTGCCACTACATCCAGATTTGCATCTGCCATCAAGGCTGTCAGGTCTGGGATTATATTTCCCAGACTGCATGCATTTGTGTACATGGCTGTCCAGGTTACACAGCCTGCCTCCTTTTTAAATCTGCTATGGCCTTCCTGTCCCCTCTTTCCAACTCTGATCTTTTTCCTTTGCTGCCTACCTTCCTCTGCCATACCCTCTTTGAACTCAGTAATGTTTGTTATCTTTTCCTATCTTCCCTGCTAGCTTCACTAACCTCTGGGTTTGAGTGTTTGAGTATCCCTGCTCCCAACTGCCCCCCCCACTTGTCTAGGAAACATTTAAATGTCTCATTGAGGACTGCAGTCCCCTTCCTGGATGGATGCAGGCCATCCCCCTTGTACAAGCTGGCATGGCTTCAGGTGGGTCCCAAGTACTTAATGAAGCCAAACCCCTTTTCTTTACATCAGCCCTTCAACCATGTGTTGAACTGTCCGATGTGAAGATTCCTTGCTTCCTCCTGCCTTGGACTAACAGCACCTCTAAGAATGTTATGAATTCTGCTACCTCCCCTGTAATTTACTTTCTATGCTCACCCACTTTGTTGCAGTATTTCAGCTCACATAGAAACTCTGTTGACTATTGTGGATGAGCACATGGTGGGCATGCTTTGGAGCTCAGTGCAGTGGAGTGCCAGCCATGGGATTTTTGGCATGGCACAGTATATGGCAGTAGGAGAGTTGAGCAGTTACAGTATACATCCACCCGCTAAAAGTTTATTTTGTTGGGGGTGTAGCTTATCTTAATGCCATCACAGAGAGAGACTCAGTTACAGCACATATGTTCAGTGGCCATCTTTATTCTTCTCCGAGTTAGTGGACACACATCAGTGCGCATTCACAAAGAAAGACACACTGGGCATGACAGGAACTTATACTTTAAGATTAAAAACATCCACATCCTTAAACTACAACCCTAATGATGTTCTTTAGACTTTCTGCCATATATATATATATATATTATGGTAGCTCAGTAGTGCTACAAGAGTTAGGGTTGAGTAGCCCTTTTAAGGTTAAAGGGTTAAACTTTGCACCTTAATAACTTTGCCACTGTTCAACAGATTTACCTGAAATTTGGAATGCTTGATCAAAAACCATACATCTTGGGAACTGCCAACTTTCATAGAGGTTAGATATACAGCTGTGGAGTTATTAAGTGAGATCTGTGTGCTCATTTATGGTTTTTGGTGAATTCTTTGCTCGCACCTACAGGTGGCATGGTTTGCATGACTGGTCCAAAAACTTCAGGGAACATGTGGCCAGGATCCCCGATGTGCCTTTTGAAGATTTTGAGAACAAATATTAAACGTTTCAAAAGTTAGTCAAAAAACAAGTTCCTATTATAAGTCAATGGGAAAAGTTAACAGAAAGTTTGACAGTGTCACAAATGCACTTTTTAGTGTCGCAAATGGTCCTAGTAGTGTCGCAAATCCACTATTTTGTTTTCAGTTGATGATCAGAAAAATGCTTGCCATTTAAAATGGGGACCATCTAGGAACACAATTATTTTTGTGTTCACCTAGTTGGATACTCAGGATGCTAGCCATGTCTTTATTTTGGGGTTAAACATCCCAGAAATATGTTTTTAAAATTTCTGGAAAAAGTAATGTCACAAAGTAGTGTTGCACTTATGACTCGTGCTTTCATTTGCAAAAGTGTTGTGATTTGTGACACTATTTTGCAACACTATGCCCAAAATAACAGGAATTTTTTGCTACCCTGCTGCAAAAGAGTGGTTTGGTCTATTGGGCTGAAATTTGGAGGAAAGATAGCCAACATGCCACAGATGTGCCTTTTGGTGGTTTGTTGAAAAGATATTGAAGGGCTGAAAAGTTACAGCACTCTGAAGTTGATGCTTTTTCCCATAGGATAACATTACCACGTCCGTCGCGCCTTTCGGGGCCTGTATCTCAGAAATGGTGCGAGATACGGACTTTTTGTTGGAAAAATGCTTAGCCCTCGTTAAAACTAGCCAGGAATATCATAATTCCTATGAAATTTTTCTTGTTTTTCTACGTCGTACGGTTCCTGAGATATAAGCAATTTAGTATTCCAAGTCCTCCTTTTCTGCTCCGAGGTCCATTACTACGCATACATTCTTTGTATTCACTGTCTTTTACAATGCGTTTTTGGGGAAAAGAAAGGTGTGCCCTTTTGTTACTGTGCAAGTTAACATTTCCAGTTGCATTTCTGTTACCGTTCACGTCACCATGCCACCCTGTGCGTAATGGTTTGCATCTTAGTTTGTGCTTCTGTTTGCATTACTGTTACCATTTGTGTTTCCATTGCTGTTCATGTTTTCATTTCTTTTTGTATCAGCCTGTGCATTTCCATTTGCATTTGTGGTCTACCTTCCGTTTGCGCGTGTCTTTCATTTTGCATCGTCGCTGTTACCGTTACCATTGGCATTTCCAATCATGTTACCATGACCGTGCGCATTACGGTTTGCATTACCATATGTGCTTGCATTTGCATTTCCATTTCTGTTTACTTTGGCATTACTGTTGCTGTTACAATTACCATTTGCATTTCCAATTGCGGTACCGTGACCGTGCATGTAACGGTTTGCATTTACATGCGGGCTTGCGTTCGCATTTCTGTTTCTGTTCCCTTTGATGTTCTTTTAGCTGTAACACTTAACATTTGTGTTTAAAATACCGGCGCCGTCACTGTGCGCATTACCAGTTGCATTTTCATACGTGCTTGCATGTCCCTTTGCGCCACTGTTTGCTTAGGCATCACTTTGCACTTGCGTTTCTATTAATGTTTTCTTTGCCATTTACGTTTGTGTTACCATGTAAATGTTGCTGCTTGTGTTTGCATTGCTGTTCCTCTTACTATGTGACTAGACATCATGTGGTGGGAATGCGGGGCCCAAAGGTACCAGCGCTCCCGACACTGCATTACATTCACTATTTATCATCCACATTCTCAAAAAGAAGGGAAATTAGAGGCAAAAAATTCCATTTAATGCATCAGTTAGGGTTGTTCCACAGTGACAAAAGTGAGGAAATTCAGTGTTAGGGTTGAAAGCCCCCCTTGGAGACCCCAGTTCACCCCCCAACGGCATCGGGGTGCTTGTTGGGGTCATCGGTCCTAACTCTCACCCCATTCTCCTGTACCTCAGCTTCTTTGCACATATGATAGGGTGAGAGTTAGGGCCAACAACCCCAAAGTGCACCGATGCTGGTGGGGGTGGGCTGGGGGTCCAAGAGGGTTTTTCAACCCTAATGCCAAATTTCTCACTTTTGTCGCTGGAACAACCTTAACTGATGCATTAAATTGAGTTTTTTGCCTCTAATACTTATATATATATATATAAAATAGTGGAACGATAGTGCCACTATAGTTAGGGTTGAGGAGCCATTTACATGTTTAATCCAAACTTTTGCACCTTAATAACTTTGCAACCATTTGATGGATTTGCCTGATATTTGGAATACATGATCAAGACCCATACGCCTTGGGATCTGCCAACTTTTTTAGTGTTTGGATATATGGCTGCAGAGCTATTAAGCATGATCTGCATGCTTGTTTATGCTTTTTTGGAATTCTTTGGTCATCTCTAGAGGTTGCATGGTTTGTGTGACTGGTCCAAAATCTTCAAGGAACGTGCAGCCAGGGCCCTCGATGTGTCTTTTGAAGATTTCATGAAAAAATATTAAATGGTTCAAAAGTTATTCAAAAAACAAGTTCCCATTATAAGTCAATGGGAAAAGTTAACAAAAAGTTTGACAGTGTCGCAAATGCAGTTTTTACTTTCGCAAATGGCCCTTTTACTGTCATAAATCCACCATTTTGTTTTCAGATGGTGATCAGAAAAATGCTTGGCATTTAAATGTGGGACCCTCTAGCAACCTAATTCTTTTTGTATTCACCTAGTTGGACCCTGAGGATGCTAGGCATGTCTTTATTTTGGGGTATAACACCCCAGAAATATGTTTTTCAGATTTCTGGAAAAAGTACTTTCACAAAGTACTTTCGCACTTGCGACAGTGTCGAATGAATTTGCAAAAGCTTTCGTAAAGTTCGACAGTACTTTTCTAGGCAGTGTGAAAATGACAGCAATTCTTTGGCACCCTGCTGCAAAAGAATGGTTAGGTCTTTTGGGCTGCAATTTGGAGGGAACATAGACAACATCTCACAGAAGTGTCTTTCGGTATTTTGGTTAAAAAATATTACAGGGTGGCAAAGTTACAGCACTCCAACATTGTTGCTTTGTCCCATAGGATAACATTATAGCATCTGCCACATTACAGGAATCCTTTGCTGCCCTGCTGCAAAATAACGGTTTGGTCTTTTGGGCTGAAATTTGGAGAGAAGAATGCCAACATCCCACAGATGTACCTTTCAGTGGTTTGGTGAAAAAATATTACATGGAGCCAAAGTTATGACACTCCGAACTTCTCTTTTTTTCCCATAGGATAACATTACGGCATTCGGCGTGCCTTTTAGGGCCCGTATCTTGGAAACAGTGCGAGATACGGACTTTTCATCAGAAAAACACTTCACCCCCTGCTAGAGGCTAACTACAAAACTAGCCAGAAAAGTCATAAATCATATGACTTTCAAATTTTTTTTCTATGTCGTATGGTTCCTCAGATATAAGAAATTTACTATTCCAACTCCTCATTTTCTGCTCCGAGACCCATTATTATGCATACATGCTTTGTACTCACTGTCTTTCTCTATGCAGCTTTTGGGGAAAACTAGCCTGTGCTCTTACGTTACTGTTACCCTTACCGCTTCTGCTTGCAGTTCCGTAACCGTTTCACTTACTGTTCCTGTCTATGGCACCATGTGCATTACCCTTCGTGTTTCCATGTTTGCATTATTTTAACCATTTCTGTCTACAGTACTGTTTATCTTTCTGTTTCGCTTTGTGTTGCAATACCATTTGTGTTTGCTGGCACGTGTTACTATGTGACAACGGGCCCCGCGCTCGTCGCTTTACATTACATTCATTTTTTCATTATACTTCTCAAAGAGTGGGAAATTAGAGGCAAAATCTGATGACGCATATTAATGAGGAAAGTGAGTAAATTGGTGTTAGTGCTCTCTTCACTTCTTACACTTCAACCAGCATAGTGCGATTGGTGTTGGTCGGTCCTAACTCTCACCCCATTCTACTATATCTCTGCTTCTTCACACATCTGATGGGGTAAGAGTTAGGGCTGGCAACCCCAATTAGCACCCCGATGCCAGTTGGGGGTGTGGGCAGGGGGTCCAAGGGGGCTTTCAACCCTAACACCAAATTTCCTCACTTTTGTCAGTGTGTAACAACCCTAACTAATGCATTAAACTGAGTTTTGTGCCTCTAATATATTATATATATATATATTATGGTAGAGTACCCCTTTTAAGGTTAAACATTGAAACTTTGCACCTTAATAACTTTGCCACAATACAACAGATTTGCCTGAAATTTGGCAGGCATGGGGCATACCATAGATCTTGGGATCTGGCAACTTTTGTGCCAGTCGGATATACTGCTGCAGAGTTATTAAGCAACATTCATACATGCAATTACATTTTTTTGTGCATTCTTTGCTCACACCTACAGGTCACATGGTTTATGTGACTGGTCCAAAAACCTCACAGAACATGCAGCAGGGGTCTCCAGTGTGCCTTTTGAAGATTTTGTGATAAAATATTAAATGGTTCAAAAGTTATTCAAAAAACAAGTTCCCATTATAAGTGAATGGGAAAAGTTAAGAAAAAGTTTGAAAGTGTCGCAAATGCACTTTTTAGTGTCGCAAATGGCCCTAGTAGTGTCACAAATCCACTGTTTTGTTTTCAGTTACTGATCACAGAAATGCTTGGCATTTAAAATTGGGACCATCTAGGGACATAATTATTTTTGTGTTTACATATTCAAGCCCTGGGGATGCTAGCCATGTCTTTATTTTGGGGTTAAACACCCCAGAAATATGTTTTTCAAATTTCTGGGAAAAGTAGTGTCGCACTTGCGACACTTTCTCAAATTTTTGCGAAAGGTGTTGCAAATCACAACACTACTTTTCTAGACTATGGCCAAAATGACAGGAATTCTCTGCCACCCTGCTGCAAAAAATGGTTTGGTCTTTTGGGCTGAAATTTGGAGGGAAGGCAGCCAGCATCTCACAAATGTGCCTTTTGGTGGTTTGGTTACAAAACATTGCACGAATGCAAAGTTACGGTACTCCAAATTTGAAGTTTTTTTCCCATAGAGTAACATGGTGGCATCCACCGTGCCTTTCAAGGCTCATATCTTGGAAATGGTGCGAGATATGGAATTTTTGTTGCCACAATGCATAGCCCCAGCATCAGGGTGTGCGTTGGAGTCATTGGTTCTAGCTCTCACCCATTCTCCTATGCTTCAGCTTGTTCACGCATGTGATGGGGTGAGAGGGCCAATGACCCCAACCCACACCCCAATGCCGGTTGGAAGGTGGACTAAGGGTGTGCAAGGGGCCTTTTCAGCCCTAATTTCCTCGCTTTTGTCACTGTGGAACAACCCTAACTAATGCATTAAATGGATTTTTTGCTCTAATATATATATATATATATATATATATATATATATATATATATCATATCTATATCTATATCTATCTATATATATATAGATATATAGATATCTATCTATCTATCTATCATATATATATATATATATATGTATGTGTATATATATATATATATATATATATATATATATATATATATATACACATACTGGGATACATGATGGGCATGAGTGTGATATGGAAAATATTTTCTCTCTTCTAGAGTGACTTCTGAATACTCATGAGTGGCTAAGTTTCAGAGGTCACTGTACAGGACTGTACATATTTCCCGTATCACACGCATGCACATCATGTATCCTGTTTATACAATGGGGGCCTCATTGTTGCAAAATGTACAATTTGCATGGCTTTGCGAGGGTTTAGCGTGGGTTGGGGGTGTAATAAACAGCATTTATTTTAATTCTGCTGATGTCAACAGGATTTATTTCACTGCAGTAAAAATAAATTGTTTTATCTCACAGGAATATGTCTCACCCCCACTGTGTGTGTGTGTGTGTGTGTATATATATATATATATCTATATATATATATATATATATATATATATATATACACACACATATATATATATATATATTAGAGGCAAAAAACTGTGTTTGATGCATTAGTTAGAGTTGTTCCACCAACAAAGTGGGAAATTCAGTGAAAGCCCCTTGGACCCCCGCCCACACCCCAACCGGCATCGGGTGTGCATTAGGTTGTCAGCCATAACTCTCACCCCATCACATGTGTAAAGAAGCAGAGGTGTAGGAGAATGGGGTGAGAGTTAGGACCAACAACCCTAATGCACACCCTGTTGCTGGTTGAGGGTGTGGGGGGGTCCAAGGGGGGGTTTTAACCCTAACACCGAATTTCCTCACTTTTGTTGGTGTGGAACAACCCTAACTAATGCATCAAATGGAGTTTTTTGCCTCTAATTTCACCTCTATTTGAGAATGACAATGAGAAACAGTGAATGTAATGTGGCGGCAGGAGCAAAATATGGTGGCAGGAGCACGGAGCCCTTCAGGCCCCGCACTCCCACCACGTGATGTCTTGTCACATAGTAACATTGTGCCTGCAAACGCAAATGGTAATGCACATGGTGACACAAAGCGAAACAGAAAGAGAAACAGTAGTGTAGACAGAAATGTTAAAAACAATTCAAAAGCAAGTGCAAATGAAAATGCAAAGGGTAACGCAGATGGTGGCATAGACGTGAACATTAAGTGAAACAGGAACGGAACCGCAAGCAGAAACGGTAATGGTAACAATAATGTAAGTGCACAGGCTGGTTTTCCCCCAAAAGCTGCATAGAGAAAGACAGTGAGCACAAAGAATGTATGGAGAATAATGGTTCTTGGAGCAGAAAATGAGGAGTTGGAATACTAAATTGCTTATATCGCAGGAACCGTACTCCGTAGAAAAAAATTTAAAAAGTCATATGATTTATGACTTTCCTGGTTAGTTTTGTACTTAGTCCCCATTAGGGGGCTAAGCATTTTTCTGACAAAAATTCCGTATCTCACCCTGTTTCCGATATACGTGCCCTGAAAGGCCCGGCGAACGCCGTAATGTTATCCTATGAGAAAAAAAGAGAAGTTTGAAGTGCCATAACTTTGCCTACCTGTAATATTTTTTCACCAAACCAATGAAAAGCACATCTGTGGGATGTTGGCTGTCTTCCCTTCAAATTTCTGCCCAAGAGACCGAAGCGTTGTTTTGCAGCAGGGCACCAAAGGATTGCTGCAATGCGTAGGAAGCCGTAATGTTATCCTATGGGAAAAAGCATCAAATTTGGAGTGCCATAACTTTGCCACCATGTAATATTTTTTAAATCAAATACTGAAAGTCACATTTGTGAGATGTCAGCTGCGTTCCCTCCAAATTTCAGCCCAAAACACCAAACAGTTCTTTTGCAGCGGGGTGCCAAAGAATTGCTGTCATTTTCCCACAGCATTGAAAAGTACTGTCCAATTTGCAAAAGCTTTCACAAATTCATTCGACAGTGTCACAAGTATGGCATTTTATGAAGTAATACTGACCGGGTCAAAAGTTTTAGAACACCCCATTTTTCCAGTTTTTATTGAAATTTACGAGGTTAATGTCTCAATGTACTTGAAATTAAAGCATAGAACAAATAAACAATTGGAGATAAAAGAAACAATGGAATCATTTTGTTTAACAAAATTTAATCTAAATTTTTGACTCATCAAAGTAGCCACCTTTTGCAGATATACTGTAACCGCCGAACACACTCGTGGCATTCTTCCTACAATGGACATCAAATGTTGTTCGGAAAGTTCTTCCCAACACTGTTGCAGAAGTTCCCACAAATGTGTTGCACTTGTAGGTTGCTTTGCTTTCACCCTTCTGTCCAGTTCATCCCAAACCAGTTCGATGGGGTTTAAGTCTGGAGACTGTGCTGGCCATTCCATGATTTGAAGCCTACCGTCTTGTTCTTTTCCATGAAGGTAGTTCTGACATAGCCTGGAGGTATGTTTTGGGTCATTATCTTGCTGTAGGATGAACCCTGACCAACTAGGCGAGACCAGAGGGTATTGCATGGCGCTGCAAAATGCTGAGCTAGCCCTTTTGGTTCAGGGTGCCAGTCACTCTGTGCTGTTGTCCTGTGAGCGCCTATCACGCAAGCTGTTGACTCTCAGAAACTTGTCTTCTGATTCTGTTGTGGCTTTGGGTCTGCCAGACCTCTTCCTGTCAGAGTTTCCTCCAGTTTCCAAGTGCCTTTTGATGGTGTAGGAAACTGTACTCACTGACACCTTGGCTTTCTTTTGCAATTTCTCTACAGCAGTTTTTGCTAACCTAAACTTTTTTTTTAACCTCTAGCAGTTTACCACGCTTGTACCATTTCAGGTTATTCACTGGACTTGAATTGCTTAAATTTCAATAAAAACTGGAAAAATGGGGGTGTTCTAAAACTTTTGACCGGTAGTGTACTTTTTTCAGAAATTGGAAAAACATATTTCTAGTCTGTTTTACCCCAAAATAAAGACGTGGCTAGCATTCTCAGGGTCAGAGTAGGTGAATACAAAAAGAATTAGGTTGCTAGATGGTAGCAGATTTAAATGCCAAGCATTTTTCTGATCACCAACTGAGAACAAAATGGTGGATTTGCGACATTAAAAGGGAATTTGCGAAAGTAAAAACTGCATTTGCGACACTGTCGACCTTTTAACTTTTCCCATTGACTTATAATGGAAACTTGTTTTTTGAATAATTTTTGAACTGTTTAATATTTTTTCACGAAATCTTCAAAAGGCACATTGGTGATTCTGGCTGCACGTTCCCTGAAGATTTCGGACCGGTTGTGCAAACCGTGCAACCTGTAGGCGCGACCGTAGAATTCCAAAAAAATGTAAATGTGCACGCAGATCATGCCTAATAACTCTGCAGCCATATATCCGACTGGTACGAAACTTGGCAGATCTCAAGGTGCATGGATCTTGATCAAGTATTTCAAATTTAAGGCAAATCCATTGAACAGTTACAAAGTTATTAAGGTGCAAAATTTTAGGTTTAACATGTAAATGGCTTCTCAACCCTAACTATGGTAGCAGTACCATGCTACCATAATATATTATATATATATATACATACAGGTATATATATATATATATATATATATATATATATATATATATATATATATTATATATGTGTGTCTATTACACTCCTCCCCCTTAGACAGAAACTTGTCTAAAATACTTCAACAGCAACATGTCCTAACTACCAGGCCGAAGTAGACTATTCAGTACCCAGAAACAAGTTCAGGGGATTTTTCTGCCCCTTGGGTAGAACTTGTCACTACCTATGTAGCAGTACAAGCAAGAGTTCAGTTGCACAGAGGTAGAGGTAGTTCAGTACATGACTTTAAAGGTAAAGTCTTTGTGGTGGTTTTCAGTGCCTAATGTGCCTAATGGGATATCTATAGGCTGGATCAGTCACTGCTGGTGGAACAGATTTTTTTTCATTATTATTTGGTACCGGCCCCAGTGAAGCTTCACAGGCAGGAACAAAGTCCTCTGTGTCACTGTCCTCATCTGGAGTGACATTTTCTGTTGCATTTGCTGGAACTTTGAAATGCAGCAGGTGATCCACATGTATGTGAACAAGTTGATATCTCATGCAAACTGCATAAGTCAAAGGTCCAGGTGTTTCCATCACCACTCCAAGAATCCAAGAAATCTTGGGATGTCTACAGTCTCAAACCATTACCCTCTCCCCAGGATGAAAAATTTGTACTGGCTTGACTGACTTGTCATGACCCTTTTGCTGTTGTAGTTGATGCTTTGTGACAGTGTCAGCCAAGTCTGGCTTGAGCAATGATAAACGGGTATGAGGTTGATGTTTGTGAAACACTTCAGCAGGTGTTCACTCTGTAACTGTGTGAGAAGTGTTTCTGTAAGTGAACAGGAAATGATCCAACCTTTGAGTTGTAGATACTTGTGTAACCCCCCAACCCTGCCTTTTTTGCCAAAATGACAGGTGGCATGCTGTTGAAGCTGACAGCAGTACCTGGTGGGGACCTGGGTTCAGGGAGGATGAGGTTACTCAGCACAGGGGGACCTAGGTTTGGCTACTCTGCAAAGGGGCACCCAAGTAAATCTGAACACAGGAAGCAATAACTGTAATGTCCAGAACCAGGAATGGGATTCTTCAGTGTGGCTTTTATTCACATACTAGCTGAACAAACAAAGCATAGACGGACCCCCATGAGGCTACATATCCTGGTAATGCAGATTAGAGACTACAGAACACTTTATCACCATTTCCAGCCCTCAGGCTCTGAACCCACCAGGCACACAGCCCGGACTTGCATGCAGCTTTGGGTACACAGCCTGACTTGTACACACTTGGGTTTTCCCCACTGGTCTGGCTCCCCCGCTGGCCACTTGATCCGTGGTCCATTGGAAGAATGAACCAATTATCCCATCCATGGTCCATTGGAAGAATGAACCAATTATCCTGTCGTGGCTCCCCACACCACACTAGAGTCTGCGACTCCTAGAGAGAATTTTCCTTACAATCCCACATCTGGGTACTTCCCCCATCACTGACCAAGTGCCCGAGGCAAAGTAGAAACCACAGAAGAAATCCATAGAGGTGGACCTGGTCACTAAAGATGGGGGGCCACCCACCTCCAGCTCCCACAGCCCATACCTGGCCATTTCTCTGGAAAACTGAACAATTCCTTTGCTGAACTCCTAAATGTAGATTAAGGGTAGACGTCTGTCACATCTCCTCTACATATTATTTGCATCTCACAAAACTCTGGGATTTGACACTACTTTTACTTGCTTGGCCCATTTCTCTAGGCTTCCCAATATGTAGTTCAATCCCTAGATTTTCACACAAGTCCCAGGGTGAAGAAAACATATGCCCTTTTAGCCAGAGCAGACACCCACCGTTAAGTCGCAGGTGCTCCACAGGCGACTCACAAATCTTCCATCTTCCAAAATAAATCCTGGACTAAACAGGCAGCTTTTCCTCCACTAGCAGAATTAAGGGGATTGCCCCAGGAATCTGCTGGGAATCTTTACATCCCCCCTGGAGGGAGGGGGCACTGAGACCCGAACAGCGGTCTCCACCACTTGAGTACAAACTTCACTCCTTCAAGCCAAACTGCAGACTCTCCTTTGAAAACTCCCAACATTCTATCTAACTCCCTTTGCTGCAGATTCCAATGTGGCTTATGCAGCTGTGAAAGTTCTATTGGTGATGTCATCCCTCAGTCTCAGCTGAGACTGAGAACAGAGTGAGACAGTGTGAAACCCATTTAACTGGAGTTTCACAAGCTGCCTTCCCTGCCTACCACTAGGTCTTACTGGGATACTAGTAACCCCAGGTAACAAGGGGGTTACACTCACCCTTGACCAGGAAAATGACTGTCCGCAGTCATTATTTACCCGGCCTTAGGCCATCCCCCTATGTGCTACCTGTGGAGGGGGGTGATCAGGCTCCCTCCTACCATGTGCAAGCAGAGGCAGGCAACACTAAGGGCCTAGAGGCCTGTAGCTGACATGTCAGCCTCTACATTATCCACTTACTATGGAGACCTAGTGGCTCTGGTAGAACCATCCAGAGCATAACCCAGATAGATCAGCACTGCAGTCCCTGCTGCAGGTCAGGGCCACAGCCTGTCTATCCCCCTAACCCTCTAGGGAAAACCTATCTGCCTACTAACCTAATACCCCAAAAACCAAAACAACCCGGGGACCTCCCCAACCGTGGGCAACCTGCAACCACACACCATTAAAATACCACATTACTGCCTCCTTCCTACCCCCACAACCACACCTGTGAAGGAAAGGGTTAATACAGTAACAACAATCATAACAACACCACAGTACTTTAAATTTCTAAACACACTAAAGCACTGATGAGGAACTCCGATGAGCCCCTCCTCCTCTTCTTGTCTTCTCTTCTGTCTTCCCAGGAACACCTGTAAGAAAAAGAAAGACAACACACACTCTCCTAATCTGCATACACAGTCTACCTAAACCCTACCATCAAAACACTGCAGAATCCCAAAAAGATTTTTTTAGAAAAAAGGTAGAAAAACAGTATTTACATTAGATAACAATGACATTATTCACAATACACATTTGGGGGGATGGAGTGCCCTAAAAGTCCCAACTAGTGACCACAAGGCTTGAAGGCTAGTCCAAGAAAGAGTCTCTCCTGGGCCAGAGCCCGGTGGAGCACAGTTCTAACAGGCCAAAGTCTAGAAGGGGAGAGCCTCTGAGGACAGTTCACACATTTTGAAGTCTGTTAGTGTAGGGTGTGTACTGCAATGTCATAAAGATAGAAAAGTTCGGACTTACCAGCCACTTGTAGTACGAAATTCGGCACCAACCTGCACCTCTGACGAAGACTCTCCCTGGCAGCATTTCATCCGATACAGCTGGGCGGACATCTTCCAGGAACCACAGGAGGGCACATCTGGGAACAGCTGGGCTGATGTCATCTCTGGAGATGGACCCTTAGAACAGGAACAAAAAGAAAACAGCTGGTCCGACATCATCCGATTACCAGGCGATGAACAGGATACAGCTGGGCTGGTGTCCTCTCTAGATCTGAAGTCATCTGGTGGGCCAGTCGATGGTTTCTGGAAAGGCCAGTACACTGTAGACTGATGAATGTGGGGCACCTGAGTCCTGGATATTCATATTGGTGAATCAATAAAGGCACTTCACAGTCTGGTGTGGCAGTATTGACTACCACTGCTCGGCTCTCCATTTTGTAGGCACGGTCACATTTGCTGAGAGGTCCTTGCACTGAGGCCAATAGTACCGGGGGTCAGGAGCATGAATTATTACCCCGTCTGGGTGCACATAATTCACACAGTGGGAGATTTCACGTCCCTCTCTGTCCACTATTCTCACTCTGTCTATAAACAGTGTCCTGCCTCTCTTCCACTGGGTATACTTTTCATGGAACAGTCTATTCTTTACATGCTTGTTGGCCCCAGGATGCACACTTTTCATGGCTTCATCCCAGATCCAGGATTTCCTGCAGTTCTCAATCTCCTCCCAGACTTTTCGAGGAAAGGTAGGAAAGGTCATACCATAGATCTCATTTGCCTTCCTATGAACCAGTCTCTCCTCTTTACTTGCTTTGGTCAAGTCTAAGACCACTGGCCTGGCTTGGGGGTGGCCAGTCCTGGTTCTGCCAGCTACACATCCTTAAGGAAATTAGAAACGGATCCCTGACTTCTTCCTCTTGCGAAGCCAGGGCAGTGGCATCACCACTTTCTTCCACACATTCCTCTGAGGCAAGATCTTGAGGCTGTATACCCATTCCTTTTTCACAAGGCCACATAGGTTCCCCCTCATCTTCCTCTTCACTGAGGATCTGAGCCCAGGAGTGAGCAGTCGTTCTCACTCCTGAGACTATCCACTCATCACTAGGTGCGGAGGTCGACACCTCTCACTCAAAGGCCTCCCTCATTTCATCTTCATCTAAGAAACTTGGGCTAGGCCCCCCCAGGGGTCTATTGATGCTTTATCCGAACTTTCCTTCTGGGATCCAGCATCCGAAACTTCAACTTCTGGTTCTGTCTCTAACTCTGCACCCTCTAGCTTTGTGCCACACTCCCCTGAGGGGCTTTCCTCCACAGGCTCCGCCTGGTGCTGTGTGCTGCCAACTGCAGATTCCTGAACCTTTGTCCATGTGGGAGCCAACCGAATTTGAGGTGCTTTATACAAACCAAATTTTTCTAGGCATCCAGCACAGTGAGGAATCATGAAGACGTCCCTTCCAGCTCTCAAGCATATTTGACATACATGCACTGGAAAATTAGGAATCGCCACATGAGGAGGCAGTTGCCCTTCATAGCACCACTTTTCAATATCCGTCAGTCTATTTACTGCTGCTGTTACTGAGACCCAGGCATGATCCAGGTAACGAGCTGGTCCTGAGGCCATAACTGCAGAAAAACAAACAAAAGTTCACTGTAACTGAAAGTCCCAACTTTACTGAACACACTGTTTAGTTGTAAAATGGCTCCTCTGCTGCTGTGTTTACTTTACTACCCCACCCTGTCATGGCAGCGGCAGCACTCCTGTGCATCAACATTCAGAATCTGGGTCAAGCCACTGCGCACTCGATTTACACAAACTACTGATAACTTTTGCTCAAACTTCACAACTTGCTCTGTTCTTGCTTTAAACACATTTACAGGATTTTCCAAGGACTTTTTACATGCTGGTAACATTTCTTTGATTCACAGTCCCTTAAAGCTTCAGGTTTTTAGCACAGGATTGCCTGTATTTCTAGTGCTGCACATTGGCTACAACCCATAGTCTCTCTCTGGCTACAGACTTTAAACTGAGGCTAAATTCATTACTATGCACACAGTCAATGGCTTAACAGACTTGCACTTGCTGGCAGGACTTAACACAGTCGTTACTTGCAAAGCGACTACACTGCTGCACACACATTTATATGGCATATTGCTGAAAATCACTGTTTGAGCAGTTTTACAGGTGGTTACTTACTGTTATCAGTAGCAATTTGCTGCGATGAGGAAAAACGGCCTGCAGCCAGTTCTTGGAGGCCTCAGAACAGAAACAGGCGAGCAGTCCTACCGATCATCTTTTCAACCACCACTTCTGCAATTTTGACGATCGATTAGTGGGTTGAGCCCAATTTTAAACTATAAAGTCTATTTTTAAGCTGTTTACAATGATTTTAACACTCCATGACGCTCCTCCACTGCCAGTACAACCACTCCACTCACACTCCCCCTCGAATGCTTAGGCAGTCTTTGTAGAGCTGGTTGAGGGGTGGGACTGATTGCAGCCTGACCAACCACACGACGCCATGCAAATGAGCCTCTTCTTCCTAGTGAGGGCTCTTCTCCTCACGACAATCGTCAAGCAGGTAAATTTAAACTGCAGAATGCAACTTTATTTTTTCAACTGACTCCACGGCGGGAGCACATTTCAGCCATTTAACATAGCCATTTATACCTGCAAGTCTCTCAGTTCATTCAGAAAGCATTTCCAACGTCCAGGGCACAATTTTACTGTTGCTACCCCTAGTCTTCCACACTTTTCTTTACAACAGTTCATTTTCAAAGCAGGCAAAAATGCTGTAAACAGTTTGATGCAGGACAAGGCCACACTCTTTGGCTTTACTGCTCCTTGGTAAACAGTTGGCAATTTTAAACAGCAGCACAAGATTCACAGCACACAGCAACACACTAGGGAAATTGCTTCAGCTTTTTGGGCTACCCACTGCCAGATAGCCAAAACACTAGCCCCCTTGCCCAAGCACCTTCCTCCCAGAACAAAATCCAAAGTGGTACCTCCATTTTTGTAACCCCTCACCCTTGCCTTTTTTGCCAAAATGACAGGTGGCATGCTGTTGAAACTGACAGCAGTACCTGGTGGGGACCTGAGTTCGGGGAGGATGAGGTTACTTGGCACAGGGGGACCTAGGTTTGGCTACTCTGCACAGGGGCACCCAAGTAAATCCGAACACAGAAAGCAATAACTGTAATGTCCAGAACCAGGAATGGGATTCTTCAGTGTGGCTTTTATTCACATACTAGCTGAACAAACAAAGCATAGACGGACCCCCATGGGGCTACATATCCTGGTAATGCAGATTAGAGACTACAGAACACTTTATCACCATTTCCAGCCCTCAGGCTCTGAACCCACCAGGCACACAGCTCGGACTTGCACGCAGCTTTGGGTACACAGCCTGACTTGTACACACTTGGGTTTTCCCCACTGGCCCGGCTCCCCCGCTGGCCACTTGATCCGTGGTCCATTGGAAGAATGAACCAATTATCCCATGCACAGTCCATTGAAAGAATGAACCAATTATCCTATCCACAGTCCATTGGAAGAATGAACCAATTATCCCATTCGTGGTCCATTGGAAGAATGAACCAATTATCCCATCCGCGGTCCATTGGAAGAATGAACCAATTATCCTGTCGTGGCTCCCCACACCACACTAGAGTCTGTGACTCCTAGAGAGAATTTTCCTTACAATCCCACATCTGGGTACTTCCCCCATCACTGGCCAAGTGCCTGAGGCAAAGTAGAAACCACAGAAGAAATCCATAGAGGTGGACCTGGTCACTAAAGATGGGGGGCCACCCACCTCCAGCTCCCACAGCCCATACCTGGCCATTTCTCTGGAAAACTGAACAATTCCTTTGCTGAACTCCTAAATGTAGATTAAGGGTAGACGTCTGTCACATCTCCTCTACATATTATTTGCATCTCACAAAACTCTGGGATGTGACACTACTTTTACTTGCTTGGCCCATTTCTCTAGGCTTCCCAATATGTAGTTCAATCCCTAGATTTTCACACAAGTCCCAGGGTGAAGAAAACATATGCCCTTTTAGCCAGAGCAGACACTCATCCTTAAGTTGCAGGTGCCCCACAGGTGACTCACAAATCTTCCATCTTCCAAAATAAATCCTGGACTAAACAGGCAGCTTTTCTACCACTAGCAGAATTAAGGGGATTGTCCCAGGAATCTGCTGGGAATCTTTACACCCCTCCCCGGAGGGAAGAGCACTGAGACCCAAACAGCGGTCTCCACCACTTGAGTACAAACTTCACTCCTTCAAGCCAAACTGCAGACTCTCCTTTGAAAACTCCCAACATTCTATCTAACTCTGTTTGCTGCAGATTCCAATGTGGCTTATGCAGCTGCAAAAGTTCTATTGGTGATGTCATCCCTCAGTCTCAGCTGAGACTGAGAACAGAGTGAGACAGTGTGAAACCCATTTAACTGGAGTTTCACAAGCTGTCTTCCCTGCCTACCACTAGGTCTTACTGGGATTCTAGTAACCCTGGGTAACAAGGGGGTCTCACTTGCTGTGAATGTAGTTTATTCCAAGCTTTTTTGAATGTCTTTACAACTCTTTCAGCTTTGCCATTAGATGCTGGATGGTAAGGTGGAGTCAAAATATATCAGACACCATTCTGCTTTAAGAACATTTTGAAATCATGGGAAGAAAATGGGGGACCATTTTCCGACACTAACTCCCATAGTAGGCCATATGAGGCAAAAAGCTCTCTCAGAAGGTTAACAGTCTTTTCAGTAGTCATTATTTATGTGGGCAACACTTCCAGCCATTTGGAGTGGACATCAGTTATTACATGGAAATGCAGTTTGTCCACTTCAGTATAGTTGTCATGGATGAGCTGCCACATTGTGGTAGCCCAGGAGCATGGATGTACAGGTGCAGTTGATGGTTAGTTCCCGACAGCTGCACGTGGTTCACATTTGTTGACAAGATGTTGGATATCTTGGTCAAGTCCTGGACACCAGAGGTATCCTCTGGCCAGTTCCTTCATTTGAGAGGTTCAAGGATGACTGTCATGTAAGTCAAAAAGTAATCTCTTACGGAACTTCAGAGGTATCATAACTCAAGCTCAACACAGAACACAGCCTTGATTTGTGGATAACTGTTCCTTCTTGTCTAAGAAAGGTTGGAGAGTCGGATCTCTTGTGAAATTGGGCCAATCACTTAGGGGGAAATCTAGGACTTTCAAGAGGACAGGATCACACCATGTCTCTGCTGCAACATCCTGGAAAGCAATGGGTAATTCCTCAAAATGTGAAAGATGGAATACTGCCCCATCATCTTCCTTCTTTGTAGCATCTTTGCATTGCAGTCACAATAATGCATCTGAATTTGTGTGATCATGAGAACATCTGTATTCGATGTCATAGTCATATGCCATCAAAATCAGGGCCCATTACTGCATTCTGAGTGCTGCAAGAGGTGGTAGTCCGGCCTTTGGCCCCAGAATTGCAAGTAGAGGCTTGTGATCTGTTAGCAGAGTGAATTTCCATCCATTCAAGTACTTATGGAACATCTTGACCCTGAAAACTATGCTCAAAGCTTCTTTCTCAATCTGAGCATAGTTTATTTTGCTTGGAGACAAGGTCCTGGAAGCAAAAGTGGTTGGGTGTGCCTCCCTAGAAGGTAGCACATGAGAGATAATGGCCCCCACTCCATATGGTGATGCATCACATGCTAGCCTCAGAGATTTGGTGGGGTCATAGTGCATTAACCATTTGATGCTTAGAAGATGTTTCTTGCAATCCTGGAATGCTTCCTCACACTGTGGTGACCAATTCTATTGAACTTCTTTCTGTAGCAAGTAATGGAATGTTTGCAGCAATGTGGACAATTGGGCTAGGAACCATCCATAGTAGTTCAAGAGTCCTAATAATTATCTTAACTCTGTCACATTTTTTGGTGCAGGTGCCTTGACTATAGCATCCACTTTGCTTTCTGTTGGACGTAAATCTTGGGAATCAATCCGGTGAACTACTGTAGGTATTCAACAGAATTTTGGCATTTAGCTAGCTTTAATCACAATCCGTACTGTTGCAGTCTGGTCAGAACTTGGTCCAGGATTGTCAGATGCTCTTCCACTGTAGGTGCTATTACCAAGATATCATCCATAAAGCATACTACATGGTCCAGTCCATGCAGTATCTGGTCCACTGTGTTCTGAAAAATTGCTGGTGCTGTGTAAAATTCATATACCAAGCGATGATACCAGTAATGTCCCTTGTGGGTGTTGATAGATACGGTTCCAACTCTGGTTCCAATTCCAACTGCTTTTATACAAAAGATAAGTCCAACTTGCTAAAGAACTTGCCCCCTGAGAGTGTGGCAAACAAGTCTTCTGCACTGGGTAATGGGTATGGATCTTGCTGCATACAATAGTTCACTGTAACCTTGTAGCCATCACACAGCCTCATTGCTTTGTCTCATTTCGGTACCACAATGGTAGGGGCAGCCCACTCACTCCTCTCTACTCATGAGATGATACCATGGCTTTCAAGATGGTCCAGTTCCTTCTCTACCACTTCCCTTAAAGCATAAGGTACTGGTCGAGGCGTGTGGAAAATTGGAGCGGCTCCAAGTTGCACTCAGATCCTTGCCTTGAAATCTCGTATTGTACTGTAACAGTCCTGAAAAATTGGACCATGTTTGTCCAATACTTTCTTTAGTACAACTTGCAGTGCTTTGGTCACAGTATTTAAGCTGAAGATCTTTTCCCAGTTCAGTTTGATCTGTGTGAGTCAGACTCTTGACTAGTAATGCAGGTCTTTCTCCTTGTACCACCACTAGAGGAAAAATCCATGTTCCTCCCTTGTAGGTGACTGGTACTTCAATCTCCTCTAGCACAGGGATTGAGCCTCCTGAGTAAGACAAGAGTTAAATATATGATGTTTACTATGGGCACTGCTGAAGTTTCTCTTTGTAGATGTGCTTAGGCACAAGCGATACTCAGGCTCTGGTGTCAAGCTGCATGCTAACCGAGTTTCCTGTCAGCTCCATTTGGAGGTAAATTTCTGCTGCTTGTGCCAGTGTTGCATAAACCATGAACAGGCGCAATGCCTCATCTTCTGTTTCAGTGGTTGCAGCACCATCTGTGACATACCATGCAGTAGCAGTCTGTGATGTACTTTGGCACACTTTCAGTATACGGTGCACTTTTCCACAACCGTGGCATTTCTCATTTTGAAATTGGCATGTGCTTTGCTGGTGGTTACATCCACGTCTGTAACTTGGTTTTGACTTTGTGAAAGTGCCCAATGGTGCCGGCTTGTGAAATGCTTAAGGTTGTTGATAAACAGATGAAGGATCACTTTGTGCTGCGGAATGTCCCTTGAGTGCTGTAGTGTGGTTGACCTTGTGAACTCCATTTCTTTGGGATACAGAATGTCCCGCTAGTTCACTGATATCCTTCTGAGTGAGCTAAATAGTAATGGCATTTTCACAGGCTGTGTTGAAGGTTAAGTCCTTTTCTGACATCAGGCATTTTTGACAGGCTTCTCCTTGCAGACCACAGACAAAACGATCCCAGAGGCCTTCTTCCAGAAATTGGCCAAAGTCACAACTGTTTGCCAGATGCTTTGAAGCAATGATGTAGTCAACAAGAGTTTCCCCTCCTCTTGGTTCCAACGATAAAATGGGATGCATTCTGCAATGAGAACTGATTGGGACTTGAAATGCAGTGAAAGTGTCTCTATGAATTGGGCATACAGCACATAAGCCACTTTACCAGGTGCAGTCAGATTCTTGAGGAGTTGGTACACTGTAGGTCCCAAAACTATAGAAACATAGAAACAGAATTTGATGGTAGATAAGGACCGCTTGGCCCACCTAGACTGCCAATTTCCCTACCTAATGGCTAAGCTGCAGATCTTAGTTAACCAACAGCTTACTTTCTCCTAACCCACACTAAAATTGCCTTATGTCTGTCCCATGCATTCTTGAATTCCCCCACTGTTTTTGACTCCACGACCTTCTCAGGAATGCTGTTCTACGTATCCACAACCCTCTCCATGAAAAAATACTTCCTCACATTACCTCTGAGCTGTCCCTCCTCTATCTTCAAATTGTGTCCCCTTGTTCTTGCACATCTCTTTTTCTGAAAGAAGCTGCCCTCTTGGAATTTGTTCATTCCCTCAAGGTACTTGAAAGTTTCTATCATGTCCCCTCTCTCCCTTCTTTCCTCAACGGTATGCATATTAAGCTCCTTTAGTCTGTCTTCGTATGTCTTCTGGTGCAGACCCTGCACCATTTTAGTTGCCCTCCTCTGGACAGCCTCGATCCTGTCTAGGTCCCTGCAGAGAAGGGACTCCAAGACTGCATGCAGTACTCCAGATGGGGTCTCAACGATTGTCTGTACAGAGGGATAACAACTTCCTGTTTTCTATGGTGATGCCTCTCCCTGTGCATCTCAGTATCCCTCCCAGCCCTCCTTATTGCCTTCTCACATTGCTTGCCCACCTTTAGGTCATCTGATACGACTACCCCCAGGTCCCCTTCCATTTTTGTTGTTGATAGTATCTCACCCCCCATTGTGTACTCTTCCCCTTGGTTTTTGTTTCCCAGGTGCCTTACTTTGCACTTCTTTGTGTTAATCTAAGCTGCCATACATTTGACCATTCCTCCAACCTTGCCATGTTCCTTCTCATCCTTTCCACTCCTCCTTGTGTATCAACCCTGTTGCAGATCTTTGTGTCATCTGCAAAGAGGCATACTTTTCCTTCCAGTCCTTCTGCAATGTCACTTATAAAGACATTAAAGGGACGGTCCCAGTACTGAATCCTGCGGTACCCCGCTAGTAACCCCCTTTCTTCAGCGTGGACTCTGTTTACTATTACCCTCTGTATCCTGTTGTCCAGCCAATTTTTTACCCAGGCTACCACTTTGGGATCCACTCCAAGGCTTGGTAACTTGAATATAATTTTTTTGTCTGGGACTGTGTCAAATGCCTTACTAAAATCTAGGTAGGCCATGTCTACAGCCCCTCCCTGGTCTACTACTTTTGTCACCCAGTCAAAGAAATATATTAGATTCATCTGACATGACCTTCTCACTGTGAATCCATGCAGCCTTGGGTCCTGTGTCTCTGTGGCCTCTAGGTATTCAACAATTCTTTCCTTCAGAAGTGGTTCCATCATTTTCCCTACCATTGAGGTCAAACTAACAGGTCTGTAGTTTCCTGCCTCTGCCTTGATCCCACGTTTGTGAAGTGAAATTACATCTGCCCTCCTCCAGTCTTCAGGTACCACCCCATTCTCCCATGATTAGTTAAAGGAGGGTAGTCAGTGGTGTCACTAGTTCTACCCTTAGTTATTTTAGAATTTTTGGGTGAATCCCATCAGGCCCCATTGCTTTGCGCACCTACAGTTTTAAGAGTTCTTTCAGAATCCTTTCTTCTGTGAATGGGCTGGTATCAACCCCCTTATCCAGAGTGTTTCAATTGTTTGGTTTAGGTACCTCCCCTCCTCTTCTTTTGTCAATACTGAGCAGAAGTATTTGTTCAGTATCCCTGTCTTTTCACTGTAACTCTCTGCCCACATTCCCTCCCCTTTATTAAGCCTCAGTATCTCTCCCTTGGTCTTTCTTCACTCCCTAATGTACCTATAAAAGGATTTATCCCCCTTCTTAACAGTGTTGGCTATCTTTTCCTGAGTTTGGGCCTTTGCTATTCTGACTGCCTTCTCTGCCTCCTTCTGCTTTAACCGATATAGTTCTCTGTCCTGCTTATTCTGTGTTTCCTTGTATTTCCTGAATGCAATCCTTTTCTCCTTAACCTTCCATGCCACCTCTTTTGAGAACCATAGTGGCTTTTTCCTTCATTTTGTTTGTTGATTTGCTTTACACAAAGGCATGTTGCCTCTGTGATGGCAGTTTTTATTTTTCCCCATCATTCTTCCACCCTTCCTTGACTCCTTCTTGCCTGTCTGCTAGTGCTTGTCTGAGGCACTCTCCCATTTTGCCAAAGTCAGCCCTCCTAAAGTGCAAACACCCTTGCTTTTGTATGGCTTGACTCTACAGCTGTTTTTATTGTGAACCACATTGTTTCGTGGTCACTTGTTCCCAGATGGCTACCCACTTCTAAATCTGAGATCCTCTCTCCATCCCTATTTGAGAGTACCAGGCCTAAGATTGCTCCCTCCTGAGTGGGTTCCAACAGCAGCTGTCTAAGGCATACCCCCGTAGGTCATCGAGAATGACCCTGCTCTTAGATGTGTCTGAGGTAAAATGCTGCAGTTAACATCTGGCATATTCAGGTCCCCCATCAACAATAACTCTATTTTTCCTTCCATTCTAAGGATTCCTTCTATTATTTCCTTGTCCCTTACCTCCCCCTGAGATGGGGGTTTGTAAACAACCCCATGCAGATTTGGGTGCCATTTCCTGTCTCCAGGGTGACCCACAGTGCCTCCTCCCCTCCCTGTTTATCCTTTAGTTCTGTTACTTTGATTCCTTCCCTTATGTAGAGAGCTACTTTTCCTCCTCTTTTACCCTCCTTGTCCCTCCTGTAGATTGTGTACCCTGTATGTTGATGTCCCAGTCATGGTTCTCTGTGTACCATGTTTCTATGACTGCCACAATATCCAGGCATCCCTCTTCCATCAAGGCCACTAGTTCAGGGAGCTTGTTACCCAGACTATGGGCATGGGTACTCATTGCCATTCATTTTGTTTATGGCCTTACCCCTGTTAGGCCCATCCCTGTCCTTACTGCCTTTTTCTGGATTTACCCCAGTTCTGCTCCCTATTGACTTTTCTACCTTTGTGTCTACTTTGCTAACTGCCCTGTTTTGTGGGGGGGGGGCTGGGATTTCCCTGCTTCTCTTCAGTGCCTCCCCCCTTGGCTAGTTTAAATGCTTGCCAATGAAGCATTTAAACCTATCACCTGAGATCCTGGTTCCTCTCCCGGACAGATGCAGACCATCATTGCTAGCAAAACCTTTGCTTTTTTGCATCAGGAACTTAATTTGCCTCTAACCAGCATTGAAAGATTTCCAAATAAGAATCAAAGTCATCATCTGATCCATCAAATTCTGGTACTCTGCGAATTTCAGTCATGATGGCTGTGGCAAGTTGTTCTATAGCTGCAGTGTCCACAAAAAAAAGAAAGTCTGTCTTTAATTTTTAAAACCTTTTCAGTATGTGCTGCAATTTCTATATAATGCCACAAAAGGCTGCTGTTGAGCTGCTTTTATTGCTGTGGTAAAGAATTTAAGCTGCTGATGTAAACGTCAACATATTTTACAACTGTTCTTAGGTTTCACATATCAGAGAGTCTGTGTATTCCCTCTGTAATGCTTTTCTCTTCAAACTCAATAAGTTAAACTGATATTTCACACTAGCTAGAGTTGCAAGTTGCTTTTTTTTACTCTTGCTAATAGATTTTGTAGGTAAAAAAGTCAAAATTCCAGCACAGCCAACCTCAAATAATGTATAAATAAAGAAGTAAATGTTTCATCCACTGGGAGAGGCCAAAACCAATCAGATCCAAATTAAACACATTAGGAGACTGGAATAAACAGCCCATTCACCCAACTATTAAATAATTTTAAATTTATTTCATGTAACATCCAAACACAACTTGTCCTACATTTTGGGAAACTCCTTCATCAGGGAGTCTGGTTCAATTTCTACAACATAAAATCACCATTTTTAATAAAATAGCATACCTATCTATTACTTTAATAAAGAAAACAAAGGGCCTCATAATTCACTTTAAATTCATCAAAAATGTGGTATTGTCTCTTTAAGAGTCTTCCTTTTAAATCTTTTCCCTTCCTATCTTCTGTATCTAACATATCAAATAAAATGTATTAATGTATTTTGACTTCTTAACTTTTTTAACAACTTAGTTAATTTTCTATACATGACAACATGACTCCTGCCTCTAAAAAAGCGCAGAAGTCCATAGACAATTCATCAGTTTTCTCACTGCTTAACTTGTTTCTACATAAGTAAGAAAGGTACAGCTACAAGTCATTTTAACTTTATACTCTCATTTTTAAAGCATTTATTTTTAAATCTGTTTGACCACTTAAAATTTGTACCTGACAAGTTTAAGAACAATTTATCAATCCATTTTAACTTTCTTCACTTTTTAATACAGTGACAGGGCCCTACCTTACAAGGAGCTTAGGAGTCCTCAAACAATTCATTACTGGTCTGTTGTACTAGTTTCTGCATAAGCAAGCAAAAAAGTCATATTAACAACCTTAACTTGTTCATTATCTAAACACCCTTTTTGTCGTTGTCTTTCACACTAATGTGTATTGACCTTTTCTGCACTCTGGAAGGTAATGAAAGGGGCATCTACTGCCACAAAGCAGCATTATATGTGGTGAAATACACACCTGAATCTGGCACAGACACACCACCAGCCCCAAAGAGCATGTGCATGATCAACCTGTGTGTCGGACCCACCTATAGCGGCACCTATCTTAAGGAGGTGTCAGGTGCAGTTATTTCTATTTTTTTAACTGTTATCACACACTTTTTTCTTTTAAGATATGATGTAAATCTACAAAGTACAACCACTTCCTCCTTCACACCCAATGAGTCTCATATTCCGTGAAAATCTTAGATCTCTATTATCCCACTTCACACTTTGTATTTGTTTAGTTTTGTGTAAATTAGCCACCATCCAACATCTTTTAAGAATCCCTCTTCTATTCATTCTTACATTTTTTCTATAACAAGTTAATCAAATTATCTATCAATATTTATAGTAACTAATCTAGATATTAACAAACTATTATACTCAAATTCTATCTTTTAAAAAACATGTTCACAAGATATCAAGTACTATTTCCTATTAATGCCACTAGTGCTTTATCCTTCCCATACAGTATTGTTATACTCCCTCCATTCTCTACGTATGGATATACTGGTCTTTCCCAACCTTGTGTAAATATTCTCCAGATTTCTCTGAACTGCCCCAAATTAGTTTACTATCTCCTGGTATGCTGAAATAGCCACACCTCACAGACGTCAGCCAGACCATCTCCTGTTCAATGGATAATCTCTCAATCTACAAAATATTTTGGATATTTATCTACAAAATTGGGTGCCATTCAATACATTTTTATCTGAGACCTTGTTGTATCTGAGACCTCCCTGTTACCTGCATTGGCTGTTCTTTTGGTTTTTCTTTCTTTTTTCCTCCTAGTTACATAGAAACATAGACTTTGCCGGCAGATAAGGACCACTTGGCCCATCCAGTCTGCCCATTTCCCTACCTACTGGATAAACTGCAGATTCTAGTTAACCAACAGCCTATTTCCTGCAACCCCCCACTATAATTGCCTTATGTCTGTCTCATGCATGTTTGAATTCCTCCACTGTTTTAGACCCCACAACCTCTCCAGGAAGGCGGTTCCATGCGTCCACCACTCTCTCCGTGAAAAAGAATTTCCTCACATTACCCGAGCCATCCCCCCTCTAGTTCTGTAAATATTTCTATTGCTTCTAATCCTGACCCTCTGTCCTCTGGGTCTGCCATGCTTGTTAATGTTCTTGGGCATTGATAACTTCTTTTCCCTCTTCACTGTCCTTGTCTCCTCCCCCTTCCCCTATAACTCCCTCTCTGTGAAAAATGGTCACCACAAATAAGCTTGCCACTAAAAGGCAGGCCCATTTGTCATATGGCCCCAGCAGAAACAGAAGGAAGGAAGGAAAGAAGGAAGGAAGGGGTGGGCAGTGATATCAGAGGTTGGTCAAATGATCAGAGCCAGGAGCTTGATGGCCATTGGTTGGTGGGAGGGGCTTGCAGGGGTCCTAGGCAGGGGTCTTTAATGGGTATTTAAGGGCTGGTAACTCTTACTGAGCCCTCTTTTTGCTGGGGAAATTTCTTTCACAAAGAGTCTCAGCACTATCATTTGCATTTTCACGTAAGGCACAGTTTGGGAATCCAGGGCCTCCCAGGCCATGTGAAGTCCTTAGGCTGGCATTATTTGTTTAGGAAAATCAGTTATCTAGTTTTTGTTTGGTTATAAATTGAGAAGTTTATTAGTTGCAGTAGATGGGCATCAGATAGTAGAAATGTAACCCAGATTACTTAGAGTTATCAATAAGCGAGCTTATAAGAGCATTTTGAGGTGAACTGTTGGTAGAGCTTAGAGTTTTAGGTCTTAAAGGAATGAGTAGTGAGGCCACAGCAAGGTGGGTTGGTGGTAGCAGTAATGTCTGTGGTTAATTCCTTTTTCAAGCCATGAGAATTCTGTGCTGTGGGCAGTGTGGTATGTGATTGGGCCTAGAGTGTGGCAGGAGGGTCAGCGGGGCATCTAACAGGCCCTATGTGCAATGGTTTGTGGCTTCATCAGTCAGAGAACATGGAGTAGGTGGTGTGTTAGCACTCATTTCAGTGCAGGAGTGGGCCACAGGGCCTAGGGCAGCTAGCGGGCAGCATTTGTTTTGCTCGGGGGTAGTTTTGTTTGTTGCAATGGGGAGTAGAGGACAGAGGAAACCAGTGCCACAAGGCAGGATGGAAAAGTTTGGATAGGCTCTGATGGAAGACGTGTGATTAGTCCTTTGTTCGGAAGTGGGGGGATAGCTTGCCCAAGGCTGTCAGAGAGATGCAGAGGGAGGACTCATCAGGGAGTTCCTTTTACTTGTGTTGGACAAAGAAAGGAGTGGAAAGTGTTATTTTCCTGGGGCAAGGTGGCAGAGGGGGCCACGAGGCAGAATGGAGATTTTTGTGGGTTTTCCAGCTAGGAGGAGGAAGTAGCTTAATCCTGGCCACCAGACAGCACAGAAAGAGGATGTGGCTACAGGGGTTTGGATTGGAGGGACAGCCTGCTGAGTTAGTGGGGGACAGAGACCCAGCCAGATGATGGGGGCTGTGACTGCATTGGCCCAAGGGGAGGTGAGATAGTCAGTGTGGCCAGCTGGGAGAGGGCAGAGGGGCTGTTCTATGGAAGACATGGATAGATCTCCGGCCAGAGGATGGGACAAAGCAGTGGCACCACGTGGCATGGGGGCATGGTTTTCGTAGGATGTGAATGCTGCAATGATAGGGTTATATGTATTTCAAGGCTGTTTGGGGGTTAGGCAACAAGGTTTGCTGTGGCAAAAAGGTATGAAAGTTTATACAAATCAACAATGAGACAGAATTGAATTTGATTTTGCATGAAAAATAATATTGTCAACAGCATTGTTAAATATAATGTGGACTTCACAGTAAGGCTAGTGCCAATCAAAGGTCATTAGAGTGGCCCTGGTTGGATGAACACATGTGCAACCCAAAAAATGGCTTGGAGGCAGGCCCCAGCTCGGGCCAGATAGCGGGGCTGGTGGTGAACCCACAGGGTGTAGTGGCAAAGTGCAGCCTTTTTAATGAAATGGCTGTGGCAATGGGGGCAGAGGGGCACCCTGAGCAAAGAAGGCCAGGGAGTTAATCAAGGACATGGGCACGGGAGGCCTAGATGTGGAAGGTGAATGCTAAGAGGGGCAAGGGCCTAAATCAGTACAGGGGGAGCAGATGTTGCTTTATTTACTTGCAATGCCCTTCTCATGTTATTTGGAAAGTGATAGGAAACAAATATTCTGTTTTCTCTGCATTACAAAATAAAATATGGATGGGAAGAAAATATAACCTGCCCAATAATAATAAAAAGGATACTAGTGCCCTAGGAGGGTCAATTTCCCAGGGGTGTAACAATACCTAAAAGCTATCATGTAATGAATAGTGATATGTTATTAAAAATTAATTCAAGTAAGAATATCTGAATGTTGTATATGCAGATACTGTGGCAGAAATAAATAAGCACATTTTATTTTGAGTGGGAAATGAGAGGAAAAGGCACACAGAGGGGAGCCGGGGCCCGAAGGGGGCTGGTCAGCATGGAATTGATGGAATGGGGGTCTAATATCTGGCACTCAATTTTTCAAACTTCAACTCCTAGTACAGACAAATTACAGAAGATGGCACCTAAGAAAGCCCCGGTATCTAGCTCCAAGATAATGGAGGAGGCGACCAAGTTGATGAGCCAGATTATGGAACTGGTGGAAGTGGCCAAGTGATGAGAGGTGGAAGAAGAAGCAGCGAAGAAGAGGAAGGAGAGGGATAAAAGGGCAGGTGGGGGCTGGGGAGGGAAGAGGCCTAGAAGACTGTGGCCCAGCCCTTTGCCCACTCCAGCTCCAGAGCTGGAACCAGTGCTGAGTGGGCCAGGCCTGAACTGGGGTAAGGATGACATAGATGTCATGAATGAAGGGGATCTGAGGGAGTATCTGGAAGGGCTGCTAGGTGATATGGGGGAGAAAGGGGTAGAGAAGATGGAGTGGGCATTGCAAGCAATAAAGAATGGGGGCAAGGATGGCGCAGGGGCTGCAGGGAGTGAGGCAGGGGGAAGAAAGTTATATGAAGGTTCACCGGATTTCACACTGGGGGATCATATGCCATAGTCAATTAAGGATAAGATATGGAAGGGAAAGTATGTGGACATCTTTGTTCTCATGGATGAGGACACAGCCAAGAAATATGAACAGAAGGAGGCCATGAGAAAGTCGGAGATGGCAGTGGCTATGGTGGTAGTTGGGCACAAGGAGGAGGAGGCAAATTGGAAAGGCAAGGACATAGATACATGGCAAGTGTGTTTCCTGATTTACTGTGTTTTGATATTGGAGAAACAGCTGGAGTTGGTAATTCCCCCTTGACTTATACGGCGATAATCAGGGACGCTTATACGGCAAAACTGGGGTATGGGTGGTTAAAATATGATGAGGCTTTCCAAAAACAGACGGCAGAGAAAGTGGACCTGAGATAGGACTGCAACCATTCTGAGCTCTGGGTGAGGACTCTATCTGGGCCAGCGAGTGTGCCAGAGGAGGGGATCATGGTAAGAAAGTCAACCAGGTCCCAGGGGCGAAGATCTGTTTGAATTTTAACAGGGTGTCATGCACATGGGCTAGTTGCAAATTCAGACATGTTTGCTACTGGTATGCTAGTTCACACCCAATGACAAGCTACAGGCAAGGGGGAGGACAAGGCTGCACCACAGGGTTGGCAATATCATGAACAACCCTTTCCAGGGTGTGGGGAAGGAGAGCAGGCAGGGGCCATTGGGGGGCACAGCGGGGGGTTACAATTCCAATTATGCGTGGAACTGAGTGGGAAACAGGGGAAGGGTGCTGGGGATTTCCCCTAGCACTCACACCCATTGTTCTACGGGTGATAGAGGCTTGGACTCAGGAATACCCAGATGTAAAGGGGGCCAAGTTACTGAGGGAGGGTTTTCAGAGGGGTTTCCCTCTAGGTTTTAAATGGGGGCAGACGGAGATGAGGGCAAAGAACTTGGGGTCGGTAAAGGGTAAGGAGGGCATTGTTTGGGTGAAAATACAGAAGTAGGTATGAGTGGGGAGGGTAGAGGGGCATTTCTCGAAGCTCCCGTGCCCTAACTTCTGTGTGTCACATTTGGGAGTGGTGCCTAAGAAGACAGCAGGAGAATTCTGGCTTATCCACCACCTTTCCTACCCGGACAGGGCATCGTTGAATGACAAGATACCTGAGCACCTACGGGCAGTCTCGTATGCCTCCTTTGATCAGGTGATAGTGCTGATCAGAGTGGTGATGGAAGCCTGACTGGCAAAGATGGACCTCAAGTCAGGTTTTCAGCTGCTATTGGTTAAACCTGTGGACTGGGACCTATTGGGATTCCAATTCGAAACCAGCCTGTACTTAGACAAGGCCATGCCAATGGGTTGCTCAGTGGCTTGTTCGACTTTCAAGGCATATAGCTCTTGTGTCCAATGGGTATTTGGGGTGAGATATAGGCACAGGAAGGTGGTCCACTATTTGGATGATTTCCTTCTCATAGGGGGCACCTGGTCAGTGTAGCAATGGAACAATACAACAGTGAAGGCAGTGCCACACTGACCTGCGGACAGCAGCCAGGAAGGACTGCTGCACCAACTGCTGCATATACCGTACAGCTGCCAGGCACCTGGGAGCTATCCAGGAGGCAGACACACTAGGTACACCACAGACGACACCATGACCATAGCCATGGAACTCGGTGAACTTTCCTTGTGACTGGAGGGGCTGCCATAACCCCCTCCAAATGTCCTGCAAGCCCCAGGAACTTTATCCCACCCACAGCCCCTGAACTTGCCCAGCCATCAGTTGGCCTACCCTCACTACAGACACTGCTACCTATGCCTGTGGTGCCCCTGCCTATAGAAAAGCACTCTACAAGGCTTGCCTACCTCATATACATTCAGTCCATGTGTCCTGCTGCCTGTGTCAGGGTCCGGTCCAGAAACGTCATCCTTCAGGCAGCCGACCTGCAGCCCCAGAGCCGTACCTTTGTCGCCAGATGCAGACTCCATCGCACAGATGGCAGTAGGGGGTGTCAGAAGCCTGGAATTACTCAGTTGATGGCCAGAGCCATGTGCTCACATCTAGGTAGCCTTGCCGAGCTCCCTGTGTCATGCTGTGCCTCTCCCCTACCACCCAGCACCAGTAGTAGGTGGATGGTAATCATGGCCATGCATGGAAGCCCCCCCCCCAGGTTTCCAGCTAGCAGTATGCTGGACATGCTGCACACATCAAGGGCTTCATCCCATAGGGGACAGCAAGACAGGAATAGTCTGTGTGCTGTGCTCATGTGCAACCCTGCAGCTTGTACTGCCTGCATCCTGTCTGCACGGTTGTGCCCTGCGATAGTGTTTCCTGGCTGTATTTTGTTCTGCGATGTTTTGCTCATGAAAGCTTGTTCAGCAATATATTTTCCCACGATATTACCACACGGAACCCCTGCAGGGTGTGGAGGGGCACCAAGGAGGTCAGGGCAGTAGAAAAGAGGAGAAAATGTCTTAACAGGAAAATGGCAACAGCAGTGATAGAGATGGGATTGCATATACAACATAGGGACATTGCTCTTGACCAGGAAGACATATACAGGTCGGATGGTATTCACTTGTCGGAGTTTGGCATGTGCCTCTTCCTGAGACCTATTGGGGACTTAGTGGGGAAGATAGCAAAAAAGGGCCTAAGGTACTAGCCCACAGGGGGGGAGCCCCATTGTATTTTATGAACTGAGATGGGTCAGTGGAGAAAAGGAGGGAGGGTGGGGGAGAAGGTGGGGTGGGAGGAAGGGGAGGGGTAGGCAACACTGACTGGGGCAAAGGAACCCAGGCGCGAGAGTAAGGGGGGAAGGGGAAGGGGATAGAAGCTAGTGGTCAGATCCCGGTGTCTGGACTTAGGGAGGGAGGTCCTGGTAAGTTGTGGTATGTGGTTCTGATGATGGTGGGGGGCCAGATCAGAGTGTCTGGACCTAGAAGGACAGCACGCAAGAAGAAGAGGATCATGAAGGAAGAAAAGTTCCAGATTTAAGAATTGGACTGATGTGTTCACTGTATTAAATGTTGTTGTCATGATATATGAAAGACTGGGAATATAAATATTATCTGTATGTCTAAATAAGTTGTTGCCAATGAGCATCCAATCTAATAGGTGTGGTGAGAGTTTTATTTCTGTGGGGAATCATATGACAGATAAGCTTGCCACTAAAAGGCAGGTCTAGTTGTCATATGGCCCCAAAAGAAGAGAAGGAAGAAGGGAAGAAGGAAGGGAAGGGTGGGCAGTGACATCAGAGGGTGGTCAAATAATTAAGGCTAGGAGCTCGATGTTCATTGGTTGGTGGGGGGGCTTGCAGGGGTCCTAGGCAAAAGTTCTTAAGGAGTATTTAAGGGGCTGGTAACTCTTACTGTGCCCTCTTTTTGCTGAGAAATTTTCCCACTCACCCGCCTGTACAGCAAGGATACAGCAACCCTGGTTGGCACAGCAGATAAAGGGAACATGATAGGCAAAATGGTGTCTATGTGGGCCCAAGTCTGGGTCGAGGGAGCTACTGACAGGAAGTATTTTGGTCCCAGGGGGCTGGAATGTGCCCTGGTGGGGGGCAGCAAGTTGCCCAGAGAAGGGAGACAGAGAATGGGGGGAGTGGAAGGGGAAGGGAAGGGAGGTAACATGTGCTGGGGGCAAAGGAACCCAGGTGTGCGAGCAAGGAGGGGCGGGGGAAGAGGATAAAAGCTAGGGGTCAGATCACAGCATCTGGACCTAGAAGGGGGATGTCCTGGTAAGTTGTGGTACCTGGTTCTGGTGATGGTGGAGGGGGGCTGGATCAGAGTGTCCAGACCCCGAAGGACAGCACTCAGGGAAAAGAGGATCAAAAAGGAAGAAAAGTTTCAGATTAAAGTTTGGACTGATGTATTCGCTGTATTGAATATTTTTGTCATGGTATATGAAAGATTGGGAATGTAAATATTATCTGTGTGCCTAAATAAATTGTTGCCAATGAGCATCCAATCTAGCAGGTGTGGCAAGAGTTTTATTTCTGTGGGGGATCATAGGACAGCCACCTCTTGTTTGCTCATTTTCTGCATCACTGTTAGATGTATATAAAATACTAACCAAGTACAAATTATAAATGTAAATTCCCCCTTAGTTGGTTCTGTTTGTCCTTAAACCGGTTATAAACCTTATAGCCCTAATTTCCTTTTCAATGTCCTCTATCTGTTTATTCACTTTGTTTAAATAATCATCTAGTTCTATATATATATATATTATAGTGGCACGATAGTGCCACTATAGTTGGAGTTGAGTACCCCATTTAAGGTTAAAGTGTGAAATTTTGCACCATAATAACTTTGCCACCATATGACAGACATGCCTGACATTTGGCAGACTTGGAGCGTTAGCATAGATCTTGGGATCTGCCAAGTTTCGTACCAGTCGAATATACGGTTGCTGAGTTATTAAGCAACATTCTGTAGCACATTTATGCCTTTTTTCACAGTCTTTGCTCATGAATACAGGTCGCACGGTTTGTGCGACCGGTCCAAAAACTTTAGAGAACATGCAGCCAGGGTCCCTGATGTGCCTTTTGAAGATTTCATGAAAAAATATTGAATGGTTCAAAAGTTATTAAAAAAACAAGTTTCCCATTATAGTCAATGGGAAAAGTTAACAAAAAGTTCAACAGTGTCACAAATGCAGATTTTAGTGTTGCAAATGACCTCAGTAGTGTCATAAATCTGCCATTTTGTTTTCAGTTACTGATCACAGAAATGCTTGGCATTTAAAATTGGGACCCTTTAGGGACACAATTCTTTTTCTGTTTACCTAGTCAGACCCTGAGGACACTAGACATGTCTTTATTTTGGGGTTAAATGCCCCAGAAATATGTTTTTGAAATGTTTGAGAAAAGTAGTGTCACACCTGTGACACTTTTTTGATTTTTTTGCGAAAGTGTCATGATTTGAGACACTACTATTCGACACTATGAGGAAAATAACAGGAATTATTTGCCATCCTGCTGCAAAACACTGGTTTAGTCTTTTGGACTGAAATTTGGAGGGAAGAAAGTCAATATCCCACGGATGTTCCTTTTCGTGTGGTTTGGTGACAAAATATTGCATGGATGAAAAGTTACGGTGTTCCAAAGTTGATGCTTTATCCCATAGACTAACACTGTGGTGTCCACTGTGCCTTTCGGGGCCCGTATCTCGGAAATGCTTCAAGATGCGGACTTTTCATCGCAAAAACACTTAGCTCCCTGCTAAGACATCAAGAACAAAACTAGCTAGGAAAGTCATAAATAATATGACATTTAAATCTGTTTTCTACGTCGTACAGTTCCTGAGATATAAGCAATTTAGTATTCCAAGTGCTCATTTTGTGGTCTGAGGCCCATTATTATGCATACACTCTTTGTACTCACTGTGTTTCTCTATGTAGCTGTTGGGGAAAACCAGGGTGTGTGCTTCCATTATTGTTACACTTAGCATTTCCACTTGCATTTCTGTACCCATTTGCATTAGCGTTCCCGTGTACGCCACCATGTACGTTACCCTTTGCGTTTTCATTTGTGCTTGCATTTGCGTTTCTGTTACCATTTGCGTTTCCACTACTGTTTGTGTTTGCATTTCCATTTGCATCACCATATGCATTTTCATTTGTGTTTGTGGCCACCCTTCCATTTGCATTTGTCTTTTGTTTGGCGTCATCGTTGCTGTTACCGTTACCTTTTGTATTTCCAATTGCTTTACTGTGACCGTGCGCATTATGGTTTGTGTTTCCATACATGCTTGTGTTTCTGTTTCCATTTCTCTTTCCTTTGACATTATTGTTGCTGTTACCATTACCATTTGCATTTCCAATTGCGTTACCATGACAGTGCATGTTACGGTTCGCGTTTCCGAATGCGCTTGCATTTGCATTTCTCGGTCCTTTGGCATTATTGTTGCTGTTACCATTACCATTTGCATTTGCAATTGTGGTACCATGACCATGCACATTATCAGTTGCATTTCTGTATGTTTTTGCGTTTCCATCTCCGTCTCCGTTATTGTTTGCTTTGGCATCACTTTGCGCTTGCGTTTCTATTACTGTTTATGTTACCATTTATGTTTGTGTCACCATGTGCGTTACTGTTTGCACTTGCATTAGCATTGCACTTACTGTTACTATGTGACCAAAAATCATGAGGTGGGAGCGTGGGGCGTGAAGGTCGCGCTCCCACCCTCATCCATTATTTATAGTCTTATTCTCAAAATGAGGAAATTCATGGCAAAAAATCTCTTTAATGCATCAGTTAGGGTTGTTCCACAGCAACAAAAGTGAGGAAATTTGATGTTAGTGTTGAAACCCCCTCTTGAAACCCCCCACCCTGCCCCCCAACCGGCATCGGGGTGTTAGTTGGGTCATCGGTCCTAACTCTCACCCCATTCTCCTATACTTCACCATCTTGTCTTGTTTACACATGGGATGGGGTAAGAGTTGAGACCTGACCCCACACGCACACCACGATGCCAGTTGGGGGCGGGTAGGGAGTGCAAGGTCGGGTTTCAAACCCCACATCGAATTTCCTCACTTTTGTTGCTGTGGAACAATCCTAACTGATGCATTAAACAGTTTTTACTATGAATATATATATATATATATATATATATATATATATATATATGTGTATGTATATATATATATATATATATATATATATATATATATATATCACCAGTACAGTTAGGGTTGAGTAAGCACTTTAATGTTAAACCTCAAATTTTGCACCTTAATAACTTTGTCACAGCTAGATGGAGTTGCCTGAAAGTTTGCATGCATAGTCTGGTCCCATAGATCTCTGGATGTGGCAAGTTACATTACAGTAGGATGTACGGTTGCAGAGCTCCGGAATGCCCAAACACGCAAAAAAACCGGACTTTTTGCACATTCATTTCTCGCATTCACAGCCAATAGGGTTTATCTGTTTGGTCTGAAATCTTTAGGGAAGCTGCAGTCTGGGTCACTGATGTGCCTTTCAAAGATTTGGTGAAAAAATATTAAACCGTTCAAAAGTTATTCAAAAAACAAATGTCTCATTATAGTCAATGGGAACAAAATATATGTGCCTCATGAAAGCTTCTGCTGGTACATTTTACTGTTGCAAATGACCCTTTTACTATCCTGCTGCTGCCATCTTGTTTTCAGTTAGTGAGAGAGAAAAGTGCCTGGCATTTAAATTTGGGACCCCATATATAAACACTGACTGCTGTCTTTACCTAGATGGGTCCTGAGGATTCCAGCCCTATCTTTTTCTGGAGATAAAACTCCCCAGAAATGCAGTTTTAAAACTTGGAGCCCCTGTACGTTCATAAATTGTGACAGAAATGGCTGTGACACTTTCGCAAATCATGAAAGTGTCATGCTGTTTTTGCGGAACTTTCGCAATTTGCAAAAGTACTTTGTACAAAAGCTGTAAATCTTTGCCATCCTCCTATAACAAAATGATTAGGGCTTTTGGGCTGCAATTGGCAGGATGGCAAGACCAGGTCCCTCAGATGTGCCCTTTGGTGGTTTGGTGCCAAAACATTTAACAGGCCCAAAGCTATAGCGCTCTGAAGTTGACAAATTTCCAATAGGATAACATTGCGGTGCCCATGATGCCTTTCAGTGCCTGTATCTCAAAAACAAAGTGAGATATGGATTTTTTGCTACCTGCAGAAACAAGTTTGGAGATCATAGATTACGCCAGCAGTGGAATGTTTTTCTTACATGCTACGGATACAGAGATATTGGCAAAAACATGATACAAGGATTCCAAGGGTGCCTTTTCAGTGCATTTAGGTGCCTGTATCTGGTAAACAATGCAAGATAAAGATTTCATCGACATATCTAATGTGGAGGTCTTGCTGTCATGATTATAATGACACTTGAATTTTTTTGTAGCTGCTACGGTTGCTGAGATATTTGTACATTATTGTTACAAGGGTTCCTTGCCCTATAGGGCTGCTGTATGGCTCTGTAGTTATGTATAAGTGGGAGAGCGGGGCCCAGAGTGCCCACGCTCCCACATGCACATTCCATTATGCAAAAAATGGGCAATGTGAAGGGAGCGCAGGGCCCGAAGGTCCCGCACTCCTACTAAGACATACCAGTTACCAGTTACATTACACTGTCTCAAAAAGATAAGGGAAATTCATTGCAAATAACTAAGTTAATGTATCAGTTAGGATACATAGCACAGTGAAAAAAGCATGGAAATATGGTGTTAGGGTTGCCACCCCTACCACCCGATCCCCCACCCCCCTCCACACACGAACAGATGTTGGCGTGTGCCACAGGATCATCAGGCCTAACTCTCATCCCACTCTTCTATACTATAGCATGTCAGCTTATTTACACATGGAATGGGATGAGAGTTGGGCCTGATGACCCCATGGCACACCCTGATATTTGTTTGTGTGTGGAGGGGCTTGGGGGTGGAGTGGTAGGGATAGTAACCCTAACACCACATTTCCATGCTTTTGTCGCTGTGCTATGAACCCTAACTGATGTACTAACAGAGTTTTTGCAATGAATATATGTATATATATATATACAGTATTTATATGTACCCATGTGTCTACTGCAGTGGGGGAGGTCTATGTGGTTTATTCTTGGTAGTGCTGGTGAGCAGTCCATGGGAGAGTCAGGGACCAGCTCTTCAGATGCATAGTGTGAGCAGATAGGTCAGTGATAATCAGCCAACTGGTCAGTGATAATCCATTTCCATATAATGAGGGTTTGACAGGGCTCCATTAATGCTAGACTGCATCCACGGGTTCCTGTTGCCTATCTGCATCACCTTGGATTTGCTGACATCGAATTTTAACTGCCATGCTCCAGACAACTGTTTAAGTCTCTCTAAATCTCTCTTTAAGTTGTCAGTCCCCTCATCAGTGTTTACATTATGCAGGGTTTCATGTCATGTGCAAATAGAGTAGGCTCATCTTACCGTGCAGTCCCATCCATATATCACTAATAAGCATATTTAACCGCACCAGTCCAAGAACCAAGCACCGGGATACTCATTTACAAGCAGGGTCACTGGAAAATTTTACACCAAAATGTAGAAACTTTTTTCAGAAATTGCGGGGAAATTGTAGGGGGTCAATATACATCCCCAGTGCTCCCTAATACATCTTTTATTGTTTGCTGCAGCATGTATTGATCACATACATTGTGAGATAAATATATTGCCACTTATATATGCTTTTAATATGAAGAAATGTTTGTGTTTATGAAATGAATTAGTCGTTATGTAGCATATCTTCTAAAATCTAAAGGCATCTACCTCATGCAGTGATAACTAGATTTTATTCAGTAATTCACAGTCACTATTGAATAAATCCTAAAACAACATATTTTGCCAGTTTCTAGATGTTAAATAATGGAGCCTGTTTAACAACTACTTACTTCCGTGCCAGAAAAAAATAAGCAGATAAGTGAAATACCTAACAAATTTCTAGTAAAATTAAACTGTTTATGTTGTTAAAATAATTACTGTTCTTTATTCGGTTCAATGTCATAACAGTGATCAAGAAACAGCGATCGCTATTTTGGTGAGTGTACATCACCCAAAAATAGTTTCGGTGATACACACTGGCAGCACACAGAAAAAGGGCACCTGAGACCTATTGGTCTCATTTTTAATGTGGGGGGCTCTGCCCCCCACACAACGAGGCTTCACCCACACACACCCCCTACTTATTTATTCTCAGCTCCAAGGGGTGCATGTTGGGGTGAAAAACTTGACTAAATGCATGCCACCAGGCGCAAAAACAACCTCGCACCACGCCAGACCAGAACCCAATACCCATGCCTCCCAGCCAACTGCCCTCCCCACGATACCAGCAATTAGGCTCATAAGCTGCTCACCACAACTCCTTCCACATGCCATCCCTCCCTCTTCCCTCCCCTGAGTGCGGCGCATGTGCATTTGGACGAGTTCCTGTCATGGTGTTTGCCGAGTGCAGTATCCGGTAGCCCTCTTCCCTAGGTAGCCATGATCACAGTGGCTGAGATTGACTCGACGTTTTTCCAGGCACTCAATCTGTGTCACTATGGTGATGGACTGCCTTCTTAATCAGCACTGCAAGTACAAACATTTTAAAATCACATGATAAAAGTAGTAAATCATACCAATAGCTTTCCACCACTTCATACAATAGTTTTTAATACATGGCACTTTTGTTTTACTTGGGTTGCAGTGATTTTTGTCTATTTGAAGGTAACTGTTTCAATATACTTAACCTGCTTCATCATTATTTGTAGGCTTTGTCTTATAGAGACAATTCCCCCCCATTCCACCCGAACAAACTGAGACACACACAAAGCACTGGAGAGAAAATGGCCACAGTCATGTATTTATTAATCAACTGATCATCAATACAATTTGGTTAGATGTGTGCTGCCAGGTAGTCTTGGTTGGTATTCTCTCTTGCCAAACACCGTCCTTTCCTCTGTGGGAAGCTGCTCATCATTACAAACATACATGAGGGACCTGGCCTCCGGGGCATGAGGGGTGGCTCTTGACCAGCTGCAGAAGTGTCCCACCCCTTAGGGGATGCAGTGATGCCACAGGCCCTCACCAGGAGATGTTGCAACCCTGACTGCCACCCTATTTGTGAAGGGTGAGCCCTGGCAGGATGAACCAGCACTCTCATCAGTCGCAAGGTGATCTGACTGCACAAGACCATGATCCACTGCCCCCCCCGCATCAACCACTACCACAAGTTATTACCTTCCAAGACCACCGTGGCTTACACTCAATGACTGTGACAGTCTAACCTGCCCTAGGTATGTCCCAAACCTTAGGGGACACTATGATGCACGTGCTGTCACCAAAAGAGGTTGCCACCCTGACTGCCACCCTATTTGTGAAGGGTGAGCCCTGGCAGAATGGACCAGCACCTCCATCAGCCTCAAGATGATCTGGCTGCACAAGATCTGACCATGATCCCCTGTTCCCCCTGCCCCCCGCATTGACCTCTACCACAAGTTACTACCTTCCAAGATCACTGTAGCTTACAGTCCATGACTGTGACAGCCTAACCTGCCCTATGTATGGCCTGGCCTGATCTCACTGGAGAAGGCCAATACATCAGAAAACTCTATGGGGAAAAACTGGCAAAGTTCCTTCTGGCCCCCTAAAATGATCCCCCTAGTGGGACTGCGAGCCCCTCCCTGTCTGCCATTCCCCCCTGCTTTTACGTGGGTTGGTCAAGGGTGGGTCTTCCGCTGAGGAGCACTGAGGGAGAGCCTCTCTGGTACTGCACTTCCATAGCATGTTGCTCCTCTCTTTCCTGCCTCAGATTACCCCCTTCCCGGGAACCTACCTGCCCTACCTACTCATTCCCCTGCCCCTAGTAGGTTGTCCCTATCTACCTATGTGTCTCCTAGCTCTCCCCTCCCCCTGCTTGCCCAGGCGTCACTCAGTGGCCAACCCCCTGCAATTTATTATGTGTTCTTCTATTGTATGTGAGCATGTAGCTGTGGCAGATTATCAAATAAGGGATCGCTATTAGCAACCCCCTCAGAGGTACATTTAAGTTTATAATCAGCAAGGCCATTCAAACTCTTCACACATTTGAATCAAAATCCATTCAGAATGAAAGTATGTATGCAGGGAAAACCTACCCTACCACTCATAAGCAGCATTGTAGTTAATGTTCCATTTAGTGAATGGGGCAAGTTGCACCTTTTCTCACACCTTTTGTTTCAGTCTCTGTGGCAGCAAAATGTTTTCTGATAGTCTGCTTCAACATGCATTTTTAGTGCTTATGCATGGCCTGAGGATTTTGAAACCAAAGCAGTGAAATAAATCACGTGAAAGCAGAATCACACTGGACACCTTCTCACCTCACACTGTATTGTGTTCACCAAACCCAAGTCTGTGTACTAAATTAACATATTTGAGTAGATTTCCTTAAGAATTTAAATATTTTTATACAATTTCAGTCAACAATTAAAAAAAGCAAGAAATTGTGGATTTTATGTGGAGAATGGTGAAAACTGCAGATATTGTGGAAAAAATGCAGGTGTAATTTTCCAGTGCCCCTGCTCATTAGCTTCTAGACATCTGAAAATGTGTCATTTAGCACAACTCTCTGAGCCCTGTCTGACAAACAGTTACCAATCCACCTAGTTAATTTTTCTCTTGATCTATTTTTCCAATTTTTGGGTATGTTTTCTGTGAGGCACAGAGTCAAAGGCCTTTCTAAAGTCAAGATGTGGCATGTCAATTGCCTGGGTTCACATCCACCATTTGCATCTCGGTGTCAAGGAAGTCAATTACTGTAGGTTAGTTTGACATGATCTTTTCTTCATAAACCCACGTTGATTCCTGTCAAGTAGTACATTTGCTTCTAAGAAGTCTATTAAGCAATCAATAATACCCAGCAGGGTAGGCAATATTAAGCTATATCAGACCACCCAGGGGTTTAATGAGGCCCGACACTGCAGGCAGAGAGCCTTTAAGACATTGGAATGTGCGGTATACCCATACCATCCATCTTGGAGGGATTATTGCACTTGGAAAATGGGTTTTAAGTTACATGAATAAAATGTTTTAAAAAAATTAAAAATATTTAGAAAATAAATAGAAAAAAAAATTACCAGTAAATTAGTTCCTCCATTGTTAGAATTGCCAGTGGAAGGCACTAGTACAGTTCACTTTCGGTGTAAGGCATAGCCAGCCTCTTTCATTTTTATATAATTTTTATAGCTCCCTCCCTTAGGTTTATTTCAATTATCCCCCCAAACTACTAAATGCTTACGCTCCCCCTCACACAGTGTCCTAAATGCTTCTGATGCTTTGCTCCCTCTTCCCCAAGTAGAAGTACCACAAATATGAGGGAAGCAGAACTTTTCTGGTTGTGTTGCCCACAGATGGAGTTGTGCTGCTGGCTTGCAGCACTACCAAAAGTGGGCAGCAGCAGGAGGTCAGGGATGCAAGTAGTGCTGAAGGTAAGCATGATCTATGATAGCGCTACACTACGTATATATGTTGGTTTCTGACAAGAGTTTCAGAAACCATCAGTATGTAGAAGATTATATACTAGGTGTGTGTGTGGGTGGGTCTGTCACTCACTAGGTGAGGAAATAAGATGGTGATATGGTTATTTTTTTAATTTTGAAGGGTACCACATTTGCCATTTTCCTCTTCTCAAGTGCCTGTTTTGAAGTGAGTAATTTAGTAAATAAGTCTGCATGAGGGACTATCTGTGACATATTTGTACCTTTAATACCCTCAGTGCAACCTATCTGGCTACAGAGATTTAATCACATAAAATTTTTGTCAACCATTTAGAACATATGAACATACAAATGTGTCAGCAGAAGCAGACCATCCAGTCTATCTAAATCTGCTTGAGTATGCAGCTAGCACCTCTAGTTTGCAGCTGCTCCATCACCCTCACTTTTGTCATCCCACTGCCACCCCCTACCTTCCCCATACTCACGCTCTCCTGTTCCCTGTCCCATGCCTTTTTAAAGCTGTTCACAGATTTGCATGATACCACCGATTCTGGTAGTGCGTTCCATTTTGCTACCACCCTCTCTGTGAAATAGTGTCTCCTCATTTCCCTCCTAAATCTTCCCCCCTCTATTTATAGCCCATGTCCCCTGGTGTCCTTTTACCTCCATAGCTTAAACACCCCATGTGCCCCATCCTTATTGATTCCCCTCATATACTTGAATGTCTCTATCATGTCCCCCCTGTTCCTTCTATCCTCCAGAGTGTACATATTCAGGTCTCCCAGCCTGATCTCATCGCCTCTCCCCTCCATTCCACACATCATCTTTGTTGCCATCCTCTGCACCTTCTCCAGTAGCCTGATATCATGCTTTAGGTATGGCTTCCAAAACTGCACACAATACTCCAAGTGTGGCCTTACCAGCAACCTATAGAGCGGCAAGATCACCTCTCTTCACCTGGATGAAAACCCCTTTGCTATACACCCCAGCATTTTGTTCGCTTTTGCAGCCAGTCTTCTGCACTGGGCAGTGTTGTTCATGGTCCGTGTTATCATTACCCCTAGGTCCTTCTCCTCCTCCTCAGTGATCCCCAGCTTAATCATCCCCAGCTAGTATTGTCTCCTTGGGTTCTTTGCCCCAAAGTGCATAATCTTACACTTCTTTGCATTGAACCCCAGCTGCCACTTCTCTGACCACTCCTCCAGCTTGCTTAGGTCCCCCTGCAGCTGCTTCCATCCCTACCCTCCATCCAACACTGCTCCAATTTTGGTGTCATCAGCGAACAGACTTACCTTGCTCACCACCCCATGTGAAATGTCTGATATGAAGAGCCCAAATAATACCGGCCCAAACACAGAGCCCTGTGACACCCCACTCATCACCAACCTTGGAGTTGAGTGCTCCCCTCTCATCACCATCCATTGCAGCCTCCTACTAAGCCAGCTTGTAATCCAGTTCATCATTTTTTCCCCTACCCCTACAGCAGTTAGCTTCCCCCCAAGCTGCCCATGAGGCACTGAATTGAAGGCCTTGCTGAAGTCCATGTAAAGAACATCCACTGCATGACCCTTCTCCAGCTCACCTGTTACCCAGTCATAATATTGTATCAAGCTGGTTTGACAAGACTTCCCTGAAATGAACCCATGCTGCCTCACATCCTGGAGGCCATTGTACTCCAGGTATGACACCAGCCTTTCCTTTAGTATTATTTGCATAAGTTTGCACACTATCGAGGTGAGACTTCCCAGATGATAATTACCCGGTTCATCCCTTGGCCTGCTGCTTTTGTGTAATGGTACTGCATGTGCCATCCTCCAGTCCAGTGGCACACATCCTGACTCCAGTGAGGTGTTGTACAGATCTGCCAGTTGCTCTGAAACACCTCTGCCATCTCCCTCAGCACTCTAGGGTGGATACCATCCTGCCCTGAAGCCTTGCCTACCTTCAGTGCCCTCAGTCCCTCTAGGACTCTACTTGCCTCAATTCTTCTATCTGTCACCTTCTCTCCCCCTGTCCCCACCCTCCCAGCCCATGGTGGTAGCGGCCCCCCTTTTCTTCCGTGAACACTGAGCAAAAGTATTCATTCAGTGCTTCTGCCTGCTCCTTCCCCTTTTCTGTCCACTCCCCAGTCCTTATTATCCTCACTATTGTCTCCTTGTTCTTCCTTTTCCCCCTGATGTATCTGAAAAAGTCTTTCTCCCCTCATTAATTCCCTGTGTTAATCTCAGCTCCCTCTGGGCCTTGGCATCTCTCACTTTTCTGGTCACCTCCCTGGACCATCTTGCATATTTCTCCCTATCCACTTCCTTCCCTGTTCTCCTATACCTCTGGTGTGCCACTCGTTTTACCCACACCACCTCCACAACTTCGTTGTTCAACCAGCATGATTTTCTTGTTCTGCTCCTCTTACTCTGTGTCTTGGTGCAGGCTTCTGTTGCCTCTGTAATCCCCCATCTAATAATATCCCATTTCTGCTCTGCGTCCATCTCCTGCCTTATGCCCTCCAGTTTCCCTTTCACTACTTCCTGCATCCTCCCAAAGTCCTCCCCCCTGAAGTTTACCATCTGAGTAACTGATTTCTCTGGCTCCCCGCACTTTGTGATATTAAACCACACTGTTTGGTGATCGCTATCGGCTAGTGGGTCCTCCACCTTAATTTCCCTTACTGTCTCCCCATTTGACAATACCAGATCTAAAGTGCTCTTTAGCCTAGTAGGTACATTAACCAACTATGTCAGGAGACCCTCCTGGATCATGTCCAGGAACACTTGCTCCCTAGCACTGGAGGTGTCTGGAATGCTCCAGTCAACCCCTGGCAAGTTGAAATCCCCCACTATGACCATCTTCCCTTTTCTACATACCTTTCTAATTTGTCCCACTAATTCCCTGTTAAGCTTCTCAGACTGGGATGGTGGCCTGTATACCACCCCAAACCTCAGTTTTCTGCCCCTTGAGTCTAGGAGCTGCAGCCAGATTGCCTCTGTTCTCCTTTCTTCCCCCTCGTCCCTTGTGCATTTGATCCCATCCCTTACATAGACTACCACCCCCCTCTTATGGTCCTTCCTGTATAATTTGTATCCTGGGATTGGCAGATCACAGTTCTGGTGCTCAGTTGCCCATGTTTCTGTGACAGCTGCAATATCCACCCTCCACACTGCTAAGAGTGCCTGTGGCTCAGCTGATTTGTTTCCTAAGCTATTCCTTACCTACTGCTCTCACTGCCTTGAAACTTATTTTCACTTTTGGGTAGTGGCCATATTTTATATTAGAAAATGGGCTTTTAATTTCATGGCATCTGACTGAATAGTACCCCTGCTGGGGGGGGGGTACATTAACTTTCAATAGATGCCCAGGAAATAAAAAGTGCCAGGCTATAGTGCCTCTTAACCCACTGTAGTATCATAGTGCCCCCCTTGCCTCCTAATTGGGTAAAACCCCTTATTTGTATTTCAAATCATCACCATTTTTCCCCTTGCTTAGCGAGAGAGCTAGCAAGTGCCCCCCCATACATTCCTTAGCCCAGTCAGACACTATACCCAGTAAAGTAATCACACCAGTATAAAAAGAAAAGAGATTTAAAAAACATTTTTGTACTTTCTGTTGCAGTTGCTGATGGAGTGATAGAGTGAGCCTGCCAATTCCTTGCTACAGTCCTTCCTGATTGTACTATGCCCACGATCTCCCCCCACCCCAGTTAAACAAAGAACAAAAAAAAACCTTCTCTGCAACAAATTACTACAGCCCCTATTCCCATCCCAAACAACAGTACCTAATGTAGTGCGTCTGCTAGCAGGGCTGTAGCTCCGAGTCCTGGTCTCGCAATAATCATTCCACCAAACAGCGCTGTCAGGGCTACTGTGGTTTGCTCCTCCGGTTCCAGCATAATCGCTCCACCTGACCGAACAGTGCTAATCTTCATACTCCCAGTCCTCAGGACAGGCAGTGAGGACTAGCAAACACCAAAACAACAATGAATTTAAAATAAAGAAAACATTAAGACCTGACTCCTGGTCCTCAAGGTAGGCAGCGAGGACCGAGAAACTGTTAAAAAAAGCCCAGGACAAGCAGCAGAGATCAGAACGGCATTAACACTCCACCAAAGGTGTTCTCCTTCATGCTCCAGGTACTCAGGGTAAGCAGTGAGGACCGGGAAGCAGTAAAACAGCAATTCATTTTTGAAAAAGAAAATAGTGAGAACTGACGCCCAGTCCTCAGGATAGGCAGTGAGGACTGGGAAACTGTAAAAAAAAAAAACATTTTGTAACATCCCCCCAATAGGACAAGTAGCAGAGATCAGAACACACGTCCTGCTTTGTGCAGGATCAGATAAGGTCATGCTCATAACAGCTGCAATTTTGGAGGTTGAAAATATAAAAAAGACTATTTAAAGAATGGCACAAAACACTTGGATTTTTACTTTTCTTTGTACAGTAATGATGACAGCAGACTTCTGGGTGGAAAAACTTATTCCAGAGGAGCTGGTAGGGAGAGAGCAAAACTACAACTGAATGACTCTATAGAGGGGGAGGCAACAAATGAAATATAACAGAAAGGAGGGACTACTTTACAACCAAATGGCTTAAACTTCATTCTTTTTAATTTGTGTTTTTTTTTTTTCAATCCCACACGAAACTGCCACAGGTAGACCATTTTCTAAGTGCAATAAGTGTAATAAGTGCAGTAATCCAAAGCAGACCCATGCGAAGTCCCGCTGCCACAAATTCACATGTGTCTGCTCTGGATTACTGTCTGTGGTATTGTGGTACAATCTGCAAAACTCACAAAAGCCACCACGGTCCAGTGTGAGCTACAGTAATAGTAATAATGTATTACTGACCTCAGTGTGTATACCCCCTGTACTCTCTACTTATCTCCATGCCAATTATTATATTCTTTCTGGAGTCTGGCCCTGTTTATTTTAAAATGATGCAATAGTAGCTCCTCCCAAAACATTTTGCATCAAAAAACAAAACAGGTATGCATAAAAAAATGAAAATAGATTAAATGTTGGGAATTACATTATCTATGATAGGTCTTCTTTAATACCAACCAACTCTGTATGCTCTCTGTTCTCAGTGGCACACCTAATGAGGTTTGCCTGTTAAAAGGCAGACACAGTTGTCCCAGTGCCACCCCCACACAAGGGAAAGGCAATGAGAAGGGGGGATCACTCTCTCTGTTAAGGAAGGAAGAGTCTTGGTATGACTAATATGACAGCCTGTGGGCAGAGCTCAGAAAAGGGGATGGCACACATGACATCACAAGGAAGGGAGGGGCTACAGGGATGAAAGAAAAGAAAGAAAGCAATAGGCTGGGGGAGAGGAGGGGAGGACCCAAATAAGGGGTATATAAAGGGTAGCACAGAGGGCCATTACCTCTTTTTTTTTGCTACTTTCAGAAACGTTTTTGTTCTGGGAGCAGCACATCAGATTGGCAATAGAACTTGATCATGGATTTGAGATAATATACTATATTTTTGGTTTTAATCATACATCCGATTAGAGCATTTAGGCTACCAGATAGTTAGGCGGTGGCCCATTTCCTTTTTTTTTAAATGCACGTTTTCTTGTTAAATTTTTGATTCCAGTCTCAGAAGAAGCCTAGGCAAGCCACACGGAAGGCCTATAACCACGTGGAGACAGGTAAGTTAATTTAGCTTGGTGAACGACTCTCCAGTTTTCCATTCTCTGACTCCAGTATTGAGTAAATTGCTTGTTCTTGTCTGCAGCTTTTTGGGCTGGGAGATATGATGTGGCAAAGTGTGGATGGTTGGGTCTTGTTTTTTTTTTTTTTTTCATTTTTTGCGCAAGGGGCCAAGCACTCAGGGTAGACCATGCTAGCAGTTTGGGAGGTCTAGAGATTGTGGCCTAAGACGAACGGCATGTACAGCTGGTTGCATTAAGGGTGAGCTTCTAAAGAAAGAAGATCCACACTGCCCTACTTGACCACGAAGGAGAGGCCAGTTTCATTAGGCAGATGGGTCCCTTGAGAGTAATGTCATGCATTTTTGTTTGGCCTCACCATGTGCAGTGACTGAGGGACTAAGGGGACCAGGTAAGGGCATGAGGAGTCAAGAAGACAGGGATCACCTCATGGACCACGAGGCAGAAACAAAAGGGTGTACAAAAAAAATGAGAAAGCCAAATCAGTGTTTTTTTACTTACAATGGATTTTGCAGGGGGATTTCACAGGGAAGGGATGCCACGGAGCTTTAGGGCTCAGGGGAGGAGTGTTTCTTGCTTGTCACGAGATGCCTATGAGGGCAAAGGCAGCCTGGAACAGCATGCTGTGGCAGTAGGGATAGGTTTTCGGGGACTGAAAAGGTTGCCTGGCCCCAGGTATCTGGAGGGGCAGTTTGAGAGCAACCTGCAGGGTGGTCATCAAAAAATGAGGCTGCAGACGGGAACAAGAGGGAACAAGAGGGAACAAGAGGGGGTGAGGCCTGACAGTGGAATGGAGAGTGTCTCTTGCGGCCTAAAGCAAAATAGTGCCTGCCCAGATGGCTTCTTGATGGGCCCACAAGAAAACAGGACAGGGAGAATCCCAAGGTACCAATACAGTCGGGAACCAGGGAATTTTTGGGAGACTGGGAGGATGGTTGGAAAGGAGGTTTTATTTTCAGCTTAAAAAATCAGACATTGAAACTGTTCAGCTGATTCCATGTAGAGGGCCAATGGGGGTGTGTAGATGGAAGCAGTGTTCTGGGCATGCCAGGATTTTTCACAAAAATTGCAAGTGAGGCTTTTTATTTAATTGAATTCATTTTATTCTTCCAACAAGAACCACCTGTTACAGAAAGCCCTGCCTACATAGACAGGGAAAAGTGCAGGCAGAAAGGCTGGACAATTTTTTCCTCAAGAGTCATGAGGGGGGGAAGGCCGCGAGACAGCCAGGGTAGCAGCAGTGCAGTACAATTCCCAAAAAGTATACATAATAACTAAATATATACATAGAGAATAAATATTGTAGAAAAGGGGAGGAACACAAATACCAATACATGAGGCTGATACAATGGAGGAACCCTGTTAATTTAGGAGTATCAAGGTCTAGTTACATCACGGCAAAATGAAAAAGAAGAGTAATACTGGTGTAAGATACAATGGGGGGGCTGAAGGGAGGGCACCAGAGAGATGAGGTGCCCGTATGTTTCCAAGGAAGAAACCCCTTTGCCAAGGTTTTTACCCCACCCACACAATTACAGGTATGGTGGTCCAGGGGGGATCATATTTCAATTCAATTGGGGAGGGGGGAACAGAGGCAGGCACTAGCCTCAACTATACCAAAAAGCAAAAGGTGGAGCAAAAAGAGGTGGTGCCCAGGTGTAGAGTGGAAGCTAACTCTGTCATATTGTGTTTTCACTGCATTATTTATTCCAGCCAGATAACAACCATGGCGCCCGATAAAAACAGACCATCTAAGGAAGATGCCTACCACACCATACTGGATTTGGCAGCGAAAGTCAACAAGATATGGGAGCTAGTGGACGGCTTAGAGCTGGACAGATGGGGAAAAATGGAAAGCAGATGGTCAGGGAAAAGGAAGAGGCAGGAAGCAGCTGCCAATACAGCCCAGGAGCCCCAGGTGGCCATCCAGCCCTGATAGGGAGGGTCCTCTGCCATCTCCCCCAGCTCCTCCTTTGCAGCCCAAGACTCCACTGGTCCCATTTCCACTGCCAGCCCCAGCATCAACCCCTCAACCACTGCTGCTACAATGTCCGACCCTGCCCATCTTCCCACTGCTGGGAGTGCCAGAGGTTCCCTCACCAGGACCAGTGCCAGGCCCTGAGCCTGAGCCACAACCAGGTAAAGCAGATGTTAATGTAGGGAGCAGCATAAAAGAATATATTGAGCAGATGATTACGTCAATAGGCAAAGATGGTTTAGGACAGTTCAAGAAGGCTTTATCTGACATAAAGACAAGGAAAGGACTGCAAGGGGAGGAAGAGAGGCCCAGCACCAGTACACCTGGAAGGGCGGGAACCAGAGAGATAGGATCACAGGGATGAGGATAGGGGAAAATTTTCCCCTAGCTACTAAGAAAAAAATCTGGAAGGGGGACTATGTGGACATTTTTGTCTTAGTTAGCAGGGAAGCAGTCACTAAATATGACAAAAAGGATAGTATAGGGATGAGTGAGATGGTGGCTACAGTAGTACAGCTAGGTAAAAAGGAGGAGGATAAATTCATGAAGTGAAAGAAATGGGAGGCTAGATTTGTGGGTTTTGCCGTGTACTCAGCAATAGCATTGGAGAAAAAACCTGAGCTAGGGATACCATTGATCACATATTCCCTAATCATTCACAGGGCAAAAGCAAAGGGGAGATTTGGCTGGTTATATTATGATGAGTTCTTCCACCAAAGGATGGTGACATATGGGGATGTGCACTGGGACACAAAGCAGTTAGATTTATGGACAGATTACATCACGGACCAGGGGACCCAGCATTGAGAAGGAGGAAAGAAACCCACCCTAGTACAAAAATGCTGCTGGGAATATAATAGAGCATTTTGTACCTGGCTACAATGCAGATTTCAGCATGCCTGTTCGAAATGAGGGGGGACCCATTGGCAACAAATGTTGAACCAACTGGTCAAACGGGGGACAGCTGGGGGGACCAAGGACAATCCGGGCAGAATTTTCCTGGGGGTCAATCCAGCTACAGGGGACAGGCATGAAACAGGGGCTACAGGGGAGGGGATATAGTGGGATGGGCACCAGACCTTTTGAGAGGCAGGATAGGAGAGGTTGTGCAGGGTATGGCAAGTTAGGAATGGCCAAGACCCCCATAAAGGAGGAGTTGTTGGACCACTGGTTGCAGTCATACCCAGATGGGGGGTGGCGGAGAAGCTAGTGAGGGGATTTAGACAGGGTTTCAGTTTGCAATGCCAAGGGCCTAGGATAAGCAGGGAGGAAAACAATTTAGGGTTGGTCATAGGAAAGGCAGATATTCTCTGGAAGAAAATGCTAAAATAAAAAGTCACTAGGAGGGTTGGAGGTCTTTTCAGTGTTCACCCTTTAAGGAACTTAAGGGTATCTTCATTAGGCTTAGTCCCAAAGAAGCAGCCAGGGAAACACAGGGTCTTCCACCACCTGTCCTTCTCTGATGTGGAGTCGGTGAATAATTGTATTTCTAAAGCAAACTGCAAGATGTCTTATATGACCCTTGAAGAAGCAGTGCAGATCATTAGGGCAACCCCAGAGGCATGGTTGGCAAAAACAGACATTGAAGCAGCTTTTAGGCTGTTAACAGTCTCCCTGGAAGATTGGGACTTATTAAATTTTAAGCTAGACGATCAGTACTATTTTGATAAAGCCATGCTGATGGGGTACTCTACTGCCTGTGCCACTTTTGAACTATTTAGCACCTGCTTGCAATGGATTTTTCAACACAGAGCAGGGCATAGGACTGTGATACATTATTTGGACAATTCTATCATCATAGGTAGCGGGCAGGAGGAGACAGAGTGGATGTTGGGAAAATTCCAACAATTGTGTCAGGAGCTGGGAGTACCACTGGCACCTGACAAGACAGAGGGTACCAGTAGGGTTTTTGAATTTTGGGGCATTGAAATTGATACATGGCACAAGGTTTTCTGCTTGCAAGATAAGAAGGTGTGAAAACTGAGAGATTTGTTAAGAGACACTAAGGGTAGGTGCAGGGTGCAACTGAAGTAAGTGCATCATTTGGTTGGACACCTCAACTTTGCCTGCAGGGCTATTGGGCCAGGCAGGGCTTTCACCATAAGGTTGGCAAAGTCCCCCTGGGGCATTGTCAGGCCACACCATTGGGTAGACCTTGACAGGGGTACACAGGCTGACTTAGGGATATGGGAGGCATTTATCAGTCTGCTTAATGGTGTATCTTTTTGGCAAGAGGAATGGGTCTACAACACAGATCTGGAGTTATATACAGATGCCACAGGTGGTCTGAGTATGGGGGGATATTTTAGGGGACGTTGGCTTTCAGAAGCATGGCTGGCAGAATGGGGGCATAGAGGACTGTCCAGGGATATCATGTTATTGGAGATATTACCAGTTTGGGTTAGCACACTAATTTGGGGGGAGGAACTTTGGAATCAAAAAGTGACCTTCTGGTGTGATAACAGCATGGTAGTGGATGTATTAATAATAATAACAATAATAATTCTTTATTTCTTATGTGCCTTTCAAAATATCAAGGCACATTACATTAAGAAACAGGAAATAAAACAACTTTTTTTACAATATTCAGTAAAATCCAAAAATCAACATTAATAACTAGAATAAGCTCTGGTCCATAAATAAGACTTTAGTGCCTGTTTAAAGCCCCCCATGGTCGTGCACTCCCAGAGGTGACGTGGTAGAGAATTCCAAAGGGCTGGGGCCACATACATAAATGCACGGGCCCCTGAAGATTTCAGAGATACCCTTGAAATCTCTAGCAACCCCTCATCAGCCAAATGGAGCAATTGCTTGGGGCAGTAAGGGGACAGAAATTCTTTCAAGTAGTCTGGGCCAAGTCTGGGTAAGGCTTTGTATGTCAGTAATCTGACTTTGAAGGTGATCCACCACTGAATCAGCAGCCAGTGCAGTTCATGCGGCACTGGTGTGATGTGACATGTGTGAGGTGTCCTCGTCAACAAACGGGCTGCAGCATTTTGCACCAGCTGTAGGTGGCGGATATCAACCCCCGGTAGCCCAAAGTAAAGGGAGTTGTAATAATCAAGTCATGAGGTCACAAAGGCGTGCATCAATGTAGGCAGGTCACCATACAGAACAAAGTGCTTAATCCTAGTGATGTTCCTCAGATGGTAAAAGGATGACTTGATGATTGCCAACATCTGTGATTGTAGTGTCTGCCCATCATCAAGCATCACCCCTAGGTCCCACACCAGTTCAGAGGTAAGGAGCTGGGAGCCCCCAGGAAAAATCCTATGGGTTGACCAGCCCCTGACCCCCCTATCCGGTGACCCAGATCCACAACCATCACCTCAGTCTTCCCTGAGTTCAACTTCAACCAGCTGGAATTCATCCAATCTTGGATATCAGCAAGGCAGTTATTAAAAAACGAGAGTGTACTATCCTGGTCAGGTGCCAAAGACAGGTAGAGCTGGGTTTCATCAGCACAGTAGCAAAACCTCAGCCCAAACCATCTTACAATGTCTCCGTGGGGTAGCATATACACTGCGAACAACATGGGGGACAGCAATGAGCCCTGGGGGATCCCACATGACAGAGAGAGAGGGTCAGAGAAATAAATCCCTGACATCACCCTCTGAGTTCTGCCAGTGAGGAAGGACTTAAACTGTCTGAGGACAGAACTAGTCAGGCCACAGATGGATCTCAGATGCTCAAGCAGTACCCCATGGTCCACGGTGTCAAAAGCTGAGGAGAGATCAAGGAGCACCAAGATGGATCAGCTTTTCCAATCTCTTGCCATCAGGAGATCACTGAGCACCTGAACCAGTGCAGTCTTTTTACTGTGCTTCTTTTCAAAAAAGATTGGAGAGGTTTGTAGATGTTATGGATGGCTAAATGGTTCTCCAGCTGTACAGCTTCACCTTCCCCACAAAGGGGAGGTTAGAGATAGGTCTGTAGTTAGCAAGGCAGCCTGGGTCCAGAGAAGCCTTCTTCAGGAGGGGTGTCACCACCACCTCCTTCAGGGAGCTGGGAAACTCACCTGACTCAAGGGAGCACCAGACTATCTGTGCCAGGACCGGGCCAATAATGTCACAACAACCCATGATCAGGGAGTTGGGCCAGATCCAAACTACAGCACATGAGGTGCATACCTTGGACAATCCACATAGCATCCACAAACTCTGGCCAGGCAAAAGTACTCCAGGAGAAGTGAGGGATAGTGGCCAGGCACCGATCACTAGCATCCCCTATAGAGTGTGTTGGCCAGATATCTGCCCTGATGTTAGCCACCTTATCCTCAATGAACTGAACAAGCTCCTCACACTCCAACTGTGAAAAGGCTCTTCGAACCTGTAGACAGGCTGGGTAGCACAGCCTGTCCACAGTTTGAAGGAGCTGAGCCGGTCGGTTCTGAGTGGCAGCAATCTCCCCAGACAGGAACCCTGCCTTCTTATGGGCAATTGTTGATTGGTAGACTTGATAATGTTCTAACAATCTAAGATGGTCAGATTCCAGGGTGGATTTCCACCACCAATGCTCTAACTTTCGTCCTAGTCACCACAACTCCCTCAAGGTCCCATCAAACCAAGGGAACCGGGGGCAAAGGGAGAGAGGATGAACATGGACAGGAGTGACAGAATCCAGAGCTGTGGTGATGACCTTGTTATAGGCCAGGACCAAAGCTTCTGGATTCCTGCATGCCACAGGAAACTCTGATATGTCAAGTACCACCACTAGGCCTTCAGGGCTCACATCCCATAAAGGGCGGTACCTGACCATCTCTACAGGGGCAGGCCTCTGAAGGGGGTGTGTGCAAAAATTGAATCTCAAGCTTTGGCCCATTCGATAAATGAGAATATAGTGTTGTTGGAGGTCTTGAATGATATTAGAGAAAAATGTAATAGATTCTCTAATATGATAGTGGAAAAAATGGAAAGAATGGAAAATAAGATGAGCAATCTTGAAACTAAATTAAATAAAGGTAGCATGTCTTTTTCAACTTTACAGATGCCAGAAGTCTCCATAATGCTAATGGGGAGGAAATATTTAAAACGGAAGGGGAAAGGGGGTTGTGGAAAGAAAAAAGGGAATAAAAAGAAAATGAAAAGTAAGGAACAACCTAAAAAGGATAAATTAAAGGATATGGTACCTGAATTGAAAAACTGTTGCCGGCACATAGACCCAATAGTGGTCTTAAAGAATAAAGCTTCAAAGAATTCAGAGAACTTGGAAGAAAAGTTTGAGAAAGGAGGGAGTGAAGAAAAATTAAGCCCAAAAACTGAAGGGTATATTGGAAGTATGGAGGGGAACAAGGAGGAGTCATCTAAAGAAGGGAAGAAAGTAATAGCATTAGAAGAGAAGGAAACAGTTATTAGAATAACAGGAATTTTTCAAATAAATTATGAAACAACAAAGACACTAAAGGATCTTATGGAATATCTATTTAAAGCAGAATTGAGGTGAAAGTAGAAACACAGGATATAATGATGATGGTAACACGGGATAATTTGGAAAAAGATCTGCCGTTTTATGTTCTATTAAAAGAAATGGAAATTGCCAAAAAAAATCTGGTTTAAACAATATAATTTAGCCTCTCTTGGTCTTGAAGTTACTGTACCAGTACTGCGGCAAACAATCACGTCACAATTCATCCAGGAGCAAATTGTCCTAAAAGAAATCAATCCGGAAATTTTTGATAGAGTGATTGAGAATCTGAAGTGGGACTTTTCCACAAAAAAAAAAGGATAGAAACATAGAAACATAGAAGTTGACTGCAGATAAGGACCGCAAGGCCCATCCAGTCTGCCCATTTCTTTTTCTACCTTATAAATGTGCCATCGGCCTTTGCTCTGTCAGTGACCTATCTATTCATAGTCATTTGTATTGCTCCCTTATGCCTATCCCATGCCTGTTTGAAGCCCTGCACTGTATTCATAGCCACCACTTCTTGTGGTAAGCCATTCCATGCATCTACCACCCTTTCTGTGAAAAAGAATTTCCTCACATCCCCTTAATCGGCCTCCTCTAATCTCATGCTGTGTCCTCTTGTCCTGCTATTTTTCTTATGTTTAAACATGTTAGACTCTTTCACCTTGTTTATGCCCTTAAGGTGTTTAAATGTTTCGATCTATATCACCTCTCTCCTCCTTTGCTCAAGGGTATACATATTGAGCTCCGTTAATCTGTCCTCATATGTTTTCTGATGCAGTCCCTGCACCATTTTGGTTGCCCTTCTCTGGACTGCCTCAAATTGAGTTAATGTCCTTGTGAAGGTGTGGCCTCCAATACTGCCACGCAGTACTCCAGATGGGGCTAACCAATGTCTTGTACGAGGATTATTACCTCCTCTTACGACTTATGATACCCTACTAATACACCCTAACACCCCCTAGCCTTACCTACTGCTTTAGAGGTCTGCTTGGATGATTTTAGGTCATCAGTGATGATGCCCAAGTCTCTTTCTTCCTTTGTGACTGCTAGCAACTCCTCCCAGCCTATAAGTGGCTTCAGGGTTTCTCTTCCCTATGTGCATGATTTTGCACTTCTTTGCATTAAATCCAGTTGCCACTCTTCTGACCATTCTGCTAGTTTATCCAGATCTCTTCTCATTCTGCCCACCCCATCTGATCATCTACTCTGTTGCAGATCTTGGTGTCATCTGCAAACAAACAAGCCTTACCCTCTAGTCCATCTGCAAGGTCACTAATGAAGATGTTGAATAGGACTGGCCCCAGGACTGATCCCAAGTACCCACTTGTGACTTGCATCTCTTCTGACTGTATACCATTTACCACCACTCTCTGTTTTCTGCCAGTCAACCAGTTTGCCACCAGTTGACCAACTTCAGACCCACCCGAGCCTACCTAGCTTATTTATCAATCTTCTATGTGGAACAGTGTCAAAGCTTTGCTGAAGTCAAGGTAGGTGACATCAACTGCTCCCCTTGGTCCACCACTCTGGTTACCCAGTCAAAGAAATCTATGAGATTAGTTTGACAGGACCTTCCTTTGTAAACCCATGCTGTCTTGGATCCTGTGCCCTATGGATTCCAGGTGTTGCACTATCCTTTCCTTATGGAGTGCCTCCATAATCTTGCCCACTACTGAGGTAAGACTGACGGTCTGTAGTTCCCGCCTCCTCCCTGCTACCACTCTTGTGGAGTGGGATCACATGAGCCTTCTCCAGTCTTCTGGGACCTCTCCTGTGCTCAGAGACTCACTAAACAATTCTGCTAATGGCTCTGCTAGTTCCTCCTTTAGCTCCTTAAGTACCCTGAGATGTATGCCATCAGGTCCCATTGCCTTATCCACCTGAGCTTAGCAAGCTCTTGTAGGACCCTTTCTTTTGTGAAGGGAGTAGTGCTCACCTCCCTCCCCCTGTGTCCATGATGCTGAGCTGTGGGCCTGCCTACCTTCTCTTCAGTAAATACTGAGCAAAAGTATCTGTTTAGGATAGATGCTTTTACAGGGTCCTCCTCCTCACATGCTCCCTTTTCTCCATTAAGCTTAGCAATACCCCTCTGGACTTTCTCCTTTCACTAATGTATCTATAGAAAGTCTTGTCACCTTCTTTACTGTTTGTGCTAGTGTTTCCTCAGTTTGGGACTTTGCCTGCCTTACTGCCTTACCTGCTTCCCTTAGGGCAGTTTGGTATGCCTCCCTATCTTCATCCGCTGTGTTCCTTATATTTTCTGAAGGCCAGCCTTTTGGCTCTGACCTTTTCTGCTACTGTATTTGAGAACCAAAGTGGTTTCCTTCTTCTTTTGCACTTCCTTTTCTGTCTAACACAATGGGATGTTGCTTCAAGTATTGTATCCTTAATGCTTGCCCACTTTGCCTGTACCTCCTCACCTGTGTTTCTTTTTGCCAGGGCTAGTTTAACTCTGTTGGCCATCTTATCAAAGTCAGCTCCTCTAAGTCCCATATTTTTGCCTTGAATGGGATGATTTAGTAGTAGCCAAATTAAACCATACCATGTGATGGTCACTGGCCCCAGGTGACCTTCTACCTGGAGATCTGTGATCCCTTCTTTGTTAGTCAGTACTAGATCTAGGATAGCCCTGTCTCTTGTGGGTTGCTGTACCAGTTGTTTGAGGCCTCCCCTGCAGGAATCCACTATGAGTCTAGTTCTGGCAGATGTTCCTGCTGGTATTGACCAATCTGTATCTGGCATGTTGAAGTCTCCCATTATCAGAACCTCCCCTTTAGCTGTCATGTTTTGTATATCTTCTAACAGTAATGTGTCTATGTCCTCCCTCTGGTCTGGGGCCTGTAGACAACCCCAGTTCTTATGGCTGTCCCATTTCCTGTTTCCAGGATGACCCACAGTTCTTCTGGCTCCTTATGTGTATTCTGAATTTCTGTAGCTTTGATATTTTCATTAACATACAGGGCCACTCCCCCTTTTTGCACCTCGGTCTCTTCTGAACAATACATAGCCAGGTACTGAAGTCTCCCAAGTGTGGTTACTGGTAAACCACGTCTCACTAATTGCTACTATGTCCAGTTTAGCCTCTGACATTATTGCCTGCAGGTCTGGGATCTTATTTCCCAGGCTGTGAGCATTAGTGTACATGATTTTCCTTGGCCCAGATTTTGGTGTGTTAGTTGTTGGGTGAAGTTTGGCATTACCCTGTGCATCGTGTAGGGAGACAAACCTTTTTTCTTACCTGGTGATGCAAATGAACGCAACACGCTTGAATTCTTGTTTGACCACCAGCTGAGGGGAGGGTGTTCTTCCATTCGACGTATGGGGTGCTGCGTACCCTCCCCATTTGCTAGTTTAAATATTCTGCAAAGACGCCAAACTTCTGCCCCAATGCACTGACTCCCTCTTTAGTCAGATGCAGTCCATCAAATTTAAAGAACTTTCGCTCCCAGAACTGTTGCCAGTTCCCTACAAATCTGTGTCCTTTTTCCTGGCACCAGTCCTTGAGCCACCTGTTTAGCTCCCCTATCTCCCCTTCTCTGACCTTCCATCCATCTGCTCCCTTCTCCCAGACTGGCAGGATCTCAGAGAAGGAGATGCCGGATGAAATAGATGATAGTTTGTCACCCAGCCTAGTCAGGTGTTCCTTGGTCTCCACAACAGACCGGCTGGTGAGATCATTAGTCCCTATGTGTACTAGGACATCAATGTTTTCTCCTGCTTTGTGAACAATTTAGCAATGCGGTTCGTGTCTCTCCATGCTGATGTACCTGGAGACATCTGACCATCACCCTGGCTGGAGATGGGTATCAACTCCCGAATCATGGAGTCTCCTATGATCAGTAGTTTTTGATTTCCTTTGTGCTTGTTTAGTTTTGGTTCCTGATTTGGGTGAGTATTGTTGTGCTAGCTCCTGTGCGAGTGTCCTGCTCTGCAGTGTCTTCAGCCTCTTTATTTGATTTCAGAGATAGAGGCAGATACCTGTTTGTAGTGTTTATATGGTTTTGGGTAATGTGTTGGAGAGCAGAGAGTGATGGGGCACCTGATTTGCTCCTCTAACCACCTGCCAACCTCCTGGACCAACTACCCTCTGCGGTCGAGGTTTTTCTGTTGGATGCTGGGGAAATGGCGGGTGGTTCTTATAATGTATTTCCTCTTCAATATGAAATTTGAGGCATGCAATCTCTGCCCATGCTGCCCGGAGCTGAGACCTAAGATCTCCAAGGCCCAGCATGTAGGACAGTGTTCTAAATCCTGTAAGACTGTCCTTCTGAAAATTGTTCCACAGTACCTGCAGTTAATGAAATCCATTCCAAATAAGTTGCTGGGTTTGTAACTCAGTCAGAGTAATTAGAAGGAAAAAAAATGCAAGTAATGGTTTAATTGTGCTTTGTTTAACTTGTTATAACAAATTAAATTACTAGTGCCCTGTAAATGAGATCACCTTGTGGAGGCCCACTGATCCGCCCTCTCCTGCTCTGCCACAGGAAATGTCACAACTGTGGTACCCTATAAAAGGAGTGTAGCGTGGGTGGTTGGGGATGGGGTGGTGGCTGGGCCCTTCCCCTGCCTAAAAGAAGAACCACGGACGAAAGAACAAGGAGGTAAGAGCAGAAACAATCAGTCAACAACAAATGCAGTAACCCTGAAAGCTTATCCTAATGTTAGATAAAACTGTAAAACCTGTAAAGCACCACCTGTAATAATTTCAGAGAAGATATACCCTGTAAGAAACACTTTGCTCCAGAGAAAAATAAAGCAGTAACAGAAGATATACCTTGCAAAGACAATTTGAATCAGAAGATTACAGCAGTAATCTGTTAGCACACCTGTAGGCACACCTTGTAATAATGCAGAAGAAGGTATACCAGCAACAACAATTTGAATCAGAGAAAAATAAAGCAATGAAATGTTAGCAACAAACAGTAGCAATCCTCTGGAGTAAAAAAAAAACACCACCACACAGTAAATCTGCTTAGCCAAACTAAGTCTTAATCCTTCTCCCTTGCTCTGGTAAGTTTCTCTACTCTGCCTTTCAAGCAGTCTTAAAGGAAAGAGCTCAGGTGAAGCTAGGTGCCTTGGCCAGCAAACCAAGTCTTCTACCTCCAAGATATCAACTAACCTGACTTTTAACCCTTCTTCTGTTGGAAATTACTGACAGTTTGCCAGCTCCACCCCATACACACCTAATCCTTTGGAAGAGCTGTGGGAGGAAAAGCAATTAGCTCCTTCAATGTGAGAAGGAGACTGAAACACTCTGAGACAACAAACCTTTTCAACAAACAAGAATAAAATAAAACACAGTGTCAAACAGTAATTTTGCTTAGCCCAATGATAAAAAGTCACAAAAATGTAAGCTCCACCTGTAATACAGTAATTTCAGAGAAGATATACCTGTAAGAAAAACTTTGCTCCAGAGAAAAATAAAGCAGTAACAGAAGATATACCTTGCAAAAGACAATTTGAATCAGAAGATTACAGCAGTAATCTGTTAGCACACACCTGTAGGCACACCTTGTAATAATGCAGAAGAAGGTATACCAGCAACAACAATTTGAATCAGAGAAAAAATAAAGCAATGAAATGTTAGCAACAAACAGTAGCAATCCCTGTGAGGATGAAAATATAAAATGACTAAGAGAAAATAATTATATTATATCATTATTTGGTCTAAATAGAATGCATGGGGAAAATGATGAAATCTTGAAATCATTTATAATAACCTTATTCTCTAGCCTGATGAATATACAGATAAAAATAGACAAATAGAAAGGGTGGAGAGAGAGTCTTCTTAAAGGGTCCAGACACTCAAATTAACATTAAATGTCAATCAGAATATATTATTAAAGAACTTTTATTAAATGTAGAAAGATTAGATAAGGCAGGGCTACTGCTAATAGATCTGGATAACTTGACTGGTCGGGGTAGAATTGAAAATCACAATAATGTCTAACTGAATGATGAGACTTTTGTATCTTCAGTTTCTAATGAAAGCAATAGTTCCCAATTCTCAAGAGCGAATATGGTGTCTTGGAATATAGCAGGTTTAACTAGAAAAATGGCTGATAAAGAATGGCTCTAATTTGTTAATAGTTTTGATATTATATTATTCCAGGAAACCTGGACTAAATAGAAAATAGATTTGAATGGCTATGTAGCATTTCATTCACCCGCAATTAGGAATAAAACCTGTGGGAGGTATTCCAGCGGCTTAACCTTATATATACAGATTAGAAAGAACATTTCAGCTATCATGCAGCTTAGAATTGAAAACAATTATATAATATTTTTATTGAATTGGGGGAACCAACAATTTATTATTGTTAATGTTTATTAACCACCCGGCGAATGTTAAGGAAGATAATGAAAAATTGTGGAGTATTCTCTCTGATGATCTGGAAATGATGGTAGAAAGATTTCCAGAAAATGTTATAATTATTGCAGGTGACTTTAACGCTAGGATAGCTATATATGACAATTTAAGTTTTTTTCAAGTTGAATTAAATCTGGATGATTGTAATAAAAGGACTTGCATGGACAAGGTTGCAAATGCAAATGGGCTAAAGTTACAGAATTTAATCGAAAATGTTCCATTGATGGTTCTAAATGGTCAGTTGAAGGGTGATTTAGAGGGGAGGATGACCTTTTTTTCTCATTGTGGACAAAGTATAATAGATTATGTTCTATGTACACTGGAACACTATGATATATTCCAGGCCTTAAAAATAATGATGAGACCGGAAAGTGATCATGCCTCTATTGAATTGACATTAAAGCTAAAAGAGGACACAAGTTATAGTGAAGTAGCCATGCCACAAGCTTAATTGGCCATAAGGGGAAGAAGGGTCCTACTCCATTCAAAGATAAATTATGAAATATTAAAAGAGAAGTTTTTTGTCATGGGGTGAGAATTTCTACCCACCATTCAGGAATCATTTAGATGACGTATTTTTAATGGATCATTAACCAGTTCATCTTAATGGGGAGATAGCCGAGAAATTATAAAAGGAAAATAATAGTGGTGAAAGCATAAAAAGTACATGGCTTGACAAAACCTGTTATACAGCAAAAAAAATAAAAAGCTAAATAATTTGATAAAATGGAAAAAAAAAATTTTACCAGAGAAAATTGTCAAAACCTGAATAAAGCCCAGAAATCTTACTTTAAATTATTAAAAGTAAAAAAGTCAGAAGCATGAAAAAAAACAGTGGGAAATGATGATGGCAGTAATAGAGACAAAAGATAATAAAAAGTTCTGGGAATAGGTTGCAATTGGAACTAATGTTTACTATTCTTCCCCCACAATACATGTGCCTAAAGATGTATGGCTAGAACATTTTTAATCAATATTTAATTATAAAGAAGGAAATGGACAGGCTATCATGATGGAGGCTTTTAGGGATATCCATTATGAACCATTAATTATTAGTGAACAAGAAGTTGAAATAGATTTGTGTAACTTAAAAAGTAATAAAACCCCATGTCCTGATTTAATCCCCCGAGATTTACAAAAATTATGGTAATTTTTGGATACCGGTACTAACTTTATTTTTCAATTTATGTTTGAAATTTAATTATATACCAGTTGATTGGATGGCTAATATTATTGTCCCTTTACACAAGAAAGGTTCTGTATATGACCCAAGTAATTTCAGACTTATCAGTCTGCTGAGCATACCTCCAAAATTTTTCCGAGAGTTATGCTTGGCAGGCTGATCATATGGATCAAAAAACATAATAGTTTATCACCATTTCAATCTGGTTTTAGAGAAGGCTTTTCCACAGTTGACAATGTTTTTTCTTTAGTTCATCTAATGGAGAAATATATATATATATATACATATATACATACAAAAGATGAAAATATACATATTATTTATTGATTTCTCACATGCATTTGTTTCGGTAAATAGAAACATCTTATGGAAGATTCTGTATGAAAAACATCTACCATTGTCACTATTGTTTCCTATTGAGGGTCTGTATACCAACACTAGGACAACGGTTAGATATGGAAAGAATGGTGAACTTATTGAATTTTTTCCATCTCATAGAGGGGTAAAACAGGGTTGCCTGCTTGCTCCTATGCTATTCAATATATATATAAATTCTCTGTTGGAAAACAAGGTGGAGGATTAACTGGGCTGTCCAGATATAAATTCAATGAGTGTGGGTTCATAGGCATACGCAGATGACAACATTTTTTTTTTTTGCAATTTAATAAACTTTATTAGAAAACACAAAGTCTAATACATACATTACACATACATTTGCATTGAGCCTTTCAATGTTAATAAAAATAAAACTAAAAACTAAAACTACCCCACCTCCTTCCCTCCTTCTCCCCCCCCCACCACCTCCTATCCTTCCCTTGGTCTATATTATTAGATAAATGGATTAAACAAACCCTCCTGACCCCCTTATATCAATTAAGAACCCTTCAGGACTTCATGACTGAGAAAATGATGTTAGTACAAATTAATACAATCATTTAATTTAACCTTACTATTTTAATATCCACCTAATACATCAGGAAGAGTTGGAGCGTTGGCCTTTCTGCATAACTTCCCATCTCTCAGCTATAAAGGATTTGAATTGCTCCCATCTCTTACTAAAAGATCCAAGAGTATGGTACTGGATAGAAAATTGCTCTTTCTGCATTGATAGCAACATACAGTTCTTGTATCCATTCCCAGAAAGGTGGTGGAGTATCCTTAACCCAGTACCTCATTATGAGGAGCAATGCCACAACCGAAATTAATGTCAAGTAATATTTAAATTTGTTTGAGATAACTGCTGAGAGGTGACCCATCATACAAATCTCATTGGTAAAGTAATTACTCTCTCCAAACTATGGGCTACAAAAGTCTTTTAACAGGTGCCAAAAACTTTAGATTTTAGGGCAAGCCCAGATCATATGGGTGAGAGAGCCTAAATCTTGGTGGCATCTCTGGCAGACTGAAGAATACCGTTTCTCCATAAGATTCCTCTTAACCGGGGTAATATATAAATTATGAAGGAGGTTGAACCTAACTAGATGGAGCCTATCCTGTTTAAGGAATTTACAGTTATTAGACCATATTGATTCCCACTGGGCTGGATCATATGAAAGATTGGCGGCCATCTGCCAATACATAGCTGTCAGCCTGAAGACAAGTTCGGCCATAGATACCAGTTTTTTATATAAAGTAGATATAGGTGGGGTCTGGGTGGCTAATTCTGACAGGTCTGTGAAAACTGTATCTGCCTTCGAAGACCTTGGGGATTTGTTTAGGGCCTTGCATACATATTGTTTGATCTGGAGATATTTAATATGGGTAATGTTGAGAGCTGGAAAGTTTGTCTGAACTCAGAGGGTGAGATAAAATCATTCTCTGTCATTATCTCTGATAGCTTCATCACATGCCAGTCTTCCCAGAATGCCTGAGTAATGACTTTACTTCCTAATGATAGATTAAAGTTATTGAATATTGGTTGTCCCAGGTCATGGATATAGTCCAATTTATAGAAGTTACAGAATTGAGCATGAGCTTTTATTGACCATGCCAGGGGAGTATTCTGCCAATTGTGTGGTATTTTCCTACTATGGGTAAACAACAATGAGGCTAGAAATACCTTATGAGTGGAGTTAAGTGTCTCTCTATTTTCAGCGAGGCTAAGTTAGATGAGTTGTTTTTTTTGTGGTCCTTGCCAGTGAAAATATTTACTCCCCTGAAAGGCCAGATAATAAAGAAAATGACTGGGAATACTAAAACTTCCCTGCTCCTTTGGTCTTGTTAATTTCTGGGGGGCCCTTCTAGGTCTCTTTCCCTGTCATAAAAAATCAGACCATACAGAGTCCACTGTTTTGAACCATCTCTGAGGGAGAGCCAAATTCAACATGAATAAAGGATACATCAGCCGAGGAAAAATTACCATTTTAAGAATGTTGACCCTTCCCCAGAGGGATAGGGATAATTTTTGCCATCTCTTTAGGTCTTGTTGCATTTGTGAAATTACCGGATCTAGATTTAGAGTTTTTAATTTACCCATATCCTTTGGGAGTTCTATACCTAAAAAGGTAACTAACCTGGAGGCTCAGCACAGTCCTAGTTCCTCTATCATGGCCTTTGTACATGATGAAGTTAAAGCTAATACTGAAGTTTTATTTGAATTCAGTTTATATCCTGACTGGGCATTAAAATCCTGTATGATATCCATGGCAGACTGCAAAGATAGGTGCCAAGAGGATAAATGTAAAAGAATATCATCTGCAAACATTGAAATTTTATATTCCTCTGCAGACTATATGTTACTATCACTCTGTAGAGCAGGAATGAAAAAAAAATAGATATTTTGATCCAAAAATGTTCTGGTTTGGAATGTAAGATAAATTTAGATAAAACCAAGGTCATGGTATTGGGGGAATGGTATAGGGAGATCCATAAATGTAAAATGTATTGTAATCAGGAGCTAATTGAGGTGGTGCTGGAATATAATTATCTGGGGATAAAATTGTTACGAATGGTAAATGGACAAAACATTTAAAGGCGCAAAGTATAAAGGCCAAAGTAAGTGCACAAGCTTTATTAAAATTTAATCATCAATATGGGGGGAACACTGTTTTCCCAACTCTAATTGTGGGTGAGGCCAAAATAAATACAATTTTATCATATGGGGTTGAAGTATGGGGCTATCAAGACAATATTGAGAATTTCTTGGAAATTCCATTATCCTACTATTACAAAGCACTTTTAAACATCCCACGAGCTATGGTTAATGCAATGGTTAGAGCCGAAGTAGGAAAAGTCAACATTTGTTTTATTAAAAAAACGCATTTGATAAATTATTGGATTAAAATATTAAATAATGAAAAGAATACTCCCTCCACTCTATGCCTAAAGAAGAAAAAGAACCGGTTTATGGCTGGGATTAAGTCTAACTGGTTAAATTATTTGGTTAAGACCTTGGAAAAATATAAACTAGGGCACTTGTGGAATGATGCAAACAGAAATATTATAATTTCTATACAGTTTAAAGAATTTATTAAAAAGAAAGTAATGTTGATTGCCAGAGCACAAGACATTGAAAAAATTAAGAATCAAAAGTGCGCATCTTGGTTCAAGGAGAACAAATTGCATCATGGCTTTGTGGAGTACTTATCACTCATAATTACAAGAGAACAACACAAAGCCATTACTTGGGCAAGAATGGGTCTAATCACATCCAAATATTCATATTTTAATAGAACTGACAAGAAAGTTCCACATGAAAAAATGGTTTGCCCATGTAAGAAAGGGTTCCAAGAGGATTTACAGCATATCATAGTTAATTGTCCATTGTATGATAAAATCAGAAATACACAACTCATACAGACACTTTTTATATACGCAAATAATTTATATGATGTGGTTATTATTTTATTACATCCAAAAACTTATGAGGAAGCTGAAAAGGTTGCAAACTTTTTTATGGCAAGTATTAAATATAAAAGAAATGTGCAATATAAAATGGCGGAGGGCAAGTGATATTTATTTTATGTCAGTAGTATTGCTTTTTTTTGTTTTCCCTTTTCTTTTATTCTTGTCAGTTTTTTAACTTTTTATGAATATGTTTGTAACAGCTATGATACATGTTGTCATAACTGAACAATAATTTGATCATGATGAATCTCACAGTGTAATGATCGGACCACCTGACAGGTTCCACCCCCACATCGGAGGCTTCGATCCCCAGGAGGAAAACCAGGTCAAGGGAGTGGCTGTGTTTATGAGTAGCAGAGGTAACAATCTGAGCAAGGCCCAGTGATGTCATCAACTGGAGGAAGTGTTGTCCAAATTGCGAGAGTTCATCATGGATCCAGGCATTGAAGTCACCCAGGACCATCAGCCTGGGTGACTTGAAGTCCATGTCGATCACGAAATCTGCTACTTCCTGGAGGAATTGCTTCTCATCCATGGGTGGGCAGTAGATGAGGGCTATCCTACAGCCTACACCTGCTACTACGGTACACTTGAATGACCTGATGTCCTCAACTAGTACACTCGTGAGGCCCAATTTGGTCTTAAAACAGACTGAAACTCCCGCTCCCCTGTGGTCCAATATCAAGCGGTGTATCACTGAGTACCCGGCTGGAATCACAGCCTCAAGTGTGGGGCCAGCATTTTCATCCAGCAAGGTCTCGGTGATGCGTGCTAGATCTGCTGTCCCAACAAGATCAGCAATAATAGCTGACTTGTTCTTAATAGCTTTGGCATTGCGTAACACCACTCAAGTTGGACGGGTCTCCTGGGCTGCCCCAACTACTTGCCCACCAGTAATCGTGGTGCCCTTGGGTATGGAGACCAGGCATGGTGGACCATGTTCTAGAATCCATTTCACCCTAGGGTGTCTTCTAGGCTTAACTACCCCAATGTGAGAGCTCCGTTCATCCATCCTCCACTGTTTGCACCCCCCACCTGCACCCCCCTCCTACGAGCAATACCTAGCACATTACAGCATTGGTAGGTCAAAAATGATAAAGGGGAGGAAAAAAAGGGTGGGGTTGTGAAAAGCAGAGAATGAATAGCACATAACTTGGGGGTAGATCTACAACACATATCACAGGCAAAGATAAGGACCAAGCAAAACAACAAAAAATACACCCCAAATAATAAATAAATCAAATAATAAAAAATAAATAAATCGACAAACCACCCACCCCACCCAAACAAACTATACTACAATAAAATTATATAAGAAGTTAAAATTATAAAACATCAGTCCAGACTCCAAAGTCTCTAAGTAGGTGATGTGAATCCAGGGGAGAAAGATGATATAATACCATACGTAGTCCACTTCAGGAAAATCCAAGTCATAGAGAGAGAAACTAAAAATAATATAACAAGCATTTAGAACAGTAAACAAAATAAAACTTAAGTACCACTCCTGACTCAGGAGTACGAATTAAATTAACATAAAAATAAACAGAATAAAATGCAGTTTTGACTCCCTGGCCCTCTCACTGCCTTGGGAGTCTGAAATGAACCAGGCACTCTCACTACCCAAATAAAGTTTGCAAAAAAGAATAAATTTAAATTTAAGTTCCAGATACAAATTCGATCCCCCAGGCCCTCTCACTACCTGGGAGTCCAGGACAGATTGGGCACTCTCACTTCCCAGGCAAAGTTTGTAAAAATAAAAAATGTGTTTTGACCGTAAGTTTGAGATTTATCCCTCAGTTTCCTGTAGGTAGTCTTATTATGGTAAAGCCTCCTGATGTAATCCAAATCATCTTAAGAATGGAGAAACATCCAGTATCAGTCCAAATATTTCTCAAAGAAAACCACGCCGGACATGTCAAACCCTATCTGTAGGGCTGCCACCAGAAATGTCTGCCCCACCACCTCAGCACCCCACCTGCATCAGCCCACCGGCTGGCCAGTGAGATGCCTTGGAGAAAATTATGGGCCCACCAGCTGGCTCCCCAGCCAATCCAGACCCAGTCCTCCCAGTAGAAGCAGTCTGTAGCAGCTAACCACCCACAATCACAGGACCATGCTGTCCCACTATTCCCTAAACGATAGGAGATTCAGTGTTGAGGGTATTGAGACAATTAGTCCTGCAGGGTTTGAAACTAAACATGGCCCTTAGGGCTAGGAACATCAAAGGGGTACAGAACACAGTAGCTGACAGCCTCTCCTGTCTGCAGCTGGACAGGTTCTAGGCCATTGCACCGAGAGCGGAAGAACACAAGTCGTCCACACCTGTGCACATTTTGGAAATTGGCTGGAAGGAGCTGAGCTGCTGTTTTGGAACTCCTGGTCACCTAGAACCCTGAGGGCATGTGAGGGGGCATGGCAAGCTTTCCAAACTTTCAGGGAAATACACCACATGCAGGCAAGTGGGTCGGTCACTGACTACTAGCTGGGAAGGTATATAGTACACCAATGGGAGAAGGATGTAGCTCACTCCATGATGGGGATACATTTAGCAGCCATCAACATGGTTTGCAACCTTAAGGGTTGGGGGGACCTCATGAAGACCATTCTTGTCAGGAGAATGATGCTAGGGTGGGGGAGGATAAGGTCAAAAGAAACCAATGACCAGAAGCCAGTGTCAGAACACCTTTTAACCAAACTGATGGAAGCCCTGCCTAGAATATGCAAATCAAGGGTGGAAGCAGCATTATTCCAGGCTGTTTTTATAATCATGTACCATGGCATGCTTCGAGTGAGTGAGGCAGTGGGGCATGGGGGGGGAGGTGGAATGGTAGAGATCCGCTGGGAGGATGTAGTTTGGATAAGGGAAGGGATGATGATACATTTAAAATATTCCAAGATGGATCAAATGGGAAAGGGTTCCTTGATCAAGCTGGAGAGACAAGTTCAGCAAATAATTTGTCTAATTCAAGCATCATGGTCTTACACTGCATTGCGCTGGAATAATATAGGTCAGATGTTTACTCATGGGGTTGGAAAGCCAGTAACCAACTATCAAATCATAGCATTACTGAAAGAGGTATGCGTTTTGTGGGAGAAGACCCAAAGAAGTTCACATCCCATTCCTTTAGGATTGGGGCTGCATCTCAATTAGTAGCCACAGGGGGTACCAAGGGGCAGATACAAGAGAAAGGCTGATGGAAATCAGAATGTTACAAAAGGTACATCAAGCCTCTGGAGGAGAACACACACTAACCTTTTTCTTTTGTCTTACATGTACAGTGGCGTGAAAAAGTATTTGCCCCCTTCCTGATTTTCTCTATTATTGCATATTTGTCACACTGGATGTTTTCAGGTCTTTAGAGAAAATGTAATATTAGACAAAGGGAACCTGAGTGAACAAATAACACTTGTTTTTTTTTTAATTTCACTTATTTAATGAAAAAAAGTTAACCAACACCAACTGGCACTGTGTGAAAAAGTAATTGGCCCCTTACACTTAATAACTGGTTATGCCACATTTAGCTGCAATGACTGCAACCAAACACTTCCTATAATTCAATATCAGTCTTTCACATCACTGTGGAGGAATTTTAACCCACTCTTCCTTGCAGAACTGCTTTAATTCAGTAACATTTGGTAGGTTTTCGAGCATGAACTGCTCATTTCAGGTCCTGCCACAGCATCTCTATAGGGTTTAAGTCTGGACTTTGACTAGGCCACTCCAAAACTTTAATTTTACTTCTTTTTAGCCATTCTGATGTGGACTTGATTTTGTGTTTTGGATCATTGTCTTGTTGCATGACCCAACTACGCTTCAGCTTCAGCTGATGGAAGAATGACTGGACATTCTCCTTAAGAATTTTCTGGTACAGAGCAGAATTCATGGTTCCTTTAATTATGGCAAGTCATCCAGGTCCTTAGGCAGGAAAGCATCCCCACACCATCACACTACCACCACCATGTTTGACTGTTGGTATGGTGTTCTTACTGTGGAATGCTGAGTTTGCTTTACGCGAGACATTATGGGATCCATGTTGTCCAAAAAGTTCCACTTTGGACTCATCTGTCCATAGAACATTTTCCCAAAAGGCTTGTGGATCATCCAGGTGCTTCTTGGCAAATGAGAGACGAGCATTTATGTTCTTCTTGGTTAGCAGTGGTTTCCGCCTTGCTACTCTCACATGAAGCCCATTTTGCCCAGTCTCTTTCTGATTGTGGAGTCATGAACACTGACCTTAGCTGAGGCAAGAGAAGCCTGCAGTTCTTTGTATGTTGTTTTAGGATCCTTTGAGACTTCTTGGATGATTTTACACTGCACCCTTGGAGTAATTTTATGGCTGCCCACTCCTGGGAAGGTTCACTACTGTTCCAAGTGTTCTCCATTTGAGATTATGGCTCTCACTGTGGTTCGATGGAGTCCCAGAGCCTTAGAAATAGCTTTGTAACCCTTTCCAGACTGATAGAGGGCAACAAATTTTTTCTGATCTTTCATGAACTTCCTTTGATCATGGCATAATGTGCTCGTTGAATCTTTGTGCTGGCAACGTGACTCTGATGGTAAGGGCCAAAATAAGTGAGGTTTATATTGAGCAGGGCTGGCTGTAATTAAGCCTGGCTGTGTTCAATCAGCTGACTCTAATTATCCCTTTAATTGGGTTGATTTAACTAGGGGGCAATTACTTTTTCACACAGTGCCAGTTGGTGTTGGTTAACTTTTTTCATTAAATAAATGAAATAAGTTAAAAAAAAAAGTGTTATTTGTTCACTTAGGTTCCCTTTATCTAATATTATATTTTGTCTAAAGACTTGAAAACATCCAGTGTGACAAATATGCAACAATAGAGAAAATCAGGAAGGGGGCAAATACTTTTTCACGCCACTGTACAAGTAAGGGCAGGGGGGATAAAAAATGTGGAAATTAAAAAGAGGAAGGATCGGGGGGGAGTTTTTTCAAAGTTTCAGAAAATTACTCACAGGTGTGTTTATCTCATTCAGGGCCTGGATGCTGAGCTGAAGTTTGGATATGAGGGCACTTGTACATTTACTGGGCAGAGAGGAGTGCAGTGAAGAGAGCAGGGGGAAAACAACTTTACCAGGGCCCCAGGCAATGTAGACTATCATGGTCAGGAATCAGGGGAATGAAGTGGGCACAGTTACTACCTACCCTGAGGGAAATGAGATGGAGACAACCAACACCGGACACAATCATCATACTGTACATCTGGAAGGAAACAATACAGGGTCCAGACCCTGGTTAGACATCTATTTGCAAATAAGGATGACACTGAAAAGATAAATTAATGGTGGCCACACTTGACCTTAGCATGGTTCAACATGATCCCCTGCAGGGTGTGACATTTTGCAAAAAACCACGTAGCCATGGACAGAGCCAGGAGAAAGATGAATAGGAGAGTTGGTACACTGTTCCTCTTGATGGGGGGGGGGTGATTAATAGGGGAATAGAGGAGGCAGTGGATGCTTTTTACAGGTTGGATGGGGTTCACCTATCTGAATTGGAAGTCACCATGTTTATCACAGAAATGAAGGGGTTGATTGAGGAATGGCACAGGTATGTGAGAAAGTAGAGATTAAGGGGAAGGCCTGCCATCCAATGCAAGCTGGAGGCAGACTATGGGAAGGTTAGAGGGGCACAAGGGTGCGGGTGGGGGTTTTGAGGGGGAAAATGAATTAGGGATGACAACATCTACAACAAGATGAGAAAAGCGGTATCGGTGTTTACACCGTTACCTCCAGAGAGAAGAGCCGAAGTGGCCTCCAGATTTATACCTGGGGGACGAAGAAGAGGGCAAGGAGATATAGATATAAATACTGATGAGTAAAAATGATGTGAATTACGTAAATATGTTCAAGAGAAGGATGGTGATTAAAGAATTGTAACCTATATATGATTTGTTAAAATAATGGTGTTGATTTTGTATGGAAAAGGAATTCAATATTAAATTAATTGCCGATCTGAGAACCCAAAATATCAGGTCTCTGTCTTCATTGGGGTGAAAATCTGGGACAATCATATTAAGCTTGTTGGCGATGATGACAATATGAACTTTGTTGAAGGTATTATTGGGAGATGGAGTTTCACCACTACTGCTGGGGGTGGTGAACTGGACTATGGTACCAGTGCCAAAGGAAGAAGTCAGGGGAGACTTGCCACTAGCAGGTGTATGAGTGAAAATATTAGTAGATGTCATTATCTGAACATGTCAAAAATTGGATGAACAGTTAACATTGATTATTGGTAAGCTGAGATAGAGAAAGGCTTAGAATTCAGGTTGTCAAGTTGTGTCAGAAGCATCTCTGTCACTTCTTTAAACCTCTTTAATGAGTATTGTACTTTCCTGCTGTTGTGATGACTCAGATAAACTAGTGGTGTCACCACCTCCAGTAATGATGGACACCAGTCTTACTGTATGTACTGTACCAACTGTTAAGAGGTGTGCAGATAAGAATATGGTACCACTATCACATCACAGTGATTCCCTCTGGAATAGACTCCCATTGTCTGTCAGGTTGTCTCCATCCTACCAGTCCTTCAAATCAAACCTAAGAGCATGGCTACTGACTGGTACCATCTGTACCTGTAAAAGTCCCCTAGACAGCTCCAGGGTCTGTAACTCACCCTAGTACCCATCATCTACCACAGTCTTTACCCCCTAGCACCATATGCCCCTCCATCTCCCTCAGTTAAAGGACTGACCCTATCTCACCGAACTGTTAAAAGTGTACTGAAATTTGACTTAGCCTGCTGTTAACTATTTGTTGTTGTTTTCTCTGACTCATGATCCACTGTTCTACTTACCAATCACTAGGCTTCTGTGTGACTGCTTGTTTATACTTGATTATTGTTATAATGTTATGGTCCCCAAAACAATGTATTGTATTGTATTGTTTTGTTTTCTTTGACATGCTATTGATATGTACTCGACCTTATGCTGAAATGTGTCTCTGCAGCCTTGTTTCATACAACTGTATTGCCTACTGTTATTGATTTACTGAATTTGTGTGCTATGGATGCCACCCAATGTGACCCGGGTTGTGACTGAAAATGGTCCTCTGGATCAGCTTGCTTACCCAGTTAACAAAGACATAAATAAATAAATAAATAAATAAATAATACATGATGAGGAAAATGTTAATCATGATTTAAGGAAGAGGAGGATGATGATGAAGTGACTGTTGTTTGCAGAATCAGATGGATTATATGTTTTTTTATTTTGATTTTGTTATTATTTTTAGTGAATAATATTCATAAGTTTGGCTTTATACTTATGCAAGAAAACATGATTTATGATAAAGGAGGAGGAAGATGAAGAAAATGTATTGTTTTCAGAACTAGTTAATGTCTATGGTTTTCTATTTCAGTGAAATTATCATAAGTTATTTAATTCATAAAGTTGGCTTTATTTATACAGTTGCAGCAATTGACATAGTCAGATATTTCCTAAATTTTCTATGATATCACTAGAGAAAGTATCCACCAGCCTGAAATTCCATTGTAGTGCCACCAGAGAGACTCTCTTTACAGATATCAAGATATATCTGGAAGTATCTGGTCATGTCTATTGCTGCACCTGTAAACAGAAATTTTGTGATCCATAATAGAGGAAGGACGATGATGATAATGATGACGATGATGATGATGATGAAGATGTGTTGTTTTCAAAAACAAGACTTAAGAAGAGATGTCTCTGGAACTGTCAGTATTTGAAGCATGAGGAAAACTTGACAGTTCAGGGCAAGTATGTAATGACTTAGGCACCTTACTTTGCTTTTTACAATGAACTCAGCAATGACTGAAGTGCGTACACTGGGCCTGACTCTAGGTTTTGGCTGTTGAACCTTTGGGACACAGTGCCGGCCCAGCACCAAAGGATACACCAGTTGGCTTAGACTGCTGCCACTTTTTGTGGCCTTATGCCTTGAATGAACCATCTTATCCCAGCAATCCCAGAGAACAGGCACAGCACCAGGAGGAAGGAGCTGCTGGTATAACTAAACTTCTTTACTGGGACTAAGAACTAGAACTGTTGTACTGTGACCTTCAATTTAGGGTAAAAAAAAAATTAGTGTGTTTGTCAGTGTTAGTTGAAGTGAATTGTTATCTGTGTATCTGTTATCTGTGTAGTTATTTAGGTGTTTGTCACAGGTGGCTGAAGGGAATTGTTATCTGTGAAATTAACTAAGTGTAGAAAGTTTTGCAAAGTAGGGGGAGTGGCTTAGCTAGAAGGAGCCAGGTTAAAACCAGATTTAAACACTGCTCTAGATAGCTTCTGCCAGAGAACAGGCAGAGCACCAAGAGGAAGGAGCTGCTGGTATAACTAAACTTCTCTACTGGGACTATATAGCCCTCTTTCCTCCCTCCCACCCCCACCCAAAGGCAGTTCTACTTTTATAGACACAGGATTTGACTGACAACAGGGACTTCCTGTTTGGGAGCAGGAAGTGAATGGTCACAGAGCCACAAAAGACATACCATCCTAGAAGGATGAGAGTAGCTCTCCGTCCCCCCCCCAGCTGCTGGAGATCTGACTCTGAGCAAGTAAGGAGACTACTGAGAAATATAGGAACTGCTGGTCTCAGAACAGGAAGATCAGGAGCTAAAAGGGCACAGAGGCAGTAAGTAAGCAGGGAGAGCAAAAAAAAAGAAATAAACAAACAGAGGAAAGAGTAAGTATTCCAAACAACAGTTAGGGGGCCAGAAATAAGACATGAATGTAGTGGTGCAGTGCAGTGGCTGTGGAGCAGCAGACTTCTGGGAGACATTCTAGAGGATGCGGTGTTGTCCCATCTGTAGGCACCTCTCTGGGCTGAGGGAGGAGGTTGCTCATCTCCAGGCTGAGTTGGCCAGGATTTGTGGGACCTCTTCTCCCACCCAGGGACCACCAGGGCCACTGCCGTTGCCTCAGAGGTTGTCAAGAAAGAGGAGTGGTTGGACCACAGTGGGTTCAGGGAGGGTGAGGGTGGTGGAACAGAGGTGCATCCCTCCAGTTGTACCTCTCCACAATTTCTATGCCATTCTGGAAAAGTGTGGTTCCTCTATGGAGGCACCCACAGTGGAGAGCAAGGAGGATGCTGGGAACCTCCACTAAGGAGACCCACAGGAGGGTGGCATGGGACCCCACAGGGGAAGGAAACAACTCCTGGTGGGGGCTCCATTGTTAGGAAGGTAGAACTGGGGGAGGAAGGGGAGAGGGAGGTAAGGTGCCTGCCTGGCACTATGGCTTGGAGGGACAGGGAGCGAATCCTCAGGATCGCAGGAGCAGCTGCACAGAGGAGGGAGCTGGATGTCATTGTCCACCTAGGGACAAATGACCTGGCTAAGAAAGGGATCAGAGAAGTGCAAGAAGTATTTGTGGAGATGGGGAGGGGCCTTAGACAAATAACATGCACAGTAACCTTCTCAGAGTTGCTGCCTGTCTATGGCACAGGTGAGGCTATGGTGCTCCACACCATGGGATTCAATGAGTGGTTGAAAAACTGGTGCAGAGCTCAGGGATATGGCTTCATTGGGGACTGGGGGTCCACCTGGAGAGATGCAGGCCTATACTGGCATGATGGTCTGCATCTGTCCAGGAGGGGAACCAGGATCCTAGGTGATAGGTTTAAATGCTTCATTGGCAAGCATTTAAACTAGCCAAGGGGGGAGGCACCGGAGAGGAGCAGTGAAATCCTAGGCCCCCCCAAAAAATCAGGGTACTAAGTGAGGTAGACACCAACATAGAGATGTCAATAGGGAGAAGCACAGGGGTAAATGGAGAAAGTGACAAATGAAATAAGGACAGGGATGGGGCAAAACGGGGTAAGGCCATCAAGAAATGGAGGGTAATGAGTACCAACACCCATAGTCTGGGCAACAAGCTCCCTGAACTGGTGGCCTTGTTGGAACAAGCATGCCTAGATATCGTAGCAGTCACAGAAACATGGTACACAGAGAACCATGACTGGGATGTTAACATATCAGGGTACACAACCTATAGGAGAGACAGGAAGGGGAGAAGAGGGGAGGAGTAGCTCTCTATGTAAGGGAAGGGATAAAAGCAACTGAACAAAAGAGTAAACAGGGAGGAGAGGAGGCACTGTGGGTCACCTTAGAGACTGGACATAGCACCACAATCCACACAGGGGTTGTATACAGACCCCCACGTCAGGGGGAGGGAATGGACAAGGATATGATAGAAGGCATACTTAGGATGGCACAGAAAGGGGATATACTGTTGATGGGGGACCTTAATATGCCAGATGTTAACTGGAACACCTTTGCTGCAGCCACATTCAAAAGCAGGGCCATTCTCAATGACCCATATGTGGCATGCCTCAGACAGCTAGTTTTGGAACCTACTCATGAGGAAGCAATCTTAGACCTCATACTCTCAAATGGGGACAGTGAGAGGATCTCAGATATAGAAGTGGGTAGCCATTTGGGAACAAGTGACCACCAAACAGTGTGATTCACGATTAACTCAGCTACAGAGTCAAGCCATACAAAAGTGAGGGTTCTGGACTTCAGGAGGGCTGACTTTGGCAGGATGAGAGAGTGCCTTAGAAAAGCACTAGCAAACAGGTTAGAAGGAGGGGTGGAGCAACAATGGGGAAACATCAAAACTGCCATCACAGAGGCAACAAACCTTTGTGTGAAGCAAATAAACAAATCAAAATGAAAGAAAAAGCCACTATGGTTCTGAAAAGAGGTGGCAGTGAAGGTTAGGGAGAAAGCATAATTTATGAGTCAATGTATTAATTTATAGGAGGTCCCTGTTAATCTGTTCCAGTTCAACCACATTACCAGTGCTCTGTGTTAGAAAGTATATCTAAATACCAAAAGTAATCAACCTAATAACAGTGCAAATCTAATTACTTACTTTTAGATCTTTTTATGACTATTTGTATTATAAAATACTTAGATTTTTTTTCTTTATTAATCATGGTTATATGTCACTGTGTCACTTTTAAACAATGGTTTTGGAATATATTGCAGTTTAATTCGTTACCCAGTCAGACTATTTGTCACTATATTTAAAGTTACGTCTGACTAACTCATCACACACAAAGCTCTTGGCACTGTGTCACTGAGCTGTATGTTCTGTGCTACCGAAGGCTCCACTGATATGTAACTTGTGCTCAAACAAATTCACAAATGGTGATTTAAATAGTGAAAATGTCTATGCTTGTGTTTCCTTAACTTGTCTGTAGACTGGTGCACAAATCCTCTTTTGCAGATTATTGGTATTGGGAGCCAGCAACTCTTGATGGTGCACAGTTGATATCACAGACCCATCCCATTCTTTCTCCTTGTGGCTCTACCTTGGCCTGGCACACTCATCATCTAGTTTTTCTGGCTAATGCTCCAACTGCTTACTGATTTGGGTTTTGGCTTGTTGGCCTGCCTGGTTAGGGGCTTTATCCATCCCATCACTCTGGCCTCCCTATGACCTTTTATTGAGCTACTTCTTGGGAATAATTTTATAGGTGTGGCTCAAAGAAGGGAGATGTTCTCAAAGAAGACATTTCATTTACTTACCATCGCAGCAGATCTTCAAGAGAATCCTCCTTTGAGCCACATCTCACACTCCTGCCTTCCACCTTACTTTTAGATGGCATTGTTTGGGTAGGGATGCATTTTCATCTTGATAAAAACAAGTGATGAAATATGCAATATCCTTTTAATGTTATCTTGAGTTTTTCAGCTAGTCACAAATCCAGTTTGGTCCATTTCTATCAGGGAGGTACTCCATTCATTTATCAAGATGAAAAGGGAAGATCTTGTATTCTACATTCAAGACAGAAATGGGATGATTATATGATACAGAACATGATTTGCCTTTCCCCAGCTTGGGGATGGATGAAATTGTAGCAGAATCCCATGTTCAGGAAAGGTCACCCCCACCAAGCTAGAGAGCAAAACCCAGTGTAATATACGAGATAAGGAATTCTGGAACATCCTATTAACCGGCCCAGGGTAACCATTTGAGCTTGCACTTTTAACATTTTTAAGACATGAAATTACTTTATAGAAGGTTATTTTCATTATTTGTTTATTTTCACTATATTCACTATTGCTGACAATCAGTGAAAATAAATGGATAGTGAAAAATAATGGCTCACTGATTGTCAGTAGTACTGTATTGAAGTGTAAGCTGTCCATGCTATTTCTATCAGACGTGAATATGTGTAGGATGTTAACTCCCGCTAAATATAACTGATGCTAATTCAACCTGCTATACATTATCTGAAGTACTTCATCTTGGGCTGGGGTAGCAAGGAGTGAATGAAAGTGTTTGGTGAGGGCTTAGGTAGGGTAAGAGACTGAAAAAAGTTCTGGAGGGTATTTGCAGTCAGAAAAACTTCCTCTAACGAGGTGCAGAAATTTGAAAAGCCAGAAGAATTTGTTCAGTCTGACCAAACACCTTCCCTGTACAGGGATCCTTAATATGTATAACTGCAGTCAGTGAGACATATTTCTTAAGGTGATGGGCCAGTACTCTAGTGACTCTATGTCCCCCTTCATAGTATAGTGTTTTTGACATAAGAACCAGAGTGTCTTCTCGGTTTTATAATTATAAATTTCTTGCAGGTCACTCTTCAGTTTAACTGTATCTGATTGCACTGAGTTGATGTCCAGTTGATGCTGCTTTTGTTTATCAGCTGGACACTGTAATACAGCATTCTGGCATGTTTCTTCTGTTTTTTTATGTGAGAAGAATATGCCATGAGATAGACTGTCAGTACAGTTTTGAAAGTATCTCATAAATGGAGGGGGGACCTCCTCATTGTCATTACCTTGAAAGAGTTAAGCAAAGTCTGGACTGTTCAGTTAAGAGAGGTTAAAACTCCAGGGTTTGGGCCCCCAAGGTTTACTTAAATCTGTATGGAACCTCAAGGTTTACCAAAATCTATTTTTACTAGGACAGGGGGCATGAATGGTTAGTGCAATTGGTTGAATCTCACGCACCAGGACATTTGAAAAATGTTCTTTTGATATATGGATATAATAATTTTGCACATACAGCAGATGTTATGTTGGGAGGAGCAGTAGGTATATTGTTGGCCAGGTATGTGTGGTGCCCTGTATGCATTCACACACCCACACTGATCCATAAATTACTTGTTAAATCTCTGATCACCATCTGTCTCAAAGGGTTTGAGCTGGATGTATCCAGAAGAGTTGAAAAGCAAATTGTAATCCTCTCCTAGTATTAACATCTTTTTATAAAAGTCAGTACTTTATGGAGAAGTGAGGATATGTTTGAGACACCAGTCCCAGGCAGTAAATAAATATTAACATGTACAAAATCCATCCCATAAATCTTAAAATATACTGTTGCTAGTCTACCTGTGGAGTCACAATGTCTTTGCTTAGCTGCAAATGCAAATAGATATGGAGAGCAATATGTCTGCTCCCCTGTATTTGCCACTCCCACAGGACAATGTTATGACATCTGAATCATCAACATTTATTTGCGTTTAATGCTCTGTCATGGAGAGATGAGTTAGTTTCCTACAGGAAAAGAATATACAGATTCTGATTTTTAGTTGATTTAAGAATTTTATGAAGTTTGATGGGCTTGGACTGTTCACATTCTATGAAGGGCAGTTAGCTTAAGTGACTTTATCATAGATGAATGCCCTAATTTAAGCCCTAATGTCATACACCCAATCTTCCAGCACCAGTTCAGCTCTCCTCCATATGCAGAGAGGTTTCTCCCAAAGCCAGGAGCTCTTCTCAGAACACAGAAATTAGATAGTGGCACCAATGGTGATAAGAAATTCACAGTTCTGCAACAGCAAACAAGAACTAAAACTGATCCTACACAAACAAGGAATAGAAAAACATAATCAGATCAATAAAAACAACAAAGTGATTACCAAATATGATGGTAAAGTCAGCCACATTGAGGATAGAGTCAGCGAATACAACTCTATGAGGACAATACTAAATACATGTAGGTTAGGGCCTCCACGGGACATTTGCACACATTATTGGGGCCCTCATTGGCTGACCTTAGCAAGCAAAGATGTGCCCCACCAAACCTACCACTAATGTAATAAAAAAGAAAAACTTTGCAAGTGCATGGAAGACACAGCATCCAGGGTTATACCCGTGATAGGACTGTATCCCACATATGTATACAGAGTAAGTGACATGGTATGAACTACAGCTACATACTGTATACCCAAGCTGTGTTGCATAATATAAATGATCTCCAGAGCCCCACTGCCTTCCACACACACATTTAAGGGATGGTGGAGTAAAGAAAGAGGCCATTAGGTATAAAAACATTTCCTACAGGATTTAGCCAAACCCAGACAGCCCCTAGCAGTATGAAACATTATGAGATAATGTAAACTAAAGTCTTGCACTGCAGTTTAGCATGCACATAAAACTCTATAGTAATGTTCAGTTCAAAGTCTCCTGTGATTTTATGAAATTGATATAGTCTGAAACAGAAAGGAACATAAATACTCACTGTAGTGACTGAATAAAAAATATGCAAAATGGCAGAGCAATTAAGTCCATTGCTTCCAAATCAAATTCAAACTGAAAGTAGTAATATGTCGTCCAAATGCTCCATGTTTTAGGACATAAAAGGATCATTACATTCCCTAAAGAATGGGAATATTAATAGTGTTAAGAACTGTTAAAGATCAAGGGATCATAACAGATTAGATTACAGAATAATGTCCTATTACAATGGGAAGTCCTGTTATAATATAGGTATAACCTTTTTCCTGAAATGTAAAGGAATTGTTAATTCTTCCCACAGGGTTGCTACAAAGCTCAAAGCAGGCGAACAACAGTGCCTTCTACTAAAAAGAAAGTTCATGGTAAAAAGAAGAGTCAGTATCATGTGCCAGTTAACTCTCCCTGTACAACCCAACCAAAGTGCAAGTCTTTGAAGGGCAGTAGTCGAGAAAAGGAAGAAATGCCTCATAACTGATTACACATCCAGAAAAGGCAAAGGGTCTCTATCAGAAGCCATAGAAGAAAGCATCAAGCCAAACACCCCCAGGTCCTTGGGAATACCTGGAGGATCAACAGCACCCTTGAACCTTCCCAACCTATCCAGTATGAAGCCAATCCATGGGAGAGACAAGCCCTAGCATGCTCCCAGGACAGTTGGTGTGCTTTATAAGTAGGCAATATACCAAAACATCTATGTTTTTATTTAACTACATATTGCATAGGTTGCTGTAGGAGGTTTTAGAAAATTTGAAAGAAGGGTGTAGTCCTTACCTATAACATGGTCATCCATGGCACTTGAACCACAGAGTGCTCCCACTCCAAAATCATTCAGGCCACCCCTTAAGTTGCTAAATATTTCAGTGTAATGCCTACATGCACACAACTGCATGGAGAAATTAACAGAAAAAATTATTCTGTCAGTAAGCTAAATGCAAATATTTATTACTAAATGCATGAAGACCTGTAAGACGAAGTGCCAGGGCAACACACAGGCATTCTCCCGTGTGAACGTTTTTCTGTAAACTTGCATTAAGCAATAAATATTTGCATTTAACTTACTGCCAGAGTCAGTTTTTCTGTTAATTTCTCTGTTTAATAGTGCACTGTTTGCTTATTTTTGTTGGTAATTACAGGATATGACAAACCCTCAGCAGCACCACAGGCCATCACCTGGGAGTGCAGACCCTGCTTGCAATTGTTTAAATGCCTACCAGACCAACATGACCTAAACAATATGCATGAATATACTGGCTTTCGGTGACAAATACCATGTTTACTGTGCCTGTGTCCTGTCATCTCACGTGACTAACCCTACTAAGACATGGCATTGCTCCCCCAATAACCTTCTGGTCCCAATCTAGGCTAGGCTAGAGGCACCCAAGCTTACTGATCCCCCCAGCATTACCTGATATTTGAGGTCTACTGTTTTGTGAGCCAAATCCATTGTTCAAGGACCTAACACTTTTTAAGCCAAGCATTCCCTGAGACGTGAAGCTGCTGAATGATCTCTTGAAACATCTCCACAGAGTGTGCTTGTCACTGTACTGAGGAGATTGCCCTCCACCATGCAGAACTCTGTAGGGTGTTTGAATCTGATTTCCATGAGGGCTGCAGTGGGTGCTGATCCAGCTGGATTCCCCACTGTTGCAGGTCTTTGATTGCTTCTTCAGCAGATTGCTAAGTTTTTATGCCATCCAAGACCATAACTGTGAACAATGCTGGATATGATGTGTGGAATGAATTTGCTGAGCCCACAAGCATGCAAAATATGTGCTTACTGTCCGAAATGTCTTTGTAAAGATGTAAGGTAATAATCAAAGAACACCCTCCTGTCTTGGAAGCTGGTTTCTTCTGCCAGGCCCTTAACCGGGGTCCTACTTTACAGAATATCTGAGGAATCAAATGATGATAAAGCTCAGGTATGCTCCAGGGACTGATGGTTTATTACCTAAAGCCCAGTGTGCCTTCTTGATATCTAGCTGGTAATCCATTGGAAAATCAAGTTTGCCCTTCAGAAACTCAGTTAGGAAGGTGGTGATATCCGAACCTCTACACCCTCTGACAGGCCAGATATGTGAATATTTTTCCTGTGGGCTTGACTTTCCATATGCTCCTGAGGGTCTTGTAGATGTGAATGAGACTAAGCTAGATTCAAAGCCAAGGACTACAATTTGTTCACTCCAGTATCTGATGTTTTGCACTGTTCTATTTCCCAACAAAGTGGTTTAAGGTTTTGAAATCCACTTATAAAGTGTTTATTGCCTGCATCATATTTTTTAAAAAGCAATAAGTTGTTTACTGAGGAAGTTGAGTAATTCTTTCTCTTTTCTGAGTGTATGACTGGTTTTAGCTGGGTTTTGACATCCTGTAAGGGGGCCACACTGGATCTGTGGCGCATGTCTTAATCAGATTTATCCATGCCCAGTCCACTGGCATCCTTTGGTCCTTGCTGGTATTTGGCATGTTGTGGTTTTACTGTGCTTAGATAGTTAAAACTCTGATGTTATAGTAACAGGTTTGGTGATATTTGAAAAGTTCTTTTGTTATGGGAAAGTGCTGCATTAGCATGAGCTCTTAGTTCAAGCAGCCATGCACCTTGGTGATGTCACCAGAAGCCATACCAGATTCTTGCCTTGAGAGGTGCTTCTCCCATTGGGTGAAGAGATGGCAGGTGGTGATCTTGACCAGCAGCATGGGGACTGCTAAAAGTCTCAGCAGGCCTCCAAATATGATGGTGACAGTACTCTCAGGTCTCACACCATGTGGATCCTTGTTGTGTGACAGCAGGGGAAGTGGCAGGCAAGCCTGGGAGACCAGGGGATACCTGATGTCAGGCACAGGTGGTAGCCAGGGGTCACATAAAAAAAGTAGAGGTAGCCTGTTCCTTCCCCATTCCCTTCAGGATGGTATCAGTTAATCAAAAGAAGGAGAGTGGCAGTGGAGTGGGTCTTGTGAAAACCAGACTGGAATTTATTGAGAAAGGAGGAAGACTCTAACTGGTTAAATTTATTTATTTAGTTGTGTATTTATTTATTTCAGTTCGGGATTAAATACCTTTGAGCCAAAGGCTTGTTTGCAAAGGTTCCAGGTCAGACATAGTACAAAACAGATAAAAACAACAACAGCAGCAGCAAATACATAGGCTCAACAAGATGAAACTAATCTACAATTAAAGTTGCATACAAATGAATCCTTAGGTTACAAGGTTGCACTGGTTACTTAATAGATTTTTTCCTCGTATAAGGTAAATTACACTTTTGTTACCATATGCTTAGAAATTCACAAGGAGATTTGAATTAATTACATAAATACTAAATTGCCAGCAGAAAAAGGCCCACAGGTCTATCAAATCTGCCCAGTTGTGCAGGCTGTAGTTTCATATTACTACGGCTGAATTGCCTGATACACTGCTGAATTTCTCAAGTTTGATCAGTTTAAGAGAACTGTGTGGTCTGCCTTTGCAGTCCAATGCAATTGTAAGCATTAAACAGTTTTATTCGATCTCTCTATACATAACCTGTGACTTTTTATACAACGATCTGTATGGTTTCTTTTTCAGAATTGTACGTAATTGTTCTGCCTTAAAAAGCAAATGACACCTTCAGGAGAACTTTGAAAAAAACATTAATTTTAGACACAATTCAACTTCCTATTTCATATGAGCTGCATATTTCTCCTCCCAACTTTATTACTTAGGTGATTTGCATGAAAGCATGATATTAGTTCCTTTACAGTTCATCAGCTACTATTCCGTTTTCCTAACCTTATGACATAATACTCTGCTTGTGACATCACAGTTATTTTCATGGCAATAGGTTGTGATGTCACAACAAAGGATTATGACTTCAAGTTGGGAATGACCTGCTGAGACAGATTAACTCAAAAGAATAAGGATCTTGTTTTTGTGCAAATGTCTTCAGTAATAAATAATAGGGAGGAGAAATATATAGCAGATATATGAAATACAACTTGAACTGTGCCTAAATGTTATGTTTTTCAAAGTCTTCCTTGAGGCATCAGTAGCTCTTTAAGTGCTTTCAGCCTGGCTTGACTACATTTCCTCTGAAACTCTTATTGTACATGTAATGTTTTTTGTGACTGTGTATTTGACATGGAATCTTTATAAATGAGCAGCAGTACTAAATGGTAATCTCTGAAATTTTCCATAAATAAACAAATAAATAAAAGACTCAAGGTGGTAAAAGAGTTAGGACAACAAAGAAGATAAGCAGGTAGTTACTGGAAGCAGAGGGACCACCATTATTGTAAAGTAGGAGCACCTTTACCCTCTTCCATGCAGCAAAAACTTTGCCCAGGAGGAAGACAAGATATGATAGAGCAGAGACTGGAAAGAAAAAATGGGAGCAGAGAGGTAAAAGAGTTTTGGGTCAAGTCAGGGGCAGTGTGTTATATTTTGAAGGACTGAAGGTCAGAAGAGATGCAAGGATGGCAGGAGGAGTGATAGGTAAAAAAGGAAAATGTGGGGGTGGTCAGGAGGGTGGAGAGTAAAAGGGGAGATGGCTATAGTTTGTAATAATCTGTTTTTGGTATGGCAATATAATTCTGTGGAAATGACTGCAGCATCATAGAAATAAAGAAATGTAGAGTTTGAAAGCAGAAAAGGACCATTTGGCCCATCCATTCCCTTGTTGTTCCCTACCTAATCTCTATCTGCAGACTCTAACTGGTCTCTGATGACCCTCCCTCCTCCCTGCCTGTTTTCAAAAACACCAGTATGTCTATCCCAAACATCCTTAAAGCCCCCCACCACTTTTGCCTCCACCACTTCTGCTGGCAGGTGTGTAGCACACTTTGATGTCACAAACAGGATTAGGTGTTCAGCTAGGGAATGAGCATCAGGAATAGATCAGCTGTCAGCCTGGAACACCAGCAAATCCTGGTTCAAATCCCATCAGTCACTTACATACTGAGTGACATTGAATAAGTTCCCTCATTGCTTCATTCCACCCAGATGTAAAATAGAAACATAAGATTTGTTGGGAGAAAATCGGTAAAAGCAGAACACCACTGTAAATGAGATCCTGCATTCAATCTGGGCTATCCTGGTTATATACACTGTGAAAAAATCTGTAAGGAAAAGCCATCCTGTTTACTTCCAAAAGCCCATAGCAATGATTTGAATAATGTTTAAAAAAACACTTGAAATAATTATTTTGAGGAATGTTATTTAATTGAGTTTTGTTGATGGCAACTGTAATTTTTTGCTGATGAACATCTTCATCTTCCACTTTATGGAGCATCACATCTCTAATTTTTATTGAATCCTTTTTAAGCATTTGTGTTTTATAGTAAAAAGTGTTCTAATGCAAAAGCTAACCAAGAAGTCCAGGAGTCTTCTTCCAAGGATTCAGAGATAAATCACTTGTTAAGCACACCATACCCTCAAGACAACTAAAAACAGATCTGTCTCTAGCCTTCAAAGACTGCTTCCAAAACAAAGGAACTGCATTTATAGCAGTTTATCAGTCATTTACTCACTAGCATAGATCCTTCCAGCTGTTATCATTCTCCATCAATTAACTAATTAAAAATCATTAAAAGGACCAGAGATGATTTTTCATTAGCTAATTGATGGAGAATGATAACAGCTGGAAGGATCTGATCTAGTGTGGGCAGACTGTTCTGGTACAATACAAATGAAGAAGGAAGTTCTGTGTTTTTTTTTTTTTTTGGAATCCAGCTATAAAAATGTTTGCTTTTTAGGTGAGCAATCAACAACTAAAAGCTGGCTTTGAGCAAAGTGCTCTTTTTGAGGTATTTTACTTATAAGTGCAGTGTGGCATTGGGAGTTTAAAGGAACAGAACAGTTTAAATATTTTAAAAATGGCTGTATAGCACTGTGGTTTAGGGCACTGAGCTGAAAACCTGAAGACCTGGGTTTGAATCGAGTAGCCCTTACTCTTGCATACTGGGTGACTGTGAGCAAGTCACTTAATTTTCTTGTGTTCCCAGGTCACACCTGGAAATGAGCTTTGGCTTAATATGTTTTCCCTGGGTAAACAATTTCCCCTTTCCCTATTCTATTTGCTCATGTATTAGCATTCGGCATCAAACATAAAACTGTTGCAAACTTTTTTTTTATCTGAAAGCAAGAGTAAAGTAAAATAACATACCAAAAGCTAAGTGGCTAGAGCCTGACTGGGGAAGTGGGCCAGTGTGGGTAACGTTTTGTACAACCAAACAGGAGACCTGGGTTTGTATCAAGACACCAAGAACAAGCATTTGTCAATGCCAAATGTTTGCTTGCTGGCATTAGCAGTGGAAGTGCAGGAGTTAGACAGATGCAGTATATTAATGATACTGAAGTAATGAACTGACGCCAACTCCACCCTCACTCTGCAGAGATGGACAGGCATTGGGGTGTGCCTTTGGGTCATCTCCAATGACGGTCACAACATTTCACCTCACCCTACCCTTCAGACACTGACAAGTGTCGAGGTGTGCCTTGGGATGTTTAGCCTTTACATTCACCTCATTCCATAAGGAAACATGCTGAAATGGGTGCAGTACAGGAGAATGGTGTGAACACTGGGGGCAAAGGGTCCAAGGTGCACCTCAGTGACTGTCACTGGCTGCAGGGTGGGGGGGGTGAAATGGCATGAGCATTACTGTCGACAACCCCAAGTCACACCCCTGACGCCTGTCAGTCCCTTCAAGTTAGGGCATTATGGTTTAAAACCCTAACACCCTGGGAGTTTCTTAGTATTTTTACTCCAGGTTTTCCACATGTTTTTTCTGTGACCCCACCGCATGAACAGTGACACTATCAGTTCATTATGCAAAAGGTGATTTTGCAGAGCGACTGCACCATTTGACACCACAGGTGCAAAAACACATTTTGAACAGGATGTGAAAAGTGACAGGTGTACTGTTCATGAGGAGGTGTAAAAATGTCATTGTTGAAAATCTAGAGTGAAAATATACAAAAACTGGTGAAGTCACGAGCGTGCGTAGGAGCTGCACATTGTACACCTGTAATGTAAGTAGTTTGGGTATTTTTTACAGCAGATTTTCAACATAGGCATTTTTGCATCTCCGCTCATGAACAGTGTTTCTGTGATTTTCGTAATCTATCCCAAATACTAAATTCCCACAATGACCGTGCTATTCTGCGCTGGAGTGAGAAAACACATTTTGCCCAGAGTGTGAAAAATGACAGCTATACTGTTCATAAGGAGGCGTGGAAAAATGTCAATATTGAAAATCTGGACTGAAAATATTACAAATTTGTGAACTTACGAGTGTGCATGGAAATTGCCCAATGCATGCTCATGACAGAGTCATTTTATGGACTTTTGTCACCAAAGTTTCAACATAGCCATTTTACCACCTCTGCTCATGACCAGTGTCCCAGTGTCACTGTGATTTTCTTAATGTGTCCCGAACATAGATTTCTCACACCAACCATGGTAATGTGCTCTACATGTGCAAAAACACATTTTGGGCATGATATGAAAAATGACAGCTATATTGTTCATAAGGAGATATGCTTAAATGCCAATGTTGAAGATCCAGACTGAAAATATTAAAAATTCTCAAAGTTACGAGCGTGCGTAGGAACTGCACAATGCACCCTCGTAAAACAGTCATTTTAGGGAATTGTTTCACCAAATTTTCAACATAGGGTTTTTGGGGGCTTCCCTCATGAACTGTGACACTGTCATTGTGTTACTCTGTCCCGAAAGGTGGTTCCATGCAGTGACTGCGAAATCACCTTTAAGAACTGAATAACAAAATGACAGTGACTGAATTCATGAGGTGGGTCCCCAAGAACCCCATGTTGATAATTTGGTGAAAATGTTCCTAAAAATGTCTGCGATATACACCAAAGTTGAAAAAAAAACCATTTATTGCATTATACAGCTTACTGGCATTTCTTCAGTTCGTGGTTGGCTTTGTAGAGTGCAGACATGTTCCTGGTCCACCGAAGATCATATTGCCGGTCTCCATAGGTAAGTATGAGATGTGGGGAGGTGGGTGCGCAGAGGATGGGTGCAGGTTGAGGGGGTGAGACAGTCAACAACGGACCATTTTCTTTCAGGTTTTTATGTTTCTTTAGACTACGTGGGACTTTTTGCCACACTGGCATGGGCTCCCAGTGTGGCAGCTGGACTTTTTTGGGGGGACAGTGGAGCTAACGGGGGATTGGGCACCAGCATCAGCCATACGGACTTCTGCCACGCTGGGGTGGGATCCCAGTGTGGCATGTGGAACTCTGGTTTTGGGGGGTACAAACCATGCAGTGGAGCCGATGGGGGACTGGGCAACCCCAGTCAGCCATACGGACTTTTTCCAAGTTGGGGTGGGCTCCCAGTGTGGCACTGGAAGTCTGTTGGGGGGCAGTGAAGTCGACGGGGGATTGGGCACCCCCGTTGGCCCTATGGTGTGTGGGGGGGAGTGCATGAGCACGCTGGGGTGGGCTCCCAGTGTGCTACTTGTTGGGAGAGTAGACAAGAATGGAGCTGTCTATGACAGCTACAGATGCAGTGCAGAATGCAGGCACTTTGCATACTGCTACGTGCAGTATGTAAATTACCTGCCAACAGCAGTATGCAAATTACCCACACATTACCACCGCTGATTGCAGCATTTTTTTGCTTTCAACTGTATGCCACTGCATCTGAAAGGCTGTCATAGCTCCAACATTCATTGGCATGGTATAGCCATGCCTGCAAAAGGGAGCAGGGCATTGGAAGTGGGGGAGGCACACCTACGAAAACTCATATGGTGGCACTATATTTCTTGCACATGTGTGCAAGCAAACATAAAAAAGAGTCTAGTCCACATTTCTGAGGACCTGACTTTCCATTTCTTCAGCTTCTCCATTGGTCACCTGGTCCCAATATTCAAATTCGAACAAAGTGGAGTGCAAAAATTTGCACTGCACCTTGTTATTGTCAATGTGCCTGAAGATGCTATCATCAGTTGAATAGGGCAGCCACCTAGCACTGCCACAACAGGACTGTTGAGGTAGGCCACCAGAATGGATAGTGCTGGAGCACTATTTGCAATATTCAAAGGTACCCATGTGAATGAGCCACATGGACATGCAAAGGCTATGGGGCTATTTCCATGCCAATTATGGAATCATTGGCTTGGGTAATGAGGCAGGTTAGCGTGGTTTCACCCCCCCAGTTACCTGGTCCCAGATGTATAGATATCCCTGGTGGTAGTGGTCCCCCCTCTGAGAGACAGCTCATACTGTCTATAAATATAACCCCAGTGCTAGTGGTTCATCTCTCCCACCAGTCACCAGCCTGTACTGTATAATAATATATCCCTGGTGCATGCTAGTGGCTCCCCCCACTGATTGCCACCCCATGCTGTGTGTATGTATATATATATATATATATATATATATATATATATATATCCCTCATGGTAATGGTCCCCCCACTGCCCCACTGATATGCTGACCCATACGTTCACTATATCCCTGGTGGTAGTGGTCCCTCCTTCCTCTGATCACCATTCATTCTCTCTCTCTCTCTCTCTCTCTAGTATATTAGGGTAGAGTGCAAACTTCTATGTTAAAAGGCCAAATGTTTGAACTTTAATAAGTTTGGCTCCGTTGAACAGATTTACATGAATTTGGAATGCATATTCTCTAGGGGGAGGTCTTGAGACACAACAAATTTCATATGAATCCTTTAAGCAGTTTTAAAGTTATTAAAGTTCAAAAGTCCCTAAATTTACCAGTTTGTCATTTCTTTGTCCACCTGTATCTCAGAAACGGCTTTAGTTTGTGGTTTGAAATTTTCAGGGTAGAAAGTTTTTGCCTCACAGATGTGCATTTTGAAGGTTTGGTGGCAAAATATTAATCCATTCTAAAGTTAATACATTTTTAATTTCCCATTATTTCCTATGGGGAAAAAAGGATATATGTAATGAAAGTGAAGGTACTTTTCATACACTGTCATCTAGGTTTGCATACTTTGCACCTTAATAACTTTGCAATCCTTCAACAGAGCTGCATGACATTTTGCAGGATGAGTCTCAGGGAGTATGTCTGTTGTTGTGATAAATTTCATTTGAGCCTCTTGTGTGATTTGTGAGGTATTATGTCTCAAACATCATTAAACGTTCATGTTTATTTTCCATTTTTACTAAGTATTCCAGTTTTGCATAATTTGTACTTCAGTAACTCTGGAGCCCTACAACATATGTGCATAAAACTTTGCATGCAAAATTTTATGTGGGATCATCTGTTGATGTGTTTAATTCCATTTGAATCAACTTTGTGGTTTCAAAGGTACTGTGTCACAAATGTCCTTAAATTTACGTTTTTCCCATTTTTGCAGTCATCCAGTTTTGCATACTTTGCACTTTAATAATTTTGCAACCATTCAACAAATATGCATGAAGGTCTGCATACATAATATCAGGGAGTAGGTCTGTTGATGTTGCTAATTTCATTTGAATTGTTTTTGTGGTTTCTGAAATATTGTGTCTTAAACATCCTCACATTTACATGTTTCTTTCATTTTTGCAGTCTTCCAGTTTTGCATACTTTGCACCTTAATAACTTTGCAACCCATCAATGGATGTACATGAAAGTTTGCATGCACAATCTTGTGGGTGGTTCTGTTGATGTGGCCAACTTAGTTTGAACTGCTTAATTGCAACATTGTTTGCCCAAAGAACTATGGTACTACAACAGTTTGCAACACTACTTTTCCAGATATGCCTGTTTCTTTTTCACTTCATAACTAAACAAGCATTTGTCAATGCCAAATGTTTGCTTGCTGGTATTAGCATTGGAAATGCAGGAGTTAGACAGATGCAGAATAGGAATGGCAGTGAAGTATTGAACTTCACGTGAATCCCCACCTCCATCCTGTAGAGACTGACAGGATTTGTGGTAAGTGTTTGCGTCATCGGACATGACGGTCAAGCCATATCCCCTCACCCTATTCTGCAAACATCAACACGTGTTGAGGTGTGCCTTAGGGTGTTTGGCTTTACAGACACCCCATTCCATAAGGAAATATGGTGAAATGGGTGCAGCATGGGAGAGTGGGGTGAAGTCTTGGACTGAAGAGTCCAAGGTACACCTCTATGCCTGTCACCTGGGGGGTGGGGGTGGGATGGCATAAGTAGTACAGTCGTCAATCCAAAGGCACACTTCAATGCCTGTCTATCTGTACAGGGTAGGACATTATGGTTAGAAACCCTAATGCCTCAGGCATTTGTTTGTATTTACAGTACGCATTTTCAACATGGCCTTTTTCTGACCCCACCTCAGGAAAGCATTTGGGACCTCTTCTCATGAAGAGTGGCAGTGTGATTTTGTCAATGTGTCCCGAAAACTGACTTCCAACAGTGACTGTGCTATTCTGTGCCACATGTACGAAAACACAGATTGGGCAGAATGTGAAGAATGACAGCTGTACCATCCATACGGAGGTATGAAGAGATATCAATGATGAAAATATGTAGTGGGAATATTAAAAATGCTCACGCAACTGAGCATACATGGAAACTGTACAATGCATGAGTGTAACACAGTCACTTTATGGAGTTTTGTCACCAGATTTTCAACATAGGCATTTTATGACATGTACTCATGAACAGTATCACTGTGATTTTCTTAATGTATCCCAAACACTGATTTCCCACAGCAACCACGGCATTCTGCGCTGGAACTGCAAAAACATATTTTTACCAGGATGTGAAAAATGACAGCTGTACTGTTCATAAGGAGGTGCGGAAAAATGGCAATGTTGAAAATATGGAGTGAAAATATTGCAAATGTGCAAAGTAACAAGGTGTGTGGAAACTGCGCAACACACACTCATAACACAGTCATTTTATGGACTTTTCTCACCAAATTTTCAACATAGGCATTTTAGGACCTCTGCTAATGAACAGTATCACTGTGATTTTCGTAATGTGTCCCAAACATGGATTTCCCATATCAACCACATTATTCTGCATCGGAACCACGAAAACACATTTTGGCCAGGTTGTGAAAAATGACAGCTGCACTGTTCATAAGGAGATGCATAAAAATACCAATGTTGAAAATCTGGACTGAAAATATTGCAAATTCATGAAATTCACAGTGTATGCTTTCATAGCCTACGCTTATATAACAGTAGTTTTTGGATTTTCCTACCAGATTTGCAACATAGACTTTTTGAGAGCCCACCTAATGAACACTTGCACTGTCATCTCATTAATCAGTCCCGAAAGGTGATTCTACACAGTGACCGTGAAATCACCTTTCCGGGCTGATTAACGCCATGACAGTGAAAGAATTCATGAGGAAGGGTCCCAAAAACCCCATGTTGAAAATTTGGTGCCAAAATTCCAAATAAATGCCTGAGATATACATCAAAGTTGAAAATCCCTATCTATTCCATTATACAGCTTACCGGCATTTCCTCAGTTTGTGGTCCTGCTTTGAAGAGTGCAGACGTGTTCCCGGTCCACCGAAGATCGCTGTGCCGGACTTCGAAGGTAAGTATAGGGTGAGGGGTGTGTGTGATGAGGCAAGGTGCATAGTGGGTGGGTGCAGGTTGTGGGATGGGGACAGGGAGACCTCCGAGGACCATTTCCTTCTTTACCAGAAAAAAAACATAAAAAACATTGCAAGACGGTTTTTGTTTTGCAGAGTCTTTTAACTGGACATTTGGCATCCTGGGGTGGGCTCGCAGTGTGACAACCTACTGTTTTGTTGGGGGGCAACTGTAGCTGACGGGATTGGACACCCCAGTCGGCATATAGGGGGATGCAATGGTCGAGGGGGATTGGGCACTCCCTAGGCACAAACATAGGTTCTGTGTGTGGGGGGAAATTATGCAGAAGGGGAGTGGTCTTCCCCATCAGCACATGATCCAACAACTCAGACAGACTGAAGCTGGTGGGAATTGGGGCCCCTGTCAGAAAACAAAGAGTGTTGAGGGGGCACCACCTCAGCACGGGGCTGCATAATACTGTTTGTGAATGCGGCAGCAAGCCACCAGCCATGTTCACAAACAGTATTAGGCTAGCTAACGTTCTGCCCTGCAATGACGGGTTGCTCCCTCATTGCAGCACAGTGACTGATGATGCAATGATTAGGCGGCCCTGATTGCTGTGTTGAAAACGTTTGTACTTGGTGCACTTTTGGAGACCAGTGTCATTGGCACACTGTGCCTCCATTGGTCCACCACTGCCAAGCTTCCAAATGCAGTGCCTCCCTTGGCTGTAACAGTGCCGCACCTCCACAACCTGCTTCTCTCTTAAGCTGTCACATAATGTTTCTTGTGCATGCGCGCAAGCAAACATGAAAATAGTTTGGGTTTTTGGACTGAAATTTTCAGGGTAAAAAGTAATTGCCCAAAAGATGTGCCTTTAGCTGGTTTTGTGAAAATATTTTACTGTGCAGCAGAGTTTTAACACTTTGAAGTTTCAGAATTTTCCGTAGGGTACTATTGTGATGGTTAGGGTACTTTTCAGATGCTACTGTATATCTCAAAAACTCTTTGAGATACAGCTTTTGTGCTGTGGGAAGTTTAGTACACCTTTGGGTGTTCTAAGTTGTTTTGCATGTTACCAGGCCCTGTTTCAAACTGTTAATTGTGAATTGTAAGAAATATGGCACATGTGACCTATACTGTGGCATGTATTATGAACATGGCAGCAGTACTGCTTTGCAGGGCACAGTAGTACCACAACACACAATGCACTGATGGGCGCACAGGGCACTGGCCCTGTGTTCCCACACAAACATGAGGGACTATTACAGTAGGCATGGATGTGAACAAAGGGCCCTACCACTCATTAAGGACTGATAGGAGTGCAGGGCCAAGTGGTCCCTGCACTTGCACTTGAAAATGATGGAGTTACAAGAGACATGGATGGGAGCACAGGGTCCCTTGGCTCTGTGCTCCTACCACTCACTATGGACTGATGGGAGCACAGACCCAGAAGGACCTGAGCTCCCATAATCAAATAAGGCTGTGATTATACTTTCTCAAAAAGTGAGGAAATTCATTGCAAAAAAACTTCATTAATGCGCCATTATTTGTTGAAGCATCAAAAGCAGGGAAATATGACCTTAGGGCTCCCAAGCCTAAGATACCATCCCCCCGTGCATGCAGGAAAAGGGATGAGGGATGTGTTTTGGGGTTCTGAACCCTAATGCTTACCCCATTCCATGAGTAAGTAAGGTAAGATGGGTACAACATAGGAGAATGGGGTGAGCATTAGGGTTCACACCCCAAAACACACCCCTCATGCCTGTTCCTGTAAGCACAGTGGGGGTGAGGTCATAGGCTTGGGAGCCCTACGGTCATATTTCCTTAGTTTTGATGCTTCAACCTTAATGGTGCATTAACAAAGTTTTTGTAATGAAATATATATATATATATATATATATATATATATATATATATATTTATATCTAGTGCTACTGCCCCCTCCCCATCAATTGCTGGCCCATACTGTATATACATATGTATCCCTGGAGTTAGTGGTTCCCCCTGCTGATCACCAGTCATACTGAGCTAACCCTGACCCTAGGCCAGCCACCATATATCCAGGCAGGGAGCACACATCTTATTCAAAGGACATGGTGAAGTGCCCTGTCCTATAAATAAAGGGTGCACTCTATGCCTGACAATACAGTGGCTGGCTGAGGAGGTCTGAGAAGGGTTTCAATGGTTGCTGAATGCACCAGTGGCACTGAGAGGACTGGGAAGGTGACTGGGGATGTGGGTTTTCAGTGCCACAGTTGAGGGGTGCGGTAGATGCAAGGGATTTCATGTTAACACAGTATGGGCCAGCAATCAGTAGGGGGGCACTAGCACTAGGGATATAAATGTATATACAGTATGGGCTGGCCTTTAGAAGGGGGAACTACTAGCACTAGGGATATATATATATATATATATATTCATGGCAAAAAACTACCGTTAATGCATCAGTTAGGGTTGTTCCACAGCGACAAAAGTGAGGAAATTCGGTGTTAAGGTTGAAAACCCTAACTCCAAATTCACCCCCCAGAACCACACACACAGACACACACACACACACACACACATGCAAGTAACGGGGAGGACCAAGACAACATGATCAATGACAGACAACCAGCAGCAGGTGACAGAAATAAAAAACAATTGTCTAAATGTACTACAAGACATCCCCACCCACCTGACCAGTTACTGCATGCTCAGTGGAGATCAACAGCAAAACTGAGGCCATGTACACCAAACGTACACATCCCTGATTGCAGGTGCACACAACCTACCACACTTAGTAGTTGCATGACCTTACCTAGCGATGCCCTACACCCCACCACACCTGGTGGGCCACCTCAGCTATAGAGCACAGCAAAACCAAGGAGTTGTACAGGTATAATATGTGTGATTGCCTTCATGTATAGACACTCTCCCTCTGCTAGGCACTGCAGGACCTTTGCAAGACAGTGCCCCACCCACTCACCCCATCTACTGTGTAGTTACTGGAGAATGGCAGTTAAGATTAACTCATGAATATGAACACTGTAACTTGATGATTGCAGCCATCCAAAGCTTAGTGTGATTATAACTGACAGAGTTTGTGATAGTGACCCCTCCCATCCTACAAAACTTATCCATTGTGACTAAAATCGATACTAAAAGACATTCTGTTTATATCACACTATACCTACTTGATTCCTGTTGTAGCACAATTAACATAGTTATCACTTTGATAGCATCAGTGACAGAATTATTACCAAACCCAAGAACTAGGTACTGCAGCCTGAGTATAGAACAACTACTAAAAAAAGTCAGGCTGTGTCCATAAGTGGTATTGATCACTCATTGCAACAATACTAAATGTACCATTATTTCAATAAGTGAGGCATCACAGAGGCAATGACATTGTCTTTACTAGGTAGTATATACTCAGTAAGTACCTTTAGGAAAATTAATCCTATAGACATCTGCAGTACAGCTACATCATTGTTGGTTCAGTAAGTGCTAGGATATTTAGAAGTTGCTTGGCCTCAGCCAGGCAATTACACTGTTTCTTAAAAAGAATAGTTACTGCATCTTTAGTATACAGACTCACTGAAGGTATATATGTACAGCAACAGTACACCTTCATCAGTAAACTGTGTAGCTGATACTGACATTAGAAGTTTCACAACCTTGTACAGGCAATGCTTTTCCATACCTTGACATCAGCCTCTCTATCTTGAGTATACAGTTGCAGTAAATGTACTATGTAAATCACATAGTAAATGCAACACTCATTTTATCTTGATGATGGCTGTGTCTTGTAGTAAATTTATGTTGTTCTCTTAATTAATGTTTACTCAGTGGTGTAAAAACCTTTGAACAATTGTTATCATACACCTGCATCATTGATGTCCAGAAACAGTACAGTACCAGGTGTGGTGGGGTGTGGGGCATCGGTAGGTAAGGCAATGCAACTACTAAGTGTGGTAAGTTGTGTGCACCTGCAATCAGGGATGTGTACGTTTGGTGTACATGGCCTCAGTTTTGCTGTTGATCTCCACTGAGCAAGCAGTACCTGGTCAGGTGGGTGGGGATGTCTTGTAGTACATTTAGACAATTGTTTTTTATTTCTGTCACCTGCTGCTGGTTGTCTGTCATTGGTCATGTTGCCTTGGTCCTCCTCACTACTTGCATGTGTGTATGTGTGTCTGTGTGTGTGTGTGGTGGTGGGGGGGTGAATTGGGAGTTAGGGTTTTCAACCCTAACACTGAATTTCCTCACTTTTGTCGCTGTGGAGCAACCCTAACTGTTGCCTTAAACGTAGTTTTTTTCCATGAATATCCTGTCTTTTTGAGAATGATTAGTATCAACAGTATATGATTTTTTGTTGCACCAGGACTGCACATACATAGTGAAATGCACCAAAATGAAGAACACAGTAAGTCATCCAATAGTATTTTCTGTTATGAAGACTAAGACATCTATCTCAACCATATTCCTTTTTATATTTATGTATTTACTATTACTTACCACTGTTATGTCAATACTAATTTATTATGTTGCAGTGTTTTACTCATTATCTTTTTTGCAGTAAATGTACCTACTCTTCTGACACATAAAGAATGTAGTACTGTATTTATAAGCACAGTGTTAAATATTCATATCTTACATCTTTCTCTTCTGTTTCTTTACTAGACAACAAAAATAGACAGAACTCATACTTAGTAATGTAGGTACAAGAATGTTTTCAAAACACTGCAACATCCGTAACATAACAAGAATTGAAATGTGTCATCTATTAAAACCTTGAATGCTTTCTATTGCAATCTTCTTCACCAAACTAGGTAAGACAGATGGTTTCTTATATAATATATAACCAATAAAGCATGACCAGCAGTTGTGTTAATGGTCTGGTAATCACCTGCTACTAGTACATTCGCATTCAATGTGTACAGCCTAACAGATGCAGATACAGGCTGATTAACTGTCCATTGACATAATCCCTAGAAGACCCTTATGGACACAATTATTTAAGTCATTCTGATTGTGTTAAACCTTTTCAATATATATTAATCACATATGTATTTTGATTTAAACCCCACATAAATCTGCTAGAATGCTTGAGGGAATGATAAAGTCACAGTTGCCTAACCCTTTGTCACAAACATTTATGATAAACATCCCCAGAAATGAATAATACAGCAAGCAAAAAGTTATATTCAGAAAATATTTTTTTTATAAAAGTAAAAAAATATTTCTTTAAAATCACAAATAAAAAAGTCATTCTTTACAAAAGAAAATAGAAAAATAAACAACTTTTCAAATGTCAAAGAAAAGAAAAAGAGAAAATATATTGATTTGTTATAATTTAAAGATATCATACATAAAAAAATATATATTTGTTTTTATAAAATTTTTCCTCTATATAAAACATAAAAAAAATAAACAACAAATATAATAATCAAAGAAATACTCTTTAAAATTATTAGCAGCCACTGTTTGCGAGAGGTGTGTGCTACTTGAGGCAGTCCAAGCTGTAAACTGGATTTGATGTGGAGGCACAATGGAAGTGGAAGCTGTTGCACCCTCCAGAGGAGATACCGGACTCTGGTAGAGAGTGGTCATTTTGACCCAGGGAAGCTGGATGGTACAGGTGGTGGTGGAGGTGAAGTGCTGGTACTGGCCATGGTGTCACCAGCCGCTGTCATCACAGGCTCAAACACAAGGATGACGGTCCGCTGTTGCACTTCCATGAAGGACAGCAATCTCTGCTGTCCTTCACGGAGTGCAACATTATCTATTATGAGGACTGTCAACCTTGCACTCAAGCCTATGGTAACAGCGGCAGTGGCCAGTACAGTGTTTCGCACGGCGATGCCCTACAAAGAGTCTAAAAACATAAATCAATACATCAGCCTCAAAACAATGATGTTCTTTCTGTCTTTCACCTTACAATATATATATCTAATTCAGTAATAGTTATATATTTTGTTGCCACTACTAACACTATTTAGAACTGTGATACAAATATAGATTCTTGTCTTGCCTGTTCAGTTATCATATTTTTGTACCTATTATGGGCCAGATATTTCAGAAACTGTATTATGAGGCAAATTAGCACTGCCCAGTGAGACGTGCCCGGATAAACCACAGCTATATTCAAAAGAAATAGCCCGGTGCAAAACCAGCTGAACAGCAGCTAAGGAAGTCGGCAAAGAGGCCGAGGAGTGAAGGACAAAATTTGCCTGGGATCAAGACAGCACTGAACACAGCAGATAAGACAGCACTGAAAATAGCAATCAGACAGAAGCAGTGCAAACACCCACAGAAACAAAGTGTTAGAGGTGTAGCAGCTGTCCAGGAACACAGGAAGCAAATCTGGCTGCCAGACATAACTGCAGTACTAGTGAAATGCATGGAATAACCTGGACCCACAGTGAAACCAGAATACCACAGAACACTGTCAAACTTGACTTCCCCAAAAGGACACAGGACACAGGAATGTCAAGCATAACATAGTATAATTCAAGAAGAGAACAGGTAAGGCACAAAGGCAACAAGAACAAATAAACAGAAAAACAAAGCAAAACAGCAGAATACAGCACGCAAAAATGGGGTACAAGAAAAACACAATGAAAGGGAAAAGGGCAGGCCTAACAAAGGGACTGAAAACAATGGGAAAATAAGTAACAGTAGAAAAATAGCTATTGTGAAAAATATGTACAATGCAATGGAGAAAGAATGTGGAAGGGAGAGGGATGTGGACATAGGAAGGAATGGAGGGAAACAGGATGGCAGACATAGGGCTAGGGACAGTGGGCCCAGGACAGGAAGCAGGATAACAATAGGAGGTAGGACTTAGGGGTGGGCAGGTGCTGGCAGACGGTCTTTGAGGATGGCTGCCAACTGTCTCTCTTCCGCAATCAAAACAGCCTGCTGCTCAATCAGTGTTCGCTGTTGGTGCACCACCCGCCTCAGCAGCTCATCCTGGCTCTCATCCTCCTCTGGACGGGTGGCCCACAGTGACACCGATGTGGACCTCACAGGAGACAGAGGGACCATATCAGGACATGATGACACAAAAGGCACCATGTACCACCACATGGTGGACAGCATGCCCAACAACCATGCCCATGTGCCAGTACAGAACAAACCACAATGCACACTAACATGTGCCTGCAGGACAAGGCAGCATGCAACACCCCAATGTACATGGATATGCATAGATGGATGCTGAGAAGCATCACACAGTGGAATCCAGCCAGCACAGTGGTGTGCAGACTGTAACAGTGCAAACAGACAGCCACCCCCTGAGATGAGAATGACAAGTGTACACTGAATGACATGCACGTGGGATGACACATGGTGGGACATGCTGCCCAAAGTCACACAGCTATGATACACAACACAGATTACACGCCCTGAGAAGGTGCCATAGCCACGCCCCAGGTGTGTAACCAGACATGTTCTGTCCCATACCCCCCAACAGTGGCCTCAATCCCTCACTGGTGCCCCCAACAACTGTAGAGACTCCAGCCAAACTGCCACCCACAATGCTATAACCACAGCAGCCGTACAAATGGTGGCAGGAAGCCCACCTGAACAGGTGGGTGACTGACAGGAGAGTGCGGAACAGTGGCAAGTGACACAGATAGAGACTCGACATGGACCACAGACAGCAAATGACCACAGAGGATAAAAACACTGGCAATAGTACAATAGGAACTACAGAACCAGTAACCAAGCAGCACACAGACAGGAAAGTTGCCAATGCTCCACTCTACACCATGGCCACAACAGAAGCGATGATGTATGCCAACACTGAGAAGAGCATGAGCATGGCTGTGCCACCACCCAAAGTGGTAGCACCGTGAAGGTGCACATGCAAGAAGACACACATATGAAACAGGGACACAGGCCATGGTCCACCAGTGGCAGGGCAGTGGTAGGCCAATGATATGCACAGGACAGTGTCATCCTGGTGGCCAAGGCATGGCGAGGCACACACCCACACTTGTGGGAGCAGCGTCTGCCATAGGATCTGACACCCAGCACACCATGCCACCACAGAACAACCCCTGCAGCACACCTGCATAACCTATACACAAATACTATACACTGCAGGGACTGAAGGACAGCACCCTGTAGGGGACAATAGCCCCCACAACAGAGCTGGAGCCAACAGGCAGGGGTGCAGCCAGGGTGGTCACAGCTGCACACCATGTGGACACTGCTATCTCCCTCTCCATCATTAGGGTGAGCTACCCCACCCACAAGTGTAGCCAGATACTATACAAAGCGTAGATCAGGACTGTGTAGGTTGCCACCAGTAACATAAGATACAACTTATGAAACACATGACAATGGGCACTGCCCTGCATGGGTAAATACAAAGCCATGCATAGCACCCCAAGACACTCACAGACCAGCCCCAACCTGTACAGTTGTATGTTCCATAGGAGACAAAGACAGTCATAGTGACCAGTTCCCTAGCGTGAGACCCCAATGAATGAAATCACAGAAAGGTACAACATTGTCTTTGATTAGGCTTCATGACAAAGGAAAGTGCAGAGTCACATTTGCCCCTCAGAAATAAAATAGCACACTATGGAGTGTGGAGGATGCCTGTCTACACCCATGCTGCAACAGGCACACATGACATGCACAGCCACACAGGCCCATGTGGCACCATAGTCCAAGAGGCTCCCCAACAGCCCCTGTGCATGTAACGCCACGGAGGTCAGACAAGGGCACACAATAACATACCCATGTCCTTACTACCATGGCATTACACTGGTAAGGAGACAGGCACCACATGACACTGTGGCCCCTGTTCATGGTGAATAGCCCTGGCAGGACCAACAACATGTCCTGCACAGATACTGACGCATTATAACATGGTACTGTGAATGAGACATGCCATGAGAAGTGGAGAACAGTGCCATTGCAGACAGGGACAACAGCAGCAGCAGAAACAGCACAAACAGGCTGACCCCAGTAATCCCCACCTCCAGGCATGATGATTGGCCTACGACCAGCCACAGAACCTGCTGCATCCTGCCACAATGACTGGACATAACAGCAACATATTGCACATGACAGTACAAGGCAGACAGCAGTGCACATGGCAGTAATAGCAACAATAGGTCAGACATAGAGCCAGCCATGTCTCAGGCTTCGCAGCAGAAGGCAAGACACTGGAGACACGGAAGACAAACACAATGCACGCAGTCAGCATAGCAGCCCCACTGATGTAGCGGTCATGGGTGCACTGCATGGTGCCACATGTCATCAAGCATCTAGTACCCCCCAGCACAAGTTAAGTGTAGAACACTGTGGCCTCAGGTGGATGTACATATTGTAGTCCCACAATGGCTAAGGGTCCCTTCAGAGGCTAGGCACCCTGGAATCCAAATGCAACGAAGACTAAATCTCATCAGGCATGGATTACCTCAGCCAACTGTGCCACGACACCAGACACAGTACTCCAGTGCCTGCAGTGGCACTCAGACACATAGTAGAAAAGCAAAAATGGCACACAGTACTCATGCAACACACTCCTGTCCCCGTCCTGCTCTCGCCGTGTGCTGCTCATTAGGCACCCTGTGCCAAACTATCTATGGATAGCCTCTATTGGGACTGTGGCTCACCCCTCCTGTCTCTGGTGTGGTCTCTGTGCTCTGCAGTGGGAAGATGGTACAGCAGCATTACTACAATATCAGCCACCACGGTATGCTAAAGACCACCCTGGACCCTAGTGGCGTAGCACAACACATGCATCACTGGCACACAGGCACAGTGCACCACCAAAGCCATGCCAAGCATGACATGGGTCAGTGCAGACTTTCTCCCCCTGGCCCACACAGTACACACACAACTGATAGGAGTTCCCCATGGCATAAGAGCAACATGTCTGAGTAGTATCTAAAGTGTATTTTTGAACAGGTAGCGAATGGTAAAATGGCAGTGGGATTTGAACCCATGTCCAAGAGTGACCCGAGTCACATATCATTACACAAGAGTGCACAACAGTAAATGCATGGTAGATTCTAGCTGGACCCCACCAGCACAGCAAATCACAATCCCCTCGATGGTATGTTAATGGGGCACACACACACACACACCCAACACACATTCCCACCACCCATTACATCAGCGTTATGAGAGTCATCACTAACCTGGCACAGGCACAGTCCCCTCCTGAACCATCGCCCTGCATCATTCCAGCAGTGGGCGCTGCCTGCTCTGATATCCACATATCAGTGGCGGCACTTCTCACCATCATGGGGTATACCCGTGATTGCTGTGAGGTGATGGGCAATTGAAGCCCAGACCTGGCTACGGGGACGGTCACCTTCCCGGACCAGTCCAAATAGGTGCCGATGGTGCTTTTCATTTAGCTTAACTAGGTTGGCCATCTCCACCTCATCCCAATGCCTGTCACGGCCCACCACTGCCCTTTGCCTATGTCGTCCCAGACATGGCTGAGATATGAGGGGAAAGAAACTGCTCACTGGTGACCTGGCCACACACCCTGACATTCCCAAGCACTGCAGTCTGGCACTGCGCAGAGTATGCCACAGGTGCTCGCTAACGGAAATGTCTCACAATGCGGCGTGACCCCTACCATGACCGTGTGAGGGTCATGCCTGCATGCATATGAGCGCTGCGCTATGTTGTAGCTAGGCAGCAGCGCTACATGTGCCGCTACTGACAGGGTGATAAGCGGACGCTAGGGGCCTCGCATGAGCATATGTAGGCAGCGCTAAAGCACATAGCGCTGTGCTGAATTCTGGATAGTGCGGCCGCTGCCCTCCGACCAGCCCCTCGCTGGCCTTTTGCACAACGCTGCTGTGCTAGCACAGGTGCTAATCAGGGCCATATTCAACAGGTGTATGCAAATGGGGGTACCTTGTGTATGCATGGGGCAAACTGTGTGATTAGCATATCATTATGCACTCATTTACATGACTAACAGGCTTGATTGCCTGGGTGGGCTATAAAAGGGCAAGCAGTGCACCACCAGTGTTGTGTTGTGGTAGTCGCAGCATACTAGCTAAAGTGAGCATCAACAACAGACTGGTGGAGAGATGCAACGAGGGGGATGAGCAGCGAGAGGCGGGGTATGTCATGACTGCCGTGGGACATGCTTGAATACACTGTGCTGTGTGATGGTGCACAGCCTGAGGCGGCTGTATGGGGAATCCTACCGTCCAGTGCACTGTGCGCGTTCACCTGCGGGAACTGTTCCGTGTGGCACTGCCTGCACACGCTGTCTGCCAGCCAGCGGCACTAGTGTACTAGTGCGCTTACCATGGTGTGTCCTGTGACATTTGGCCCACTGACATGACTCCTGGATGTGTGGCATGATAGGCTGTGGCCCCTGCAGGGCGATACACAGTGTCCCAGCGATGTGCCATCCCATGCAGCATGGTGTCCTGACATTGCTAGCGCGCTTGTCCACGCAACCACTGTAATGCTCAAGAGGCACACATAGTGCAAGGTGGTTAGCGAGGTGTGGGCCTCAGTCATGGGAGCACATGGCAGCCACAGGTGACAGCAGTGCACATGTGTGCATAGGCTCACTGTCCATGCTACAAGGCGGACAGTGACTACGTGGCCATTGCACCGTTCATGCACATGCAGCAATCTGAAATATGTCCATGGCCTGTGGCACTGTGGGGTGGCATCGTGATGTCTAATGTAATGCAATGCAGCACTGGCACAGCCAATGACATGTCGTCCCTTGACTATCCGATAGGTGTGTGTAGCATGCCAGGGCACATCTGTGCCCACATTCTCGCAGTGAGTTGAACACCCTCGTACATGCTGTTAGGAGAGGGCAGGTGCTAGTACACACACAGGGCCACTGATGCAGTGGTGTGCCAAGCTTGGAGGAGACTGTGGCTGTAAATGCTGTAGGAGGCCATGGCAGAACAACAGAGGCTGTGCACAAGCGATGTGAATGACCTCTGCGGCGTGCTAGGAGGAGGAGGCACAGCGACTTGAGGGACAGGATGAGGACGGTGGTGGACCACCTGAACACCAGCAGTGGGTGGAGGAGCCACACATGGCTGTGATGGCATTGACTCTGAGGCCAGTGGCAGTCACAGGTGTGCCAGGTGGTGGATGTGAGATGCCTCTCTCACTGTCAAGGACAGGTCTGTATTTGCATATGTAAATCCTGCATGTTGTGCTGGCATTGGTGCATGGTCATGCTGTTGGTGTCCTCGCATGTTGCACTTGTGTGCTGCCAACAGCTGCCTGGCATGGCCATGGTCACTGTGGGTTGGGTGGGTTGCGTGGTCAGCTATAGAGCACAGCAAAACCAAGGAGTTGTACAGGTATAATATGTGTGATTGCCTCATGTATAGACACTCTCCTCTGCTAGGCACTCTACAGGACCTTGCAAGACAGTGCGCCCACCCACTCACCCCATCTACTGTGTAGTTACTGGAGAATGGCAGTTAAGATTAACTCATGAATATGAACACTGTAACTTGATGATTGCAGCCATCCAAAGCTTAGTGTGATTATAACTGACAGAGTTTGTGATAGTGACCCCTCCCATCCTACAAAACTTATCCCATTGTGACTAAAATCGATACTAAAAGACATTCTGTTTATATCTACACTATACCTACTTGATTCCTGTTGTAGCACAATTAACATAGTTATCACTTTGATAGCATCAGTGACAGAATTGTGCCAAACCCAAAGACTAGGTACTGCAGCCTGAGTATAGAACAACTACTAAAAAAGTCAGGCTGTGTCCATAAGTGGTATTGATCACTCATTGCAACAATACTAAATGTACCATTATTTCAATAAGTGAGGCATCACAGAGGCAATGACATTGTCTTTACTAGGTAGTATATACTCAGTAAGTACCTTTAGGAAAATTAATCCTATAGACATCTGCAGTACAGCTACATCATTGTTGGTTCAGTAAGTGCTAGGATATTTAGAAGTTGCTTGGCCTCAGCCAGGCAATTACACTGTTTCTTAAAAAGAATAGTTACTGCATCTTTAGTATACAGACTCACTGAAGGTATATATGTACAGCAACAGTACACCTTCATCAGTAAACTGTGTAGCTGATACTGACATTAGAAGTTTCACAACCTTGTACAGGCAATGCTTTTCCATACCTTGACATCAGCCTCTCTATCTTGAGTATACAGTTGCAGTAAATGTACTATGTAAATCACATAGTAAATGCAACACTCATTTTATCTTGATGATGGCTGTGTCTTGTAGTAAATTTATGTTGTTCTCTTAATTAATGTTTACTCAGTGGTGTAAAAACCTTTGAACAATTGTTATCATACACCTGCATCATTGATGTCCAGAAACAGTACAGTACCAGGTGTGGTGGGGTGTGGGGCATCGGTAGGTAAGGCAATGCAACTACTAAGTGTGGTAAGTTGTGTGCACCTGCAATCAGGGATGTCTACGTTTGGTGTACATGGCCTCAGTTTTGCTGTTGATCTCCACTGAGCAAGCAGTACCTGGTCAGGTGGGTGGGGATGTCTTGTAGTACATTAACAATTGTTTTTATTTCCTGTCACCTGCTGCTGGTTGTCTGTCATTGGTCATGTTGCCTGGTCCTCCTCACTACTTGCATGTGTGTATGTGTCTGTGTGTGTGTGTGGTGGTGGGTGAATTAGAGATTAGGGTTTTCAACCCAACACTGAATTTCCTCACTTATGTCGCTGTGGAGCAACCCTAACTGTTACTTTAAAGCGTAGTTTTTTCTATGAATATCCTGTCTTTGAGAATGATTAGTATCAACAGTATATGATTTTGTTGCACCAGGACTGCACATACATAGTGAAATGCACCAAAATGAAGAACACAGTAAGTCATCCAATAGTATTTTCTGTTATGAAGACTAAGACATCTATCTCAACCATATTCCTTTTTATATTTATGTATTTACTTTCACTTACCACTGTTATGTCAATACTAATTTATTATGTTGCAGTGTTTTACTCATTATCTTTTTTGCAGTAAATGTACCTACTCTTCTGACACATAAAGAATGTAGTACTGTATTTATAAGCACAGTGTTAAATATTCATATCTTACATCTTTCTCTTCTGTTTCTTTACTAGACAACAAAAATAGACAGAACTCATACTTAGTAATGTAGGGTACAAGAATGTTTTCAAAACACTGCAACATCCGTAACATAACAAGAATTGAAATGTGTCATCTATTAAAACCTTGAATGCTTTCTATTGCAATCTTCTTCACCAAACTAGGTAAGACGCATGGTTTCTTATATAATATATAACCAATAAAGCATGACCAGCAGTTGTGTTAATGGTCTGGTAATCACCTGCTACTGGTATAGCACGATTCAATGTGTACAGCCTAACAGATGCAGTCACAGGCTGATTAACTGTCCATTGACATAATCCCTAGAAGACCCTTATGGCCACAATTATTTAAGTCATTCTGAATTGTGTTAAACCTTTTTCAATATATATTAATCTACATATGTATTTTGATTTAAACCCCACATAAATCTGCTAGAATGCTTGAGGGAATGATAAAGTCACAGTTGCCTAACCCTTTGTCACAAACATTTATGATAAACATCCCCAGAAATGAATAATAGAGCAAGCAAAAAGTTATATTCAGAAAATATTTTTTTTATAAAAGTAAAAAAATATTTCTTTAAAATCACAAATAAAAAAGTCATTCTTTACAAAAGAAAATAGAAAAATAAACAACTTTTCAAATGTCAAAGAAAAGAAAAAGAGAAAATATATTGATTTGTTATAATTTAAAGATATCATACATAAAAATATATTTGTTTTTATAAAATTTTCCTCTATATAAAACATAAAAAAAATAAACAACAAATATAATAATCAAATAAATACTCTTTTAAAATTATTACTTGTACTGTTTACGAGTATGTGCTACTTGAGGCAGTCCAACTGTAAACTGGATTTGATGTGGAGGCACAATGGAAGTCGGAAGCTGTTGCACCTCCAGAGGAGATACGGACTCTGGTAGAAAGTGGTCATTTTGACCCAGGGAAGCTGGATGGTACAGGTGGTGGTGGAGGTGAAGTGCTGGTACTGGCCATGGTGTCACCAGCCGCTGTCATCACAGGCTCAAACACAAGGATGACGGTCCGCTGTTGCACTTCCATGAAGGACAGCAATCTCTGCTGTCCTTCACGGAGTGCAACATTATCTATTATGAGACTGTCAACCTTGCACTCAAGCCTATGGTAACAGCGGCAGTGGCCAGTACAGTGTTTCGCACGGCGATGCCCTACAAAGAGTCTAAAAACATAAATCAATACATCAGCCTCAAAACAATGATGTTCTTTCTGTCTTTCACCTTACAATATATATATCTAATTCAGTAATAGTTATATATTTTGTTGCCACTACTAACACTATTTAGAACTGTGATACAAATATAGATTCTTGTCTTGCCTGTTCAGTTATCATATTTTTGTACCATATTATGGGCCAGATATATTCAGAAACATGACCCAGGGCAAAATTAGCACTGCCCAGTGGGCAAAAAGTGCCCGGAGTAAAACCACAGCTATATTCAAAAGGAAATAGCCCGGTGCAAAACCAGCTGAATATAGCAAGCTAAGGAAGCCGGGCAAAGAGGCCGAGGAGTGAAGGACAAAATTTGCCTGGGATCAAGACAGCACTGAACACAGCAGATAAGACAGCACTGAAAATAGCAATCAGACAGAAGCAGTGCAAACACCCACAGAAACAAAGTGTTAGAGGTGTAAGCAGCTGTCCAGGAACACAGGAAAGCAAATCAGCGCTGCCAGACATAACTGCAGTACTAGTGAAATGCATGGAATAACCTGGACCCACAAGTGAAACCAGAATACCACAGAACACTGTCAAATCCTGACTTCCCCCCAAAAAGACACAGGACACAGGAATGTCAAGCATAACATAGTATAATTCAAGAAGAGAACAGGTAAGGCACAAAGGCAACAAGAACAAATAAACAGAAAAACAAAGCAAAACAGCAGAATACAGCACGCAAAAATGGGGTACAAGAAAAACACAATGAAAGGGAAAAGGGCAGGCCTAACAAAGGGACTGAAAACAATGGGGAAAATAGTAACAGTAGAAAAATGGCTATTGTGAAAAATATGTACAATGCAATGGAGAAAGAATGTGGAAGGGAGAGGGATGTGGACATAGGAAGGAATGGAGGGAAACAGGATGGCAGACATAGGGCTAGGGACAGTGGGCCCAGGACAGGAAGCAGGATAACAATAGGAGGTAGGACTTAGGGGTGGGCAGGTGCTGGCAGACGGTCTTTGAGGATGGCTGCCAGCTGTCTCTCTTCCTCAATCAAAACAGCCTGCTGCTCAATCAGTGGCTGTTGGTGCACCACCCGCCTCAGCAGCTCATCCTAGCTCATCCTCCCTCTGGACGGTGGCCCACAGTGACACCCGATGTGGACCTACAGGAGACAGAGGGACCATATCAGGACATGCAGGTGACACAAAGGCACCATGTACCACCACATGGTGGACAGCATGCCCCAACAACCATGCCCATGTGCCAGTACAGAACAAACCACAATGCACACTAACATGTGCCTGCAGGACAAGGCAGCATGCAACACCCCAATGTACATGGATATGCATAGATGGATGCTGAGAAGCATCACACAGTGGAATCCAGCCAGCACAGTGGTGTGCAGACTGTAACAGTGCAAACAGACAGCCACCCCTGAGATGAGGAATGACAAGAGTACACTGAATGACATGCACGTGATGACACATGGTGGGACATGCTGCCCAAGATCACACAGCTATGATACACAACACAGATTACACCCCCTGGAGAAGGTGCCATAGCCACACCCAGGTGTGTAACCAGACATGTCTGTCCCATACCCCCCAACAGTGGCCCAACCTCACTGGTGCCCCCCCAACAACTGTAGAGACCCAGCCAAACTGCCACCCACAATGCTATAACACAGCAGCCGTACAAATGGTGGCAGGAAGCCCTGAACAGGTGGGTGACTGACATAAGTGCGGAACAGTGGCAAGTGACACAGATAGAGACTCGACATGGACCACAGACAGCAAATGACCACAGAGGATAAAAACACTGGCAATAGTACAATAGGGACTACAGAACCGGTAACCAAGCAGTACACAGACAGGGAAAGTGCCAATGCCCACCTACACCCATGGCCACAACAGAAGGATGATGAGCCCACACTGAGAAAGAGCATGGCATGGGGCTGTGCCACCACCCAAAGTGGTAGCACCGTGAAGGTGCACATGCAAGAAGACACACACATGTGAAACAGGGACACAGGCCATGGTCCACCAGTGGCAGGGCAGTGGTGGGCAATGATATGCACGGACAGTGTCATCCTGGTGGCCAAGGCTTGAGCACACACCCACACTTGTGGGAGCAGCGTCTGCCATAGGATCTGACACCCAGCACACCATGCCACCACAGAACAACCCCTGCAGCACACCTGCATAACCTATACACAAATACTATACACTGCAGGGACTGAAGGACAGCACCCTGTAGGGGACAATAGCCCCCACAACAGAGCTGGAGCCAACAGGCAGGGGTGCAGCCAGGGTGGTCACAGCTGCACACCATGTGGACACACTGCTATCTCCCTCTCCATCATTAGGGTGAGCTACCCCACCCTGGAGTGTAGCCAGATACTATACAAACGTAGATCAGGACTGTGTAGGTTGCCACCAGTGGCATAAGAAATACAACTTATGAAACACATGACAATGAGCACTGCCCTGCATAGGTAAATAAAACCATACTAGCACCCCAAGACACTCACAGACCAGCCCCAACCTGTACAGTTGTATGTTCCATGGAGACAAAGACAGTCATAGTGACCAGTTCCCTAGCGTAGACCCCAATGAATGAAATCACAGAAAGGTACAACATTGTCTTTGTTAGGCTTCATGGACAAAGGAAGCAGTGCAGAGCCAATTTGCCCCAAATAAATAGCACCAATGGAGTGCTTGGAGGATGCCTGTCTACACCCATGCTGCAACAGGCACACATGACATGCACAGCCACACAGGCCCATGTGGCACCATAGTCCAAGAGCTCCCCAACAGCCCCTGTGCATATGACGCCCACGGAGGTCAGACAAGGGCACACAATAACATACCCATGTCCTTACTACCATGGCATTACACTGGTAAGGAGATACAGGCACCACATGACACTGTGGCCCCCTGTTCGCCATAGTGTGAATAGCCCTGGCAGGCACTAACAACATGTCCTGCACAGATACTGACGCATTATACATGGTACTGTGAATGAGACATGCCATGAGAAGTGGAGAACAGTGTTGCCATTGCAGACAGGACAACAGCAGCAGCAGAAACAGCAGCACAACAGGCTGACCCCAGTAATCCCCACCTCCAGGCATGATGATTGGCCTACGGCCATGCACAGACCTGCTGCATCCTGCCACAATGGTGGACATAACAGCAACATGTTGCACATGACAGTACAAGGCAGACAGCAGTGCACATGGCAGTAATGGCAACAATAGGTCAGACATAGAGCCAGCCATGTCTCAGGCTTCGCAGCAGAAGGCAAGACACTGGAGGCACGGAAGACAACACAAATGCACGCAGTCAGCATAGCAGGCCCCACTGATGTAACGGTCATGGGTGCACTGCATGGTGCCACTGGTATCAAGCATCTAGTGCCCCCCCAGCACAAAGTTAAGTGTGAACACTGTAGCCTCAGGTGGATGTACATATTGTAGTCACAATGGCTAAGGGGTCCTTCCAAGTGAGCACCCTGGAATCCAAATGCAACGCAGCTAAATCTCATCAGGCCTGGATTACCTAGCCAACTGTGCCACGACACCAGACACAGTACTCCAGTGCCTGCAGTGGCAACTCAGACACATAGTAGAAAAGCAAAATGGCACACAGTACTCATGCAACACACTCCTGTCCCCGTCACTGCTCTCCGCCGTGTGCTGCTCCATTGAAGGCACCCTGTGCCTATCTATGGATGGCCTCTGTTCGGACTGTGGCTCACCCCTCCTGTCTCTGGTGTGGTCTCTGTGCTCTGCAGTGGGAAGATGGTACAGCAGCATTACTACAATATCAGCCACCACGGTATGCTAAAGACCACCCTGGACCCTAGTGGCGTAGCACAACACATGCATCACTGGCACACAGGCACAGTGCAAATTTCACCAAAGCCATGCCAAGCATGATACGGGTCAGCAGACTTTCTCCCCCTGGCCCACACAGTACACACACAACTGATAGGAGTTCCCCATGGCATAAGAGCAACATGTCTGAGTAGTATCTAAAGTGTATTTTTGAACAGGTAGCGAATGGTAAAATGGCAGTGGGATTTGAACCCATGTCCAAGAGTGACCCGAGTCACATATCATTACACAAGGTGCACAACAGTAAATGCATGGTAGATTCTAGCTGGACCCCACCAGCACAGCAACACAATCCCTTCGATGGTATGTTAATGGGGCATGACACACACACACACCACCGAACACACATCCCCACCACCCATTACATCAGCGTTATGAGAGTCATCACTAACCTGGCACAGGCACAGTCCCCTCCTGAACCATCGCCCTGCATCATTCCAGCAGTGGGCGCTGCCTGCTCCTGATATCCACATATCAGTGGCGGCACTTCTCACCATCATGGGGTATACCCGTGATTGCTGTGAGGTGATGGGCAATTGAAGCCCAGACCTGGCTACGGGGACGGTCACCTTCCCGGACCAGTCCAAATAGGTGCCGATGGTGCTTTTCATTTAGCTTAACTAGGTTGGCCATCTCCACCTCATCCCAATGCCTGTCACGGCCCACCACTGCCCTTTGCCTATGTCTCCCAGACATGGCTGATATGAGAGGGGGGAAAGAAACTGCTCCACTGGTGACTGACTGGCCACACACCCTGACATTCCCAAGCACTGCAGTCTAGCACTGCGCAGAAGTATGCCATAGTGCTGCGCTAACCGGAAGTGTTCACAATGCGCAAGCGTGACCTCTACCATGACCGTGGAGGTCATGTCACGATGTATTAGCGCCATGCTTATGTTGGCTAGCGCTTGCGCTACATCGCGCTGTGACAGGGTGATAGCGCGGACATGGGGGCCTCATGAGCATATGTGTAGGCCGCGCTAAAGCACATAGCGCTGTGCTAGTTGGATAGTGCGTCGCTGCCCCTCCATTAGCCCTGCGCTGGCCTTTGCACAGCGCTGCTGTGCTAGCACAGTGCTAATCAGGGCCATATTCAACAGGTGTATGCAAATGGGGGTACTTGTGTATGCATGGGGCAAACTGTGTGATTAGCATATCATTATGCACTCATTTACATGACTAACAGGCTTGATTGCCTGGGTGGGCTATAAAAGGGCAAGCAGTGCACCACCAGTGTTGTGTTGTGGTAATGCAGCATACTAGCGAAAGTGAGCATCAACAACAGACTGGTGGAGAGATGCAACAGGGGGATGAGCAGCGAGAGGCAGGTATGTATGACTGCCGTGGGACATGCTTGAATACACTGTGCTGTGTGATGGTGCACAGCCCTAGACGGCTGCATGGGAATCCTACCGTCCAGTGCACTGTGCACGTTCACCTGCAGGGAACTGTTCCATGTGGCACTGCCTGCACACTGTGTCTGCCAGCCAGCGGCACTAGTGTACTAGTGCACTACCATGGTGTGTCCTGTGACATTGGCCCACTGACATGACTCCCTGGATGTGTGGCATGATAGGCTGTGGCCCCCCTGCAGGACGTACACAGTGTCCCAGCGATGTGCCATCCCATGCAGCATGGTGTCCTGACATTGCTAGCGCACTTGTCCACGCAACCACTGTAGTGCTCAAGAGGGGCACATTACAGTGCAAGGTGGTTAGCGTAGGGGTGGGCCCAGTCATGGGAGCACATGGCAGCCACAGGTGACAGCAGTGCACATGTGTGTACAGGGCTCACTGTCCATACACAAGACGGACAGTGACTACGTGGCCATTTGCACCGTTCATGCACATGCAGCAATCTGATATGTCCATGTGGCCTGTGGCACTGTAGGGGGTGGCATCGTGATGTCTAATGTGTAATGCACTGCAGCACTGACACAGCCAATGACACATGTCCCCTTTTGACTATCCCATAGGTGTGGTAGCATGCCAGGAGCACATCTGTGCCCACAAATTCTCACAAGAGGAGTTGAACACCCTCGTACATGCTGTTAAGGAGAGGGAGCAGGTGCTACACACACACAGGGCCACTGATGCAGTGGTGTGCCAAGCTTGGGAGGAGGTGACTGTGGCTGTAAATGCTGTGGGAGGCCATGGCAGAACAACAGAGGCTGTGCACAAACGATGGAATGACCTCCTGCGACGTGCTAAGGAGGAGGAGGCACAGCGACTGAGGGACAGGATGAGGACCGGTGGTGGACCACCTGAACACCAGCAGTGGGTGGAGGAGCCACACATGGCTGTGATGGCATTGACTCTGAGGACAGTGGCAGTCACAGGTGTGCCAGGTGGTGGATGTGAGATGCCTCTCTCACTGTCAAGGACAGGTCTGTATTTGCATGTGTAAATCCTGTATGTTGTGCTGGCATTGGTGCATGGTCATGCTGTTGGTGTCCTGCACAGGGTGCACTGTGTGCTGCCGAACAGCTGCCTGGCATGGCCATGGTCACTGTGGGTTGGGTGGGTGCATGTGGTCATGGGCTTGTGTGAAGGGGCTACGTGTCCTGAGGTCTGCATGGTGGAGTGGTGGTAGTGGTGGTGGTGTTTGGCCACAGTGTCCATGGACGGGTGACTGACCGTGTCCCTATTGTCTCCACAGTGATGTCTGCCAGGCCTGCAGCACAACAGGAGGTGCCAAGGATGTACAGCCAGGTTCCAGATGACATGGAGGAGGTGGATGAGGAACGACCATCAACATCCAGGATCGGTGAAGCTCATGGCCACACAGACACCATGCATGTGTGGCAATCACATGGACAGGGGGTGCAACTGCCTGGGGAGGGGGGTCACACCTCACTAGGGGGCTTGGGAAACACTGGCCACCTGGATGCTGCACAGACGGAGGATGTTGGTGTAGGGGAGGTCCTACTGGTCACAGTCACCAGTGGCGATGACACTGATGTGTCAGAGTATTCACGACACCTGCCCATTCCTGTGCAAGGGAATGCAGGGGTGGGGCTGCTTGCAGGCCATGGGAAGGGTGCCAGTGGTGTATTCAGCATCACCAGTGTGGCTGTACCTGGGCACACAGTGGTGAGCAGTGTGAGGGACATCACAGAACTGCAGGATGTGCAGTTTCCAACACGTATTGTGGTCCATGTCCATAATGTGCCACAGACCACCACCAATAGTTGCCAGCAGCAGGACATGCCTGGCGTGCAACAGCATCCAGTTGCTCCTGTGCTGCAGGCACCTCTGCCAGCTGCAGCTGAGGGTTCTGTGCCCCTGAGGCAGGATGGCCACGGTGCCCACCCACTCCTGCAGGCTGCTGTCACCTCCCAGCAGGAGGCCCATATGGACCTGCACAGCATGCGGAGGGAGCTGCGACATGAGCTGGGACAGATCAGAGAGGCCATCTCAGTGGGCTTTGCCCATGCTGAACAGCGGGCAGAGGACAGGTTGGGCCGCCTGATGGGTGCCATCGACCATGGCTTTTCTGGTCTGACAGCTGCTGTGGTCGACATTGGGAATGTCCTGCATGGTGTGCCTGGTGGTCGCCAGCATGGGATGCTTGGTCGTGGTGCAGATGGCACAGGGGCACACAGGCAGGCACACTGTGGCCACAGGGCTGCCAGTGGTTCCAGCTCCACAGCATCACACACTCCATCTGAAACCCAGCGCCGCCGTGGCAGTCCACCCACCCTGTCAGGCTCCACCGTTCCCTGGGGACACAGGAGGCCGACTCTGAGTGCCTCACCCTTCTCTTCAGCATTGTCCTCTGCCCAGAGCACACCAGGGTCTGTGTCCCACAGTACAGGTGCATGGCGCATGCATGGAGGTAGGCGTCGGTGATGCCCACAATCGGTCTGCGGCACTGTGCAGTCATCACCCACATGCACGTGCAGACATGCACACACACACACTTCCATTGCCACAGTTGCCCCCCTTACCCTCACAGCACACATCACACTTCTCCACTGACACTACACCATTTCTGTCTGTCCCCCCCACATGTGTCCTGCACACTCCCTACCTCACACCACATGCACACATGTTGTCTGATCCACTGTGTTGGTTTACTGGTGTGATTGTTGATGTCACTGTTCTGTTTCTTTGTGCACATTAAATGGATAATTAATTGTACTCTTTCAAGTTGTAGTGCAGTCTGTACTTACCCTCTTGTCTGCAGCAGTGTCCTGATGATGTTGACCCTGTGCTGTATGGCCCTGCGTGCCATGCGAGGGTCCCTCCTCTTGAGTTGCTCCACTATCCCCCTGACCACTGGCTCTGGCTCACTGTCAGACTGTCCCTCAGGTTTAGGTGCCTGTAACCCACAGTTCATTGCCATGTTGTGCAGCATACAACAGGCTAGGAAGATACGGCATACCTTCTGAGGTGTATACTGTAGGGCACTTCCTGATGTGTCTAGGCATCTGAATCGCATCTTCAGGATGCCAAACACCCTCTCTATGATGTTCCTTGTGCTGGCATGTGCCTCATTGTACATCTCCTCGGCCACTGTGGCCAGTTGGAGTACTGGTGTCAGCAGCCAGGGTCGCAGGGGATAGGCACTGTCCCCTGTCAAGAGATGTATACCTGTTAATGCCATACTGCAGTCTGTCAGCTGCTGTCCTGCACCTCTATATAGCCCTTCCACACCCCTTCCCTGGCCTGCAATGCCTGCCCCCATCCATGCTGTTGTGTGTATGCCTTGTATGCTACTACTCACCGACTAGTTGCCCACTGGGTATCCTGCCCTCCTCAAAAGCCTGGTGCAGCTGGGACTGGTGCCAGATGAAGGCATCGTGGGCACTGCTGGGGTACTGTGCATAGACATTGCTGATGCGCCCAGCCGCATCACACACCACCTGGCAGTTGATGGAGTGGTACCCCTTCCTGTTAACATATACGTCACTGCCATCACCAGGTGGTGCACGGATGGGGACATGGGTGCAGTCAATGGCACCCAGTACGGATGGTAGTGCGCAACTCGATGGAACTGCTGCATTGTTTCTCTGCGCTCTGCTGCCATGCTGGGGAATACTATGAACTCCCCAGCATGTGGCAGGAAAGCCTCTAGGAACTGGGTCAGGAGGCATGAGGTGGCAGACTGAGTTACCCCAATGGTGTCCCCCTTTGGTCGTTGGAACATCCCTGTGGCAAGGAGGCACATCGCTGCTGTCACCTTCTCCTCCACTGTCATGGCATGGCTGCATCTGTTATTTGAGTGCAGCTGCTCATGCAGGAGTTCACAGAGCTGCCTCAACATTCCCCTCTTCATCCTGTACCAGCCAATGATGTGGTCATCAGGCAGGGTCTTGAAGGAGACCCTGGGCTGGTGCCACCTGTTTGCAACATACCGTCCCCTTGGCCTGCATTGTGGCCCATGTTGTGCCTGCTCCCTCTCCTCCTCCTCCTCCACTACAGCTGCCATCAATGGCAGCATCACTGCTACTGGCACTGCACACATTCCCACTTCCTGTGGTGGTCCCTCCTCCTCTGTGTTTTGCCCTGGGTTAAGACCAGCCTTTTATAGGCGGTAACTAGCACTGCGCTACGTGTCATGGAATGTATCCTAGCGCAGTGCTGGGCCTTGAAAATCCTTTATGATCTCTTGGCCTCTTCCTTTTGCCCTTGCATACATTAGTGGTTTACACCGCGCTAATGCTGTTAGCACGCGCTTACTGGTCCTTTGAATATGGCAGCTCCGCACTATTCCAGCTCTATTGCCGCGCTATTGGTTTGCACGCCGTGCTATGCTTTGAATATCTGGCCCTATGTCGTTTGTTGACAACTTAAAAAGAGTTATAAGAACAGTACACTTCCTTTACTATTCTTGTATTTAACTTACTATACAGCAATACTTAGTATCTAAATGGTTCAGCATAATAAACAGCACAGTCTCATACACTGATACTACATCTTCATTGTGTGTGGACAACTATACTTTAGCATCTGTGCCTATATTATTTCTTCACGCCTGCAAGAGAATATTCAAATACCTGCACACCAACAGTATGATTACATAATTCAATGTGTATGTCATCATCATCAGTTTAATGAGTGCTACAAAAGACACACACATGTCAAGTTGTTATTCACCCTCTGTACATATTTCCATGTATAAAAATCATCTTTTACTGCCATAACATTGATTAAGCAGTAAGCCATGAACAAAATGTCATTTTTATGTTATTCTGATGATCTGTATGTCTGCAGTGTGGCAGAAAGTGTAACCAATTGCCAAAATGTCCTAACTCGTGATTAACTGACCATCAATACAATCAGTGAAAGTACCTCATTTGTATTTTAATTAAACAACTTTATAACACTCTTAAGCCTTCTTCACCATATGATCAATTTCACAATAGTGTTTGTGATAGATGTCCATGACCAGTTAGAATGTTTGCAGCTAATTTTTGACTTCATCTGTCACAATGGTTATCTAATACTTGAAACCATCTTACAGATTTAGTAAGCAAGAGTTGACTGACTTTACTTAGTAAGCAAGAGTTGACTGACTTTACTAAGTACTTAATCTAATACATTCTGTACACATCATGTAAATAAAGAGTAGGAGATATGTTCAGAAGTGGTGTGCAAGAAACACAGCTGTGACACCATGCACAACACAGTGATGCATGCCAATGCGATATTAAAAAGTGCTATGGCCCTGCTATTAAATACCGTTCTATCTAAACAGAACAGTAGAATATGCAACACAATTAACAGATTCATTCTCATTCCATGTTACATACAAACCCAATATGCAGCCCAGGATGTAGTAACACTTTGTGTGAAGCAAATAAACAAAACAAAACGATGTAAGAAACCACAGTGGTTCTCAAAGGAAGTGGCAGTGAAGGTTCAAGAGAAAAAGAAAGCATTCAGGAAGTACAAGGAATCACAGAAGGAACAGGACAGAGAACTGTATCAGTTAAAGCAAAAGGAAGCTGGGAAGGCAGTCAGAACAGCAAAGGCCCAAACCAAGGAAAAGATAGCCAACTCAGTTAAGAAGGGAGATAAAACCTTTCATAGGTACATCAGGGAGCGAAAGAAGACCAAGGGAGGGATAGTGAGGCTTAATAAAGGGGAGGAGGGTGGGCAGAGGAGACTGTGAAAAAGCAGAGATACTAAACAAATATTTTTGCTCAGTATTTACAAATGAAGAGGAGGTACCTAAAACAAACAATAGAAACACTCTGGATACAGAAGTTGATACCAGCCCATTTACAGAAGAATGGGTTCTGAAAGAACTCTTAAAACTGAAGGTGGACAAAGCAATGGGGCCTGATGGGTTTCATCCCAGAATTCTAAAGAACTAAGGATAGAACTAGTGACACCACTGACTACCCTATTTAACAAATCATGGGAGGATGGGGTGGTACCTGAGACTGGAGGAGGGCAGATGGATTCCCTTCACAAAAGTGGGAGCAAGGCAGAAGCAGGAAACTACAGACCTGTTAGTTTAACCTCAGTGATAGGGAAAATGATGGAATCACTTCTGAAGGAAAGAATTGTCGAGTATCTAGAGGCCAGAGGGGCACAGGACCCAAGGCAGCATGGATTCACAGCAGGAAGGTCACGCCAGATGAATCTGATAGATTTCTTTGACTGGGTGACCAAAGTAGTAGATCAGGGAGGGGCTGTGGACATGGCCTACCTAGACTTTAGCAAGGCATTTGACACAGTCCCACACAAAAGATTAATATACAAGTTAGCCAGCCTGGGAGTGGGTCCCAAGATGACAGCCTGGGTAAAGAATTGGCTAGAGAATAGGACACAGAGAGTAATAGTAAATGGAGTCCACTCTGAAAAAAGGGGGTTAGCAGTGGGGTACCACAGGGTTCAGTATTAGGACCGGTCCTCTTCAATGTCTTTATAAGCGACATTGCAGAGGGACTGGAAGGAAAAGTATGTCTCTTTGCAGATGACACAAAGATCTGCAACAGAGTTGATGCACAGGTGGGGTGGAAAGGATGAGAAGGGACTTGGCAAGGTTAGAGGAATGGTCAAATGTATGGCAGCTTAGATTCAATGCTAAGAAGTGCAAGGTAATGCACCTGGGAAACAAAACCCAGGGAAGAGTACACTATGGGGTGAGATACTAACAACAAAAAATGGAAAGGGACCTGGGGGTAGTCATATCAGGTGACCTAAAGGTGGGCAAGCAATGTGAGAGGGCAGCAAGGAGGCTGGGGGGATACTGGGATGCATAGGGAGAGGCATCACCAGTAGAAAACAGGAAGTTATTATCCCTCTGTACAGACAGCTGGTCAGACCTCATCTGGAGTACTGCATGCAGTTCTGGAGACCCAATCTCTGCAAAGACATAGACAGGATGGAAGCTGTCCAGAGGAGGGCAACTAAAATGGTGCAGGATCTGCACCACAAGACATATGAAGAGAGACTAAAGGAGCTTAATAAGTATAGCCTCGAGGAAAGGATGGAGACGGGGGACATGATAGAAACTTTCAAGTACCTCAAGGGAATCAACAAAGTCCAAGAGGGTAGCATCTTTCAAAAAAGTGTGCAAAAACAAGGGGCACAATTTGAAGATAGACGGGGCAGCTCAGAGGTAATTTAAGGATGTATTTTTTCACAGAGAAGGTTGTGGATGCATGGAGCGGCCTTCAGAGGAAGGCTGTGGAGTCAAAAACAGTGGTGGAATTCAAGCATGCATGGGACAGTCATAAGGCCATTCTAGGGGGTGGGGGTAGGAAGAAGTAGGCTGCTGGTTAACTAGGATCTGCAGCTTATCCAGTAGGTAGGGAAATGGGCAGACTGGGTGGGCCAATTGGTCCTTATCTGCCATCAAATTCTATGTTTCTATGTTTCTATCAGATGGATAGCCAATTGGCTCCAGAAACGAACCCAGAGTTTCATAATTGGCAGGACAGTCTCATTCCCAAGGAAGGTCATTAGTAGGTTTCCACAGGGATCAGTACTTGGGCCCCTCCTGTTCACCACCTACAGTATGTGTCTGACATAAGGGCAGGTATCAGGAGTAAGATGAGTTTCTTTGCGGATGACTCAAAACTGGAGGCATGGGTGGATGGGGAGAAGGGGCGGGTGGCCCTACAGGCTGCCCTGGAGGCTCTGGAAAGATGTTCTAGAAAGTGTAAAATGAGGTTAGGTGCAGTAAAGTACAAGGTACTGCACCTGGGACACAGAAGCCCACACCAAGTGTACACCCGGGGTGTGTGAAATGTACAAGTTTTGATTGCTGACAGGGACTTGGGACTGTGGCTGGATGTCAAGATGAACAACTTGGAGACTTGTAGGAGGGCAGCAGCTAAGGACAACAGGATGCTGGGATGCATCGCTAGTGGGATTGCCACCAGAAGGAGGGAAGTGATACTCCATCTGTATAAGTGGTTGGTGAGACCGCATCTCAACTACTGCATGCAGTTGTGGACGCCACACTTAAAGAGAGACATTAAACTCCTGGAGAAAGTCCAGAGGAGGGCAACCAAAATAATGTGGGACTTGGGGAACAGGACTTATGTGGAGAGGCACGAAGAGCTAAATATGTACACATTGGCAGAGACAAGGGACCAGGGAGACGTGATAGAGGTCTTCGGGTACATGAAGGGGGTAAATAGGAGAGTAGCAGTTAGGATGGTTCAAAGGAAGGAGGAGGGGGCAACTAGAGTCCATGGCTGCAAGCCAGAGGAGGGAAAATTCAGGGGGAAAAAGGAGGACGAGGAGGTGTACTTCACTAGGAGGGTGGTGGATCCATGTAATACGCTGCCCAGGGGGCTGGTGTAGGCAGAGATGGTGCAGGGGTTCAAGAGGATGTGGGACAGTTATAGGGTAATGGTTCCAGAATAAAAATTCAATGCAGTCAGAATATCTGTAACTGGGAAGGGAGCAGCCAGAGAAGCCCAGGGGGAGGCAGCAAGCTCAGCTACCAGGGCAGTGGCTGCCCAAATGAGGAGACGCGATAGACCGTAACACCTATTCTGCTGCCATTCTTAGTATGTTAGTATACACTCAGAAGTACTCTTTGTACTTTACTGAGTAGATTTGCTCATTTAAATGTTCAACAACTGCCACTCACAGCTTGGTTGCCACATCACACCTTGCAACATGACAGCTGACAGCTCTGAGTGACCTCCTAAGCTACAGCTGCACCTTCTTCCTTCCCCACTATGCTGACTGTGTGTATTTCTATAGTAATTATGCTTCCTATGTCCCTGGTGTCCTGGTGCAACACTCACAGGCCTATTGCAGGAATCCTTGCAATATAATATCAAAGTAAAACATCCTTTGTTAAGTTGTTCTACACCGCTCCTCTCCCAACCACTAACCAGCAACATGTACACTCCCCACCCCTTCACTCCTCTCAATGGCAGTACGTACCTGCATGCCAACTTGTATGTGTGATACATAATTACTGACTCTGTGGAATAGGGCTGTACACACATTGTCCACAACAGAAGCAAGTGAACATGAAACTTGCACCATACTAGTGAACAGAGATGTATAATGTATTCATTTGCATCTCTGAACAATGTGTACTATACCGCTTCACATGCATTCTTTAAGCTATGAAAGAATGCTGAACAGTCCTACTATATGATATCATCATTACGTTAACTGCTTACCAAACACACAATGATCATAACATACATGTGGGTTCAGGATACTGTAACACTATCTTGTGTGAATATCTGTTGCGATGGTACTTATGTGGAGAGCTGGTGCCTGGCTCTGCTTCACCTCCACTGGTCTCTCAACCTCAGCTTCCCGGCTCTATATAAAACAAACAAGTAAAAAAATGATTACATATACCACAAAATATTAAAGTACAACTATACTTTTGTTATGAAATGAATTTTTATACTCTGTCATTAACTGAAAACATGTAAACACATCCTCTTTGCAATGACACTTCTGTGTTTTATGGTGTTCTGTTATTAATCAACAGTGACATGCACACAGCAACCTTCTTATCTGTACAGAGAGAAAGTGCCTTACATGAACAGTATCAAAAATGTCACAGATAATTCCTACAACTTGTGATCACATCATTATTGTGCATACCACTGTAATTTTAACAGTATGTGTGTACACTACTGTAGATGTCCATAGACCTCTTCAGTGATGCCCACCCCATTTCATGCTAGTACGGCAGTGTTACCATACACATAGAATACTGTCCATTCACAAATTCACAGATTCTGATAATATGTAACAAGGATCAAAATCATTATATGTAACATATACATGGATCATATCACCGAACTTCATAAAGAAATGTTACTATTTTTGTCGTCTCATATCACTAGCTGCATAACAGAACATTTTCTTGTGCATATTGTATCTGGTGACATCAGTATGTATCACATAAGTGAGTAGTATAGCAATATGTAATAATTCTCTTCATATACTATACAAAATCTAGGTAACATATATATTGTAGTGAGTACCTGTATTAGTCATTTGTACGATGACATAACACAAAAATAGAATTAAAATGTGTACAAATATATTCTTACACTGGAATGACAACAACATTCACTTATTTAGCAACTCAAAAAATTATAGTACTACAATGTTGTATATGTTATTCTAGCCCACAACTGTCATGGACAGTTATGGTTCATCTTCAGTTAGACCAAACTGAGAAGTATATAACTGACGTACGTCTGTCCATGATGTCTGTTTCTTCTAAATTGCAATTAATATAATGAAATACCATGTTTTTTTCTTCTACAATTCTCAAGTAACATACTCCAATACGGTGTTTGTTTACTGTAGATGTCTCATGACTGCTGTAGTTCAGTCACAAATTACAGGTTAGAGACTTAACCATGAATCGTGTGGCACATCCTACTGTATACCCACTCTCTTTAGTAGTATATTTAATTAAACAAAAGCCCAGATATTCAAGCTGTGCCAGTCTGTGACGCAAGCCAGGGTACAGCTGGATGTGCCTGTGTAGTGGCGTGCACTGGGCGATATTCAACAGAGCTGCACTATGTCCCAGCATTGTTGAATGTCGCACCTTGGCCAACATCAGTGCACATAGCACAGTGGCAGTGCTCCAGAATCAGTGGCCAGAGTGCACCATGGTGATACAGTACCACTAGTTCCATTGTGCTAGGTGCAGTAACCACAATATTTGAGAGTCAACATACAAATGGGGCCCCAATGAATGCACAGTACAAATGGGCAAGTAGCATGTCATTATAAAACCATTTGCATCCATATGCACCAATACCCCCAAACTTGGGCCTGGCACACTGACAGTCAGCAGCCCTTGGACAACAAACCACCTGCAGAACATCAATGTGCCCACAGCCCAAGTGCAGGCTGAAGTCAAATAATGCAAACCTATATCCCTGGTGTTCCATTGGACCTGTCCATCCAGTCCTGCCCAGAATTTATATAAAATAAACCAATATCTCTGGTGATTCTGTGGACTTGTCTACCCAATCACAGGTGAAAAAAAACAATAAAAGAAACCTATTATACCTAGTATGCAATGGACACCCCTTCCCACCTAGCCGTTAATCCCTAATGTCCAACTCCCCTCCTTTAGCGGTGGACAGCAGCTACCCACCTACCACGTCATTTGCCAAGTTACGTCGTTGCTAGGGCTGTGCATCCATTGTCACACAGCGTGATCCAATGGGTGTACAGGCCATACGATAGTACACAATAGAGATATATGCATAGATCAATTCACATATGTGCATTCTGTTGAACAATATGTGCTGCACGACCATTGGCTCACACCATGTAATTATGGAAATACAGCCCTACTAACAGTATCGGTCAGCAGACAGCAGAGCAGCAGGTGGGTGGTGTGCTGCCGACTGTTGTTCATCAGAAGGGGGGTGAATCATGACAGTGGGGATTACTCACCAGTTAAGGACGGTTTTCCACTGAAAGAACACAGATAGCAGTTTACTCTTATTTGTACTTTACTCCACAATTGAGCACACATGTCAGCTGGAGTACCAGGGGAAATAGGTGAATTGTATGTTACTTCTGCCTGCGACCATTCAGATACCTCCACTAGAGCACCAGGGTTAGTGGTAAATGTTATATTAACATAGCCTATGATCAGTCGGGCAGTCGTCCAGTGGGACACCAAGGATATAGAAAAATTTACCTTACAAAAAAAAGTGCACATGGAAGGGACAGAGAAGTGCCTACCATACTATCAATGTTTTTTACAATTGGCAAGTGGGTGGAATGTGTAGTATGGTATAAGCTACACACCCATTGGCTCACGCTGTGGACCAATGGGCATATAGCCCTACCGAGGTGTCAGTCAGTGGCCGGTGTGGTGTCAGGCAGGTGGGGTGCTGCCGCCTGCCGGCTGAATGGGGGGGAGTGGGACACTGTGGCTCAGTGAGCAGGTGGGGGAGTACAGCTAGACCACCAGGGATATTGGAATTATTTGTTTTCACAAATACCCACGATCAGTCAGATAGCGGTCCACTGGACCACAAGGGATATCAGACGAAGTCTTTTTTTTATACAGATGAACGCGATCGGGTAGATAGCACTCCACTGGACCACCAGGGATATTGGACAGAATAGTTATTTTTTTTACTGCAAATGCCCATGATTGTGCTGCAGGGGGCATCAGTCCCCAACGGCTGTTGCCTGGGAGGGCGCCAGGCGCAAGTCGTCAGGGATCGGGGCACCTGCATGCAAATGGAGCCATAATGACATGCAAATGGACTCGTGTACACCTTGCATGCATCATGGCCCCATTTACATGTAAACTTTTGAATATGTCAGTTGCTGTGCATGGCAAAATGGAACTTGCGCTAGCGCATCCCATGCTCCACTCTGGCCACTTACGCTAGTGCAGTTGCACTGCACCATGCACACTGCAGGGGTAGCTAGGGTGCAATATTCAATGCTGCTGAGCAATGTCACAGTTCCATTGAATATCACCCAGTCCACACCCCTGCGCAGCAAAGTTAAGCTGCGCCCAAGCTTATGCCACAGCCTGGTGCAGTTTGAATATCTGAAGCAAAGTTGTCCATTTCTGCAATGTTCTTTGTATTTGTTTCTTTGCAGGGTAAACAGTGGTGATGAACGGGGGGGTGGGCATTTTCTGTTTTGCTAGCCAAGGGAATAATCTTGTGTATCACAGCTAAGTCAGTGGGCAGCCAGAGGAACAGACGAGGCATGCGCAATGAAGACTTGGCAGGAGGAGTGAGTGTGAAACTGTTATGCCCAGTGTGTGTGTGGTTCCATTACATGTTAAGAAAAACATTTTTTTATTTACAAAATGAACATTCTGTTGGAACAAGGATTTGGAACCTAATCAGGCAGTAGAGACACAGACTCATTATTTCCTGGTCTCTATTGCCTGATGCCGGACTGGCTGTTTGGTTGCCTTAGTCAATCAGCTAAAAGGATTTCCCCAACCCATTTTCTAAATACAAATACTACATAGATGCTTCAAGTAATACTTACTTACTAAATAGTATTTCCTAAAAAGATTTGAGTAAAGCAGCGCAGGTCACACCTTACATGATACCCTCATACCACCCCAATTACATAGTACAATTATTTCTATCAGCATCTTACCATCGGACTCGACAACAATCACACTGTCAGTGTCTGTGTGACCACCTTCCACAGCTTCAGACTGTGCTGGTACTACCTCGCTGGCAGGCGGGGGAGTCCTACGTTGGCCTGTGATAAAAGAAAAAAAATAGACCCATTAAGTCTTGAATGTTAATTGCATCATTATAACAACAGTTGATGTAACCATTAAACATGCTTCATATAGCTAACATTGGTTTTCATCAGTAATAACACAAGCATTGTGGTACATATAAAATAACAAGTGCTGTTAATATCAATAATAATGTTTGAAGAGCAGGGACAACAACTGTTAAATCAATCGTGAAGTAGTTGTTTTGGTAACATGAACAACAAATGGCAACAAAACTCAGAAATTTACAATCCCTAGTAACTACAAATGGTGACTTAACCAATTTCACATGAGATACCCAAACATCATGTTTAATGCTACATGATAAAAACACTATTTGCATTGCATGTGTCAGAATACTGCAACTCACATACATTGTCTTTTGTTATACCAGTATTTAAAAGTTTAAAACTTCATTTTACAACTTGTGAAATACTAAACTTTCCATCACTAAGTTGCATGACTGCATATTATAGCACCTAATACACACTAGCCATACAGAGCAAAATTAAGTTAAAGAAAGCAGCATAAACTCACTAGAGTCACAAAACTTAATAGCTATATAAACCTTATATGATGTAAATCTTGTCTATATACAATGGATACTGTATAGTAACTGCACCACTATCATTAGCAGATTGTATTGTTATTCAGTCACTCAGCTAAACCTCATAGCTGAACCACACCATGCATGTCAAATAAACAATATGCTATTAACTGCCATAGCATATGTCATTATTTCTATCTAAATCTATATCAAGACACATGCATTGTACAAAGTTCTGTTGAGTAACTTACGATGAGTTAGCCTCTCCCCCACAGCTGACTTCCCAGCAGCCTCCCAAAGTTCATAGGCGAGGTAGTACCAGCACCTATTATTGTCCTGTATCTCCTCCCGCTCTTTCAGGACATAGAAATGTTGGTGCAACAGCTTCCACTTCCTCTTCAGTTGAGTGATGGTCTTGTTTTTCACTTTTAGGATGGCATGTAGAAAACTGTTGATGCACCTCCACATCGAATCCAGTTTACTGTTCATGCTGTGCATTAATATGCGGGCACTCCCCCTGGCTTGGACTGCCTCAAGCAGCAAGCACACCTCTCACAAGGTCCACTGCCTCATTGTATAGCTTTCGTTCTGCAATAGAAGCATAAAGAAAAATTTCCATTACTGTCATGTCTCATAGTATATGGATTTTTATGTATTGTATGAAGTTTTGTACTTAGAATACGACAAGAGCACATTTCATTATGCTACCAAGCCCTTCAGACAGAAATAACTTTGTACATGTGTTGTTTTGTGGAATATTATAACTATTATGCACACTCAAGACATACTGGTATTGACCCTGTGATACCATGAGTATCTCCAACCATTAACCGTGATTCTGTTTCACAGTATCTAAGCCCCCAAAAAATTTGTTTACAAATTAGAACAATATAGCTGAAGTATTGCACGCACAATATGCAATCAACAGTTTTGTGTTGAGAGACAAAAGTCAATTGTATCATCTGTTGTCATCACCCGTGACTCAACAAGTATGATGTTGCTATGAAAGTATATCAATGGTGATACACTGCAGCCCGCCCCCTTACCCAATTGTGTTCTTTCTGTCTAAAAGTAATCATTTTGCTGTACTGCAGCTACCACTCCATGTTTATTTAACAGCAAACTAGAGCTAACAATGCCACAAAGCATTACTTTAAAAAAAGTTACCCATTATAACGTGATAGGCAACACTACACTGTACTACCACCATTTGTTTTTCAAAAAAACAAAAAATACTTTTGAAATATACTACCAGCAAGCTACTTGGGGGTGGCATCAGTAGACAACAGATCCTGAGTCAGCCAATACAAGCAACAACTCACTAATAAAGAGGATACCTGCATACTAATAATGCCTTGATAATATGAAAAATAGCTGTGCTTATGTCTTGCATATCATCATGTCCATTTGCAATAAATAGTGCTCAAATAGTGTAAAACATAAGCCTACCACTACTGCACTTCACTGTTGTACTACCCCTACCCTCTCTGCCCATTTACAGTTGTGCAATGCCACAGTGAGATGTACACTTGGTTCTTTACAGACTGAAAAAATATTAGCAATGCTAACCACACCACAACATCATGAAATTGTGTACCATCAACAACATGTGCTGAATTGCTATTCCACTTTCCCAGTGTTGTTACACAGCATGGTACAATCTGAAGGTTCCTAACCCATGTGTTACATGTGTGAGATGTATGCAAGCTGGATCTATTTTATTGCCACATTTTTGGGTTCTGAAAGAACCTTTTGTTGACACTGTAATATTTGATCAAACAGCCTGACATTCTGAAGTGGACTTTGAGGGATTGCATCTTGAAGGTCTCCCAGGAAATGGCTACCTGCCAGCATGCAGAAATGTACACCATCTGGTACGTAGTAGCCAATCATAATAATACTTAATTTCTAGGATGTATAGTGTACATCTCCATACATGCATAGAAATGCAGATATTTGTATGTTGACTTTTTCTTCTAGCTCTGTCAACTCAGCTATATGGTGTTCTGCTTGTCAGACCCTACGCTCTGTAATGTCCAAAAATATGATTATACAGGCAGGCAACATACTCCTAATAGAAGCAAGGTCCAATTTTACTTCTGTTACTAAATCTACCCAGTGTTTGGTGCCCAACTCATTATACCCGAGATGTAGCAGCAGTATGTCAGGCCGAGTCTGAGTACTCAAAATTCTCTGCATGGCTGGCATGAGGTGCTCCCACCTCATTCCACCCCTACCAAACCATTTCACAGAGCAATTTAGGAGCTGCAGGTTTCTCCCATAATAACTATTTTGAGCATACTCAGACGCTCGTCTCACAAGACTGTCTCCAACTATCCACAAAGTCCTTTTGTTATTTTCTGCCATTCTCAGTTTTTAAACTCAGAAGTGCACAGAGAGCTACCAAAAAAGTCAGTGTTCACCCTGCAGTGGCTAGGCAGTACTGAAAGTAAAATTGATATTTTCCTCTTACATCAAGGCAGCTCACTGGGCTGATTAATAACACAAATAAAAAAAAAATCATTGCTAGTACTCTGGCTTCATTAACCAATGTAGTCTATACACTGACTATTACTAGACTTCTGCTACTGCTAAAATTTGCAAACATTGGAGAGGTGGAAAATGCATCCTTTTTCATAGGCAGTTTTAAAATACCATAACTGCAGAAACATGTCTGATTGGTTCCTCTTCTGTTAGTGGGTCCACGCAGCTTCCTATATGTCCCTCTATTTGGTCAGATGTATCTGTAAAAGTTAGTACAAAACTACTATCTGACTTTAAACAGTTGTATCTAAATAACACAGCATCTTAGATTATAACAAGTAACATTATCAAATACAGCACTAAAAAACATTTTGATTAATAGTATTTACATGTTGCTAACACTTTTTATCATACTAGAAAAATGCTTTATAAAATATACTGTACTTACAGTTTTGAAAATGCTGTCTCTCAGTTTGCACTGAGATGGCTGCTGTTGCCTTTTTCTTCAATGTTGTCCATCTCTGATTGGTTGTCTCATTGGCTGGCCTGGACAAATCTTGCATTACATTGGTGAAATGTTATTACTCAAATACAATCAGATCTGATTCATAATGAATGCATTTTCCACCCTAAGTTAAAAATTCATGCACTTTTCGAACGCATGACAGTAATTTATGACACTATCGAATGCACGAAAGTACTTTTTGTGACACTTTCAAATGCACTACATTATTTTTCCAATCTTTCGAACTTTGACATTACTTTTTGCCATAATTGTCGAACGCATTTAAAGCAATTATTTATGCACACTGCTGAATGCATGACAATTACTATTTACTTTCATACATTCGACTATTTTTTCCAAATTGTCTATTTTACCACACTTTGATGCTTAATGGCAAAACAACCAAATTTTCACTGCTGAAATGACTGCTACACTGTATTGGCATTGTCACAACTGAAACGATAGTATTGTGGATTTGTAACTACACCTACAAAAGGTGACTATCTTCAGTGACAACGGAACCGTGCAACTGACTTGTAGGAATGCATTGTTTGCCAGTTGTTAATCACCCTCACAAAGCAGTCATTTTTATGCAGCACTGACACCAAATTTCCAACAAAGTCATTCTAGGACATAAATGCAATGTTCCCAAACTGACATGGAAATAGTGCAAATACTCTAACTTACAAATGTGTGTTGTGAAGTTCATATGCACACTCACATAAACAGTCATATTACAGACTATCATTACCAAATTTTATACGTACTCATTTCCACACCTCTACTCTTGAGCAGTGTGACTGTCATTATCACAATGTGCTCTGAACAGTGGTTTCCACATAACACCTGCAGCAGTGTTCACTGTAACTACATGAAAACATCTCAGCAAGGATGTGAAAATGACAGCTGTGTAATCGCAAAACAGTTGTAGTAAATGCCAACTCTTAATAACTTATATGGAAATATCTTATAATGCACCAACTTCGCTATATGCAAAGTTGACTTATTAATGTGTCACTAATTAACAGAAAGATCATTAATAAAGTTATTGTGTAACCAGCAGTGTGACAGCATAAGCTATATAAACGTTTCTTAATAGCCTCATAGTCTTCAGGTGAAGCTACCTCTGGCTGCAAGCTGCAACACTGGACTTAAGATTTGCAAGAAAGTGAGTAGTGCTCACAACAGAGGGAGGGGTGAACTTTACATTTATAATTTGTCTTTGGGCTGAAGCAGATTCCTTAGGAAATCATATTCTTCAGGTGGAGGATACTTAACTGAAGGGTGAAATAAGCAACTTAGAATTATCAGAAAAGGCAGTCTTTCAATCAACAGAGGAGGTGGAGTTTGGTTTACTTGTTACAATGTTGAGATTTTACTGTTTTCTGTGTTTTTGCTCTTCTGACTGATTGGAGTTAGTGATTGACTGTTTGCTGTAACATTTGTAATACTGTGAGTTAAGAATTTGCATAAGTCCTGAATTGAGAGCAGGTTGTGGCTTGTATTGACCCAGACAGTCCCTAGGGGTGAAACTGTTTTTCTTTGTTTACTCTCGAAAGTCGTGATAAGGCCAAGCCAGACTGTGTCAGAAGTGCTTACATCACAGTTACTTAACAGCCACACTCTTGGAAGAATCTACAGACCTTGATCAAAGTACTAATTTTAGCAGGCTCATCAGATAACCTCATAGCTTTTGGTGAAGCTACCTACGTGTCACAACACTGTACTTTGGATTTGCAAGAAAGTGAGTGTAGTAGTGCTTCATAACAGAGGGAGGGGTGAACTTTATAATTTACAATTGTCTTTGGGTTGGAAGCAGACTCTTTTAGAAAAAGCTTAATATTCCTTCTAGGTGGAGGATATCAACTGAAGGGTGAAGTACAACTTAGAATTACTGTAAAGGCAGTCTTCAATCAACAGAGGGAGGTGAGCTATTTACTTGTGTTAAGGGCGTTAAGGTTTCAGGAAGAGTTAAACCACATAGGCTAACATTGTTTTGTGTCTGCCCCACTGCACAGCTGATATGTTTCTTTGGGGGCTGTTTCTGAGAGCATGTCACCAGGCTCTTTGGGGCTGAGGGAGGCTTTACCTGGTGTCTGACTTGATGTTTGATTTTTCTCTGTTTGATTAGCAGGGTATTTCTGTCAAATTGGTTTGAAGCAGCATTACAAATTGTCGTGGTATGCATCTGCTGACAGGAAGGCACTACCTATTGGTAGGCTGAGATTACTATTGTTTTGTGAGGGCACAGTTTGGGCCCAACCCTTCTCTCCTTCACCCCACCCACCCCTGAAAATAGTTCATTTATACCTGGGTTCTACATCGCTTCAAGAGGGCAATGTAATATCACTGTCATATCCTGTCTAGCACACTGCACTGACAGTATATGTGCCATTACTATATAAATACATATATTTCTATATAACGACCAATCACACACACACACAAAACTAAACATGGAGACAGTTGTGTGGGGAGTAGGACAAGGTGGCTGTGGGGCAGTCTTCTGGGAGTCTTCTTGAGGCTTAGATGCTGCCTGTTTGCAGACAACTATCTGCCCTGAGGAGGAAGTTCATCTCAGGCCACACTGACAGTGGGTAAGGAACCTCCCCCATCCAGGAGCACCACAGCCACCACCACTACCTCAGAGGTTGCAAGAAAGGCCAGTTGGACCCACAGGGCTCAGGGAGGGTAAGGTGGTGGAGCAGAGGCACACCCAGCCGCTGTTACACTCACAATCCATACACCATTCTGGGGAGCATAGTCTCTATGGATGCAAATCTGCAGAGGAGACTAAGGAGGATGGACAACGGCAAGGGAGGCCCCTCAGGAAGGAGTGTGAGGGTACCACAGAGAAAGAAAGGCCCTGGTGGGGACCCAATTATTAGGGGATAGAACTGGGGAGCAGGGAAACTGAAGTAAGGTGCCTCCTGGTGCCATGCTTTTTTCACAGAGGGTTGTGGATGTATGGAACAGCCTTCCAGGAGGTTGTGGAGTCAAAACAGTGGTGGAATTCAAGCATGCATGGGACAGTCATAAAGCCATTCTAGGGGGTGGGGGTAGGAAGAAGTAGGCTGCTGGTTAACTAGGATCTGCAGCTTATCCATCAGGTAGGGAAATGGGCAGACTGGGTGGGCCAAGCGGTCCTTATCTGCCATCAAATTCTATGTTTCTATGTTTAATAATACTAATTGTTAATAACTGAACATTGAAATCTTACGAAACAAAATCTAGATGCTATAGTGATAACGATATGCAAGACAATGTAACAGAAATAAAATACAACTGTTAAAATGTCAATAACTTATGTGATTAAAAGCTTGAAAATATTTTCTTTTTTAAATTGATGTGATACTTAAATCAGATGTCTTAATGCACAGTGTTAGAAGGCATGAACAGAGGCATATAGTAACATTGTCTTTTTCTCTGTATTTCATACAGGTGCCTGATATTTCTGTAAGATTGCTGACTGCCACTGTGAACTATCATATCAAAACATGCCGACTAAATACAGATGTAGATGTATGGGGAAACGAGACAGGTATCATAGTACTTCACTGTTGCTTAAGGACGTAAAGAAAAACACAAATGTGAGATCAGAATACATGAGAAATCAGACCTGTGTACTGCAACAGTGAGCCTGCATAACAACTCATCATGCGCATCAAAAGCACATACTTCCTCAAGAGCAAGTAAAAATGCTTACCTCTGCAACAGTTGTAGTAGATCTCCCAGACAAAACACAACTATTGTAATAGCAACCATCAACAAACCTCCAAAACAATGGTGTAAACTCACACCTGGTTGATTTTCATCTGAGAAAAGCAAAAGTATTTTCAATCACTAGTAAAGTAAAGCTAGATCGAACAGACTTATTGCTGCTGTATGAGACATGAGCACAAAAAGACAAAAAAAATCACCTGTCTTTGATGAAATTGCATCTCAGTACGTGACTTTTGTTAACAGAGCAGTGTTTGTACTGCAGCGTGTTGTGGCATAAGATGTCTCAAGTGCTTGAACAATTCAGAAAAGTTGTATGTCATCAAAAAGGCTACAACAGTATCCTTCTTTGACTGTCCGCAATTTCTGTGATGTTTTCACAGGTCAGTGAATGCACACACAGCACTCAGAGGCATATTTCTGGGAAGAATCTTATTATTCCCAGAAAAAGGAACTCAAGTTCACCATTGATGAATCCGGTAAACTGGTCAATGTCCTCAGTATCTATGATGATAGCGCAATGGACACAGATGATGACTGTGATGCAACCACAGTGTCCAATAAACGGCACTGTCTGGCATGGGCATGTGATGACACCTGCAACCGTAGGCAATCATCATTTAAAAAAGTTGAACAGTTTGTCAACCTATTTGTGATTACATATTGCAAAGAAAGATATAAACTGTTTAACAAAATTGACCATTGTGAAATTCGTCCACATACTGGACTTATGGGTTACTCTCACATGCCTCGATAGTGGTGTTTGATAACGATATTTTTCACAACATCGATGCTTGGGTGCATCAACCAGGCATGCAAAACTTTGTATACAGAGTATATGATAGTGACCGAGTTGTAAATCATTACACTTGGTTAAATGACTGTGCGGTCAGGTGACATGCAGGGTGCCATCCATTTCACCAAACAACTGCGGCATGTAACTTCTGTAGTAGACACAACAATTTTTCAGTTAAGCACTTCTGCTGAAACATCTGTTTCAGTCTTAGAAACTGACATACTAAGACAGTACGGCAAAGAAATAGCAAAATTTGAGCTGGCAAAGTCTCAGAAGTTTGACTCTGTATGTGTGTCATGTGACCGTTTGAGCTACAATAAACAGTCACAGTGAACCTGGAAACCTTGTCACCATACAATGACATGTGGTTCTGTCTCACAGCATTTTTGCTGCTGAAATTTGACTTTCAGTTAGAAAACACCATTCTGCTATGCAAGCACTGTTTCTCCAAACTGAAGTCTAACATTTTGCCACCAAGGTCACTGTTGAATAATATGGAGGCACATGTTACACCAAGTGAGATTTCAACATTGAATATGTTTGAATGCATTCCAGTTCAGACAATGAAACCATTCCAAACCATTCTACGTCTGAACACAAAGACACAGAACATTCCCACAGAAAGAACTTGTGAGATCTCTAAAGGATTCCGTGATGTATCTCATCACTTCCTCTACAGGAAAATGTGGAAGCAATCTCTACAGAAAATAGTTTGGTGATTCTTAGAAATGGTGTTTCCAACAAAGTCCAAGGTCATCTGGCAAGATGTTGTACGTACAAAATGTGCAGAATTGCTCTTACTAATTTAAAGAGTAATAATCCATTTTATACAGACCTTGACACAGATCAGATGGCTAGTCTCTCTGTCCAACATGATCTATTAGAAAAAAACTAAACCAATCATTGAGAAGGTCAGTGGACAGACAAGTGACAATATGTATGAACAGTACAAATTCATCCACTACCTGGCAGAGATCCAGTAGGAGACAACATTGATCTCTATCAAATGAAACAGGTGGAAGGTGAGCCTGTCAGCATTTGGGAGGCAACACTAGAAGCACGCCGTTTCCCAGACCTATTCCCAAAAGGATCAGGTGGATGCCTAGATGAAACAGAAGTGCGTGTACAGGGTGCTGAGTACTGCACTAGCCATGTACTCAGTAAAGACGGCAAATTCAGATGTAACATACAGTATCTGTTTCATCTCCCTTGGGAGAGTGAACTTAGCATTCTGTCTGCATCCATTGCACATTCTATTCATCTCACAAGTCCACTAGATGGAATAACAGCTGCTCAATTTCTAGAGAAATTAAAGCAGAAAGATGAAAATGTGAAAGTGAATCTGTCTTCCATTCTTTCAAGTCTTCGAGGTGCCAAAGAATATTGAGTGTCACAGACACTCTGGAAAGTGGCAACAAATGCAAGTATAGTGCAACCACATGGTTTGTCACACTTAGTTGTGCTGAATATGCCTAGAACTCATTGAAGAGAACTGTTGAAGTGGGCAGAATTTTGGATGTTGACGCATCTCATCAATGACTGTCAGAGAAAATGTGTTCACTTGATCCTGTGTCTGTTACAAGATATTTTCACAAGGTTCATGATATTCTGGCTTTATATTGTCAAAGGCCACATCCACACTTGGGTATAGTGAGCATTACTTTTGGAGAATGGAGTATCAAGAACGGGTGCGCCCATCCATATGCTGTTGTGGATCAAGGATGCACCACACATAGGTGAACATGAAGCAACACTAGTGCTATCATTCATCAAGAAATATATAACCTGTCACATTCCAGACAAGTATGACAGTCCTACACTATGAAGTTGGTTCAAAAGTTCCAGTGACATATTTGTGCAAAATACTGTAACAGCGGTAGTAAAGAACAAATCTAGTTGGTATACATCGATGTCGCTTTGATTTTAGAAGAGTTTGTCAGGATGAAAGCCATGAATAACCTTTTCTCAGCAATGTAACACCACTTGAAGGCAAAATCAACCAAGATGGTATACTACTCTACCCAGAGATGAAAGAGGTATACATAAATGACTAGAACTCAACTCTTCTCCTAATGTAAGCAAACATAGATGTTCAGTTTAGGATGATAACTCATTGGCCCTGGTGTGGTACATCACTTGGTACATAACCAAACATGAGCAGACTAGCTTGCAAAGATCTTTGGGAAGATATTGCCAGTTCAAGCAGAAGCCTGACGATCTCAGCTCTGGTCATTGGCTTGAAGACTCTTCACACAGAGATGTGGAGCTTATGAAGCCAGTGACCATTTAATGGGTACATCTGTATGGGAAGCTCTGACGCTGTCCGGGTTTCTTAGTGTAAACTACAAAAAGAAATGCAAACGCAGTACTGATTCCCCATGCCTAAATTGAGGAACTCGGCTGCAATAGACCTTCTTCAAAACACATCTTGAAGAATAACCTGATAGACACATACTACCCACGTAGACACAACGACATGAATGATATGTGTCTCTTTCAGGTGGCTAAGTGGTATGACTACAAGACAGATGTAGCACCTGACTCAACACGCCAGATTTACAAGGTCAATGGAGTGGATGGCTGTCTCGTAAAGAGACACAAGCCATGGCTCATAGACCACTGTAGATTGCATCTAGGCACATCAGAGAACAGAGAACACTACTTTGCTCTCCTATTCCTATTTAGACCCTGGAGGAGTGAATCTGAATTAAAAGGTGACTGTGATACATTCGAGGAAGAATTTATTTGCAGTTGCAAGACTTTCAAAAGTGAATACTCAGAGACATACATACAGAGACTAGAGGCTGAGAAAGAACAGCTTGAGAAGGAAGAGAAGCAGCTTCAGGAAGACACTCCTGTTAGTTCACAGGACAACCTTGATCCAGAAGGACAAGCTGTTCTAGGTGAACCTCTGCCCTTAAATGCCCCAGAAGTGTTAATGTCAGAAATTGAGACAGACATGGAACATGGAACACACTCCACTGTCAACCCAGCTGACTTGAGAGAAAGATTAATTCAGCAGCAGCATACAGTTCACTCTCAAGTAGTTGGTGCTGTCCAACATGGCCTACAACATGAAACAAAAAAAATTTGACTGTCATGACTATAAGCCACTACAGATCTTTGTTAGTGGTTCAGCTGGCACAGGAAAGAGTTTCCTTATTGAAGCCATCGCTGCTGAAATATGGAGCCTGACAGGGTCATCAATGTCTGTTCCTGTTACCGCTCCCACAGGACTAGCCGCATACAAAATTAGTGGAGTTACATTACACCTTCTCTTTATGTTGCCAGTGGAACATGGCAGAACTGGAGAGTATCGTAAACTGTCATTTGAGGTTGCAACTCAGCTCCGTTCCATGTTCACAAAGATGAAGTTACTCATCATTGATGAAATCAGCATGGTCTCCAATGTCATGCTTGCCTGTATTCATCTACGTCTACAGGAGATCTTAGGTACTGATGGTGAAGTACCATTTGGTGGCAAAAGTATTGTTGTTTTGGGAGACCTTTTACAGCTTGCACCAGTCAATGCAGAGCATCTATTTACAACTCTAACTGCCAAGCAAGCTAAGAATATTCTCTGCTGCATTGCACGCTATAACATTTGGGAATTATTTACCTATGTTGAGTTGTCTGAGAACATGCACCAAAGTGGTGATCTGGCTTACAGATCACTTTTAGATGAAGCTCGCACAGGTTCTCTATCACCAGAATATGTTTGTATGTTAAACGATTGGAGAATCACAGTAGATACTGCATCCATAGAAACAGCATGTAATGTTTTCAGCGATGTATACTCTACAGGGACACACATAGTGTGTCTTATGCCATGACTAAAGAAATGCACTGAGTTCAACAATCTAATGCTGCAGAGAGAAAACCAAGAAATTCTAACTCTGCATGCTGTTGATACAGTTGATGGTGTCATTCTTAGTCGCAACCTAGTAGCAAAGATGACTGAACGACTCAGTGAACTCAGGTCAGATGTTTCATGCACAGCTGGCCTAGAAGCTGTTCTCACACTTTGTAAGAATGCACGTATCATGCTGTGACGTAATCTAGATATTGAATAAGGCATGGTAAATGGTGCCATGGGAAACATCACTGACTTTGTCTACTATGTCCAGAAGACATATATCGAGACACTTGTAGTTCACTTTGACAACATGGAACAGTCTGTACAAATAGAACGGACCTGCATAAAATTCCAGGCATTTAAGGATATCTATGTAAACAGGAAACAATTTCCATTATGTGTTGTATATGCTGTATCCATTCACAAATCTCAGAGCTTGAGTTTGGATTCAGCAATGGTGGACATAGGTACAGACATTTTCAAGGATGGCTTGAGCTACGTGGCACTTTCACGTGTCTGCAGTCTTTCTGGGTTGCACATTATAACTCTAGCACCTCAGAAGATACAAGCTGACAAGCAATGTTTTCTTGAGTACAACAGGTTACGTACTCTACATCAACCACAAATGTCTTTAATATCACTTCCTACATATCTGGCTGTCTCACATCATACAATCAAATCTACAGGTGTCAACAAACAGCCACAAGCTTCCAGAAGTGATTCAACTCAAAAGAGTTCAACAAAGGTCACAACTTCAATTAAACATTCACAGCCAGCAATTCATCAGAAATCAGTTGGTGTAGCTGCTGTACCAGTCTTTAACAACTGCACTAGAGTGAACTGCTATGCTAACTCAGCTATGCAAGTTTTTCTACACATGCCACACTTGTGCAGGCAATATCTGCTTCACAAGACAATACCCTATCAAACGCTTTGAAACAGATTGTCAACATGACTTCTGACCCGTCTAACAATGTACAGTCACTAATACCACTACGATAGGTGTTAGGTACATATGATGGATGTAGTACATTTGCTGCTGACATACAGCAAGACACTAGTGAGTTTATGATGGCTGTCATAAACAACTTGGATGAAGATGGCACCCCAATGCGCCTACTACTTGCTACAGTGTCATATGTAACCAAATATGGTATGTTTATGTGGCCATTCACAGCGTGAAACCACAGAAGACATGTTGTGGATTACTCTTTTTGTCCCTCAAGCCAAAAGTGTCAAATTTCAACAGCTATTCACCAATGCTCAATGTGATCACTCCTGTAAAAGGTGTGGAAGCAGATGCACTCAGTCCATACGTCTCAGGAGTTCATCTCAATATCTGTTGCTTATGTTGCACAGGTTTGACTCCAACGGGCTCAGAGTTGACACTCCTATCACAGATTACACAGCTGGTAGAATAGTCTTTAACCAATCAGTGTTTGACACTCACAGTATAATCTATCACCATGGCCAATCCATGCATTCTGGCCATTACACCTGTTTACTAAGGTACAGAAGTGGATGGGTAGAGTGTGACGACTCTACAAGCAGTTTTAAACAGAGACTGCCACAACACTTAAAAAATGCATATCTTCTAATATTGAAGAATTATGATGACCTTCATATTTCAGAAGAATAAGACAGAACATGTTGCATTTTTCAAATGACTACTTTGTGACAGATACAGTCGTAGTTCACTACAATTGTTTCCAATCTACGACTCTCAATAAACCATAGCATTTCAACAAAACGCTATACTGGCAGATACATTCCATGCACTATGACATCTAAGATCTTGTGTGGATCAGTGACAACATCGAAATTGTTGTAGTGGCTTCAATCGGCACCAACAGTATTCACAGTCACTAGAGAAACCATGCTTACATGTCTATCAAAGATTGTACATCTCAAAACAGAGACCTTCCTGCATCTCCTCTTCTATACATATCTTTTCTTGTTACTGTATCATACCCATACATAACAAGAAGTTGCTGCCAGTTTTTAGCTATTACTCTCTGCAGAGAAAGAAAAGTTCTCAATTACCATCGTAAACAACTGAGCAACACATGTCTCATTCACCAAACGGTACACTCTTTCACAAGTTGTCTATCACCAGTTGTTTTGGTCTATTAGCTGTTGACATGTAGACAACAACATCATTTGTTCACCATGCAACAGTGTTGAACTATGCCTGCTTTATTTGTTATACTGATACTGTACATATGTAAAAATAACAATCTTTATTCATAATACAAGTTGAATGAAGCAAGTGTAAATACCGAATGACTGCATCTTATTATTAACTGACTTTGCCATGCTTTTGTAATTACTTGTAAATAATATTTACATTCAGAGCAGAGGGTGAATGTGAAAAGGCAGAGATACTAAACAAATATTTTTGCTCAGTATTTACAAAGGAAGAGGGGGAGGTACCTAAAACAAATAGTAGAAACACTCTGGATACAGAAGTTGATACCAGCCCATTTGCAGAAGAAAGGGTTCTGAAAGAACTCTTAAGTCTGAAGGTGGACAAAGCAATGGGGCCTGATGGGATTCATCCCAGAATTCTAAAAGAACTAAGGGTAGAATTAGTGACACCACTGACTACCCTGTTTAACAAATCATGGGAGGATGGGGTGGTACCCGAGGACTGGAGGAGGGCAGATGCGATTCCCTTTCACAAAAGTGGGAGCAAGGCAGAAGCAGAAAACTACAGACCTATTAGTTTAACCTCAGTGGTAGGGAAAATGATGGAATCACTTGTGAAGGAAAGAATTGTCGAGTATCTAGAGGCCAGAGGTACACAGGACCCAAGGCAGCATGGATTCACAGCAGGAAGGTCATGCCAGACAAATATGATAGATTTCTTTGACTGGGTGACCAAAGTAGTAGATCAGGAAGGGGCTGTGGACATGGCCTACCTAGACTTTAGCAAGGCATTTGACACAGTCTCACTCAAAGATTAATATACAAGTTAGCTAGCCTGGGAGTGGGTCCCAAGATGACAGCCTGGGTAAAAATTGGCTGGAGAATAGGACACAGAGAGTAATAGTAAATGGAGTCCACTCTGAACAAAGGGGGGTTACTAGTGTGGTACCGCAGGGTTCAGTATTAGGATCCGTCCTCTTCAATGTCTTTATAAGCAACATTGCAGAGGGACTGGAAGGAAAAGTATGTCTCTTTGCAGATGACACAAAGATCTGCAACAGAGTTGATGCACAAGGTGGGGTGGAAAGGATGAAAAGGGACTTGGCAAGGTTAGAGGAATGGTCAAATGTATGGCAGCTTAGATTCAATGCTAAGAAGTGCAAGGTAATGCACCTGGGAAACAAAAACCAAGGGGAAGAGTACACAATGGGGGGTGAGATACTAACAACAACATATCAGATGACCTAAAGGTGGGCAAGCAATGTGAGAGGGCAGCAAGGAGGTCTGGGGGGATACTGGGATGCATAGGGAGAGGCATCACCAGTAGAAACAGGAAGTTATTATCCCTCTGTACAGACAGCTGGTCAGACCCCGTCTGGAGTACTGCATGCAGTTCTGGAGACCCAGTCTTCGCAAAGACATAGACAGAATGGAAGCTGTCCAGAGGAGGGCAACTAAAATGGTGCAGGGTCTGCACCGGAAGACATATGAAGAGAGACTTAAGGAACTTAATATGTATAGCCTTGAGGAAAAGAGGAGAGGGGGACATGATAGAAACTTTCAAGTACCTCAAGGGAATTAACAAAGTCCAAGAGGGTAGCATCTTTCAAAAAAATGAGGTGTGCAAGAACAAGGGGCACAATTTGAAGATGGGGGCAGCTCAGAGGTAATTTAAGGAAGTATTTTTTCACAGAGAGGGTTGTGGGATGCATGGAACGCCTCTGGAGGAGGTCGTGAGTCAAAAACAGTGGTGGAATTCAAGCATGCATGGGACAGTCATAAGGCAATTCTAGGGGTGGGGGAAGGAAGAAGTAGGCTGCTGGTTAACTAGGATCTGCAGCTTATCCAGTAGGCAGGGAAATGGGCAGACTGGGTGGGCCAAGCGGTCCTTATCTGCTGTCAAATTCTATGTTTCAATGTTTCTATTCTTATTCCACCTTGCCATTGTTGCTAACTACTTTTATTGTTCTACTAAAAGTATTAGTATAAGAGTAAAGTACAAATGAATGTTTAATATATAATACAGTACTATACTGATTAAGTTAAATGAACTATATCTTTGATAAAAACAGTATACCATGCATATTTTTTACTTACTAGTTCAGAGGTAACATAGAAACCAATGTAACAATTGAAAACAATGTGTTTTGTTCCTGTAATAATATGACTTTTTTTGTACTTGTCATACAAGTAATTCTAACCTATGTTAACAATGTTGACAATTGTAAATCAGACACTGTTACTGATCACAACACACTTCATACCTGTTCCTGACAATATTTATGATCGCCTCTATTGAGGGGTCAGTGGGAATTTTCCATATGTGCCTAGTCAGTGACATATCATTAAATATTTAACTGAACATGCCAGTAATATAATGTCACTGAAATCAGATTTCTTTTATTTTCTATTACTTAAACACTTAGCATATGGTTTTTCGCCCACCCCAGGAACATCCACATTATCAGTCACACAATAACAACTACACATTTCTGTTCCATGTGTGTAATCACTGTTTAGAAGATCCTGACATACCTTTATTAACATAGGACACAAGTAATGGATGACACATAACTAGAATATTCAACTACTTAAAAAAAAGATAATATTCTTAACCAAAGTCTCTTCAAGCTCAGTAGCAAATATACAATGAAGAGCCACAGGTTCAGCTTGAGTGTCACAAGTTCAGGAGGAATGTCAGAAAGCACTTCTTCCCACAAAGAGTACTGAACACTTAAACATCACTGTAAACACAGAACACCTAATTAAAGACAGTGACAATCTATTAAAGAACCAGGTATATGCATAAAAGGTAGATAACAACCCAGCCAACAAAAGATGGGAGAACACTGCAGGGATAGCAAACACAACCTCAAGATGTGGCCCTGTAACACAATCACAATAAATAGAACAAATTACCTTCTTATGCTAACTTCTTTCTATACTGTATTACAATATCACATACTTGCTCCAATTCATATAATCTAGTCACTATAAATGTGACATATTTACATATATTCCAAGCAATGATTACAGACATACAAGGATTGTATTGTGAGACTGATTTTGTAAAAAAATAGTCTTTTTTTTGTAAATATCATTTTTATTAGAGAAGATCTTTACAGTTTTTACACCATTTGACAGTCAGAGTCCATTATATGAATTAAAAACTTTACATCCACCATACAGAGATACAAGTCTATTAACAAGATTTCACACAGTTATCATAGAAACCTTCCTATGTCGGTAACACATGCATGCATGAATAGCATTATGCCAACTATCCCAGAGTAATATCATTCAGCATTTCCTTGCAACACATTTCCCCAAGATCTCCCTTCCCTCCAGTCCCCACCCCAATTAACTGATTCTGGTTGTACCTTACATAGTACAAGCTGGGACAGAAGGCCCATATACCATGGAATGAGCAGTCAAGCAAGGGAGGTACTTTCTTAAGGTACAAAATGAGGATCCTTAGTCATAATATATATGATCCATCTCCTCCATTTTAAGGAGTTCAGCTGTGCCTGGTTGTTTAAATTGTGGGTTATTTTTTCTGTTCTATACACGAAGTGCACTATCTCTCTCTCCAGACTGAAATAGTAGGCGGTTCAACAGTGAGCCAGCGTTTAGTAATAGCTTTTTTCGCTGCATGGAGAAGGATGTTTAATAGGTAACAGGTATGGGGATCTCGGAGCTCAGGAGGGAAGCAATGCAGGATAAAGAAATCACCATCGTAAGGAAGTTCTGGCGACGAAGAGGTCTTCTAACTCCTTAAATAAAGCCAGCAGAAAGGGCTGCAGTTTTGGGCAGGACCAGAGAATATGGGAATGATGGGCTGCAGTCTCACCGCATAGGCGCCAACATACTGCAGAGCGGGTAGCACCATAATGCGAGGTTATTACCGGGGTTAGAAAAAATCTTATCAGCAATTGCCATGAGAATAACCTCCAAGAATGAGAGCAAGTGCTCATTCTCTGCCCAATAGATCTGCTAGAGGATTTTCCCCCTGCTCTCATGGACCATACCTTCCGGAACTGGAGGCATACCCATCTCTTACAGCTTTCGCAGCTGCAGATGGGCCCCTGTTTTAAAGAATCCGGGGAGATTAGCCAGGAATTTCACCTACGCCAATCGGATTTTTTTCGATACCTGCAGCTACGACACTACTTTGAATCCCTTCCCCTTAATGTTCATACCCTTGAGGCACATCCTCAGCTGATCCAAGTGTTTCAACAAATATTAAATTCCCAGGGAGTACCACATGTGGTTTCAGTGTTATATAAGTCCTTGTTGGAAACAACAGGGGGGGAAACATCAGGGTTAAGGGAAAAGTGGAACGAGGAATTGGGTTCCCAAATTACATCTCAACAGTGGGAAGCTCTCTGGCTTATGGTATCAAAAAAAATACAGTCTTAATTGGCCCTTTCTCTGTTTCACCAATTGGCAATAAATCTTTTTAAAACATAACCACCTGTGTTGAGTCTTTACTGAAAATAGCATAACGACATTAGAACATTACTGTTGTTTCTATTAAGCATGCAAATCAACTGCAACAAATAGTGCCACAACTATGTGTCCATGAATTTTTTTGGTTGCTATGCTGTCCACTCAGTATCCACAACATAGGCAATGATGTGGCACATTGCATGTCACACTTCCCTTAATTCCTAAGAGTGTAAAAAAGTCTGCAATGCACTTACTTTTCCTGTGCCTCTACATTCCGCATGTAGTAATTACTGTAGCAAGCTGCCGCACATCACTACCTAACACTATGCAGCTGTGATGATACACTTAGGATGCAGTCACTGCTATGTCTACTGCAATTCCCTGGCTAAGCTTCTGCAACTCCTAACTGTGGTAACTTCACTGTACCTACAATTACAGAAGTGTGCCATAGATCTCCAGTCCCCCATGGTTCCTATAGATAACCAGTCATAATGCACTACAAATTTTCAGCTCTAGCTGCCTAAATCCATGCAAATCCTAAGGTAACTTCAGTTTCCCTGCAATCAGTGATGTGTGCCATTGATGTGCATACCCTCACCTGTGTTGTGTATGTCCATATGCATTCCCTGACTTGTTTTCTGTATCTACACTTACAATGTAGTACCTACTGTCACATTTGTAGACACATTGCCTGCCTGAATCCATTCAAGTGGCAACTGTGCTAACTGGACTATTCCTGTAAACAGAGAGCTGTACAACTGATGTACATTGCCTATTTTTTCCTGTGGCTGTTTACTTAGGATGCAGCAAGTGCTGTGGAAGTGCAGTTCCCCCATCGCACTGTTCACCTCCATGTTTTTTTCTGTTCTGTACTGTCAACTAAGTGTGCAATATGTGGGCTAGGTGTTCATACATTGAGTTACAGATCTCCTGCAATTCCTAACTAAGTTAAATACCATGTACCACACTTACATCTACTGTCAGACTACAGTCAGAGTGCCGTACCTGGTCTAGAGAGCTGTGTGACATTCTACCTAAGGACATGCAGTTGTGACTGCAGTCAGGATCAGTAACCAGTACACGTGTGGAAATTGCCTGTGTGAACCCATAGAAATCCTAACTGTGCTAAGCTGTGTGTATCAACAATTACAGAGCTGTAACAGTGATGTTCCTTGCCCCATTCTTGCTGTGCATCGGTACTCATAATGCAGTACAAACTTTGGGGGAGGGAGCATTACCTGTCTCAGCCAACACAAACACTAACTGTGCTAACTTGAGTGTCCCTGAAATCACTGATGTCTACCACTGATGTCCATACCCTCAGCTCTGCTGTGGGTCTCTACTAAGGATCCAGTACCTGGTGTTGCAGTTTGAAGAAACATTACTTGGCTGAAGCCATCCAATTGACAACAATGCTAACTACACTTTACCTGTAATCAGGAAGTTGTACAACTGATCTGCAACACCCTTCTTTGCCTGTGGCTCTTCACTAAACATGCAGCAAGTCTGTGATTTTTTCTGTTACCATGGCTCTCCCACCTTACTTCCATATGTGTCTGTCTCTCTGTGTGCCAGTACTGCTCAGAGGGGGTGGAGGCCACGTGATGTCTTCACACATACTAACACAGTGGCCCCAAACAGAAATGTTAATGCACATGGTAGCACTAATCAAAACACAAAGATAAACAATTCTGAAAAATACTTAATGTAATATAGTGACATTAGCACGGGGCCCTTTGTACCCCGAGCTCCTGCCACACAGAACACTAACATAAATAGTACTGAAATACACTAAATGTGAAACAGCAGTGGGAGCACAGGGCCCTTCCAACCCCTCGCTCTCACCACCAGAACACAAATATATACAGTACTGTAAAATACAAAATGTACTAGTGATAGGAGCGTGGGGCCTTCCACACAAAACACTAACATAAACAGTACTGAAATATACTAAAGGTGATATAGCAGCGGCAGCGCACAGCTCTTCTGAACCCACACTCCCACCACACAAAACACAAACATATACAGTACTGTAAAATAAAAATTAGTATAGGAAAGGGCCCTTGGCCCCGTGCTCCCACCACACAAAACACAAACATAAACAGTTCTGAAATATACTAGACATGATACAGCAGCGGGAGTGCAGTGCCCTTCTGATCCAGCACTCCCACCACACAAAACACAAACATATACAGTACTGTAAAATAAAACATTTGCTACTGACTGGAGCATGGGGTCCAAAGGGCCCCGTGCCCCACACAAAACACAAACATAAACAGTACTGAAATATAGTAAATGTGATACAACAGCAAGAGCGTGGGGCCCAAAGGGTCCCGTGCACCAGCCACACAAAACACAAAGATAAACAGCACTAAAAAACACTGAATGTCACACAAGATGGGAATGTGGGACCCTTCAGCCCCTACAGTCCCACCAATCAAAACACAAACATAAACAGTACTGAAATATACTAAACATGATACAGCAGTGTTAGCATGGGTTCCTTCGGGCCCCACGCTCCCACCACATGATGTCTGTACACATACTAACACAATCCCAGCAAACACAAATGTTAAAGCACATGTAGCACAAACCAAAACACAAATACTGAATGTAATACACTGACAATAGCACAGGGCCCTTCCAGCCCTGCGCTCCCTCCACAAAAAACACAAAGATATACAGTACTGTAAAATACACAATGTGCTAGTGAGAGGAGCGCAGGGCCCATACTAAACATTATACAGCAGCAGGAGCACAGAGCCCTTCAGGCCCACCCTCCCACCACACAAAACAGAAACAGTAACAGCAGTAACAACACCAAATATCATACAACAGCGGGACTACGGGGACCTTCAGCCACCATGGTCCCACCACACAAAAGCGAAACAGAAACAGTACTGACATACACTAAATGTGATATAACAACCCTAACTCTCACCCCATCACATGTGGAAAGAACCTGAGGAATAGGAGAATGAGGTGGCAGTTAGGATTGATGAGCCCAACGTGCACCCCGATTCCAGTTGGGGTTGTCGGCTGGAGGGGTGCAAAGGGGGTTTCAACCCTAACAATTAATTTCCTCACTTTTGTCACTGTGGAACAACCCTAAATGATGCAGTAAATGGAGTTTTTTGCCTCTAATTTCCCTTCTTTTTGAGAATGATTATGAGAAATAGTGACTGTGTCGCGGCGGCAGGAGAGGGGCCCTTCGGGCCACACGTCTCCCACCATGTGTAATGAGGCAGCTGGAAGTGCCTGTGCTCCTGCCACATAATGCGGCAGTGGAAGCGCGCCCCATGCTCCTGCCACATAATGCGGCAGCAGAAGCGTGCTCCACGCACACTCCCACCATGTACTGTCTTCTCACATAGTAACATTGTGCCCACAAACACGAATCGTCATCCACATGGTGATGCAAAGTGAAACAGAAAGAGAAAAAGTACTGTAGACAGAAATGTTAAAAACAATGCAAACGCAACCACAAATGAAAACGCAAAGGGTAACGCACATGGTGGCATAGAGGTGAACAGTAAGTGAAACAGGTACGGAACCACAAACAGAAACAGTAATTGTAACAGTAATGTAAGCACACAGGCTGGTTTTCCCCAAAAGCTGCATAGAGAAAGACAGTGAGTACAAAGAATGTATGCAAAATAATGACTCTCGGAACAGAAAATGAGGACTTGGAATAGTAAATTGTTTATATCTCAGGAACCGTACGACATAGAAAAAAAAATTAAAAGTTATATGAATTATCACTTTCCTGGCTAGTTTTATGGGGGCTAAGCATTTTTTTGACAAAAGTCCGTATCTGCACCGCTTCGAGATACGGCCCTGAAAAGCGGCGAATGCTGTAATGTTATCCTATGGGGGAAAAAAGAGAAGTTTGGAGTGCCATAACTTTGGCTCCCTGTAATATTGTTTCACCAAACCACTAAAATGCACATCTGTGGGATGTTGGTTGTCTTCCCTCCAAATTTCAGGAAAAAAGACCAAACCATTATTTTGCAGCAGGGTGCCAAAGGATTCCTGTAATGCGTCGGTCGCTGTAATGTTATCCTATGGGAAAAAGCGTCAACTTTGGAGTGCTGTAACACTGAAAGGCACATCTGTGACATGTCAGCTGCGGTCCCTCCAAATTTCAGCCCAAAACACCAAACTGTTCTTTTGCAGCACAGTGCCAAAGGATTGCTGTTATTTTCATACACCCTGGAAAAGTACTGTCGAACTTTGCGAAAGCTTTCACAAATTCATTCGACAGTGTCACACATTCGACACTACTTTGCGAAAGTACTTTTTCCAGAAACTTGAAAAACATATTTCTGGGGTGTTTTACCCCAAAATAAAGACGTGGATAGCATCCTCAGGGTCCGAATAGGTGAATACAAAAAGAATTAGGTTGCTAGAGGGTCCCAAATTTAAATGGCAAGCATTTTTCTGATCACTAACTGAAAACAAAATGGCAGATTTACGACAGTAAAAGAGCCATTTGCGAAAGTAAAAACTGCATTTGCGACACTGTCGAACTTTTTAACATTTCCCATTGACTTATAATGGGAAGTTGCTTTTTGAATAACTTTTGAACCGTTTAATATTTTTTCACGAAATCTTCAAAAGGCACATCAGGGACCCCGGACGCATGTTACCTGAAGATTTCTGACTGGTCACACAAACCATATGACCTGTAGGTGTGACTGTAGAATTCAAAAAAAAGCGTAAACGCATGCGCAGATCATGCTTAATAACTCCACAACTGTATATCCGACCAGTACGGAACTTGGCAGATCCCAAGGTGTATGGGTCTTGATCACGTATTCCAAATGTCAGGCAAATCTGTCAAATGGTTGCAAAGTTATTAAGGTGCACAATTTTGGGTTTAACATGTAACTGGCTCCTCAACCCTAACTATGGTAGCACTACCATGTTACCATAATATATATGTGTATATATACACATTATGGGCTGGCAATTGGAGGGAGGGAGGCCATTAGCACCAAGGATATGTATGCATAGACAATCAGTATGAGCTGGTGATCAGCAGGGTGGACACTAGCACAATATATGTGTGTGTGTGTGTGTGTGTGTGTGTGTGTATATATATATATATATATATATATATATATAGAGGCAAAAATTCAGTTTAATGCATTAGTTAGGGGTTGTTTCCACAGCGACAAAGTGAGAGGGCTTGTTGAGTTGAAACCCCTTGGATCCCCCGCCACCCCAACCGGCATTGGGGTGCGCATTGGGATCACGCCAGCCCTAACTCTCTCACCCCATGACATGTAAAGCAGCAGAAGTATAGGAGAATGGGGTGAGAGTTAGACCAATGATCCCAATGAGCACCCCAATGCCGGTTGGGGAGTGGGCGGGGTCCAAGGTGTTTTCAACCCTAACAGCGAATTTCTCACTTTTGTCGCTGTAGAACAATCCAACTAATGCATTAAATGGAGTTTTTGCCTCTAATTTCCCTTCTTTTTGAGAATGATAATGAGAAATAGTGAATGTAATGCAGCGCCGGGAGTGTGGGGCCCAAACACATGATGTCTTGTGGCATGGTAACAGGAACAGCAACACAAACAGAAGCGCTAACAGTGGTGCACATGGTAACACAAGCGCGAATGAGAACAGAAAGGGTAACGCACATGGTGGCGTAGATGGGAACGGTCTGCCACATGATGTGTTGTCACATAGTAACATGGTGCCTGCAAACGGAAATGTCAATGGGCATGGTGATGCAAAGTGAAACAAAAAGAGAAACATTACTGTAGACACAAATGGCAAAAAATAACAGAAACGCAAGCGCAAATGAAAACGCAAAGGATAACGCACATAGGGCCCCGCGCTGACGCCACGTAATGTGGCGGCAGGAGCACGGGACCCAACCACATGATGTCTTGTGGCATAGTAACAGGAACAGCAATGCAAACAGAAGTGCTAACAGTGGCACACATGGTAACGCAAGCGCGATTGAGAACAGAAAGGGTAACACACACGGTGGCGTAGACGGGAATGGTCTGCCACATGATGTGTTGTCACATAGTAACATGGTGCCTGCAAATGGAAATGTCAATGGGCATGGTGACGCAAAGTGAAACAGAAAGAGAAACAGTACTGTAGACACAAATGGCAAAAAATAACAGAAACGCAAGCGCAAATGAAAACGCAAAGGATAACACACATGGTGACGCAGACGTCAACGGTAAGTGAAACTGGTACGGAACCACAAGCGGAAAGGGCAACAGTAACAGTAATGTAAGTGCACAGGCTGGTTTTCCCCAAAACCTGCATAGAGAAAGACAGTGAGTACAAATAATGTATGCATAATAATGAGTATCGGAGCAGAAAATGAGAACTTGGAATACTAAATAGGTTATATCTCAGGAACCGTACGACGTAGAAAAAAATTTAAAAGTCGTATGATTTACAACTGTCTTGGCTAATTTTATAGGGCTAAGTATTTTTCCGACAAAAAGTCCGTATCTCGCACCGTTTCCGAGATACGGGCCCTGAAAGGGGCGGTGAACACCGTAATGTTATCCCATGGGAAAAAAAAAGGAGTTCGGAGTGCCATAACTTTGCCTCCCAGTAATATTTTTTCACCAAACCACTGAAAGGCACATCTGTGGGCTGTTGGCTGTCTTCCCTCCCAAATTTCAGGAAAAAAGACTAATCCGTTATTTTGCAGCAGGGTGCCAAAGGGTTCCTGTAATGCGTCGGGTGCCGTAATGTTATCCTATGGGAAAAAATGTCAAATTTGGAGTGCCGTAACTTTGCCTCCATGTAATATTTTTTTCAATACAACACTGAAAGGCACATCTGTGACATGTCATCTGCGTTCCCTCCAAATTTCAGCCCAAAACTCCCAACTGTTCTTTTGCAGTGGAGTGCCAAAGAATTACTGTTATTTTGGGCAAAGTGTCGCAAAGTAGTGTCGCAATTTGCGAAAGCTTTCGCAAAAATTTGTGACACTTTCGTGAGTGCGACACTACTTTATGAAAGTACTTTTTCCAGAAATCTAGAAAAGATATTTCTGGGGTGTTTTACCCCAAAATAAAGACATGGCTAACATCCTCAGGGCGCGACTAGGTGAATACAAAAAGAATTAGGTTGCTAGAGGGTCTCAATTTTAAGTGCCAAGCATTTTTCTGATCACTAACTGAAAACAAGATGGTGGATTTGCGACAGTAACAGGGCCATTTGCGACAGTAAAAAGTGCATTTGCGACACTGTCGAACTTTTTGTTAACTTTTCCCATTGACTTATAATGGGAAGTTGTTTTTTGAATAACTTTTGAACCGTTTAATATTTTTTCACTTCTTTGAAAGGCACATCAGGGACCCGGCTGCACATTCCATGAAGATTTCAGGCGATTAAAACAAACCACATTACGACCACGCCAAACCGTAGAATTCCAGAAAAGCGTAAATGCGATGCGAGATCATGCTTAATAACTCCGCAGCCGCACATCTGACCAGTACAACACTTGGCAGATCCCAAGGCCTATGGTTCTTGATTGTGTATTCCAAATTTCAGGCAAATCTGTCAAACAGTTGCAAAGTTATTAAGGTGCAAAATTTGGGGTTTAACATAGAAATGGCTCCTCACCTTAACGATGGTAGCACTACCGCTACCATATATATATATATATATATATATATATATATATATATATGTTATATATATAGATATAGATATAGACATAGATATATAGATATAGATATATATGTCACAAACTCGCTCAGACAGTCAATCCTGTACTCCCAAAGTGCCAACCTCTGAGTGTATGATTTGTGTCCAGTGAACAGAACAAGGTAGCCCTCTTGTCTGTTTTGTGGATTCAAGTCACCTTAGTCTCAAGCTCTGGAGGGATTCAAACTGATAACCTCTTGTTAGCATACCCAATTATCAGGCTCAGATAATTCTGTCTTCGGGGGGCCAGATATCTTTGCCTACGGGCACCCAACCAGGTCTTTCAAATGAACCCTTAGAACTCTATGCAAGACTTTAGAGAACTCTATCCATTTTCCAGTTTGGTATACAATAAGACCATATACAGTGTACTTATAACCTTTAAAAGCTCCACTTAAAATAAAAAGAAATGCCAAGGCACTCCAGCAGTTTCGTTTGTAAAAAAATGTCTTTACTTTAAAAATATCAAAACAGAACAATAATTACAGAACAAATATATATCCCAACACATGCCTTAAAACAAACAGGTAAAAAAGTACAGTTCCTACAATTAATAACTTCAGACTAACCTAAGCTAATGCTTGCTTTCTTCAATGCTTTTATGGTCTCTCTTCTCTCAGTCAGTAATATTTTCTTATGTGTCTCTGTCATGTTATCTCAGCAGTTAAACACACTTCTGAGCCGGCCTTCTCATGAGGTCACTACCTCCGCCTTAGTGTATCAAAATCTATATTTTACAATACAGGGTCTCCAAATAAAATATTTAAAAAAAACATGTGAGGACCTCACAGACTTTCCTTTCCACTGGTTAACTGGTCAGAACATGGTTTTTGCTCTGCTACACATACATCTCAAATGTTTCTTTGATCTAAGTCACTGTATTCAAAATAAAAATGTATTTGCCTCTGTAATCCCATCTGGACCTTGGCATCTACACCTCAGGTCTCTCTGAAGTAATTTAAAGGTTCCCGAGGAAATGTAAATTGGACCTTCCAAATCTGTCTGGGTCCTCCCTGGCTCAGACATCAAACCTCTTCAATGTCCATTCTGGTAACTATGCAAGTCAAAGAATCTCCCTGAGGGTATTAAAAATGGCTAATCTTATTTCCTGGGATGAAAGCTAATTGACAAGGTAATTGCACCCCAGATCTCTGCAGTTTAAAATACCTCCTGTCCTTTGAACTCATCCCTGGGGGGTCTTGATGTGTCGGTTCCAGTAAGATAGCCTTTTCCTTGAACTGACCTTCCCATCACATATTTTATATATAATAAAAAAAAATTAATATGGGGGGGGACCACATGATGCAAACTACCAGATAGTCACTCCTCTGTATAGTTTCAGCCTCCCTTTTTTATGTTCTCGTTTTCTGGTATACTTTCTCGATCTCTAAACCTCAAATTTCAAGTTATTCTGGTTCCCTACAACTTTGTGCCCTTGCAGGGCAGTTTCGAGAGAGAATGGACGTTTACATGAAAAAAACAACAGCAGAAACACACCCCACCAGTTACACCAGAGAAGGCCTCAAAAAAATCCCAGGCCTCGAGTGGAACAGAAAAGGGAGATGTTCTGAATCTAGGGGTGGATCAAGAGCCGCTCACATTGTTCAGATTTTTGGAGGAATTTAAACCTTTCCCGAGATGAGATCAAAGAGATGGCATCAGAAATGAAATCACTCATGAGAAAAATAGAAGAAATAACCCTTGCTACCTCAGACAACACAACTAGGATCTTCTCTCTAGAGAAGCAAGTCGAGAGGTTCGAGCCTGAGATGGCAGCAATGCGTCAGAAACTGTCTAGATTCGAGGTCAAGATTGAAGACCTTGAAGGTCGTAGCTAGAGAAATAATGTTGTGATCCTCGAGTTACCTGAGGGGAGAAGAGGGCCAGAATACCATAGCTTTCATCCAGAAGTTGGCCGATAAGATTGCAGGCCCTTCTCCATTTGGGGCTAAATATATTATTGAGAGAGCCCATAGGTCATTAAGACTGAAGCCCCCTCCCGGAGCAACATCCCAACCTATAATCTGTCGTTTCTTAAATTTTTAAGAGCGACATTTCCTGTACAAAGTGAGAGAACTCCAAGAAGTTCGCTGGGAGCAAGTTAAGCTTTGAATAGCGCAAGATATCCCGGGTTCAGTCTGTTTGAAGTGAGCGGCTTTTCATCCTGTTGTCTCAAAAATTATTGCGGCTGGACTTAAATTTCGCATGGGATACCCACCCAGGCTACAGGTACTGGTGGCTGGTTCCTGGGCTACCTATGAAGATCCGGAGGTAGCGTTTGCTGGTTTAAAATTAGCACTGCCAGATCTCTTCAGGGACACATGAAAGGCCTTAGGGCTTTCTCGACAAGATGAGAACCACTTTGAGAAGGCTGGGTATTCATGTAAAGGGATCTTCTGGAAAGCAACGGTTACACATTCTTGGACTCTCATTTTAGCCCGAATATGGGGCAGAAAGGACTTTCTTTTTCTTTTTATAGCAATCTATTTGTGGACGCATACTCTTATTTGTCTTGTCTGGGTCTGAGGTTTCGGGTCCTTCGGTTTTATAAGTGTTTCAATTATGAAATTTTATTCCTGCTTATTCTGTCTGGGTCTGGGGTCCCAAGTAATTAAGTGATTTCTTGCTAGTTTTTCATATTGGCAGAAAAAAATGCCTATTTAGTAACATCTGGTCTCCCCCTCTCCTGTGGAAGTTTAGTGAGGAAGGGTTTGGTGGAAGGCTTTAGCCTTCTGGGAATTCCAATTATAAGGGTTGAGATGTCCCTTCCTCTGTAAGGCATCAGGGTGCTGTTACACACTCATAACACAGGAGGGAGCTTGTGCCCCATGCGTGTGAAGTCCCAAGGGCTCCTAAAATAGGAAAGAAGCTGGGATTTACTGGGACAAAGGTGCAGCAACTGGGAGGAGAGGACCGGGGGCTTGTTCCTATAAGGCTGGAGATCCTGCTGAGACGAAGGCCCGTTTAATGCATGTTATGTTGGCTGAGGCCGACTTCCCGATTGTACCCGCAAGGCACCTTATCACACTCAACAGCCATATGCCTTGTAAGCCGTGATGTTACTGGGGGCAATGTTTTATTGATATTGGCTTACTTCTAATAGCCCTTATTAGGGGCAAGAGGTAGATACAAGGGCTTCTACAGTGGGGATGTTGCATTCTCTCTCTTTTATTTGCTGCTGACATTTCAAGAAAGGGGAATGTATTATAAAGAATACAGGGTTTGGGGAAGGCTTTTCGGGGGCTGGGGGAGGAGTAGCAAGTGGAGCATTGCTGAACGTTGTTAGTGATAAGAGGGGGGTTTGGGTGGATGGTTTTTTTGGATTATGTCTTGGAGATATGGATGATGTGGATTGTTCGGGGGTATTTGGGGGGGAGGGACAGGAGTTAAATGGGGGGTTGGAAATCGGCACAGCAGATTCAGGGGAATAGAATCACCTGTTACATGTCAGCAGGATATGTTAGATATTTTATCTAGATTATATCTGATATAATAGATGGTTCAGAATCTTAATATTGCTACGTGGAATGTGAAGGGGATCAGGAAAAAACTGAAACAATATCAGGTACTCATACACCTGAATTTGTTATGTGCCCAGATAACATTCATACAAGAATCTCATTTAGTGGATTCTGAAGTAAAACAACTTAGAAGACAACAGATAGGTCAGATTGTTCATGCTTCAGGGGAAACCAATAGTTGTGGGGTCATGATACTGATTAATAGAAATATCCCATTTGTCCCTTCTCAGGTATTTAAGGATTTGGAAGGCAGATGTGTCTTAGTGCAGGGCACTATTTGGGCCATGCCATTGGTTTTAGGTAGCATATATGGCTCAAACACAGACAATCCCTCTTTTTTTATGAAATTGATTTCCACGATTCTTCCTATACTCCCTAGTCCAATTATATCAGGGGGAGATTTTAATTTAGTTTCGGATCTGAATCTGGATAGGTCAAGCACTGGATCGAGGGGACCAACACCTGGACACAGGGCCTTTAAGGAGATGATGGATCAGTGCGGATTGTGCTATATCTGGAGGGTCACACATCCTAATATTAGGGAATATACTTATCGCTCACCAGTTCATGGCACGCAGTCTCGCATTGATTACCTATTAGTTTCTCATGAGCTCTTGCCAGGGGTTCTATCCACCTCGATCCAACCGGGTCCAATATTGGATCATTCTTTAGGTTTGGGTAATTTGGCTTTTCTCAATATCCCCAAAAGAGAGACCAGATGGAAATTAAATGAACAATTACTAAAAGATGAAAAGTATAGAAGAAAGGTGAAAGAGCAGATAGAGTTTTTCTTTTCCACCAACCCAATAGATAGTGCAAGACTGGATATTTCATGGGGAGCCTTTAAGGCTTATATAAGGGGTATTCTCATTAGTCTAGCTACAAGGAGGAAGAGGGCACAGGAAATGGAGTTACGCTTTTTATTGTCTCAGATACGGGTACTAGAAAGTATACACCCAGATATAATTTCTCAAGAGGAGTCACAGAAATTATTAATATATAAAGATAAGTATCTGGGAATGTTAAGAGAAAAGTCTGAGTTGGCAATAATCTGTACAAAGGCCAGTTTTACAGATCAAGGAGAAAAAGCAGGGTGTTTGTTGGCTTGACGCTTAAAACAACAAGAATCAGCAAGATTTATACCCCAATAAGGTCTCAGTCTGACGGGACCCTGAAGGTATCCCCCTCAGAGATAGTCCAGGAATTTTCTACCTTTTATGAACAGTTATATAGGGACATAGATAGTCCTCCACCCATTCAAAAACTGGATGAATATCTCAAGGAAGCTCATCTTCCGTTACTATCTGACTCTCAAAAGAAATTCATATTGTCCCCTTTATCACAGGAAGAAATAGCAAGTGTTATAAAGGACTTGCCTATGGGTAAAGTCCCAGGTCCAGATGGGCTTTTGGCCTTATTTTATAAAGCTTTTATGGAGCAACTACTTCCCGTGTTGAATCAGCTCCATTTGCATATCTTGTCTGGAGATGTGGCAGATGCACTTTTGTTTGAGGCATTGATAGTTTTGTTACCTAAACTGGACAAAGACCCAGAAATGGTTCAGAGCTATAGGCCAATATCTTTGCTGAATCAAGATGTCAAAATTCTCACAAAGATAATGGCAGATAGACTAACTCTGGTTCTTCTGGATCTTGTGAGTATGTCTCAAGTGGGATTTATGAGAGGACGTGCATCTTCATATCACTTGCGTACTCTCTCCCATGTCTTCTCGGAGTCCAGGGATGCCACATATCCTGTGGGGTTGGTCTTCCTGGATGCTGAGAAGGCATTTGATTGGGTTAACTGGACTTTTCTTTTTCATGCCCTCAAGGCATTTGGATTCCCATCCATGTTCATAGATTGGATCTGGGCAATTTACTGGTCTCCTACAGCGAGGATTTCAGGGAATGAAACCTTCTCTATGTCCTTTACACTACGGTCAGGAATGAGGCAGGGATACCCTCTCTCTCCATTTCTTTTCAATCTTTATCTGGAACCCCTTTTTCAGCATATTCTCAATAATGAAGAGATACAGGGTATTCCCATTAGGAATGAGGTAGTGAAAGTAACAGCGTACGCTGATGACCTTCTCCTACATTTGGCTAATCTGTTAATATCTATCCCAAATATGCTAAGGGAGGTTGATAGATTTAGTAGTTTCTCGAATTATAAGTTAAATCCCAATAAGACATCCTTTTTCCCTCTTAACCATAATGTCTTTAAGACCGACATTATTTCTCTGGGACTATGCTGGTCACCCCGGGCTATTAAATATTTATGCATAAAATTAACACGTAATCCCTCTTTGTGGTTTAAGGAGAATCTGGACCCCCTTTTGCAGGGGATCACCCAAGATTTAGAGAGATGGGATAAACTCCTGTTATCTTTATGGGGTCGTATTAATATTATTAAGATGAATGTGTTTCCCCGTTTATTTTATCCTTTGTCACATCTTAATTCATTTGTCCCTAAGTTGGTTTCTCAGAAAACACATAAACTTTTACTAAGTTTATTTGGTCAGATAAGACCTCCAGATTGGCATACTACAAGTTAGCTGCACCTAAGAATGAGGGTTGGATTCTTTACTTGCCCATTTACTACTGGCTAGTCATTTGGCTAAATATCTGAGATGGTAAGGCCGGGTCCAGATAACATGAACCGGTTTGGCTAAGATTGAATTAGATTTTTCCAATCTATGAACATGGACCCCTGACTATACTTTATTTAAAAATTTCTCAGATGCAAGATATTAATAAATGTCCCACTATCATGACCTCACTAAGAGTACATTCACAATTGTGCTCTTTCTTGCATTACAATCAAAGTAATGATCTCGCTCAATCTATTTGGAATTCCTTGGCTTTCACTATAAACAAACAGAAAATTTCCCGTTCATGGTTCCTTCACTTAGGAGAAGGGATAGTAACTTAATTTCTGGATGAAGTTGGTGAGTGGCTATCATTTTCTCAGTTCATACACAAGTTCAAAATACCTGAGTCTCAGACTTTAAAAGTGTTTCAACTGAGACACTTGTTAACCACAGTCTTTGGGGTCACTCCACCCCATCCACTGACCTTTGCATTGGTATCTGAACTTTCCCCTTTACTAGTCTCTTCTGGTGTGATTTCTAAGATTTATCAAGTCTTGTTCCGATGGAGGTTTGGACACTGTGGTGGCCCCACCAACTTCTGGGTTTCATTTTTTCCCCACTACACTTTTAAGTGGCCTGTCCTCTGGATGTACTGTCATAAATATGTATCCCAAGATAGATTACATCTCATGCAGTTCCATATCTTGCATCATTTATGCTATACCCCAACTAAACTGGTGAAATGGGGCCTTCTTGATACTGATAGGTATAATAAGTGTTCCCAGGATGCAGGATCACTTTTCCATTTTTTCTGGTCATGTCCCCGGATAGTATCATTATGGGAGCAAATAAAAACCAATCTGGACCCCTTACTGGGTCTACAGGACTATTTTACACCAGATATTTGCCTGTTGGGGGATCTCTCCTCCATAAAGGTTGAAACACAGAGATTTCACATATCTATGGTGGCGCTCTCGGTCAAAAAAGTTATTCTCAGGCGTTGGAAGGAAAGGTCCGGCCCAACATATCAGGAGTGGCTCCATGAGGTCTTAGCAAATATACCTACAGAGAAGGCTATTGCTAGCCTTCAAAACGGGCTACAAAGGTATAAGGATATCTGGGTTCCCCTTCATACTTTAATTATGGTGGCTATGAAGTAGTGTGTAGCTGAGGTTACCATCTTAATTACTCTTGGTATAGGTAGTTAGCGGGTGATAACAGTGTTAGAATGAACTGCTGTGCCGGGGCAGGGGGGAGGGAAGGGCTGGGGGCAGTATGATTTGATTTGTTTTATGAATCCTATGTCAAGTGCTCATTACTGCCTCCTGTAATGTGAAAAATGTGATGAATAAACTTTGAATTAAAAAAAAAATAATACAGCACTTGAGCACTCAGAGCTGGTTGTCTATGTCACACTCCTCCCCACCTAGACTGAATTTGGGGGATCCATCCCCCACATGGGATGAGCTTCCCAAATCAGTTCACTCCTCATAGACCCTTGACAGTCCATCTGAGTTCTTATTCTTGGCTCCGGCCCTATGTACGATTTTTAAATCATGCCCTTGTAAAGCAAGACTCCATCTTAGTAGTCTGCCATTGTTTTTCCCTATCTGTGACAACCAAACCAGGGGGTTGTGGTCAGTCTGCACCACAAAAGGCTGCCCATACAAGTATGGCTCCAATTTCTTTAGGGACCACACTAGAGCAAGACACTCCTTTTCCACCTTGGAATATGCTTGTTCCCTGGGGAGCAGCTTTCGGCTCAGGTAGGCTATCAGTTGATCCCTCCCTTCGCTGGATGTCTGGCTTAGTACTGCCCCAATACCCACTTCTGAGGCATCCGTCTGAACTACAAAAGGTTTTGCTATAGTCCGGACTTGTCAAGACAGGAGCACTGCACAGTGCCTCCTTCAGTTTGGTAAAGGTTTCCTCACAGGCTGGACCCCAGGTAATTTTCTTGGGCATCTGTTTCTTTGTCAGGTCAGATAGGGGAGCAGCCAGGGCACTGTAATTTGGTAGAAATATTCTGTAGTACCCTGCTGTCCCGAGAAAACTCCTGACCTGCTTTTGAGTTTCTGGTCTGGGCCATGCCTGTATCACCTCTATCTTGATTTGGTTAGCACAGAGCTGTCCTCAGCCTACCACATGCCCGAGGTATGCCACTTTCCCCATGGCCACCTGGCACTTCTCGGCTTTGACAGTCAGCCCGGCCCTCTGTATTCTGCCCAGCACTTCTCTAAGGTGTGACAGGTGTTCCTCCCAGCTGGTACTGAAGATGGCAATGTCATCCAGGTATGCCACAGCTTACTCCTCAGCACCATTTAACACCTGGTTTACTAACCTTTGGAAAGTGGCCAGGGCGTTCTTCATTCCGATAGGCATTACGTTGAACTCAAATAAGCCTATCGGAGTGATGAAGGCTGACCTCTCCCTAGCTCTGTCTGTCAACTCTACCTGCCAATACCCCTTTGTCAGGTCAATGATCGTAAGGTAGGCCACTCCTCCAACTTGTCCAGGAGTTCGTCCGTCAGGTGTATCGGGTGGGCATCTGACTTCATGACTGCATTCAGTCCATGATAGTCTACACAGAAACAAGTTGAGCCATCTGGCTTGGTTACAAGGACTACAGATGAGGCCCAGGGACTGTGGGATCTCTGGATTACCCCTAAATCCAGCATCTCCTCCACTTCCCTCTTATTGTCTTTTTGGACAGCCTCTGACACCTAATATGCTGTCCACCGTAGGGGGGTCTGTGTCCCTGTCTCCACATCATGTGTTGCTAAGGGGATTAGTCCAGGCTTGGTGTTAAACAAGGGGCCAAAGTCTGCTAAAACCTCCCTCATTTTCTGGATCTGGCCCGGGGTCAGGTGGGGAGACAATTTTACTGCCTCCACAGAGGACTCCTGCTTACTCTCTTCCAGCAAGTCCAGAAGGGGGTCTCCTTCGTCCGTCCCCTCCCCATGACTACACACTGCTAACACCATGTCAGCCCTATTTGCATATGGCTTCATCATGTTGACATGGTACATCCTTTCTGTCGGTCTACAGTCAGGTAACTCCACAATGTAGTTTACATCATTTACCTTCCTAACCACTTTGTACGGTCCTGCCCACTCAGCTTGCAGCGAGTCTTTCCAGATCGGAATAAGGACCATGACTTCCTGACGCACCATGTACGAGTGAGCTCTGGCTCTGTAGTTATACCATACCTTTTGTTTCTGTTAGGCAGCTGTCAGGTTGCTCTGAGCTGTCCTCATAAGCTTCTTCAGCCTTTCCCTAAACCTTAGGATGTAATCCACAATGGGAGTTCCCTGGGTGGCATGCTTGCCTTCCCAGTCCTCCAAGATCAAGTCTAGGGGCCCATGTACCTAGAGTCCATACAAAAGGTCGAAGGGGGAAAATTCTGTTGACTCTTGGGGCACCTCGCTGTATGCAAACAACAGGTGGGGAAGGCATTTCTCCCAGTCCCTCCCATGCTGTTCAGCAAATGCCCAGATCATTGACTTTAGGGTACCATTGAAGTGTTCCACAAGCCCATTGGCTTGAGGGTGATATGGTGTTGTGCATCTCTGCACCACCCCACACTTCTTCTATAGACATTTCATTAGGTCCGACATGAAGGAACCCCCTCGATCGGTGATTACCTCCTGTGGAAACCCAACATGAGAGAAAATTCCAAGCAAGGCATCTGCCACTTTGTCTGTCCTCAGTGAGGAAAGGGTGACTGCCTCTTGGTACCGGGTGGCATAATCCACCACAGTCAGGATGAATCTTTTTCCCTGAGGAGCTGGTAGTATTTAAAGGCCCCACAATATCCATTCCCACCCTCTGGAATGGCTCTTCCACTATGGGCAAGGGGTCAGGGTGGCTTGGGTTTTCTGGCCCACCTTCCCTATTTCTTGGCACTGGTGACAAGACCTGCAATAATCCTTCACCTGCTGGGTGAAGTTAGGCCAGTAGAAATTCTGGGCCAACCACTGCATAGTTTGTGTGATTCCTAGATGACCAGATAAGGGAATATCATGGGCAACCTTGAGCAACTGCTCATGATATCCCTGGGGAACGACAAGCTGCCTGCCTAGCATCCCTCCCTCTGTTTGTACTGCCTATGTATACATAAATCCATTTTCCCAATAAACCCTATGCCTTCCGTCACCTCCCTGTTCACCGTCCAAGTCTGGTCAAGCCCTCAGCTTCTCTAAGCTAGGGTCACTTCTCTGAGCAGGTGTGAACCCCTCACACCTTCTCAAGACATGGGACAGGTCCCCTTCAGTCACTAAACTAGGGTCCCTAGCACTAGCGTCAGGGCCCTCAGGATCACTGTCAATCCCTACCCTCTGACAAGGGGTCACCCCTTCCTATTTGGAGTAGCCCTCTGTAGCTATGTGGTTATTTGCTACTGGGGACATTACTACCCTCTTTTTATCAGTTTCCCCCTCTGGAGAGACAGGCTGGGGAACTGGCCTCTCAGTATCTTCCCCAATGGCTTCTGGGGGGCACAGGGAACTACAGTTTTCCCTGGCCACTTGGCTATGGGTAACTGCACATACCACCCCCTGCTGGAGATTGTTACCCAGGATCACATCCACTGCTAATGTGTTAGCTACAGCCACCTGTTGCACAGTTCCCCCTGTTTCACTCCAGTCCAGGAGAACACTGGCCAATGGCAATGTTTTCTCTACACCCACAAAGTTCTGTACAGTCATGTATTTATTGGGTATAAGCTGACCAGGTTGTACCAGATCCCCTTTTACCAATGTCAGGGATGCCCCTGTGTCCCTTAACCCCTGTGTCTGTATGCCATTTACCATGACTGGGTGCATGTGTTCCCTCATGTTGACTGGCATGCTTCCAGGGACAAACAAACAATCCACTTCCTTTCTGGTACTAGTTTGCATATTATTGTTTGCCCTTCTTGGACACTGTCTAGCAATGTGCCCTGTTTCTTTACATAACCAATGAACATTTCTTACTTCAGAGAAATCTTTTCTTTGAAACCTGGTGCTAACTGTTTTCAGTAGAGGCAGTGAGGGTTTTAGCTGCCCTGAAGGCATGCTTTTCCCTTTCGCCCCATTCGCTCTCAGAGCAGGTCTGCTCTTGGCATAGCGGTCCGAGAGTTCAGCAGTCTCTTGTACTGATTTTGGATCTCGGTCCTCTAGCCAGGTTTTTAACTCTGTTGGGCATGCCCAATAAAACTGTTCTAATAAAATCACATTTTCAATTTTATCAACAGAGTTTGCCTCAATTCCTTCCCACCAACGTTTTAAAAACTGACGTTTCATGGCTAGCTCCTCATAGCTCATATCAGGCCTTCTCCTGAGCTTATGGAATTTAGCTCTGTATGATTCAGCAGTTAATTCAAACTTTTTTAGTAGTGCTGCTTTTAACTTGCTGAAATCATCACTGTCTTTATTGTCCATGTGACCCAATGCATCCTGAGATTTTTCAGTAAGTAGCGGGGATAGCTGGAAGCTCCAGGATTCTCTAGGAATTTTAGCCTGAATACAAATTTTTTCATAAGAATTTCAAAAGGTGTCTATATACTCCCCATCCTTAAACTCAGCTATTAATTTAGAGTTCAATTTGTAACCCAGTCCTGCAGTCCCATTTAGACCGAAGCCACTTACCTGCCCTTGTGCCACTGGTTGGAGTCTAGCTTCTCCAGTTGTATTGCCACTGGCACTCCTCTCTCTTCTCCTCTGCAGCTCTGCATTCTTGCTCTCTCTTCTCCTTTGCCTCTCGCTGGTGCTCACGTTCCTCACAGTCCACCTCCCTCTGTTGTCGCTCTGTCTCCAGTTCTATCCTCCGCAACTCAATTTCCAACTTGAGCACCTCTGGATTCAGGATACTGGTGACCTTCCCTGCTGCTGTGGCCCTTCACTGACAGTGGCCCTGCTGTCCACCTCATCAGCTCAGGACCCCTCACTGTCCACTAGTTCTGCCACACTCGAGGTCTGGTCCCTTTCAGTCACGTTTGGTGACTAGCTGCTTTGGGTATCTGCTACCATCAGGGCCTCTATGAAGTTCTGCTTACTGACTTTCACCCCAAACAGGACTCCCCTGTCCCTGTACAACTGCTTTAAGAAATCTACAGTGTGCTTGCTGTAGTCAGAAGACATTTTCTTCTTCTCTCACTACTAATACTATACTGACTGGCACTTCAGAAAAAAAACTATAAAATGGATGGGAACTTGACTGTAAGTCAAGGGATATAGTTCAGTTTCCTTTTTGAAATAAAACACTCCCTTTCCTTTTTTGCAAGTGAGCTAAACAGTTTCAAGCTAACACACTGAACAATGAAGCTTCTACCACCAAACTTTTATCCCACCTCTGCAACCAATCCTGCCACAAATTTGCTCAGCCGGTCAACCCTCTACTCCCAAAGTGGCAACCTCTGAGTATATGATTTCTGTCCAGTGAACAGAACAAGGTAGCCCTCTTGCTGTTTTGTGGGTTCAAGTCACCTTTGTCTCATGCTCTGGAGGGATTCAAACTGATAACCTCTTGTTAGCGTACCCAATTATCAGGCTCAGATAATTCTGTCTTCAGGGGGCCAGATATCTTTGCCTATGGGCATCCAACCAGGACTTTCAAATGAACCCTTAGAACTCTATGCAAGACTTTAGAGAACTCTATCCATTTCCCAGTTTGGTATACAATAAGTTCATACACAGTGTACTTATAACCTTTAAAAGCTCCACTTAAAATCAAAAATAATGTCAAGGCACTCCAGCAGTTTTGTTTGTAAAAAAAATATCTTTACTTTAAAAATATCAAAACAGAACAATAATTACAGAACAAATATACATCCCAACATATACAGCCTTAAAACAAACAGATAAAAAAGTACAGTTCCTACAGTTTATAACTTCAGACTAATCTAAGCTAATGCTTACTTTCTTCAGTGATTTTAGGATCTCTCTTCTCTCAGTCAGTAATATTTTCTTGTGTGTCTCTGTCATGTTATCTCAGCAGTTAAACACACTTCTGAGCCGGCCTTCTCATGAGGTCACTAGCTCCGCCTTAGTGTATCAAAATCTATATTTTACAATACAGGGTCTCCAAATAAAATATTTAAAAAAACATGTGAGGACCTCACTGACTTTCCTCTCCACAGGTTAACTGTTCAGAACTGTTTTTTGCTCTGCTACACATACATCTCAAACGTTCCTTTGATCTAAGTCACTGTATTCAAAACAAAAGCGTATTTGCCTCTTTAATCCCATCTGGACCTTGGAATCTATACCTCAGGTCTCTGTGATGTAATTCAAAGGTTCTCCGGGAAATGTAAATTGGACCTTCCAAATCCGTCTGGGTCCTCCCTGGCTCAGACATTAAACCTCTTCAATGTCCATTCTGGTAAATATGCAAGTCAAAGAATCTCCCTGAGGGCATTATGAATAGCTAATCTTATTTCCTGGGATGAAAGCAAATTCACAAGGTAATTGCACCCCAGATCTCTGCAGTTTAAAATACCTCCTGTCCTTTGAACTCATCCCTGGGGGGGTCTTGATGTGTTAGTTAAAGTAAGACAGACTTTTCCTTGAACTGACCTTCCCATCACAAATTTTGTATGTAATAAAAAAAAATTAATACATCACTTTTGCACTCAGAGCTGGCTGTCTATGTCACTATGTGTATATATATATATATAGATACAGACAGTACAGGCCAATAGACCAGTGATCTGGGAGAGGGGGCCACTAGAACCAGGGATATTTTGTTTTTACAGATGGGCTGGCAATCAGAAGGGGTGATCACTACCACCAGGGATATATTTTTTACAGTATGGGCTGGCTATCAGCAATGGGAGAACCTCTAGCACCAGGGAGTTTGATTTGTGCATTAGGGGATATAAATTGCTGTGGGGGCAGGGACCACAGGGGGAAGTTGTGCTCCTCCAGTGGCCAACTGGCTAGGTGGCTGCATTACCTTCAGCAGCGGCTAGGGTTGCACAGAGTTAAGCTGTGGTTTTGTTTACAGATATTTGAACTACACAAAAGGACCATGATAAACCCTTTTGTGCAGTGCAAAGCCACTGAATATGAGGTAGCATGGATATTCATGTTCATGCCGCTCCCCTTGCCCACATGCATACATTATGTTTTGCATAGGTGCTAACCCTCTTTGCCCTTGCAATAGCCCCATTTGAATATGGGGATCAAATGTAAACCCTGGTTTGCATGGGCAAAGACCCATCAGTGGCCATGCAAACATTTGAATATCAGGCCCCAGATATTTTATATGGTGGGAGAGTATGATTCACTCATTGTTATCTACTGCAGAGTTTGTATTGTGATACACTTCACTCTTGTTTTGGGTTGAAACCACACCAGAGTTCTGTTGAGTTTGTGTTATACTTCTGAGGTGCTTGAATCCATGCCTGTTCTTATTGTATTGAGGTAACTCGTTGTTTTTCTTACTGTTGTTTTGATTTGAATTGTACGGTTTTAATAAAAAGATTAACAACAAAAACACACAAGATACAATACACTCATGGAATAATGAAACTGGAGTCCAGTTTGATCACCCCAAATCACAAAAATATCAGAAAACAGCAAGTGGAATGTGAATTACAGAGCTCCTCGGTGGTTTGCTATAGTTTATGGCTTCGTCAATGCCTAAACTCTTCATTTACATTCTTTCTTTTGCTTAATATTAAAAGACCAGTGGCTGTAGAATGGTATGACAACTGCACCTTTCAGGTACAGGGAGATGGGCTGCCTGTACACTAAATATACTTTTTATGTAGCAGTGACTGGGATTCCTATGCAAAACAAGCCAATAGAAGGTAAATATTTATTGTGGTAATTATAAGACAGTGTAATATAAGCCATATTTTAACACAAGATGATCCTTCATAATGGGCTATCAGTATGAGAGTACAACTTACTTGAAGAAGTGAAGAAATAAAGAAATGATCACTGCTGGTTAGTATGAAGTGGCATTGTAGGCAATGAAACATCATCCATTTGTTCAAGTGACAGGACATAAGAATTTATGAAGCAAGATTGTTTGTGATGTGAGTCCTTTGTCTTTAAATGTAATGATCTCATTTGATGGTCAGAAGAGAGGGCATCCCCAAGACCAAGAGCAAAGAGCAACCTGAATACCTCACCCCCCCAGCCACATGTAGAGTATGGCAATCACCATTCCTCAGTGGTCCACTGGCATCCCCTAGAACATATGACCTCAGTCCTGGCATGACATTAGGTAGGCATGTTCCAGAGGGAGTGGACTTAATACCAGCTATAGCATTGTCCATAGGTAACAGGGTGGGAGGTTGGACCCAGAGGCTAAGGTAAGCAAGGTGAAAGGAAGAGTAAGGAGATCAAAATTGTAAATCTGATATATAATTGCTATAAAATTCCCTTACAACTTTCTGAAGTGAAGTACAAGTGTAAATACAAAATGTTTGTGTGAAATTAACATGTGAAGGAAACATTTGAAGCACATGAACTAAAGAAAGCTTTGGTGAGAAAAAAGGCAAGAAAGAAAATTAAATGGTTAAAAAAAGAACTGCTTACATCTCATGGACAAAAGCTTTGAGTTTATAGGGTCTGTTTGAAATGGCTAGAAAATAACTGCACATGCTCAGATTGAAAATTGATGGAAAAGCTAAGAGGTTATTTACACATATATATATTTATGCAACAGGGTCAGGAGAAAAACTGTAGAATAAAACCATTTATCTTCGCTACTATGGTAATAAGTAAGGAATAAGACATGACGAGGTGTGGTTTATGGCTTGATAAGAGCACGCCCCAGGTGCGTAATGAGGCATGAGGCGCAGTGCCGAGTGACTTTAGCACCTGGGAAGTGCTCTTATCATGCCATAAACCACACCTCGGAGTGTCTTATTCCACTTATAAAATGGGCTCCCCATTGAATTTTCCAGTAAAAATAAATAAATAAATAAATAAAAGAAGTGCGCTAAAATCTGTTAGAAATGTGGAACATAGAAAAATAGTCCGTCTGCACTGCATACCATATACAGTAATATAATGCTACCACTGCAGGGTGTTGCTGTGTCTTTCTGTTGGCTAGTCTCTTTGTTGCCCAGCACTGTAGCAGTTGTCCACCCACCCTTTACATTGTATTTTATGTTTGTAAATTTTTTTGTTTTTTTAGCAGGTTTAGGCATCAGCCAGCTTAGGTGTGAGGCACCATGTCAGGACGCACTCTGTAGAGCGCTGTCCTGCATGGTGTATGTCTTTCTTGTTCGACTGTATCCATCTCTGAATATTTTTTTTTAATTTCATTTTTTTTACAGTTTTTATCTGCAGCTATTGGGGACTTCACTACGAGCGAGCATGTGTGTTACTGGCCACCGTAGACATCCGTTTTTACTTTGCGGTTTGTAAATTGAAACCTGCATTATGCTGATGTTACAGGGGCCGATACAAGCTCCAATTTTTAGTTAAATGTGGTCTCATAGATAGGAATGGCTTCTTAGGAGGGCAGAAAGATGTCTGGGAGGGCTGGAGGATGAAGGCTGGTTACGCTGAAAATGGACTTGGAGATTGTGATAAGACTTACTTGTTCGCGGGCTCGGTCGTTGATGGGGTTTGTATTTCTGGGACATACAATTGTGACAGCAGGGTTGCGTCGATGAAAAATTAGTGAGAGGAATTATTGTGTAGGAAGACAGATGTTGGACCTTTAGTGGCAGGATTTCTGTTTTTTCTGTTGGTGACAACGCAGTGCTCTTTCAGTATAGCGTTTCAAGCACTTGTTCCATGACACGGTATGTGATGAGCTCTGGGGATGACATGCAGTGGGAAATGGGTGTCGTGGGATTGATTTGTCGCTGTGCTGGGGCTGTGGTTGCCAGAAGTAGTGCGCGTTGAAACAATATGCGCTGATAAGGACACGGCTGGAGAGGGCTTCCAGCCAATCAGCATTTGAGATTTTATTTGCCCATTTTATAAATTTATTTATCCACATAGTAACTACATCATCACCCATTTATCCACACAGTAACTACATCAGTAGCTCATTTATCTACACAGTTCTCTTCAGAATTCATTTAGAATGTTCGGCTTCAGAAGCAGTACTAACCATATTTAAATGTCAATAACTTAAAACCGAAAAAAGATAACATGGTACTGTGAGCATGAAAATTGTTCAGCACAAAATTATCTACAAAATGAATAATGTTTCATTTATATAAACCCTGTATATTGTATATGGTTAGCAAGAAAACAGAAGAAAATGTAATTTTTGTTCACTTTTGACAAACAAATATAAATAACTTTAAAACAAAAATGATAGCATGGTACTGTGAGCAGAAAAATGTTCAGCTCAAAAATATCTACAAAATGAGTGGTGTTTCATTTATAGATACCATTTTGTTTTTATAATTAGCAAAAACAGCATAAAATTCAATTTTCTTTTTCCTTTTGACAAATGATTTACACTACCAAAATCAAAATGTTCACACAACATCTAAACCTGTTGCATAAATGGAATATGCAGTGGTTCAGTGTGTGATAATGCATTTATTTTGTGCAGTTTCAATGACCTCTCTGTAACTGTCCTCATGCCTTCAGCACTTTCATTGAGGTTACTTGGGTCACTGAAACTACAAGATAAATGCATTATCACACACACTGAAATCACTGTATCCTTATATATATATATATATATATATATATATATATATATATATATATATAATATAACACATGCCCACAATGTAATGTGGGGGCATGTGTGATTTTATTTTCTGAAACTTGCTTCCCAGCCAAATGCCCTTTGGGTAACTCTCGTCTCTCAGTGTTTACACAGAGGTTCTTTGTCTTATATATATATACGACATATATATATATATATATATATATATATATATATATATATATATATAAAGTCTATTTGATTCAGCCTGTGAATAGCCATTGTGTTCAGATCTGCACATAACAAAAATCAAATAGAAGCATTGCATTTTATTGACAAACAATGAATGGCTAAAGGGGCTGATGTCAGAGGTCAAGATGGTCAGGGTAAGGACATTGCATTTGAAGATTTGTATGTATCTGTATTTATTTTTTAATACTTTTGTACTTTGTACTTGGGAACCCCTTGAGAATTGGCATTTGATGCTCTTGGGTTCTTACCTGGTCAACAAAACAAATCAATCAATAAACATACAAGATGATGGGTTTTCACACAACAAAGGATAATTTTTTTTCAACACAGCAGAGGACAATATAATAATTGTCTGTTCTCACTAGAAATAGATGAACCAATAAATGACATGGCCTTGGACTGGATTTTTTATGGAAACTGGAATAGTTCAAACAGAAACGAAAAACACACACGAAACTGCTTTCTGGCATTATTTCATGGTTACATCAAACATACTCTACATATTCATAACTGTATTTATTATCTGTAATAAGATGTAGAAATGTAGTGAGTCATTCAGAAGAGAATATAAGCTACTGAATGCCACCCTCCCTCCCCATTTCTGGAAGACTTACCTTGATTTCCCTGAAAGGTGACGTTGCTGTTCACCATCACCATGCTCCTTAATCAAAAGTTCATCATAACTGAAACATAGAAACAAATAATTTGTTGGCAGAAAAGGATTGCTTGTCCCACCCAGTCTGCCCAGATGTTCCCTGCCTAATCTGCATCAACAGACCTAAACTAGTCACTAGCAACCAACCTACCTCCCTGACACTTTTCTAATATACCCATGTCTCTATACTATGTATGTTTGAAGCGCTCCTCTGTTTTAGCCAGTTCCACTGTCAGTCTGTTCTAGGCATCTACCATCCCTTCAGTAAAGAAATATTTCCTTACATCTCTCTTGAACTCCCCACCTCCAGCCTCATTGCATGCCCCCTGGTCCTGGTGTCCTTTCTCACTTGAAAGAGACTCCTCCCACCCTGTTCACCCCTGTAAGGTACTTGTATGTCTCTATCATGTCACCCATCTCTGGCATCTTTTCCAGGGTGTACATGTTGAGATGCCTCAGTTTCTCCTCATAGGGCCTCTAGTGCAAATCCTACACCATTTTATACTTAGAAAAGGGTAGCTTCTGACACCAGATGTGTCGTACTAACTACTTATTGCAATTGTGAAGGACAAAGGTAACCGCACTCAGGAGGCACTTATGCAGTATTGCTAAAAAAACTTTAATGTGCAAAAAAAGCCCATCATACAGCCACATAACCCCACCACAAAACTTCAACATTTCGCACCTGCGCGCTTTAACAAGAAGCTATAGTGCATAAAAAGTGATCAGTTTAATAGCATCAGTAACTAAATTGAATTAAGTATCATCACCTCAGTAAAACACATGAAACAACATTAAAAGCACACATCAATTAATATTGAAAGCAGCATACTTAATTGTCGATGTTTTCAGCATATTTCAAGCATTACTGCCTTACCATGTCACTATCATTTAAACATTCTATATTATTGCTTATTTTTGCTGCAAACACTTCATATTGTTTATTACCATATTTCAAATAACCAGAATATCTAGGTAATATATAAATACACTTTTTCTTCCTTATTTCTTCCCCAGATCAACTGCCAATATACATATATATAATATATATATATATATATATACTCAGAGAATCTGCTCATCATTAGTGCATTAAATTTCTTGTTCGTTTGGCTAAAGGATGTTTAATGCAATGCAAGCAATCAGACCTTATTGCCTTACAAATATGGGCTTATTTCAAACTTGTCATTCAATCCCTGATACATGGGCTTTAGTCTAAAAATCCAGTAGCCCTCTGTACAAGACAGTTTGTTCAGCAAGTTCCATCCCCATAGACCAAGGGTAATGAGTTTAATTCCAGTAAAACTCCATGGACCAGATATTCAAAGTTTAGTGCGGGGCGCAAATCCATTGTGCTGGACTAGTGCCAAATTTGCACCCGACTGCTATATTTAAAAGGACATTTAGTGCCAGTGCTAGGTGTTAGTACTGACACTAAATTATAATGTATGCAAGGGAGGGACTGAGGGGAGGGGCCCTGAATGCCGGCACACTGGCATATTCAAAGGTATAGCGCCATGCTACAGGCATTAACGCAACCTGTAGCGCGGTGCTGAATACTGCTGAGAAAAGGCTGGAGGTAATATGGTGGCAGTAATGTGGTGGCAGTGCCCCCCAAAGCATGATTCCCGATCCCCGGTATCCGCCTTATGACATTATGTCCCTGGTAGTCTAGTGGTCCCACCCACCCCCAAGCAGGTATCCTGACCCCTGGTGCAAATATTAATTACATTTTTCCCTAGGCAGTTTAGTGCCCCCACCCCAAGCACATATCACCCCGGTTCAAATACATTTCATATCCTTTCTATGGTAGTCTACGGTCCCCCCAGCCAACGGTGACACCCGCTCATCCAATAATGTCCAGAACAGAACCGCGACCAGCTCAGCCCTCCTCTCACCACCATGGCCGGCACGCGACTGAGGTAGGAAGGTCTCCTTCCTACCTCAGTCGGTGGCCGTCGCGGGTGGTGAGGAGGATTGAGCCAGTCGCTCTGTTCTTAATTTATTGTGGGATGAACAGATGTCACCACTGGGCCGGTGACCACTAGACTACCAGGGAAAGGATATGAAATGTATTAGCACTGGGGATTGTGATACGTGGGTCTATGGATGCTAGGTAATCCCATGGCTGGACAGACCAGATGATTGATTGTAAGGACTCCATCTTGAAGACTGTGTGACAAAGAAACTTGTTTAGGTGCTTCAAGATCCAGAATAGGTCTGAAATCTCCCAGCTTCTTGGGAACCACAAAATAAACTTGAGCAGAATCACTGGCCTTGTTCACCAGTGGGCACCACAACAATCACTCCACTCTGTTTGAGATGATCCAAAGTTTGCAACACTGCGATGTCTCTTCATGGGGTCCTTTGGTACAGTGGATATCATAAAACATCCCCTTGAGGGAATGGTTGAGAACTCTGTTGTGTAACCTAAGGCCAGAATCTCCAGAACCCAAGCATCTGACGTTATCTGGGCCCATCTTGTATACCAATTGTACAGTCTTCCACCAAGGGAAGGGAGGCAGATATGGGCCTGCAAACCTTCATTGTAAAGTGTCACCACTTCACCCTGGACCCCCGTTGCATTTTCAGGCAAGAGATCCTCTGGCACTATTGCCCTTGAATCCAGAGTAGGATCCTTTGCTTCTCTGGTTCCCAAAGTTCCAAAAGGGACAAAATCCTTCTATACCGCCTCTATTGGCTGCCTCCTTGACTTTTTGAGGTTGAGCTGGCCTTCTGCTGTTCTTTTGAAACTGAGAAGTAGCCTTTTTTATCCTAGATATCCTTCAAGATGTCATCCAGGCCCAAATCAAACAACAAGCCTCCCTTAAAGGCTAAGTTAAACAACTTGGTTTAGGATGTCTGGTCTGCAACCCAATGCCACAGCCATACCCCATGCATGGCAGATACAATATGATAAGCAGAGTAAGCTGACATACATAAATTCTCTACCATGGCATCCCCTAGGAAAGTGGAGGCTATGGATACCAGCTACAAAATGCTTGCCTCTCAGAATCCGGAGGAATGAAACTACTCAGCATTGTACACACACGTTTAAAGCTATGGCAACAATAAAGGAGACATAGGAGGTGTGGACATTTGCTCACAGGTTTCCATGCCTGGCTCCTTGGTTCTGGCTGGTACAGCTGGGGGCTCTCTCTCTCTCCCCCATCTCCTTTTCCCTGGTGAGCGACTCCTTCGTGTTTCTTCCCTTATTTTCTGCTCGCTTCCTTGTCTGTTGTCCCCCCCCGCCTCCCCTTTTGTTGCTTCCTCCCCGGTTCATTCCCTTCCCTGCTCCTTCCACTTGTTCTCCATACTTTGTTTGTTGCTCTCCATTCCTCCTCTGGTTCTTTGGGCTCTCTCCCCCACCAGCCGCCGCTCCATGTAGCTGCTGCCTGACTTCTGGATGTGTTGTCACCCGGTGTGCTCCACTCGCCAGCTTTGCTGCCCTGGACTGCCTCACTCTACTGCCATGCAGCTCCTTGTTCCCCTGATTCTACATTGCTGCTTCCCTTCTGGCATTGTTCCGGGCTAGGTCATCCACTCAGTCTGCTAGCCGGCACCTCCTTTTGAGGATCATCTTTCCTACAGACAGCACGACTTCAGCAGCGCAACCTTTTTCAACACTGCCTCTTATTATGAGGACCGCATCCTTAACTGTGGAGATACCAGTATTGCTCACCATGGTAATCATTGCTCTCTTTCCACTGTTCATATTTACTTACTATCTTACAAACATTTAAACTTGCTGCTTGAAGTTTGACTTTTGGGCACATTCTCCGAACATGCTGCACTTTCCATGTGGAACAATGGAGGGACAGGGCAATTCAAGGGTCTACTACAGTCTATTCTTCATAATGCGGATGCTCTGGGGAACATGCTGCCATCCTGGATAAGATTCTGCTCCTCTTGCAGACCTACATGGGGGTCCTGCCTTTCTAGCTAGCCTACGCTCAGCCTAGCTCAACACTTTCACTTCTACTCCCACTCAAATTGCACCCAGGGATATCTTTATCTGCTTCGATGTTACTGGATCTGCCCTTCTTGGGCTTTCAGCCCTACTGAGTTGGTGGATCATGAGGGATCCCACCATTCTTGCTTTGCCCTGCATAGGGGCCTGGCTGTTTATCTCTGCTTCACTCCACAAAAAGGCCTGGCTGCCTGCTCAATGCATTCCTGCATCATCCCGCAAGGGAGCCTGGCTGCTTGCTCAATGCACTCCTGCTTTGCCCTGCATGAGGGTCTGGCTACCTGCTTAATGCATTCCTGATTCACCCCACAAGGGGGCCTGGCAGTTTACCTCCTCTTCATCCTGCAAGGGGGCCTGGCTGCCTACTTAATGCATTCCTGCTTCACCACATAGAATTCTAATACTTACTCAGCACATTCCCTTTGACCAGAAGGGTGCCCGGCTGTTGTCTCTCACCTCACCCACAAGGGGGCCCGGCTACCTGGTTACCGCATTGCTGCTTCACCCCTCAGGGGGGTCTGGCTGCTTGCTCAATGCATTCCATCCCACCATGGCTGACCCACATGGAGTTTCGTCTTCTCTACTGGAACTATCCAATGCTGGATCAAGTGAAATCCACCATTCTCTCCTACTCCACCCTGCAAGAGAGGCCTAGCTGCTTGCTCACAACATTTTGTTATGTCTTCCAGAATGGGCTTTCTCCGTCATCGCATTTAAGGATCGACCATCGAACAGTTCTACATTGTCGTCTCTCCATATATGATTCAGCTAACAGCCAATAGCCAAGCTGCCTGAATATGCACATTCCTTGCCTTCTTCTCCTATAGATATTATGGACTTGGATTAACCAACCTCTTATTATATCATCTCTCTATGTTGGACTCTTCATTCTCTAGTACCTCATCTCCCAGGATTATTTCTGCTCGCCATTGAGCTCAGGATATGCCTCTTTACCAACATCCTGGATCTAGTTCTAAGGTAACCTGTCAGTACTTGCCTAATTTAGGATTACTCTTCTTTAGTATGCCCAGAGTACGGTCTGGTCAGTAGCCATGGGTCCTTGGAGGTTCCCCCTAAGGGGAGTTTTCCTCTCATGCATGCTACTGGCCACACTCTCCAGAGTTGAAAGAGGTAAACACAACAGTAATTAATTATTTTTGGGCCTTCAATCCTGAACTTACCTAGCATCCCGCCAAAGGTGGGATATAGAGAAAGGTCAAAGATCAAGTTTCTCACATCAGCCATATCTCATCCAGCTCAAACGTACCTAAGTACCAACCATATCTCATACAGCTCTCATGTATTACAAGCACTGACTATGTACCAATCTAGTTCAAACTTATCTAAGCACCAACCATACCTTATCCAGCTCTTATGTATAACAAGCACCAAGCTATGTACCATACATTGAATTGGGGCTTTACCTGAAGTTTGATGGGGGTTGGGGAATAGCTCCTCCCACATCCTCTTCATAAGCGTTCAGCTTCCGCTCCCTCTGCTTTGAGTGAGTCGGACTCGCCCTTCATCCTCCCCTGCCTCCTTCTCCTCCTTCTCCAGCACTCATATCTCACCTTGTGCTGGGCCTTCAACCCTAAACTTATCTTGCATCCCAAAAAAGGTGGGAAATAGAGAAAGATCAAATATAAAGTTTCTAACATCAACTATATCTCATCCAGCTCAAAAGTATCTAAGTAGCTCCTACGTATTACAAGCACTGACTATGTACCAATCTAATTCAAACTTATCTAAGCACCAACCATACCTTATCCAGTTCTTGTGTATAACAAGCACTGAGCTATGTACCATACATTGAATTGAGGCTTTACCTGAAGTTTGATGGGGGCGTAGGGAATAGCTCCTCCCACATCCTCTTCATAAGCGTCCACCTTCCGCTCCCTCTGCTTCGAGTGAGTCGGACTCGCCCTCCATCCTCCCCTACCTCCTTCTTTAGCACTCATGTAACCCCCACTGTTACCCAGGGTTACTAGAATCCCAGTAAGACCTAGTGGTAGGCAGTGAAGGCAGCTTGTGAAACTCCAGTTAAATGGATTTCTCACTGTCTCACTCTGTTCTCAGTCTCAGCTGAGACTGAGGGATGACATCAGTTTAGAACTGTTACAGCTGCATAAGCCACACTGAAATGTTGCAGTTGGAAGTTAGAGTAGAACGTTGGGGAATTTGAAGTCAGTCTGAGAGAGAGTTCTGTAGAGTATAGCAGAGGTGCTCTGCTGAGTGCAGGCCCTCAGAGCTTTGGGCTCTGTTACAGAGCTACTTTTGTTTTAAGGTGTGTGTTTCCACCTGAAGAGGAACACAGGAACTGATTATTGAAATGGTGGAAACCACTCTCAATGGTTCAGAGCTACATCCCTGTGGGAATGGGGGGAAGTTATCCACCTATTTTCCAGGGGCAACCCCCCTGGATGCTTATGCTAGGAGGAAAAGAAGCTGCCTGTTTAAGTTTGTGCTGAGGCACCAGAAGCTCTGGAAGAGATTCCTTGAGGAAGAAACGCCTGTGTGGTCACCTGCAACCAAAGGGTGAGTTCACTCTGTTAAGGTCTATGTGTTTTCACCTGAAACAGAATGAAACTAAAGGGACTGTTACTGTGGGGTCAGGAAAAGACAGCCAAGTACAGTTTGGAGGATGTGGGGATTGGACTGCTTAACTCTGTGGGGGGTCTAGAGTAATGGACAAAGCCTCTTAATAAGTATGTTCAAGTCCAGCACAAATGGGAAGAAAAGACAGTAGATTGAATGTGAATTACATTTATAAAGAATCTACACTGCAAAACGTTAAAGGATGAGGTGTTACAGTCCATAGAAATGGCCAGGTATGAATTGTGGGAGCGAGACGTGGGAGACCCCCCCCCATCAGTAGTAACCAAATTCACCTCTACAGATTTGCTCTGAGACACCTGTTGCTTTCCCTCAGGTACTTGGCCAGTGTCTGAGGAAAGTACCCAGACGTGGGATTAATGAGGAAGATTCCTTTATGGAGCAGAAGTGATCTTAGGTGGTTTAAGGAGCCACCAGTAAATGTTTCCATGATATATGGAAAGTGTCCAAGTGGCTAGCAAGGGAGCCGAGCCAGGGAAAACCCAGAGCAGTGTACAAGTTCAGGCTGTGTGCCTAGTGTGTTGTAGAGCCTGAGGGTTAAAGTGATGAGGATGTGTTCTGGCTTCCTTTAATCTGCATTACCAGGAGTGTAGCCCCGTGGGGGTCCATCTATGCTCTGTTTATTCTGTTTGGATGTGAATAAAAGCCACACTTTAGAATCCCATTTCTGGTATTGGACATTACAGTTATTGCTTCCTGTGTTCGGAGTTACTTGGGTGCCCCTGTGCAGAGTAGCCAACCTAACCTATGTGCCGAGTGACATACTCATCCCCGAACACAGCCCACCTGGTAGAGCTGTCAGATAGAAACGGCATACCGGGTAGGGGTTACCAAAATGGAGGCACCACTGAGGATTTGAGTTTGGAATTTAGGGAGGAATGAAAGAAAGGTCGCTCGGGCAAAGGGCTAGCATTTTGGTTATCTGGCAGTGGGTAGCCCAAAAGCTGAAGCAATGTTAACTAATGTGCCGCTGTGTGCTGTTATCCACATGCTGCTATTAAAATGCCGACTGTGTACCAAGGAGCAGTAAAACCTGAGAGTGTATGCCCTTGTTCTGCATCAAATTACAGCGTTTGGCAGCTTTTAAAAGTGTTAGTGACAAAGAAAAGTGTGGAAAACTGTCGGTAGCAAAAGGAAAATTGTGCCCTAGACATTGGAAATGCTTTCTTGTGAACTGAGAGACTGGTTGTGCTTAATAGCTATGAAAAATGGTTGAAATGGTGCTCCCGCCGAGGAGCTTCAGTTGAAAAAAAAAAAAGTGTGGTTTGCAGTTTAAATTTGCCTGCTCGACGATCGCCATGAGAAGAGCATCCAAGAGGAAAGAGGCTCATTTGCATGGCATCGAGTGATTGGTGAGACTGCAATCAGTCCGGCCCCTCAGCCAGCTCTAGAGCGACTGCACAGCATTCAAGAGGGAAAGTGAGTGGAGTGTGCATACTGGCTTATCAGGAGGAGCAACAATGTGACTGAAAGTGCTTTAAAAAGTTCAAACAACTGACTTTTCTGTCTGAATTCAGGCTCAACCCGTATCTCGATCGACTGGACTGTGAGTGTAGTGTTCAGAGGGACAATCGGCAGGACTGCCAATCTGCTTCTTTCCAGAGACCTCCAAGACTGGCTGCAGGCTGTTTTCCACTGCAGCAAACAGCTACTGATAACAATGAGTACCAACAGAAATAATTGCTCAAACTAAGTGATTTTGCCAAAAGCCAGCTGAATCTGTGTGTAGCAGTGTAATCGCTTTGCAAATAAGGACTGTGTTAAGTTTTACCAGCAAAAGCAAGCATTTTAAGCCATTGACTGTGAGCATAATTATAGGTTCAGTGTCAGTATAAGTTTCAAAGCCATGAGAGAGACTGTGAGTTGTATCAGATATGCAGCAAGAATTACAGGCAATCCTGTGCTATGAAATACTGAGGCTTTAAGGGACTGTAAGATAGAGCAATGTCTTCAGCAAGTGAAAAGTCTGTGGTAAATCATATAAATGTGCTAGGAAAAAGAACAGTGCAAGTTTGTGCAGTTTGAGCAAAGTTATCAGTAGAGTGTATAAATTGGATGCACAGTGGCTTGACCCAATCACAGAATGTTGATGTACAGAAGTGCTGCCACCGCCATTACAGGGTGGGGTAATAATGTAAACACAGCAGCAGAGGAGCCATTTTGAAAGAGAAAGAAAGTTTTCAGTGATGTGGGACTTGAAATAACAGTGAGCGTTGTTTGTTTTTTCTTTGCAGTCATGGCTTCAGGACCAGCCCACTGCCCGGATCATGCCCGGTCTGTGATAGCAGCAGAAGTTAACAAGTTAAGGGTCATTGAGAGATGTTACTATGGGGGACGACTGCCTCCTCATGTGGTGATTCCTGGATATCCAGTGCAAGTATGCTTAATGTGCTTAAATGCTGGAAGGGACGTCTTCATGGTACCTCACTGTTCTGGGTGCCTAGAGAATTATGGTTTGTTTAAAGTGCCCAAGATTCATTTGGCTCCCACATGGACAAAAGTTCAAGAATCTGTAGTAGGCAGCACACAGCACCAGATGGAGACTGTTGGAGAAGGCCCCTCAGAGTGTGGCACAAAGCAAGAGGGTGTAGATTTACAGATAGAACAATGTGCTGATGTTTTAGAGTCTGAGTCACAGAGAGACAGCTCAGGAAGAGTATCAGTAGACCCTTGGAGACAGGGGCCTAGCCCAAGTCTCATAGGTGAAGACGAGATGAGGGAGGCCTTTGAATGGGAGGTTTCGACCTCCACGCCCAGCGAAGAGTGGATAGTCTCAGGAGTGAGGATGACTGCTCACTCCTGGGCACAGATTCTCAGTGAGGAAGAAGAAGAAAAGGGGGAACCTATGTGGCCTTCTGAAAAAGGAACTGGTATACAGCCTCAAGCTCTTGCCTCAGAGGAACACATGGAAGAGAGTAATGATTCCACTGCCCTGGCTGTGCAAAAAGAAGTCAGGGGTCCATTTTTTGTGTCATTAAGAATGCGTAGCTGGCAGAACCAGGACTGACCACCCCCAAGCCAGGCCAGAGGTCTCAGGTTGACCAAAGCTAGTAAAGAGGAAAGACTGGTTCGTAGGAAAGTGAATGCAATCTTTGGGATGTCCTTTCCTACCTTTCCTCAGATCCTCAGAGAGTCTGGGAGGAGATTGAACAAAGCAGGAAGTCCTGGATTTGGGAAGAAGTAATGAAATGTGTGCATCCTGGTGCAAATAAGCATGTCAAGAACAGAATGTTTCATGACAAATACAACCAGTGGAAAAGAGGCAGGACACTGTTAATGGACACTGTTCGAATTGTGGATGGAGAGGGACATGAAACCTTTTGCAGTGTGAATCATAAGCACCCAGATGGGGTGATAATTCAAGCACCTGACCCGTTGTGCTATTGGCCACAATGCAAAGACCTTCCTGCGAATATGCCCATGCCTACCAAATGGAAAGCAGAGCAGGGGTAGCCAGTGCTGCCACTCCAGCCGATGCAGTACCTATGTTCTTCCAGTCTGGATGTCCAGGACTTAGGTGCCCACATTCCATCAGTTCTGCAGTGTACTGACTTTCCAGAATCCATCAACTGGCCCACCAGATGACTTTAGATCCAGAGAGGACACCATCCCAGCTGTATCCTAATTCATCGCCTGGGTATCGGATGACTTCAGACCAGCTGTTTTCCTTTTTGTTCCTGTTCCAAGGTTCCATCTCCAGAGATGACATCAGCCCAGCAGTTTCCAGATGTGCCCTCCTGTCATTTCCTGGAAGATGTCCACCCAGTTGCATTGGAAGAATGCTCCCAGGGAGAGTCTTCAGCTGAGAACCAGGTTTGGTGCCATTTTCATTCTACAAGGGACCGGTAAGTCCAGACTTTTCTATTCTTATGACATTGCAGTACAAACCTTACACTAGCAGACTCCAGATATTTGAACTGTCCTCAAAGACTCTCCCCTTCTGGACTTTGGCCTGCTAGATCTGTGATTCACCGGGCTCCGGCCCAGGGGAGACTCTTTAATGGACATGCCTTCGGGCAATGTGGTCACTAGCTGGGACTTTTAGGGCACTCCATCCCCAAATATGGTGTATTGTAAATAATGTCATTGTTTTCTACTGTTTTCTAATGTTTATACTGTTTTTTCTACTTTTCTAAAAAACACTTTTTTGGATTCTCCAGTGTTTTGATGGTAGGGGTTTAGATAGACTGTGTATGCAGATTAGGAGTGTGTGTTGTCTTTCTTTTTCTTGCAGGTGTTCCTGAAGAAGATAGAAGAGAAGACAAGAAGAGGAGGAGGGACTCATTCGAGTTCCTTAGTAGTACTTTAGAGTGTAGTGTTTAAAGTACTATTGCTTGTTGTTGTTACTGAGTGTAATTTTTTCCTTCCACAAGTATGGTTGTGGGGGAGTGTGGGAGTAATGCATAGTGTATGGTATTAGCTACTGTTGTATAGTTGCATGGTGTCCAGGGTTGGGGAGGTCCCCTGTTTGTTTTGTTTTGGGAATTTTGAGTTAGAGGCAGACAGGTTTTCCCTAGAGGGCTAGGGGAGGATAGACAGGCTGTGGTCCTGAACGGCTGCTGAAGCACCAGAAGCTCTGGAAGACATTCCTTGAGGAGGAAATGCCTGTGGGGCACCTGCAACTGAAGGGTGAGTTCACTCTGCTAAAGGGCTATGTGTTTTCACCTGAAACAGAATGAAACTAAAGGAACTGTTACTGTGGGGTCAGGAAAAGACAGCCAAGTACAGTTTGGAGGATATGGGGATTGGACTGCTTAAATCTGTGGGGGGTCTAGAGTAATGGACAAAGCCACTTAATAAGTATGTTCAAGTCCAGCACAAATGGGAAGAAAAGACAGTAGATTGAATGTGAATTACATTTATAAAGAATCTACACTGCAAAATGTTAAAGGATGAGGTGTTACAGTCCAGAGAAATGGCCAGGTATGAATTGTGGGAGCGAGAAGTGGGAGATGCCCCATCAGTAGTAACCAAATTCACCTCCACGGATTTGCTCTGAGACACCTGTTGCTTTCCTTCAGGTACTTGGCCAGTGCCTGAGGAAAGTACCTAGATGTGGGATTAATGAAGAAGATTCCCTTATGGAGCAGAAGAGCTCGTAGGTGGTTTAAGGAGCCACCAGTAAATGTTTCCATGATATATGGAAAGTGTCCAAGTGGCTGGCAAGGAAGTCGAGCCAGGGAAAACCCAGAGCAGTGTACAAGTTCGGGCTGTGTGCCTAGTGTGTTGTAGAGCCTGAGGGCTAAAGTGATGATGATGTGTTCTGGTCTCCTTTAATCTGCATTACCAGGAGTGTAGCCCCATGGGGGTCCATCTATGCTTTGTTTATTCTGTTTGGATGTGAATAAAAGCCTCACTTTAGAATCCTATTTCTGGTATTGGACATTACAGTTATTGCTTCCTGTGTTCGGAGTTACTTGGGTGCCCCTGTGCAGAGTAGCCAAACCTAGTCTATGTGCCGAGTGACATATTCATACCTGAACCCAGCCCACCTGGTAGAGCTTTCAGATAGAAACGGCATACCGGGTAGGAGTTACACTCATATCTCACCTTGTGCTGGGTCTTCAACTGTAAACTTATCTTGCATCCCACCAAAGGTGGGAAATAGAGAAAGACCAAAGATCAAGTTTCTAACATCAACCATATCTCATCCAGCTCAAACATATCTAAGCAACTCCTATGTATTACAAGCACTGACTATGTACCAACCCAGTTTGAATGTATCTAACCACCAACCATACCTTACCCAGCTCTTATGTACCATAAGCACTGAGCTATGTACCATGCATTGAACTTCATAGAAATTTCTATCCAGCTTCCTCTTCACTATCACATCAAAGACTAGAGAGTCATTGCTGTCCAGAATGTTCATGTGCCCTTGATTCTATCTGATTCCAGCCTTGGGCTGTGCCATTTCTCCTAGTTGGGGTGCACATTTACCACCTGTTCTGGTTGACCATTGACAAAGTAAAGTGCTGCAAAATAGATTATTATTACCATGGTTGCTAGTGGAAAGTAATTATTTAGAAAAATTGAGAACAAAGACTACTGGTAAGTGGTCAGACCCGGTATGAGCATATGGAGGATAACGTATCGTTATCGATGGTTAACTGGTTTGCTAACCATCAAGAGGTTGCCAGGACGACCATGTAAACCTCGAAAGTGAAGCTCAAGAGGTTTATGTCATCATGGCAACCTCGAGATTAGTTAACAAACCGGTTACCCATCAATGTACCATACGTTAACTTTATGAGTGTATGGTACCATTTTGTTTTTTTAAGAAAAGAAAGCAGTTCCTTACTGCTGTTTTTTTATGTCCCCACTGCTCTGCCCTCACCACTGCAGCCGTTTCAAGGCTGTCCAATCCAGCTGCGTGCATGCCCAGACTATTCCTGGTTGTTAACCCATCGATGTGAAGTACCATCGATGGGTTAACAACATTGTGACATCACATCGATGGTAAAACGTTGTTATAAAAAGGTATATTTCTACCTATAACAATGTTCTACAATACATTATGCATCTTTAAATCTAATATTGATATAGATTCCAAATTTGCCCTTATCTGAATTATAACAGAGTACCCCCATGCCCTGGCTATGTACTGTATGTACTATATACTCACCCCAAGAATCACTTCAATTTTTCCCATTTATGATTATGAATCCAAGGTCATTCATTAAACAAACTAGGTTCCTACCATGATTATTAGTACATAAAGCCCTAGAGGATCTTTCATGAAAATGTCTCTCTTTTGATAAGCCATCAAATAAGGTAGTTTGTTCCTCCTCTGAAGCATTGTCAGTGGAGTTGGTGAAAAGTCATTAATATGTCCAGCAGAAACAATGATACAGATGGAAAATCTCAAACTCATGTCCTTCATGGTACTCCTGAAATTGGCTCAAATATTCCAGGCATAATATTTGGTATTACTTGGTGGAATAGAAATCTTAACAAGTATTAATTTCAGATCAAGACCAGTCAGTTTAATAATCAAATGCTGTTCAAAATCTGCAGACAAATATTTGATCTGTAAACCTCCTATATGTTTGTTTTGACTAAGATTAAAAATCCATCTATTGATCTACTTTTTTTTTTGATTTCTTACCAGGATGAGGATTTCTATTTATTTTTATTTAAACTTCATTGACTGGGTGAGTGCACTGGCACAGGTGCCTTTTACAGTCATGACCTGGGTGCAATAGCACATACAAAAGGTAGGACATGGTATAATAGTTGAGGTACAAAAGGATATATTGGTATCATACAATTTACAAAAGGTGGAGATACAAGATGTCAAAAAGATGCAAGGCCAGTGGCTAGAGAATCTATTCAATAATGGTTGATGTGAGGAACAGGGCGAGATATAGTACAATGGCAGGATAACAGGTAATGTAGGTAAGTGGAAAAGCAGAGTGTTGGGGTATACACTTTGTAGTAAAGGGTACAAGTCTAGTGACATGAAAGCAAGGGACAAGGTATGAGAAAATATGTTGAGTATGAGCAAAGGGGTGTAGGGACAAAGATACCTGAAGGGGAATGGGGGGGTGAAGAAAGGAAGGAGAAAGAGGTGGAGGTTGCTGGAGTGAGGGCTGGAGTGATAGAATATGAGTGTGAGATATAGGGGGAGACTGCATAGTTGTCCAGGGGTGGGGTGCTAAGTATGCTGAGAGAGGGGAGGGGGGTAGAGAGGGAAGATAGGGGGAAGAGGGTAATCTATGGGGCTAGAAAGGGTGTCAGGGTCAGGGGGTTGTGTGTAGTGAAGGGGTAAAGGGGAGAGATGGGAAGGTTACTGAATGTAGTGGTATGTGTAAGATGATGAGTAGTGTGCTTTTAGGAGCTGTGTAATGGCAGGGATGGAGGGGGATTTCCTGATAGGTGGGGGGGGGATTCCAGAGAGATGCTGCCTGGTAACTAAAGGAATGGTTTTTCCCTATTTGTACGGAATATATGGACTGTGAGGTTGTTATTTGCAACAGATTGGGATGCAGTGAGATCCACAAATGAGAGTTGATTTTGTAAGTAGACAGGGGTGCCAGATTGTATAATGTTTTTTATTAAGGTGGCATACACCAAGTTGGCTTTGAGGTCAGGAGGCAGCCACTTTAGGGAGTCAAGGACTAGACAGTGGTGTGTATTAGATCTCCTGCCAGAGGCCAATTTACCAGTTTTGTAGTTAAGGACATACTTTGTTTGTAAAATGGACTTGTTGATGGTATTGATAAGAGAATCATATTCAAGGGAAGGTATGAGGTATGACATTGCAATCTGAATTCTGGCAGTAGGTGTTAGATAATCACTTATTCTGTAGAGAGATCCAAATTTCTGGTGAAGAAGTGAAGCAGTGTGCTGGACATGTGTGTCAAATGAGAGTGATGGATCGAGATGAATACCAAGGTATTTAAAGGACATGGTCCTTAGTAAGGTGGTGCCATTAGTAGTGAGGACAGAGAATTTGAGGGATAGCTTGTTGAGGGTATGTCTAGTCCTGAAAAGCATTGACTGTTTTAAGGAGATAAGGACCATTTTGTCGCAAGACAACCAGTCCTGGAGCATGGCAAGTAAGGAGATGAGAGATTGATTTATGTCATCAATATTTTTGCTATATGTGAAAAGTATGGCATCATCTGCATACAGAAGGGATTATATGGGTTTGGAGACTGCAGGCAAGTTATTAATGAATATGGTAAAAAGGAGAGGGCCCAAAATGGAGCCCTGTGGGATGCCACTGGTGGTACTGTTTACTGTAAACAGAGCATTTCCTATTCTCACAGCCTGATTTCCATGGTTGAGGTAGTTAGTGAATCATTTGAGGGTGGAAGGTCCTATGTCCAGGTCTGACAATTCATGGTCGACCAAGTCAAAAGCCTTGGTCAGATCCACAAACACAAATCCAATTACGAGACCCTCTTTCACAGAGTGGTATATGGCATCAGTGAATTCAATTAAGGCTGTGTCAGTGATGTGGCCTTTCGAAAACCATGCTGTTTGGGGCAAATCAAGTTGTATTGTTGCATGTAGTATGTCAGCTGCCTATGGACAATCTTCTCTTGGAGCTTAGAAAGAGCAGAGAGGTGTGAAATTGGATGGTAGTTCTTGAGAGATGTTTTACTACCCTTTTTATGCAGTGGGATAACTGTGGATGATTTCCAAAGGTCAGGTATGGTACCAGTAGAGAAGGACAAATTAAAGAGCTTAGTGATGGGGATGGCAATGAGGAGCAGCTAATTTAAGGAATTTGGGATGGAGACCATCAGGGCCAGCTGGTTTGCTCACTTTTAGTGCGGCAAGTAGTTTGTGGATGTCATGACAGGTAACCTTTTTTAAATAGAAATGGGGGCTATGTGGGTCTCAAATCCCTGTATTTTAAGATTGCTATGTGGTACAGAAACATAGAAACATAAAATGTGTTTTGGCATATGGGATCCATGTAGACCATGACCATCTAGTTTTCCCATGTATATTATCACCCCCAATCAGGCTGCTGTGTTACATTTTCCACACTGTCTGTCCCTTGCCATCTTGAATTCTCTGACCATCTTTGACCCCACCACCTGTGGGGGGGGGGAGGGCATTCCAAGGCTCCACTACCTTTTCTGAAAAGAAGAACTTCCTTGTGTTGCTCCTTAACCTGACCCCCTTTAGGCGCATGTCATGACCTCTGGTCTGGATGCAGTTATTTACCTAAAGGAGATCCTGTGCCTGTATACTGTTGATACCCTTCAGGAATTTAAATGCCTCCATCATGTCCCTCCATCCCTTCTTTGTTCTAGTGAGTACATGCTGAGCTGTTTTAGCCTTGCATCATATGGCTCGTGATGCAGACCTTGCACCATCTTTGTTGCCATTCTTTGTATAGTCTCTAGTCTTTTTATGTCTTTCCTAAGGTGAGGCCTCCATAATTGGACACAGTACTCCAGAGGAGGCCTCACCAGGGACTTGTAAAGTGGCATATCACCTCCCTTTTTCTACTGGTTATACCCCTACCTATGCAACCCAAGATGCTGCTGGCCTTTTGTGCTGCCTTTTCACATTGCTTGCTGTGGAGGAGTTGTGGGATAACAGATGGACCAGACACCGAACTTTAAGTTCAACACACAATCTCTGTGTGTTGTTTATTCAAAATACAGGAGATAACCTTAAGCAATGGCATATCCCTTCTTCAGTACATCAGTTTGCAGCAACAGACTATGTATGTCCTTTCTCTGCACTTAGCCAGCATCTACTGACACTAATCCCTGATCTAACAGCAGTTGAGATTCAGCCTCCACCCCATGCGGGCCTTGTTTGCTTGGGTGGTGGAGGCTCAAATAAAAAAAAATAAAAAAGCTAAAGACAAAGAACCTCGATGCAGAAGTACTGAAACATGGGTTACCCCAAAGGGCACTGACAAGAAGACAAGTTTCAAAGAAACACAACATCACACATATTTCCATAATGCAAAGCGTCATGGGATACATGCACATCACCATGACATTTCAGACTTGTTCAGTTTACAGCAATTTACATGGATTTTAAATAGCACAACTAACTTAATTTCTATAATACTCACCTAGTACTTTTTATCATTATTAAAAACACCTAGTGCCATGATATTTTCAACATTTACAGGTTTCATAAACATAAGGTATATACATCAAAATATTTTATGACATAGTGCTATTACATACTAAATCCAACAATGATAACCACAGCCTGTTGTTTTATATCAGCCCATAGGTCACAATAATAACCTCCCTGTGCGAGGACCTGAGAAGGAAAAGAAAAATTAAAAGGACACTATAGCATAGTCAAGAAAGGGAAAGGGGTGTCCATAGGTGGCCAACCTTATGCACTAGAAAGTACAAAGGATAGATTAGGCTAAGAAATAGAAGAGCTGTTGCAACAGATTTAAGAAAAGGTTGGTCCTCAAGAGTGGCAGGAGCTCCCTCTCACATATCCCCCACCTTAAGAGGGAAGCAGTTGTTGCAGACTGCTTACCACCTTCTGTCCCAGGAAGGGATGGAGCTTCCACCCAACCATCTTCAGAAGCTCTGTCTCAGGGTCCCTATTAACAATCAACATTTTATCATAAACATAGTGGATATCATTATTCTTTACCCTGAGGTATTAGGTAATTTCTCAACAGAGGCTAACGGTACCTTCCCATCTCATTTTAGGGAAAGTCTATCATATTTCTTAACCAAAAATCTGGATGGCTGTTAAGTACAGTACCACAGAAAGACTTTCTCTGGGGTGAGTAATTACCTCTCCAACCCAAACAGGCATGTCAGTTTTAAGCAGGGGCCCAGTCCTAGGTTCAACCCCTCTACATAAACCCACTATGTCTCTTGATTTATTCATTTCACTTGCTATTGATACAGACACCTGAGGGTAGACACTCTTTTGGTGTTACCTCAGCACAGGTTCCAATCCATTTTCCACCCACCTCCTCCTTGGTAGGTTTTTCCTCAAAAAAATAAAACACATGTACCACCTCTTTGATCTTAACATATTGTAACATTTTGGCAATATTAGCATCTTTAGTCTGCAGTATACCCCATTCAATACTGTTAATAAAAGAAATATCCTGCTCAGTCAGGGGGTCCTCCTCAAACTGAGCCCACAAAAAAATCCTTTTCCAACTCTTTATCTAAAATCTCCAGCAGTAACCTCTCGAGCACCTGGCACCAGTGTTCCACCTCCCTGAGTAGTTGGTCTACCTCCAGCCATTGCTCACTCATCCAGTGGATCATCCTCATCAGGGTCTGACCTCCTGAGTGTTGATTTCGCACCTCTGGTCTGCCTGGTTCTGCATCTCTTCATTGTCTTCAGGCTTGGCCTTTCTCCGAGCTCCCAGGACCAGTCTAGGCAGCAGCTTCTCTCCATCTGTCAGCCATGGTTCTGGTCAGAACTCCATGGACTTTCTTCTCCGGGTTCTCTTCTGGCAGCTCCTGGTGCATCAGTCCACCTGGGATATCTGGTCGATATCCACTGGAAAACATCCCTCTTCAGCCAGACCAGATGCTTCCAGCAAGTTGTCCCACTGCTCTGCCAAGTCTGTGGAGGGGTTGTGGGATAACAGATAGATGAGACACCAAACTTTATGTTCAACACACAATCTCTGTGTAATGTTTATTCAAAATACAGTAGATAAGCTTAAGCAATGACATATCCCTTCTTCAGTACATCAGTTTGCAGCAACAGACTATGTATGTCCTTTCTCTGCACTTAGCCAGCACCTACTGACACTGATCTCTGATCTAACAGCAGTTGAGATTCAGCCTCCACCCCTATGCGGGACTTGTTTACTTGGATGGTGGAGGCTCAAATAAATAAAAAAAAAACACAAGCTAAAGACAAAGAACCTCAATGCAGAAACACTGAAACATGGGTTACCCCATAGGGCTTTGACAAGAAGACAAGTTTCAAAGAAACACAACATCACACATATTTCCACAAGGCAAAGCATCTTGGGATATATGCAACTCACCATGAAATTTCAGACTTATTCAGTTTACAGCAATTTACATGGATTTTAAATAGCACAACTAACTTAATTTCTATAATAGTCACCTAGTACTTTTTACCATTATCAAAAACACGTAGTACAATGGTATTTTCAACATTTACAGGTTTCATAAACATAAGATATATACATCAAGGTATTTTGTGACATAGTGCTATTACATAATAAATCCAACAACGATAAACACAGCCTGTTGTTTTATATCAGCTCGGAGGTCACAACAATAACCTCCCTGTATGAGGATCTGAGAGGGAAAAGGAAAAATAAAGAAGACACTACAGCATAATTAAAAAAGGGAAAGGGGTGCCCATAGGTGGTCAGTGTTATGGACTAAAAATTGTAAAGGATAGATTAGGCTAAGAAATAGAAGAACTTTTGCAACAGATTTAAGAAAAGGTTGGTCCTCAAGAGTGGCAGGAGCTTCCTGTCACACTTGTCAACCTTCAGGTCATCAGCGATGATCACCCCAAGATCATACTCATGTTTTATTACCACCAGCTGTACCCCAGTTAGAAAGTAATTTCTCCCTGGGTTGCATCTTCCTAGGTTCATAAACTTACATTTTTTGGTGTTTAACTTCAACTGCCAATTCCCTGACCATTCTTCAAATTTCCTACGGTCTGACTCTATATTTTGAGTCCATTCAGCTGAGTCCACCCTATTGCATAGCTCTGTGTTATCAGCAAATAGGCACACCTTCCCATTGAGGTCATCAGCTATGTCGCTGATGAATGCATTGAAAAGTATTGGTCCCAGCACTGAACCCTGTGGACCACTTGTAACTCTGCCCCCTCTGATAGTGTGCCATTTACCAATACCTTCTGGGTCCTCCCATTGAGCCAGTTTTGGATCCAGTTTACAATTGTTGGCCCAGTACCTGTGTGATTTAGCTTGTTTATTAGCCTCCTGTGTGGAACGGAGTTGAAAGCCTTACTGAAATCTAGGTACACCATTTTCTACTGCACCCATTGTCCAATATTTTTGAGACCCAATCAAAGTATTTGATTAAGTTAGTCTGGAAGGACCTACCTGCCATGAAGCCATGTTGCTTTGGGTCCAGCTGTCCAGTATCTTCTAAGAATGTCACCATCCTCTCCTTTAGTAGGGATTCCATCAGCTTCCCTACTACTGAGGTGACCCTGGCTGGGTGATAGTTTTCCACTTCTTCCCTGCTGCCTCTTTTGTGTAGGGGCAGTATGAACCACAGTATGGATACTATTGTAGCCCTTTTCCGGTCTTCAGGGATCTCCCCACTTTCCAGTGATTTGTTGAAGAGTTCTGCCAGTGGGGCTGCTAGTTCCTCCCCAAGCTCCCATAGTATTCTTGGGTGTGTTTCATCTGAAACATAGAAACAGAGAAATTGATGACAGAAAGGGACCACAAAATCCATCTAGTCTGCCCAGTATGGGTAACTACTCCAACCCCCTTCTATCCTTTTTGTGAAATTATACCTTTGTGCCTGTCCCAGGCATTTTTGAACCTGTTTATCATTTTGGCCTACACCACCTCCCAGGGGAAACAATTCCATGGGTTGACCACCCTCTCAGTGAGAAGAACTTCCTAACATTGCTCCTGAATCACCCACCCTTGAGCCTCATATCATGTCCTCTAGTTCTGATGCTTTTCTTCTCCTGAAGGAGCTCCTGTACCTCTACCTTATTTATACCCTTGATATATATGAATGTCTCAATCATGTCCCCCTTCTTCCTCCTCTGCTCCAGGAAGTACATGTTGAGTTCCCTCAACCTATCCTCAGATGCCATTTGATGCAGACCCTGGATCATTTGTATGGCTCTCCTTTGCACTGTCTCAGTTCTATTGATGACTTTCTTAAGGTGCGGCCTCCAAAACTGTACACAGTACTCCAACTGGGGGTGCACCAGCGCCCTCTAAAGTGACAGCACCACTTCCCTTCTGTGACTCCTGATTCCCCGCGCTATGCAGTCCAGCATACCGCTGGCCATTTGCACTGCTTTTTTGCACTGCTTCCCCATCTTTAAGTCATCTGATATAATGACTCCTAGGTTTCGCTCCTGATTTTTGCATACCATCTGCCCCCATTGCTTTTTTGACCTTCAGTTTCTTGAGTTCCTCCAGGACTCTTGCATCCATGAAAGGACTTGTGTTGGCTTCCTTGAGGTGGTGTGACTTTCTGAAGAAAGATGGTCCTTTGCCTGCTTCCTCCTCTGTAAAAACTCAGCAGAAGTATTTGTTCATAATCCCTGCTTTCTATCTGTCATCTTCTGTTTGCTGGCCATTGTTCTTAGCCAGTCTAACTATTTCCCCTTTGCTTATTCTTTTCCTTGTCATATACAGTATCGGTAGAGAGTTTTGTCACCATGTTGGACTCCCTTCACTATCCTTTCCTCTGTTTAAGCTTTTGAAGTCCAAATTGCCTTCCTGACCTCTTTAAATAATTCCCTATATACCTCCTTGTCATTGTCCTTTTTTTGTTTCCTTGTTCCTGAATACTTTCCTCTTCTCCTTGATTTTGGATGATATATCCTTTGTGAACCAGAGTGGTTTCCTTCTCCTTTTGGATTTGCTCACTAGCCTAGTGCACTGTGACGTGACTAGTGTAATTGCTTCCTTCAGTGTCCTCCAGTGTTCTTCCACTCCCCCTTCTGACCAGCAACCCAGATTCTGTTTCAGACAGCTTTTCATTTTGATGAAGTCTGCCTTCCTGAAGTTCAGGACTTTCTGTTTAGAGTGACTGATGTCTTTGGTCATGTTTACTGTGAACCATACAGTCCTATGGTCACTTGATCCCAGATGGGCTCCCACCTGTATGTTTGGGGCTCTGTTATTGTTGGTTACCACAAGGTCCATGACTGCTTCCTCTCTGGTGGGGGTTTCCACCAGTTGACTTAGGTCTGCTCCTTGGAGTGCCACTAGGAATTCCATACTCCTTTCTGAAGCAGCCATGTATGGTAGGAGCTCCAATCTACATCTGGTAAACTGAAGTCTCTGACCAGTAGTAGCTCACCCTTGTCTGCCATCTTTTGAATGTTTTCTAGAATTTCCTTGTCTTTTCTAATTTCTGAGATGGGGTCTGTACTATACTCCTACCCATATGGGGGCTTTGTTTCCAGTTATGAGAATAATCCACAGGGCTTCAGCTTTACTGTGGGTCCCCTAGATTTCTGTAGCTTTGATTTCTTCTTTTACATAGGTAGCTACACCCCCCCTTTTTTTTTCCCTTCCTTTCCCTTCTGAACAAGTTGTATCCTGGGATGGTGACATCCCAGCTATGGTTCTCATTGAACCATGTTTCTGTCACTGCAACCCAGTCTAGGTCTGATTCTGCCATCATGGCAGTAAGGTCTGAGATCTTATTTGCCAGACTGTGGGCATTGGTTCACATTGTCTTCCAACCCAGGTTTTCTACCTTGTTCGCAAGTTTACCGTTCTCCCATTGCATGCCATTTTTACCATTTTTAAATTCCTCTGGATATCTGAGATTCTTACCATTTGTAGTGCACCCTGCACTTTGTCGTGCTGGTGGTTTGCTAGCTAAGGGGGAAGGGGCGACTGTTACCCTGTATGATGTAACAGGTGTCAGACCCCTCTCTCCATCCATTAGTTTAAATGGCTTGCAAAAATGTCAAACTTTGTCCCAGTGCTCTGACCCCCTCCTTTGTTAGGTGGATGCCAAATAATTTAAATAACTCCCTCTCCCAGAAGGTCTGCCAATCTCTTTGTCCTTTCTTGTGGCACCAGTTTCTATGCCAGGCTTTTAGTTCAACTGTTTCTCTTTCCCTGATCTTCTGCCTGCTGCCACCCTTCTCCCAGACTGATAGAACCTCAGAGAAGGAGAGGGATGAAATGGATGCCAACCAATCACCCAGTCTGGTCAAGTGTTACTTGGTCTCCTGTACTGACTGATTGGTGAGATCATTTGTTCCTAGGTGGATAAGAATGTTTGTATTGTCTTCTGCACACCATACAATTTTTTTCAATGCGATCAGTGTCCCTCCATGTGGATGATCCTGGGAGACATCTGACCACTACCTTGGGTGGTAAATTGGGCCCAGCTCCCTGAATCATGGAATTTCCTATGATCAAAACGTTCTTTTTTGTATTTTTTTAACCATTTTTATTGTTGTGCATCATTACTTGTTTTGGTGGCTGTTGACCTGCCTCGGTATTTGGCTTGGATATCAGAGGTAGGAACTTGTTTGTTGTTGGTATTGGTTTTTCTGAGATGTTGAGCTTGCATGGGTTGTTTGATGGGGTGCTCGCCTTGCCTTTCCCAACCACCTGCCAAGCTCCAGGCCTGGTTACCCTCTGGGGATGAGGTGCCCAATCTGGTGTTGGAGGTGTGGCAGATGGTTGCCGTTGTAATCATCTCCCTGCAACTGGGGGTGGAGGCAGGTGATTTCTGCCCATGCTGTTCAGAGCTGAGCCCTTAGGTCCCCAAGTGTCCAGCATGTGGGACAATGATCCAAGCATTGGCTAACAATCGTGTTGAAGATGGTCCCACATTGCCAGCAGTTGACAACATCCATCCTGGCCAGTTTCTGTGGTGTATACAGTAGATGAAATAGAGAAGGAAAGAATAAAGAAGAAACTTTTTTTGTTGTTTTGTTTTAATATGCCCTGCCCCTTCCTTTTCCAAGGCAGGAACTCAGGAGGTATGTGTATAAGGTCTGGGAGTATAAAAGGCGATGAGCCGGGGAGGATGGGTGAAAGCTTCCCTTGCTGCAAAAACTAAAGAGAAAAGAAGTACTGTAAAGAAAAAAAAAACAGTCAGCTTTACTCAGAGGTCCCCAATATGCTTAATCTGCCAATCAGGTAAGATTTAGACAATGCTGTGGTTTAGCCAGCTAGTGCTTTGTGAAACAGCCAAGATTCTGAAGCAACTGGCTGGTATGCAGATCTCATGAAAACTTAGAATTATGAATTGGGTAACAAAAATCCAGAAGCCTGATTAGTTTGTCCTTCTTCTTAACCATGATTAAACTCCATAACATAATCATGCATCAGAAAAGGTGATGGCCTGCAGGTCAATTTACCTTTTCCAGATCCATTTACCCATACATTTTGACAGCCTGCCAGCAAGGCTGCAGTTGCCGGTCAATAGCAGCAGCAGCAGGCAGGTCAGTAGTGTTTAAAATAGATAACACACTACCACAGGAGTAATTCTAATTCCTGGTAAAGATCTCGAGCTGTAGGCATGAAAAATAGAACATCATTAGTGATTTTGAACACCATTTATTATTTTACAATTTCATTAAATAGTTAATAAAGTTAATAAACAAAGTTAGTAAGAACTCAAGGGGGTGGTGAATTTGACAAACTGGTATGAGGAAGAGAAGGGTTCTGGATCTATACCATTGCAGCATGTAAATTTCCTGGTATTAATGGAAACTTTGATATAATCCCATATGTAAAATAGAATATTAAGGATGGTGTTTTGATCATATATTCCTAGAAAAAGTGAATGAACACATTTATTAGAAAAGTGAAATAAATTTGCTAAAAAATATATGGGGCCAAGATATTCAAAAATGTGCCCTGTATGTGTGCAATAGGATGCGTAGCACAATCCAGGTGCACCATAGGAAAATGACACCATATTCAGAGGATAGCATAAATGACCATTGCAAAACCAGACATGTGCCAGAACAACCTGGACTGTACATGAGCAAGACAGCATGCTGAAACTAGCAGACTGAGCAAGGCTAACATGCAAATGTGAACACAGGCATGTCTGCACAAGTTCACAGGACCAAGGCAAGGGTGGCAGTTGTGAACCACAGGACAGGCACATGGCCAGAGGGCCATAAACAATGCCTGACACTCTACACAGACCCCAGTAACCAATTTGACAATGCCACCCACACACACATGGAACGGATGGCTGCAGATCCAGGCCACAGGATGACTACTGTCCCAACAGCCAACACTGTATGGGATGATGCTGCAGCCATGGTGTGAGGGCACCAGGCATGTACAGAGTGCTGTAGCCACACTGCCACACAGGCGCCAGGCTGTGTGATGCACATGCCACACAGACACATAGTGAAACATTACGTAGCACCACACAGCACACCAGCACTGGGAAGGGCACCATGGCTGGCAGTGAACAGGATAGCACAGGCAAACAGGGACACATGGCACTGTACCATGCACAGGGTAGGCACACAGCCAACACCCAAGGGCCTGTAACACAGAGGAATGTGGCACACAGGCCACTGTGCAAACAACAGAACCACATAGAGGGGACAGCATGGGGGATGGACAGGGAGATGCACAACAGCACACAACAATGGCAGCACAGTGCAGCATGCATATGAAGGAGACACAGACACAGATGTGCAAAAGGTAGAACAGTTTAATACCAAACACAATATTGTAACAAATAAATAAGTGGTGGTGACAACAGGGCAAAAACAACAACAGGGAAGGGGACAACACAGGAAGGAACTGAATGAGGGTTAACAAGCTGAATGGGCAGGGGACAATGCAGGGTGAACAAGGGTAAACAAGCAACAGTCCTGAAGGGTGGAGGGCAGGGGATGGTGGAATGGGGAGGAATAGACTGTCCATTGACTAATGCCGTAGCTGACATAGTGCAATGCGCATCCTGTGCACCTCCAAAACAAGTTGTCACATTTCCACCAGATATCACCTGCTGAGAGATATGTGCACAGCTGTCCTATCAATAAGCCTCAGGAGCAGGTGCTGGAGCTGGATCACATCACCACCAAGGACACCAATCCTCCACTGTCCGCCATGAGGCCCAGGATGACCTCTGACAGGGGAACACAGAACAGCCACTAAGAGTTGGCGCCAAACAGCAGCAATCCCCCCCTGGTGTGTGTGCACACCTTATAGCTGCGGTGCCCACACATGGACAGAACCACCAACGGCATGCAGACAGCAACTGCAGACCTAGTGGTGCCCCACAGACATACTGGTTGGCACGTCAGCAAATGACATGCACCCACCCCTGTGAAGTGTACCCCACAGTGCAGGAGCAATGCCCCTACAGGTAGGACAGGAGCCACCCAGCGGCAGTTATGCAGTGTGAGACACACACACACACACACACACCAGTGACAGTGATAGGATGCCACCACACTGAGGCCATGCACATAACTCTGCCACACACACCACAACACAACACAGGCAGTGGAGCCAATACACCACCACATGCTGGAGCCCCACATGGTGGCAGTGCCCTGGAGCTGTACCAGAATCACCCATCCCATGTCCTGCAATGCTGTGTGAACCATGCTGCACACACTCACCTGCCTGTCCTTGTGCTGGCCCTGCAGCTGCAACTTCATCACGGCGCTGGCCTTCCCTAGTGGCGTCCTCCCTGGCCCTCCTGCACACCGCTGGCACTGTGGAAGAAACAGAGACAGAAAGGGACATGAGTGACATGCCATGAACAGCCCCCCCCAGCCTGGACACAGCACACAGCGCTGCCAGAGCACGAGCAGGTACAATGTCCCATGTGTGGGGTATGGTATCTGGGCCTATGACACTGTGCACCGCACAGGCAAGCAGTGCTGCACCACTGGACACACAATACCCACCAGTGCTGCGCCCCCGCCCACAGGTGCAGCCACACAGGCAGTGCACCCAACAACACAGAAACTGGACAATGGCTGCATGCACAGTGCATGAGGACACATACCTGGCTGTGGTACTGATCCTCGCTGGGCACAATCCTGCTGCCTCCATAGCCACTCAGGGCCACACCTCCACAGGTCACCATAACAGTGACGACACTGCTCCCCAGTCCGAACAACACCTGTCCATCTCTCCAGGCCCTCCTCCACATGGTCCCACAATGAGAATGTGGCATATTAAGATCTCCCACCCCAAATAGCTGGTCTGCCTGGGGCTCCACTGAGGCCACCAGGTCGCCATTTAAATCTCTGACCAGTTCCTCTCCCCTTCACTGTTGACCTGCTGATCACACCATCGTATCTGCACACCTCTCCATAACTACAGGGCAATGTGGCATGCACTGTAAGCATGTGGACCTGTGCTGCACCACATGTGAGACTGGGATACACAGGCCACAATGGCACAGCACATAGATGCACAATAAACATGCACAGCAGAGACCCATTGCACATTTCTGCACATACGCAATGCCGGAAGTGCAGGTGGGAATATGGGGTCACAGCCGTCACCTGCGTACGTACGCAGCATCATACAGTGTCACACCATGTGTGCATCAATCATGCATCAGCAGACCATGCACGGTCACCGGCATGGTGCAGCTGACACAGTTACATGATCAGGCACTGGAACACAACAGTGCTGCATGGGTGGCTTGCACCCATGGACACATGCACCATAGGACACTGATGTGCAGCACAATCAGCTCCACAATATGCCACATAGGATGGTGGTCTGCTGACGACGTGAATGGCAGGTGGGCATATGCACATCGCACATGTGCCAGAAGTGCGCGGGTGAACTGCTCCAGTGCATTCATGTTGTGCAAGGCACAATTTTGCAATATTCAGCTAGCATATGCAAATAGCCTCATGAGCCAATGCCAGGCGCAGTCGCGCACATTAGCATATAATTACCGATTGTGCAGGGGCTCATTTGAATGGGTTGAACCATAAAAGCACCACAACACAGCACAGGTCGCTGACAGGTATTGCAGCCATTGAGGTAAGACCCACCACACTGTGCTGTATAGTGTTACTGCTGTGCATGTTGTCAGTGCTGCGCTGTTCCATGTTGTGCTACTATGCTGCTCATCGGGGCTACATCTGACTTTCCACAGGTAGCAACATGTCGGAGATGAAGGCAGCTGAAGAGCAGGGTCCTGCATGGAAGCACAGGCCCAACTTCACAAAAGATGAGTAGCAAGCCCTCTTTGAAGCCTACCTTGAGAGGGAGGGACTGTGAGTGGGCCCAGTGGGACCCCACAGGACCATGCCACTGGGTGGGAGGAGGTGGCCACATACGTAATCGCTCTTCACAGCTGACACAGGCCAACCCAAGAGTGCAGGGAGTAAAAAAGAAGATAGGCACTGATGGGAGGTGCATTAAGGAGAAGGTGGCTGCTTTCAGGGCAACATGCAGTAGGACGGGCTGAGGACCAGACACAGCACCCATCCTGTCATCGGGTGAGGAGCTAATGGTGGCAACTATCAGCCGTGCAACCATCGAGGGTGTCCCAAGTGGTGGATTCCAGACAGGTGGTAGCCCGTCACAGCACTTTGAGTATGTAGGCATTAGTTGTGGGGTGGGGGGGTGCATGCCACTAGCGTGCCAGTGTGACTGCAGCAGTGATGCATACCCATGATCAGTGTGGCATGCTGTGGCGCATGCTGCACATGGGCACACCGTGCATGGCCATGACTACCCTTGTGAATTGGGACTGCTACCTGGGAACTCTGCTGGGACTGTTGGTCAGTCTACAGGGTGTGCAGTGCTACATAGATGCTCATCAGCACTTCCTGCACAATGTGTGCTGGTGGCGCAGGCAGGACTACTGCGGTCACAGGCATCTGCACAACACACCGCAGGTGGCATGGGCCAGGGGGGGTGCTGGGGGGTGGATGCATGCATGCCAGTTGTGTACTGGTACAACCCTGTGTGCTGCAGCTACACACCATGGTTGGCCTGCCTTGTGCAACACCTGTGGCATGACTGCCCAGACGTGCAGTGCAGCACAACCGTCACCTGGCATGGGCCAGCACATTAGTGATGCACATGCCTCTATTGCACTGGACACAGCACAGCATGCACAGTGCCACCTTCAAAAATGATACCACTCTTTCTGTCTTCCAGCTCCATCATATCTCAGGGGTGTGGTGCAGGACATGACTGACAGCATGGGTGCTGAGGAGGCTGTGCCATTTACCTCATCTGGCATTCGGGACACTGACTGTTGGTGTCATGGCAGTGTGGGGCTGCTGGAGTTCCTAGGACTGGGTGATGATGACCCACTGGAAGACCTCCTGCTCACAGATGCTCTACTGGTGCTTGCACCTGCAACACGGGCGGTGAGAGTCAAACTCAGACAGTGATGATGACATCACTCTGATCCTGGGTGGCACAGGCCTGGACACGCTGCCCAGAGGATAGAGGTGTACATGGGCAGCGGATGCCAGCACAGGTGGTATGACACCTTTGCAGGCACCACCTACCCATGGCCGCACAGTGGCGTGTGGTGCCACTGCTGGTGCCAGCCATGGACAGGGCACTGGTTCAGTCACAGGTGCTGTAGGTCTGGTCCAGCAACCTGATGGCATTCAGCAGTGGTCTGCAGGGACCACCATGCAGCACACCACTTGGGCCAACGTCGGGGCACCCACAGAATTCCCACTACTGGCATGGTCATCTGTGCAGCGTTCCCAGGTGAAGGATGTTGCACGGCATCCCACCACACACCTAGCAGGTCAGCAGCACCCCATGATGTGAAGGCACCAACAGGCTGGATGAGCACACCAGTCTGCTGCAGGCATCCGTGAACAACCAGGTAATGATCAGGGCTGAGATACATGCACTGCGGGTGGAGGTGCATCATATGGCCAAGCGAGGGGACATTGGACATGCTCAGCTGCTTGGTGAGCTCCAGCAGCTGTGGGAGGTAATGACCGCATTGCTGGACCACATTGCTGGGACAATCGCTGCTGGATTTGCACCATTGGTGTCCACTGTTCATGGCAGGACACGAAGGACTCCCTGTAGTGCAACATCAACACCATGGTCATGGCAACTGGTGACCCCAGCATGGCTGACACCATGCTCCGACATGCTTATCTCCTACATACCCAGCAGTAGTCTCTTTACCAGTCTCTACAAACCCATGAGGACCCGGTCACATTCTCAGGCCTCTACACCCATGAATGTGTTGGTAACACCTCCTGAGGCTGTTGAGCAGTCAGTGCCTGCCACACATTCCAGGCATGGCCGCCCATGTGGTCGTGGCACTGCACAGTAGACCTGCTGGGTGTGCGGCCCTATTCTGCTACCTGCTTACGTAGGCTGCTGTGCACTTGGCTTGGCACACCTTGTGCGAGTGCCGTCGCATATGTGTGGTGTGTGGCACATCTACCATGTGTGCAGGCAGTGCTACTGGACCTTATGGTGCAGGTGTGATGACAGTAACTCTGTGCTGGCCTTGCCTGTGTGCCAGTGCATACACTTTGATCCATGCCACAGCCTTCTGTACTGCTGTGTGTGTTGTCACATCACCCACTGCTCCTAACTGTGTCACCCACTTGCCCCACTGTGTCCTGGTGTTTTACCCATGTCGGTGCTGGTAGTGCATGTACAGAACAGGATACGATTGCCTTTATATCCAGCACAGGGCCTATGTGTGGGTGCGTCCACCTGTGCCTCTCCACTGTGGTGTGGGCCTGTGACTGTGTGTCTGTGTGTTACCTGTGCATGCTGTGTGGGTGCCAGTGTCACTACATTCATCCCTGTGTGGCCGTGTGTGTCTGTCTGTGTGTGTGGTATCCCGTCCATGCATGGCTGTCATGTATGGTACTGACCTGCAGTTCCCATAGTGTTCTTCTACGATGGTTTCTCAGTGCCTCCTAGCATGGGCCGCCAGCCTAGGGTCCCTCCTCTCCATGAGTGACTGTGCACCCCCATCCATCTTGTCCTCCCCATCCTCATCACTGCTGTTGCCCTCAACCACCTGGACAGCTATCCCACAGTCAATGGCCATGTTGTGCAGCATGCAGCAGGCCAGGAATATGCCACAGGCTTTTGCAGGGCTGTACTGTAGGGCACCACCAGACCTATCTAGGCAACGGAATTGCATCTTGAGCATGCCAAAGACTCACTTGATGATGCTGCATGTTGTGATGTGTGCTTCATTGTACCGCTCTGCAGCATTGTATGGTTGCTGGATGGGGTGAGCAGCCAGGGCCGGAGGAGGTATGCATTGTCACCTGTGGGGGTAACACACATGCTGGTTAGCTCATGGCATTGCTTGTTCCCATGGCCACTCCCTATGTTGCACACTGCCATCCCTCAACCCCCATCCGTGTGTGCCTTGGGTCTGTTCACCCCTGTATGGTCACTCTTTCACCCTGTCCCATATTGTGCTCACTTAGTAGGTGCCTTGTGGGGATCACCCCACTCTCAAATCACTGGTACAAGATAGAATGGTGCCATATGAACACGTCATGTGTACTCCCAGGGTTTGTGGCACACACATTGATGATACACCCAGTGGCACTGCACACCACCTGGCAGTTGATGGAGGGGTAGCCCTTTCTGTTGATGTAGACTGCTTCTTCTGGGCAGGTGGTGTGTGTATGGCCACATGGGTGCAGTCAGTGGCTCCAATCACCCCAGGCATGTGTGCTGCCCTGTGGAATTCCTGCATGTTTGCTGTATGCTCTGCATGTGTGCTTGAGAATCTTATGTACTCTGAAGAATGTGGTAGCAGACCGTTGAGAACCTGTGTGAGTAGGCAGGACATGGATGACTGGGATATGCCAGTGGTTGCCCCCACTGGTGTTTGGAAGGTGCCCATGATAAGCAAGCACATTACTGCTGTCACCTTTGTCTACACCATCATGGCATGACTCCTTCTGGTGGCTGCCTGCAGCTCGTCATGGCACAGCTCACATAACTGCCTCAGAATTGCCTTGTTCAGATGGTACCAAACCACTATCTCCATGTCCCCATAGTCCTCAAACATGAGAGGGGCACTGTACTGTCTATGTTGGACATACCGCCGACAGTCCCTTCCTCGGCCACGATGTTGCTCCTCCCTCCTCCTCACACCCCTCATCACCTCTTCCATGATAAATGGTCCTGAGTCCATGTCTCCTCTCCACTGGCTTGCACATCTGCTGTGTGTGTGTTTGAGCCTCCTTTTATATGCTTAGCTCTGTGTGGTACATTCTCTGACTTGCTCCTCAGTTGCGCTGTGTTTTTCGACTAAATATGCCATTGCGCAGCATATTCATGGGCACGCCCCCATGTACTTGTGCCACATACATTACTGTTGCACATCAGCACAATGGATATTGCACTGCGCATTCATGCTGGTTGAATATGGCTCCAGGGCGCATTTCTGTGGTTGTACTTGTGCAAGTTGGTTGGACATTGCGCAACTCCACTGAATATCTGGCTCCAGTGTTCAAAACTACTATGATGTTTTATTTTTCATGCCTACAGCTTGAGGTCTGCACCAGGAATTAGAATTGCTCCTGCAGGTAGCGACTTAATCAAACTCCATTAGAAGTGTATTTTTCAGCAAAAAATATTCTTAAAAATGATCTGTAGTTATTGTAATTATTGTATTACTTGTGTATTTATTTGTTCTTTTAACATATATTTGTTGTAAAAATATTTATTTACTTTTGTTAAAAACACTGTGTGACATCACTATTTTATGACCATCATTGATGAAGTCACATTTAGAGTATAAACTGTGAACAGACTGATGATGCAGCATGTCTTTCGAAAAGGATTTTCATCCGAGACGCATCAAGGTGTGTTTTTACCTGGAACCTGAATAAACTTTGGCACTTTTTTGCATCTGCTCCATATTCTTGGACCTGAGCAAGGCCTTCAACACTGTCGACCATTCTCTGCTACTCTCTTCCCTGACCTCACTAGGTGCTGACCCATTATCTTTACAGTGGTTCATCAACCACCTCTCTGATCATTTCCAGCAGGTGAAAGCGGAAGGAGATCTCTCAACTCTCAAACTTCTCCTAAGAGGTGTTCCCCAGGGTTCTATCTTAGGACCAATCTTATTTGCAATATACATCAACAATATTGATAAAAGCATAAGTAAGGCCAACATTCATCTGTTTGCAGATGACACAGTTCTTTACGTAAGCCACCCATCATTACAATCTGCATGTAATGACCTTCAATTTGAGTTCAACCTGCTGCAACACCAACTCCTAAACAAAAAACTATTGCTTAATGCCAAGAAAACAAAAGCAATGCTCTTTTGTCCCTCTGCCCAAATGGTAATTTCAGCCCTATCAGATCCTGTGCCGCAGATTACTGCAATTCTTGGTGAGAAGTTGGAATTTGTCCCTAAATTCAAATACCTGGGAGTATGGCTGGACCATAGGCTCTCCTTTATAGAGCACATTGAAGAATTACTCAAAAAATTATGACAGAGACTTGGCCTGTTCTTTAGGATAGCCCGCTTTTTAACTAGAGATGCCAAACTACAGCTGGTACAATCAACCTTTCTATCCTTGATAGATTATGCTGACATCCTCTACAGTCACTGTTCCATTTCCTACCTTGCCAAACTTGATCATTATATCATACGGCTTTGAGGTTCATCACAGGCCTGCCTTATTCCACTCACCACTGCTCCCTATATCAATCAGTGGGGTGGAGTTCTCTTCAATTCAGGCATGATAAAAATGCAGCCTTATGGACCCTGACAGCCATCTCCAAAAAACTGCCACAATACATTACAGACTGTCTTCCTATAAAACCAATAGGCAATTACACCCTAAGAAGTTGCAAATCTCTCCTACTGATGGTTCCTAAAGTTAACTCTCACTTTGGCAGAGCTGCTATAAGCTTTACACTGTCCTCCTTGTGGAATAAATTGCAAAAAAAACTGAAACTGAGGTCATCCATCGACATCTCATCTTTCAAGCTCATATATTTACGTCTCAGAGATGATCAGTGCAATTGTTTCCCATGACTATGAATTGTTATCATGCTAACCTGTACCATTTAACCATGAACGAATTACTTCTAGTGCTTGTCTCCTCCTTGGCCCTGGTCTGTCATCATGCTTTCATGTAACACCTTGATGCCTCTGTCCTCCCTTTGATACTGGTCTATCTTCCCGCTTTCTCCAGCCTTCTTTTCACAACTCTATACTGCACTCATCCACAATCTATATGCAATCATACTATAAAAGTCCTAACTCCCCTTCCCCTCTCCCATAGGCCCCCACCGCTGCATCAGTTTTACCGACCTATCCTTGGGACTTCACTTCTCACAATGTTTATCCTTCGCTTACATATCACATACCCTCCTGGTACCCCATCTGCCATTAGTTGGTGGTTCTCCAAGCCATTTTCATGGCTAGTACTAGTGACTGCCCTTGGTAAATGAACTAACTGATACTTCTATACAGAGAACATGGTTTATATACAGTTACATGGTTCAATGGTGGACCCCCCCCCCCTTGTATTTGAATCCTCCTCTGTTATGGCTTGCCTTGTCTTCCTTTTATCATTTGACTCCCCTATTACTGCACCATTGTGTTTGTGTTTATATACTTATTTACATGTATTTATATGTTTTTATGATGGATGTTACCCGACCCAGTTCTAACCCGGTCCATCTTGTAAAAGAGCTCTGCTCATTGATGTTTGCCTGGATAAATAAAGGTTTTGATTGATTGATTGATTGACATTAACTCCGAGAGCTTGCATGATTTATATATACGTGGTGATTGCTGGATTATTTTGGGTTTGTTTACTGCATAGCTCTCCTGAGCACCCCATCCCAGTGTGATATCTTGTTGGTAAGTATTTACGTATTTAAAGGACTGGTCTGCTAATTTGCTACCAATAGCATTAAGATTCCATGAATGACAATGTTAAAAATTATCCTCAGAAACAACTGAACTGATAGATCATTCTTCATGTTTATACTTATCTAGACTCTTATATGATGACTGTCAGTCCAGACTGTCATCATATACATTGCATTCTGCTACAACCCTCCTAAAGGGGGTATCCCAAGGCTAACAAACCTATTGTCAAGCTTGGGTCATTTCTTAACCCAAAGGGAAATCATAATACTAGGTGATGTCAACCTAAACTGGTTAAGTCCCAGGGAAACAGAGCTCAGTGACCTGCTCAAGCAGTATGATTTTTCACAATCCATCACCCTGCCCAAAAGAAGCAATAACTGATCCCAATACCATTCCCAGATAGACTGGATGATTACAGACAGGGGAGACCGAATCCTTCAAGCTGGGATCCTATCAGACTCTATAAGGAATCACTCCTCCACCTATATTATTTGGTCATCCAAAACCAGTCGCCCCCCCCCCAAATACTTGTGTTTTAGAAATTCACCTGCTGTGACACTACCTGCCTACTCACTGATGTCCAGGCTGAAACTGGGATACCCTTGGCTCCCTCAAGGATATCGCTTCTACCATAGGTTTCCTCATGGATGTCATATTGCGCATCCAAGACAAACATTTCCCTTTAACCACGCACTGCATGAGAGGTGGGTGCACTTGATGGATCACAGAGGACCTACTCTCCCAAATGAAAGGGAAAGACATAAAGTGGGCTGCCTTTAAGACCTCCCCCTCTCCCGCTCTTTGGAATAATTTCAGAAAACCGCGCAATCAGTGTAAACAAAAGGCCAAATCCCTAAAGGTGAACTACTTTCAAAAACTTTAGAGAGATAACATAAGAAAGCCTTCCCTATTTTGATCCACTATAGACTACATGATAACCCCTAGGACCCACAACCACTCCTTACACCTCAACACCTCCACTGGTCTCTTGACTGACCCCACAGCAGTCACTAATGCCCCAAATATAAATTTCATGGACCTCTCAGCCCAATTGAAGAAACTACCCACCTCTAACCACCTATGCATGAATAACCAGACCTTGACGCACCTGTGCATGCACCCCCACCCACCCTTCCATTTCAGAGCTATCTCTCTCAAGAAACAGTCAAACTTATTATGAGCTTCCTCAACTGGGGCAGCCCAGGTAGTGATGGATTATACCTTCTTCCTTAAACTCATAGCCCCCTGTATCTCAAAATTCCTGACCACTATCATCAATCTTGTACTGTCCACATCAGCTGTGCCCACTTTATGGAAAATTGCCAAGGTTGTCCCCATCTTCAAAGCAAGGGTTCCCCTGGACACTGAGAATTGTAGGTCCATCTCCCTCCTGCCTCACTTAAGCAAGCTCTTCAAAAAGGTTGTTCACTACCAGCTCTCAGAGTATGTCAACAAGTATAACTGCCAATCTCCACACCAACATTGGTTTAGAAAATATCACAGTTTCACAACTGCCCTGGTCCATCTCAAAAAACATGTTTTTAGAAATATGGATTTAGGTAATCTTGCAGACATCATTTTAGTTGACCTGATTAAGGCCTTCGACCTGGTCAATCACAACTTACTCCATGCAAAGTTAATAAATATCAGTTGCTCAGTAAGGATGGCTTCCTGGTTTCAGAGTTACCTCTGTGGTTGATTCCAGACAGTCAGCTTTGTAGGGGCCACCTCCTCAGCCTTATCAGTGTCCTCTGGTGTCCCCCAGGGCTCCATTCTGGGTCTTCTCTTTTCCTTATTTATAAACTCACTACCAGCAGATAGCCTCTTATGTGAGGCCATCCTGTATACAGATGACCTTGTACTGTTTCACAGTGTCAAGTCACTGTCCTGTCTCTCCTCAACACTAACACAAAATTACAGAGAAGCCCACAAATGGTTCCTGAGAAATAGGCTCCTAGTAAACATAAGCAAAGCAAAGGCCATTCTCCTGGGGTCTAAACCCAACATCTCTAAGCTGTCCAAAACTCAATCTACTCTAACTGTCCTATCTCTAGATGCCCCACCCCAAACAATATGCCCTGCTTCAAGTACCTGGATGTCACCCTTGACCCCTCCTTAACCTTCACCATGCACATAAACACCACTGCACAACATACCAACCAGAATTTAGGGGTGGGTTTCCAACTAAAGCACTACCTCACACCTGAGGCTTAGCCTGCTATAGTACAAGGAAACCTCATTCCCCTGTTAGACTACTGTGCCCCCATATACACACAAATCTCCTTGTGACTGCTCACAAGACTCAATACAGCTTACAATAACATCTGTAGGTTTGCACTGATGACACCCTATTCCACCCACCAATGGTCACTCCAGGCCCTGAGCTGGCTTCATCTCCAGGCCAGGAACAACTGCTTCCTCAGGTGCGCAGTAGACAACACCATCAGAAGCGGAATTTAGTCCCCTCACTTCCCCGTGTTCAAGAAGGAAAACCTGCGCCCACAATCTACGACTTTCCATAGTCCCACCTTTAGAAGTTCCCCAGGTTTTCACCCCTATAGGATGCAAAGCCTACTCCTTCACTGCCTCCATACTTTGGAACAATCTACCTGTTTCATTATGATCCCTAGACTCGCACTTAACTTTAAAATCTTGCTATAAAGCAGATTTACTGGCCACTACCAAGTGTAACTGCCCATCTAGGTAAATTGCAGTGTTACTGTTTGTGTGTCTCAATCTCTCTGTATCTATGCCATATGGATTCTTTCGTATTGTACTGAATGCTACTGTAACACTGTATATAGTGTAACTGCACATTATTCTCATTGTTCTATTTTCTTTACCATTCCTAACCTGTGTAACTGTACTGCCTATATTGCCTATGTGCCATTTTAATGGCCCCGGTCATGCCTGAAAACAGTCCTCTGGTTCAGTGCACCTACCTGGCTAACAAATAAATAAATAATTCTGACATTCTATTTTTTGAGGGGAATCATAACTTGGAATGAGAATTAAGTTACTTGGTTCAACAGGGTTGTTATTTTCTAATTTCCTATATTCTAACTTATGCCCTTGTGTGTTCAACGTGTTAAACAGAAAACATAGAATCCTACCGTGTCTAATTTAATAGCAGTTATATAAGCTGTACAGCCAATTTTTCATCTCCTACACCAAACTTAATCTAACCAGAAACATTCAAGCCTTCACAATGTTCTATTCAGGTAAACCCCATTTTCCCAAGGGAAATCCATAGAAAGTTACACAAAATTTAACAGACTTTCTTCATCAGGACTAAGTTAATTTTTCAAGATTGGTTCTCCTTTTTTTTTTTGCTCCTCTCTTGCCCCCTGGCAGACCACTCCTTTAGGTCACCTAGGACCTCCGCCGGCACTACTACCCCCCTGCTGCCAACCACCACCCCACATGTCAGCCCCCAGATAACCCAATTATGACCCTTCATTGGATGGGTCCCCCCTCTGAGTTGGAAGGCGCTGGTGGATATTGGCCAGTGCAACTCATTGGCCCAGGTGCTGCTGGGGTGGACTGGGCTCATATGGGGCTTTGTAGTGGTGGGGGACCAGCAACCATCATCCGTCTGGCCATGGAGCCATTTCCTGGTTTTCTCCCCTTGGGATCATGATTTCCAGGATGTCTAGGCCAGAGTCGATGTCCATCGCACTCCCTGCTCAATGGGTCCCGACGTACTGCCTTACCTCTGTCCTCCGCCTGAGGTTGGCAGACACTGGGATGCACACCCACCCTCACCCAGGAGATGGCAAGTCATTGCGGGATGCTCGAGCCATCTCTCCCTGGCTGTCCCTCTGTCACCCAGGTCCATTCCTGAACCTGGGTCATTGGCATCACAAGCAGAAATCCAACCACTGCACCAGTGGGCCAGCTTGATTGTTTTTCCAATGCAGCATTGGTCACCATAGTTATATCATTCTCCTCCTTCTCCAGTGATAACACAGATAGATCAGCTACAGAGGATGCCATGACCAATGTCACTGTCTCCATAGTGTGCATGGTACCATGTGATTAGGGCTGTGGGCACTCACCTGACCTTGTGTCCAGTCCTTCCTCCTCACCAGCTGACAAAGATCAAATAGAAGCTGAAGATGATTTATTTCAGCTGAGAAATATGTCAAGGGCTGACTGAAAATACAAAGAGCCAGGGACACTCCAATGAAACTATGTTCTGACCCAGGAAAAAGCATAATATTCAAAAAATGAAAAGCCAAAAATAATTGTAACTTTTACTGCTTATAATATTTAAAATAGCAACAATAACTTCAGCATTGCATTTTAAGTGACTCATACATCTTTTTTTAATATAGATTGCACATGTCAGATCCTTTTAGCAATTATTATGTCTCCTGAATAGGTTAATTAAAAAGAAGAATGAGAAGCGATACTGGGTAATTCTAACTGCAAAGTGCCACAAAAAGTCTGTCACCAATGAGAAGTTTTTAAAAAATCTTAGTAATAATAATAATCTTTATTTAGGTTAAGCGTGCTGTGCAATAAAATTGGTAAAAACAATGATAAAATCAACAATACAAACAATAAAATAGTCTGTAGAGATCCATTCATTCAATTAAATTAGGGTAAGCCTGATGCCACAGAAAAGTTTTAAGTGCCTGTTTAACCCCCTCCCCCCCCACAGACACACACTCCTGAAGCTGATGGGGTACAGAATTCCAGAGGGCCCCTGGAGATTTTAAAGATACCCTCAGAATCTCTAGCAACCCCTTGTCAGCCAAATGGAGCTGTCACTTGGGGCAGTAAGGTACCAGAAGCTCCTTCAAGCAGTCATGGCTAAGTCTGTGTAGGGCTTTATACTTCAGTAATCTGACTTTGAAGGTGATCAGCCACGGAATCGGCAACCAGTGCAGATTGCGCAGCACTGATGTAATATGGGAGGACTGGGAAGTTCCCATCAACAACTATGCAGCAGTGTTCTGCACTAGTTGCAGGTGGCAGATATCAACCCCTGGTAGCCTTAAGTAAAGGGAGTTGCAATAATCAAGGCACAAGGTCACAAAGGAGTGAATCAGTGTGGGACAGTCACTGGATGGAACAAGGTGGCGATGTTCCTAAGATGGTAGAAGGATGACTTGATGATGTCAACACTGAGAACGCAGTGTCAGCCCATCATCAAGCACCACCCCCAGGTCCCGCACCCATTCAGAGGTAAGGATCTGGGAGCCACCCAGAAAAGTCCAGAGGGCCGACCAGCCCTCAACCCCTCTATCTGGTGACCCAGATCCATGACCATCACCTTGGTCTTTCCTGTGTTCAACTTCAGCCAGCTGGAATTCATCCAATCCTGGATTTCAGTGAGGCAGTTGTTAAATATTGAGAGAGCACTAACCTGGTCAGGTGCAAAAGACAGGTAGAGCTAGGTATTATCAGCATAGCAGTGAAACCTCAGCCCATACTGTCTTACAATGACTCCGAGGGGCAGAATATACACTGCAAACAACATGGGAACAGGCACCAAGCACTGAAGGACCCCACATGACAGAGAGAGAGGGTCATAGGAATAAATCACAGACACCACTCTTTGAGTTCTGCCAATGAGGAAAGATTTAAACCACCTAAGGATTGTACTAGTCAGGCCACAGATGAACCTCAGGCACTCAAGCAGCACCCCATGGTCCACGTGTCAAAAGCTGAAGAGAGATCAAGGAGCACCAGGATGGAGTGACTTCTCTGATCTCTAGCCATCAGGAGATCATTGCGCACCTGAACCAGTGCAGTCTCGGTACTATGCCTCTTTTAAAAACTGGATTGGAGAGGTTCATAGATGTTATGGATGGTCACGTGGTTCTCCAGTTGTACTGCTACTACTTTCTCAATAACCTTCTCTATAAAGGGGAGGTTGGAGATTGGTCTGTAGTTGGCCAGAGAGTCTGGGTCCAAAGAAGCTTTCTTCAGGAGGGGTGTCACCACTGCCTCCTTCTGAGAGCTAGGAAACTAACCCAAGTCAAGATATCACCTGACTATCTGTGCCAGAACTGGGCCAATAATATCACAATGACCCATAATCAGGGAACTTGGGCCCTGGTCCAAACTACATCATGTAGGGTGCATATTTTGGACAATCCGCATGACATCCGCAAACTCCGGCCAGTCAAAGGTACTCCAGGAAACACGGGGGACAGTGACCAAGCACCGATCAATAGCGTCCCCCATAGAGCGAGTCAAGAGGATCTCCACCCTAAATGCAGGCTAGATTTCAAGAAAAGCTGAAGATTTTTATAGTCTCATTCAGAGAACCTCCATTCAAAGTGTCAAGGCAAAAAGTATAATATGAAGACTTCTCAATAAGGATAAGATGAATATACTATCAAATATAGGAGTGATACAGGAAGCAAACTGGAAACTTTATACCCTTTGCCTCAAGCCATCCCAAACTTCCAAAGCTATAAAACAGAACAAAGTAAACTTGTTTCCCAAGTTTAATATTTCCTGTTGTTTCAGATCTTTGGCTAGAATGAGTACAAGACAAATTTTAATTTAAAAAGCCAGAAAACATGTCTTGGTAAGTCAATGTTATTCACTAAATATAAAGATCATGGCCCAGATATTCAAACTGCACCCAAAAAGTGCGCAACAGCAGGAACAAGTGCAAGTCCATTACGCCCATGTGCAAGAGGTGCGATATTCAAAAGCTGCGCAGGCCAAGATGCGCCTACAGCCGACGACTGAATATCGCACCACCTGCACCATAGCGCAACTAGGGAGGTGAAGCTGAGCACATCTGATGCACCATAGCACAGCAAGGGATGTTCAGCTGAGCAGTCCAGATGCACCATAGCACAACCAGGGATGCCCCCCAGCAGCAGGGCAGCAATGCAACAGCACAACCAGGGATGCAGAGGCCCACCACCCATGCCACAGATGGGCAGAGGAACACACAGCAGAACAGACATCGTCCCCCCACACCACATGCACTGCACAACTGGGGGAGGGCTGGAATAACCATTGGCCCATGGAGACCAGCAACCAACCTACAGCCAGGCCATGGTGCCCTATCACACCCCCTGGCAAGCTGTGACTGGCACACAAGGTGGGCCGACCACCCTGTGCCACGCCATCCCACCAATGCAGAGCACACCCTGCACCGTGACCCCCAGACACCCTGCCCAGGAGCAGCGTCCACCAGAGCAGGATACCCCATGCATGCCACCACCCCCACTGTGACAATGTAACCCTGTGCACCACAGAACCATGCAAGGCAGCCCCGCCATAAGCACCCATCAGCAGGTGGCAGCATATAGCGATGCAACAACTGCATACACAGTGCCACCACGCACATCCCCCCCAAGGTACAGCTGAGAGACCGACCATGTGTCGGCATATGAGGTACCCCACATGTGACAGGGCATGCCCTGGACCCCACCACCAGTGGTACAGCACCCTGCACACCCTCCCAAGGACACAACCTGACCCAGCACTGGCCACAACAGCCAATGCAGACACCCACAGTGGTGCATGGAAGCATGCACCACACAGGATGCAACACAGTGCATGGACAAACACCCACCCATACCCAAGGACACACCAACACAGGGACACAGTAGTGGGGCAACCAAGCCCCCAGCATGTGGCCATGGAAACTGTACACACGGCCAGCACTCCTCCATGGCACAGGAGTGCCAGCCACCCTGCGCAGGCACTGTGCAGCTGTACACCACCAGCATTTACCCAGAGCACAAGTGACAGATAGTGGTGCACATCCCCTGTGACACACACAAACGACAGCATGGAGGTGGGACAACAACAGCGGAGGCCACAGTGTCACCCGAGGCAGACATGCACCACACCAGTGACAGGAGACAACCCAGCATTGTGCCAGGTACAGTGGCTGTCCTTCATGGATAGCCACCACTGACATGTCAGTGGACTGTGCATGTCACAGACATGCATGGGTGTTAGCTGCACAGGCCATGGACGGTCTGACAGGTGTGCCATGGACACAGAGCATGCACCATGGACCACTGCACACAGTCATCCAGTGCACAGGGAACAACACACATGCCACAGACAGTGACTGATAGCCACTCCCACACCATACTCACATCCCCACGGACACACACACACATACATGCACATGACTGCACCACCCCTGACACCATGCACACCACTGCAGCTGAGCAGCTATAGCCCGCTGCAAATCAGAGACCACCACAGTAGGCATATCAAAAGAAATGTATTTAAAAACAGCAAACAAAACTATGTACAAATATTTACAAAAGTTTGGGGGGAGGGCCACAAACAAGGTGGGGGTGGGTAAGGGGCAGGGGTGAACAAATGGCAGAGGGAAGGAGGGGTGTGAGGGTGGGTCCAGGGGGGGTAGGGGAAATCATGGGGTGTAACATGCTCAGCAGGAGCACAGCTCCCTACTCTGACTGCACCTCCTGCCATGCCTCCGTCGGACTCCCAGACGGTCTATTCCCTCCAATATCTCCAGAGAGGCTGTGGCCACCTGCAGCATCTCCTGCAGCATCTGTCAGATGGTCTGCAACTGTCATCCACCTAAGACAAGGGAGCAGAGTCAATAGGTGTGAATGCACAGCCCCATGCAGCCCACCCACTGTGCATGGCATACAGCCATGGGACATGCCTCTGTGATGGTGTGTGACCACCCACAGTGATCGCGTCCACAAGACCTGCCCATCCAGGTGCACACAGCCATGCGGACTGCTGCACACACCCTCCAGCCAAGTCCTGCACAGCACCACCGTGGCTGTTCAGTGACATGGCTATGTGGTGTGAAGGCATTGGCACAGCCAGGTACCCAGTGCATGCATGGACCACCATTGACGTACTCACAGACATGCAGTGCCACTGGACAGTGCTGACTGTAACAAGTTGCGTGCATGGCAGTGGTGTCAATGGATGGTGGCCATGCCCCGCTGCCCGCCCTGTTACACAGCATGCAATAGTAATCATGGATGTAAGGCACTCACCATCATCAGGCTGGTTCCTGCACCTCTGTGGACCTTTGCCCCTCCCGGACTGAAGGTCCCCCTGCTGGCGCCTCCTATCCCTTGCCAGCCAGTGCTCGTCTGGGCCTAAAGTGCAAACATGGAGAGAGGAACATCAGTACAATCCTGTAGCAAAGTCCCACTGCCCCCATGTGTGTGCAATCCCACACAGTCAGACCCACCCACCCACACCCTGATACCACCACGGCCAACACCGGATGCCCCCCCATGTGCCGGACACATGCAACCATGATACCCGTATGGAAGATAAAAGTGTATGGATGTTGCACCTACCTGGCCGTGGCACTGTGCCCCTCCTGGCATGTGCCCACAGGTGGGCAAGCAGGTCCGGGTCCCTCCGCCTCAGGTCCCCATATCTGTGGCGGCACTGCTCCACTGTCCGCCCCATACCGGTGGCATCCTCCAGGGCGTCGACCACCTCCTGCCACACCTGACTCCTGGCCCTGTCCAGGGGTGCCTCACCAAATAGTGGGCCAACAAGTGGCTCCACAATGGCAACCAAGTTTGCCATCTCCACCTGGCTCCACTGTACTGCTCTCCTCCGCGCCATCTCTATTGCTCGGTTAAGTCAAAATGGCACTCTGCAGTGCAGTTCTACCACATGCAGATGCTGCACAGTACAGCGCTGCCATTCCCTATCGCGCTGTCACCGAACAACACGATAGTGGTGCACCCATGCCTGATGCATGGCACCTAGGGAGCAAAGATTGGGCACAGGGTCAAGGGTCTCTGGTGCACAGACAGCCACAGCGCTACTGGAGCCCAATGCATCTAGTGCGATTGGATGCCCGTGTGCCACCTCCCGTAGTGGCCTACCGCGCTGTTGCCCCACTGCACCTACGACGCCCCAGTGCCACAGTGCCATATAGGTGAACAGCGCTGTAGTGCCACTGGCACAATGGTGGCCGTGCCCTGCATTGCCTTCTGTGCACAGCACATCAGCAGCATGGCAGGCACCTGCGTCATCAAACCAGGCATGCGCAGTTAGGTGTGTACTGCGCATGTCACAGAACTGCGCCCTTGGCTCAGCACGTTCAACACAATTGCGCAAAGTGCAAAAGCGCGAAATTCAGCCATCATATGCAAATCAGCTAATCAGCCATTCAATGGCGCAGTCACTGCATTTGCATCCACTTAAAGATGTGCCTCGCCTCATTTGCATGGGTTGCACTACAAAAGTGCGACATTGGGCTGCACTGGCCATAGTCAGTTACTGCAGTCTATTGGTGAGTTGCATGCTGTTTGGGAGTGTGGACTATGGATTCTGGGATGTGCATGGGACTGCACAGTCACAGGTAACACCTGTCATTTTCACAGGCTGAATCATGACTGAGTGAGTTGTGGAGGAAGAGGAACAGAGTTGTGGGAGGAGGAGGAGGATGCCACATTTCACGAAGGCCGAGATGGATTCCCTGTTTGAGGCCTACGTAGACCAGGAGCCACTTCTCAGAGGATGCCAGGGAACACCACAGGCCCATGCTGCTGCATGGGAGGAGGTGGCACGTGCTGTAAACCTGCATGGCAGCCACCAGCACTCCATGCAGGAGTGCAAGAAAAAGATGGGCACAGACAGGAGGAGGAGGATTAAGGAGAAGGTGGCTGCCATCAGGGCAGCACGGTCTGCGACAGGTGGGGGACAGCCAGAGGTGCTACACCTGACCCCACAGGAGTAGAGGGTTGCTGGCAGCATGCAGTGTTGCGCCATTGAGGGTGTTCCAGGTGGTGGATTCCAGATGGGTGTTAGCCCGTCACTGCATGGTAGGTCATGGTCTGTCTATTGGGGGGGGACAGGGTAGGTCACATGCAGTAACACGACTTTGTTTTCCCTTACAGCTTCTGAGTGTCTGCATGGGTCAGTGGTGGTGGGCCTCTCCACTGAGGCTGGTCAGATGGAGATGGAGGAGGGCCCATCCACCTCCACAGGAATATGCAGCTCAGTGCGACAGTGGGCCCTCCTGGACGTCCAGACTGATGTTGTTGGAGCAGGTGCGGAGGAGGCCCTGCCCATGTCCCAGCGTGCCAGTGTCCATGGATGCCAGCATGCTGGGACTCAGGCTGGTGCAGGGTCCATCACCGATGATGATGTCACTAACATCATGGGCAGTGATACGTGTGTGCTACAGGATGGCCACACAGCAGGTAACATCACGGCCATGGCTGTGGGTGGTGCTGCCGTGGAGGCCTGTGTGTCATCACAGTCCCAGCCTGTGCCTGTCAGCACCAGTGGGGCAGCACTGGTGTGTGTACAGGACAGTGGGACTGTTGCGGCCACTGTGGCAGCACCATTGAGCCCTGGGGAGCAGCAGTCGGAGGGGCAGCATCAGCAGTCGGCCAATGGGCTTGGGGGTACAGTGTCCGGGGGTGGTGTCAGTGCACCATCTGTGGACATGCCCAGGTCTGGCCCTGGTGTGCAGCGCCCACCCTCAAGGGGTGATGAGCATCAGGGCTGTGCACACCCTGAGGGACATCATGCCGATCAGGCAGATGACCTCTTGGATGAGCACATCCGCATACTGCAAGCATCAGTCAATCAGCAGATGCGGCTTGTGATGGCGGTGGATGCACTGAGTGTGGCTCTGCAGTGGGCAGAGGAGTGTCACAGCAGAGAAACTGATCTGCTCCTGGCAGGGATGGACCGGATGCGGGAGGATGTGACCACTGCCATTGACAGGCTGACACATACAATCACAGCTGCCATGGCCACAGGGGGCACACAGTTATTTGCCCATGCGTCACAGACACCGTGCAGTGCAATGTTTACCCCCCATCCCGGCATTATGCGACACCATCCCTGTTGACACCGGGTTCAGCTGTGGGCATCCCGAGCATGCCTGGTGCAGGCATGTTCAGTGTGCTGCAGACTCCTGCGCGAGCACAGTCGCATTCATGCAGTGGAACCCCTGGAGGACCATCGGTGCTACCCCATGAGGCCAGTGGTCAGCCTGTCACTGCTGGCAGGTCTCGCCGGGGATGCCCATGCATCTGTGGTGGCCGGGGCACTGTGGTGCATGACTGACCTGTCTCCCAGCATGGCTACTGTCTGATGCTGCCCTGTGTGCATTGTGTCATTCAGCGGGCAATGCATGGGTGGGTACCCGGCCCTGCATGCACACACAGTCCATCTGCACACCCTCCTGGCTGCTGTCCGCAGTTGCTTGTGCATGATGATGCCTGCATTGCACTGTACGCCAATGTGCAATGATGCCCAGCATCTGACACACGTACAATGACAGGCAGTGGGCGTCATGGTCTGTGGATATGTGTGTGGCTAGGAGTGGCATTCTGGGTCGGTGTGCCTCCTACCCTTTGTGCATTTCTGGTGAGTTGTGCATGCATGTGTGTGTGTGTGTGTGTGTCTGTTTGTCTGTCCGCATGCCATGTTAGACCTCACCTATCCCTGGTGGTGTGTGTGGTTCCATGCCCGGCCACTTCCCTTGATGGCATGCACCCCTGGTGTGTGTCCATGCATGTTTATGGGTTGTGCCTTTGCCATTGGTGGTTGCACATGGCCCCATGAATTACCTGGGTTGGCTGAAGTGCTCCTCTGTGATGGTGTCCCGGTGCAGCTGTGTCAGCCGGAGCAGTCGGGGGTCCCGTCACCCAAGGGGGGGCTGCCCATCACCATTGTCACTAGTGTCCTCATTGTACCCATCGCTGTCCCCCTCTTTGACCTGCATGGCTATCCCACATACGTTGGCCATGTTGTGCAGGATGCAACAGGCCAGGAATAACCTGCAGGCCTTTAAGGGGCTATACTGTAGGGCACCGCCGGAGGTGTTCAGGCAACAGAAACATGCCTTCAGCATCCTGAACACCCACTCGATGACATTACGTGTGGTGACGTGTGCCTCATTGTAGCATTGCTGCGATGGGGTCGCGGGCCGCCGGTATGGTGTGAGCAGCCAGGGACGGAGTAGGTATCCACTGTCACCTGTGTGTAGAGGGTGGAGGTTAGTTTGGTGATCAGCATCGCCTTGCCCCGGGCCATGTAGGCCACTACCCATGTCACCTCTGACCATGCCCCTCCCAAGCCCTATGTTTGTCCGTATGGTTTGCATACTCACCCACTAAGTGGCCAGTAGGGATGTCCCCACTCTCAAATCTGTGGCACAGTGCTGACTGGTGCCAGATGAAGGCATCTTGTGCTCCCCCAGGGTGCATGGCACAGACATTGATTATGCACCCCCTGGCATTGCACACCACCTGGCAGTTGATGCTAGCATAGCCCTTGCGATTCATGTATGCGGCCCCCTCAGGGCCAGGTGGTGTGTGGATGGCCACATGGGTGCAGTCTATTTCCCCTAGCATGCCAGGCATACATGCTACCCTGTGGAACATCTGTATGTTTGCTGTGCACTTCACCGGTGTGCTGAGGAAATGGATGTACTCCACAACATGTGGCAGCAGTGTGCTGAGGAATTGGGTGAGGTGGCATGACGCGGCCAACTGGGTTATGCCTGTGGTGTCCCCTGTTGGTCTCTGGAAGGTACCCATGGTGAGCAAGCACATGCAAGCTGTCACTTTAGTCTCCACTGACAGAGCATGGCTCCGTCGTGTGGGTGCCTGCATCACATCACTGCACAGCTCACAGAGTCACCTCAGAATTGCCTGATTCAGATAGTACCAGCCCACGATCTCAGTGTCACTGTTCAACTCGAAGCTGGTGCAGGCTCGGTACTGCCTGTTGGGGGCATACCGGTGGGACCTTCCGCCATGCCCCCCTGCTGTCTGCCTTCTCACCCCCCTCATTACTGCCTCCATCTGGATAGTGGCACTGGCCATGTCCCTGGCTTGTGTTCACCCCCCTGGCAGCTGTTTCTGTGTTCCCCCCGCTGTCCTGGCTGCAACTTCCACTACATCGGGAACACCTGACTGTGCTGGCCTCAGTGCTGTGTGGCACTTCCCCCTTCTGCACTGTGGCTGTGGCTCCCCACACCTTCCCTGAGCCTGTGGGTTCCAGGTGCCCTTTCTCTGTCCTGCCCTGTGTGTGTGTGTTGCCTGTGTGGCTGGCTATAGTTCAGCAACATATGCCTTCCCTGAAGTGTTCTTGTGCCTATCCCTTGTTTCTTTTTATTTTGGCTCATTTCCGCTATGGCGCAACTTCCACTTGCTCCCCTATTGCGAATGGCGCATGTTGTTGAATATCGCACTGCGCCATTTATGCATGGTTCCTCCCCCTTCAGTTGTGCATACATTCATTATCATTGTGCTATTGCTCAGCATGATTTGGGGGGCACAACTGCCTCCTGCTGAATATCGCAGAATGGTGCATTTTCAGACTTGCGCTGGCACAACCCTATTGAGCATGGTGCAACCCTTTTGAATATCTGGGCCCATGAATTTCTGAATGTTTTAAATATCACTGAGGAGAAAGAACATTCCACTTTAATGTTACAATAAATCAAACAAGAATGGTACACTTCAGGACTAACACTAAGAAGCATTTTTTCACAGAGAGAATAGTACAATTATGGAATAATCTACCATCAGACATAGTAAATAGTAACAGTTTTGAAACTTTAAAAAAAGGTTTAGACAGATGATGGTAAATGGAAAAAAAAATGGGAAATTTAAATTAATTATGAGATAGACAAAACACAAACAAATATGTCTAAATTCTATCTCAGATACTGCAGTATAAAATAAACCACAGTATAAAGTTACTGGCCCACGTTTTCAAAGGAAATGCACGGCACAAATTAGAGATGCATTGCCCATCTCAAAAAATGTGCCAAAGTGTGATATTCAAAAGACAGAGATGCGGTGCACATCTCTGGATGTGCCATCACATGGAAATGATGTACGTTGTGAAAATAAAGGGGGTGCTCCCTTGAATATGCCGCACATCCCTATATTCAACCAAAATGTGCCACGCATCTGCCGCACAACTGGGAAATGAGCCGCACAAAGTTAGACATAAAAAAGGGTGGCCTAAATTGGCTAGTCACCCACAGGCAGGCCACAGAACTGCAGGCAGATCATCTGGAGACAGCCCTCGGAGGTGCACCAGAACATGTCCCAGGCACCCACACACAGAAGTCATGCCAGGATGGATGAACTCTGAGCCACAGGTGCCGTGTCACCACCAGCACCATCCAGAGAGCAACAACCCACACTGCACCCTGGAGGTAGACACCCAGCAGCCACATTATAGTGCTGTTCTGTGCCCCCCAGGCACACCAGCAGAGAGGACAGCTACACTGCAGAACATGTACCAGGGGCCATGGCCAGCACCCATGTGGCCTGCAGGATGCCACCAGGTGGTGGCATGCACCCAGGGTGATGTCTCTGGCAATAGTGCCCAGATTGCCTGGTGGTACTAGTGACCACATGGCATGGGCCAAGGACTGACCAGTGGCACACACACATGGGGGTACACCATGGGTGCACACAGGTGGGATCCACCCACATGAGTACCTGATCACTGTCTGCACACTACCATCCCTTGCAGTGTCCACCAGGTACCTCCCATACTAGGGTGTGTGTGGGGCACTGCAGGTGATTGTATACAGCATATGGAGCTGGTGTCTCACATGATTGTGGCATCCCGGTCAGCCTGTGTCACCTTGTGCCAACCCCGTTGCATATCCAGGTGGCCCTTGTAGCCACTGTCCAGGCAGGATCTGCCCATAGTCTAGGTAAAAATCTCCCCAAAATGGTGGCCTTGATGGAAGAGGGATGCCTGGATATTGTGGCAGTCACAGAAACGTGGTACACAGAGAACCATGACTGGGATGCCAACATACCAGGGTACACAATCTACAGGAGGGACAGGGAGGGAAGAAGAGGAGGAGGAGTAGCTCTCTATGTAAGGGAAGGGAAGGGATAAAAGCAACAGAATTAAAGGGTAAACAGGTAGGAGAGGAGAGGATGCACTGTAGGTCACCCTGGAGACTAGAAATGGCACCACAATCCACACAGGGGTTGTATACAGAGCCCCATCTCCGGGGAAGGAAATGGACAAGGAAATTATAGAAGGCATCCTTGGGATGGCAGAGAAAGGGAAGATATTGTTGATAGGGGACCTGAATATGCCAGATGTTAACTGGAGCACCTTTGCTGCAGCTACATCCAAGAGCAGGACCATTCTCGATGCCCAACAGGGGGCATGCCTCAGACAGCTAGTTTTGAAACCCACTCAGGAGGGAGCAATCTTAGACCTGATACTCTCAAATGGGGATGGAGAGAGGATCTCTGATCTTGAAGTGGGTAGCCATCTGGGAACAAGCAAGCGCCAAACACTGTGATTCATGATAAACTTAGCTGTAGAGTCAAGCCATACAAAAGTGAAGTTACTGGACTTCAGGAGGGCTGATTTTGTCAAAATGGGAGAGTGCCTCAGAAATGCACTAGCAAACAGGAAAGAAGGTGGGGTGGAGCAACAATGGGGAAACATCAAAAACACCATCACAGAGGCAACAAGCCTTTGTGTGAAGCAAATAAACAAATCAATACAAAAGAAAAAACACTATGGTTCTCAAAAGAAGTGGCAGGGAAGGTAAGGGAGAAAAAGATAGCATTCAGGAAGTATAAGGAAACACAGAAGGAGCAGGACAGAGAACTGTACCAGTTAAAGCAGAAGGAAATGGGAAAGGCAGTCAGAATAGCAAAGGCCCAAACCAAGGAAAAGATAGCCAACTCGGTTAAAAAGGGTGATAAAACCTTTTATAGGCACATTAGGGAGCAATGAAAAATTAAGGCAGGGATACTGAGGCTGAATAAAGAGGAAGGTGGTTGGGCAGAGAGCAACAGTGAAAAAGCAGGGATACTGAATGAATACTTCTGCTCAGTATTCACAATGGAAAAGCAGGGGGAGATACCTAATCTAGTCAATAGAAGCACTCTGGATAGGGGGGTTGTTATTAGTCCTTTCACAGAAGAAAGGGTTCTGAAAGAACTCTTAAAACTGATGGTGGATAAAGCAATGGGACCTGATGGGATTCACCCCAGAATTCTAAAAGAACTAAGGGAAGAACTAGTAATGCCATTGACTACCCTTTTTAATACATCATGGGAGAATGGTGTGGTACCTGAGGACTGGAGGAGGGCAGATATGATTCCCCTTCACAAAAGTGTGAGCAACGCAGAGGCAGGAAACTATAGACCTGTCAGTTTGTCCTCAGTGGTAGGGAAAATGATGGAATCACTTCTGAAGGAAAGAATTGTTGAGTACCTAGAGGCCAGTGGGGCAGAGGACCCAAGGCAGCATGGATTCACAGCAGGAACGTCATGTCAGACAAATCTAATTGATTTGTTTGACTGGGTGACCAAAGTAGTAGACCAGAGATGGGCTGTGGAAATGGCCTACCTAGACTTTAGCAAGGCATTTGACACAGTCCCACACAAAAGATTAATAAACAAATTAGCCAGTCTGGGAGTGGGTCCCAGGGTGGTAGCCTGGGTAAAACACTGGCTGGACAACAGGACACAGCGGGTAATAGTAAATGGAGTCCACAGTGAAGAAAGGGGAGTTACTAGTGGGGTACCGCAGGGTTCAGTACTGGGGCCGGTCCTTTTTAATGTCTTTATAAGTGACATTGCAGAGAGACTGGAAGGGAAAGTATGTCTCTTTGCAGATGACACAAAGATCTGCAGCCGAGTTGATATGCAAGGTAAGGTGGAAAGGATAAAAAGGGACTTGGAAATGTTAGAGGAATGGTCAAATGTATGGCAGCTTAGATTCAATGCAAAGAAGTGCCAAGTAATGCACCTGGGAAACAAAAACCCAGGGGAAGAGTACACAATGGAAGGTGAGATACTGACAACAACAAAAATGGAAAGGGACATGGGGTAGTCATATCAGATGACCTAAATGTGGGCCAGCAATGTGAGAAGGCAGTAAGGAGGGCTTGGGGATACTGTGATGCATATGGAGAGGCATCAGCAGTAGAAAACAGGAAGTTGTTGGCCCTCTGTACAAACAGTTGGTAAGACCATATCTGGAGTATTGTGTACAGTTCTGGAGACCCCATCTCCACAAAGACATAGACAGAGTGGAGGCTGTCCAGAGGAGGGCAACCAAAATGGTGCAGGGTCTGCACCAGAAGACATATGAAGAAAGACTAAAGGCACTTAAGATGTATAGCCTCGAGGAAAGGAGGGAGGGGGGGACATGATAGAAACTTTCAAATACCTCAAGGGAATCAACAAAGTCCTAGAGGGTAGCATCTTTCAGAAAAAGTGATGTGCAATAACAAGGGGGCACAATTTGAAGATAGAGGGGGGACTGCTCAGACATAATGTGAGGAAGTATTTCTTCACAGAGAGAGTTGTAGATGCATGGAGCGGACTTTCTGAGGAGGTCGTAGAGTCAAAAACAGTGGGGGAATTCAAGAATGCATGGGACAGACATAAGGCAATTCTATGGGGGGGTAGGAGGAAATAGGCTGTTGGTTAACTAGGATCTTCAGCTTATCCATTAGGTAGGGAAATGGGCAGACTAGGTGGGCCAAGCGTTCCTTATCTGCCATCAAATTCTATGTTTCTATGTTTCTATGACCTCTGTACTCCTGTCCAACCCTGTACATGGCTATGGGTTGTGGCACTGTACCCAGGCCAATGCAGTCCACCCACACACAGACTACCATCCCAGCACACCTGCCTGCTAGGTTGCAGTACCTCCTGTTCAACTTTGTGGGGTGGTGTGGGGGTGGTGGGGCAGCCCTGCAAAGCTGGAACTGAGCATGTGGGGTTTGGGCTCGGAATGTGCAATGAGGTCATTTGCATATCCTGGCTGAATATTGCAAAGCTGCACCATGCCCATCTCACTGGTCCCAGTGCATTTCTCTATGTACCTGTCTGTGGTGTATGGCAGCCCTGCCTGAAATGTGCCACACATCTTCTGATGTAAGATCACACATGTTCAGGCTATTCAGTCAGACATGCACAAGTGCATCTTCTGAATATATCATTTTTTGGGCTGGTGCATCTCAGATGCATGGCGCAGGCACTTGCACGATTTCGCAGGGTACTTTGAAATGTGGGGACCACTGCTCTTTACATTGATAAACCAGCTTGTAACCAAAATAGGTTTTGTAAAACACTCTTACTTTTCAGAGAAGGTATTCATTCTGTTGATTATAAATATCCATTGGCTGTTAACTTGAAATATGGCGTTTTAATTGTGAAAGTAACAATTTTCACAACAAAATAAGTGAAATCTAAAATAATAAGGATTAAAAGCTTTGAACAAAAAAACTAAAAGAGCTAACCCAATATCTTCTAATTTAGATATTAAAAAACTAAAGCAAAAGAAAAATAAGAGAATAATAAATATATATATCGATATATCTTTTCTTTGCAAAAACTGTGAAATTGCAACATTTAGGGTTCAAGGCTAAAGTGAAAAAAGTAGGGAAATAGAGTGTTAGGGTTTCCAACCCTAAAACCCAACCCCCACACCTAAAACAAACCATGGGTGCAGTCTTCCTTGCTGTTGTTAACCCTAAAGCTCACCCCATTAGGTGTGTACTGTATGTTTCTGGAGTGTATAGAATGGGGTGAGCTTTAAGGTTGATAACCCCAAGGAAGGCTGCACCCCTGATTTGTTTTAGGCATGGGGTGGGGTTTTAGGGTTGGAAACCCAATAACCACATTTCCCTACTTTTTTCACTTTAGCCTGAACCCTAAATGTTGCATGAACATAGCTTTTTTGCAAAGATTTTCCTTACTTTTTGAGATAGTATAGTCGTATTCTTATTTGCCTGTGGGAGCACTGGGCCCTCCAGGGTGAAGCTCCCATCAATCCATACTTTTTGAGATAGCATAATTGTATCCTTATTTGCCTGTGGGAGCACAGGGTCCTCCAGGCCCTGAGCTCCCAACCAACCTTAGATGCATATATGTATATTGTTGTGGAACAGAAGGGCTTCCTCTGGTCCCTGCACTTCCATTTTTAGGACAACAGCAGCCAAATGTTCAGTATAGCCTTCCTCATACCCCACCTCATGTACTCAGTACTGAAACTTTTCAGATCCTCACCAAAACATGATTCTGTGACACCACAACTTCATTCCATGCCACAGGTGCAAAAAGACAGTTTCAGCAGGATTTGAAAAATGACAGATATCACAATCATAAGGTGGTGTAAAAAATGGCTATGCTGAAAATTTTAGGTTAAAATATTTAAAATTACCAAAATTATGAGTGAGCATAGCAAAATTTCAATGGATGCAGATAACTGCCATTTTTACATATTATGACCCAAAATTTTCAGCAAAAGCTTCTTATTACCCCACCTCATGAACAAGTGTGGTCAAAATTTGTGAACCCCTCCCAAATGGTGATTTTGCCACACAATCTCAAAATCACCTTTTCAGCTGGATTTCCCTAATTCCACCACCATTGTTCATGAGATGAGGTCTTAAAAAGACAATGTTAAAAATTTGGTGTAAAAATATGCAAAAATGGCACAGTTATGCATCAAAGTTGAAAAACCCATTGAAACAGATTGAACCACACTTACCTTATTTTCTCATATAGCAGTCCATGTTTCCAGCAGCAAGATGTGTCTTTGATTGGAGACTGAATCTTCACCCTGGGAGCTGTTCAGGTGAGTGAAGGTGTGGGGTGGTATGTACTGAGTGGGGGATTGGGGTGGGGGATCAGATCAGTGAGGACCATTTTCTTGTTTACAGTATGAAAAAATACATTAATGGACCATTCTCTTTATTTCAGAGAGGACACTGACTGGAGTGAGGGGGTGTCACTAGACACCAGAGAAAGAGAAAGAAAGAAAATCTCTATGTGGATGGTCATCCATCTCTACAGGGATGGTGATTAGAGGGTTGGTTGGTGCCACTAGACACCAGGGAAGTACATAATCATAATAGGGATGGTGATCAGAGGGTTGGAGTGCCACTAGACAACAGGGAAATATAAAATCTCTACAGGGACGGTGATTGGAAAGTGAGGAAACCCACTAGACACCAGAGAAAAAAATCTCTATGGGGATGGTGACCAGAGGGTGGGGGATCACCACTAGACACCAGGAAATAATATCATAATTACAGGGATGGTGATCAGAGAGAGGGGGGGGGATGCCACTACACAACAGGGAAATATGATACTTTCATTCATATGAAAATTTTCATATCACGTCAAAATGAAAAAAGCAGAAGAGAGTATCGAAAAAGGATTTTAAATGTTTAAAAAAAACATGCTGGGGTTATTTCTCCAAGAGTTAAGTGCAGAATCCATCTAACAGAGCCCCAGTAAGCAAAACAGATGTCTTGGTTTCTCTGCAAGATGTCATTTCTGTGGGTTTTTGACATTTTTTTTAGGAAAAAAAAGGAAAACAAGATGGCTGCAAATTAAAAATAATTTTTCTATCATGAAAAATGATTGGCCTCATACAAAAAAAGGATTATTTTTTCATTTCATACAATTATTTTGAAGTGCTTACCAAGCATGCTCAGAACCTGAACATTTAAAATTTAATAACTTTGGAATGGATTAATATTTTTTCACCAAACCAATGAAAGACACAACTGTGGGCAGGCTCTTTCTATCCTGAAAGATTCAGACCAAAATTCCAAACAGTCTGGGCACTACGGCTTTTGAAAAAAACAGCACCCCCATAAATCACTTTTTGCACTATCCAGATCTCAGAATCTGTACATCCAACTGGACAAAATTTTGGAACATTAACAGATCCCCCATGAGACTGAGCATGCACAATTTTGTGCAAATCTGTTGAATGGTTGCAAAGTTATTAAAGTGCAAAAATTAGGGTTTAACATTAAACTGCCTTCTCAACCCAAAATAAAGTGGCCCTACCATGCCACTTACTGTATATATATATATATATATATATATATATATATATATATATATATATGAGGGCAAAAACTTTGTTTAATGCATTAGTTAGGGTTGTTCCACAGTGACAAAAGTGAGAAATTCGCTGTTGGGGTTGAAACTCCCCTTGAACCCCCGCCCACCCCCAACTGGCATTGGGGTGTACATTGGGATCGTCAGCCCTAACTCTCACCCATGACATGTGTAAAGCAGCAGAAGTATAGGAGAATGGGGTGAGAGTTGGATCACGATCAATACCAATATAGTGAAGCTGAAAATCAAGGGTTTCAACCTAACGATAATTCCTCACACAGAACAACAACTAATCATTAAATAGAGTTTTTTAAGTTTGTCTCCTTCTTGAGAATGATAATCGGAAATAGTGAATGTAATGCTGCGGCAGGGCCCCACGCTCCAGCCACATGATGTCTTGTGGCATAGTAACAGGAACAGCAACTCAAACAGAAGTGCTAACAGTGGCACACATGGTAACACAAGCGCGAATGAGAACAGAAAGGGTAACGCACATGGTGGCGTAGACGGGAACGGTCTGCCACGTGATGTGTTGTCACATAGTAACATGGTGCCTGCAAACAAAAATATCAATGGGCATGGTGACGCAAAGTGAAACAGAAAAAGAAACACTACTGTAGACACAAATGGCAAAAAATAACAGAAACACAAGCACAAATGAAAACACAAAGGATAGCATACATGGTGCGCCAGGCGTCACGATAAGTAAACGGTAACGGAACCGCAAGCGAAAAGTGCAACAGTAACATTAATGTAAGCGCACAGGCTGGTTTTCCCCAAAACCTGCATAGAGAAAGACAGTGAGTACAATTAATGTATGCATAAGAATGAGTATCGGAGCAGAAAATGAGAACGTGGAATACTAAATACGTTATATCTCAGGAACCGTACGACGTAGAAAAACAATTTAAAAGTCGTATGATTTACAACTGTCCTGGCTAATTTTGTAGGGCTAAGAAATTTTATGACGAAAAGTCTGTATCTCGCACCGTTTCCGAGATACGGGCCCTGAAAGGCACGGTGAATGCCGTAATGTTATCCTATGGGGGAAAAAGAGAAGTTCGGAGTGCCATAACTTTGCCTGCCTGTAATATTTTTTCACCAAACCACTGAAAGGCACATCTGTGGGCTGTTGGCTGTCTTCCCTCCAAATTTCAGGAAAAAAGACCAAACCGTTATTTTGCAGCACGGATCCAAAGCATTTCTGTAATGCGTCGGGAGCCGTAATGTTATCCTATGGGAAAAACTGTCAATTTTGGAGTGCTGTAACTTTTCTGCCATGTAATGTTTTTTCAAAACAACACTGAAAGGCACATCTGTGAGATGTCATCTGCGTTCCCTCCAAATTTCAGCCCGAAACTCCCAACCATTCTTTTGCAGCGGAGTGCCAAAGAATTACTGTTATTTTGGGCATAGTGCAGTAAAGTAGTGTCGCAATTTTGAAGCTTTCATAAAAAGTACTACACTTTCGTGAGTGAGACACTACTTTGCGACACTACTTTTTCCAGAAATTTGAAAAACATATTTCTGGGGTGTTTTACCCCAAAATAAAGACATGGCTAGCATCCTCAGGGCCCGACTAGGTGAATACAAAAAGAATTAGGTTGCTAGAGGGTCTCAATTTTAAATGCCAAGCATTTTTCTGATCACTAACTGAAAACAAGATGGTGGATTTGTGACAGTAACAGGGCCATTTGCGACACTAAAAAGTGCATTTGCGACACTGTCGAACTTTTTGTTAACATTTCCCATTGACTTATAACGGGAAATTGTTTTTTGAATAACTTTTGAACCGTTTAATATTTTTTCATGAAATCTTTGAAAGGCACATTGGGGACCCAGGCCACACGTTCCCTGAAGATTTTGTGCTGGTCGCGCAAACCGTACGACCTGTAGGTGCGACCGTAGAATTCCAGAAAAAGCGTAATCGCACGCACAGATCACACTTAATAACTCCACAGACGTATATCCGACCAGTACGAAACTTCGCAGATCCCAAGGCCTATGGTTCTTGATCGTGTATTCCAAATTTCAGGTAAATCCGTCAAACAGTTGCAAAGTTATTAAGGTGCAAAGTTTTGGGGTTTAACATAGAAATGGCTCCTCAACCCTAACTATAGTGGCACTACCGTGCCACTATAATACTATATATACATATATATATATACACATATCTATAATATATATATATATAATACATATATATATATATATATATATATATATATACACACACACACACATAGAAACATAGACTTTGATGGCAGATAAGGATCACTTGGCCCACCCAGTCTGCCCATTTCCCTACCTATTGGATAAGCTGCAGATTCTAATTAACCAACAGCCTACTTCCTGCAACCCCCCACTATACCTGCCTTATGTCTGTCCCATGCATGTTTGAATTCCCCCACTGTTTTAGACCCCATAACCTCTCCAGGTAGGCAGTTCCATGCGTCCACCACTCTCTCTGTGAAAAAGAATTTCCTCACATTACCTCTGAGCTGTTCCCCCTCTAACTTTAAATTGTGCCCCCTTGTTCTTACACATCTCTTTTTCTGAAAGATGCTACCCTCCTGGACTTTGTTGATTCCCTTGAGGTACTTAAAAGTTTCTGTCATGTCCCCCCCGTCCCTCCTTTCATCAAGGGTATATATATTAAACTCTCTCAGTCTCTCTTCATATGGTTTCTGATGTAGACTCTGCACCATTTTAGTTGCCCTCCTCTGGATTGCTTCCATCCTGTCTATGTCCTTGCATAGATGAGGTCTCCAAAACTGCATGCAGTACTCCAGATGGAGTCTCACCAACTGTCTGTACAGAGGGATAACCACTTCCCTTTTTCTACTTGTGATGCCCCTCCCTATGCATCCCAGTATCCCCCTGGCTCTCCTTACTGACTTCTCACATTGCTTACTCAACTTTAGGTCATCTGATATGACTATTCCCAGATCCCTTTCCATTACTGTTGTTGTTAGTACCTCCCCTCCTATTGTGTACTCTTCTCCTGGATTTTTATTTCCAAGGTGCATTACTTTGCACTTCTTTGCATTAAATCTAAGTTGCCATATGTCTGACCATTCCTCCAACCTTGCCAAGTCCCTTCTTATCCTTTCTACCCCCCTTGTGTATCAACTCTGTTACAGATCTTTGTGTCATCTGCAAAGAGGCATACCTTTCCTTCCAGACCCTCTGCAATGTCACCTATAAAGAAGTTAAAGAGGACTGGACCCAGCACTGAGCCCTGAGGTACTCCACTAGCAACCCCCCTTTCTTCAGAATGTGTTCCATTCACTATTACCTTCTGTGTCCTGTTGTGCAGCCAGTTTGCTACCCAGGCTACCACCCTGTGACCCACTTCCAGGATGACTAACTTGATTATTAATCTTTTGTGTGGGACTGTGTCAAATGCCTTGCTAAAGTCTAGGTAGACCATATCCACAGTCCCTCCCTGGTCTATTACTTTGGTTACCCAGTCAAAGAAATCAATTAGATTCATCTGACATGACCTTCCTGCTGTGAATCCATGCTGCTTTGGGTCCTGTGCCCCGCTGGCCTCTAGGTACTGAACAATTCTTTCTTTCAGAAGTGATTCCATCATTTTCCCCACCACTGAGGTCAAACTAACAGGTCTGTAGTTTCCTGCTTCTGCCTTGCTCCCACTTTTGTGAAGAAGAATCACATCTGCCCTCCTCCAGTCCTCAGGTACCACCCCATCCTCCCATGATTTGTTAAAAAGTGTGGTCAGTGGTGTCACTAGGTCCTCCCTTAGTTCTTTTAGGATTCTAGGGTGAATCCCGTCAGACCCCATTGCTTTGTCCACCTTGAGTTTTAGGAGTTCTTTCAGGACTCTTTCTTCTGTAGATGGACTGGCGTCAACCCCACTACCCAGAGTGCTTCTATTGTTTACATTAGGTAACTCCTCCTGTTCTTCTTTTCTGAATACTGAACAAAAATATTCATTCAGTATCTCTGCCTTTTCACTGTCTCCCTCTGCCCACCTCCCTTCTCCTTTATTAATCTTCACTATCCCTCCCTTAACCTTTCTATGCTCCCTAATGTACCTATAAAAGGTTTTATCCCCCTTCTTAACTGAGTTGGCTATCTTGTCCTCGGTTTGGGCCTTTGCTTTTCTGACTGCCTTCCCCACTTCTTTCTGCTTTAATTGATACAGTTCCCTGTCATGCTCCTTCTGTGATTCCTTATACTTTCTGAATGCAGCTTTTTTCTCCTTAACCTTCTCTGACACCTCTTTTGAGAACCATAGTGGTTTTTTAGTCCGCTTTGTTTTCTTTATTTGTTTCATAAAAAGGCTTGTTGCCTCCATGATGACAGTTTTGATTTTTCTCCATTGTTCTTCCACCCCTCCTTTCTGGCCATTTGCCAATGCATTCCTCAGGTATTCACCCATTATGCCAAAGTCAGCCCTTCTAAAGTCCAGTATCCTTGTCTTTGTATGGCTTGTCTCCATGGTTGTGTTTATTGTGAAGCACACTGTGCAGTGGTCACTTGTTCCCAGATGTCTACTGACTTCTAAATTTGTGATCCTCTCTCCATTTGAGAGTACCAGGTCTAATATTGCTCCCTCCTAAGTGGGTTCCACAACTAGCTGTCTAAGGCATGCCCCTGTAGGGCATCGAGAATGACCCTGCTCTTGGATGTGGCTGCAGTCCATGTCATCCAGTTAACATCTGGCATATTCAGGTCCCCCATCAACAGTATCTCCCTTTTTTCAGCCATTTTGAGAATGGCCTCTATCATTTTCTTGTCTATTTCTTCCCCTTGAGATGGGGATCTGTATACAACTCCTGTGCAGATTGTGATGCCATTTCCTATCTCCAAGGTGACCCAGAGTGCCTCTTGTCCTCCCTTTTACTTTTTAGTTCTGTAGCTTTGATCCCTTCCCTTATGTAGAGAGCTACTCCACCTCCTCTTTTACCCTCCCTGTCCCTTCTGTAGATTGTGTACCCTGGTATGTTGACATCCCAGTCATGGTTCTCCATGTACCATGTTTCTGTGACTGCCACAATATCCAAGTGCTCATCTTCCATCAGGGCTACTAGCTCTGGAAGCTTGTTTCAAAGACTATGGGCATTGGTACTCATTGCCCTTCATTTAATGTTGGCTTTATCCTTTTTAACCCCATCCCTGCTCTTATTGCCCTTGTCTATTTTTCCATTTACCCCTGTCCTGCCCTCTGTCAAGCTCTGTACCTCAGTGTTTACCCTACTACCTGCCATGTTTTGTGGGGGGAGGCTTGAACTTTCCTGTTTCATATCAGCACCTCCCCCCTAGGCTAGTTTAAAAGCTTGCCAAGGAAGCCTTTAAACCTGTCACCTAGGAGCTTGTTTCCCTTCCTGGACAGATGCAGACCATCATGCCAGTATAGACCTTCATCTCTCCAGGTGGACCCCCAGTCCCCAATGAAGCCAAAGCCCTGTGCTCTGCACCAGTTTTGCAACCATTCATTAAACTGCATGGTGTGCAGTACCCTAGCATCACCCCTTCTGTAGACTGGCAGCACCTCTGAGAAGGTTATCGTGCTTGCTACCAGTCTGAGGCCCCTCCCCAACTCCACAAATTCATCCTGCACTGCACTGATCTCATGCCTAGCTAGATCATTTGTCCCAAGGTGGACAATGATATCTAGTTCCCTCTTCTGTGATGCTGCTTCTGCAATCCTGAGGATTTGCTTCCTGTCCCTCCAAGCCATGGCACCATGCAGACACCTTACTTCCCTCTCCTCTCCCTTCCCCAGGTCTACACCCCTAATAATTCAGTCCCCTATCAGAAGCTGTTTCTTTCCCCTGTGGTGTCCCTTGCCACTCTTTTGTGGGTCTCTCTTGTGGATGTCCCCAGCATTCTTCTTGGTTTCCACTGAGGGTGTCATCATAGAGGAACCTTGATTTGCCAGACTGACATATGATTTGTGTAGAGGTACGACTAGGGGGCTACGCCTCTGTTCCACCACTCTCACCCTCTCAGAACCCTCTGTGGTCAATCTGCTCTTCACATATGGCAACCTCTGAGGCAGTGGTTGTGGAACTGGTGCTCTTTGGGTGGGGGAGGCCTCCTTAGTCCTTGCCAGTTCAGCCTGGAGGTGGGCAACCTCCTCCCTCGGAGCTGACAGTTGCCTGCAAATAGGGCAGCAATGCAGGTTCCAGAATGTCTCCCAGAAAACTGCTGCCCCAAAGCCAGTTCTCCACATGTCCCTCTTCCTTATAATATACAATGAGTAATATGTAAAATATATTTTTTCTTTTTGTTTTGTTTTTTGATTTTTTTGTGTGTTCTTACCCTTTATGCACTGTGCTGGGTTATTAAGAATATGACAGTTCTGCCCCAAGACCTGTTGAAGAAGTGATGTCAGAACCTTGGCTATAAAGGAAATGCCACATCTGGGGTGGGCGGGGTGAGGGGAAGAGTGGGTGGGTAGGCCACAACCACTGATGACTGTTAGAAACAATCAAATACACCACTGCTCCACCACCTTGGTGAGTACTGCCTTTTATAGTAAGTCAACCAACACCACAATTTACTAGACCACTGCTCCTACACAAACCACTCTACTGAGTCCAGGGATAAAAATGAACTCACTGCTCAGCCAGCAGGACACTTCTAAAATGTTGCACAAATATCCTTCCAAATCCTAGGTCTCAAGCACAGGAATCAAGCAACTTCAGTAGTATTTCACCCCCTCTGGTTATAAAATTACTACACTTTAATGGAATCCTGCAATTCTCTTCTTAATGCCAATAAGAAAAAATGAAACTTTCTGTAGAAAGCGTAGCTTACCTTCCTAACAAGTCCCCAACAATATTATGTCTTACCAGGTTCCCAGTTTCTCAAATGCATTCTAGTTTGGTCTCTGCAGTGTAGCAAGTTTCTCAGCCTCCAACAGAAGCAGGCAAGTCTTTTCTGACTGGCTTCTCACTGTGTAGTTTGCCTAAGATAGCTCAGTGATAAAAGCCCCACCCAGAATCAATTAATTGACTAGTAACACCTGTGATGTAAGCAGGCCTTTCAATGTAGACACTTTGCTATGTCTGATTCTAATTATATATATATACACACACACATATATTAATTGCAAAAAACTTCATTAATGCATCAGTTAGGGTTGAAGTAATACTAGTGAAATGAGACATTAGGGTTGAGCTCCTAACCCCCCCCACCCTACCACCCCACTCCCCATCCTCCACACACTGACAGGCTTTGGGGTGTATCATGTGGTCATTAGGTCCAACTCACACCCCATTCCATGTGTAAACAGGCTGACATGGTACAGCATAGGAGAATGGGGTGAGAGTTTGGCCTAATGACCCCATGGCACACCCTGATGCCTGTCAGTGTGTGGAGGATGGGGAGTGAAGTGGTCAGGTTGGGGGTTAGGAGCTCAACCCTAATGTCTCATTTCCCTACTTTTGTTGCTTCAACCCTAACTGACACATTAATTAAGTTTTTTGCTATGAGTTTCCTTACTTGTTGAGAAAATGTAATTTAACTGGTAACTGGTATGTGTTGGTTGGAGTGCGGGCCCACTGGACCCTGTGCTCCATCTTATATATATCAATGGAACTATACAGTAGCCCTGTAGGGCTGAAAAGAAACCCTTGTAACACTAATTTGCCAATATTTCAGTAACTGTACAAGCTATGGAAAAAATGTCACTGCAGTTGTAATCATGACTTCGAAACCTCCACATGTGCTTAGTCCATGTACAGTTGGACTAAGCTGTGGATAGCGAAAAATCCATATCTAGCATAATATCTGAGATATTGGCACTGAAAGGTGCTGTTGGTGCTGCAATGTTATCCTATGGGAAAAATCTCAACTTTGTTATGGCATATCTATGGAACTGATTAAATTTCTTGCACCTAAACAGCATAATTCACATCTGTGGGACACACCCTTCATACCCTGCAAATTTTAAGTCATAAGACCAAACCACTTATTTATAGTGCACTGGGAAAATTTTAAAATTCCTAGTTCATGAGGTGGCAAAATCCCTGTTCGCAAGATCAGTTCCCATTGGCGAGCTGTCAAAATCACTGTTTGCGAGAAATTCTTGATCATCAGCTTTTGGTCATGTGGTCTGGAAGTCGCGATGAAGGATTTTGTCAGCTCGTGAAAGGGGATTGGCTTATGAAAGGGGATTTTGACAGCTCATGAATGGGGATTTTGTCGCCTCACGAATGAGGAATTTTAAAAAAATCCCATTTCGTGAGCTGTCAAAATCCCATTTCACGAGTCGATCCTTTTTTGCGAGGTGTCAGAATCCCCATTCGTGAGCCAATCCATGTATGTGAGAAGGGCCATCTGGTTGGGAAATGATGATCAAGGATTTTGTTAGCTTGTAAAAGGGGATCGGATTGTGAAAGGGGATTTTGTCAGCTCGCAAAAGGGGATTTTGTCAGCTTGCAAATGGGGATTTAAAAACCCAATCCCCTTTTCGCGAGCTGACAAAATCCTTTCGTGAGCTGACAAAAACCCATTTGCAAGCCAATCCTTGTTCATAAGATAGGGCCATCTGATCCCTAAGTCATGATCAAGGATTTTGTCAGCTCGCAAAGAGGATCAGAAGCGAGTCATGAAAGGAGAGTTTCAAACTTTAAAACAATCTTTTTTTGCCAAAACAAAGGAAACCAAAGGCATGGGTTTGTAGAGGGTGTCACCCTGAACAAAACCCATGCTTCATTTGCAAAAGAAGTCATCCATGGGGCAAGCTACAACATTTTGCTTCGGGAGAAAAATGAAAACAAGATGGTGGCTCGTGAGCAAGGAATTTTTCTTCAAGAACAGGGATTTTATAAATCTCCTTTTACAAGGTGGCAAAATCCTTGATCATGAGCACAATTCCTTTTCGCAAAATATACATGTAACTCTTAGACTGAACTGAGCATACTCAGAACCCGAAAATTCAAAATTAAATAACTTTGGAACAGATTCATATTTTTTCACCAAACCAGCACTGGATTGTTCTTTGACCAAGCCTCTTTCTACTCTGAAAATGTCTGTCCAAAACACCAAATGGTGTGACCACAGCATGATGGGCAAAAATCAGCAAAAAAGTGCAAAAAAAGTGAAAAATGCATTTTGTGGCACTTCACTGTAGAAAACTGCAAGTCTGATTGAAATGCAACTTGTCAAATCAAGAGACTACCATACGAGACTGTGCATTCCAAATTTCATGCAAATCCATTAAACAGTTACAAAGTTATTAAGGTGCAAAATTTGGGATTTAACATTAAACTGCCTACTCAACCCTAACTATACTGGCACAACCAAGTCAGTATAAGATATATATATATATATATATATATATATATATATATATATATATGTGTGTATGTATATATATATATATATATATATAATAGATATACCACTCTAGGGTGTGCGGTCATGCTCTGATATCATGCGCCTTGGTGTGCGTTGTGATCTGCGAGGCTGCAGGCAGTGCATTCAACCACCCAAGCGGCGTATATCAGAGCGCCGACCGCACACCCTAGAGTGGTATATCTATCTTATAAAATCTGCCACACATGTTTTGGGGGGGTGGGTGGAAAAATAATCCCTTTGTCTAGGTGGGAAATGATATGCTGGCAGAGTTGAAAGTAAGTCCTGTGTTTAAAAAGGATGAAAAGTGTGTGCCTCCTGTTAGGTTGTGTTGGTTTATTGTAATGGCTCTTTGTATGTAGTAAATTATATGTTGGCAGAGTTTAGAAAGTAGTCCGAAGTGAGAGGCAGTGATTAAGTATAGCGTGACCGAGCGGTGCGCATTGTAAGCTGTTACGAATTGACAGTAAGTTGTTTTGTGTTTAAAAAAGACATAAAGTGCTTTCCCTCTTGTTAGTTTGTCTTAATTTCAGTAATACAAGGTGCAGAGTGTATTTAGAGCGGAGCGAGGAGACGCCGTGTGAGTCGGCAGCTTTACAAAGGTAGACACAAGCCAGGCGAGGTTGTCTGGCAGCACTCGCTCTGGCTTCTGCCGTGAAAGCCGACTCTTTCGGTCTCCTCGCTCAATCGGCACTCTGCCTGCTGAGAGTAAAACAAAAGTAACTGGGAGAAAGGACGATATATCCTTTAAACACAAAAGGACTTAACACTCACTCTGGCTTGCTTGTAAAGCTGCCGACTCACTCTCAGTCTCCTCGCTCCGATCTAATACACTCTGCACCTTGTATTACTGAAATTAAGAAAGTAACAGGAGGGAAAGGACTTTATATTTTTAGCACAAAAGGACTTAGTTTCAACTGGTAACAGCTTGTTACTTCTACTTAATGCATACCGCTCAGTCACGCTATACTTCAGGTAGGAAAAGTGAAAGTGAGTAAGCGGTGAAGCAGAAGTCTGTGTAGAAAGGAGATTTTTTAACAGAAAGTGAGAGTAGGATGTAAGAGAACTGTAGTTTCTCTTGTTTTTTTTATACACAGTTAGGTTTCTGTTAAATGGGCTGTATTATGTTGTTTTTAGAATTTAGGTGGTGAGACAGTGTGCAGTAGTAACAGTGTGTGTGTGTGTTTGTATGTGGCTGCTTAACTGCATTAGGCGTGGAGTGATCTCACTGCTGGTGAGAAGGTTTTGAAGGCTGGAAAGTAGTTTAGGTGTGCGGTCGTACTGGGAGGCGTGCGGTCGTTGGGAAATAATGCACGGTCATGTGATGCATTCTGTCCAATCATGTTACTGGAATTTCTATGATTTTACCACACCATTTTATAAATATATATAATCACCACAGACCAAACTTTAAATACAAAATATAAGATGAGAGTTTCCAACAAAATGGTGAGATATACTCCTTATGAGAGTTTTTTCTTATAGCAATAGTGGTTTGTTTAATATAATAGGTATGAAGTCTTACATTCAAAACACCATTATACAATAACATAACAGTATGAGAAAAGCTTACAAAACCAGCAAACAAACCTTAAGACAGTATACACCCGGTCATGAATGAAAGACAAAGTATATAGTACCGCACTCAATATTCTGCACACTCTCAGACTGACTCAGAGAAAATTCAGCTCCAACCAAGAAAACACTGTTGCTGACAGTGCAGTGCTCTGTGGCTCACAGTGTGGCATCTAGCACAGTTATTTATATCAATTGGTCATTTATATCATTTATTTATATTAATTGGTCATATAAGGGAGCCATGGCATAGACACCAAGCTGTTTGAATTGGCCAAAAGAAATTAGGTAAAGAGAAATAAATTATTTATATATGGTATGCATACATTAATTCCTTAGATCAGTGGTTCAACTAATTAATTAACTAGAGTTCAAAAAAGGAAAACACTGATCATTTTAAATGTTTGGAAATGTATAAAAATCTCTATGTAAGTCTCTAAAATCAAAGCAAAATTAAAGGATTTCTCATATTTGCTTGGATATATATAGAAGATTCTGAATTATGTTCAACCTTTAAAGCAGTCCCAGAAGAGCTGTTACATGTGAAGATCCCTACAAATGATTCTCAAGAGCCAAAATATATATATAAAAATGTTTTAAAAGCAATTTATTTTAATGTTAGACAAAGGCTCACTGCAGTGCTTATTTATAGCTGACTACTATGAAAAATGGAGCAACAAAGATCAGAGACAAAAACATGGGTTAGAAACCTTATAGTGCATAAGCCAAGTTTTGTCTGAAATCTCAGAACTCTATTCCAAGTCAGCCATGCAAAGAAAAAAGAATTTTTTTTTTAACTTTTTATTTATAGAGTTTATGATGTTACAGCAAAACTGTATCTCATAGACAATAAAAAGAATTGAGGTATGCAGATCACTGCAATACATGTACAAAAAGAACTTTAAGATCTATTATTTTAAACAGGTAGTGAGTCCATGCACTAGAAATTAATGTCTTTCAGTTATCTGACAGCTTACAAGTTGTTTCTAAGTTTTTCCAACAACACTTAAAATGAATATGCATTAAAGTGACACCAATGCCATTTTTTTAATTATAGTTTTTTTTTAATAAAACATTTTAGCTGGTGTGGGAGGTATGAAGGGAGCTGGGAGTACATTTTCTTTTCCCTTTTTGCTGTTCTGGGCTTGAGGACATTCAGCTACAAGGGCTTTTATTTGAACATACTTGTGTTCTCAGAGTGAAAGCAGGTTGGGTCGGGATAGCTGAATCTTCTTTGATCAAAAAGAGTCTATGTATTAGGAACTATATACACAATTAGCTGGAGTGGTCAGATGCACTCTGTAAATAGATGTGTTGTGACTTTGGCCAATGTGCAGTATGTGTAGCAGTTGTGAATTGTGCACCATGCAATTTGCTGTACTTGCTGCACATTTCTTCACAATAATTGACACAATGTTCATTTTGCAATGAATTTGTGATGTGTATCAATTCATGTAGTAAAATTCATTGCAAGGTGCTTAGTGCATGCATAGTGTGGCATATCATGTAGTAAAATGTTTGCTATTTCTTTTTTGTAGTTGATATCTTTAAACTTTTCAACAATAATACATACAGGAACAACCAGGATATAAATCCATATGAATACAGTACATTATAGATTAGCATCCCTACAATAAGGAGACAAAAAAATAGCTGTGCACCAAAAGACCCCTTTTGAAACTATACTTCACAAGGCATCAACCACATTTTGTAAGATTACTGTACATAGAGCAGAGAGGAGATGATAGAAGATTTGATACCTTTTATTCGACCAGCAAGTGTCTTGTACAATGATGGAATTATACACAAGCTTTTTGGGGCCTCAGAGGTCCCTTCTTCAGGTGAATAGCAAAACTGAGCAACATAAGCAGTATTTATATCCACTGTGGAGCACTGTATAAATAAAATAGCAGGAAATGAAGTAAGAAAGTGATAAAAGGGGACTAGAGATAAAAGTCTATATAAGTAGCAAAGTAAAACAAATGTGTGAGAAGAAATGGGGGAGTACTAAATAGGAACAGATCAGTAGGAAATAAAAAAAGCTAGAAAGGGCAATAAAAAGTGATCAAAGAGGACTAGAGATAAATGCCTATAAGCAGCAAAGTAAAAAAAAAACATGTGAGAACAGACAGGACCACAGATAAGAAAGATCTGAGAGTAAAGGAATAGAAGGTAGGCTGAAAGGGTAGAATAGACAGGAGATGCCTAAGAAATGCATGGAAGCTAAGAAATTAGAAGAAACAAAACAACAAAGGCCCAGATAAACAGAGTGTGAGGTAGTATAAATGGTGAGATGTGAAACAATGGTTCCACCATGCTGCGGCGACACAGAATTCACTGACCATCACTACAGCGAAGGCACAAGGCTGCTAATTGGTGGTGTGCCATTGCTGGAACAAAGTTTGTTTTCTGTTTGGGGCTTTGCCCCCCCACATCCCCATGCAGGGGGTTCTGCTCCTGTGCCCCTCCCCCACACTTAGGATTTCCAACTCTTAGTTGGAGTTGGTTCTGGGAGGGGTGAATACCCCAGAAGCAGCAGTGTTGGGAACTTAGTGGACCATCACAGCGAACTGCCAGAAATGTTGCTGTGGTGGTGTTTGCTATATTCCCATCATCGTTGTGACATGATACCAAAAACAAACAGGGAGTGGACAGGACTTAGCTGAAGAGTTTGTAGGAGAGGCAGGGAGGAAGTAGGGAACAGATAATAAAAACAGAGCAGGCAGAAACTCAGAAAAAAACAATAACAAGAGAATTACAGTGTACCATAGTGTGTCATAAATCCAACGTCCCGATTCAGTCCACAATAACAAGAGAATTACAGTTTACCATAGTGTGTCATAAATCCAATGTCCTGATTCAGTCCACAGATGTTGGATTTAAATTGTTTTATATATTTCAATTCCCATGTCCTTCAGTCTTCTGTGTTTTTGAAGTTGCTTCTTAGTATCAAGACAGATAAATCCAAGAGAGAGTGATCTGTTTGTGAAAAATGGTTTCCTACTGGTGTGCTGCTAACCTGGTTTACTATTGTAAGGCAAGGTAAAGGTAAGGTCAAATTTTATTTAAAGACGCCCATGCCCGGAGGCTCTGGGTGCCATACAATGAATTAACATATGTTCAAAATACATCAACAAAATAACATAAAAACAATTACATGCATAATTCTATAAAAACATTAAATTGCAGCAAATTATCAACTATCCTTACTCTACTAAAATCAGAATTCATCAATTAATAACTTAGTCTAAAAATGCCTGGGTGAATAACAGAGCCTTAAGGCAGGCCTTGAATACCTCCAAAGTGGGGGCCCCCTTAACCCCAGAAGGGAGCGAGTTCCACAGGACCGGGGTGATGATACTGAATACACTATCACCAGTCGATTTCAGCCTAGACCTGGGAACTGCTAGGAGGCCTTCATAGGAGGAATGGAGGGGGTAAGCTGAGACAGCAGGAACCAGAAGGTCTAATAGGTAACCAGGGTCCTGACCGTGTAGGGCCTCATAGGTGAGAAGCCCCACCTTAAAGAGGATCCTCCACCTGACTGGCAGCCAGTGCAGCTCATGCAACACTGGTGTAATATGGCAGAACTTTGGCTGCCCAGTAAGTAACCGGGCAGCTGCGTTCTGCACTAGCTGCAGTCTGCTGAGAGGTCCTCCCGTGACCCCAGGATAGAGCGCATTACAGTAGTCAAGCCTCGATGTAACCAAGGCATGCATCAAAGTGGAGAGGTCTAGAGGCAGAACAAGGGGCTTTATCCTGGCAATATTTCTAAGATGGAAAAAAACAGGAGTGGACAAAGGAGGAAATCTGCTCCTCCATAGTTAAACTCCTATCAAGTATAACACCAAGATTTTGCACCCTTGAGGAGGCCTTCAATGAGACAGAACCCAGAATTAGTCCAATCTCTAAATCAGAGGCCAACCTATCATGCACTTTGTTCCACTCCACCACCAATACCTCCATCTTATCAGGGTTCAGTCACAACCAGCTAGATGCCATCCAGTTATTGATCTTGGCAAGGCAGCTGTTTAGCACATCCACCGCATTGGATGTTCCTGAGGCAAAGGATAAGTATAGCTGGGTATCATCAGTATAGCAATGAAAACCCAAGACATACTTCTTAATGACCCCCCGGCAGCATATATGCTGCAAACAACATGGGGCCAAAACTGAACCCTGAGGTACTCCACAAGAAAGGAGGCTAGCAGAGAAGGAGAAATTCCCCATTACAATCTGTTGCCTCCTGCTGGATAAGAAAGACTCAAACCAGCAGATGACAGGCTGGTGTGTCCACAGAGTTCTCTGAGATGGTCAAGCAACACACCATGGTCCACAGTGTCAAAAGCTGAAGAGAGGTCAAGGATAACAAGCATTGTCTTTTCTCCTCGATCTCTAGCCCTGAGGAGGTCATTCTGCACCCAAACAAATGTGGTTTATGTGCTATGCCTTACCTGAAACCCTGACTGGAATTGTTCCTACAACTCATGGGTCATAAGGTGCCCCTCCAACCAAAGTGTCACTACCTTCTCCACAACCTTCACTAAAAAGGGAAGATTGGAGATAGGACAGTAATTTGCCCTGACCTCCAGGTCCAAAGATGGTTTCTTTAAGAGTGGTCTCACAAGTGCCTCCTTCAAGGCATCAGGAAAGCCCCCCTCAGATAAGGAGCACCGGACAATCAGAGCAAACACTGGGCCAAACGTGTTGATGCATCTCATCAAGAAACGTGTCGGCACCGGATCCAGGTCACAAAAAGTGCTTCAGATTGGTCGCCACCTCAATAACCTCACTAGCATCCACTGGTTTAAACTTTCCCCAACCAGGTGGAACGCACTTAGTATACCTATGGTGACCACTGCCAGCTATGACATTGCTGACTGGAGAAACTCCCTATCGAATACTGGACACATATGTCTGAGAAGAACTGAGCAAACTCTTCACATTCAAAATCTGACAAAACCTTCCTCGGCTGCAGACAGGCAGGATGGAGTAGCCTGTCAACAGTCTGAAAAAGTATAGTTGGTCGGCTCTTCCTGGCAGCAATCTCCCTGGACTGGAACACTGCCTTCTTATGGTTGATTGCTCCCTGGTATGCATTATAATGCACACACAGGGCCAGTTTGTCTACATCCAGGCCAGACTTCCTCCAGCAGCACTCTAACCTCCGACCCTTTCTCTTCATCTCCCTGAGGTCCCCGTCAAACCAAGGGGACCTCAGGTATGATGATTTGGGTCGTACATGGACAGGTGCAAGGGAGTCAATGGCATTGGATGGGACTCTATTATAAGTGTCCACCATAAAACAAACATCTCTGATGCATACATTTCCCACATCAGATAGATCAGCTGCTGCCAAAACACCCTCTGGGGTCAATCCCGTAAAGGGTGACAGCTCATCATCTCTGAAGAGGAGGGCATCCAGTGTGAGCCCTGAACATGAACTGCACCATGCAACGATCAGACCAAACCACTTGATCAATACCGAGATTATCTATCTAATGCCCCAGTGAGAACACCAGATCCAGTGCATGGCCACTCTGATGGGTCGCAGCAGAAACAGCTTGTAACAGGCCCAAAGAAGACATAATTTAGAGGAGGTTGTAACCAAGCTGAGATGATTCATCATCAGCCCAAACATTGAAATCGCCCAGAATAATACATCTGAGGGCCTCCAATGTTTCACTGGTGATGAATTTGGCAATCTCGTGAAGGAAGTTCCCCACCATCCCAGGAGGGCGGTAAACAAGGAAAATCCTGCAACCTGCACCTGGACCCCCATGAATGGCCACACATTCAAAAGAATCTGGAGCTCTCACTGGGTGCATGGTGAAGCCTAAGTCAGATCTAAAACAGATGGCTACACCACCACCCCCATGCTTCTTTCTGGGGTAGTGCAGTACAGTATACTCAGGGGGAATTCATCCTGATTTTCAGTGGTTTCTTGTTTCCCCAATATAGCATCCTTTTGTGCACTTCTTGCACTGAATTAGGTAAACCACATTGCTGGTTTGATATGTGTAGGATCCACTGATTTTTATGTTGTTGTTCTGGCTTGTCTTGATGGTGGCCTGTGTGCATATGTGGGTACGGATCTTATATCTTGCCATGTTGCATGGTGTTGTCCCTCTTGTTTTTTGGTTATTATGATCTGCTTGGGGTTTGTTATGAATTATTATGTTCGAGAGGCTGGGGGCTACTTATAGGCAATGACAGGTGGTTCAGGGAAGATGTCCTTCAGTGTTTCATCTTCTCTCATCATGGGTTGCAGTTCTTCAATAATTTGCTGAAGGGGTTTTAGCACGGGGCTGTAAGTGACCACTAGGGGTGTGCTGTTAGTTTGATGTTTTTGCCTGTATTCCAGCAGATCTTCTTGTGGTATTTGTATGGCCTGTTCAAATTCTCTGTCAATTTCTTGGAGAATGGCCCTACTGGATTAGGGAATTCTGATGTGAAAAGAGCTGTCTATCTCTTGTTCTCTCATCAGAGCAATATCTAGTCCCCTTTTATCACTTTTTATTACCCTTTCTAGCTTCCTTTTATCTCCTACTGACCTGTTCCTATTTAGTACCCACCCCATTTCTTCCCACACATTTTTTTTACCTTGCTACTTATATACACTTTTATCTCTAGTTCCCTTTTATCACGTTCTTACTTCACGTCCTCCACAGTGGATATAAATACTGCTTATGTTGCTCAGTTTTGCTATTCATCTGAAGAAGGAACCTGTGAGGCCCCAAAGGCTTGTATATAATTCCATCTTTGTACAAGACACTTGGTCCAATAAAAGGTATCAAATCTTCCATCATCTTTTGTTTTCCAAGTACCAATATGGCTAGAATCTCTTTTTACATAGAGCAGAGAAAAACTTAGTGTTCATTATACTATAACAAAGGACTGTTTTCTACAATTAGAAAACAAACAAAAGACAACCAAATGTAGATAATCAGTAACAGTAATAAAACCACCAGCCTGATTAATCGGATTATTACAAATTGCCTGTAAACAACCAACATTCATAACAGAATACATACATTTAAGTACACATACAGTGTCAGCACACTACGCCATGCACTATATGAACTCTGTATTTTTTTTTTTAACTTTGTCTGCCACTACCAAATGAGCTGTAAGCCATGGGGACAATGAAAACTAGTCCAAGTCCACATAACCAGTTCAAACTTGTTTTGTCATGGAGGTGGGTGCAAGGATCTAAGAACTGTCCCAGGTGTGATGTAAGCGAGGCAGGGCAGATGATCCAAGTTAAGGGGCCAGCCTACAAATATTTTTTTCTGTCCCTGTATTCTCTTATGACAAGTAAGTCATATTTTGGGACTGGAGCTGCAACATCTTTGGTCAGTCAACTATGACTCATGATATCCCAGATGGGGGTAATCTTATAATGTCTACTTAGAATCCAGTTAGAACTAGTGGGCCTTATACAGCGTGAATTATGTCTGTTCAAAACTTTATTTCCAATTTTTTTCCATATTCTATTTATTCTTTCTAGCTATGGCAAATTTGGTTCCATCTGCCCTGGCCTACAGTCCCCCAACATCCATCATCTCCCCAGGTTTACTTACTCAGCTAGTAGTTCCACAAATTGACACCTATAGTGGGGTCAAGAGGGGGAGGGCCATCCTCCCCCCTTAATCCAATCTGCCAACCACTCTCCTCATGATGGGGTGGGTCTTCCACAACTGCTGTGGAGGGATCAGAGGTGCAGATGACTGAGTTATCTGCATACATATAGATAAGTGAGTTGACACAGACAGAGGTGAGATCATTAAGGAAGATGGAGAAAAGGAAGTGACCTAGGATAGAGTTCTCTAGGGACCCCAGCGTGGATAGGAAGTGGAGGTGACAGAGAGCCTCCAACCTGCACTAAGTGTTGATGATCCATGAGGTAGGAATGGAACCAAGCAATGGCAGGTGCTGAGAGATCAGTAGAACTCAGCTTGTCCAGGAGAAGTGAATGGGACAATGAATTGAAGGCTTTGGCCAGATCAATGAAAATAGCAGCCATGATGTGCCTCAGATCCATCCTGGAGAAGATAGAACCAGTGACATGCAGGAGGGAGGAGACAGTGGAACGGTGATTCCAGAAACCAGTCTGGAAGGGTAAGAGGAAGTTAGAGGATGAAAGGAAGTTGAGGAGGCCAGAGTGAACCAATTTCTCTTGCAGCTTAGAGAAGGAGGGGAGGAGTAAGATGGAATGGAAGTTGCCAGAGTAGTAAGGGATTACCCCCTTTGTAAAGTGGAATAACTTTGGCCAGCTTTCAGGACTGAGGAACAGCACTGAGAGAGAAAGAATGATTGAGTAGGTGAGGGAGGGGAGCTGCAATGGCTGAGAGGTGGAGGGACTTGGGGTCCAGTCCATTATGGCTGGACTTTGACAGGTTGAGAGAGGAAAGGGCAAGCAGGGTTTCATGGATAGCGATGTGGTAAGTGGAAACCTGGTGAGTTATGTGGGAGGGAGCAGGAAGAGAAAGAAGGGAACTAGGAGGGGGAGCAAAAAGGAGTGCACAGGTTGTGAAGAACTGTTTGAAGTGAGAAGCAGCAGAGGTACTGTAGCATCAGACACAGATGAACCATTTACCATGAGGATTTACTATAAGGATTTGGGAAGCATAGAAGAAGAGAGCGAGCGCTGACATGATAGAGATCCACAGGTACCTAACAGGGGGTGAACATGGTGTGAAAGGGGAATCTGTTTCAAGTGACAAACAGCACCAGTACTCGGGGACATGTAATGAAGCTGGAGGGGGGGAGTTTAAGAGAGATGAGAATACATATTATTTCATTGAAAAGGTTTTACACTCCTGAGACAGACTGCCAGCAGATGTAGTGGAGGTGAAAACAGTTGTGGGCTTCAAGTATGAATGGGATAGACATTGGGGTGTATTAGAAAACAGGAGTTTCTATCAGAGGTAATGTGAGGAAGTATTTTTTCACTGAGAGGGTTGTGGATGCATGGAACAGCCTCCCTGAGGAGGTCATGGAGTCAAGAACAGTGGGGGACTTCAAGAATGCATGGGACAGGCATAAGGCAGTCCTAGTGGGGTGGGGGTAGGAGGAAGTAAGCTGTTGGTTAACTAGGATCTGCAGCTTATCTGTTAGGTAGGAAAATGGGCAGACTAGGTGGGCCAAGCGGTCCTTATCTGCTGTCAAATTCTATGTTTCTATGTTTCTAGGCAGGGAGAAGGGAGGACGCTGGATATCAGTTAGCATCTATGGAAGCAGATGAAGCAGGAAACATCTTGACAAACTGGGTAGGCCAATGGGTCCCTATCTGCTGATAGATTCAGTGGTTCTGTGTTTCTTAAGCACATCTGCACCTAGCACAGGATAGGTGAATGAGTAGTCCCAGCTCTGACAAAAATGGTGGGTCATCTGTCCTTTGAGAAAGGTCACTGTTCTGTGTGAGCAGTGGCTGTGGTAGGATTCTGAACTAAAGATACCTCAAGTGAGAGTTAAGCTGGGTGTGGACAGCATATTGAGTTGACCAATCAGGCATCTGAAGGGTCATGAGAATTAATACCACAGTGTGGAGTAATTTCTGGGAGGACCAGTCTTTAGTTGTAATAGTAGTAATATATTATATTCATAATTTTACATATGAATCCTCATTGCCCAGCTGAGCAAAGCAATCTGTAACAATGCATATGTATGACTTGTTTGGTGGCTTATTTGAAACTGGACAAGGAGAGTATCACAAGAAATGGTCAGACTCACATTTCCCAAAACTCAGTAGCCCTAGAGTTTAAGTCTGTCTCAGTCTCTCAATTGCCAACACTTACCTCAACAAACAAGTACGCTAATAAATGTCAGTTCCAATATTTGAAAAAAAAACAGGTCCTTTGAACAATTACATTTGTTCTGTATTTATGGAAGAGGATGGGATCCACTGCCAGAAAGCAGTCTGAATGCATGAATGAGGGGTGTGAGAGGACTGAACCTAGAGAAGGTCACTGAGCATAGAATGCTAAAGGGGCTCAAGGCCCTTTGAATGGACAAAGCACTCTTCAAATTAATTATTCTTTCCACACTGTCCACTCTCCCATGAGTTTGATACAGTATTTAGTTAGTCAGTCAGTTAATCATTCATTTAAATTTATTTATTCATTTGGTTATTCTACTTCAAAGATTTTTACCAGGGACTGTCTGCTAAGCTGTAAACAATCATTTTCAGAGGTGTCCTTGGAGAAGTGTACAAGGGGCAACAAGATACAATAACAACATAGCAGCAGATAGTTATAAGTACAACGACAAAAAACAGTAATATCCTAATTGTACAAGTGAACTGTGCAAATATGATGCAATAAATGCTGATAGGAAGAAATAAGCAAAAATGGTAGATGGACTTTTTGCAGCAAAAATCAAGGGGAAAATAGTGATAATACAGAACAGTGCATAAATAATGCAATAAAGACTGACAGGGTGAATATGCAAAATGGCAAGTGAGCAGGCTGGAGAGATGGTGAGAAGCATTGGGGCTGGTACAGGTTAGGTGCAGAAGTAAACATGGACTGTATGGGTTGAATCAATGCTTTCATAGAACAGAGGGAGAGCACAGAGAGGATAGGTGTTGGGAGATTGAACCAAAGACTGGAAACCATATGTGATAAAGCAGACTAACCTGCAGTGGTTTGGGTCTAAAGGATAAAAAAGTAGCCTGGATCAGCAGAGCAGAGGGAGTAAGAGCTAGGAGCAAAACAGAAGGGAGCTATGGTAACACGGGAGAGAATTAAACCAGAACTTGGATATGAGGGAGGCACAGTGGGAGAGTCTAAAGCCATCAAGAGAGGGAAGGGTACAGATAGCAGTGATGAGTCCAGGGAGGGCAGTCAAGGGTAAAAATATCAGAATGTGATGAACAGGGGTTCCAACCTGGCAAGGGTGGATTAATGGGCAGACAGTAGTCAAAAGCAAGGAGGATCACTGTAATAATAATCTTATACCAGGCAGGGGAGTAACACAGGTTTTGTACCTGTATAGCACACCTAGCCTGAGAAGGAACTTGAAGTGTAGGACATCATTGTGGGCCAAAAAGTTAAGATGACAATCAAGCCAAATGCCCAATTACTTAAAGGAATAAACATCTTCCAGGTGGGTGCCATCCAGAGTCCTGATGACTGGATGACTTCATGTCAGGTAGATGCTGTCTGGTGCTACAGTGCAGGGAGAATTCTTGCATTCAAGCAAAGAATGGTTGTTGTGGGACCAATGTTGAACACAGCTGAATTTATAATATAGTTGTAAAGTCAACCCAGGAAGGGGGTTCAAATGCAAAGAGGACCGTGTCATCTCATACAGTACATGTGAATGAATCATTAGCTACAGGAATATCCTGAAAAGGATAGGGCCGAGCAGAGAGCTGTGTGGGACCCAAACTTAATGGACCGAGGTGGAAAGGGGCACCTTCTATTTAGATGAATTGGAATCTGCCACACATGTATTGGTTAAACTATTTTATTGCTAGGCAGATAGCCCAGCACCAGTAAGCCTGCTGAGTAGGAGAGAGTAAGAGACAATGTAAGAAGCCTTTGTCAGGCCATGAGAGTTGGCAATGGTGATGTGACCCTGATCCATACCTTTAAGGATGAGATCAGGGCAACATACTTGGGAGGTATCAGTGAAGTGTGATTTACAAAAGCCAAACTGGTATGGGCTAAGAAAAGCCAAGGAGTAAAGAAATAGTATGAGTTGGGAAATTATAATGTGCTCTTGAAGCTTAGCAAGGGTCATATCATCTGCAAATAAACGCACTTTCCTCTGAAGCCCTACCCAAATGTCACTAATGTAACTATTAAAAAGACATGTCACCAGTATTCTCTCAAAGGTATCCAACTGGTCACTTACTTCACCCCTGAGAATTTGCCATGGAGAAACACCCTCTGTGTCCTTCCTTACAACCAGTCACCAATCCCCAACACCCATGTTTCCCACATCCCTTACCAGTCTCCTATCTGGCACTGATTTTAAGGCAAGTGTTACCAAGTTACAAAAGTATATGAAGTTTTTCTAACACAGTTTGCTCCTCATGACAATCTGTTGGTTTTTGTACAATATCCTCTTGTCCTCCAGGAATTAGACAATCCATTCCTTAACTATAGTCACTCCAGGATGTTACCCACAATGGATGTAACATTTACTGATCACTAATTTCCAGGATCCTGTTTCCCCACTTTGTACAGGGAAACTACATTTGCTACTCTTCAGTCTTTTGTTAACTCATCTTCTGCCAGGGACTCTTTGAAGAAAGCTATCAGGAGAGCTGCCAGTGCATGACCCATCTCTCTTAGCACCCTTGGATGCATCCCAACTGCCCCAAGGAACTTGTTTACCCTTAGATATGTCACCCCTTTCAATATCTACCCTTATATATCCTGACAAACTCCAGTTTCTGTCTCTCAGATATCTTAAATATATTCCAACTTTCAGGAGCTGGGCCTCAGCCACCGCTGTGAACACTGAACTAATGTAATAATTTTACATCAGTTTTCTCCAAGTCATACTCACCCTCATCACATTCATCTTCATCTTGCTATGTTATTCTTTGTCCTTCTTTTTTCCCTAAAATATTTGAATATGGTCACATCAATTGTCTTAACCCTTTCCACTGTCCCTTGGTGAAAGATTTTATCTTCCTTATGAAGTTGTTTGCTGAGCTCCAGCTTTTCCTTTTATTGCTTCATGTTAGCCTCTGATTCCCCACGCCATAGGTCATAAAAGCCCACTTTTTCCCTAATTGCTTCTCTTACCAGACCATCAAACCAAAATAGCTTTTCATGTTTATTTGTCTTACCAATGTGCCTGATGCATGCCTGGGAAACCTGTAGTAATGCCCCTTTTATAACTGCCTATTTGATGTCTACACCCTTGTTATAATTTATGTCCTTCAGTCCTCTCATTCATGTAAGGTTTCTAAAATCAGGGACTATGGTGCTGCAGATAATCGATTGTGCTTCTAGCACAATTTAAAATCTCACAGTTATGGTCACTCTCACCTTTGAACTCCTCGACTTTTACTTCACTGATGATGTCCTGGTATGATATACAGAGATAGCCAGAAAAAAGTTCCCTTTGCTGTATAATTATGCAGGAAATAAGGTACTGCATAATGTAGCAACTCCATTTTTTAATGGGAAGTTAATCCAACTAGTTAAGATACCTCAAAGGCATGCTGCAGTCAGAAGGAACTTTTTTATGACCATCACTGTAATGGGATCCAAGATATTTTCTTCCCTGGTAGCCTGCCTTGCCTGTTGGCTTAGGAAGCAGTCCTATGCGGCCTCCACAAGCATCTTGTCTCTTCGACTCCTGTGGCCTGATTCTCAAAGCTGCTAGGGCAACACAAGGGGCTTGCAGCCCAATGATTGGCACAAAGTGCCTCTTGAACCAAACAATGCCCCATGAGTGATTTACAAAGGCAGCCTGCATGTATCACAGTCAGCCTGATCTGAGTGGGGCTTGTGCTGCCCTTGCACCACACACTGAGCTGCGGCATGGTGCCAGGGGCTTGCGGCAGATGCAGGCTGGCAAATCCTCTGAAACAGTATTCACACAACTCCCCCAAGGACAAATTTTTAAGTACCACTAGACCAGTCAGAACTGGTCTAAGGATACTTAGAAATGATCCACCAGGAGAGTTGACCAGTAGTGGTAACTGCCGTGGCCCCCATTGTCCCCAAAACATATGTGCATTGTATACTGCCCTGGTGGTCTAGTGGCCCCCGATCCATGAGTACCCTCATAATTACAAATAGTACTGGAAATCCCATCCCTGGGGGACTAGTGCACTCCCTTCCCTGACCCCTGATGTCCCCATGATGTATTACTGTATAAGACTCACTGGTGATCTACCAGCACCATCTCCCCCCCAAGCCCAAGTCTGCCATTATGTCATGTCATGTATTCACTGGTGGCATAGCGGCCCCACACCGCAGTAGGCAATGTTCCCCCACCCCACTCCCCCATCCCCATATTGAGCCATTGACTGGCACAGCCCACCTCTCACCACTATGGCCAGCCAGTGACTGAGCTCTGAAGGTGCACATACTGTATACAGTATGCACTCAGTGATTGACAGCTGTCACTGAGAATGTGCTGAATACAGTAAACACTCCTTCAGAGCTTAGTCAGCAGCTGGCTGTGGTGGTGAGCATGGGCTTTGCCAGTAATTGGGTCGATATGGGGATGGGGAGAGCAGGGTTGGTGAACGCTGCCTACCAGGATGGGGCGGCACTATACCACCAACCAATACATGACATGACATGGCATAATGGGAGTTTGGAGTTTGGGGGGCAAGGGAATACTGCTAGATCACCAGGGAGTCTTATACAGTAATACATCATGGAGACATCAGGGATTTGTGAGAGGGGTCTCCTAGTCCACCAGGGAGGGGGTTTCCAGTAATATTTGTAATTATGGGGGTACTCTGGGATCAGGGGTCCAGTAGACCACCAGAGACATATGCTAACTGTATGAATCATGGGGACTTCAGGGAGGGGGGTCTGCTAGTCCACCAGGGAATGTCTGAGGACATTGCTGCACAGTTGCCCACAGCTTACCGCACCCCGTCCAGGTACACCTTCTGTTTGGTGCACTGCTAGGGTTGGCACAATCCATGGGACTTTGCTGAAAAGACCCTAACTGATCGAGAATTGGGTGCAGGATACCTGCCTCTCCTGGGATTCCTGCAGCCCTAGATCACTGCACCTTGTAGTGATCAACAGGCTTTTGAGAATCAGGCCCCTGTTATCTGGATTTCCCAATCAATGTCTAGGAAATTGAAATCTCTGATTAGTGTGTGTCTATCAAGGCTTGCTGCTTTCTTTATTTCTCGTTGGTGTCTGCTTCCTAGCATGGTGGAGTGTAGATCATTTCTATCCTGAGTTTTCTACTCCCTAACTGAGAAACCTCATCAAATCTACTTCCTCCACCTCTAACACCACTATAGACACCTATACGTACACTTCCCCTTGGCATCCTCTCTGATTATCTGAAATAGAGCATAACATAGACTATCCCAAATGTTACATTGGTTCACCCATGTTTCTGTTACTGCTACTATGTCTAATTCTTCACCCATCATAACTAGAGATGTTGTGAAATAAAGTTTTGCGGGCAAAATTGCCGCAAAATCAGCAATTCGTCACATGAAATATTTCACGAAATTTTGCAGAAAATGGCAAAATTTCACCCGTGAGTAACATGACCTGCTAGTGGGTCAGAGCCTCAGAGGACACAGGCTTTTTACAATTTACTGCCCCATTCATTGTATATTTACCCTGCTATGTTTATTTTGGATGGGTTTAGCCACAATACCCCCTGATCTGAAATGCAGTGTTGGGCCCTAGAAGAACAGAAGATGGAGCAGGAATGTGGAGGAATGGAGAGCTGTATGAGTTGGCAGGTGTGGATGTCTGCCCCATTGGTCTTAGAGGGAAGTCACCTGTTAAGATCTGGCATCTAAGGGAAGGTCAGTCAGAGCCCCATAAAACCTCAGCATAAGAGAAAAGCTGCTCCCATTACCACAGTCAAGTACAAAACTGCTACACCAAACAGTTCTTTCCCAGTTCCATGGGGACCAATTCTCATGAAGACTATCCCAGTCTGGGAGTCAATCAATATTACAGAACAAAGAACAAAAGCAACCTCAACTCCTACCCATTCTTGTAGCAGAAAGAGCACCAAGAAGAAATCCAAATCAGCAAGAAATATTAAAATAGCAATACTTTTTTCTTCATATCCAGAGTTGAGACACGTGCCAGTAATTTGAAAAATTGTATGCAGTAAGAAAAACATTGTGAATGCAAGTGGTGATGAGATCGAGGGGAGACCCGCCCACAGGTAGGAGGGGCATCATGGCAATTTTGTGCTGTTCTGATTACTTGCAGTCTGGTTCTTGGACAGGGCTTCTCTGGGCTTGTGCTTTCCAGCCCTCCCCCCAGACTCTGGCTCAGATTTCAACTTTATGCCCTACCTCCCAGTCCCAACCCTACTTAAACATGCTCTTCTTTTGCTTCCCTAGCTTTTGCCCACACAGCACTGCAGTACCTTGTCGGTATAGAGGGTTGCCAGCATTCAAGGAGCTATCCCCACTCCCTCCAACCTGCCTCCTACCCAGAACAGATTCCCTGTAAGACCATCAGCTCCCTCTCTCCCAGCTCCAGGACACAAATATGGTGACATTCCACCCGTGAGTTGTGATTTTTGCCATTCTGCAGGCAAAATTCACCATTTTGGGGAGACATTTCGTCATTTTTGGGTGAAATTTTGCATTTCAGACTCAAACTATTTCGCAAAATGTGCAAATTACATGAAATATTTTGCAGAGTGAAATTTCTTAATTTTGCACAACACTAATCATAACTGCTTAATGCTCTTTTGTTTCACAGGCTCTTAGCATTCATGTACTTTGTGTATATAGTATCCATCCTTGCCCCTTTGTCTGGAGTTGTGTGGGCCATTTGGAATAGAATGACTTTTTTGAATATGAAATAGAAAAAACCTTATTGTAATTAAGAATGCTAAAAAGCAGACTGTCCCTTCTAATAAATAGGCAACTGACTATTTCATTTATTGTGCTTGGATGTGTTAGTAATTATCTTCTACTTTTATAATAACTTGTTTGTGCAGTGAAACAAGTGGGGTTTCACATTTGCTTTTTACGTAACTAGCAAAAAAGAATTCAATGAATTGTGGCATGGTAATGTCAACTACTTAGGATTCCAATGTATATCAATGAGAGACTAAGTTATTTTTGTATATTTTTCAAAAGAAACACATGCTTCTTTCAGCAACAAACTTTGCCTTTTCTATGTTTGCACTATTGCAATCCATCTGTATGATTTTACAGGTTTCTTAAACTGTGATTGGCTTTTCCCTTGCTTCTACTCAAGTAAAATCTGGTTAGGAAGAAATTGTCACCTGGTAAGTCATAATAAAAGATCAAAGGTTATACAAAATCACACATTTCTATTACTGTACATATATAACATTGTGGTGGTAGAAAGCATAATTTCTCAATAGAACTCTGAAAACAGGTTTGCAATATCCCATTGAAATACACTGCCAACCTTGCCAGTAAAGTCTTTTTGACAACATTACACAAGGATTCCATAATATTCTTTTTTCACTAGTAATTGACAAAATGCAAATAGAATGATGACTACTGTATGGGTAATTAAGGAAACAAATAAATGGAAACATGATTAAACACAAATCTGAAGGCCCTAAACCCTCCATCTAAAGGCACCAGTCATTCATTCTTTAAGAAATATATTCTTATTTAGCACTCTTTAAGAAGAGATAGATAAGGTATGACACTTGAAAAATTGCCATGATTTCTCTGGGTTATGTGAACGATGAAGCGGATCATCACTTGCAATTTGCTGTTTTCAATTTCAGCACCTTCTCAGGGTAGCGCTATTGGGTCCACACCTGTGTAGAGCTCTCTGATTGACTGGTTTCACTCACCTGAGACAGGAGCACCCTAGACGTGTGGCTTAATGTAAGCCTGCATCCCTGTACTCAGCTTCTAATTTATATATTTTAATTTAGCCTGTTCTGCTCGGCCTGTGTAAAGTAACTTACCATTCCCCCCTGCTGCAGTTTCTCTCCAACTGTATGTGCACTGATTCAGTGCTAGCTCTGCAAACTTCCCCTTGATTTTTCCCCAATTAAGCTTTCACTCTGTACACTGCCTTGAACAGAGTTTGTAAAAAAGTTTTACTGGCTTTGTTAATATATTTTTTTTAATCCTATTTAAGACTGTACTGGGTTTACATGCTTACTGCTATGGACTTAGTTAGAAAATTCAGTGAATTGTAAAGTCTGTGTAGCCTCTGTCTTGAGCCAAAGGCCCCTGCCCTTGACTTTCATTCTTAATCATCTTCCTTTGTCCCCCTGTCCTCCTCTGTCTCTGTTCTGTCCCTCCTGCCCTCCCCCATCAGTCTGTTCTTTTGTGATTTTTTTGGATTCCCGAGTTAGCCAACACCTTGCCTCTGTCTGAGACCACCTCCGACTTGTCTTTCAAGTTGGTGCTCAGCTCTCTTTGTGTGTCTCTGTTTAGACACACACCCCCATCTGCTCCTATTTAATATGCTGTCTCCTTCCTTACAGGTGCCACTTGCCCCCACGGGCAGCGGTCATGATCCAGCCAAAGCACCTCTCCGGTGCAAGGAGCCTGATCCACCCACCCCGCCAAAGAGATAGATAAGGTACGACACTTGATAAATTGCCACGATTTCTCTGGGCTGTGTGAACGCTGAACCAGATCATCACTTGCAATTTGCTGTTTTCAATTTCAGCGCCTTCTCAGGGTAGTGCCATTGGCTCCATGCCCATGTAGAGCTCCCTGATTGGCTGGTCTCACTCACCTGAAACAGGAGCACCCGAGACGTGTGTGGCTTAATGTAAGCCTGCATCCCTGTACTCAGCTTCTAATTTTAATGTTTTAATTTAACCTGTTCTGCTCAGCCTGTGTAAAATAACTTACCATTCCCCCCACTGCAGTTTCTCTCCAACTGTATTTGAACTAATTCAGTGCTAGCTCTGCAAACTTTCCCTTGAATTTTCATCCCACCCCCCAACCCCCTCCCAGGCCTCCTTTAAATGCATACAGTCTCCGCCCACTCCTATCCAATGTTTCAATTTATTGGTTACTTACTGTCAACAACTGCAATTCCTCCCATCCCCTTTTTGCAACTAAGCATTCTAGCAGCTTTATCTCATTCTGTCTTGCTAAGGCATACCATTTTGGTACTTTAGATTTGCTTATTGCTGACTAGCATATCCTGTCTTGCTAAGGCAGTTGATTTAGGTCAGGTGATCTCTCTAGTACTTAGTCTGCTTCAGAGCAGTAGCTAAGAAATTTGCTTCAAAGCCTCTCTGCCCCTAGTACTACTCTATAGTCAGGTGAAATTTTTTTCTTATTAGCCTGACTAGCAGCTGTACATAAGGATTACTGCTTCAGGCTCCACTGCCTATAGTAGTATTCTGCAAGGACTAAGAAATTCTCCTACATTGAGAATCCCTTCTCTTGCCCGCACTTGTAGTGCCCATTGGTTGATAGTCTCATAATGAGGGCATATTACCTGTTTCTATGCTTGTCTCTGCTCATCTTACATGTATTGGACCTGATCATGAATCAAAAAATAACTCCTAGAGTGGAGAATGGCTCTCTTTTTACATTGTCTGACCGGGACTTTTCCTATCAAGTAGAAGAACTTGTATGTGCTCCAACTTCCCCTAGCCCGCTGCTGGTCCTTCACCTGCACCAGCATACAGAAACTCTCCTAGAGCTTGCCCACAGGGCTACACCACCTTCTGCATACTCCCCCTACTCCCATTGACTCTCTCGGTCAGGGTATTATTGTATGCAGCATCAGGAAAACTGGGAAGTAGCCTCAGAACTCCCTATACTGCCACAAACAAACCACGTAACTGAAAGAAGACCCAGCCACCCACACTTCTCCTAGGACTCTGCAGGAAACTCTTGTTCCTGCTTTTACTATGTTCAGGAAATGCTGAGCTTAATCCAGGCCCTCTGGCACCCATGGAATCCCCAGCAGAGCTACAAAGCCTTAAGGGGCTTACATTCTTGCATGTTAGCCTATTAAAAAAAATCACTTCTGTTCAGACCTGGGTATGCCATACTGCTCCAGATGTTCTGGTGATTACAGAGTCTTGGCTGTGACCGGCGACCAGTAGCAATGAAGTTAGCATCCCCTCCTACTCTTTGTTCAGAGCCAACAGGCAAACCAGAGGTAGTGGGGTAGCTATTTACATCAAGCATAAATTCCCTGCCTCCATAATTGACTCAACCTCTGTCCCAAAAGAATTTGAAAACTTCTCATTAGAGATTGAAATTGCCACCGGTGTCTCATTATGTATAATAGGATGCTACATACCCCCATCAGCTGGACTACAGTTGTTAAAACATCTCGAAAACATCCTGGGCTCGACATCTTCAGAGTGTATCATACTAAGGGACTTCAACTTAGACTGGCTCTCCAGTGCATCCGCCCCACTTAAAATGTTCTGTGATTCCTTTGGGTTGTCACAGCTAATAAATGAATCTACTCATCCTAACAAGCTCAACCCTAAAAACAGTACTCTCTTGGATATCATTTTAGTTAACAAACCCCATTTATTCTCCCATGCTGGCATCTTTTTCTTTGATATTAGCGACCATTGCTTCATCGCATGCGTAAGATCCACTCTTAAATCCACAACTGTACCAAAATTCTCCTTTAAAAGGTGCATACGCAACTTTGATCTCCATGGGTATATATCAGTCCTAAGAGACTCCATGCGATGGCAGGACTTCTATCTAGCCAAGTCCCTGACTACAGCTTATGATATTTTCTCAGAAATTGTGCTAGGGGATCTCAGCAAGTATGCTCCCATAGTAAAAGTTTGTGCCAGAAACAAATCCTGTCGGTTGTTTACAGAAGACCTGAAAGATGCTTTGTGGGCTAGGGATGTACCCTGAAGAACTGCTAGGAAAACTAATTTAATAAATGACTAGAATTCTTTCCAGAGGGCAAGGAACCTCTGCACCAAAATGGTCAGAGAAGCCAAAGCTAATTTCTACTGCTCTCAGCTGGAGAGCTTCCCAAGAAATGCCTCCAAATTCTGGAAGACTATCAAAGACATTGAAGGTCACACCACTGTAAATTTCCTACATACTAAATTATTGATCGACAATACTGTCATCTCCGACAGACCGTCTATCCTCGATGCACTCAATAATCATTTTGCCACTGCAGGGCTAGTCTTTGACTCCTCTCTCATGAATATCCTCTGCCAACAACTTAGATTGGATACACAAGAAAAACCTATCCCCAGTCCATCCTTCTCTCTGCAGCCTACCTCCCTGAAAGAAGTCGAAGATCTTCTATTTCAGCTGGACACTAGAAAAAGTGTTGGGGCTGACCTCATTGACCCGTACTTCTTAAAGGTCAGCTACCGTATCCTCGCAGTCCCAATTACTCATCTCTTCAACTTATCCTTGTCCCAGGGTAACCTACTGCCCATTTGGAAAAATGCACTTGTGGTCCATTTGTTTAAGTCAGGAGATCCTAGTGACCTCAATAACTACAGGCCAATCTCCCTACTTCCAATCCTGTCAAAGATGCTGGAGAAAATAGTGAACTCCCAGCTTTGGAAGTACCTGGAATCAGAAAAATTGCTCAGTCCATTAGAATCCGGTTTTAGAGCATAGCACAGTACAATCTCTGCTCTAGCCAAGGTGACAAAAGACTGGCAGCTTGAATTTGACAAAAAAAACTTTGTCTGTGCAGTTTTCTTCGACCTAAACAAGGTGTTCGATACCATTGATCACAGACTGCTTCTGTCATCCCTCCAGAACATTGGTTTGGATTCCCTATCCCTTAAATGGTTCTCCAACTATCTCTCAGGACGTCTTCAACAAGTAAAGGCAGAAGGGGAAGTTTCTCCATCAAAACCCCTATTGAAGGGTGTACCGCAAGGTTCCATTCTTGGTCCCTTGCTCTTCACCATTTATATTAACAATGTAGATGCCCCCATCAAAGAAGCACAAATACACCTATTCACGGATGATACAATACTCTATGCTAGTAGCCCCACACCTGAAGCAGCCTGTAAAGCCCTTCAAAATGAATTTAATCTGCAACATCAGCTTATAAACCAGAAACTGCTCTTAAATGCAAACAAAAACTAAAGCAATGTTCCTCTCACCACTTCAAAATGCAATAAATCCTGCAATTGCTGGGACACTCCCTCAGATCACTACCGCTCTAGGTGAGCAGTTGGACTACGTACCAAAGTTCAAGTACCTGGGGTCTGGTTAGACCATAGACTTACTTTCAAAGATCACTTAGAAGAACTGGCAAAGAAACTTAGACAAAGGTTTGGTTTGTTCTTTAGGATTAATAATCTCCTCACAAGAGACGCTAAACTGAAACTGGTTCAAACTACCTTTCTTTCCCTATTGGATTATGCAGACTTTCTATATAGTCAGGGACCTGCAGGTACCCTATCCAAACTCGATACGCTTTATCACAGAGCCATAAGATTTATTATGGGTCTTCCATACTCAACCCACCACTGTGCATTGTACACAGCAGTGGGATGGTTATCCCTTGTTTACAGACGGCAAAAAAATGCTGCGGTTTGGACATACAAAGCTATCTCAAATAAACTGCCCCAGTATATCTCTGTCTTTTTACCTTTGTGCACTCTAGGGAAATATGCCCTGAGAAGCACCTCATATATCTACCTTTATGTTTACAAAGCAAAATATCACATTGGCAGAGCAGCCATCAGCTTTGTGCTCCCTCAACTGTGGAACAAACTGCAAAAAACTTTGAAATTAACTCACCCCATCAGCCTAGCAGCTTTTAAATCTCTATATCTACATCATACTAAGGAGTCCTGTACCTGTCTACCCTAAATAGTGACTCCTATAAGTCCAAGCACACTCTAATTACTACTGTTAAAAGACTGATCACATCTATAATCAACTCTTCCCTCTCCCCCTTTTCTACCCCCATACAGTATCTGTCCCTTCCACATTCCTTTGACCCTGGTTCCAGCTCTAAATTCTCCATACCGTATCACTATATATCTTTTTATATTAGGTTTTATTTGTGTTCAGTGCACCTGATATGTATATTTCTTTACTTTTATGAAAAATTGTATCCTACCCAAAACTAGCTGTATCTTCTGTTCCAAACATATACTACTGTCAATGCTACCTGCTGATACTTTGTATATACTGTATTATTGTATTTCACTTTATTTGTATTATTACTATTTTCTTGTGTGTTGCATCCCATGTATATTGTCCTTTGTTCCTTGTTAACAAACCCAGGTCCACCTCGAAAATGAGCTTGCTCAACGGTGACTGCCTGGTTAAATAAAGACTTTGATTGATTGATTAAGCGGCAGCTCTCCATTCTACAGTATGATCATACAAGAATGAGTACCTGGTGAAAATTAAAACTAAAGCAGAAGTAGAAAGTGCCTAGATAGCATGCTTGTATTATCACTGCAGTAATGATCTTTCCCTGCAATCATTACGTAAATGTTTGAAATATCAGTGTAACATCTCAATAACCCAGTGGTATGCCATGTATTTACTCTATTTTGTATTTTGTATTAATACTTTACCAAATACTGGATTGGACTCTGCTCTTTGTAACACATGCATACTTGCAATCTTTTCTATTGTTTGTTAAAACTTGAAAATTCAATAAAAAGCTACTAAAAAAAAAAAGAAAGAAAGTGCCTAGAACCCCCAAAAAAAAAAAAATTCTGGTTTTCATGTCATTGTCTTGTTTTCATGTCATCATTCTGGTTCTCATATCATCATTCTGGTTTTCATGTCATCATCTTCCTGAATACTTTCTTATTGGACAGAATAGTAACCCATAATAACTGGAATGGTAGCCACAATCTGCTGGTATGCTCACCTGACCTGCTAGAATGATCTCCTTGCCAGAATACCCATCTTACCCACTGAAATGACAAGCCAATATGCTGACATGTCCACTCAAACTGCTTTAATGGCTGACAAAGCCTAACAGAATAGCAATAGACTTGCTTGAACAATTACCTCAACAGAAGTTTTGCATTCCAGTGTGCCAGATGGGCATTCCAGTCAGGTGGAAGGTTCAACAGGTTGTGGCTGCCATTCCTATAGGTTGGATGGCCATTCTGGCATGTTGTGGTTAGAACTGCAGACGTTCATGATAACTGTCCCAATCATGGGAGCTGCTCCAGTGGGTCAGAGGGCATTCTGACTGGTTCTGGTGGCCCTTACTGTAGTTTTAAAAACATTCCAGCAGGTGCTAATAAGTACATTTAAATTGTTATGGTTCCAGACGCATTCTGTTTTTCACCCATTCCTGCAAGTATGTTTCTGAAACTATTGGTGTCTACATAGAGTTGTCCTTATTTTTTTATGAAAAAGCTGAGAATAACATTAATCTCTGGAGTAGGAAGCAGTCATATGTAATTGGACAGGTCTGCAGAAGTGTTTGTTTTGCATAGCACCATGGGCCCTATTCTCAGTATCAAAGGGTGATGGCACAAAATTGGGGGGGGGAGTGACTGCTTCCAGTTGCACTTCTACCTTTTTTACACTATACACAAAGATCCTCCTTAGTTATGGATTTTAACAATTGTGCAGGGAGGGGCTGCAGTCCCCATTATGCATAGCACACTGGGGTCACATTTTTTATGCCGCTAGGTACTAATAAATATCCTTTACTCTCCCAACACAACAGTCTCTCCAAAAAGCAAAGCAGCCACCTTATTTTTAAGACAGCTATCTTTTTTTACCAGCACTTCCTCGAATCTAAAACTTAAACAATACTACAGATTTTGATTATATCACAGGATCAGCTATTGGTGATACTAGCTATCTCTTGTTATTAATTACAGGAGTATATTCAAATTTTAAATATAGTCACTGAATAGCTTTACAGTGAGATGAGGCTTAAGGGCAAAATAAATTTGTCAGACAGTAGATCCCCATCTATAGAAATACAGTCTGGCTGTAACATTTAGTATATAAGGTACAGAACTGTATATCAAGGTATTCCATGCTTGAAATACACCATATCTTCTGTGTGCCTGTATGGAACTTAATTGTGTTCAGATTATGTGCATTCTGATTTGTCAGTCTATTCAAAGGCTTGGATAGTACAAAATATGAGTGTGCCCTATCTATTCAGCTTAGATTATGGATACAGATAGTGAAGACATATCTCTGTTTCATACTATGGTAGCAACATAGAAAAAGAATATTAAAGAAAGATAAAGACACCAGGTCCATTGAATCCTGTTTGGTCCCTATCATGGTCATTTACCAGTCTAGCATTGGTCCGATGGTAAATTGTCTAAACAATAGACACTTCCTTTGGGGCCATCCCTTCTATTCCCCTGTTCCTATCTCTCTTGCAGATGCCCTCACAAGTCTCATGAAAATGTCCCATCAATGCTTAAAACCACCAACCATCTGAAAGTTAATGAGCATTTTATGGTGAACAGTTCCATTTGTCCACCATCTCCATGAATACTAAACTCTTTTATCAAGCCGCACGATTATATACTTTTTAGGAAGGATGGGTCCTGTAAAGGGGGATTTATGTACTTGAATTGCTAATGGTCAAAGAAGTTATATATGATTTTCAAAGCTCTGCTTGTACATTTGTATCTGTTGAATTGGGATTAAATGGATTTAAAAAGTTTAATTAGTACAGTTTGTTCCAATCTGGTCATATTGATGATTGCTGTTTTCTCTTTTAGTTTAGGAAAACTGTTCCATCTAACAGGGAATGGATTGTTTTAGGGGGTTTTAATAATAATTGGGTGGATGAAGGTAATAATGTTCTTAGGGAATGTGTAATTGAACTTGGATTACAACAAATCATTACAGATTCTACTAGAATTAATTATAGGACTGGATCTGAGACCTTCTTGGACTTAATCTGTGTAACTCATCCTAATAAGATTATTACTTCTGGTGTACTACCAGATGATCTAAGTGATCATTCACCAATTTTTGCATTTTAGATTTAGAAAAAGATAAAGTTGCACCTACTTATATAGAATTTTTCAAAATTAATCATGATTTGGCTGTTATTTTTAATGAAAAAAAAACTCTGTTATGGATTGGTCTTTTTTGAATAATATAACATATATTGATTTGGCTGACTCTAAATTTTGTTCTATTTTTTCTGGAATTTGTAATACAGTTTTTCCAGTCAAAAAATTAAGGGTTAAGGGAAGAAGAAATAAATGGGTTACAAGGGAATAGACTGAGATGTTTCGTAGACTTAATAAGTGTTGGATAGATTATAGGAAGAATAGGCAGCCCAGTCTTTTAATACAATATCAGCAACTCTGGAATAAATGTAAAAGTGCTTGTAGGAAAGCTTAGATTATTTTTTTAAAAACAACAACAAATAAGTAATTTGGTTAATTCAAAAAAAGTAAGGCAAACTTTAAATCAAATGTTGGGTAGAGGTAAAAGTAATTCCTGTATTTCAGTTGAACTGAATAATGAATTAATTGATTCCTCTATTGAAGTAGTAGGGTTATTTAACAAGTTGTTTTGTAACTTGGAGTATCTGAGAAAAACTTCTGATGCTCTAGGGATAGTTCCTTTGCAACCTTTTGTTAATGGTAATCAAGTTCCTTCTTTCTATTTTTCATTTCTCACGTCAGCTGTAGTTATGGACTATATATTAAAAAGTAGCCTGAAACCCTCTATTGGTTTGAATCAAACTAATTTTAGGTTAATCAAAGTGGTCAGTCCCACTATTTACTTTGCCCTAACTCTTTTATTTAATTATTCCCTGTGTCTAGATATATTTCCTAAATGCTGGAAGATAGCCACTATAAAGCCAATTCATAAATCTGGTTCCAAGAATATCTTATCTAATTACCATTCAATTTCTCTACTCCCACCCCTTTCCAAATTACTTAGAAAAAAATGTTTTTGATCAGGTAAATGATTATCTCTTTAAGTATGATCTTCTGTCCGAGCCTCAGCATGGTTTTAGACTGGATTGTAACACTGAGATGGCCTTGGTGGGGTTCATGGACTATGTCCATTGGACCCTGGATATGGGGCTCCATGTGGCATCAGTCTTTGTGGACTTCACCAAGGCCTTCGACCTGGTTGGTCATGAGCTTCTGCTATGTACCATGCTCAACCAGGGTTTCACGGTGGATTCAGTTCTATTGTTTAGAAGCTATCTACAAAGGAGATCCCATTGTAGTATAATTGAAAATGCTCAATCTGATATTAAGGAGAGCTGTTGAGGAGTTCCCCAGGGATTTTTATTAGGCCCATTATTATTTATCATTTTTCTAAACTTCATACATTTGGTTTGTTCTTTCTTTAATTTTATTTTGTATGCAGATGATGCTGTTTTGTTTAATTCTGATAATTATTTTGATTGTTTACAAAAGACTCTTCAAAGTGACTTTAATTGTGTTCATAATTGGTTTCTGTCTCATAAGTTACTGCTTAATTCCAAAATAACTAAATCTATGGTCTTTTCATGTTCAGTAATTCATTACCACCTAGTATTCAAATTTTTGATTTAAATAGGCTCCTGATAGACTGTGTGGATAGTTTTTGTTTATACTAAGATTATTGGATAACAGAAGGCTCGCACCCATAATTGCTATCCCCACTTCTCAGTGGATTATTTAAAAATGTTTATTGTTAAAATGATCATCAAGTTTAGTTTTAAAACCCATAAAATTCGGTTGGTTAACTATCTCCTGTGGCAGTTTTTCCCCCGCTCTTATAGTTCTGGGAAGAAAGGAATTGCCCCTCATATTTGCTATGGATATGCTACCTAGGATCTGTTTTGTTGTCCACTCTTGGACAATGATAGTTCCCTCTATGTTTAATTTCAAAGTCAGCTGAGAGTATTTTGTTATTTGGGTATTACTCTGAGTAGGAATTTTTCCTTTGATCTTTATGTTACTCAGCTTATAAAGGCAATACATATTAGATTGGATATGGTATATAGATTGAATCAGTACCTGGTTCCTGAATCTTGAAAGTTATTGGCCAATAGTTTGTTTTTCTTCAAACTTGACTATGGAAGCATTTTTGATCTTTATTTGACTGATAACCTTTTTAATTGGTTAAATACTCTTTATAATTCTATTTGTAAGTTTGTAACTGGGTTGAAGGGCTTAGCTCATCACTGTGTGCTTTTTAGCACAATGGGATGTCTCCCATTAAAATAACAGATTGAATTCAAAGCTTAGGTTTTCTTGCACAAAGTTGTTCTTGATCTTATGCCTAGTATTGTAAGTATGAAATTCCCTAGAATTTTCAACTAGATCATAATATAAATGTGTATTTTTCATTCCTCGCTTTAACTCTACATTTGGTCAGAGATCTTTTAAATATAAAGTGGTTACCCTTTACAATAATTTACCTCTGTCTATTTTGAATGCTGTATCACTGTTTTCATTTAAGTATGGATTATATAACTTATTATTGTTGGATTCCAGTTGTGTATTTTTTAAATAATTTTTAATGTATTTTATGTACTGGTTACTATGAAAAACAGCATGTATTTTGCAAATCTGGTTCCCAGTTTAAATAAAAATGAAATGAATAAATACTTCCTTATGTCCTCTTGAATGTTCCTGTAATTACCTTCAGATTGTGTCCTTGCACAATGTTGCCCTCATTAGGCTTAAGCAACCTTTGGCTTGCCAGCCTATTGATACCCTTCAGGTACCTGAAGGTTTCAATCATGTTCTCTCACTTACCTGTAGTCCCCAGCAAACACATGCCAAAGTCATCCAGTCTCTCCTAATAGAATCTATCATGTGGGCCCTGGACCATCTTGTTCACCTCCTGTGAACTAACTCTAGGTTGTTGCTATGCTTTTTCAGGTTTAGCATCCAAAGCAACATGTAATACTCAAGGTGAAATCTAACCTTCAACCTGTACAGATGCAGAATCACCTCCCTGCTCCTACTCAAGAAGGCCCTAATAAATATATCCCAGCATCCTGTTGACTTTGCTGAATGTTCTGTCACAGTATGTAGAGGTTTTAATACCATCACTGATTATAACATCCTGATCCTGCTCCTCGGTAACTTGCTCCATGCATACTCCACCCATCCAGTAGATAGATATGGGGTTCCTTCTTCCCATGTGCATAACCATGCAATTCTTGATATTGAATTTAAGTTGCCATATCCCAGACCTTTTCCTCTGTTTAGCAAGGTCCCTTTTCAATTACTGTATGCCTTCCTCACTATCTGTCCTGCCACAAATCATGTTGTCATCCATAAACAAGTGAATTCTGCCCTGTATACCCTCCCAAGTGACATAAATGAACACAGTGAAGAGTGATGGACCCAGGATCAACTCCTTATGTACACTTCTCATCACCTTCCTATTCCCTGAGTTGGTTCCATTTTGGACATCTGCCTGTGTTCTCTTACAAAGCCAGTTCCCCACCCATTTCATTAGCCCATCTCCTATCCCCACATGCCTCATTTCCACACCAGCCTGTTCTTGGATTACTGAGTTGAAGGCCTTACTAAAATCCAGGTACAGGACATCCTGTTCCTTACCTATATCCAGTTCCTGTAATGAATGCAATCAGTTTTGTCTGGCAGGTCCTGCCTCTCATAAAGCCATGCTGTTTGTTTTCCTATAGCCCCTGTGCCTCCAAGAAGTTAACCAACTGTTCCTTTATTAGTGACTGCAAGAGTTTCCCCAGTGTAGAGGTCAGGATTACTGGCCTGTAGTTCCCTAAGTCTTGCATATCCCATTGTTGTGCAGGGGATGAGGTCAGTTTTCCTTCAATCACTGGGGTCACCTACATGTCCAGAGAGTAGTTGAACAAGTCTGCCAGGGGCCTTGCCAGAGCCTGTGGCAGCTACCTCAGCACATGAGTGTGTAGCCCATCTGGTCTGGGAGATTTTTCAACCTTTAACCCTTTGAATCCTTTGAGAACCCTCTCCTTTGTAATAGTGTCCATGGACCATTGCAGCCTCTCCCTACTCTGGATGCTACAGCTTAATTGTGGGCCCCCTTGCTCAGCTGTGAAGACAGAGCAGAAGTATTCATAAAGAATCTTGGCTTTTTGTTCATCATCCTCTCCCTAAATCTCATCATTTTTCAGTCTCTGTCTCTCTGTACCACTTTTAACCTTTCTTCCTTCCCCAATGTAACCAAAGAATACCTTGCCATTATCCCTCAACCCTGCTGCTATCCTGAGCTCGGCATCAGTCTTCACTTTTCTCACTGCCTTGCTCATCTAACTAGCACAGTTATGATAAGTTTCCTTGCAAATATCCAACTGAGAAATAGTATACTTCCTGAATGCAGCCCTCTTAGCTTTCATGACTTCTCAGACCTCCTGGGAGAACCAAACTAGCTTTTTACACCTTCTGCCTTTTCTCACTTGCCTAGGAAACCCTTTCATTACTTATAGAACTCCTTTCTTAATAAAGTCCAGCTCCTAACTACTCCCTCGATCTGATGGTATTCTTCAAGGTGAACGTTAGGTTCCCATTTCATCTTTGAAATTTGCTCTGGAGAAGTCCAGAGCTTGGGTTCTAGTTGTTTGTCTGGGTGCTTTCAGTGCTTCAGTTGGGTTAAACCATATGGAGTAGTAATTGCTTGTGCCAAGTGGATAATCCATTGATATAGGCCACACACCATTACCATTGGTCTGGACTATATTCAAGAGAATCTCTTCCCTGGTGTGTTCCTGCACATGTTAGGTCAGAAACATAGAAACATAGACTTTGATGGCAGGTAAGAACCACTTGGCCTATCTAGTCTGCCCATTTCTCTACCTAGAGGATAAGCTGCAGATCCTATTTAACCAACAGCCTATTTTTTCCTACCCCCCACAAAAATTGCCTTATGTCTGTCACATGCATTCTTGAATTCTCCCACAGTTTTAGACACCACAACCTCCTCAGGAAGGCTGTTCCATGCATCCACCACCCTCTCTGTGAAAAATCTTCCTCACATTGCCCCTGAGCTGTCCCCCTCTATCTTTAAATTGTGTCCCCTTGTTCTTGCACATCTCTTTTTCTGAAAGATGCTACCCTCTTGGACTTTGTTGATTCCACTGAGGTACTTAAACATTTCTATCATGTCCCCCCTCTCCTCCCTTCCTCAAGGGTATACATATTAAGCTCCTTTAGTCTCTTCTCATATGGCTTCTCTTGCAGACCCTGCACCATTTTAGTTGCCTTCCTCTGAACTGCCTCCATCCTGTCTATGTCCTTGCGGAGATGGGGTCTCAGAACTGGCAGTACTCAGATGGGGTCTCACCAACTGTCTGTAGGGGATAACAACTTCCTGTTTTCTGCTGGTGATGCCTCTCCTATACATCTCAGTATCCCCCATCCCTCCCTACCACCTTCTCACATTGCTTGCCAACCTTAAGGTCATCTGATATGATTACCCCAGGTCCCTTTCCATTTTGTTGTTGTTACTCCTCTCCCATTGTGTAATCTTCCCTTGGGTTTTTGTTTCCCAGGTGCATTATTTTACACTTCTTTGCATTGAATCCAAGCTGCCATACTTCTGACCATTCCTCCAACCTTGCCAAATCCATTCTCATCCTTTCCATGCCTACTTGTGTATCAACCCTGTTGCAGATCTTTGTGTCATCTGCAAAGATGCATACTTTTCCTTCCAGTCCCTCTGCAATGTCACTTTTAAAGACATTAAAAAGGACTGGACCTAGTACTGAACCCTGTGGTACCCCACTAGTAACCCCTCTTTCTTCAGAGTGGACTCCATTTACAATTACTTTCTGTTTCCTGTTGTCCAGCCAAAGTTGTACCCAGGCTACCACCCTGGAAACCACTCCCAAGCTGGTTAATTTGACTATTAATCTTTTGTGTGGGATTATGTCAAATGCTTTGCTAAAGTCTAGGTAGGCCATGACCACAGCCTCTCCCTGGTCTACTACTGTGGTCACCCAGTCAAAGAAATCAATTAGATTCATCGGACATGACCTTCCTGCTGTGAACCCATGCTGCCTTGGGTCCTGTGCCCCACTGGCCTCTAGGTACTCAACAGTTCTTTCCTTCAGAAGTGATTCCATCACTTTCCCTACCACAGAGGTCAAACTGACAGGTCTGTAGTTTCCTGTCTCTGTCTTGGTCCCACTTTTGTGAAGGGGAATCAGAATCTGCCTTCCTCCAGTCCTCAGGTACCACACCATCCTCCCATGATTTGTTAAAAAGGGTAGTCAGTGGTGTCACTAGTTTTCTGCTTAATTCTTTTAGAATTCTGGGGTGAATTTGATCTGGCCTTATTGCTTTGTCCACCTTCAGTTTTAGGAGTTCTATCAGAACCCTTTCTTCTGTGAAAGGACTGGCATTGATCCCCCCTATCCAGAGTGCTTCTGTTAATTGGATTAGACAACTGCCCCACCTTCTCTTTTGTGAATACTGAACAGAAGTATTCATTCAGAATCTCTGCTTTTTCACTGTCCTTCTCTGCCCACCCACCGTCCATTCTATTCAGCCTCACTATCCCTCCCTCCCTTTGTCTTTCTACACTCCCTGATATACCTATAAAAGGTTTTATTCCCCTTCTTATCCGAGTTGGCTATCTTTTCCTCAGTTTGGGCCTTTGCTATTCTGACTACCCTCCCTGCTTCCTTCTGCCTTAACTGGTACAGTTCTCTGTCCTACTCCTTCTGTGTTTCCTTATACTTCCTAAATGCTATCTTGTTCTCTAATCTTCACTGCCACCTCTTTTGAGAACCATAGTGGCTTTTTTTTCATTTGATTTGTTTGTTGCTTCACACAAAGGCTTGCTGCCTCTGTGATGGCAGTTTGATATTTCCCCATTGTTGCTCCACCCTCCTTCTAGCCTGTTTGCTAGTGCTTTTCTAAACTCTCCCATTTTGCCAAAGTCAGCTCTCCTGAAGTCCAGTACCCTCACTTTTGTATGGCTTGGCTCTGTAGCTGAGTTTATCATGAACCACACTGTTTGGTGGTCACTTGTTCCCAAATGGCTACCCACTTCTAGATCTGAGATCCTCTCACTATCCCCATTTGAGAGTACGAGGTCTAAGATTGCTCCTTCATGAGTAGGTTCCAAAACTAGCTGTCTGAGGCATGCCACCTGAAGGGCATCAAGAATGGCCCTGCTTTTGGTTGTGGCTGCAGCAAAGGTGCTCCAGTTAACATCTGGCATATTAAGGTCTCCCATCAACAGTATCTCCCCTTTCTCTGCCATCCTAAGTATGCCTTCTATCATATCCTTGTCCATTCCCTCCCCCTGACATGGGGGTCTGTATACAACCCCTGTGCGGATTGTGGTGCCATTTCCAGTCTCTAAGGTGACACACAGTGCCTCCTCTCCTCCCTGTTTACTTTTTTGTTCAGTTGCTCTTATCCTTTCCCTTACATAGAGAGCTACTCCACCCCCTCTTCTCCCCTCCCTGTCTCTCCTGTAGGTTGTGTACCCTGGTATGTTAACATCCCAGTCATGGTTCTCTGTGTACCATGTTTCTGTGACTGCTACGATATCCAGGCATCCCTCTTCCATCAAGGCCACCAGTTCAGGGACCTTGTTGCCCAGACTACAGGTGTTGGTACACAATACCCTCCATTTCTTGATGGCCTTACCCCTTTTTGCCCCATCCCGGTCCTTATTGCATTTTCCACTTTCTCCATTTACACCTGCACTTCTTCCTATCAACATCTCTATGTTGGTGTCTACCTCACTTAGTACCCTGATCTTTTCAGGGGGACTAGGATTTCCCTGCTCCTCTCCAGTGCCTCCCCCCTTGGCTAGTTTAAATGCTTGCTAATCAAGCATTTCAACCTATCACCTAGAATCCTGGTTCCCCTCCTGGACAGATGCAGACCATCATGCCTGTATAGGCCTGCATCCCTCCAGGTGGACCCCCAGTCCCCAATGAAGCCAAATCCCTGAGCTCTGCACCAGTTTTTCAACCACTGATTGAATCCCATGGTGTGGGGCACCCTAGCCTCACCTGTGCCATAGACAGGCAGCACCTCTGAGAATGTTACAGTGCATGCTATTTATCTAAGGTCCTTCCCCATCTCCACAAATGCTTCTTGCACTGCTCTGATCCCTTTCTTAGCTAAGTCATTTTTCCCTAGGTGGACAATGACATCCAGCTCCCTCCCCTGTGCAGCTGCTCCCACAATCCTGAGGATTCGCTCCCTGTTCCTTCAAGCCATGGAGCCAGGCAGGCACCTTACCTCCCCTTCCCCTTCATCCCCCAGTTCTACCTTCCTAACAATGGAGTCCCCCACAAGGAGTTGTTTCCTTCTCCTGTGGGGTCCCATGCCACCCTCCTGTGGGTCTTCTTTATTGTGGTTCCCAGCATCCTCCTTGGTCTCCACTGTGGGTGTTTCCATACAGGAACCACACTTTTCCAGAACGGCATAGAAATTGTGGAGAGGTACAACTGGAGGTATGTGCCTCTGTTCTACCACCCTCACCCTCCCTGAGCCCGCTGTGGTCCAAACCACTCCTCTTTCTTGGCAACCTCTGAGGCAACAGCAGTGATCCTGGTGGTCCCTGGGTGGGAGAGGAGGTCCCACAAATCCTGGCCAACTCAGCCTGGAGATGAGCAACCTCCTCCTTCAGCCCAGAGAGGTGCCTGCAGATGGGACAGCACCGCATCCTCCAGAACGTCTCCCAGAAGACTGCTGCATCACAGCCACTGCACTACACCACTCCCATCATGTCTTATTTCTGGTCCCCTAATTGTTGTTTGTAATACTTACTCTTTCCTCTGTTTGTTTATTTCTTTTTTTTCTGTCCCTACTTACACCTCTGTGCCCTTTTAGCTCCTGATCTTCCTGTTCTGAGACAAAAAGTTCCTATATTTCTCAGTAGTCTCCTTACTTGCTCAGCTGGGGGGATGGAGAGCTACGCTTGCCCTTTTAGGATGGTGAGTATTTGGTGGCTCTGTGATCACTCACTCACTTCCTGCTCCCAAACAGAAAGTTCCTGTTGTCAGTTAAATCCTGTGCCTATAAAAGTAGAACTACCTTTGGGTGGAAGGGAGGGAAGGAGGGCAATATAGTCCCAGTAGAGAAGTTTAGTTATACCATCGGGTCCTTCCTCCTGGTTATCTGCTTGTTCTCTGGCAGAAGCTATCTAGACAGTGTTTAAATCTGGTTTTAACCTGGCTCCTTCTAGCTAAGCCACTCCCCCTACTTTGCAAATCTTTCTATACTTAGTTACTTTCACAGATAATTCCCTTCAGCCACCTGTGACAAGCACCTAGATAACTACACAGAAAACAGATAACAATTCACTTCAACTAACTCTGACAAACACACTAACTTTTTTTTTTACCCTAAATTGAAGGTCCCAGTACAAGAGTTCTAGTTCTTAGTCCCAGTAGAGAAGTTTAGTTATACCAGCAGGTCCTTTCCCTATCAACAATCACCTGATTCTTGGTGCTTCAAATTTCTGCAATGTTCTAGTTGATATCAGCTTTGTTGAAGTCACCCACCATAACCAGCTTTAATCCTCTTGGACCAGCTCACTAATTTCAACCACCAATTTTTTGCACACCTTATCAGACTTTATGGGTGATCTGTGAACCACCCCATAGAAAATGATCCACCCCTGCTCTAGTGAGAGTTGCAACCATAGAGTTTCTCCCATTTTCACTGTCCTCAGTCAATTTGATGCCCTCGTGGACATATAAGGTAATCTCTTCTTACCGTTTGCCCTATCCCACCTAAATAAACTATAGCCTGGGACCATGTGATCCAGTCATTGCCAGGTATTGTCCATGTTTTTGCAATTGCTGGATGTAGATTGGAGCCTTCCCATCACAGTTTCGGCTATAAGCAGGGACATACTAGACTCCCTGTAAGGGGTGTTTCTCAGGCAGCTTGTCCAGGAGCCCACTCATGATGGGGCAATACTGGACCTGGTGCTCACTAAAAAGGACAGTATTGCAGATGTCAAGGTATGAGACCACCTGAGGACCAGTGTGATCACTGTGCAGCGTGGTTCAACATATGGATAGCAGTGGAAGCAAGCCCACACAAGAAGAGAGGGAAGCAGGAAAGTGGTGAGGAGCAGAAAGGCATAAACTGAGGAAAGCATAGCCCAAGGGATAACTAAAGGGGGCAAGACTATTTTAGGCACATAAGTGAAAAGTGAAAGACTGGGGAGGGATTGTGAGGTTAAGAAGGTTGGGGGGGTACAGGGGAGAACCAGGAAAAAGCAGATATCCTGGACAAATACTTCTGTTCAGCCTTCACACAGGAAGGGAAAGGGAATAGGCCACAAAAGAAGCAGCAGGAGCACAGAAAGAAGGAAGAAAGGCACAAATCGTTTTACAGGGGTGAGAGTCCTGAAGGGATTTGCATATCTTAAAGTGGACAAAGCTCTGGGACCAGATGGTGTATACCCTAGGGTATTGAATGAGTTCAGGGAGGTACTGACTGCACCACTGACAGCCTTATTGAACAACTCACTGAAAACTGGAGTGGCTCCAAAGGACTGGAGGAAGGCCAATACAATTCCTCCAGCACAGAAGGAGGAATTAGAGAAGGTACCGGTGGAAGTCATTGGCAAGATGGTAGAAAAAGGTGAAGTGCTGCTGCTGGGCAATTGCAACTTGCAGAATGTAGACTGGAGCCTCCTAGCAACAGCTTCAGCAAAAAGCAGAGACATTCTGGACTCTATACAAAAGGTGTTCTTCAGGTAACTAATCAGTGAACCCACTTGTGAGGGGGCAACGCTGGATCCTGGTACTCAACAACAGGGATAGTGTTGAAGACATCCAGGTGGGAGCCCACCTGAGGACCAGAGATCACTGTATGGTCTGGTTTAACATAAGAACAGCTGCAGAATCAAACCACACAAAGGCAAGGGTCCTGGCCATTAGGAGGGCAGATTTTATAATGATGGGTGAATACTTCAGGGATAGACTGGCACTGGGGAATGGCATGGGTGGGTTAGAGGAACAGCAGCAAAGTTAAAAGGGAACACAGTAAAGGCAAAAAACATCTGTGTCAAACAAGTAAGCAAAAGCTAGAGGAAAAAGAGATGACTATGATTCATGAAAGATGTGGCTGAAAAGGTAAAGGCTAAAAGGGTAGCATTCAAATGGTATAAGGAGATGCAGAGGGAGGAGGATAAGGAGGTGTTTCATGGGAAACAGAGGAAATCAGGGAATGCAGTAGGGAGTATATGGGCACACACTGAAGAGAGAATAGCCCAAGAGGTAAAAAAAAGGGGACAAGACATATTTTTAGGTATCTAAGTAAAAAGAAGAAGACCAGGGGTGGAATTGTAAGGTTAAAAAGGGAAGGGGGGGCTTTGCAGAGGGGGAACAGGAAAAGGCAGACATTCCTGAACAAATACTTTTGTTCAGAGTTCACAGAGGAAGGAGAAGGGGAAGGGCCACAAACAAGGAAACAAAAACTTCATAAGGAGGTACTGTAGGTGGACACTAGTCTGTTATCGGAGCAGAGAGTCCTGAAGAAACTCAAGAATCTGAAGGTGGAAAAAGCCATGGGGCCAAACAGGGTGCATCCAAGGGTATTGAGGGAGCTCAGAAGGTGCTGGCTGCACCTCTGACAATGCTGTTTAAAAGCTCAGTGGAAACAGGAGTGGTTCTGGAGGACTGCAGGAGGGTGGATGGAGTCCCACTACACAAAAGTGGTAGCAGGACGAGACTGTCAATTATAGGCCACTCATTCTTACATCGTTGGTTGGAAAGCCAGTGGAATCAATGCTGAAGGAAAGGATTGTGGAATATCTTGAGTACAGTGGGCTACAAGACCCAAGGCAGCGTGGCTTCACAGGCGAAGGTTATGTCAAGCAAATCTGGTAGATTTTTTTGTGTGGGTGATCAGGTAATTAATTAGGGTGGAGCAGTGGTCATGGCATACCTAGACTTCAGTAAGGTCTTTGACAGTTTCACATAGGAGATTAGTAAGCAAGCTGGATACCTTATGAGTGGGTCCAAAGATGGTAAACTGGATAAGAAAATGGTTAGGGGATAGGCAAAAGAGGGTGGTGGTAAGCAGGTGACCAGTAGGGTGCCCTAGGGATGACTTCTGCAACCAGTCCTCTTTACTGTCTTTATAAGCAGCATTGCAGAGGAGCTGGTAGGGAAGGTCTGCCTCTTTGCAAAAGATACCAAAATGCGCAATTGGGTCAAAAATCCAGGGGGGTGGAAAGAATGAGCAGAGACCTGAGAAAACTAGAGGAGTGGTCGATGATATGGCAACAGGGTTTCAATGTGAGAAAGTGCAAAATAATGCACTTAAGGCACAGAAAACTGGGGAAGAGTACAAAATGGGTGGAGTGGTATGGATGACTACTAAGCAGGAAAGAGACCAGTGGGTAATCATATCTGATGACCTAAAGGTGGACAGCCAGTGAGACAAGGCAGTTGGTAGGGCTAGTGGGATGCTGGGGTGCATAAGGAGAGATATCACCAGCAGAGGGAGGGAGATAGTGTTGCCACCATTTAGATTACTGGTGAGACCCTACCTTGAGTATTGAGTCCAGTTCTGGAGACATCTCAGGAAGGACATAGAGTGGAGGCTGTCCTGAGGAAATGAACTAAAATGGTACAGGGTCTGAATCAGAAGCCCTATGAGGAGAGACTGAAGGACCTCAATATGTACACCCTGCAAGAGAGGAGGAAGAGGGGGATATGACAGAGACCTATAAATACAGTACCTCACAGGATAAATAAGGTACAAGAGAAGAGAAGAGTATTTTTGAAGGAAAGGTGCACAAGAACAAGAGGACAGGCAATGAAACTGGAAAGGGTTAAATTTAAGAGAGATGTGACTTGTGAGGAAGTACTTCTTCACTGAAAGAGTGGTGGTTGTCAGGAACAGGCTTGCACTGGAGGTAGTGGGGGTGAAAACAGTAGTGGGTTTCAAGAATGCTTGGGATAGGCACAGGGAGTCCTTAGTGGAAAGCAGGGAGAGGGATCCTGAGATTGAGTATGACCTGCGATGACAGCGTAGGCAGGGAAAAAAATGGGCACACTGGATGAGCCTAGTGATCCTTATCTGCTATCAAATTCTGTTTGTATATGTCCCTGTCTTTCCTGCCTTCCTCTATGAATGCCTGGAGATCCCCAATGTTGTTGCCAAGACTCTTAGCATTCAAGCTTACTACTTCCCAGACTTCCTGCCTACCTGCTCTCTCTCTCTCCTTTGCTGATTGTCTATACCAGATCCAGTCAGACATCCTGTACTTTGCCTAACTACATCACACCCCTTCCTTGTAAGTTTCGCACAAATGTGTTCTGGCTTACCCTTGCCACAGCTTTCCCATTGGTAAGGATTATATCCAAGATGATCCCTTCTCTGGTGTGTTCCCCTACATGCTAGGCCAGAAGGCAGTGGGTATTCAAAATCACCTGATTCTTGGTGCTTCTCACTGCTGGAATGCTCCAGTGGACATCAGGCATGCTGAAGTCACCCACCAGACCCAGTTTCAAGCCTCTTGGATCACCTGATGCATCTCAACCACCAGTCTATTGCTCACCTTCCAGGCTTTGAGTGTGGTCTGTACACTATCCTTTAAGGATGAGCCAACCCTGCTCTGGAGATAGTTGCAACCATAGAGTTTCTACTTTCCCTCTCCCAATCTCACTGTCTTCAGTCATTTTGATGCCCTCATACACATATAAAGCAACTCCCTATCCTATCTGAATAAACTGTAGCCTGGGACCATGTGGTCCAGTCATTGTTAGGTGTAGCCCATGTTTTGCAATTGTCACAATGTCTTTCCTGCCTGTCTCTATCAATGTCTATGGATTCCTCATCTTGTTGCCTAAACTCTTGCCATTTAAGCTTACTACTCTCTGGGCCTCCTGCCTACCCCATCTCCTTTGCTAATTGTACCAGATCCAGTCAGATATCCTGTTCTTTGCCTCACTACATACGAACATATGAAAATTGGCTGCAGAAAAAGTCTATCTGGTCTATCGAGTCTGTTCAAGTTTGCAGCTAACTCCCCTTTTCAGCAGCTGCCCTTCCCCCCTCCCCTTCCCTCCCATTACCCTCCCATTTGCCATGTCCCACCCCTTCTTGAAGCATTCTACTGTGTCACATGCCACCACCTCTGCTGGTAGTGCATTCCACTCTGCCACCACCCTTTCCATAAAGAAATGCCTCTTCACCGCCCTCCTGAATCTTCCTCCCTCCAGTCTCATGTCATGGCCCGTATTGTCTCTCCCCCACACTCCTCCTGAATAGACCTTCTGTGTCTGTCCTGATTATCTCCTCCATGTATTTGAAGGTCTCAGTCATATCCCCATTGTCCCTTATTTCCTTCAGTGTGTACATGTTTAACTCCTTCGGTCTGACCTCATATGGCAATTCCCCCAGACCCTGAATCATTTTTGTTGCTCTGTGTTGCACTCCTTCCAGTAGCCTAATGTCCTTCTGTAAATACAGGTGCCAGTACTGCACACAGTACTCCAGGTGGGGTCTAACCAATGATCTGTATAATGGCAGAATCACCACCCTTCCTCTCGAGGTTATGCCTCTTGCAATGCATCCCAGCATTTTGTTGCCCGTTGTTGCTGCCTTCCTGCATTGTGCAGAATTGTTCATCGCTTCTGTGATGAGCACTCCTGGATCCTTCTCCTCCACTGTTATTTCTAGCCGCACCCCCCCCCAAGATGGTAGCTTCTCCTCAGATTCTTTGTTCCGAAGTGCAGCACCATGCATTTTTTTGCATTGAACCTGAGTTGCCAGTTGTCAGACCATACCTCAAGCCTTGCCAGATCCTCCTGTAGCCCCCACCACACTCCCTGGTCATCCACCATCACCCCCATCTTGGAGTCATCTGCAAATAGGCAGATCTTGCTGCTGATGCCCTCTGAGATGTCTGCAATAAATATGCCAAACAGCACCAGCCCCACTTGTTACAGGCTTAGAGGATGAGAATTCCCTTCCTACTACCACCCTCTGCTGCCTATCCTGTAGCCAGTTCTCCACTCATCCCACCAGTTTTGCTCCTGCCCTGTGCCCCACAGTTTACTTCTAAGTTTCCCATGTGATACTAAATCGAAGGCCTTACAGAAGTCAATCACCCAGTCATAGTATTCCACCCTACTGGGTCATAATAGCGTACGACAGTATAGCTAACCCAAAACAGCACTGTCCATGACAGCAAATGGTGCAATACCGCGTATACTGCTGTATGTGGTACTGCACCATTCACACTCTCCCAGGCAGAGGATAAGACCTCTGCTGGGAGTGTGTTCTGCCAAGTAGCTGCCGTGGCTCACTGGACTGAGCCACAGCAGCAGGAACCCAGGTGCTGTGTCTGGGACTGGGTTTGATTCCCGGTCCCAAACATTTTATTTTCTTCCACAAATTGTGCGCTCCCTGAGTTGGACCCCCCCCTCGGAGTTGAGAATCTTTAGTGGGGGAGGTCCGGGGGCACAGCCCCCTGTACTGGGCAGTGTGGGGGATGATGCCCCCCACAGAAAAAAGACTTATGCCGTATGGCAATATCGCACTGTATTGGCAGACAATTTTGCCATGCAGCATAATGTCTTGCAACATTATGACCCTATGCCATATTCCACTCTGTTGGTCTGGCATGATTTGCCCTTGATGAAGCCTCACTGTCTCCTGTCCTGCACCCTGTTGACCTCTACTGGTGCCACTAGCCTCTCCTTTAGGATGGTCTCCATTAGCTTCCCCACTATGGATGCTAGACTTACTGGCCTATTGTCCCCTGGGTCGTCCTTGGATCCATTCTTGTGGAGGAGAACCATGTGAGGAAGTCTCCAATTCTGCGGTACACACCCTGTGTCTAAAGATGTATTAAATTATTTTGCCAAGGGGCCTGCCAGGACCTCTGCTAGCTCCTTCAGTACCCTTGGATGCACTCCATCCAGTCCCGGTGCCTTGTCTACCCTCAATGCCCTTAACCTCTCCAGCAACCTCCCCACTGTGATTTCTCCATCCATCACCTCCCCCACCTGTTTCAATCCTCCCTCCTACCATGAGTAACACCCCTCCCCTTCTCCTTAGCAAAGACTGAGCAGAAGGTTAGTCGTTAAGCACCTGTGCCTTTTCACCCCCCCTTCTACCCATCCCCCCTCCTTTGTAGTTCTTACAATTTGGTTCTTACAGCTTCTTTTCTCCCTGATGTACATAAAAAAGTCTTTCTCTCCTTTTTTTATGCCTTGCACCAGCCTGAGTTCCCTTGACACATTGGCTGTGCTTACCTCCCTAGTCACTTCCTTTGTTTCTTTCAGATATATCTCCCTATCCTCCTTTCTCTTCAATTTTCTGTATCTCCTATATGCTGCCCTTTTCCTCCTCCCCCTGTCTAACACCCCTTTGCTTATTCAGCTGGGTTTCTTGCCCCTATCCTTTTTAGTCTGGGCCCTGCAGGAGGTTTTTGTTGCCTCCACTAATCCCTATTTCATCAGTTCCCACCTTTGATGTGTGATCATGTTTGGTTGAATTGTGTCCAGGAACCCCTGTACCACTTCCTCCATCCTGAAATCCAGCACCCTTGTACCAGATGCTCCCTTCTCTTAAGCCATCTGTAACTGGAATCATACTGTCCGGTGGTCACTCCCTCCCAGTGGTTCCTCAGCCCTCACATCCCTCACCCATTCCCCGTTCATCAGTATGAGGTCAAAGGTGTTCCCTTCCCTATTTGATTTACTGACCAGCTGTATCAGAAGGTTATCTTGGAAGGCATCCAACATTACCTGCTCCCTTCTGCACTTTGTGGTAGGCGTTTCCCACTCCATCCCTGGCAGGTTGAAATCCCCTACCATCACCACTCCCCCCTTCCCACAGTTCATCCTGATCTGCTCCACCAGTACGCTGTCCTTCCCTTCAGATTGGGAGGGTAGCCTGTACACCGCCCCCAACCATTCCCTTCTCTTTCCGACTTAATCTGTTCCTTCCTCATCTGTGACATTTCCTCCTTTAGCCTTAATACTTCATTCTTTAGCCTTCTCAAACTTTGACAGACTAGGCACTCCCTCCAGCCTCCACAGGGTGTCCATGAATATGGCCACTCCACAGTTATTACAACCCACAATCCCTTCCTCCACTATGTGTTCTGTTCCCCTCCCTTCCCTGGTCCCTTTGCCCCTTACTGTTCCACTGACCCTCTGTCTGGCTTGCTCCCCCTCCTCATCCCTTCCACAGTCTGACCCAGTCCATCACCCTAGACCCTTTACCCTTCCCTCCTTTTTGTTCCCTCTGCTCCATTTTCCCTCTCGTGGTTCCTCTTTTTTCCTCCCTTGACCGAATTAGTTGGCAGCAATATTTCACCTTACTTTCAAAACTCCTATACCCCTTGCTAATAGCTGTCCTCTTCTGACCCTTTGTTCAGTTGCATACACTTACCCATTAGCACTCATATCAAGCAACACTTAGAGATCCTCCAGAAACACACAAAAGGAATTATTTTCCACTCCCAAACTGTACTTTTACAGTTCCTTGGTTACATCCCCTTACCAGTACTTCTAGCTCCTCCTCCACTTCTCCAGCTATTCCCCTCCTCTGCTGTGCACCCCCAACTGGCCAATCACTCCTGGGAGTGGTTAGCCATGAGCATTTAACAAGAGAAGTGGTGTGGGGTGGGTGGGTGCGAGAAAAATCAAAGCAAACAAACAAAGCCCAAAAATCCAAAGCCAAACACAAGTCTAGCGGTAACCCTGAACCTGAAAGCAGATCCACACAGACATGCAGCTTCCCTGCAGGTGTACAGCTCTCCTGCATGCCTTCAGTCAGCCAGCACAGTTTCCCAGGCAGGCTGCCCTGAGGTAAGTCCTCTCTGCTTCCAACTCTCAGCAGCTACGGCCGCACTCCTTCCATGCCCGGTTCCTCTTCCCTCCTGGTTCTCTGCCTGATCCTCCTTCCTTGCATATGCATTCCTTGCAAGTGCCACACCCATGTGTGTTGGCTTATCCTTGCCTGTGGTTTTCTCACTATTTATTCTACACATACCATCCTTGATCTGGGGAGTGCTTCTCAGGTGAGGATAGCATGGTTGAAACATGGTCAGTCATGGTTCAGCTACAGTTGACCATGGTGAAAAATCAAGGTTAACCATGCTTCTGACCATGCTTGACTATAGTTGGCCATGATTGTGAAATGGCACAACAGGGAACCATGGTGATGGCCAGAACATTCAATTGACAAAAACTATGGTCAACCCTTGTTAACAATAATCAACACAAGATCTCAATGGGCTGAATGACCATGGTCTGCAATAGTCAATAATAATGAATAATAAAACAAACTTTGATACTTATCAGATTATTTCATTTTTTCTGTAACTACCGTCACATTCTGTAATAAATACCTGTTATCTACACACACTTTTGAAATAGCTTTATTTGCTTACCCATTCCTGCGGTAGTTCTTTTTTCAAATGGAGTGCCTCCTCATTCATAACTGACTGAATGACCTGATCACTATTTATACCACAATAAAACTAAACACATCTAAGATGTGGGGAGTTCTCATAGTAAGTTTCTCATGCTTATGTTTATCTTAATGTAAACCTTATTTGTTGTCATAAATTGCTAAACCTAGTAGATTGTGATTATTTATAAGATTTTAAAGTGTCAAATTCTGCATTCTGATACGCAAAAAAAATATGTAAATTTGATTATTATCCCATACTCTTATGATGATGAACAAACCATGGTCAAGCATGCATAAACCATGGTTGACCATAATGTATCCAGTACATTCAGAAAACATACTGGGAAAGACCATACTATATTATACAGATGATATAAACAAACCAACTATGTATAGCAATGTTCTTCATTTAAAATTAAGTAATAGATTAAAATGAATGTGTTTAGTTAGTCAGACCAATCGATGCAAAATGGTAATGGTCAAGCATGGTCAATCATGGTTAAAATTTATCATGGTTGACCATGCTCTGACCATACTAAATTGGCAATTGATTTTTTTTAATGGTCAGTAACAACATTCAAAGCATAGTCAGAACGTGGTCAATGTTTTCTTTTTAATTCTGTTTTTACAGCCACCTTCTACACCACTGCACCAATTTTCCCTCAGGGTCCCCAAAGTGCCTGGCTCTGCAAGACCCAGAATCCCTCTAGCAACCTATCTCCATGCTGTTCTGGTATCTCACCCCCTGGGTGGAGAAGGAGGGATGGTCTCCCTTCTACCTGAACAATCCTTGTCAGGCTGATGGTTCAGGGTTTTGGGGCTGGTCTGTCTTTGCCCTCCAGGGCTGTCATATGTCTCTGTGGTGGGTTCTTTCCCAAGTTTCTCCCAGAACTGGGGATGCAGGCTCAAATGAGAGGTCTAAGGCATATATGCATGCTATTGTGCACTACTGCACCAGCCCCATAGCCTGTATCCCCCCTCCCACAACACCCTAAACTGTACTGCCACCTATGGTCACCCAGGTGCCAGTATTGCAACAGGGATAGTGACCCACCCACCCTGGAATGTGAAAGTGTCACCTGGGATGCTCAGTTCTCCTCCCCTCTGCTGGTCCCCAATGACCCAAGCTCATTCCAGAACTCAGCTCATCGGCATCATAAGCTGTAATGGTACCACTGTGCTAATGTACCAGCTGCATGGTCAACCATTTTCAACCATGGTTGAATATGATATCATGGTCAAATCCTCACTGGGATTGCTGGTTCTCCCATGAGTAGCATAGTCCCTAGGTCAGCCCTGGAACAAGCCTCCCCTCCACTAGTTTGAACATCCTGATACATAGTCCTGAAACTTCTACCCCAAAGCTCTGGCTCCTTATCTGGTAGGATGAAGGTAGCCCAGTTGGACCAGTCTCCTGTATCTCCAAATTTCCCCAGTCCTCAGGAAGTGAAACCAGCCAGCAGTACACCAACCCTTTTGCCATCCATTCAGTTTTAAGATTTTGTGCTTCCTGTCCTCCTCCTCCCATGCACTGTGAGCACCTCTAAAAAGGTCACGGTGCTAGACAGACTTCTGATCTTGGCTCCAAGTGTCCTGAATCTGTCCAAGTTATCTCCCAGTTCTCTCTTAGCTAGGTAATTTGTCCCCACTTCAATAATTTTTGGTGTTCTGCCTACATCCTTTATCATCACACCAATCCTATTGCAAATCCTATCTGCTGTTGTCCCTGAGAGACAATGGACCACCCTCACCTTCTGGTCCTGAGTACAGACCACTATCTCCATACACCTTATAATGGAACCCTCACTATAAGCGCTCTCCTTGTGCTTGACACCTTCTGACTTTACTCTCTTGCTGCAGACCTAACTATGGCCTAACTATAGTTGGAGCCCAGAGTACTTACAGTTATGTAGAAGAGATGGAAGGAGGTGTAATGCCTATTGAGATTGCCTCCATCATTGGCACCATCTGAAACAGAAAAGGAAGCATCTGTACAACTCTAGAGACACTGAATCAGTCATGTGAACTTCTGGTGATTCAGTCCTCTCAGCTGTAGCATTATGTAGAGACAGGGCTTCAATGAAAGTTAGATGTTACATTTCAGTTGGGTTATCTTGGGTAAATAAACTATAGAATGAAACAAAATTGGTCCAATGGTTTTGCACCTCCTGACACTATAGCTACAAATCATATCACTTGTTACTTTTTAGCATAAACCAAAAATGATGGAACCAGACTATGTCTACACAAATAAGCAATAGTTTGTATTTAGTATTCACCCATCATGCAAAAATAATGGTCTCAAACCGTAAAAGAATACATTCAAAGTATTTTCATTTTAACTAATCCAGTATCAATGGGACAATAGCAAATGTCATTTTTCATTACAACTGATAAATTATTGCCCTTGAGTTTAATAAAAAAAAGTTTTACTTATTATATCACAATCTGGGTGATACCGTATTGTCATAGGAAATAGTTTGTGGCTTTTCTCTATAAACTGGTGATATTTGTATAGTAATGTGTTAGGCATGTACCTCAACCCCTGCAAAGCACATGGTGAAGTCCTTTCATGACTGGGAGCATTACTTTTAAACCTTCAGAAGGATGGCCCTGGATTATATCTTACTTACATAGGCACATAGGTTTGGTGAGGCCAATCAACATGTATTGTAGTTCTCCCACCTATTACCAGCACAGAATTGCCCTGAAATGCCATTTACCTTCAGATTACTGTGATTTGAGATTTTGAACTTATGTGGCTCCCTGCTTGGGGCAGCCTTTTGTAATACCTAAGCACCCAGAACAATATCCCAAGGCAACCTAACTAGCAATAGCAATAACCAGCAAGCCTATTCCAGTATACAGTACCCAAATACAATACTGTACATCTATGGTATATATGAAATATAGACTATACACACAAAGGATCAGATTTATTGGGGAAACTCAGGAACAAGGTTCTGGGGAATAGAAGGGTAAGGGTTAATCTGGCAGAAGTAAACAGTCAGAAGATATGCAGTCCCACACAGTCCTCCATTAATTGGTGTATCAGTAACCCCACATTTCCTGGGAGCTGCCTTTGTTGTAGTGGTATGGCACCACACAGCTACAGTGATGACATGTTAAAGGCTCAATGCTCTTTAAAGGGAATGGTAAAATAAACAGCTACTAAGGTGGCATTAAAGAAATTAATTAACAGTTTAAACAATTTGTAATTCAGGCTCAAGCAAATATCTCAGCCTCACTGATCTTCACCATGTGGGGAGACTTTTCTCTCTTCCCCTTTAGGTAGGGACTTTCCCTGCTCTTCTGCCAGGCATGCAATAACCTCTTTGATGATAGGCTGGCGAATTGAGCTAGTCTGTCACTCACATTAGCCTTCTCAACAAACTGGTTAGGTTCCATTTGGATGCTTACTTCTGGACGCAGCTATCTGATGCACTCTTTCTCTGCTCTTTAGATGTACTATCCATACAGGAGAAATGCTAATAGAATTTCTGACTAAGTATCCAAACATCTTGGCTGACATGCTATGCTGCAATAATGTGCAGCAGCAGGTCACTGCTTCACCCCAGAACAGACCTGGGATCAGATTTTCAAAGGGCCTAGCATGGCCGATGGACTAGTGCCCCATCCATAAATTGTTGGTAGTATATTGGAAAAGATTCTAACACTGATGAAAACATTATCAGCATTTTTTGTGCGTGGGTCACATTTCCCTTTTTTGAGCAGGTGAGTAAAAGCTACTATGCTCTGTAATACCAGGCGTAGCTGTTTTGCGCAGTCGTCCTCAATATTTGTGCAAGCTGCCACAAAATACAGAAAAGGTTGCACTTGAAAACAACCCTTTTGAAAATTGCGCGCAAGCAGAAAAAATTATTGTTGAACAAGAGTACTCTCCCTCATGCAACTTGTTTTGCTGCATGTGCACAATTTTTCCACTTTTTGAAAATTTGGCCCCTAATCTTTGCCTGCTGAAGCTACACTCTCGCAGGTGCCAGCCCCAACCTCTGGTTGGCTCAGTCTTCCTGGAGTTGGGCTGTTGTGCAAACAAATGCCTCTCATTGGCTGAGTGACCTGCGGGTATTCTGTGCTGCCCTTAGTCCAAGAATCATCTTTCTGGCTTCACTGCTTTTCAGGCAACCTTGTGCTATGATTGTCTGTCCTTTGTCTGAAAGGTCTCTTGTGACCCCAGATTGGCTACACTCATGGGTAAGGGGGAAAGAACAGAGTGGTGTTTTATTTAATTTCTTTGGTCACATGGAGGATTTGGTCAGCACCTTTTGAGGTGTGCTGGAGCAAACATCAGTATGCACCATGCAGGTACTGAGCAAGATGTCCCCTGCTGCTGCCCAGCTCCCTGGTGGCTTGTTGACCATGATGTCCATAATCATGCTTCAGGAAGCTGAAAAGGTAAGCCTGCATTTGTGAAGTGGGTTGCAGACATCTGTGATGTGCAATGTGTTACTGTGAAGTTTAATATAGTTTAGTACAGCAGAGATTTCTGGCATCGGGACACATTCAGGTGAGCACCATAGTGTATAGGCATGATTTTTGCAGACAAGCCTCCTCTGGTGAATGGAGAGAGGGGAACATGATTGGGACTTTCAAATATCTTAAGGGTATAAATAAAGTGGATGGGGATAGCATCTTCTAGTATAAAAAGTACAATAGAACTAGAGGGCATGACATAGATTTGGAGGGGGGTCGCATGAGGGGTTACATGAGAAAGTTCTTTGTCACAGAGTGGGTGGTGGATGCATGGAATGCCCTGCCTCAGGAAGTGGTGGGAGCATGTACAGTGGAGGGATTCAAGAGGTCATGGGACAGGTACAAGGGAATCATACATATGAGGTGCAAGGCACAACTGAATATCTCCAACTATCTGAGTGACTATATATCAATGAGTCATATCACTAGAGTACCTTATTGCTGTTATTTAATGGATCCTTTTTTATCTTGTTTGCTTCTTGTGCTGACAAGCCCCATTCACTGGTGTCCAAAGCCCCATCACCCCGGTGTTCTCCAGAACTTACCATGTCCTGGGCATGCCAGATAGCCAAGTGCAGGGCTTGTGGGAGACTGGTGTCATCCTACCAGTCAGTACTTTTTCCATGTTTCTCCCAAGGGGCAGAGGAAGTGATGTTTAATGGCACCAGTGATGGTGCCACGCAGGCCCTTGTGCACAGCACACTAGGCGTCTGCCCCACCTTCACTTCCCCATTGTAGTGTTGGTGTTCCAACCCCAGCCACTGCTAGGGGCCAGGCTAACACTGGCCACTGATCCTTTCCCTCCCAAGGGGAGGAGAACAGTCCTTGGGATGCTCAATCCTCCCCCACAGCCAGCCCTCTGATTCCAGAGGTCACTCTTGATCTCGGGTTGTCAGCACCGCAAACAGTAACACTACTGCTGCACTGGTGGGTCAGCATGTAATGGATACTTTAACATAATAAAAACTTGTTAGGTTTTTAATTGATTTTGGAAATGACTTTTGCTAACCATGACCATGCTGTGGATATTGTTGTTGGAAAAGGTCTCAGAAATAATAAACCCCTCTTCCCTCATCATTATGCTATACGAAGATAGGGAGGCATACCAAACTTCCCTAATGGAAGCAGGGAAGGCAGTAAGGCAGGCAAAGGCCCAAACCGGGGAAACACTAGCACAAATAGTAAAAGAAGGTAACAAGACTTTCTATAGATTCATTAGTGAAAGGAGACAGTCCAGAGGGAGTATTGCTAAGATAAAAGGGTATAAAGGGGAGTGTGTGGAGGAGGATCATGGAAAAGCATATATCCTAAATAGATACTTCTGCTCAGTATTTACTGAGGAAAAGGTAGGGCAGGGCCCACAGCTCAGCACCATGGACACATGGGGGAGAGAGGTGTGCACAAGTCCCTTCACAAAAGAAAGGGTCCTACAAAAGCTCGCTAAGCTCAGGGTGGACAAGGTAATAGGACCAGATGGCATACATCCCAGGGTACTAAAGGAGCTAAGGGTGGAACTATTACAGCCATTATCAGAACTGTTTAGTGAGTCTCTGAGGACAGGAGAGGTCCCATAAGACTGGAGAAAGGCTCATGTGATCCCGCTCCACAAGAGTGGAAGCAGGGAGGAGGCAGGGAACTACAGACTAGTCAGTCTTACCTCAGTAGTGGGCAAGGTTATGGAAACACTCCTTAAGGAAATGATAGTACAACACCTGGAATCCATAAGAGCACAGGATCCTAGACAGCATGGGTTTACAACAGGAAGGTCCTATCAAATTTTCTTTGACTAGGTAACCAGAGTGGTGGACCAAGAGGGAGCAGTTGATGTCACCTACCTTGACTTCAGCAAAGCTTTCAATACTGTTCCACATAGAAGATTGATTAATAAGCTGAGTAAGCTCAGGATGGATCAGATGTTGATCAACTGGGTGACAAACCGGTTGACGGGCAGAAAACAGAGTGTGGTGGTAAATGGCATACAGTCAGAAGAAATGCAAGTCCCAAGTTGGGGACCTCAGGGATCAGTCCTGGGTCCAGTCCTCTTCAATATCTTCATCAGTGACATTGCAGATGGACTGGAGAGTATGGTTTATCTGTTTGCAGATGACACCAAGATCTGCAACAGAGTAGATGATCCAGATGGGGTGGGCAGAATGAGAAGAGATCTGGATAAACTGGCAAAATGATCGGAAGAGTGGCAACTGGGGTTTAACGCAAAGACGAGCAAGATCATGCACATAGGGAAGAGAAACCCTGAAGCCACCTATAGGCTGGGACGGGAGTTGCTGACAGTCACAAGGGAAGAAAGTGACTTGGGCGTCATCATCACCGGTGACCTGAAATCATCCAAACAGACCACTAAAGCAGTAGGTAAGGCTAGTGGAATGTTGGGGGTGTAATAGTAGGGGTATCACAAGTCGGAAGAGGGAGGTAATAATCCCTCTTTACAAGACACTGGTTAGGCACCATCTGGAGTACTGTGTGCAGTACTGGAGGCCACACCTTCACAAGGACATTAACAAAATTGAGGCAGTCCAGAGAAGGGCAACCAAAATGGTGCAGGGACTGCATTCAGAAAACATATGAAGACAGATTAACAGAGCTCAATATGTATACCCTAGAGCAAAGGAGGGAGAGAAGTTATATGATTGAAAGATTCAAACACCTTAAGGGCATTAACAAAGTGAAAGAGTCTAACATGTTTCAATATAAGAAAAATAGCAGGACAAGAGGACACAACATGAGATTAGAGGGACACCTATTAAGGGGTATTGTGAGGAAGTTCTTTTTCACAGAAAGGGTGTTGGATGCATGGAATGGCCTACTGCAGGAAGTGGTGGATATGAATACAGTGCAGGGCTTCAAACAGGCATGGGATAGGCATAAGGGAGCAGTACAGATGAGTAAGAATAGATAGGCCATTGACAGAGCAAAGGTCGATGGCACATTCATAAGGTAGAAAAAGAAATGGGCAGACTGAATGGACTTTGCAGTCCTTATCTGCTGTCAACTTCTATGTTTCCATGTTTCTATGTATCACAAGTCATAAGAGGGAGGTAATAATCCCTCTTTACAAGACACTGGTTAGGCCCCATTAGAAGTACTGCGTGTAGTACTGGAGGTTGCACCTGCACAAAGACATTAACAAAATGGAGGCAGTTGAGAGAAGGGCAACCAAAATGGTCCAGGGACTGCATCAGAAAACATATGAGGACAGGTTAATGGAGCTCAATATGTATACCCTAGAGCAAAGGAGGGAGAGAGGTGATATGATCGAAACATTCAAACATCTTAAGGGCATTAACAAGGTGAAAGAGTCTAACATGTTTCAGTATAAGAAAAATAGCAGGACAAGAGTACACAACATGAGATTAGAGGGAGGGCAATTAAGGGGTAACGTGAGGAAGTTCTTTTTCACAGAATGGGTGGTGGATGCATGGAATGGCCTAACTCAGAAAGTGCTGGATATGAATACAGTGCAGGGCTTCAAACAGGCATGGGAAAGGCATAAGGGAGCAATACAGATGAGTATGAATAAACAGGCCATTGACAGAGTAAAGACCAATGGCACATTCATAAGGTAGAAAAAATGGACAGACTGGATGGGCCTTGCGGTCCTTATGTGCCGTCAACTTTTATGTTTCTATATGAGTTAGCCATACCACAACATGGCTGCTTCCAAGTTTGTGGTGCTAGGTGTAAATGTGGTTCAAACAAAAAATAGAAACAACAACACTTTCTCCCATAGCAAGAAAAAAGATCATACCAAATGTAGTGGAGATTCAAACGTGCCTTTATTTGTGCTCCATTCAACAATTTTCAGAATACACATAGTTCTAGAAATGCCTGGCACTATGTGCAGTACGCAAGTTGTTGTATGGAGATCAAATAAATTATTTTTTGCATCTACACTGCATTTGGTATGTACTTTTATCCTGCTATGAAAGCATGTGCTGTACATTCTCTTTCTATTGTAAATGTGAGATCTTCCACTACCATTAATTGCTTCTGACATAGTACAGGAATTATCCATGGAACTTACGTGTTTTCATTTGACCATACTAATTTGCCAGCAGATAAAGGCACTTTGGTCTATCGAGTCTGCTCAAGTGTGCAACTAGCAACCCTTATACTGCAGCTATTCTTGCAGTGGATGCAGACTGCATTGGCCAGATTCAGTAACATCAAGTGTGCTGACAAACTGGCACAGTTTCTTCAGACAAGAAAACACTTGCTGGGCCAGGTCATTGGTGCATTAACTAGTGGAAGTATTTGTTGTGCCAAGAACCTGGGGCCATGTTGAATTCCTGAGGCCATCGCCATGATTTGGTGTGGGATGGGGTTAGTGTCCCATGGGAAGCTTTCTATTTTGTGGGTGTGAGGATCACATGTTTTGCTTTTTTTCTATCTGCTAGTGGCCATAGGGAGCTGCAGCAGGAAGTTTTGTAGTGGAGAAGGGGTGGTGCAGAGAACTCACTGCTTCAGGAGGTGTCAGTGTGGCTCAGTTGGTAGCACAGCCACCTCTGGACCAGAAGGTCATGGGTTTTCGTCCCACACCGGGATTGGACTTGCACCTAAAAATCGCTGGCATCCAAGTGCAGTATTGGGGTGTGCCGTCCCTCGGATGAGACGTTAAACTGAGGTCCCTTCTGCCCATCCTGGTGTTGTCCAGGTGGAAGTAAAAGAACCAAGGGCACTCTTCGCAAAAAGAGCAGGGGACATTCCTGGTGTCCTGGCCAAAATTCCCCTTTCCACAAACTGGTTCATGCAATTATCCAGGCTGTGTGTGGGCGATGATGTGCAATATGGCTGCCACCACACATTCAGTCACTTCACTACCAGTCTAGGATTGCTTGTAAAGTGCTTTGGGATACTGTGTATGAAAAGCGCTATATAAATGCTGATTCTTCTTCTCCTTCTTCAGGAAGGATGCATTCACAGCATCTTTGGAGGAGAGATTGTGAAAACTGAAACTTGAAACTTGTCTATGCTGGATGATGGCTGCTTTCTCCAGCCATGTGACTGGACTTCTTGTCTGGTGGAATCCTTTTCCTACATTGATGTCAGTGTCTTGGTGTTTAACACTCTTATCTGGGACCGGAAGACCAGATGATTGTTCTAGCCCTGCACCAGGCACTTGAGGTAATACCAATAACTGACACCATAGTGCAGCATGGGGGGGGGGGTGCTGGCCTGGTTAGGTGCTGTCCTTTGGCTGAAACATTTAACTGAGGTCCCTTCTACTACCCATAGTGGGTCACTGTCCAGGTAGAAGTAAAGGTTCCCATTGCACTTATTAAAAAAAAGTAGTGGTTACCTGGTGTCATGGCCAACATTCACCTTGTCAATAAAGCATGGCCATGGAATCACTTTGTCAGAAGTATGGCAACTTGGATTCAATGCAAAGAAGTGCAAAGTAATGCACCTGGGAAAAAAAACCCAGGGGAAGATTACACAATGGGAGGGAGGTAGTAACAACAACAAAAATGGAAAGGGACCTGAAGGTAATCATATCAGATGACCTTAAGGTTAGCAAGCAATGAGAGAAGGCGGTAGGGAGGGCTGGGGGGATACTGGGATGTATAGGAAGAGGCATCACCAGCACAAAACAGGAAGTTGTTATCCCCCTGTACAGACAGTTGGTGAGACCCCATCTGGAGTACTGTGTCCAGTTCTGGAGACCCCATCTCCGCAAGGACATAGACAGGATGGAGGCAATTCAGAGGAGGGCAACTAAAATGGTGCAGGGTCTGCAAGACAAGCCATATGAGGAGAGGCTAAAGGAGCTTAATATGTATACCCTTGAGGAAAGGAGGGAGAGGGGAGACATGATAGAAACATTTAAGTTTTATTTCATTTAATTTCATTTTAGTTTCATTTAAGTTAAGTCAGTGTCAGTGGCTCAGTAGGTAGCACACTCACTTCTGAGGCCGGGAGATCAGAGGGCTGTGGGTTCAGTTCCCACATCTAGCACTTGGGTTAATATCCCAGTACTGACAGTGTAGTGCAGCATGAGAGGGGTGCTGCACTTCTGAGGTGCCGTCTTTCGGATGAGACGTTAAACCGAGGTCCCATCTGCCTGAATTGGTGGTAGTTCAGGTGGATGTTAAAGATCCCATGGCACTTATCGAAAACAGTAGAGGAATTTCCCCGGTGTCCTGGCCAAATTTCCCTCATTCACTAAAAATACCACCAACAGCTTAATCTGGTTCAAGGTCATTTGGCATTCATCTGTATCCCCTTCCCCCGGGTCGTGCCTGAAAATAGGCAGGATTTGTCTGGTTCACTTACCTGGTCAACAAAAACTAAATTAAAAAAAAAAAATAAAAAAATAAAGTACCTCAGTGGAATCAACAAAGTCCAAGAGGGTAGCATCTTTCAGAAAAACAGATGTGCAAGAACAAGGGGACACAATTTGAAGATAGAGGGGGACGGCTCAGGGGGAATGTGAGGAAGTATTTTTTCACAGAGAGGGTGGTGGACACATGGAACAGCCTTCCTGAGGAGGTTGTGGGATCTAAAACTGTGGGAGAATTCAAGAATGCATGGGACAGACATAAGGCAATTTTTGTGGGGGGTAGGAAGAAATAGGCTGTTGGTTAAATAGGATCCGCAGCTTATCCTCTAGGTAGGGAAATGGGCAGACTAGGTGGGCCAAGTGGTCCTTATCTGCCATAAAAGTCTATGTTTCTATGTTTCTGTCTTCCAAGGGTACATCTGTAAACAAACCATCATGGCTAAATGTGTATTTCCTAGTAAAAATTACAAATAAAAAAATACTAAAACTGTCCCACTGGCAATGTCCAACAGCATTTGCTGTTCTTTAACATAATTTCTGCCTGGGGATAGGGACCTGTGAGGCAGGAAAACAGAGCCAGAGACATCTTGGATCCCTCAGAGACCCAGGTAGGAGGTAGCCTGCCAAAGTATTATCCAGGTTGGAAGGTTTGGCTTACCTGAAAAAGAGATGAAGGGTTCGGCCTGAAGTAAGGTACAATAAAAATTGCAAATAGGCATAAATAAAACTGTAACTTATGACACACTTTGGATGGTGGTAAAAGATAGTTTCATCTATTTCACAATGAAAACTATTAATCAAAAGCACGAGGTGGTTTGGAGAAGTTCATGAAAGACAGTAAACTGACCTATTCCAAGAAATCTGGAAGAGGATTTCAGTATACCATGAAAGTCATGAGATAACTTTTTTACCATACAGTATGAGCATTTATTAGTTTGAAAGTATGATAGCCCTGTTTTGTCCTGTACATATTTTATTGCAGTTTGAGGTGACAGTAGACCACTTAACTTATTCTCTAGCTGCTGCCCTCATGAACTATTTGTTCTTGAAACCCCCGTAAGTCTCCTGATGAGGAGACTTATAGAGGCCACCTCCCTGTTTCCAATGCTTCTGTTACTTTCTGGGAGGGGCAACAAAAAAGTAACAGAAGCTTTGAAGGGAGGAAGGTGCACAATAGTCCTTTTTCAGAGAAGGGTCCTGAAGAGACTCACTAATCTGAAGGTGGAAAAAGTAATAGGGCCAGAAGGGGTGCATCCAAGGGTATTGAGGGAGCTGAAAGAGGTTCTGGCTGCACCTCTGACAGTCCTATTTACCAGTTCACTGGAAACAGGAGTGGTTGCAGAGGACTGGAGGAGGGTGGATGCAGTCCCACTACACAAAAGTGGTAGAAGGGAGGAGGCTGCCAATTATAGGCCAGTCATCCTGATATCGGTGGTGGGAAAGATAATGGAATCATTGCTGAAGTAAAGGATTGTGGAGTATCTTGAATCCAGTGGGTTCTAAGACCCGTGGCAGTGTAGGTTCATCGTGGGAAGGTCATGTCAAATGAATCTGATAGGTTTCTTTGACTGGGTGACAAAATAATTAGATCAAGATGGAGTGGTGTATGTGCCCTACCAAGATTTCAGTAAGGCTTTCTACACCGTTCCACACATGAGACTAGTAATAATGCTGGGTAGGTTAGGAGTGGGTCCAAAGGTGGTAAACTAAATAAGAAATTAGTTAGGAGATAAGCAACAGAAAGTGGTGGTAAACAGAACCCACTCTGAGGAAGGATGGGTGACCAGCAAGGTGCCTCAGGGCTGAATGCTGGGATCAGTCCTCTTTAATGTCTTTATAAGTGATGTTGCACAAGAACTGGAAGGGAAGGTCTGCCACTTTGGAGATGACACCAAAATCAGCAATAGGTGGATTTTCCAGGGGGTGGAAAGGATGAGCAGAGATCCCAAAAAACAAGAGGAGTGCTCAAGGATATAGCAGCTGGGTTTCAATGCAGAAAATCGCAATCTTGTCCATATAGGGCACTGAAACCAAGGTGTGGAGTACAAAATGGGTGGAATGTAATTAATGATTACCAAGCAGGAAAGATACTGAAGGTAATCATATCTGGTGACGTAAAGGTGACCAGGCAGTGAAACAAGGCTATAAGGAAAAGCAATCATACAGAAAATGATCCTCCTAATTTTTGACTACGGGGACGTAGTCTATAGCACAGTCTCAAAGTCAACCTTAACCAGACTAGATCCCCTCTTCCATTACTTCTGCCATTTTGCCCTGGACTACCCACCCTTGACACATCACTGAATCCTCTACAAGCCACTTGGCCTGACATCACCACAGGATTGCAGACAGGCCCGCTGTGCCAGGGTTACAGCTAAATTCTGGGCGCAGTCCCTTCCCTCATACCTCGAGTCAGCCTTCTCTGTCCAGCCCCCAATGTGTATGCACTCAGAAACTCAGACTTCAGGCTCCTTTACATTCCATGCATGTCCTCATCTAAAGGACAAGCTTCCTTCAGCTTCCGTATGCCCAAACTGTGGAACTCTTTGCTTGCCGACATTCGGCACGTAGACAGCACCCAGCATCTAAACCTTCTCCTCAAGGTGCATTTCTCCTCCACCTGCACATGCACCTAGCTCATTCCCTTCTTACCGCACCCATCCACCTGTTTCCATGTGGCCTCCAGTTGCATCTCAAAATAGGTATTGTATATAAAAGTATGCAAGGCACCTTTTGGTCTCTATTAAGTATTGTAGTGCTCACTCATCTGCTTGTTACTCCGATCTCCCATCTACTGTGTAACCATTTGGAATATCGGCTCTGTAGCAAAATGTACTTGTGTATCTGTTACTGTACTGTATTTCCTGCATGTTTATTGTATTATATATATTCCTGCTTCCCCTCCCCCAGGATGCATCTGAAATCTAGCTGTCTCCGCTCTCATGCCTTCCTGGTAAAACTCTTAAATAAATACAATAAATGAATAAACAAATAAGGAGGGCTAGTGGGATGTCTGATGCATAGGGAGTGGTATCACCAGCAGAAAGAGGGAGGTGGTGTTGCCTCTGTATAGATCACTGGTAAGACCCCACCTAGAGTACTGTGTCCAGTTCTGGAGACCACATCTCTGGAAGGACAGAAAGTGTGGAGGCAGCCCAGAGGACAGCAACTAAAATGGTGCAGGTCCTGAATCAACTGCCCTTCAAGGAGAGGCTAGAGGACCTCACTATACACACCCTGGAAGAGAGGAGGGAGAGGGTGATATGACAGAGACCTTTAAATACTTCCAAGGGGATAAATAAGGTACAGGAGGGAATTATTTTTCAGAGAAAAAGGTGCTCAAGAACAAGAGGACATGCTATGCAGCTGGAGGGGGGTAGATTCAGGAAAGATTTGAGGAAGTATTTTTTCATAGAAAGAGTGGTAGAATCCTGGAACAGCCTTACAGCAGAGGCGGTGGGGGCAAAAACAGTGGTGGGTATCAAGAATACCTGGGATGGCACAAGGGAATCAGAAGTAGAAAGGAAGGGGAGAGAGAGAAGAAACTGTACAAAGTAGTCTACAATAATAATGTTGGTAGTGAAAAATGAGCAGACTGAGTTGGTCAAGTGGTCCTTATTTACCGTCTAATTCTATGTTTCTATGTTTCTGTGTTTCAATTGTTATTTGTCACCTTGCAATGTTATCATTTATTGGACCTGCATAGGATGTGAGGGTCACTGGAGACCAGTTAGGATCTGTGGAAACAAACAAGGCAGGGACCATCTGGGAAGACTTGGTGGGCCAAAAGGTCCTTTTCTGGCAACAAATTCCATGTTTCTATAGTTCTATACATGCAAGCTGAGTCACTTTGTGCTTTGTATCTCATAGACCAATAGCAGTATTCAGGTATGTTTATAAAAGACACAAAGGTCCAACATATGTAATGTTCTCCTTTCTGCCATCAACAGGATTGCTCTAGCTTTAATAATTTTATAAAGTTTTCTGTGGTCTATGGTACAGTGAACCACAGGATGCTTTGGAATGCAAGGGATCCCTTGATGAATGATCTGCTACAGTCCAGTTAAATATGCTTAATATCACCTAACAGTCAAATTAAGTACTCAGTCAAAACCAGGTATTAGATTAATAGTCTGTTAATTAACCCCTAGGTGTGTAATGTGGCATGAGGTGACACATAATGCGACATGCCCCTAGGGGGTGATGAGACCAACCCCTGGGGCTGCCATGTAGTTATTAAAATGGGCATTAAAATCTTAATATATCTTAGATAGTTTCTTTTTGTGGCTATCTGCAGATTGTTTTGCGGTTAAATATATATTTCATATTATTCACTCTCTTTGCTGTGTTCTCCAGCTTGGAGTTGGTGGTGCTATGCATTTATGTGTTGCATATTCAACATTGCTGAAAATGGGCATGTGCCAGTTACTAGGGTGCTCTTGGGGGCATATGCTCGAGCCTGAGAACTGATCTTTGCTGCCACAAAACTATAGTGTTGTGACAACTGGAACATGAGCATATTGATCCTGTTAAGTTTTGCTAGAAATATACATCAGTACTGGCCAGCAGTTGCCATGGTTATGTTTGACCACATTCATCTCTTGCCTTGGATGCATTGCATTCCCATACTATGATGATGTAGGGCGTGCAAGCACTACTGAGGCAAAAAGATACTTGAACATGGGATTTATCAAACTGAGTTGATATAGCAGCAAGGTTGTAAAGTACCAAAACAAAATGAAAACATTTAAAAAATCATGAAACATTTTGTGTGAGCAATGGACAGATGTTATGTGTAAGTATTGATGGACTCCAAAATGCAATTTCAGAGCACACACTTCAAGATCATTGTTAACCCCCTGCTTCCCAATCATGTCAAATAAATGAGGGTTTGCCTAAAAAAGATATTTGTATAACAGAAAAAATCAACCTTCATTTCTCTTTTCTGACAGCAAGATCAGTATCTTTTTTGACTGTAAATGCCTTTAAAGTGAAGGAAGTAGAGTGGTAGTGGTAGTTGACAGAAATAGAATCTTTTGGAGGAGGTACTTTATAGGGGGAAAGAAGGTGTGGTGATAATGTTGCTTAACACCGTGGGTTATGGAGAATAATATAAGGTCCCTTGGACCAAGCAGGTTCATTGATTTATGTCACCTTTTTTAATAATTTTATCTAACTAACTTTGTAATATCTACAGTATACATTTTTTAATGAAATGTAACTGACTGGTTTGTTTATGGTCTTTGTTACCTGTACACTGCAATGAGCCTTGGATCTTAGAAATGTGCTAAATAAATGAAAGCTACCATTTTTAATGTATATACTGTAGCTGTATCATCACATCTGGAGCCTCAGTGTTAATGCAATGCCCCTGTGACATCTCAGACTGGAAATCATCCAGTCTTCTAGGTTCTTATTGACTCTCCAAATGCCATCTTTCTTCTTTTCTTTACTTGACTAATACGTTGTTTGATTCCTCAGTAACTGATATGTGAGGACAATAATCTACTCCTTTTGTTCTTTGAACTCCACATAAACTCAAAATGCAGAACCGCTTTTTACATCAGTAAAACATGTCTAATTTAAGATATGTTACGTCTTCCCCAGCATTATCATCTACGCTTATCTTTTATCATTAAAGCTGACTTTTGTAAATTTCTATGAGTGAACATCCCTAATGACTTTCTGAATCATATCCAACTGCTGATGTGGACAGCAGTCATAGCATTTTCATATGTCATCTTAACATATCACTGTAATAAAATGTTCTTACTAATTTTCTATACCACATCCTCACCCAACACTGCTACCATGGCTTATTCCTACTGTACATCACTAAAGCTGACTATCGCAATTCTGTATTTGTAGATATCCTTAACTTTTTTCCAAATTTATATGCAGCTGGTGATGTGGGCAGCAGTCACAGCCATTGCCTGTGCCATCTGATGATCTCAACAAAAAATTACATTTTCTGCATTGACTGCCTTTCAGAAAAATGACTAAAAAAACTACACTCCTTTCTTATACGACCCTTCATGACCTCTATCCAGAATAACTTACAAATGTATTGTGCCATCACCAGCCACTCTGTGACCATTGTCCTATGGTTGCCAACCTTTTATTAGTTCCTCACTGGTATCTAAAATTGCTTTTAGCTAGGTTTTGTTTGTGCTTTGCTCAGGAACTCTCAGTTATACTCTTTTGACATAAAATGGCTGCCAGTTGTGATTAAGACAATAGACCAAACATTCAAATGTATTAAATATTTAATTAGTGATAATTTATCTACTTTTACAGTCTTTTTATACAACACCTTGAGATATTGCAGCTTCAGCAATGCTCCATAATTAATCGAATGGATGGTTAAACAGGTTTAAGTGAATGTGTTTATTGGTTCTCTACCTGCATGATAAGCCAGAGCTACTGTAATTGCTGCAAAACAAGACAGCATAATTACACCTTAGAACTATAATCACTAGACTGGCAAAGGATAACCCTACAATCTGCAGTCACTAATGATGATGTTATCCTGAGACACACAGTTCTATTGTGTGTGTTTGCCTATACAACAGAAGTACTGCTGTATGGTTTAAACGTCATTTTTAGGACACTGATTCAGCGTATCTGTATGGGTCACACAAGTACAGGATTGCTATTTTTAGTGTTAATAATTCTATGAATTCCATCTATGGTAAGTCTGAATAAATGTGCTTGTGGTTTTCCTTAACAGGGATTACTGTTCCCACACTCATGCCCTACAACAATATTTTCACCATAGAGATCGAAACTAAAACCCATTACTTCTTAGTCTAAACCAATTACATACTAACTTCTGCATCATTTGATTACAGATTAAGGTATGGCACCAATATGGCATCTTATACCATTATCACACATGTACTAAATAACAAATCCAAATTGGTATTCATTGAATAGCTCTATTATAGAAAGTATATCCATGTTTGCTACTGTGGAAAAAACCCGTGTGATTGGTGAAAACATAGTCATTTACTGTTTGATTCCTGGTTGTGTACATCAAGACTGAATTAGTATTGATGGTCATTGCTGAAGTTTTCAAAGTCTACACATCCTGGGAAAGGGAGTCACTACCTAACAGAGGTTGCCCAGGGCTAGTTGGGAAAACCAGGGAGAGAGGGAAGCATGACCATCACATTATCATTGCTCCAACCCCTGCCATTGGATTCACAGGGGATAAAAGGTTGTTTTTCAAGACTGCTTTCATGTTCTTTTAACACAGATAGAAAGTTGCTAGATAAGCGGTCTAAAATAAATGGAGTTTAAGAATCCATGCTTCAAAAGTTCATAACTGCTATTGTCCCACTTATGTTACTATGTGATCCAATATACTGTGTGGATATATATATATAGTTCATCTTGAGCAAAACATAACAAATAGAATATTTCTGTTTTTGCTAGGTAGATATCAAGAACATATTCCAGCAATTGTGGCAAATGGTCAGACAATAAAGCCAGTACACAACAAAGGAAGAACAAGAGAGTGTCTTCATTTTTCAAATGGAATAAATTAGCAGCAAGTGCTGTGGTTAAAGCTCAGTCTGAATTGGGCATGCACAGCTGGGATTCTCAGTACTGTTTGATCTGCCCTTTCAAGCTTTGACGATCCTACTAAATTGCATTTAATGGATATAGACTGCAGTATAGAAAAAGAGAAGGGCTTGATACAAAACAATGGGGAGAATTTAACCCACATACACACCTGTTCTTTGTAGTTAACAAAAGACATTGTCTCCTTAAAAGTAATTTTCCTGTAGTATTCCATTGACACTGTACAGATCTGAAAACTGCTGCAGACACTCCCTAAGTACATGATTATATGCAGTTGTTATACAGCGTTTTGGTGAGTAAACTTTTGCTGACTTGGTACTTTAACACTGGAGGTTATGTACCTGTTAGCACTATTAATTTGGGAAGTTAAAATTAAGGGATTAGTTAGCCAGATTAGGGATGCCCCTAATAAAAGTTACTTTCTCCTTCATGACAGATTGGGGTCTTCAACATACAGTATATCTGGTATCCTTTTTTAATAAGTTGCTAAGTTCTGCAGAAAGCCCACTCCAGTCTTTACATTGGAGACCTCATCATTCTTGAGAATAATCACAGGGAGAGCAACAGGTTTACATATTTCCCTCACAATTGCACTAAATAGCAAGGCTTGTATTAGCAAATGTAGGCTGACTATCCTCTAACAATACAAATAACATTTTCTAACATAAAACTGTACTTCTATAATTAACAAATGTTCTTTATCCAACCATTCTTGTCCTTGTACCTGATGCTGGCAGCTACTTTTTATAGCCCCAATGTTCCATCTCAGTACATGGTACTAGTACTGCGATTGGAATTATGACTTTCATAATCATCACTCCTGGACTAAGAAAAAGTTATAGAAAATTGTGCTGATTCTCTGATTCACTATTGGTCAAGTGGGCTTTATACCTGAGGGCAGTTGCAGTCTGTTTTCAGGAATGTGGAATACAGCTTTAGTAGTTGTAACTATGATTCATTTTAGTTCTTACTTTTTATCTTTTTGTTTCAAACATTGTTTATTTTATTTATTTAGTTAGTTTTTGTTTACTGAGAAATGAGGGCTAGATAATTCTTTCTATTTTCTGTCCTGTTTTGGGGGGGGGTGGAATATGGTTGCAAACTGACATACTGAATCATGCTAAGCTGTTTGTGGTATTTTTTAGTGAATTTTATTTTGGTGAATTTCTACTCAGTGCCTCACTCCTTAATGCATACCCAAGTCCAACTGCTTGACTCCAAAGGCACCCATCACAATACTCACAAATCCCTACTTCATTCACAGCCAGAGGGTTCTGATTCATTCTGTTTTAGTCTTTTGGTAACTGGGTAAGGCCCACTAGGCACAAGTGCCTATTTTTAGGAGTGACCTGGAAGCACTGGGTGGTTAAGTGACTTGCTCAGAGTCACACAGTATGCAAGTGAAGGTTGTGAGAATCAAACTCAGGTCTGGTCTGCTGGATGTATCAAGCTCGTTCACACCTTGTTCCTCTAACCTCTAGGCTATACTGCACTGGGGCCATCCTGCTGCCATCAGGAGGGAGCCAAGCTGTTTGTCGTGGTTGTGGATAGGGAGTGGTTCCAGGGCATTAGAGGACTGTTGTGTGTGGGAGGGATTGGCAGTAAGCATTGATCCAGTGAACTGACTAGCAGTCTCACTTAGTCTTCTATGATGCCCCACTCCCTCCTTAGAATTGAGGGTGGGTACATCTTTTCTGCTTCTTAGTGGGAGGGGGGATCAGCTGATAGCATGTGGTCCCCTGAAGTATAAATGCACTATCTCTGCTGCATTTCCTAGACTCCACCAGTGTATCGTGAATGGCCTGGTTGACAGCAGAAAGCTGAGATCCCTCCACTGTAACCTACAGTGCCAGGTGCAACGTGGCTGGGTTATGGTTTTTATTTTTGACTTTGTGATATTTAAAATGTTTTTAACAATATGAATGCTTATGACAAATGAAGAGAGAGGTCACTAGAACTAAAAGCTAAAGCCTTCTAAGTATCTACAGGCCAATACACTCTGGGCAGCTCTGCATTTCTTCTCCTCAGCTATGATCTGTAGGGAACCTTCTCTTCTTAAGGCATGAGTGAAACAGAAGCAGACATTTCTCTTTTGAGTAAATAGTAATTATTCAATTGAATAATTGGTTAACTTTATGATATTGACTGGTGCAATCAAGACTGCTTCACTGCTAGCCCAGTAGCATGATGACAGAGCAATGCCAGCTATCTGGGTTTGGGAACAGATTTAGGCTGCTTGGGGGCTGGTTAGGGAAAGGAGGATTAAGAATCCCTAGGAAAGCTCTCCTCTCTTGAGGAGCAGGGTTAATGCATCCTGCTAGGTGACTGCCACTCAGAGGAATGTAAGGAAAGGGTATCCCAGCTGCATAATACTAGAGGGATATCTCCACAGAGGTGAAGTACACACAATGCATCATTCTGCACACCGTGGGCCCTAGAGAGAAACTGCAAAAACCCTGACTATGGCTGGTTGATAGTCCACTCCCCCACAGGCCCCACATCAGCCACTGAGCAGCACCTCCAGATCTTGTGGCAGAGGACAAAATGGAGCACAAAGTAAGTACCACAGAAGCAGGGTGATAGGGCTCAGAGGACCAGTTGGGATGGGGCAGGCTGGATGATGAAGGAGATAAAATACTGATACAAAGTAGATTGGTTCACTATCTGAATGTACACTGACATTCTGAGAAGAATGGCAAGGCAGTAATTTGCTGCAAAGCCTAGCCAGTTATATGTTTTCAAAATATGCATTAGTACATCCATTAACTTATAACGTAGACTTACACTAGCATGTTAAGAAATTGATATTATCTGTAACCCAGTAACCTACTGATCCCCTCATATTGGGTTAGTTAGGAACATTCCAGTGATGATAGTCTACCTGTCTAATATGGTGTCACAGTGTTCTTTACATAGTTTGTGCCATGTTGTATCTGACTGATTATATAACAAAAATCAATTTTTATTGCTTGCTATATTAATACCATAACTGAGATATTGGGTAGCATTTTTGAAAGTTTTGACAAAGTAACCATGTTTACAGTTTATTGTTTCACCTGTGTATTTTAGCCTATATGTAAATAATCCTGCTGGACTATGTTAACCTGTTGACTGCGCCTGTCCTCCATGGGACCCCTATGAAAACAAGATGCTGCATCTCATGAGATTACCTCATATGGGGTAATTTCAAATAAATAAATTAATATTAGATAATATTCACAATTTTGAGATGTGCCTCGATCAGAATATATGTGCCAAAACATTTGAATGTAATGGTTAAATATTTTGATGAATTTGAGTTTCCTTGCTGTGTGACACTTGTGACAAAACATCAGACCATGCTTTAGGTAATCTAACATTTTGTTGTAATTTCTGCAGCTGCACCAGGGTTTTTGAAATGGTGAGGCCAGCTTCCCAGGGGAACCCCCAGGGAGGCTCAAGCAAGTCTGAAAAACTGCTGTATTTAAACGGAAAATCAAAAGGAACCTCATGCACCCCTTGATACAGCACTGAAGATGACTCAAAAAGGATTCAGTTTAAATCTGTTTACTCATTCATTCACAAAAACAACAAAACAGCATTAATAACATGGTGTCTGGGAGCAGACCTCCACCTAAGATTTTGTCCCGCCCATCACAGGGTTTCTTCAGAGGTTATCAAAGCCAATCATTGTTAGACTTTTAAATAATATTTCATGAAATATTCATGAGCCCCAGTACATGATTGGTTTAAGCAATCATTTCAATTGCAATCAATTGATCAGCAATCACAGGTGTATCCAGGCAGGGGTAGGGAGTGTGTGACATGGTTGAATAAGGCCTTGTCCCATCTGTTATGCAAAAAGAGTTAAATGCAAATATCTGTTCTATCCTCTCCTTTTCTGTCTCTTGTCTGTCTGGTTGCACAACCAAATGTTCTTGTGAGACCTAGGAACTGATCACTCTGATGGTCTCTCGATTCTCCGCCTCTCACTATCTCTCTGTCTTCACTTGCTGTTTCTGTCTTTTCTTCTCCCTTGCATATCTGAAGTTATAAAATATATGTGAAACTGGGATCCCTTGGCTTGAAATGTACTGTATATAGTTACACTGTTGAAATGATTGCAAAAAGCTATTTGGAATTGAAGGGGGTTAACTCCGAGATGCAGCACAAACTTTTGCAGAGCTGTCAACAGGAGGGCAATTCTGGGGCATCATATTCCATTTTTGTGCACCTGCAAGGAAATTGGCAAAGTTCTAATACATTTTATTTGTTTATTTTAGTCTTTGGTAACCGGGTAAGGCCCACTAAGCACAAGTGCCTGTTTTCAGGGGCGACCTGGGAGCATTAGGCAGTTAAGTGACTTGCTCAGACTTACTCAGTATGCAATTAGAGGTTGTGAGAATCAAACCCAGGTCTGATCTGCTGGATGTACTAAGCTTGTTCACAGTTCTTTACTCTAACTTCTAGACTATACTGCCAGCCTTTTATGAGAAACAGGATGTCTCCTTAATGAGCTCAGGATGAAGAAGTTAATTGTCAGGCAAAGACTTGTTACAAAAAGAACAGCAACATTTTTGCTAGAGAGACCAAAACTTGGAATCAGAGATACCTTCAGATAAAGGACTTTGTTTTCTCTGTTTGTATTGCCTTTGTAAATAGTTATACTGAACAATTTTTATTTTTTATTTTACTGTTCTTGATAATAATAAAATGTTACTTGTGAATTTTACTACTTCAGGTCTTCCTGTGCTTCTGGACGGTGCCTCTATGACAGAGTGAATACAATTCAAAAGGTAACTGCAAAACAATCAAACAATACAAAATGAACAATAGCGCAAACAAATAGGAACAATGAATAAATAATGAGAGGTAGCAACTGACCAGTTAAACACAAAGAGGTACTAGGAGCAACAGCAAGAAGGAGCAAAAGCATCCCTAAGTAGTTGCTTAGAAGCAGGGGGAGCGGCAGAGGTAGGTAGGAAGGTTATTCCAGGTAGCGTGGAAACAAAGAAAGAAGTCTGTCCCATGACGGTATTGCAACAAATAGCAGATCAAGTATGCTGGCCAAGGGGAGGGGGGTTATAGTGGGGTTTTACAAGAAGCTGAATAAAATGACAGCCAACTACTTGAAGGAGGTTCACTTTACTTCTGATGTACTGTGCAAAATATACTATTTTTCTATGGGGAAGCTCTGCATTATTTTTATATTTGGGGGAGGCTCAAGACCTTTTCCATGGCTTGTGGAGGCTCTCTGTGATAAAGTCTGAGAACTAATGCACTAGAAACATGGTGGAAGTTATCAGTATGCATTGGGGCCTTTAAAATTCTGTTAACAGTGTTTTTTGTCATGTTAAAACATCTTTAAATAAATAAATGTACAACCAACCTCAGTACTGTTACTGCAGTTAAGCTTAGTTGACAGCACTCTTGTTTCCACACCAGAAGATCCTAGTTTCAGATCCCACAACAGGACTTTAGCCCATACTTCATGCTATATGTAAGCAATAACAAATGTGTTTTATTTGTAATTTTTTTGACAAGGGAAAGCATACTAATCTGTATAGCATGTTTCCAGATGCATCATGGAGGGGTGGGTTACATGGACCTGTTTTATTGATGGGGAATACTGGTCATAACACTGTGGAAACTCCTCTTCTTTGATCAGTGCCATGTAATATTTAACTCTCACCTAGGCAGTGATCAGAGATGGGCAGAAGGGAACTGGGTATATTGTTTCATCTGAAGGATGGCACCTCAACAGTGCAGCACCCCCCTTGTACTGCACTACAGTGTCAGTTATGTATATTACTCCAAATACCAGGTTGGGGGCTGGAAACCATGACCTTCTGATCTTCCAGCTACAGAGATGAGTGTACTACTTACTGAGCCACTGACACTGATAACACTTAACAGGGTATGGGTTGTGATGTAATAAATATGTACCCAATGTTACTTGTGAGGCCCACATGCACACACACATATATGTGCTCATCTAAAGCAAATACCTCCGTTTTATCTGTGGCAAGGTAAGCATCTGAGATTTATCTGGTGCACTGGTCCCAATGGGGGGATCATGGTAAGCAAGGACATCAGAATTTAAAATTATTAGTACTTAATTTATTTTCAGTTGTGTATGTGTGTAAGGTGGGCAAATGAAGGGACTAATAATGGGAGACAAGCTAATTTTTAGAGCTTTGTTGAACATTTTTAGTGAGGGAAAATGTGTTTGCCATTTGAAAGTTTTTTACAGGATGTAGTACAACAATGGTGATGCATCCTAGCTGGGGAATCAAGATGCAAACAAGAGTCTGTGCTGTAATAACATAGTAACATAGTAACTTAAGCTCAGATGTACCTCAAGGTCCATCACATCTGCCCATCTGCTCCACACTTTCTAAACAGGGCTTAAAAAAGCATGCAAAAAATCATGCAGTGCAAAAAGGTACCAATTTAGAGGGATTCACATCCCACTCTACTACTAATGTTACTCTGTGATTCCCTTGTTAAGTACAAATGTGTCCAGGCTTACCTCAATGGCCTGTACTATCTCACTAGCCACTGTATCCACTGGAAGGCAGTTTCATAGATTAAGCACGTTCTAGGGGAAAAAAAAGTGGCACTTAAAGCAGCAGTACTACCAAATCAGGAAATGATCTATCAAAATTCTGCTTTTTGGCTGTAATCATGTGGCCAAAGTTCCAGTTTCCATACCTCTAAATATTTATTTTCAGTCATCTTTAGTTTTTTAGATATTTGCAATTTATTTGAATTGTTATTACACCACAATAAAAACAGCAGTTGACTAATTTTCAGTTTCACTTTTCCTTCAGGTCGCATCACATCTTTTGACTACAGCAGTGGGACCCTCTGCTGACCATTCCCGATGTCCCTGCAAGTCATATACATGCACAGTTGGCAGCAGAGGGGGTTCCAGTGCAACATGCTTGGTGGCAGAAATGTAAAAAATAGGAGAGGATAACAGCAAATTACTCAGTGATAGTACAATGACAGCATGAAAGAGTACCAGGTATACGATCAGCAGAGCACAGGGAATAAACTGTCAAAAAAGCGCAATTTTTTTTTTCCGTAGTACTGCTGCTTTAATATTAAATTGAATTTATCATCCTGAGCTTCAGGGTAAGTTCCTGCATCCTGCTGCAGGACAGGAGAGCAAACTACCCAGCTTGTCAGTATCCTTAAATATGCAAAAGAGTGATCTTATCACCACTCTTTGCCTCCTTTCCTACAGGGTGAACATGTTGAGGATCTCCAGCCTCTCCTAATTTGCATCCCCCCTTCTGTTGACCATTTTGGTGGTCCTGCATTGCATCCTCTCAACTGCATCAGTGTCCTTTTTGTATTGTAACTGTGAATGGCTTGGAAAGGCCTTTAGCCAATAAGGACACAGGATTTTTTTCCCACATTCTTTATAAACAATGATGCTGTTTTAAGGCTTTTGCTTGGAGTCACTTGTTGAGTTACTAGCTAAACTAGGATTCATACTAGATCTTCAGTCCCATTGCTTGCTTGTTAATTGGCCCTACAGGCCCTGCATTAAGCAGTAGCAACATCACATGCATTGCCCTAGACCTGTATCCTGTGGCCCTTCATTTTACAACATACAGCATGAGTGCAGTGTTCATCATGGGCTAGAACTGTACTCTGTCTTTTAGAGAGCGATAGCTACAGTACCTTACTTTGAGTATGGCACTGTGGGGCACATGCAAAGCAGCTGTGCTGTTAGGCAAGGCCCACACCTGTAGCTTGTGGACCATACACAAAGCAGGTGCAGGTGCATCACCACACACATTGTTCCAGACAGTAGCAGACTTTCCGAGTGGCCTGAAGCAGCTGCATCGTCATACACATTACACCAGACCTGCAGTGGGCCTTTAGCTGTAGCTTGCTTTGCACAGGGCCATCTATTGTTTTTCCACATTTCTGAGACTAAGTCACATGAAAGCAGAAGCTGTATATCTCAAAAACAGTTTTGCAAGCCACAAGAACAGATTTGCATTTTATGAGAACAAGGCCTGTTTTTGCAACGCTCAGTAACCTGGTTTCATTAATATTTTAGAGACTGTTTTTTTAAGAAAACAACACTTGAAGAAACAACATTACACCCAGCTCTATAGACTACACAAGTTTTAGACTCAGACTCCAAGCTGTTTTTTTTTTTTGATAGGCAGAGTTTTCCCTGCTTCTAGTCACTTTAATGACCAGTAACAGTCATAAAAATAGAATTCTTGTCTTACAAAAATAGGTTTTGAGTCAAAAAAGAAACCTTCCACTTTCACAGAAAACACTTTACAAAGTGTTTGTGAAAAATTATTTGTGTTTTCAGACAAATGGAATCTTATTTTTTAAAATAATTTAGAATCAATGCTTTTCTCAGTTAAACCATGATCATCTTTGGGATAAACTGTAACTAATCTGAAAGCTTCAGATTCAATTTGTAGCCATTTTAGTGCTCTCAGAGCTCAATTCATTAAAGCTATTCTGGACCTCATGTCTTTTACAAGGTACATAGGGCTTGGATACTCACATCCTGGGTATCAAATGGACACCCGTGGATGCTCTACTGGCACACAACCAGTCTGCACATTCTCCATTACCATACATGGGTGCTCACATGCAACTACATGCCCAGTCCAGGTAGAAGGTTTGAAGTGGGCCTGTCCAGGGATGGCAGGTGGAGCAAGGCCATGCACAATGCCATTTGGACTCCCATGGGCTGATGTGGGGGGGCTTACCACTATGCCTGCCAGAGGGTTGCCATTATGGCTGCATGCCCACCTGTCTTGAGCTCTTACTGCACTGTAGTGCCCTGCAGCCTAGACCCCAGCCCCCCTCAATGCAATGGAGGGCTAGGGTTGTGGCAGTCTGTGGGTCATGACTTAGAAAACTGTAAATTTTACTACCAGCTGTTGGGGGACATGGCAGCCCATATGCATACCACCATGTCCCATGATCTCCAGCTCCTTCAGAGTAGGGATCCACTGCTGTGCCTGGTTGGGGTTTCTGATTGTAATCTCCAGGTTTGACTCATGTCTGCCTCCCTGGGTGTCCCCACACCTAGTGCGGAGTTATGCAGCAAAGTTTAGGGCACCTAAGCCTGCCTAGTGGGGCATGCACACTGTCCCCACATGTCCTGTGGTGGCTGGCTTCATGGTTTGCACTTGAGCATCACTTGAGCAGCTCAGTATCTGTGGCTCTGGTTGAAAGATGCAGTGCTGTACCAGTGAGTGGTGGAGGACTGGTATCATCTCTTGAGCAAATTAATGATCACCTTGGAAATGTTTGATTTAGCTTTTGTTTTAGCCATGTTTAGCTTTTGAATGAGTGATACTTCCCAATATTTACCTGGGGTGAATGATTGGAGTACAGTGTGATTCTGAGATTTTAATTAGGGTGTAATGTTGAGCCATACTTGGGAGCATGGAGCAAGGGGGCACAGGGGTGAGGCAGGAAATGGATCAGGGTAAAGATTCTGGTAGCTGGTGGAAGGGTAGAGTGGGGAGTGCCAGGGGAGGGTCAGTGGCAACATAAGGGAGGGTGGACCAGTGGAGGGAGGAGTAGGGGATACGAGGGAGATCGTGGGGTGTAATAACTGTGGAGCAGCCATATTCATGAGCACCCTGTGGAGGCTCGGGGAGTGCCCAGTTTGGCAAAGCCTAGGGAGGCTGGAGGAGGAGCTAGCACAGCTAAAGAGGGAAATGTTTTGGCTGAAGTGGGAGATGTCTTGGCCAAAAAGAGAAATGGAAAGGAGAAGCACAGAATGTAGCTGGGTAGAGAAAAGGAGATGGGATGATGCAAGGGATAGAAGGCGGAGAGAACAGGCCACACTGGGAATCGGGGGGGGTGGTACCAATAGAGGAGGCAGAGGCACAACGGGAAAGGGTGGCAGTGTGAATGAACATAGATAAACAACAGGCTCAAACAGGTATTGGTCCTTAACAGAGATGATAAATGAGGGTGATGGAGCTGTGGAAGAGCATGCTGTAGTAATGCAGGGAAAAATGACAGGGAGAGGGGTTGAGTATGGAAGAGTAACTGAGGAGGATCAGGATGGAATGGCATGGGGAAGTAAAACAGGGGCAGAAGGGGGAACAAGGTGCAGGAGGATGAAGGAGCAAAGAGAGGGAGGACGTGGGAGGAAGAGAAGAAAGCAGAGGGAGAACAGGGTGGAATCTTAGTGTTAGGGGATGCAATACTAAGAGGGGTCAGTGGGGTAGCAAGGGGAAGAGGCATAATTGGGTTTGGGTGGAGGCCATGGCAGAAATGACAGCGGAAAGGGTAGGGCAATCTGTTCTGAGGTATGGTAGAAGGGGCAGGGAAAAAACTCACCTAATTCTTCACATGGCTGATGGGATGGTAGATGAAGTGAAGAGGAGGTTTGAAGAACTAGGACCAGCCTGCAAGGGGGCAGGAAGATCAGTTACTTTCTTGGAGGTACTTCCAGTTCCCAGGGCAAGCATTGCAAGAAAACTGAGAATACAGGAATTTAACAAATGGCTGGGAAATTGGTGTCAGTATAAAGGGCATGGGCTGGTAAGAGGGTGGGGTGTGATCTGGGAGGACAGCAGTCTATATGCTAAAGATAGACTGCACTTAAACGAAGAGGGAAAAGAGTGCTGAAGCAAAGGATTGGTGAGTACATAGAAGAAAATGAAAATTTAAACTAGGAGAGGGGGGTAGCAAGAGGGTTAGAGGTACTCAGAGACCTCGAGATGGGAAACCATGTGGGCTTACTCTTCATAATAGTGAAATAGGACTATGGGAAAGTACTACAGGGGGGTACCATAAAGGGAGGGCGGGGGGTGAGGAGAAAGAGATGGGATGGAGGATGGTGTCATTGAATGCTAGAAGCCTGGGGAATAAAATTGCAGAACTACAGGCTCTCATGGCAGAGGGAGGGGTAGACATGGTCGCCATCACCGAGACATGGGCCACTCAGTACCATGACTGGGACCTGGCAGTTCCAGGATACAGGTTATTCCGCAAGGATAGAATTAAGGGGAAAGGGAGGGTGGCACTTTATGTGAGGGAGGGACATTTTAGCATGTATCTACTGGTGGCTATTTGTGTAATGACCTAGAATCATCCTGTTAGCGCATATATTTGCCTTGTACTGCTTGAGAGTTGCTTTGTATCTGTATTAGTTTAACTACATTGTATCTGTGATGTGATCATAGCCTTGTATTCTCTGTATTTTACTACTTCTGTAGAATGCTTGCTGTCACCTTTGTGGCCCAGGTCATGACTGAAATCGATCCTCTGAATCAGCTCATTCACCCGGTTACCAAAGACATATATAAATCAATCAATCAATAAAATGTGTAAGGGGGGGAGGGGAGGAGGGAGATACAGAGGTATTATGGATCCAAATCCAAGATCCCAGAAATAGGACACCAAGATTAGGAGTGGTGTACAGGCCGCCCTCCCAATCAGAAGAGTTAGATAGGATACTGGCGGGACAGATCCAGAGTTACTGTGGGAAGAGGAGGGTGGTGATAGTGGGGGACTTGTCTTCAACCTGCCGGAAGTGGATTGGAATATCCCTGCCATCAAGAGTAGAAGGGAGCAGGTAATGCTGGATTCCTTGCAGGATAACTTTCTGGTGCAAATGGTCAATGAACCTACTAGGGAAGGGAACATCCTTGACCTCATGCTGACTAACAGGGAGTGAGTGAGGGAAATGGGGGTGGAAGAACTGCTGGGGGGATCCGACCACTGGGCAGTATGGTTCCAGTTGCATATGGGTAAGGAAAGGGGGGTATCTGGCACAAAGGTGCTGTACTTTAGAAAGGCCGACTTCAAAAGGATGGGTGAAGTGGTACAAGGGTTCCTGGCCAGAATTCAGCCTAATATGGACACAAATCAGAGGTGGGAGCTCATAAAGCTAGGAACAGTAGAGGTAACTAAATCTTGCAGCAAGGCCCAGAGTAAAAAGTTTAAGGTGAAGAAACCTAGCTGGATAAGCAAGTGAGTCATAGACAGGGTGAGGAAGAAAAAAGCCACCTATAAGAGATACAAAAGAACTGGGATGGGGAGGACAGGGAGAAGTACCTGATGGAAGCGAAGGAGATGACCAGGGAAGTAAGGGCAGCCAAGTTGTCCAGGGAACTCAGGCTAGCGGAGGGCATTAAAAAGGGGGAGAAATACTTCTTCAGGTACATCACAGAGAAAAGGAGTTGTAAGGACCCGACAGTAAGACTTAAGAGGAAGGGGGATGGGTGGAAAGGGGGGGGGTGAAAAGGCAGAAGCACTTAACAATTACTTCTGCTCGGTTTTTACTAAGGAGAAGGGGAGAGCTACCCAAAGTGAGGAGGAGTGTAGGAACAGAGGGGGAGGGCGTGATGGACGGAGAAGTCACAGAAGATAGAGTGCCTGAGAGGTTAAGGGCACTAAGGGTGGATAAGACACCAGGTCCAAATGGCATTCACTCCAGGGTACAGAAAGAGCTAGCAGAGTTCTAGGCTGGACCATTGGCAGGCCTATTTAACACCTCACTGGACCTTGGGTGTGTACCTCAAGATTGGAGGATGGCTCATGTGATTCTCCTCCATAAGAGCAGCCCCAAGGATGAACTAGGGAACTATAGACCAGTGAGCCTCACATCCATCGTGGGAAACCTAATGGAGACAATCCTGAAGGAGAGGCTGGTGGCCCTGCTGGAGCTCAGTGGGTTACAGGACAGTAGATAGCATGGCTTTGTCAAGGGCAGATCCTGCCAGACAAACCTAGTAGAATACTATGACTGGGAGACTAGGCAGATGGACAAGGGCCATGCAGTCGATGTCCTGTACTTGGACTTCAGTAAGGCATTCAATTCGGTGCCACATGGGAGACTTGGAAGTAAATTAGAGGGCACAGGGGCAGGATCAAAAATGGTGGGAAGGGTGGAGAACTGGCTGCATGGTAGGTAGCAGATAGTGGTGGTGTGAGGGGAGCGCTCACCTCTAAGGGCAGTGATGAGCAGGGCCACTGGAAAATTACGCCCGCAATTTTTTTACGGAATCAGCAATTTTCACCATTCTCTGCAAAAACTGACATATTCCACAATTTCTTGCAAGTTTTGAGTTTTTATATTGAGCTGTGTAAAAAGTATTAACATTTTTAATAAAATACTCTCAAATATATTGACAATTTTGCATGCAGACTTGGGTTTGGCCGAAACAATGCAGTGCAAGGTAGAGCAAGGGTTTTATATGACACTGATTTCTTTTGAATTCTTGTCTTGTTTGGTTTCAAAATCCACTGGCCAAGCATAACTACACTTAAACACTTAACATTTGTTTTGTGTTGAAGCAGTCTATCAGAAAACGCTTTGTTGCCACACAGACTGAAACAAAAGATGGGAGAAAAGGTGCAAATTATCCCTTTCACTTAAATGGGGTGCTAACTATCTAGCCTTTTTGTAAGTGGTAGGGCAAGTTATTCCATGTGAGCATACTTGCATTCAGGCTAGTTTTGATTCAAACAACTAAGGATTTTTGGATGGCCATGCCGATTTTAAACTTGAATAAGCTGGTTGCTAACAGTGATCTCACTCTTAGCAACTACCTCCTAGATGCTCACATGCAAAGACTACAATAAAAACTTGACTAAAGTCTAAAAACAAGCTTATAAAACACAAAATGTATCTGAACATTTATCTTTAACTAAACAAAATCATTGCAGCCAGAGTAAAACAAAGGTAAATTACAGGGTACCCCGACTACTGTATGATGCAGTAAAAGTATATTGGTATTTTTTTACATTTTTTGGTAACCATGTAAGGCCCACTAGGCATAAGTGCCTGTTTTCAGGTACAACCCAGGAGCACTGAGGAGGTTAAGTGACTTGCTCAGAATCACACAGTATGCAAATGGAGGTTGTGGGAATCAAACCCGTGTCTGCTAGATGTCATCAGTTCATTCACAGTTGGTTACTCTTACCTCTAGATTATACTGCCAGGCTGCCAGCCCCAATAACCCCCAGATTTAATGTTTAAATATGTGATTTCAAAAATAGTGTACAGTACCTACAGTACAAATTATGACCATTAAACACTTTAACAACATTTTACTAAAACTTACTTATTCACCACTCTATCTGCTTATTGTTTCTTGCACTAAAGTGGGTGAATAGCTGGCAGAGCACTGTAAACAGCTGTTGATTAGGCTTCATTATTCTACAGCTAGAAACAAAAAAAAATATGTCTTCTGGCTTTATTTAATATTGATTTGCTGTGGCTCACTTTATAGAATCTATTTAGCACTGGATGAGGCAGGTGTTTTTACATTTTGGAAGATATTCAACGCTTACGATAGCTTATCAGTTTAGTATTCTTTATGTTTTAAACATATTCAGGTGTCAGTGTATTCATTTAGCAATTTATACTGACTAACATATGCTGCAGAAAACATTAAAAGATTTATTGTGAAGCATTCAGGGTCTATAGTAGAACCCCCACAATTCCCCGCAATTTTGGCAAAATGCTCTGCAATTTTGGGTAACCTTTTCCACAATTTTCCAGTGGCCCTGGTGATGAGCAGGGTTCAGTGTTGGGGCCGGTGTTATTTGGGATATTTATTGCAGACATTGTGGTGGCCATCAAGTGCAAGATCAGTCTATTTGCAGATGACACCAAGATGAGAGCAGTGGTAGATGATCCAGGGGGGTGGCAGGGTTTGCAGGAAGATCTGACAAGGTTAGAGACATGGTTGGATACCTGGCAACTGTTATTCAATCCCAAGAAATGCTAGGTGCTTCTTTTCAGTGCAAAGAATCCAAGGAGAATATACCATTGGGGCGAGTACAGCTAGCTGAGACTGAGGAGGAGAAAGATCTGGGGTGCTCATTACGGGAGCAATGAACAACTCTGCACAGTGTAGGAAGGCAGCAGCAATGGCCAACAAAATGCTGGGTTGTATTGCAAGGGGTATAACCTCAAGGGGGGAAAGGTGATTCTGCCATTGTATAGATCACTGGTCAGACCCCACCTACAGTACTGCGTGCAGTTCTGGTGCCTGTGCCTAAAGAGGGACATTAGATTGCTGGAAGGGGTGCAACACAGAGCAACAAAGATGATCTATGGTCTGGGGAGTTACCATATGAAAGTAGACTGAAAGAGTTGAACATGTACTCACTGGAGAAGAGGAGGGACAAGGGAGATGTGATCGAGACCTTCAAGTATATGAGGGGAATAAATAAGACAGGCACGGAGAGACTGTTCAAGGGGAGGGTGGGGAGAGACACTTGAGGCCATGATATGAGATTAGAAGGTGGAAGGTTTTGGAAGGAATTGAGAAGACACTTTTTTACAGAGAGGGTGGTGGCAGAATGGAAAGCGCTACAAGCAGTGGTGGTCTGTAGAACAGTGGGATGCTTCAAGATAGGCTGGGACAGGGCAAAAGGGAGGGTCAAGGGGGGGTAGGGATGGAGGGGAAGCTGCAGAATAGGGTGCTAACCGCAAAATCAAGCAGACTCAATAGATCAAATTACCTTTTCTGCTGACAGTTTTTGTATGTTCATATGTTCATACACAGTCCTAACAGGGCGTATCAGTCCAATTAGCCAATATGGCCATCAGTGATCAAAGGAAACGGTCTTAAAATATTTGTTGTATTCTTTTCAACTTTCTAGAAATTTTAAACTGCCAAATCAATCCTTACCAAACATTTAGGATCCAGCCATCCTGGGCCCAAGCAAGTACATTACAAATTTTGGGTTATTCTGTCAAAAGACAACTTCAGCAATTAGGTGCAAATATGTAAGGAATTAGACATGATGGAGGAGGGATTATGCTATGTTAATTTACCAAGGGGTGGGTTGGAGTCCTGAGCCTGAACCACTTTGAGGTGCATTAAATATCATTATCTCTCTGATGGAGCTGCCTTATGGCAGTTGTAAAATGGGTCACCATCTTTCTCTCTTTTCTCACTCGCTGTGAGCATAAATTCACTGCTCTCTCCTCTGCTCACCAGCTGTCTCTTCTGCCCGCCATCTCTTGCTCTCAGAATAAAAAAAATAAAAAAATGTGCTACTGGGGAGGCTACGCCTGGTGACACATGCTACCCAACATATCTGCTGATTTGCTGGTAGGACGGTGAGTCACTGGGAAGCAGTTTTGCAGAGTTTGAGGTGTCCTGCTAGCTCTGCACAGCACAGTCTTGATTAATCAAACTCATTGGCAGACATGAAATTAGTTCAGATAACAGGGAGTTTGTAAAACTGGGATTAAAACTTTCAGAGTGTATTCACTTGAGAGACATGCTGCCAGTTCATTAGATAGGGATGTCCATATAATGGGGGTTCATTAGAAAGAGACTGTACTGTATTTGTGTGTGTTTGTTGGTATTGTAACCAGAGAGAGTAAGCTGTTCTAATGGGAGTTTCAATGGCGACCTTTTGAACTCAGCAGGTTATGCTAGCAGTTAATGCACAACTGTGGCATTTTCCAGCATGGGTATGTACTATTTTAATGTAGTACCATGTGACAGGGTTCTGACCAGTGGGGAGCCACAGTGTATCAGACCCCATTTCATAATGGGGGTTAACATAGATGTGCATTTTCAACCTTACCTACAGTTGTGTGATATATACAGTTTCAGCATCTGGCAGCCTGACAAAATTACCTCAATGTAAATCTTGCTGTTAAAAGTCAAACTTGTAGTACTGTTTAAGGTCCTCAATGGTCATGATGTCTGTGTATATCTTGGGGAGCTAATGGGTATCCTGCAAAACATAGGATAACTGCTGACTGAAATCCTAGCATAGTAATTAGGAAGGAGGCAGTGTGGTCTAGTAAAGAGGCAGTATGGTCACATACACAGAGCCCAAGCTTGGGTGTCAGCCAGGAGAACGAGGGTCAAATCCCCCAAGAATCATCATTTACTTACCTTCTTACTGAGACACTTTGAACAAGTGACTTATGGTAACTTTAATGTGCTTCAGGCCCCTTCCACCTGCTGTAAATTGGAATGCAGTAGGATGACAATATTTTACATCACTGTTTGGGCTGTCTTAGGTAAACACATAGCTACAAAGATGTTGATGTCAGAAAAAGACTCTTGGCCCATTCAGTCTGATCACACTAACTATTCTGACTATCAATAAACATAAAACAGTTCCTGTATACCTTTGGGGAAATCTCAACTTAACTTTTCCAGATGCTACTGTATGTTCCTATAAATACATACTAGTTTCTAAGCATGACTTAAACAACATACAGCCAGGTTTTAGATTGGTATATAGATACATACAGTAGACAGTCAAGGACAGAAAATTATGAAGGACCCCATATTCAAACCACGTGTAATATGACATGCCCCACAATGTACATTAGGCTCATACCTTATTGCATGCAGCACAAAAGATGGTATATTAGAAGCCAAGCACTAATGCCCTGGACAGTGATTAAAATATACACTGTTAGTGTTGCACAATTTGAAGCCTTAACCCTTGTGTGGGTAAAAACCATGGGAGGGACCACGCAAGGAACTCGCCTATCCTATCCTGAGCAAGTACAACACTTTGTGAGACACAGACTCCTTAGTGCTACAGCTCTGAACTGCAATATTTTTACCTAAAATGCTAATGATCCTACTCCACATGCAAGGCCCTAACCTGCTCCTACCTGAAAATCTACAATGTACTAAGCTCTGCACAGTGGATGGAAACTGTGGGCTTAACCATTCTCCCTGTCCCCTTGTTAAATATTCCACAAGTCCAGTGGCCTTCCCTGTCTCAATTCAGACTAATGTTAGTTATCTCTCTGGTGTTCAACGTCACCTCTTCTCTCATCCAATCCCCATAATCCAGATCTCTGATGTCCAGTGGCACACCCCAAGAGCACCCAACCCTGTTTTCTGATCCCATGATGGTGGGCACCCAAACAGTCTACTATGCTTCTTGGTTGATGGCTGTCTGACTCCTGCAACTAGTATATTGGTATACCAGTGTTTATGGCAAATACAGTAGTTGTAAGACATTGCAGAAAATTCAATGATTTTTCAGACATCTTGTGACTACAATATTGCTATTTCCACTGTACAGTATACAGATATACTAGTTGTGGGTGTCAGATGGTTGCAGCTGAGGAATTGATGGGACAGACTGTGCAAGCCACTACTGTGGAATGGAGGGAGGGGTTGGGTACTCTGAGAGGGTGGCATCAGATGCCAGGAAACTGGTTTAAGGTACTCAAGTGAGGGAGGAGTCTGACATCAGACATCAGGGATCTGAATAATGGGGATCTAGTGAAGGAAGGTAAGGGTCCACTAAACACCAGGGAGATGATTAACAGGAATAGGGAGCAGGACAGGGATTGCCACTGGAGACCAGGGATATTTGACAAGGAGACAGTGAGAGACGGCTGGGCTATGCATGCATTGTTACATGATGTTTTTTTGAATTATTAACTAGCACTGTACAGACAATTAGCACTTCCAAAAAGCTTCCAATATGTTAGTGCACCCTGTAAGTATGTCTCCATCTCTCATTAGCATGTGCTGCCAAAGTTCATTAGCGGTCATGCACTAACAACATTGAGCCACACAAACTTTATGTTACAATATGGCACTTGCAGAAATAACTTCTTCTTGAGTGCACAAATACAGTGACACATCCCAGTCTTCTGGTGCAGTGTCAATTTTTCTAATATCTGGCCTATGAGCCATTAAGCTTGCCCTGATGTTCTTACATTGTTTTAATATGCCTTTTTGGAGCTCCCCCCACCTCCCATCTATTGATACTAATTTTCCCCTTGCAGATATTGAACCCCTAGATAATGTAGTCCCATCATGGATCACAGTACTACAGTAGGTGGACAGCAGTGTTCCACCTTTCTAGCACCAACTCGGTGAAGAAATACTTTTTGATGTATTTTCATAATTTCTCTTCTCTAATATTTTGCCCACAGTGGTTGAATCCAACACAGTTCAAACTGGTGCTTGTACCCAGGAGAGGGCTATGGTGACCCATGGTAGACAAACAAGCAATAAACTCAAGAATGGTTGCGCTCAACCAGTGCTAGGAAGCTCTCACAGACTGTATGCATGGACATCCACTTTTCGTAGAAACATCAAGTATTTCTTGAGCCACATCTCCCTAAGGAAGGTAAGGTGGCCGAAATACTGGGGCAAGTGGTGAACATTGGGAGGCTCCCTTGTGGGCTTGTTTACCCTGTTTAATGTTTAAATGTGTAATCTATTGGATGCTGAGCACTGTATGCTGAATAAAACATTAGGTGTTTCTACCAAAAGTTGATGGTTATGTGTGCAGTCGTGGGAGCTTCCTAGCACAGGTTTAGGGCAGCCATATTTGAATTTCTTGTGTTTCTAGTTCCCCCTGGTGGTTGTACTGTTCCTGAATGTGAAGAACTATGTGAAGTCTAACCTATTATGTCCTGCATGTATTTGTAAGTTTTTATCATATCACCCCTTTTCCTCCTGTCCTCCAGAGAGTACATGTTTAGACTATCCAATCATTAAATTACTGTAGGTGTCACCCTGCTGTAATGTAGGTGGATCATTTTTGTAGCCGTCTGTTGGATAGCCTGTAACTCCTCCTACAGACACAATTTTCAAAACACAGGCAATACTGTAGGTGTGGTCTAACCAGTGGCCTGTATAGAGGCAACATCACCACTTTACTGTGACTAGTGAACCCCCATCTGATGCATCCCAGCATCCTCTTAGCATTCTCATATCCCATGCTGCATTGAGAAGAGGCTTTTCAACTATGTTTTTATCACCCCTAGCTCCCTTTCCTTCCTTGAGTGCTCTAACATGATCCCATTGATGCAATATTCCATCTGTGTATTTTTGTCGCCCGTGTGTTTGACATTAGAAAATGGGCTTAAGAATTTAAGAAATGTGATTGGCTGGCAGGGGTACATTAATTTACAATGAGAGTCCTGTGAGTAAAAAGTCCCAGCCCTGCCAGCCTCATAACTAATATCATTGTGTCAACAGTGCTTGCTAATTGGCCCAAACCTGCAAATTCAATTTAAAATTGCCACCATTTTTTTGTCTCACTAAGCAAGCGATAGAGCTCCCCAGCTGTACTACCAGACAGCGTATGAGTAATATAAAGTTGTTCACCCTTTTTTTCAGTGTCTCACCATTCCTCCCAAGTGTAGCCTCATTTAACATTTTCTTTTTGTAACCTTTCTCTTTCTCTCTCTCTCTCTCTTCCTGTGGCTCAGAGTCAGACTCCCGTGGCTTGGACTCCAGCTCCCCTGACTCGGACTCTCACAGCTCAAACTCCCGCTCCCATGGATCAGACTCCAGCTGTCCTGGCTTGAACTCCTGCGGCTCAAACCCTGTAACCCAGTGGAGTTACAACAGTCATAGGAATGTTAAAAGAAAGCATCATTCTCATCACTGTGATTTTAAAATCAACAGCATGCGCCTCTCACTACCTACTACTACAGACTGCCTGCTAGCACAATACTGTGATATACAAATTACAGCCATTGACGAACCAGTACTCTAGGAGCAGCAGAGGTTCACAGCTTTCTTTTCTGTCTCCTACTTTTACTGACAGGATATATATAAAAAAAAAACAGTTTCATCAATGGGGTGGCATAACAGGAAACACAGACTAATGGTGGTGGAAGGGGGGGTGATAAAACAGCACACTACCAGAGGTACAGGGACTACTTTGCCTCAAAAGAAGAAAAAATAGAACTGTCGTCATTTTTATAGCATTACTTCACATTTTTCTTTGTAATCCTACAAAAATGACAAAGTTAGCCCATTTTCTAAGTGCAAAAATACCCTCCAGGGTGGACGGTATGGGCAAAACTGAATCTTTCAAGGGCTATTAGGCCCTCCACCTGCAGCATTGGGACTCATTGCATCCCTGAGTGGTCCAGTATTGCCCAATACCGCCCATCCTGTTGAGTATTATTGCTTGCTTACATTTTTTTGGCATTGATGTTTAATTGCAAAATTCCACAGCACTGCTCTTCCTTTCCTTCATGCAGCTAATCCCTTCATCATCATCTACTGTTCCACAGAGTTTAGAGTCATCTGCAAACACATTAAATTTACCTGGTGCCCACCCTGATATTTATATACTCTGCAGTTTAAACAGTGTCCTGGACAGACCACAGAGGCATTCCATTTGTGACACCTGGCATCACAGAATTTGCCATTTAGAACCCTCTCTGAATTCTCTCTGTCAACCAATTCCCAATCCTCCTTGATTTCCTTATTGCTAATCCTAAATCCTCTATCTTCTGTATATGCTTACTATGTGGCATTGAATCAGAAACCTTGGAAAGTGTAAGTACAAAATGTCAGCCTGGTCCCTTTCTACCATTTGTGTCACTGAGTTGAAAAAAAACAATCAGCCATGTTTGTTTGACACAGTCTTTCCCTCTTGAACCCATGTGATTTCTGGGGGGAGGGGGGTGTACTTGTTTATTTTTACTACATTTTCTCCTTGCCAGCTGCCAAGTTTCCTTCCAACTGCCTAAGCACTTCTTCCTGCCATAAGAGTCTTCCATGGTCCAACCAGCCACCGACATCTGTGTGACATCCTTCGCAGAATCTCAATTGTAACATTGTTATAACTCTGTGGATTGGACACCCTTATTTCCCAAGGCTGCAGGAGCATACCTTACTCAATGGTTGGGGTCCAGGAGGAGGAGCTAACAAGATACAGAAGGAGTTGGAAAGGCCCTTCTGTGAACTAGGGACAGGTGGCTTTATTTACCTTGGACTGTTGTGGTATTTTTTTCCAACTATGCTCTCCTAAGGGTGTGGTCCTGAGTAGGTAACCTGACCCATAAATCTGGACAAGCATCAGATTTAATTACTGTCCAAATTGTATTGTTGTTGGCAGTGGACACTGAGGTTAATCCTGGGCCTAACATTATTACAAGATCTGATTTAAAGGTAACTCATGAAAATGAGAGAAGTTTAAAAAATAAAATGAATGAATTCCAAATCTGGACTCTGGACTATACTCTTGCTATTATGGGGTTCTCCAAAACTTGGTTATCAAAACAAATCCAAAACAAAGAAATAGCCCAAGAAAGTTGCAATATTTTTTGGCAAGACAGTGGACTCCTAGGGGGAGGGGTACTTTTATATACTCATTTCAAATTAGGATCTTTTGAGGTTAGATTTTCTGGCACACTGTCCATAATAAAATGTTTGTTTGTTATGTCTAAACTACACAGACTCATGGTTGGGGTGATTTATTCCCCAAAAGAAATAAAATAGACAATTTTGAGGCAGTAGTACAAAACATGTTATCTATTGCAGAAAATGAAGTCATCATTTTAATGGGAGACTTTAATGCAGCATGGGACAAACCTAAGGGTAAAAAATTAGAACAGATTTTTCAGGTTTTAAATATTCTGCAAGCTATAGACCAGGTTACAAGAAAAGGGTGTTCACAAACCAAAGGAGACATACTGGACCTAATGTTTTTTTTCTAAAACCTTTACTATTATAAACTCTAGGGTACTTCCATCAAATTTAGGAGATCACAATCCAACAATTTGTACCATACAGGACATTCATACTTGTATTAATAGAGATAAATTTATAACGAAGGAGTTATGTTAATTATTATGTTACACATTATAACAGAGATTTACAGAATCATAACTGGGAATGGTTAAATTTGATCCTGGATTTAAATTTTGGAGTGTCAGACTTTACTGATACCTTTGTACGAATTTGTAATATCCGTGCTCCTTTAAGGACACAAAAAGTTAGGAAAAAACATTTAGTATGGGTAGATGAATTCATAAGGAAGATGATTTAGCTCAAAAATAGACTCTGGAAGAAGGCTAACAAAACATTAAATCCACATGACTGGGAGTTATTTAAAAAGCAGAGAAATACATAAGTCTTTACAAGACACTGGTTAGGCCCCATCTGGAGTACTGCATGCAGTACTGGAGGCCACACCTTCACAAGGACATTAACCAAATTGAGGCAGTCCAGAGAAGGGCAACCAAAATGGTGCAGGGACTGCATCAGAAGACATATGAGGACAGATTAATGGAGCTCAATATGTATACCCTTGAGCAAAGGAGGGAGAGAGGTGATATGATCGAAACATTCAAACACCTTAAGGGCATTAACAAGATGAAAGAGACTAATATGTTTAAATATAAGAAAATTAGCAGGACAAGAGGACACAGCATGAGACTAGAGGGAGGCCGATTAAGGGGGAATGTGAGGAAATTCTTTTTCACAGAAAGGGTGGTGGATGCATGGAATGGCCTACCTCAGGAAGTGGTGGCTATGAATACAGTACAGGGCTTAAAACAGGCATGGGATAGGCATAAGGGAGCAATGCAGATGAGTATGAATAGATAGGCCACTGACAAAGCAAAGGCCGATGGCACATTTATAAGGTAGATAAAGAAATGGGCCGACTGGATGGGCCTTGTGGTCCTTATCTGCCATCAACTTCTATGTTTCTATGTAAATGTAAACAACTTGTAAAACAAGCTAAAAAGAAATATTATCAGAATAGAATTAACAATACAACTCAGTCTAAGCATTACTGGGATATTGTTAGGGAACTAGAGAACCCAGTCAGGGTAAGACCTGAAATTAAAATAGTTGATACCAATGGGGATATTATGAGTAACAAAAAGGCCACTGATGTATTAAATTCATACTTTATCACATTACCAGACATAAACATTCCCACCCCCAAAATTCTAATATGAGTAAAGTGGAGCAAGTGACATCTGAAGAAAATATACCCATGTTCTATTTTAATGAAATAAAGGTAAAGGAAGTGGTAAAAGAAATTAAAACACTAGTTTCTAATAAATCATGTGGTTTGGATGAAGTGGAAGTTAGGTTTCTGAAGGATGCCACCAGCAAAGTGTCACCTGCAATAACAAAGTTATTTAACAACAGTCTAATTGAGGACACATTTCCCCGGGATTGGAAGCAATCTAAAATTGTCCTAATTTTTAAAAATGGAAACCCAAATGAACCATTAAATTATAGGCCCATCGCACTGATATCAATATTGTCAAAATTATTGGAGATAGTTATATACAATCAGCTTTACATATACCTGGAAAAATATAAAAAAATGATTAATCATCATCATCATCATCATCATGGATTCAGAACAGGTTACTCGATGGGCACCATGTTCGTGGCCTTTGTAGAGAGGGTGGCTCAGATAATAGATACTGAAAAGTCCACTGGAGTGGTGTTCATTGATTTATCTAAAGCTTTTGATTTAGTGAATCATGAAATTTTGTTCACAAGACTAGAGAAAATAGGATTGGCACTGGGTCCCATGGGCTGTTTTAGAGCATACCTCCATAACAGAACCCAAACAGTCACAATAAATGAGCATTTATCAGAACTAGGATCCCTAACAAAGGATGTCCCTCAGTGCTCAATTTTCGACCCCTTGTTGTTCTTGATTTATGTTAACGATCTGCCTGCATACATGGAGAACAGTCATATTGGACTGTATGCAGATGATACTGTGCTGCTGGCATTGGCCAGTGCATTTGAATGTATGCAAATGAAATTGCAGAAGGATTTTGATATTCTTCAAGACTGGTTCTGAGAATCACAGTTGGCGCTGAGCATCAAAAATCTCAAGTTATGTATTTTCAGGGGAAAAAATATTTTACAGAAACTATCCCCAATTTGGAAATTGAAACCCTTGAAGGATATAAATTGTTAAATACTAATACATACAAATATTTAGGGATAGAAATGGATAGTTGTTTGACATTCAGTGTACACATTGATACTATAACTAGAAAGGTAAATACAAGAATAGGAGCAGTTAGGAGATGTGCATTTATCGTTACACACCAAATGCATAACACCATAGCTGTCCAGCTCATTTTACCCATTTTGAAATATGGGAATTTAGTTTATAGATTTGTAGGGTAAAATGATTTACAAAAAATAGATAAATCTTATAATTGGTTGGCTAGATTTGTATCAGGTTGCCCCTTGAGAACTCATCATTGTTTTATTTACCAACAACTGAATGGGATAGTCTGTATTTGCATAGGACAAAACAATATTCCAATACTGATGTTAAAAATGGCCCAATTAATGGAAATCTAACTACTGACCATGAAACAAATACCCACAAATATCTTTTTAGGGACATAGTACATCGAGGCATTAGGCTCCCTAAAACGCATACTAAATATGGAAATATGACATTTCAGTATAATGCTGCCAAAGTATGGAACCAAATCCCCCTCTAAGAAATCTGTCAAAGATTTATATGTTTAAGATTGTCATTGATAAATTCTATGTTGATGTCTGTACTTGTAATTAATTTGTTGTTATACTGGTAACCTGTCTGTTTGAATATCTTAGTGTTAACTTGGTGTAAAGACCTTGTATGTCTTTTATAAGTATGTTATATTGCAAGTGTAACTGGTATTGCATCACACAAATCTTTTACAGGACAATTTTGTAAATAAGTCTTTTGACCTAAAGTTTTATCCTGTCAAAAAATAAGGTTTTAGCTAACTAACTAACTAACTAACTAACTGAATTCTCATCAGGGCCATTGGAAGGGTGGGTGATGAGCCTCTCCCAAAATTTGGAACTCCCTTGTCAGCCCAGCTCTGGGTGTTTGACACCTCTGCATTACTTGCTAAGTGACTGAGTATGTACCAACATAAGACCACTACAGAATGACCACTTATTCCTTCCCACATGAGGCACCCTCCCCTGTGTCATCAAGGGGCAGTCATGCATTGAATGGAGGTGCCCTTCCTCTGTGGAAAGAGGCATCCAAGATAGTCATGAGAACATCACTGAGCAGCAACAGGTGTGCTAGGGTGGTCAGGGCCCAAATTTGGGTCATCTGGATGGTGAACAGTACCATTACTGTTGCTGCAGCCAGCCTCCATTTTGATTCCTGTCTGTAAGGGTTATTTTTCCCTCAGGAAATCCACTGTCATTTCCTTTATAATTAAATCCACCAGCTTGCCTACCATTGTCATCAGACTCACCAGCCTGTAATTACCCAGGTTTTCCCCTATCCCCACCCTTATGCAGTGGGACAACATTAGCTACCCTGCTGTCCAGTGGCACTTCAGCTGTTGTCAGTGACTCATTAAATAGGTCTGCTGAAAGAGATGCCAGGGCCTGTCTTGTCTCCTTCAGTAACTCAGATGTAGCAATCTGGCCCTGGGAACTTGTTTACATTATGTGATGGTTATGTTCCCAGTCTGTGGGTATCATTACCCATAACTCTTCTTAGCATCATGAATTGTTCCCCAGGAATCATTTGGAATGAACTGTTACCAGCATAGTATGTCTTTCCTCGTAAAACATTTGAAATAAATACATTGTCCTGAAGTCTTCACTGTGAACACTTAACTGAAGTGATCATTTACTATGTTTGCCTTTCCTTTGTCTTCCTCAATACTTATTCCATTTTTCCTTATTCTTTCTATGATATAATTTTCCTGATCTTTCTCCCTTATGCAGCTTAAGAAGTTATATCATTAGTTTTGACCCTATCGGCTATCATTAGTTCAATGTCCACTTGTGCTGTCCTTATGAGGTCCGTACCTTTCTCTAGCTTATCTTTATATATAGCCCTGATAGTCTGATTCTGCTCACCGTTATATTTCAATTTCATTTTTTTTCAGTTTTTATTATGGGATAAAACAATTGAGCACAGCTCATTTGCAATGGTGTCCTTGCAGTCACACATCAGTTACAGTAGTAAATCACCTATCATTTGCAAAAATAAATGTCATCATATAACATGTAGTATCAACTAGGGATGTCATGGTATATTGGTATGATGGTATACCGTGGTTTGTAACCGCATGATATTGATACCATTCATTTTTGCAAATGGTGATGACCATCCTTCACATTATACAATGATATCAGTGCTAGATGTGTCTGTCCATGCCCTAACACATGTGGTTCTGTTCCTTTTCACTCTTTCAGTCTCCATTTGCCCATGAGTACCTGATGGGTGGTTGTACAAACAGATCAGCAATTAACCTAAAAAAACAAACCAAACATGTGCTAGGGTGATGTGTGACTCACGCCCTTTGCCTACCTGCCAGATTTAATGTGACTGGGGTGTGACTCTACTCCATCGAAGTCAAAGTCAAACTTTAAAACTATTTTTTTGTAAAGACAGAAAGGAGGCAAAAAATAGCAAAGAGTGAGACCAAAAGTCAGAGACCAGTGACCTGACCCAAGAGAAGCCAATCACTTGTTGACACTCTCAACATCATCAACTCCTCCTGCCTGACCTGGAATCCTCATGGCTGGGCTCAGTCTCATGAGCCTTCTCAGTCATCTGTGTGGTGCAACCACCTCTAGGAGACCAATCAACGTCCCTTGGACCATCCATTGGTTGCAGGTGGTCCATAGGAGATGGGGACCTTGTTCACTTCAGGCTAGAGCATCAGTAAGTGCCAGTGCCTGCCTGGTTGCACCTCATTCACTGCCACAGACAGGGCACCTCAACCACTCAGTTCTCTTCAGCAGCACATGGGCTGATGATGACAGCCATAGCACAGGCCAGAAGAGCCTCAGAGGCTAGCAGGGGTCAGTGGCTCAGTAGGTAGCACACTCACCTCTGAGACCGGGAGATCAGAGGGCTGTGGGTTCAGTTCCCACATCTGGCACTTGGGTTAATATCCCACTACTGACACTGTAGTGGAGCATGAGAGGGGTGCTGCACTTCTGAGGTGCCGTCTTTCAGATGAGACGTTAAACCGAGGTCCCATCTGCCTGGACTGGTGGTAATTCAGGTGGATGTTAAAGATCCCATGGCACTTATTGAAAAGAGTAGGGGAATTTCCCTGGTGTCCTGGCCAAATTTCCCTCATTCACTATAAATACCACCAACAGCTTAATCTGGTTCAAGGTCAGTTGGCATTCATCTGTATCCCTTCCCCCAGGTCGTGCCTGAAAATAGGCAGGATTTGTCTAGTGCACTTACCCAGTCAACAAAAATGAATAAATAATAAATAAATAAAAGCAACAAGAAGAAGCTGAGTGAGTGCATCAGTTCACGGTTGTCTTCTGCTACAGGCCACAGCCAGCAAGACCACCTAATCACCATCTGGTCGCCTCTACCATTGAACTGGTAGGACTGGAGATTCAGAAGTTAACATTAATTATTTGTGAGATGTGATCAGATGATTAAATGATCATATTATAATTTTGTATTGCTGTACTAGTGATAGGCAGTGGCACTGAGGAGTGGAAACATGCTCTGTATTTTACTGTGTGTGTGTGTGTGTGTGTGTGTGTGTGTGTGTGTGTGTGTATGTGCAGGTTGTGTTGTAGTGCTAGCTTCATTTTTTATGTTCACTGTGTATGCATGTGCAGTGAACATTTTGTTAGGAGAGTGATTTTAGAGGGGTGTGACACTGTTAATCCAATGCAGAGTGGTATGCAAGTGGCTCGTCAGTGTCACCAATCATCAGCTAGGCTGATTATGACAGTATACTGGCTTACTGGGTGGACACTTTGTGTATTTCAAAGGAAAGAGCCAACCCAATCATAGGTTGGCTCTTTCCTTTGATCTATACCACCCAGCAAACACAGCTGATCTGTCATGCTCAGCTTGCTGAGGGATTACACCCTTTAGCAAAGAAAACTATCCATCGATGTCTATTGTTGTCACTGCCCTTACTGTTCCCCACCTGACCCTCCACTCAGCACCCACCACCCCACCTCACTCCCACACTGGGTGTGCCCAATCCCCAGTGTCACCACCTGAAGTAAAGAAAACCATCCTCATAGTTGTTTTTTATTTAAATACACCCGTACAAAAAGAAAACTGTCAATCAATGTCTGTTATGGCCCTGCTGTAACTGCCCCCCTCAAGTCCAACCCATGTTAATCTTCTGGCACAGTGGTGCCCAATCTCTCATGCCAGCTTCTACCCCCCACACAGCCCAATATAACACTTTCACTGGGGGTGCACATCCTCCAGTGTCTCCACCCAAAATAAAGAAACCATCCCTTTGTAGTTTATTTGTTTTTAAATACACCCTGTTAAAAGGAAACTGTCCATCGAACTGTGTTACTTCCCCACTGTAACTGCCTCCCCCAATCCCAATCCATGTTAATTTTCCAGCACAGGGCTGTCCAGTCCCCTGTGTGGGCTTCTACCCCCACCCTGCCCAATATAAAACTAACACTGGGGTGCCCATTCCCCCAATGTTGAGACCTGACTCTTCTGGTGAGGGGGTGCCCAATCTCCCATGCCAGCTTCCACTTCCCACCCTGCCCAATATAACACTGATACTAGGAGGTGCCCAATCCCCCAGTGTCATGACTTGAAATAAAGAAAACAATCTCTTGTATTTTAATAAACCCTGTAAAAAAGAAAATCATCCATTGATGTCTGTTGTGGCCGTTACTGTCCCCCCACATGACCCTCTCACTCAGTACCCACCCCCCATCCCCCACACATTTACTTGCCAATGTCATAATCCTCTTTGAACCACAGCCATGTCTTCACTTTTCAATGCTGGACCACGAAATGAGAAAATCAGGTATGCAGTTTAATGCATTTTAGTGGAGTTTTGAACTTAGTGGCATAATGTGTCCATTTTTTGAATACTTTTGTCTCAGATTTTCAACATGCCTTTTTTGGGACCCCAGCTCATGAACAACGGCAGTGAAGTTAGGCAAATCTGTCCCAAAAGATGATTATGCTGTCAATATGCAAAATCACCTTTTGGGCAGGAGTTAAACATTTTCTCCACCCTTGTTCATGAGGTGGGGTCATAAGAAGGCTATGTTGAAAATTTGGGAAAAAAATATAAAAAATAACAAGTTATGAGCCTACATTGAAATTTGTGAATGCAGGCTCGTAACTTTGATAATTTTCAATATTTTGACCCCAGATTTTCAATATAGTGAGTTAGTTACAGCACCTCATGAATGTGACAGCTGCCATTTTATAAATAATGGCAAACAGCCCTTGACAACAAACAACATGTATGCAAGGTTTTCTTTGATCTTAGTAAGGCGTTTGATACTGTTGACCATGATATACTCCTGAACAATCTAAATAACCCTGGACTAGACCCTACTGCCATGCACTGGTTTTCCATTTACCTTTCAAATAGTCAACACAAATTAAAGCACAGGATGATCTCTCCCCTCTCAAATTTCTTACCAGGGGAGCACCCCAGGGCTCCATACTTGGGCCCTTATTGTTTCTAATCCACATTTACAACATCAGTGCAAATGTCACCAATGCTAGCATACATCTTTTCTGTGATGATACCATACTATACATATCTGGCCCTTCTGTTATGATGGCCTGTGCCAATCTACAAGATGACTTTCAGCCAGCTCCAGCTAAACTTATTCCATCTCAGATTGTTACTAAATGAAAAAAAAGACTAAGGTCATGCTCTTCTCCCCCCCGCACTCAAGCAACCAACCCCCCCGCCACCCCATCAAATAGTAACCTTGCTAAATGAGCCACTAGAAGTCAATCAATCAATCAATCAATCAATCAATCAATCAAGTCTTTATCCAGGTGAACACCATTGAGCAGGCTCATTTACAAGGTGTACCTGCGTTACACATGGTCAAGAATAACACTTTTATGTATAGATAATAAATAGACATAATTATACAGAAATAGAAAAAAAATACACAGAGCAATAACAAGTATTTCAGGTATAGGGTTAACAAATTAGGGAGAATGATGTGAGAAGGGGAATTAAAACATTCTGAAACAGCCAGCATATTAAAACATTTTCAAACAGCACAGCATATCATTGGTCAGGACAGAAGTGGTGGATAGGTTCAAATAACTAGGTTTTGAAAAGATCACCAGCTCTCCATTGCAATACACTTGGAAGAGCTCAGCTCAAAATTAAAAAAGAGACTGGGCTTTTTCTTCAGAAATAAATGCTACTTACACATGATGCCAGGAAAAAACTGGTACAAACCACATTCATCCCTCTCCTTGATTATGTTGACCTTATACTGTATATTGCCACATCATGGTTTCTGCTCTTAAAAGACTGGATGTGCTCTAGCATAGAGCCATAAGGTTCATAACGAACACCCCAGCCAGAACCCACCACTGCATGCTGTTTGCACAAATTGGCTGGTCCTCACTTTCCAACAGAACACTAAAAATGCCCTGCTATGGACCTACAGAGCCATAATTGGCAAACTCTTTCGTTACCTAGTCACTGAGGAGGCATTCCTATCTTCAGTTGGAGACACCTAGGGTCGCTTCGTGTTATGGTGAAACCACTATCAGACATTCCCTCCCTTTACTATGGAATAACTTTCAGTGCTCATTTAAGATAGTCTCTACCAACTGTATAGGGTCCTTCAGATCTCTCTTAGACAAAGCTATCCAAGAAAAATGCATGAGGTGGGGTCATAAGAAATCTATGTTAAAAATTTGGGGTAAAACCATTGCAAAACAACAATGTTATGAGCCTATGTTGAAATTTATGAACACAATCTTGTAACTTTGGTATTTTAAGTGGTTTGACCACAAATATTCAACATAGCCATTTCTTCAGAGCACCACATGAATGTGACAGGTGTCATTTTTCAAATCCTGGCCAAAATGCACTTTCGCACTTGTGGCATGAAATCACCTTTTGGTCAGGATTTGAAAATATTCTCCACCCTTGTTCATGAGGTGGGCTCAAAAGAAGATTATGTGGGGTCATAAGATGGCTATGTTGAAAATGTAGGCTAAAAGTATGAGAAAACCACAAAGTTAAGTCTACATTGCAATTTTTCAATGCACACTCACAATTGTGGTCATTTTCCATATTCTGACCCCAACTTTTCAATGTTGCAATTTTTTCACACCACCTTATGAATGTGACAGCTGTCATTTGTCAAATCCTACCTGAAATGTGTTTTAACACTTGTGGTGCAAAATGATGCTTCAGCCATTGTTTTATAAATGACATCTGTCATGCTCCAAAGAAGTAGTAATAAAAAGATTATGTTAAAAATTTGAGGTATAAATGTGAAAAGCCAACTAAGTTATGAGCAAATGAATTGTTCCAGCATTTACTCATAACTTTATTTTTTGCAGATTTTGGCTCCTAATATTCAACATATCACTTGTGTTACCCCACCTCCTGAACATGGCAGCTGTCACTTTTCAAATCCCCTCTGAAATTTGTTTCTACAGTTGCACAGCCAAATCATCTTTCAGGTGGGATTTTAAAAATTCCACCAGTTTCCTTTATATTAAACCTGACTGACTCCCAGCCAGCCTTAAAACCACCCACTACTTTGGTCACTCTAAGGTCTAACCCAACTTGCTTCTTTATTACAATTTAATTTATTGTATGACCTTTCTCAGCTGATATGTGGTAATGTTAATATACGGATAGACAACTAGCCTATTTCTTCTCATTTTTGCTCTCAGATTACTCATCTTTCTCTGTATTCCTTTATTTCTGATGGGCACTTTCTTTCATTTCTTGTCTTACAAGAACATTTCCAGACACCCGGGTCCTTGATGTTTAAGTAATTTCAGCTCATGTATGCCATTGCTGCACATTTAGATCCTGGGCTTTGGTTGTCATGGCTGGGGGGGTTGTTGGGTGACCTCTCTACCGTAGCACTTCAGCCTCACCCTGTCTCCACTGTCAGAACAATAGGCTGAAATATCAATAACATATTAAGGACACTCAGCTAACCCTTCAGCCAGTTCCATGTGATGATAGCGATCACCGAACAGCGATTGCAATAAGGGTGAGTGCATTATCACCGAACAATTCAGCGATATGCACTTGCAGGTGACCTGGACACACTAAGCTTAAAGTGTGTTTATAAGGACCTTGCCCCACCTCTCCTCATGGGGCTTTGCCCGCACACCTGACTATATATTGTTAACTCCAGGGGGTGCATATCGGGAAGGGGGGCACAGCCCAGATTTAAACAAAATTCAAGTTCCGCAGCCATGGGAACAATAACATTTGACCATCCCCCAGCCCCGAACCCTGGACCTCCTTCATTGAAGCCAGTCTCCCTACCCACCACACCATACAGCTGGGTCGACAGAGGAGGCACACCAGAGGGTAATAACCCTCTTCCCCATCCCTCCCCTTCCCCTCACTATTCTTACCTTCCAGTCACCATATACCTCCACTCACAGGCAAAGTACTCACCCACCTCCATATTTGCCCATGATAATAGCACCCTCATATGGGTCACCATTTTGATGGTCGCCTGTATGCTAGCACTATTATCATGGGATACCCTTCAGCCCTGTGCCATAAAATATGTACAAAACAATTTAAGAATGGCTCATATTCTTACTTCACAATCTATTGCATAAAAAGTTCTAGATAAGTGTGAATAACATTTCTGTCACACCCTCATATAATATGAAAATAGATTTTATTTTTTCCCTGTACAATGTAACTAGTTACTAATAAATTTTGCATTGATAGTAAAACATTGTAAACATTGTTAAAAGCAGCATAAATACAAATGACAACTTACTGTATAATAAAATAAAAATGAACACAAGTAAACAAAAGCACACAGCTTGCAGTTTTAATAACTTTTTCAAACAGTAAAATTGTTCATAGAAACTTTAGAAGTCCCTTGTTGTAGGTGAGTCAAAAAAATCTAGTTGCATATACAATCTAAGCTGTTTTTTCCTTGCATAAAGATTTCAAACAACTTTGTTTTATAAGTATTTCAAAACTTCTCTTTGTAACTTACTCAAATACCTTTTCTCATGCAAAACGTTTATATGCCATTATATAGATTTAAACTTTACCTATATACCCAACATTCTAGTATCTAAGAAGTTATTTTTGTCATGCAGCCTCCTAGGTAAATCCAATTCGGATATTAGCAAAATGATTTAAAATAATACTCAAGACATCTGGTTAGCTATAGAGTGTAGATTTTCTTTGTTAGTCTCAGGATGTTGGTCCATATTCCATATTCTTCCCTGAATACCTTGCTAGTGGCCGGATCTTGTTGTTCCTGTTTTTCTTTGTTTTTGTTTACTGTGTCCACACTCGAACCCTGGATTTTGGACCCCTCAGTTGTCAACACAGTACTGCAAACTTGATTCCTTGCTTATGGACATCAATAGGCAGTCTCTGTCCTTGTTCTAGTTTTGGAGAGAATTTCAAAACATTGCTTAATCAGCAAAATCACAGTCCTGCAAGCATAGATCCTTTCAGCATCTCAGTTAGAAGGCTTCTGAGGCATTCCCTCATGAGCTGAGTTTTAAGTCCCCCTCATTAAGATCCATATATGCAAGATTCACCAATGCTGACTGGATCATGCAAATGATGAATGGGCTGCCTATTCACTCTCTCTCTGAGGACAGCCCCTCCAGTTCTTTGTTCAATTTTAAGTCCAGCATTAATTTTTCTTATACATTTTGAATGCAATAAGATGCAGTCTTCAAACAAACATTTCCAAGTTCAGCTCATTAAAAGCACTTTTTCAAAGTGTCTCTCATGTCTGTGAGACAAATATTTTCTGAGCTAAGCTAATAATGATTATAACAGCAGGTCTCAGAAAAATCTTCATAAATTGAAATAATTATTCTGTTTGTCACAAGCTTTAGAATGAGGTATGTTTCTTCCAGATTTTTGGTCAGGAAATTTTCAAAAGCATTGAATTCCATTGCTGATAGTCCTTTCTTTGTTCATGCTCAGTCATCCATGAAGTCATACTCTTTTTAAACTGTTAGAGAAATCTTCCAAGTGGTGTAACATTTGTCTGTCACCATGCATACACACAAAAGTCACATGTTTGGATTTGTCCTCACACCAGCTTTCATTTAAGACCAAACTCAGGTATTTCAGCTTTTAAGTTTTTGGCACAAAATAGATTGTCAAGTAACTTGCATTCTCCAGCAGTTATAAGTCTCAAACTCAGAAATTTGATAAGTTGAAATGTTCTTTGCCCATGGATGTGGTTTCATGCCAGCAGCATCTTGCATTCTCTAGTAACAAACAAAAGTATTTTCCTTGCATTGAAGTGTATAGGAATTTTACTTAAAGAGTACAGGAAATGAGTTCTAATATGCAGCTTTTTATAATGTTACTGTGACGCTTGGCCAGCTGGTTATTATTATTGTACAATATTTGTAATATAAAAATATAGTATGTGATTGTCTCACATAAGACAGCATGGGCTTCCATGCGCCCCCCCCCCACAGGTTTCAGTGAAGCTACAAGATATATTAAACTGACCAGGAGATCTCTATAGTGTAATTAACTTCCTTGCAAAATGGCATTTTATGGCCTTTGTATGACCTCATGCTTTGAGGTTGGGAAACTAAAATATACATTTTATTACAGAAGAGAACATGGCTATCTCACACCTAGGTGAAGGATTGCAGGGTTGTAAACCTCAAGGGAACTGGTGGATCAAAGACTTATAATTTGGGAAATGAGTTGTTGCTGATGTCACCTTATTTAATATACTTCCTGCTAGGATATCATATTTGCATTTTTTCTGTTCTAAAAGGAGGAGCTAGATGACTCACAAAGGGGCTGGGGAGCTGGAATTGAAATGTATCCTTGTAACTGGGGAATATGACATATATTATTTTGAGACTCAAGCGAGACACAGCTCTCTGATCTAACGCTAAACACTAGAGACATAATACATTAGCTAGAAAAGCTCTAACTGTATTTTGGTAGGAGTTTGTTCTGTAGTTTTCCTTGTTTTTCTTTTAAGTGATTGTGTGCTCTTTGATATATTGTTCTGTGTTTACATTTTTTCATATTTGTATCATCTTTTAGTAAAGAATCTGTTATTTAAAAGACTGCCTGGGTGACTGCCAGTTCTTTTTGCATGTGACGTATAGATGGTTAAGTCTGACAATTGTTCAACAGCTTCATGGCATTACTAAACTGGGAAAAGGTAAGAATATACCTAAGCTCTCTTACAGAGTTTTAAGGGTTCATTTTTGGAAGCCTGGCTGGGTGCTCCTGGCTTAAGATTGTGCCACAACACCGAAGAGGCTACATATCTGAGCCTGTACATTGGGTATGCTAGCATAAGATTCACAGTTTGAACCCCTCCCCAGAACTTGAGACTAAAGCTGATTTGGACCCAAAAGCAGACAGGAGGGTTACCCTGTCTGTTACCTGTTCACACTATTGCACTCAGAGGTTGGCATTGTAGGAGCAGAGGGCCTGACCTGCAAGGTGCGTTTGTGACAGATTTGGTTAGAAGATGTGCGATAAAATTTGGTAACACAAGTTTTAACTGTTCAGTGTGTCAGCTTAATACTGCAATCCCAAAGAGGCTACATATCTGAGCCTGTACATTGGGTATGCTAGCAAAAGGTTCACAGTTTGAATCCTCCCAGAACTTGAGACTAAAGGTGATTGGGACCCAAAAGCAGACAGGAGGGTTACCCTGTCTGTTACCTATTCACACTATTGCACTCTGAGGTTGGCACTGTGGGAGCAGAGAGCCTGACCTGCAGAGTGTGTTTGTGACAGATTTGGTTAGCAGTGGTGTGATAAAATTTGGTAACACAAGCTTTAACTGTGCAGTGTGTCAGCTTAGTACTGTACAGCTCACTTGCAAAATAAGGCAGTATTTTTTTTTCAAAAAGGAAACATAACTATATCATTTTGCTTACGGCCATTTCATACCTGTTTTTTTTTCTAAAATGCAAGTTAGAGTAGCCGTAGTTAGGGAAGAAGACTACTTGAAGCAGTAGTGCAAGGAGAGAAGAGTCCTGCATGAGGGGAGAGCCACCAGGCAGAACCTCTTGGATGCCCTGATGGCAGCAGATTCCTACAGCATCGAGTCACAGACTGTGACTGTAAAGGACCAAACCTTGGGCATGGAGGGACCAGCAGCCAGTGCAGTGTCCAGATCCAGTGAGGAGGGCAGCAGGGCCAGTGCCTGTGAAGTGACACAGCAGCAGGGGAAGGTCACCACCATTCTTAAGCCAGAAGCAATCAGGCTGCAGATTGAGTTGTGCAGAATGGAGCTGGAGTTCCAGAGAGAGAGGCTGAGCATGAGAAGCAAGCTGCAGAGTAGAAAAGGGAGTGAGAACAGAGAGAGGCTGAATGCGAGAAGCGAGCCACAGAGAAGAAGAGGGAACAAGAACAACGAGGCACTGACCATGAAGAGCATGAGCACCAGTGAGTTGCAGAGGAGAAAAGGGTGCGAGAATAGCTGGAAGCTGAATGTGTACAGTGAGAGGCAGACTGCGAAGAGTAAGAGTGCCAGAGGTGACATGAACTGGAGAAGCTATGACTCCAACCACCAGCACTAGAGCAGGTAAGTACCTTGAGTTTAACTGGAACTACAGGACTGAGTTACAAATTAAATTCCAAATTGTTAGCCAGATTTAAAGAGGGGGAGGATATGGATGCCTTTTTAAAGTCCTTTGAAAAAGTTTATATTCAGGCAAAGATTCCTAGAGGGTCCTGGAGCTTCCAGCTATCCCCGCTACTTACTGGGAAAGTTTGGGATGCATTGGGTCAAATGGACAATGAGGACAGTAATGATTACAGCAAACTTAAAGCTACACTTTTAAAAAAGTTTGATTTAACTGCAGAAGCATACAGAGCTAAATTCCGTAAGCTCAGAAGAAGCCCTGACATGAGCTTCGAGGAGTTAGCCATGAAACAACATCAGTGTTTAAAACGTTGGTGTGAGGGAATTGAAGCAAACTCTGTAGATAAAATTGAAAATGCTATTTTGTTAGAACAGTTTTTTGGGCATGAGCAGCAGAGCTGAAAACCTGGCTGGAGGACTAAGATCTCAAAACAGTGCAAGAGGCTGCTGAACTCTCGGACCATTATGCCAAGAGCAGACCTGCTCTGAGAGTGAATGGGTTGGGTGTGGCAGCATAGAAAGGGAAAAGTGTGCCTTCAGGGCAGCTAAAATCCTCACTGCCTCCACCACAACCAGTTAGCTCCAGGTTTCAAAGAAAAGATTTTTCTGAGAAAAGAAATGAATGTTGGGTTTGTAAAGAAACTGGGCATATTGCCAGACTGTGTCCCAAAAGAACGAGCAATACACAAAATGGGGCTAGGACAGAAGTGGGTTGTTTGTGTGTCCTTGGAAGCATGTCTGTGAATATGAGGAAACACATGCTCCCAGTCATGGTGAATGGTGTACAGGCACAAGGGTTACGGGACACAGGGGCATCCCTGACATTGGTAAAAGGAGATCTGGTAGAGCCTGGTCAGTTTATACCCAATGAATTTGTAACTCTACAAGAGTTCACCGGGAAGGAGAAAACATTGCCACTCGCTAGTGTTCTCCTAGACTGGGGTGAAACATGGGGAACTGTGCAACAGGTGGCAGTAGCCAAATGTTTAGCAGTTGACATCATCATGGGCAACAATCTCAAACAGCGAATGGTGTGTGCAGTTACCCATGGCCAAGCAGCAAGGGAAAATTATAGTTACCTGGACCCCATTGAAGTCATTGTGGAAACCACTGGGAGGCTGGTTCCCAAGCCTGTGTCTCCTGATATGGAGACTAATAAAAAGGGGGTAGAAAGTTCCCCAGTAGTAGTTAACCAAACAGCTATGGAGGGTTATTCTGAAGAAGGAGGGGTGACCCATTGTCAGAGCATTAGGGATGGCAGTGATCCTGAGTGCCCTGATGCTAGTGCTAGAGACCCTAGTTTAGAGACCGAAGGGAACCTGTCCCATGTCTTGGGAATGTGTAAGGAGTTTGTAGCTGCTCAGAAAAGTGACTCTAGTCTAGAGAAGCTGAGGCCCTGGGCAGACTATGATGGAGCACAGGGAGGTGATAGTAAATATAAGATTTATTGGGAAAATGGACTGGTGTATTCTTAGGCTGTGAAGACAGAGGGAGGGGTGATAGGCAGGCAGCTTGTCATTCCACAGGGGTACCATAAGCAGTTGTTCAAGATTGTACATGATATTCCCTTGTCTGGTCATCTGGGAATCACGTGCACTATGCAGCAGTTGGCCCAGAATTTGTATTGACCCGACTTCACCCAGCAGGTGAAGGAGTATTGCAGGTCTTGTCACCAGTGACAAGAAATAGAGAAAGCAGGTAAGAAACCCAAACCGTCCTAATTCCATTGCCCATAGTGGAGGAGCCATTCCAGATGGTGGGAATGGATATTATGGGGCTTTTAAATACCCCCAACTCCTCCGGGAAGAGGTTGATCCTGACTGTGGTGGATTATGCCACCCGGTATCCAGAGGCAGTCGTCCTATCCTCACTGAGGACAGACAAAGTGGCAGATGCCATACTGGTGATTTTCTCCTGTGTTGGGTTTCTGCAGGAGGTTATCACTGATTGAGGGGATTCCTTCATGTTGGACCTGATGAAATGCTTTTGGGAGAAGTGTTGGGTGGTGCAGAGGTGCACAGCACCTTATCACTTGCAAGCTAATGGGCTTGTGGAAAGATTTAACGGTACCCTGAAGTCAATGCTCCAAGCATTTGCTAAACAGCATGGGAGGGACTGGGAGAAATACCTTCCCCACTTGTTGTTTGCATGCAGGGAGGTGCCTCAAGAATTGACAAGATTTTCCCCATTCGAGCTCTTATATGGACACCGGGTACGTGGACCCCCAAACTTGATCCAGGAGGACTGGGAAGGCAAGCATGCCACCCAGTGCACTTCCATAGTGGATTATGTCCTTAGGTTTAGGGAAAGGCTAAAGGAGCTTATGGGGACAGCCCAGAGAAACCTGACAGTTGCCCAACAGAAACAAAAAGTGTGGTACAACCACAGAGCCAGAGCTTGCTCATACATGGTGGGTCAGGAAGTCATGGTCCTTATTCAGTCCTGAAAGACAAGCTGCAGGCTGAATGGGCAGGACCGTACAAAGTAGTCAGACAGGTAAATGACATGAACTATATCATAGAGTTACCTGACAGAAGACATACAAAAAGAATGTGCCATGTCAACATGATGAAGATATGTGCTAATAGGGCTGACATGGTGGAAGTAAGGGAGGTTTTAGCAGACTTTGCCCCCATGTTTAGTGCCAAGCCTGGACTAACCCCCTTAGCAATGCACGATGTGAAGACAGGGACACAGACACCCATATGACGGACAGCATATTGGGTGTCAGAGGATCTCCAAAAGGACATGAGGAGGAAGGTGGAGGAAATGCTGGATTTAGAGGTAATCCAGAGATCCCACAGCCCCTGGGCCTCACCCATAATCCTTGTGCCCAAGCCAGATGGCTTTACTCATTTCTGTGTGGACTATCATGGACTGAATGCAGTCATGAAGTCAAATGCCTACCGATGCCCTGGATGGGCAAACTCCTGGACAAGTTGGGAGGGGTGACATACCTTACAACTATTGACCTGACAAAGGGGTATTGGCCGGTAGAATTACCTGACAGAGCTAGGGAGAGGTCAGATTTCATTACTCTGATATGCTTATTTGAATTTAAAGGAATGCCTTTGGGAATGATGAATGCCCTGGCCACTTTCCAAAGGTTGGTGAACCAGGTGTTAAGTGGTGCTGAGGAGTACACCATGGCATACATGGATGACATTGTCATCTTTAGTGCCAGCTGGGAGGAACACCTGTCCCACCTTAGGGAAGTGCTGGGCAGGATACAGAGGGCTGGACTCACTGTCAAAGCTGAGAAGTGCATGGCTGAAGTGGCATACCTCAGACATGTTGTAGACTGGGGACAGCTCCGCCCTAACCAAGTAAAAATAGAGGTGATCAAAGCATGGCCCAGACCAGAAATGCAGAAGCAGGTCAGGAGTTTTCTAGGGACAGCAGGGTACTTTGGGAAATTTGTACCCAATTACAGTGCCCTGGCTGCTCCCCTGTCTGACCTGGTAAAGAAAAAGATGCCCAAGAAAATTACCTGGGAAGGTTGTGAAAAAGCATTTACTAGACTGAAAGAGGCACTGTGCAGTACCCCTGTGTTGACAAGTCCTGACTATAGCAGACCCTTGATAGTCCAGACTGACACCTCAGACCTGGGTATTGGGGCAGTACTGAGTCAGACATCCAACCAAGGGAAAGATCACCCTGTAGTGTACCTGAGTAAAAAGTTACTTACCAGGGAGCAGGCTTACTCTACTGTGGAAAAAGAGTGTCTTGCCATAGTGTGGGCCCTAAAGAAGTTAGAGCCTTACTTATATGGGCAGCATTTTGAGGTACAAACTGACCACAACCCTCTGGTTTGGCAGACCCAAATGGGAAAAATGAATGGTAGACTATTAAGATGGAGTCTTACCTTGCAAGGGTATGACATGACGATCTTACATAGGGCTGGAGCGACCAAACAGAATGCAGATGGCTTATCGCATCTATATGAGGAGTGAACTGACTTGTAGAGCTCATCCCATGTAGGGGATAGAGCCCCAAATTCAGTCTAGGTGGGGAGGACTGTGATGCTTCACCAGCTGGTTATGATTATTGTATGATATATGTAATATAAAAATACAGTATGTGATTGTCTCACATAAGACAACTTGGGCTTCCATGGGTGCCCCCCCCCAGGTTTTAGTGAAGCTACAGGATATATTAAACTGACCAGGAGATCTCTGTAATGTAATTAACTTCCTTTAGAAATGGCATTTTATGGCCTTTTTATGACCTCATGCTTTGAAGTTGGGAAACTAAAATATACATTTTATTACAGGAGAGGACATGGCTTTCTCACACCTAGGTGAGGGATTGCAGGGTTGTAAACCTCAAGGAAACTGATGGATCAAAGACATAATTTGGGAAATGAGTTGTTGCTGATGTCACCTTATTTAATATACTTCCTGATAGGACATCATGTTTGAATTTTTTTCTATTCTAAAAGGAGGAGCTAGATGATTAACCAAGGGGGTGAGGAGCTGGAGTTGAACTGTATCTTTGTAATTGGAGAATATGACATATATTATTTTGAGACTCAAGAGAGACACAGCTCTCTGATCTAACTCTAAGCACTACAGAGGTAATACATTAGATAGAAAAGATCTAATTGTATTTTGGTAGGAGTTTGTTCTGTAGTTTTCCTTGTTTTTCTTTTATGTGATTGTGCACTGATTGATATATTGTTCTGTGTTTACATTTTTTCATATTTTTATCATCTTTCAGTAAAGAATCTGTTATTTAAAAGACTGCCTGGGTGTCTGCCAGTTCTTTTTTGCATGTAACATATAGAGGGTTAAGTCTGACAATTGTTCAACAGCTTCATGGTGTTACTAAACTGGGAAAAGGTAAGAATAAACCTAAGGTCTTTTATCAAGTTTTAAGGGTTCATTTTTTGGAAGCCTGGCTGGGTGCCCCTGGTGTAAGATTGTACCGTAATCCCCAAAGAGGGTACATATCTGAGCCTGTACATTGGGTACGCTAGCATAAAGTTCACAGTTTGAATTCCCCCCAGAACTTGAGACTAAAGATGATTCGGACCCAAAAGCAGACAGGAGGGTTGCCCTTTCTGTTATCTGTTCACACTATTGCCCTCTGAGGTTGGCACTGTGGGAGCAGAGGGCCTGACCTGCAGAGTGCATTTGTGACAGTTACCACTTACAGAAATAATATCCATGCACCTTAATGATTCATAGGTAACTGTATTTCAATAAAAAGTGATGTGAAAAAAACAGTATTTTGCATTGTTTTGATTTTATGGGCAGCATTCTGTTACAGTTCTTTTCACAGAACCAGTGATATGGAGTGTTAACTATGTCACGGTTTGGGCAAAGAACTATAGGAATGGTTCTGATAGGACAATAGATCACATTTAGCATTCTGTACTCATACTGTGACTTAGTAAACACTCAAAATTACTGGTTCCATGAACAGAACTGTGCGGAATGTTGTCCATAAAAAGAAAACAATTGAAAGCAAAGTTTTTCACATCAGTGTTTATCAAGGCACAGTTAAATATGGCTCATTGGGAGGCATGTTTATCACTTCTCTTACTAGGAACATTACAAACTGCTGCCAATTAGCACACATTTCATGTAAGGTACTAAAACTATAACTATTGAGATGCCAATTGAGTATGTGGTTACTAGGCAACTTTATAGATTGTCTCTCTTGCTTCCAAATGAAGATTCAAGGATCCACAATATTGCTCTCTCAAAGGGGGCCCAGTTTAATGATACCTTCCTGTTTTAAATGAAGTCATGGATACCTTTTTTCCAAGTTTCATTTGATCACAATTTTAAACCCCTTCTCAGATACAATTTTCCTCCTTGCTTAGAAAGCTTATGTAGACGTGAATTTAAACCAGCTGTCTTGCATTATACCCAAATTACCTCAATTAATGATTAGGCATTTACAAAGAATATAAAATAGTAATTAAAATAATGCAAATAATAAAATTATAATAAATATATATTTTTTTAATTTAGGTTTTGTTCCCACATCCACCTTATATAAACAGTTGTATTCTTTATGTCATACAGGGATAGTGAGCATCTGTTATTATTGGCAGTTTGTGCTTGGGGTGAAGTGGGATGCTAAGGAGTGTCAATCTGGTTATTAGGATATAAATATATTAAAAAAGACCGTTATTGCTTTATCCAGTTCAAAATATTACATACTCTCTATTGTACTACCTCTTGTCTAGTGTGGATGGGCTGGTTGTCCTCCTCTATCTGCACTAGATGAGGTTTCGAGGAGGGAACCTGTCTGCATTTTCTTTGGGATCGTGTCAAGGTGAAACCATTCTGGGCCTCTATTCAGAAACGCTTTGATCCCCTTCTGGTGCTTGAGGACTTATTTACTCCCACTATTTGTTTAGTGGGATGTTATAAGGAAACAATCTTTGATCCCAGAAGGGGATATATGGCTTTGATTGCCTTAGAAACTAAAGCAGTCCTTTTGCTCTGGCTTAAGGATATACCCCTTCTTTCCATGAATGGCACCAAGAAATCTTACAGGCATTGCAAGTCGAAAAGCAGATTGTCTCTCTTCAGAACTGGCATGATTGATTTAAGACTCTGAGAGCCCCTTTATACCTTGTTGTCTGCTATTCAGAAACACGTGGAGGTTGTTCCGTATTTGTGTTAATATTCTTAGCACTTTTTCTTTCTTTTTTTCAGTTGTCTGGTGAGATATACTTAATGTTTATGAGGCTGTGATGCTCCAAGAGGGATGGGGGGTTGGGTTTGAGTTTTTGTTCTGTCTGGGTGGGTTTTTACTTCTTTATCATCATTTTTATCTTTTCTTTTCTGTTCATATACTGTTTGTTGTCATGATTTGGTTGTTAGATTCAATGTATTCTTGTTTTCTGTATTTTGGAGAAGTTTCTAAATCAAATAAAGTACAATAAATAAAAAAAAAATCCACATGTCTTGATCATAACATCAGGTCATGAAAATCTGTTGGACATTTGGAGTTAAAATGTGGGAGCCCACTTAAAAGTAAATGTTGCCTCTCAGCTGCCCTATCCTGGGTATTTACAATCTAACAATGTATCAAAGCAGGACACCACTGAAAATGAGATATTGCATCTCGTCTGCTCTATCCTGGGTAAATATATGGTGAAAATGTGTACAAGTAAGACTCCATACAACAGCAATACCAGTGGTGAACATTCAGCATTGACACATGCTTGTTTTAATCAGGAAACATAGTGTGTGTATGTGTGTGTGTGTGTGTATATATGTGTGTGTGTGTGTGTGAGTGACTGGGCAAATATGCATACTGTGCTGCTGTAGTGCTAGCTCCACTTTGTTTAATCAACCTCCATTCATCTGGCTGGACTTATAGAAGTGGAGTAACAAACTAGTGGACCGGACTGACATTTTAAAAAAGTAAAGTAAGCTAAACCCTCTGAAGTCTACTCCCATGACCACACTGGTCCAGTAAACTTCAAAAAGGCTGTGCATGGCAAAGGAAAATGTGGCATGGCATTGTGTGGCAATTCACAAATGGCATTATGAAATTTGTAAGTTCTGTTCGCTGTTGTTCTCAGATAATTCAGTCTATTCCCCATAAATCCCATGCATGCAACCCTGTCCAGGTGAGGCTCAGAGGACTCATGCATTTTCTGTCAGACTTTTCATGATACCAGTCCTGGCTGGAGTCAGTCAGACTATGTGTGTGGCGCACCATCATGTGCCTCTGGCTATGCCACTGCCATCTGCCATTCTCAAATTCCTCCTCCATGCCACATGCTTCAGTTACAGTATGCATTGCTTAGCTGATTTCTACCCTCTCTTATTTGATCCTGATGGTAGTGTGTGAGGAGGAGTGGTGGTGATTGTCAGTGGTGGTTGGTGGTCACTGTTGGAATCAAACATGGTTCATATGGGTGGGGGTGGGTCAGTGAAAGGAGCTGGGGCAGGGACCAAAGTGGATGTGGGCATCCTCTCAGTTACCTCTTCATCCACCCTACCCAAAGACCCAATCACAAGTCAGAGTCAGTCTGGCTTACTGATCACCATGCACTCCCACTCAACACCATCACAAATTCAGTCACCAACAATTCCCAGTTCATCAGGGATTGAATCTGAGATGATGAGTGTGAGTGCATGCCTGAGTGGTCAGTCGGACTGACTCTGACAGGTCATCAATGGGATGTTTGGGTTGGGGTGGGTGAGGGGGCAGCTGAGAAGATTGCCCACTTATCCACTCCAGCCTCCTCACTTACCCATTTGACTGCAGCACTTACCTAGTACCTAACCTACCTACCTACCTACTCAGTCTCAGGAACTCTGTAACAGACTTCCTGAGTAGGTAGGATGAATGCTGTGTTGCAGTCTGGTGTTGTTCACTGCAGAATGCAGCAGTAGACCCTCAGAGTGACTAATGCCTGCCTGACTGGGTGGGCCAGCCAGCTGGCACACAGTATGCAGACTCACTGTCACCTTCAAATTTATATGATGGGAGGGGGGATATATATATATACGTTTCAATAACTTTTTTTTCATGTTTCATAAGTAAAGTTAAAAATAAATGTAATTTTTGTATTTCATTTTTATAGTCTTCTACCACATCTGCCAATGAATGTCCATACTTTTGTTGTGGCTGGCCATTGTCAAAATGCTGATTTATGATGTGGGCCGTGGTGTGGACCATATGGCCAACTGCTCACATCAGTGTGGTGGTGTCAGATTCAGACCATGTGGGTCACTGCTATGTGCCATTCCTGAGTCCCTCCCCACCTCATAGTTTCAGTTGCAGTAATTACTTAGCTGAGTTTTAACAAGTTGCTTATTTGATCCTGATGGTTGTGTGTAAAGAGTGGTAGTGATTGTGGGCTGTGGGTGGTCATAGTTAGTGTTGAACAGTGTTTGTGCGGCTGGGTGTAGGTCAGCGATGTGAGTAGGAGGGACCAGAGCAGATGTGGGGCATCTTCTCTCAACCACCCCCTCACCTACCCCTGCTGAAGACCTGATCACCTGTAAGAGTCAAACTGGCTGAGTGACCACCATGCACTGAAACTCACACCATCACAAATTTAGTCATCAATGATTCTCACATTTGTTTGGATCAGCACTGAATTCATCATGATGGTGTGAGTATGAACAGTGTGTGGTCAGTCAGACCAACTCTGACAGGTTATCAGGTATTTGGATAGGGGTAGGTGAGGAAGACAGCTGAGAAGATGCCTGGACAGCAACTCCAACCCCCTCACTGATGCACCAGACTGCAGTACTCATCCTATCTATACCCAGTACCTAATGCACCTACTCTGAAACTCTGCAGCTGACTTCCTATTCCTGTGTAGGTAGGATGAGTGAGTGCTGCTGTGATGAGTCATGTGCTGTTTAGACCCTCAGAGTGACTAGTATTTGCCCGGCTCAGTGGCTTGCCCGGTTGGACAGCATTGCACCATGCACACTGTCCATAAAATTCATGTGATGGGGCCAGGTGTGCTTTACACACATTTCATTAACTTTTTCATTCCATTAAATGTTGTATCTAATTTGTATGCGTAAACCATTTCCACCTGCCAATGTCCATCCATACTTTGTTGTGGCCAGCCATTGTCAGAAATGTTGATTTATGACGTGGGCCATGAGGTGTGACCAACTGGCCATGTCTGTGTGGTTGTGGTGTACAGTGTGGGATCTCTGAGTCAGACAGTTACAGTGAGCTGGTGAGAATAGGGGAAAAAATGGCAGACTGAATGAGCCACGTGGTCCAATCTGCAAAAAAATCCTATGTTTTTATATGTAGTTCTTACAGTGAAGTGAACATAGTGTAGTGGAACTTGTGAACATGTGACTGTGATCTCATGATTCATGTGGCATACTCTCACTCATTCTCATTCATACTATCTGCAGGGCAGAGACCAACTTGCAAAACTGAAGCAGCACTGCTTATCCCTCTCTATCTAGTCTACTAAGTGTCTGTCAGAGAGTGCCCAGTGTCCACTGCCACTGCTTCTATGACTGCTGCTGTTGTCAGCTCCATGTCTGACACCTACTCACTCCTCCACCAACTCTCCTCTCCACTCAGTGTCATCCTCCTCCACCCCAGTCCATAGACAGGGTCTCACTTATTGCCATGCCCCATCACCCGACTATGCTGCTGGCTTGCTGTAGTGTGGTTTGTGGTTAGGTATGACTGTTTTCTGCTTGGTCGATTTCTTTGGTTCCATGTGATAACAGCAATCATGGAAAGGTGATCATCATTAGGGCAAGTGTACATTGCCAAAAATCAATTTAGGGGATGTACACTCCCGGCGCACAGCAAAAGGGCGCCAGGGACTTAGTTTTTTATGTTCTGCCCCTCGCAGCCTCCTATTAAAGGATTCTCAACTCTGGGGGCGGGTGCATTTTGAGGGGTGCAAAACCTAAAAAAAAGATTTTTCAGGCTGGGCACAACAAAATGTACATGCGCCCAGACCTGAACCCAGAACCCTCGGAACCCTAGCCTGCCACCCACCCACCATGTGATCGGGCCAGCTTGGCAGCCGACCACCTCACCATGCCTCACAAACCTTCCCTCCTCTTCCACCTGTCACTCGGTGTGCTCGCCCCCCCCACATGAGTGTACATATAGTAACATCCTGTTGCTATATTTGCTGACCCCCCAATCCGGTTGCCCTCCCTGCTCGGTAGCCTTGTCGACAGGCGTCACAATTGAGTTGCCCTTTTTGAAAGTGCCCAGTTGCAGTCGGCACTGTCACAGGCTACCATTTCTTTCTGGGATATTTTATTGGCATCAACCATCTGTGGTCAGTTGCTGTTGCACACACAGAAAGTGCAGGTGGACAGAGAGATTCAATTTCTAAGAGGGAATCCATAGAAGACTATGGAGTGTGTATCTGACTCTGATTCCGAAGAAAGACATCAAGTTCCATTTTGCCTTCTTTAAACTGATTTCACCATCCTATAAATAAAAACTGCAACAATATTTTGCATTGAAAAGAAACGCTAAAGGTCAAGGAAGACAGAGTGCTGAAAAAAGGATTAAGGAAGAGTAATAAGAGTACATGTCACTCTCCAGTTATTTTCAGCTGTTAATGTAAACTTGAAACTAAAATGTTCAGTAGAAGAATGAGGAATGGGAGGAGGATGACTTGAACCAGTTTCTTTTTTCAGTTATAAAAAAAGAAACCACTGAACTTGATTCAGCCTTCAGTGCAACCTCACTGTGGGTGTCCATATCTTGAGTGACAGAGTTGGTGAAGATGAAGCAAGCGTAGTATGAAACTTTCAAGCTATCTTAAAGGTTAATAGGATAAAAATAGCAGATATGCACTTGTTATTGTTTTTTGAACATGTGCAGGGGAGGGCCAGAATCAGAGCAGTCAGATGCCTCCTCCTCCTACTGAGACTACTACAGTATAAATGAGTCTGAGAAAGATAAGGATCATGAGGAAATGGATAAAAACTTTGAACTTTTCCTACCAACAAAAAAGAATACAATTCAGTGTGTACTTATTTTGGTTATGAAAGAAACAGTGAAGGTTTCATCTGTGAAGATGGGAAGCTGATTTTCCATACTGTGAAACAAGAGTAACAGCTCATGGTGGGAATACAGTGTATATCCAATTTGTTCAGCCACTTGTGAAACTATCATCTGTTGCAATACAGTGACTCTCAGGTGAGTTGATCTGTTTTACTTGACTGTCATCACACTCAAAACAATTTCAATCTGACTTGATGTTGACTGTTTTACCATAAAAAATGTTGGGCCTGGGGCTGGCCAGGGAGGGGTTGGGAATGTGAATGGGTGGGACAGAGCCTGCCGGCCTGGTATGACTGTGTGTGGCACTGCAGCCAGGTCTGTGGGGGAGGTGGTGGTGGGTAATGTGGATGGGAGGGACAACAGTGCACTTACAGTCTAGTAGCTGCCACACTGGCACTCTTAAGTGATAAGTGAAGGAAGTGGAACTAGAAAGTGATAGTGTTAGTAGTAACTCATCATCACTTCACTTTCACTGACTGCTGTGCAAATGAGAAAGAATTCGAGGGGAGCCTTGACCTGGCCACTAAGCTGCCTAACCATAGAAGGCAACAGTTATCAATCCGTCACTGAGGGATACAATCTTGAAGTTAAATTGTTGTCAAAAACCTGATTTGTGAACTAGTCCAGTTATCCAATTTTTTTGTATAATTCTTTTTTCTTAGAAAGGTATATTAAATGTTACTTCAGGAGGACCATGTGATGGTTGTGGTGGTCATAGTCATAGTCGAAGATCTGGATCTACAGAAAGTGGAACAGCAACAAAACGTTTTTGAGATGCTAACCAGCCAAGCTTATTTGCAGTTCTTGAAAAGGGGAAAAAATCTGATTCAAATTCTAAACGGGTCCATGAGTTTAATGCAGCAGTGGCTTATTTGTTTGGCTAAAGATATGCTGCCATTCCAGATAGCAGAAAAGTCTGCATTTTGCAAATGGGTACAAAAATTACACTCTAAATATTACCTACCATCCAGAGCTTATTTTACCAGAAAAGGGGTGCCAAGTTCTATAATGGAGTAAAAATGCAAGTTGAAAAATCATAATTTGGTGCAACATTTTATGCTGCCACTACTGATATGTGTACTAGTCATGGTGGTACTAGTGAGCGATATATGAACTTAACTGTCCATTATATTACTTACGATTGGAAAATGAAGGCTCAATGTACGGAGACCACATTTTTTACCAGAGGATCATATGTCTGAATATATTGTTTAAGATTTTCAAGGCATGCTTGAGGAGTGGAAAATCAGCAAAGACATACTAGCAGCTGTAACTAGAGATAATGGATTTAATATGAAGATGGCATTAGGGGAGCTGTTTACTGAGATTACCTGGATAAGCTGCTTTAGCCATCCCTTACAGAAATAATTATATAAAATGTTTTCATGTTGTGCACATAAAACTACCCATATGATATGCATGCCTCAAGCATGATTTAAATGTTAAATTGGAACCTATTGCATGCATGTGGCATGCGTGCAGCATGCAAGTGTCGAAAGCATGCTTTTTATGTTAAATTGGAATAGACTGCATGCATGTGGCATGTGTGCAAAAGCAAGTGCTCACTGATAACTGCACCCATAAAAGTTATTTATTTATTTATTAACTAGGAAAGTACCTTTGAGCCAAAGGCTCTTTTACAAAAGTTCCACATCATAACAATCCCATATGTACAAATTCAAAATACAGAGGTTAAATATACACAATCATCAAATTTTCAGTTTACAGTAAATCAATGTTACAACTAGTAGAAGTATCAAATGAGGAGTACAAAATGCTGAGCAGAAAATGCTAAAACAGGTTCAATTGGTAAAGTTATGCACTTTTGCAGATATAGAAAGTTGCTTTGGGGTCAGGGTATCACACAGTAGTATAACCAGGACAAGGTCACTTGGCCCAGTTAAGAAAATAAGGCAGTTAGCAGTATAGGATGTTTCAGGAAACACTAAAATTAGGTAAGCTATGAAAACATTTATCTAGGTTGCCAGAACATGTTAAATCATTAGTTCTATTGTCTGAAGTGCTAATAAGAATAAACAGCATTGAAGCCCATGTTACCAGGGTGAGAAGTGACAAGGCAGAGACCCTGAAGCATATCGGGGGGAGTGACTTACCAGGCCGGGAGATGGAGGTGAACAAAAGTAAAAATGAGTTAAGTGACTTGCTCAGGATCATACCATATTCAAGTGGGAGTTGATGAGAGTCAAATCCAGGTCTTCAGATCTCCAAGCTTCCTGGTTTACAGTTCGGTGCCTTTAACCACTAAGCTATACTGCCTGGACACAGATGGCTCACTTGCACTTCAATACAAATCTGCATACTGTACATCTGCACGCGTGCAGCATGCTTATAGACACTGTTATACTTTTTAGTTTTCCTGTCCCCCCTTGTCTCAGCTACACAGCTGAACTGTAGCACACATACCAATGGAAACACATGTGGTTCCTCCCACTCCCACACATATTTACCCACAAAACTACTTAATTACTTCTGTCTGGTCATTAGTCCTACTATTTTTTTCTCCATAGTTTTGAATGCTTAAAAGTAGTAATAACAACACCCACCCACATGGTAAGTCCCCCCATGCACACACACTGTAACAGGTGTGGAGATGCTGCTACTGAAAACGCACCAAGTATAGATATAAGTCGACAATCTCTTACCTACTAGTACTAGGGAGCTGGAGCCGGGAGTCTTTAACAGATGATGTCCATAGGTCAGAGTGCTGGGGCATACCCCCTTGAAATGAATGGAGTTATTTTCTATTACTATTTTATACATTATGATAGTGAGTTGGAGAATAATGAAGGCCACTGTTCTACTAACAAGGCACTTGTCAGTCGAGCAGTGGCCTTTATTGTCATCGAACTTTCCATCAATAATGTATAAAATAATATTTCATCACCCTCATTCATTTCAAGGGCACACTCTACAGTCTCCCTTTGCCCTACGTCATAATGTGCCTGAGCATGAGGATGTGGAGGTCAGCTTCACGGGGGTATATGTCTGACTATAGTGGGGCTCCAATAGTCTGTGCATACCATATTGCTCAACTGTCCCTAAATACAAGGGACAGCCCTCATTTTACCCCTGAAAACTACTCTGCTCCTCATCCATCCCTCATGGGAAACATGCTGCTCTCACAGAGGATGTCCTGTAAATTTAGACTTTTTGGCAGGAGTGCCATTTCAAATTTCAGCGGGGGGAGCCAACAACCAGTGGAGTCCAGGTGCTAGTTAGCCCCTAGGTGGCAAGCTCTAGAATGTCTGAAACATCTCTAAAAGATAAAACATTTTTGTTGTGACTGAAAAATGATATGCAAATCAGGAAAAATTCAAATGTACAGTATAAGATTCATCTGTCTATACCCCCGAGCAGTGCATCAGATTTGGGCTTAAACCCACCCAGTTACTAATCAATTTTTTTCCTGTTGAAGTTCTGACACCCCCCCAAAAAAAAACCTTGTCCCAATTTCTCCTCCCTGACTCCATTCCATTCAATACCAGTCCCATATGTGTTGTGAAGCCACCCAAAGGTGCAGAAACATGAAAAATACATCAATATTTCAGTCCTTTCTCCTTCCCCAATCACCCTGTGAAAAATGATTTACTTTTACTTACCCCTCCATCTGACCAGAACCTGCAGCCTAGCCCAGTGTGCCACAAGCCCAGTTTTCAGTCTGCTCCTCTTCCATCCTTCACCCAGAAGCTGGATGCTAGAACTGACCATCCCAGGTCCCCAACGTGGTCTGCGACCAAGTTACCTTACCAATTAAACACACTCAACATGTGTTGCTTGCTTTCTGCTTAGCTGCTTCTGTGGCTGCTGCCACACTACATTGATCAAGGCCTATGAAGTCAGCCAACACCTCTGTCACCACTGCTGCTAGGCCTAGCTTGTTGCTGTGGGGGGCCTGTGCTGTGTTTTTTGTGAGGTGAGCCTAGTAGAGTATGTAGGTGGCCTGGTTTTGAGTTAGCTTCTAGCTCACCCTCTGCCCCTTCAGCCACCAGGATGACAGAGACTCACTAAGATTATACTAACAAAAATATGCCACCACAACACTGCTATTGAGAGTTCAGTGCTCACTGACTCCACCAAGCTGTAGTGTGCAGCCTGTCTACTCTGTGGCGGGAAATAGTGTGTCTCACTCACGGGACTCATGTGCTCTTACTTGCCTGGAGCTCCTCCATGTCATGTGTGATGGTGTCACTGCTAGTAGGTGGAGAGAGTGGACAACACAATACAGACACAGCTGAGTCAGGAGTGCACCTGCAGCATGAGCGCACACAGGCCAGGGGGGCATGTATTCTGTAAAGATTAAATCCAAATTTAATGCCATTATTGCCACACCATAAGAACAACCTAGGCACAAATGTGGGGGGAGGGCAACTGCCTTCCCACCCTACCGAAATGGCACCACTGCTTTATGGTAGAAATTAATTCTCAGATGCTGATATTGGTTCAAGGAAATACACTGGTTTCCACTGTGTTCTGAGATACTGTATCTCCATGTTTCAGGAAGTGTCTCCGGATCATCATGAGGGTTAGTGTCCCTCAGTGTCCCTAATTTTGAGTGTCCATGTCCCTCATTTCCAAGACCCTACTCAGCACAAAGAGTGCTGAGCAGCATGGCTATAGTGTATATGCTCCATACAGAATGACAAGGAAAAAGTAAGTGAGCTGAAACAGTCATGGAGAAACACATTTGTAGCACTAAATATGCAGAAGGTAATTTGCATGGCCCAAAACAAAAAGGTCAGGCTTCACAACACAGAGGCCCCTCTTCACACATCTGGAATGGGGGATGTTGGATGACTATATCCTAGGCATTTACTGCAGTAAGCAAACAATACTGTACTTTACAAATTAATGGCAATTTAATGACAAAAATCAAAAGCCATGAAACAACTTGCAAAAAGATGAGAATTAATGAGTTTACCTAATTTTAATGGGAAATCAATGAAAATGTATTTTAATGGCTCTAATTGCTAGCAGTAGCATGAAAAATAGAAAGTAATGTGTTTTTATATGAGATTTGCACCAGCTTAGCTGCTGCACACATGGCAAGCATGCAACATGTGAAACTGATATGATTTTTAAATGATGTTCACCCCAGCTTAACTGCTGCACTCATGTCAAACTTGCAGCATGTGAACCTGATTTGCTTTTTAGACCTGGTTCGCTTAGGTTCACTTTGTGTACGTGAACTGCATGCAGACATTGCACAATTAATCATGTGGCATATATTCTGCAGCCCGGATATTCAGACTGCACCTGGCAGTGGCGCAAGCATGGGCACAGTGCAACTGGGATGCACCAGGGCCAGGACCGGGTGATATTCAATGGTGATGCACCATGATGCAACACCATTGAATATGGCACAGACAATGCACTGCGCAGTGGCACTGCACTGGTGCAAGACAGGGATAGGGAGCATGGGGATGCTCTAGTGCAAATGCAGTTGAGCTGGGTGCAACACCCACAATATTCAGCAGAGGGCATGCGAATGAGGCTATAAGATATGCAGGGCACAAATAGGGCCATTTGCATGTCATTATGGCCTCATTGCATACCTTATCTAAAGACAACCGCAGTGTATTGTGCCTGGCACCCTGCACAGACTGACATGAGCAAGGGGTCCAGGGCATCCCGCCCCATAGCTGCGATCACTGTTGACTGCTGTTCATAAATCCCTGGTGTTCTAGTAATTCCACCCCCTCCCATTTCCGTGATCACCAGTATATGTATCCAATATCAGTTCCTGGTGGTCAAGTGGAACCCCGCTCCTTCCCAATGCCGCAATCACCGGTTAAATGCCCTAAAATATCCCTGGTGGACTAGTGGTACCCCCCCGGATCGGTGCCGCAATCGTGGTAAATTGGTGTCAGAATAATCCCTGGTGACCCAGTGGCACCCCCCACCCTCCGTGTTCCCAATCTTCGGTATTCATAGGAAATAGTATGCCCTGGCAGTCTAGTGGAACCCCCCGCCCGTTGCTGCGATCGCAGGAAAGCACCGTAAAATACTTCCCTGGTATAAACAGAACCCTTGCCCACCCTGATACCCCCATCATTGATGGGTGGCTGCAACCTACCCACATACCTCCAGCTTCCCGCCACGAATGACAGGTACAGTATGGGCTATAAGCCCGATGGTCCACAGTGTGGACCAATGGGCTCAAAACATACTGTATAGACAGTCCAAATATGTGAATGACTTCATTCACATATTTGGGACTGTCTATACAATATGTCCTGCTGCCCATACTGTACCTGTCATTCAGCGGGTGGCCGGGTGGTATGTGGGCGGGTTGCAGCCACCCGCCGATGAAGGGGGAGGAGTGGGGGGCAAGGGGTTCTGTGTGGTTGGGAGGGGTGGGGGTGCCACTGGATCACCAGGGAAGAATTCTACAGTGCTTTCTGCGATCATGGCAATGGGCAGGGGGGTTCCACTAGACTGCCAGGGCATACAACTTCCTACAAATACCAGTGATTGGGGACACTGGAGGGAGAGGAGTGCTGCTAGACTGCCAGGGATCATTCCAACACCGATTTACTGTGATTGCGGCACCGGGCGGAAGGGTACCACCTGGGATACTTCAGGGCATTACACCAGTGATCGTGGCATCGGAAGGGAGGAGGGTTCCACTAGACTGCCAGGGCGATTTGGGTGCTTGTGGAAGGTGTTCTGGGTGGGCGTGTGGCCACCCAGCTGGTGGCTGCTGTGTTGCACTCTATAATACAGCAGCCCACCTGTGGGTGGCCAGGAGCTGTTCCCACTATTTACGGGCTCAACTTTGAGCCCCCCTATGTGGCGCACTGCAGGGTTATGCCAGCATATGAACCGCACATCCCGGGCTGAATATTGGGATGTGCAGCATATGCATGGGCATGCCCCCTGCATCTGCACTGCATACACTTACATTGCACCCCAGCACATTGGGAGTTACACTGCGCCATGCAGCCTTTTCAAAATCCCACTGGGGTGTAATGTGGGGTTGTGTCAGCGCAACTCTGTTGCGCTATACACAACTTCTTTGAATATCTGGGCCTGCGTGTACACAGCTTACCTATATTTTTGTAAGGTATAATTTAAACTTGGCTATTGGAAAGGTTTTAAAAATAAGTACATTTTGTGCTGCTATCAGGGCTTGCAGACATCTTGTGCAAGGTTTCAACAGAAGTTGGAAAAAAAGGCAAACTTCTAAAGCAAAGCAGGCAGACTTGGGTGTTGCTCAGCATTCTCTGATGCATGACATAATATGGTGGGGTTTCACTTACGACATGGTGTCAACATTTCTGCAACAACAACAAGCAGTGTATGCTCTTCTTGCATCTGACTGGAATATTTGGCATTTAATGCCTAATGATACAGACTAAGGGCAGGATATTCAGACTGCACCAGGCTGGGGTGCAAGCCTGGGTGCAGCGCAACTGGGATGCGCCAGGGCGTGAACTGGGCGATATTCAGTGGTGCTGTGCCATGGCTCAGCACTGTTGAATATGGCAGTGTGGCTGCCTGCATTGCGCATGGTGCCATGGCACTGTGCCAGTGCAAGTGGCAAGTGAGGTGCAGGGGGATGTGCCAGCGCAAGTGCGGTTGTGCTAGGCACAGGAACCACGATATTCAGCAGTCAGTATGCAAATTGAGCCATTATGCATACAAGGCACAAATGGGGTCAGTTACTTGTCATTATGGCCCCATTTGCATGCATGTGTGCCAATCCCCGGTGACTTGCCCCTGGCGCCCTGCTAGGCTGCAGCCATTGGGGACCAATGCCCCCTGCATCTCGGTGGCAAAGCACCCCAACGTCTGATCGCAGGCTTTGTAAACAGGTAGTATCCCTGGTGGTCCATTGGATCTGTTCCCCAGCCCAATCGTTCATTCACATATTGGAACTGTGTAGTACAGTACAATCTGCATGCCCATTAGCCCACGCTGTGGACCAATGGGCGTACAGCCGTACTGTACACTGTCAAGTGGCGGGCGGCCTGGCGGCTTGTGGGTGGGGAGCTGCCACCCACCTCTGACCAGAGGGGGGGCGTGGCTGGTCTGAGGGTGGGGAGGGGGCACCCTGGACCACCAGGGTTTTCTCTTCTACAATGCCTACAATCGAGCTTGGCAGCAGGTCCATTGGACCACCAGGGATACATTTTACTTCACAAAGCCTGAGTGCGGACTGGATTCAGTCCACTGGACTAGCAGGGAGAGATTCATTTTTAATAAGCCCACGATCGGGCTGGGGGGCAGGTCCACTGGACCACCAGGGAGTAATTTATTTTTAATAAGCCCGTGATCAGGCTGGGAAGCAGGTCCACTGGACCACCAGGGAGTTTATCTTTTACAAAGCCCGCGATTGGACTAGGAGTGGTCCACTGGACCACCAGGGACTGAATCTATTGAAATATGCCTGTGATCGGGCGAGGGGGGTAGGGTCCAGTGGACCACCAGGAATTGTCTTTAGTTTATGATGCCCGCAATCAGGCATGGGGGGGGCCACTCCCGGCCTGTGTCTCGGGAGGTCCAGTGGCCACCCACAGCAGGTGGCTGCCGTGTTGTGCCCTGCATTACGGCAGCTCACCTGTGGGTGGTCAGTCCTCGCTCCTATTTTTTGGGGTGGATTTTTGCACCCTCCTGTGCAGCGCAAGGCGGGTGTGTGCCAGCATATGTGCTGCACGTCCCGGGCTGAATATCGGGATGTGCCGCATATGCATAGGCACGCCCCCCGCACTTGAGCCGCATACATTACTGGTGCACCCCGGGGCATTGGGATTTGCGCAGCGCGACATCCCCTTTTCAATATCGTGCTGGGGCGCATCAGTGGATTGCTCATGGCGCAACACTGTTGCGCCGTGCGCAACCCCTTTGAATATCCTGCACTCTGTGTTCTTGAAAATGTAAGCCATGTACTTGGTTCTCCTAATGATTTTACAGACTGTTTTGGTGTTGATAAACATGTCACTATGTCTGCTCTGAAAACAGTACTGCATCATCTTATGAATGATTTATTGATGCCATCATCTGAAGACAGCACTCTGAAAAGCAAATTAAATAATGATTTGATCTCCCAATATTCATGTAAATACAAACAAAATATAATTGACATATCCTGTTTCCTCAACCCAAGATTCAAAGCTGGCTTCAGTGATGACAGAGATGCTACAGTGAGATTAGTACACGAAGAAGTCATTTTTTAAAGTAACCTGGTCATTTGTAACATTAATAATGATGGCCCCGGTCCATTGCATGTTCTACCACCATGATCCAGACTAAATGCATCTGTTGATGATATCAAGGAGGACCAGTCACTTAATTCTGTGAGTAAAGCTGATGATGAGGAGGAGCAATTTTATTTTGAAACTGAAGATCCTGCTTTGACTTGTGATTCAGAACTGAAGACACCATCTCCTACATGATGACCACCACTGCCACCACCACCACCAAAGCCAACAGCACCAGCATGGGGAAGGAAGAGGATGGCTATAAGTTCAGCTGCTTCAACATCATCTTCTTCTGCCACAGCATCCACTCAACACCACAGTTTACCTCCTCCATCACAACAAGGCCAGTCACAATCAGTGGTAAAACAATAAGGATTGACAGACCTACTAAAGAAGATTACAGACAAAACATTTGACATTGGAAGGGTGTAACGATGAAGATATTACATTGGAAGGAAAAGTCAAAAATGAATTCTCTCACTATTTAGCATTACCACATGTGGACAAAAATGAAGAGCCATTGCAGTGGTGGAGTGAACATACAGCAGAAAGTCCTTGTTGTCGAATTTAATAATAATGAGAAGAATAATAAGCATTTATATAGCGCTTTTCATACACGGTATCCCAAAGCACTTTACAAGCAATGCTAGACTGGTAGTGAAGTGACTGAATGTGTGGTGGCGGCCATATCGCACATCATCACCCACACACAGCCTGGATAATTGCATTAACTGGTTTATGGGAAGGGAATGTTGGCCAGGACACCGGGCATGTTTCCTGCTCTTTACGAAGAGTACCCTGGGTTCTTTTACTTCCACCTGGACACCCACCAAGACAACACCAGGATGGGCAGAAGGGACCTCGGTTTAACATCTCATCTAAAGGATGGCACACCCCAGCAGTACAGCACTCCCCAATACTGCACTCAGATGGCAGCGATTTTTAGGTGTAAGTCCATCCCAGTGTGGGACGAGAACCCACAACCTTCTGGTCCAGAGGCGGATGTGCTACCAACTGAGCCACAGTGACACCTATGTATCCCACAACAAGTATACCATCAGAGAGACTGTTTAGCCCAAGTGGTTATATGCTCACACCATTTCTTTCAAGACTATGCCCAGAGGAGATTACCATGCTGGTCTACCTTCACAAGAACTTTAACTGACTTCATTTTGGGAATAGGGAGTCTTGAACGTGATATAATTTTTCTAGTTAGTTTATATGAGAGACATAGTAACATACTAATTGTCAACAGATAAGGATCGCTAAGCCCACCTAGTGTGCCTGTATTTCCTGCCTGCATCAGCAGCCACATTCTCTTCTCTTTCACACCCCTAGGGTTCCCTTATGCCTGTTCCATGCATGTTTGAAACCCCCAACTGTGCTAGCTCCCAGCACCTCCAGAGGTAGGTCATTCCAAGTATCCACCATCCTTTCTGTGAAGAAAAACTTCCTCACATTCCCCCTTATCCTGCCCCCTTCTAATCTTATATCATGCCCCTCATCCTTGTACATCTCCTATACTGAAAGATGTCATCCACCTGGACCTTGTTCAAACCCTTATGATACTTGAAAGTTTCAGTCATGTCTCCCAGCTCCCACTTCTCCTCCAGTGTATACATATTGAGGTATTTTAGTCTCTCCTCATATTTCTTCTGGTGCAAACCCCTTACCATCTTAGTTGCCCTTCTCTGGCCACCTCCACCCTGTCCACTTCTTTGCAAAGATGTGACCTCCAGAACTGTACTCTGTATTCCAGATGAGGCCTCATCAACATTTTGAAGAGTGGCATCACCATCTCCCTTCTTCTGCTAGTGATACCCCTTCCTATGCACCCCAACATGCCAGTGGCCCTCCCCACTGACTTGGTACACTGTTTGTCTACCTTTAAGTCATCCAAAATGATTATCCCTGAATCCCTTTCTTCCACGGTAACCATCAGTATCCCCCCCCCCCCCATCATGTAACTCTCTGCAGGGTTTCTATGCCCCAGGTACATGATTTTGCACTTCTTGGCATTAAATTCCAGCTGCCACACTTTGGACCATTCTTCCAGCTTTCCTAGGTCCCTACTCATGTTCTCAATCCCCTCCCCTGGAGTGTCTACCCTGTTGCAGATCTTGATGTCATCTGCAAATAGGGCAAACCTTCCCCTCCATTCCTTCAACAATGTCCCTAATGAAGACATTAAAAAGGACTGGTCCCAGGACTGATCGTTGAGGCACCCCACTGGTCACCCCCCTTTCCTTAGACTAGATCCCATTTACCATCACCCTCTGCTTTCTGTCCCTCAACCAGTTTCTAACCCAGTTCTCCACTTTGTGGCCCACCCCCAGGCTACCCAACTTGTTAACCAGTCTTCTGTGTGGAACGGTATCGAAGGCCTTACTGAAATCCAGGTAGACGATATCCACCACTCCCCCCGATCCACCTCCTTTGTCACCCAGTCAAAAAAGTCTGTCAGGTTTGTTTGACATGACCTTCCTGCTGTGAATCCATGCTATCTCAGACCCTGTGCTGTGCTGGATTCTAAGTGTGCCACAATCCTTTCCTTAAGCAGCACTTCCATAATGTTGTCCACTACTGAGGTGAGCTAACTGGCCTTTTGTTACCTGCTTCTTTCCTGCTTCCACTCTTGTGAGTAGAGACTACATGTGCCTGCCTCCAGTCGTCCGAACCACCCCTGTTTTGAGTGACTCACTAAACAAGGCTGCCAGTGATGCTGCTAGCTCCTTCTGAAGTTCCTTTAGTATCCTGGGGTGTATACCATCCAGTCCCATCGCTTTGTCGACCCTCAGTTTTGTGAGTTCCTCAAGGACTCTCTTCTGTAAATGGACTAGTGTTTACCTCCCTCCCCCCCAATGTCTCTGCTGCCCAATTGTGGTCCTGCCCCCTCAGTGAATACCATGCAGAAGTATTCATTCAGTATAGTTGCTTTATCTAGGTCACCCTCCACACACACACACCCCTTCCTCCCCCTTTGCATCATACAATTCCTCCCCTGGCCTTCCTTCTTTCGCTGATGTACCTATAGAAAGTCTTGTCCCCTTTCTTTATTGTCTGTGCTAATCTTTCCTTTGTCTTTGCCTTTGCGCTCCTTACTGTCTTTCCTGCTTCCTGCTGCTTCTTTAGGTACACTGCCCTATCCTCTTCCCTTTGTGACTTCTTATAATTTCTGAAAGCCACCTTTTTGTTCTTAAATTTCCCTGCCACCTCCCTTGAGAACTATAGTGGTTTGCTCCATCTTTTTCCCTTCTTTCACAGCCTAATGCACTGATTTGTCACCTCCGTTATTGCTCCTTTTATGTGTGGCCACTGCTCCTCGATCCCTCCTGCACCATTTCTCACTAGGGCTTCTTTGATCCCCCTCCCCATCTTTATAAAATCCACCCTTCTGAAATCCAGGACCCTTGCCTTTGTGTAGCTCACCTGTAATGCTGTGTTTATCTTAAACCACACTTTATGGTGGTCACTGGACCTTTGGTGACCATCTACCCATACTTCCACAGTCCTGTTCCCATTGGTCAGTACAAGGTCCAGAATTGTCTTGTTCCTGGAGGGCTCCTGCACCAACTGCCTGAGTCCTGCCCTCTGCAAGACTTCGATGATGTCTCAGCTCCTGGCTGAGGCTGCTTCTGGGATGGCCCAGTCCATGTCTGGCATGTTAACATTACCCAGCAGCAGTACTTCCCCCTTTGCTGTCATCTCGTGTAGTTCCTCCACCATTGCCCTATCTACCTCCCCCCCCCCCGTGCTGGAGGCCTGTAAATCAGTCCTGTGCGAATTGCTGTGCCATTGCCTGGCTCAAAGGTGACCCACAGTTTCTTGGCCTCCCCTTGTCTTCAATGAACCTCCATTGCTTTAATACCTTTCCTGATGTAAAGGCCTCCCCTACACCTTTTTCCCTCCCTATCCATCCTGAAAAGAGCATAGCCTGGTACGTTCACCTCCCAGTCATGGATTCCAGTGTATCGTGTCTTGATGATTGCCACTACATCCAGGTTATTCTCTGCCATCAAGGCTGTCAGGTCTGGTATCTTATTTCCCAGACTGCGTGCTTTTGTGTACATGGTTGCCCATGTTATGCTTCCTTCCCCCCTGGTAATTCTGCTTTTGCCTACTTGTCCCTTCTTTCCCTCTCCTGTTGCTTTCTTTTGCTGCCTACCTTCCACTGCCGTTCCCCCACTGAGCACAGCTATATTTGTCAACCTCTTTTCCTCCTGATTCTCTCTGCTAGCTTCTCTACCTTATGGGAGACTGCCCTTCAATAGCTACTATAACAGTGTAAATAAATAAAATGTACCTTTTGTAAATGTTGATGATCTGGGTTTGAGGTAGCTACATGAACACATGAGGAATGTAGTTTAGTGGATGGTCAGCAAATGTCATGTGCTCACTCTTTCTCATCATGGTGACTCAGTCATCATGACAAATCTGAACCTGACCCATCCATAATCATCACATTACAAAAGGTATACTGTATTTTAGGCTAAGCATTGAATGTTGTGTCGATTCGTCATATTTTGCATGAGAAGGAAGTCTGTGGTTAGAACTTGGCAGTGAGTAGTGGGCACTGGTACTTTCTCTGCAACTGCGCTAGTTGCAGTAAGCAGTTTCACACATGAACTAACTGAGAAGAAAAAAAGGAAAGTACCTCTGTAGCAGTAAATTGCTAAGTTTATGTTTTTCTTTTTTGGGTTTCATAGCCTGTTACCGTACTGCATCTGGCGATAGTCTTTCTGTGCCAGAATTAATTTTTTTTCAGAGTGTCCTGTCCTGTAAAGGGGGAAGGGAAGGTATCATAAATTGGCTCAAACTGCTGGTCATCCAGTCCTTTCCGCTTCCCGGTCCACGCTGCCACAACCCCAATGCTCATGTTTTGTTACATCTTACCAGGGGAAACACAGGACCACACCCCACTGAAGCCTAAATGGGAGAGATTTTCAAAACATTTTTATACATGTTAAAGGTTAAAGCAGCCTCAAGCCACCTCAACTGAGGGCCCCTATTATTTCAGCTGAGTGGTGGGTTTCAGTTTTATCAAAGGTTGCTTAAACGTGGAAGAAAATGTTTTGAAAACCTTAGCCTCACCCATAGGTTTCATTAGGGTGCACCCTGTGCTCTCTCTGGTAGGACATCACAATATGTCTGAGCACTGGGGCAGGGTTTGCGTAGACCGGCAAGTGGAAGGTATCAGCTGGACAGCAGTTCAGGCTGATTTATGAGATTTGTTCACTTTCCTATCTTACAGGACACTCTGAAACATTTATTTTTAGCACAGAAAGACTAGCACCATGCATCACGTATGGTTGTGAAATGATGCCCAAAGCTAAGCTTACAAATTTCCTGTAACAAGCAAGTGTCTTGTTGCTGGCACCTTCCACTTGTGTGACCCACAGTTTTCATGCAAACTTAATATTATTATCAATGGTTGACCTTACACAGTAATTGTCACTGTCAATGTCATTCTAATGGTTTTGTTTGTTACTTAAACCATGTATCAGATTAGCAGCATCAGCTTAGTAGCAAGTGCAACAAGCAACATGCTGCTGCAGCTGCTGCTGCTGCTGCAGCAGCTGGCCAGATTCTGGAAGATCATCATCAGGTCAGTCAGTCTGTCATCATTCCGCACAAGTTTAGGGAGTCGACTTCACATTCACCTAGATCACCACGTGGACTGTGATTGTGATACTGAAGTACCAGTGAACTGTATTGTATTGTATTCTTTGTTAACTGGGTAAGGCCCACTAGGCACAGGTGCCTGTTTTCAGGGGCAACCCGGGAGCACTAGGGAGGTTAAGTGACTTGCTCAGAGTCACACAGTAGGTTGTGGGAATCAAACCTAGGTCTATCTGCTGTATCTACCTAGCTCATTCACAGCTCTTTATTTTAACCTCTAGGCTACACTGTGAGCCCCAGAATTGTTGGTGATATGTTTGGTAAGATACTATGCTGTCCATCCACTGCCTCCTACACTACAATACTCATCCAATGTGAGTCAGTGCAGTTCTTCAACTAATGGTGTCACAGTTTTAACCTGAATTTTCAGTACTTTTTCTGAAAAATACAGAGTTAAAGTTCTCAAACTCACTTATCTCCTGAAAGTCAAGCAATAATGTCACTGATCACTCAGTGCAGGCCTCCTTTGTCTCTTGCTGACCTGTGTAACCCACCTTACTTGGTGACTACAGAGTGGATCAGTTGCTTCTAATATAAATTAAAATCATTAACAACCCCAGGTCTGATGGATTGCTTATCCAGTATGCTTTACTTACGAGTGGAATGGACAGGAGGACATCTCGGAAGGGGAGTGAGCAGTAGAAGCCATCCACAAGCAAGGTGGAAAACCCTGCAGAGCAGAATGATGCATCAGGTGTCATGGTGCTGCAGTGGTCCTGCTCCAGTGACTGACTGGGCTGTTACCTTCTTTCTCATAGACAGGGGGAGAAAGGTGGCCCTATGTCTCTCAGGCTCCATGGCCCTACTGGAGAGGTAATCCTTGTCTCCATGTAGGTTACATAGGACAGCAGTAGATGAAGGGGGAATGAGTAGCCCTGTGAACCCTTGTCAGACCTTGGATTGTTAAATAAAGCAAGTAATTGCTTGGTAATAGAAAACAAAAAAAATTGGTCTCCGCTGTTATTCTTTTAGAATAGCAAATGTTGCATGATTGCTGGTTTCAGAGCAGAGATTATGTGACTCACCCACCTGAGTGACAAATTCCATAACAACATGTTTCATGTTTGTTGAATAGCATCCCCAAGAAAGTCTGTTAATGTAACTTACTAAGTGGTGTGGTTGTATGTTCTGTGTTAAAAGGTAACCCCATGTGACCACAGTGATTTACTGTGAACCAATCATTCACACGCTGTCCGTGGTTTCATAGGGTGTTATCTGTGTGACTGATACTGTCAGTGGCAGAATACATTTAAAATACACTATTACAGACAGAGACACCCTAAGACTCAGAAATTAAATCATTAAGTTTTTACTTCAGGTTAATAACAATTAGTGCTGACAGTACGCATTAAACAGTTAAAAAATGTCCATTAGACGACAGTATAGTTAATCAACCAAATGCTGATTTGAATTATGCATATGCAACTATTCTAACTGATGTAAAAAAAAAAATAGTATATGTCACTGGTCCATGTCAGCCGACTTCATCACAGGCACAGACATTTATAAACTTTTTTTTACATCACTCAGATATGTTGCACAATTAAACAAAAACGTTCATGTGTTACTACATTGCGTATGTCTTTTCTTCTCCCTGTAAGAAGTAAATATATTATTAGTAGTATACTAGTACTGGTTGTACTTTGTGTATCAGTCTCAAGTCACAAATGTAGTGGTTATAAAAGGACTAACATTTACTGCGTTTCTGAATAATGCACATCGATGTGCCTATTGCTTAATGCTGATGCATTGGCTACTATCAGGGAATGCTACGGTCACTTCATTTGATTGTGCTCAGCTCCTGCTGCTGTTAACTATTTAGTGCTGCTAGTTTAAATTTTCAAATCCCATTTCTCATGCTACTGCTCCCTCCTGACTTGAGATGTGCGAAGTGGACAAAGTTCCCTCTGTGTAGTAATTGGTGAATTTGCAGCATTTTGTGAATTACTTCACAGGGCGAAGTCCACACTTTGCTGAGAGAACCAACTTCACCATCGAATGTGAAGTGAAACTTCACCGCAGCACAGGCCACATAGGCAATGTGTGGGATCATGGTGAAAGTAAAACTTTTCCAGTGAAGTTTAGCATTACAGACAGAGCTTGCAATGTATTGTGGGATTGGAAGTCACATGTTGTTAAACAGAGGACACATGTTGCTGAACGGCCTAAAGAAAGCTGAGGGGGTCATTCCTCAGTGCAGTGCTCAGAAAGTGAGCAGAGAGAACACAGCAGTGTGTGTAATTCTGTGCTTGATCTGAAAAAAAACTTTATATTTGTTTAGATAACTTTATAAACCTTTAACAACCTTATATACTCTTACTTTAGGGTTAATTTACAGTGCAGTTTTATAGTGTTGTGTTCAGTTCAGTACTCTTTCAGTTTTACTTTTGTTTGAATCAGTGTCTGGCGGGAGAGACTGTTTGGGAGTGAGTCTTTGTTTGTAATCCCCCCATCCCATGTTTAGTAAGCAATCCTCTTCCCGGCCCTTTTGTTGTTGTATTCCTCGTACTGTTACATAGAAACATAGAAACATAGAATTTGATGGCAGATAAGGACTGCTTGGCCCACCCACTCTGCCCATTTCCCCTACCTAATGGATAAGCTGCAGATCCTAACTAACCAACAGCCTACTTCTTCCACCCTCCACCCCCGAGAATTGCCTTCTGTCTGTCCCATGCATTCTTGAATTCCACCACTGTTTTTGACTCCACAACCTCCTCAGGAAGGCTGTTCCATGCATCCATGACCCTCTATGGGAAAAAATACTTCCTCACATTACCTCTGAGCCGTCCCCCTTCTAGCTTCAGATTGTGCCTCCTTGTTCTTGCACATCTCTTTTTCTGAAAGATGCTACCCTCTTGGACTTTGTTCATTTCACCTGAGGTATTTGAAAGTTTCAATCATGTCCCCCCTCTCCTTCCTCTCCTCGAGGCTATACACATTAAGATCCTTAAATCTCTCTTGATATGTCTTCTGGTGCAGACCCTGCACCATTTTAGTTGCCCTTCTCTTGACTGCCTCCATCCTGTCTATGTCTTTGTGGAGATTGGGTCTCCAGAACTGCCCGCAGTACTCCAGATGGGGTCTCACCAGCTGTCTGTACAGAGGGATAACAACTTCCTGTTTTCTACTGGTGATGCCTCTCCCTATGTATCCCAGTATCCCCCCAGCCCTCCTTGCTGCCCTCTCACATTGCTTGCCCACCTTTAGGTCATCTGATATGACTACCCCCAGGTCCCTTTCCATTTTTGTTGTTGTTAGTATCTCACCCACCATTGTATACTCTTCCCCTGGGTTTTCGTTTCCCAGTTGCATTACTTTGCACTTCTTAGCATTGAATCTAAGCTGCCATACATTTGACCATTCCTCCAACCTTGCCAAGTCTCTTCTCATCCTTTCCACTCCACCATGTGTATCAACTCTATTGCAGATCTTTGTGCCGTCTGCAAAGAGATATACTTTTCCTTCCAGTCCCTCTGCAATGTCACTTATAAAGACATTTATTTATTTATTTATTTAGACAGCAGTTTGGAAAACCTTTGAGCCATAGGCTCATTTACAAAGGTACCTTGTCACAAAGACATTAAAGAGGACTGGTCCTAGTACTGAACCCTGCGGTACCCCACTAGTAACCCCCTTTTCTTCAGAGTGGACTCCATTTACTATTCCCTTCTGTGTCCTGTTCTCCAGGCAATTTTTTACCCAGGCTACCATCTTGGAACCCACTCCCAGGCTGGCCAATTTGTATATTAATCTTTTGTGTGGGACTGTGTCAAATGCCTTGCTAAAGTCTAGGTAGGCCATGTCTACAGCCCCTCCCTGTTTTACTACTTTGGTCACCCAGTCAAAGAACTCTATTACATTCGTCTGACATGACCTTCCCACTTTGAATCCATGCTGCCTTGAGTCCTGAACTCCTCTGGCCTCTAGGTACTCAACAATTCTTTCCTTCAGAAGTGATTCCATCATTTTCCCAATCACTGAGGTTAAAAAAAAGTTTCTGTTGTCCTTGACTGTATGTTTTAGTAAATACCCATGTCAGCAGTAATCCACTTCATTCTGTCTTTGTTTGTAAGCCACCCCCACCCCCACCATCCCTAACTGTATTCTGGTGTGTTATGTTGTAAATACCTTTGCTATCCCTGTGTTGGTGTAGTAGTGATCTGCGCTTGTCTTGTAGCCAAAATCATATCTGTAATCTCCACCCCCCTTGCATCCCTAACTGTATTCTTGGTTGATCAAGAGGTATGATATAGTAAATACCCCTGGTATACAAAGCTGTGTTGTTGTTAAACCACTCTGAGTGCAAAATAAACCTTTATGAACTGTCACAATTTAACCCAGCTAACCTAGCCGGCCTGTCATTATACTCCCTGTTCTGTTAAGTACAGGTAAAAAAAGAACTCTGAGATTCAGCTTGAGGTGTGATACAGTAAATACCCCTGGTATCCCACCCTGTGTTGTTATACTACTGTTCTGTGTGCAAAAGAAATCTTTATAAACATTCATAACAGTATAAGAGAAGAAGAATGCCTGGAAAGAGAATCAATAAAGGGGAGAGGTGTGATTGAGGAAGGAAAGAGTTCAAAATCTTAGCCGGCCAGGTGGCACTGGAGGTTGAGGTGCTGGTAGCAACACCTCATGCCACGCCTGCAACCCAGGTTAGGGAACAAGCCAGGATCACCGGGGGGTGGCAGAGGTGAGAGAGGACTGAGCATCCAGAGGACTGCTCTCCTCTCCTCTCTTTGGGAGGGAGGGTTTGTTGTCCAGCTCGCTGACTTCCCTCTGGCAATGGCCGGGGGAAGTATGGGTCAGGAGGCAGGTACCAATGCCCTTGCACTGGTAAGGAGGCAGGGTGGTGAGAAAATGGTAGAAAAGAGCCTGGCAGGCTCTGTGATGGTCCACCACATCCCTAGGACTGTCCCTGGTTTCTGGATTGGGTCTCTGGGGGGGAGCCAGCACCCTCCTCCCTGGCCCCACCACTGGGGGCAAGCCAAGGGGGGAATTTCTAGAGATTAGCAGGAATGGCGGGACCAGAGAGTGAGTCCCTCCACAAGGAGGGCTGTAGCCACCTGCCAAGGTTCCAGGCAGAAAAACATAATAATTAAAACAAACAAAAGAAGATTTCAAAGTCTAAGGGGAAAAGTGGTGCTAAGGAAACTGTTCAGGAAGCAATGTCTTCAGATGTGGCAGCACCAAGTTCTATGGTCTCTAGCAGCATGGCTAGCACTAGAAGTGCCGTATTAGTTTCCACTGGCTTTCCTGCAAAAAAATGTTTCTTGGCAACCTCTGTAGCAGCCATGTCAGTGGGTGATGTAGTGGGAGGTGGCAAGGATGGAAGCAACTGCACCTGCAGACTAGTAACAGTGGTCTAGAAACAGAAGGAGATCATGTTGCTGTCTCCATTGCTGCTTGTGGTAGTGGTGTTGTTCATCCTGTTACTATGGAGTTAGTTGTTGAGGGCAATGATGGAAAGCTACAAAACATGAGTCAGACCCCTACTGTTGTTGATAACGAGATGGCCACAGAGCCTGCTGACATTGAGATTTAGGAGGTTGAGGATCAGGAGGAGGACTTAAGTGGCTGTCATGAGGAGGATGGTGATGATGATGATGTGTTGGATCCCATATGGGAGCCAGAAGAGAAGAAGCAGAAAGGTGGTTACAGTGCAGGGGGTGTTCGTTGCAGTACTGATTTAATGACCGAAGCTCACCCCCCCAAGTTCCCCCCGTAATATTCTTGACATCATGAGAAATTTCAAAAACAGTATCCCCCCCCCCGGCTACTTTCCCTCCTCTGTCCTAATTTAGGCAGCATGACAAAAAAAGGCCTTCAAACTCTCTAGTTTGGGACTTCTATATACTGGACCCAGCTGATGAATCAGAGGCTATATGCAGCTGTATCAAGCAAGGTCAGGAAGGGGAAGAAGGGCAGCCACCTAGGCACTGGTGGGTAACACACACCCCTAAAGAACAGGCATCATCTCTGCTGGCTTAAACACCAGAAGGAAGCCGGTGCAGAGTGTCCTGATCCCTCATCCTCATCATTAGGAGAGGCCAATGAGGGGAGTACATAGCAGAGGAGGAGGATATGGAGCTGGTGGCTAGTAGTGGGCAGAGCAGCAGTGGTGGGTCGAAGAGAACCCCTATGTTTTTGTTCCTACACCAGCTCAGTGGAACACAACACAATACAGTACAGCACAGCCAGTAGCAGTAATGTAATGGTAAGGTAGTAATATGATTTTCTTTTTTCTTCTGTTATTTTTTTCTTCTTTTTCACAGGTACACAGTGCTATGCTGCAGTGGCCGAAGGGACACAACATAATTTCTCGTATGGGGATTCCACACAATGGCTATGGACTGCCACCACTGTGGCCAAGTGAGGCAAAATAATTTCTCTTTTTTTCTTCACTAGTGATAGCTGGCATAGTAGGAGGATGTGGACAAGTCGACAACGTGTATACTGTGTGGTCACCACAACAGTGTGCACTTATTTGAGTGTATTCTAAATAATATTTTCTTGCATTTACAGGTCTTCTCAGCTGTACTGCTGTCTCCTCCTGATCCTTCAGACCAGCATTCTAGACATCACCATCTTCCTCCACTCAGACAACATGCAACAGACAGATGCTGAAAACTACCTGAAATAAGACCAACATAAACAGAAAACAATTACTATGACATCTGCAAAACTTTTCAGACTGAAACTCCTATCCCAAAAAAATAACTCCATACTTATCTTTCCGTGGGTGGAAAACATGCTGAATTCCAACAGGTCAAAGATACAGACTGGAACATAATGGCATAATCATCAACCATATCTGAAAATGGAAAAACAGTAAGAAGAAATGGTTACATAGTAACAACACCCCCCAAAGAAGTAACCCATTCTTACCTTCCCATTGTTGGAAAATGTGCTTTATCCCAAGGTAAAAGATATAAACTGGAACATGATGTCAATGATGCCAACCATACCTGCAAATGGAAAAACAGTAAGAAGAAATGGTCAGACAGTAAACAACACCCCATTAAAAATGGAAAGATAAAAAAATACTTACTTGTGGTAGTCTGTGATTGGAGCCACACCAGTCATCAGCTATCAGTCACCCCAGCAGCATGCAGCAGCAGCAGCAGCAGCACAGCAACTTCTCCTTTTCGCATCACTTTTCTAAGAGACAAGAATGATAGCCAACTTCTCTTTCCTGAATACTTTTCTCAAGAATTTATTCAACAACAGCAGTAGCACCACCACCACCACCACCAGCAGCAGAGCACCTTCTCATTGAGATTTATCATTTATAGACATCATGAAAATTTTAACACAACATAGCAAAGTTGTCCTCCTCACCCACTTCTTTCCCAGCTTTACTCAATAGCAGCTCCAACTTTTTTGGGGGGTGGGGGGCAGTGCAGTACCATGTAATGTACAAGCAAGTAGTAACATACATTTTCATGAGGTTCTTCACATAATAATTCTGGGAGTGCCACAATTTGGTCTACTTTATTTTTCTGTAGCATTTACAGTAATGTTTTACAGTGACGTGCTTTGGGGAGGGGGCAGCGCAGCACCATGTTATGTAGCAGCAACATACATTTTCATATGTTTCTTCACTGATTCTTTCTGGGAGTTTGGAATTCAGGCTGCTTTATTTTTCAGTAACATTTCCAGTATTGTTCTTCAGTGAAGCATTGATGGGCGGGGGTGCAGCACAGTCGCCTGTAATGTAGAAGCAAGCAGGAACATACATTGTCACGTGGTTCTTCACATATAATTCTAGGAATGTCACAATTTGACCTACATTACTTTTTCTGTTGCACTTCCAGTAATGTTCTGCATTGAAGACTTTATGGGGGGTGGGCAGCTCCATGTTATATTACGCAGCAGCAACTTACATTTTCATGTGGTTCTTCACATTATAACTCTTTCTGGGAGTGCTGGAATTTTAGGCTACTTTATTTTTTAATAGCATTTCCAGTATTGTTCTGTGGTGAAAGCTTTGGTGGTGGTGGTGGGGGAAGCACAGCACCATATGATGTAGAAGCAAGTAGGAACATACATTTTCACATTTTCACGTGCTTCTTCACATTATAATTCTGGGAGTGCCGCAGTTTGGCCTGCTTTATTTCTCTGTAGCATTGCCAGTAATGTTGTGCAGTAGTGGAGTACTACAGCGCAGTAACTGAGAACAGTTATATCTTGTAGTCGGCAGTACATCTGTGTACTAAAGTGCTTGGCAATACAGACTGTCTGAGAGGGCCAGTACTAAGCCACCTGGCCTGAGATTTTTATTCTGGTTGTTGAGAAAAATCTCAAAAAAGATAGAATTGGAAAACAGAAAGAAAGGAAATATGTGATGTAACAGAGAGGAGACAAGACAGGAGACACAGTACCAGAAAATTATACATTGATAGGAAATAATATTTTTTTGTTGTTTTTCTTTTTTGTGTTTTTTTATTTTTTGGAAGGTAGAAATAAAGCTAATAGGAAATAAATACTGACTGAACAGAAATAAGAGTATAAGACTATAAGAACATATAAGGAAATAGGGCTATGGAAGGTTGTGGGGACAAAAGGTGCTAAACTGGCCATCACTCCCTCACTGCTTCCCTTGCTGCTGGTTATGGAGCACCTCCGCCACCATCTCCTTCAGCTCTGCAACCTGAGCTCCTTCACCTCCCTGTGGCATGTCACCACTTCCTGCTGGGTGGATGTGGCAGGATGATCACCAGAAGATCGCATGGGTGGTGCCCCCCATGCCACCACCTGTGTATGACTGATGGTCAGTCTAGTGGCAGGAAGTTTTTCCACTATGCCCCCCCCTTCCCCACCACACCGCTTCCATTTGGCCTCCTTATGCTTTCCACCTTTCTCCCCTAAATGGGATGCCCACTATTTTGGGTGCCTCCCCCACAGGTGAGTGTGCTGCCCACCTGTGCCAAGATGGGTACCAGGTTTCCCCCGCTGAACAACAGTGTGGCACAGTCTGCACGTCACTACAATGTTGTTGATGGGGTCAATCTCAAAAAAGTCCCAAACAAGGGACTTTGCCTGCTGCTTAGAAGGTGAGGACCTGGATGTTCCTGGCTGGTGTTGCTGCTGGTGCTCTTCCTCCTCCTCCTGCTGTACAGATGCTGGTGCTGGTGTTGGGAGTTGGACAATTGCTGGTGGGGCACTGAAGATGATGGTGGTGGTGCCATTACCTCCTCCTTACCTCATTGGGGCTGGGGGTTCTAAACATTAGGAGGGTGCTGCTGCTGCTACTACTTGTAAACAAGGTCCTTTTCACTTGAAACCCCAGATATTTTCCCCTGGCTGCCTGCACTCCCTCTTCTTCTGGCCCATGCCACTCCCTCTCTCTCTCTCACTCATTTTAAACAGCAAAAGAGGAGTAAAGAATGGAAAAAAGGAACACAAAACCAGGACAAAAATCACAGAAGTAATTGTTTAAATTAACATTGTTGATGTCACTAAACTCACCAAATGTTAGTTAACAAATTCAGAAGGGCAGACAGGGGAAAATAAAGAAAAAAGAAAGCTAAAAAAATGTTTTTTATAGTGCTTGCTGTGATACTCCTTCCACTCCTGAGACTCACACACACACTGCAAAAGTGAAACTAGCACAGTGTAAAATGTGACCTCCAGAAAGTGTACCATGTGACCACCAGAGATCTTGCCATCTGACAGGAAATGGCCAGGTTGAGTGCCAACTTTGCCAGCAGCTTTTAATGGCGAAGTTACCGGTGAAGCAGCAGGCAAAGGTTACTGTCAAAGTTACCAGCAAAGTTAACGGAAAAGTCGCATAGGCAAATTCGGAAGCAAAGCACTCGACTTTGCGAATTGCTCCATGAATGTGAAGCCAGCTACTTAACAGGAACTTCACTAGCAAATTCAAACTTTGCTGCATCTCTACTCCTGACTCTGAGTCCTCCCTGCTGTGTCAGCTCAGTTGCTCTCACTCAGATTGATTGACTAATGCTCAGTTGCTGTCTGTCTGACTCGCAGTCCTCTCCACTCTCTCTCTCTCTCTCTTGCCTTTCTTGAGACTGGACAGAGTCCTAAGTCTGTATGTGATGTAAAGTGTGTGGTACTGGCTACCTAAAACAAAACTAATGTAAGATAAAAGTAACTTATCTAAATTAGCTAGCTTAACAAAAAAATAAATTTTGATACAGATATTAGACTTACTAGACTCTAGTCTGGGACAGTGTACGCCAAGAGGATGGCCTGGCAGCAAAAAGCAATAATTGCAAAAATCTTATATCCTTTTTAGGGCTACAATGGGCAGAGCCCTGCAGACCTCTTGCGATGGAGGAAGGACTGGCACTCTAACCGAACAACATGCAGGAGTTCCTTCACAGTCACTTCCGCAGCCTGTGAAGCACTCTGCTGCATCAGTGCAGCCTTCTCATAGGCACTAGTTTGCTGCTGTCAGGAGGACTGCAGTGCACTATTTTATTTGAGTCTGCAGTCGTGGTGGAACAAGACATAGTCTGCCATGTCCAAGATGGCTGCCAAACTCTACTGCATATGCTCGACTACTTGACTACTTATGCATGCTCAGTATAGTTTGGTGGCTACCTTGGACACAGTGGACTGCAGTGACAGCCGCAAATGTTTTTATATGTAGATATTTTCCCTTCCCCCACCTGACCCTCCCTCTAGGCACCCACACCCCCCCGACACATAACAGTGTCACACTCGGGGTGTCCAACTCCTGTGTCGTGATACAGATTTTCCTCCCCACCCTACCCTCTCTCTCAGCACCCCCCCCAGAAATGTAACAGTGACACTGGGGGTGCCCAATCCCCCAGTGTCGTGATAAGGATTTTCTTCCCCTCACCTGACCCTCCCTCACAGCACCCACCACTCCACTCCACCACAGAAATGTAACAGCGACACTGGGGGTGCCCAGTATCCCAGTGCAAGAATCCTCAGTCATTCTTTTTTTTACCTGTAAAAAAATGTTCCTCCATGTCTTTCATTGACACTGGGGGTTAAAAAAAAAATCCATCGATGTCTTTTGTGGCCGTTGCACTCTCCCCACCCACCCCTTTTACTCAGCACCCACCCCACACCCCCCAAGCCTTTACTTACCCATCATTGGGTCCAACGTCGTAATCCTCTCTGGTTGTTTTTGTTATTAATAGTCCATTTCACAGATTTGGAGGCAGTCACCCTGGTCTGCCTTCAGTGATGAGGGGAATGATCTGTGAGCAGTTTCCTGCAGGGGAAATCGGAAGTGGAAACTGCAACACTGGTGAAGTTCCGGGGTGGGAGGTATTGATGGATTTAAAACTCCTTAGTTTCACTCTTGAAAACCGAAAGCTCCTCACATACTGTAGCACAGGTTCTTGTGGAGGAACTGTTATGCAGACATTGAAGACCTGGGGCCACATTCACAAAGCTTTGCCCTGGCCAAATCCAATTTACACTGCACAAACTGGGGTTTGCACAGAGTTGGTATTCACTAAAGCCACCTGCATGCAGGATTTGCACTGGGGAAAAGGTCTAAGTGGTCGGCAATGCAAATGAGGGGAAGGGGACCTGCATATCAGCGCAGTCCCATTCACAAACCATATTCTCCATGTAAGGGCCTTTTCTGAAAGTCCCTTGTGTGGAGAAAATACCACTGAGCTAGACCTGGCTGTAAGTCTGCACAACCCTAGTGGTTGGTGGAGGTAATGAGGCACCCCCCCAGTCACTGATCGCCGTCCTATGTGAAAGATTATAATGCCCTGGTAGTCTAGTGGTCTCTCCCCCTCCTCCAATGTCCGATCGGCATCCCATATTAAAATATTATTGTCCCTGGTAGTCTATTGGCCCCTCCCCAATGTCCGATCACCATCCCGTATTAAAATATAATTGTCTCTGATAGTCTAATGGTCACTCCCCCCTCCCCCAATGTCCGATTGCTGTCCTATATTAAAATATAATTGTTCCTGGTAGTCTAGTGGTCCCTCCACCCTCCCCCAATGTCTGATCGCCGTTCTGTATTAAATATAATTTTCCCTGGTAGTCTAGTGGTCCCTCCCACTTCCCCCATTTGCTGATCACAGGCCTGTTATTAGAAGAAGAACAATCCTGGTGCCCTAGTGGTCCCCCACCCTATCCCCAATCCTTCCCTGCCAGATTTTAATATGTGACCATGATGTTCCAGTGGTCCCCCCTCAACTTATCCCCGATCTGCCCCTATATGAAAGCAGAGATTTTCCATGTGTAGTGAACCCTCAACCCCCCAACCCCAGCTGGTAGTGTCCCACCACCCCATTTCCCCCATCCTGAAACCTGGCCAGCGACCAGCACAGCCCTCCTCTCACCACCAGAGCTGGCAGCTGCCTGAGATCTCAATGAGTGCATAATGTATACATCACATTATGTAACTGTCCCTGTTAGTCTAGTGGTCCCTCTCCCTCGATGTTCGATCTCTGGCCCATAGTGAAAAATAATTGTCCCTGGTAGTCCAGTGGTCCCTACCCCCTCCTCCATATACATTACACTATCATTGAGAGTTCAGTCAGCAGCCAGTCATGGTTGTGAGAGGAGGGCTGTGCTGGTCACCAGGCCCAGTATTGAGATGGGGGGAGTGGGCTGGTGGGACACTACCAGCTGAGGTGGGGGGAGGGAGGTCCACTACTCATCAAAAATCTCTACTTTTCATATAGGGACAGATTGGGGATGAGTTGGGGATGGGTTGGGAGGACCATTAGACCACCAGGGTCACTTTTTAAAGTCTGGTAGGGGGGAAGGTAGGGACTGGAGATAGGTTGGGGGGACCGCTAAGCCACCAGGATCTTTCTTCTTCTAATAATGGGCCCACGATAAGTGAATGGGAGAGGGGGGTAGCACTGGACTACCAGAGACAATTATTTTTCACTATGGGATGGCATTCAGACATCGAGTAAGGGAGGGACCACTAGAGAACTAGGGACAATTATATTTTAATACAAGATGGCGATCGGACATCAGGGAGGGGGGAGGGACCACTACACTACCAGGGACGATTATTTTTCACTATGGGATGGTGAATTGGGGAGGAAGAGGGACCACTTGACTACCAGAGAGACATCTTTTGTTCTACTCGGGATGGCAATCAGTGATGGGGGGACAGGAGACAACATGGACACAGGGCTGCCTCTGGGGCAGGGACTGGGGGGGGACGTGCAAACCTCCATCACAGCCCATGTAAGTGGGCCCATAATGGGCATGCAAATGGACAGCTTCTACCTTGCATGCCCAATAGGCTAATTTGCATGGCTGCTTTTGTGAATACTAAATAGTGCACTGGCGCTACTCATTGACAGGCCTTGTACAAGTATGCAGGTCTTGGCAGTACTAGTGGGGTTAGAGAGAGTGGTAATGGGCATACTGCTGCCTTTACCTAGTCCTATCCACAGTCAGATAGCGCAGTGCACTATTAGTCTGTGGAATAGCATTTTTTATCATCTGCGTAATCACAAAGCACAATGAAAACTTTTGCACTGCACTTTGCGATTTTTTGTGAATCTGGCAACTGATCTTTTCTCCACTGCAGAAGTCTGTTCTGCTCATGCAGTTCCTCCAGCATTTGATGCAGAGGTCCTGTGCATTCTCAGTGACAGTAAAGTGGTTCTCATAGTGGTCTTTAAGCCACTGAACACTCCTACTAAGGACACCATTGCTGCTGTTAAGAGCACACAGTGCCTCACATGTTCACTGGATGAGCCCCTCACAGCAGCACATGAAGTCATTTAATTCACTCTGGGCTATATGTACCATCAAAAGGGACTCGGCCAAAGATCTGACCTGTTGCATCAGATTCTGGAGTTCCCCCTTGCTGCTGAAGGCTGCTGGAATTTCTGTATGCAGAAAAAATAGAAAAGGGAACATTAGAACAAATACAGTTTCATGTTGTACATATCTATAATTCCCCAGTTGTTGTGGATACATGGGCTGAGCAGTGAATAACAGGCAGAGCAGTGAATTCATATTACACTATCCTATGTAGTGGAAATATGTAGACAAAAAAATTTAATGGTAAAGATTTGACAACAATTAATATTATTCACAAAACAAACCATTCAGCATACAAATCAATAAGCACATTTCAACAACAGCAAAACCCAGTTGTATGAAAGAGCAGGACATTCAGTGGTTATTACAGGATATGCCACAAATGTATTAATTACTACAGCTTGCATATTGTTAACAGGGCAAGGATGCAACACATGAATGATTGTGGAGAGGATACCATAGCCAATGTTGTTTGTGACATATGATGTGACAAGCATAAGCACATTAATACTGTAATGCTGTACCAAACATCAGCAAACTGTAACTCTTCAATGGTAAAGATTTGACAATGTTTACTGTTATTCAAGTAACATACCATTCTGCACACTCAAAGCAATAAGCATACTTCAACTACAGCTACAGCCTGTCGCATGATACAGTAGGACATGCAGTTGTTATTACTGGATGTTCCACAAATGAGTTATTACTACAGCTTGGGCCCCATATTCAGAGCTGGCCAGATGGGTGGTGCAAATGGATGCACCACACAAAAAAATGGGCTGGCCAGCTCTGATGAGATATTCAAACAGAATGCATTATCAGAATGGCTAGCACATTCTGTTTGAATATTGGACCCTGGATGCATGGCACATAACGAGTAGCCACCATGTCTGGCACAGCACATCCAGGGTTTGAGGCTGAAGACCACCAATGGGGGAATGTGTGGCACATACCTGGTTATGCCATTTCCACTAAGGGCGATATGCAGCCAAAATATGCTAATGAGTTCTTTGGTCATGCATGGCACAAAGGGGCCTCATGCATTCCCATTATAGGCTTATTAGCATGGCTGCATTGGGCTATATGCACCAGGCCAGCCCTCTCTCTCCCCCCAGCCACAAACACAGTGTCAGTACACTTCACAAAATCCTGTTTCTATTGTGTAGTGTCCCTCCGTCATGTCCCCGATCCTCAATTGATGGTAAATACACAGGTTCCCCAGTTCCATAGATTTCTGGACTCCCCCTCCCCAGCCCTGATCCCCGATTCATGTCAAATAAATGTATACCCTGTTTCCATAGTGTAGGGAACCCCCCTATCCCCGCCCTGAGCACAGAATGTCTTAGTAATAGTAATGCAACCCAAAACTACCAGTCATAAGTCTGCCCTCTGACAATGTATTAATGATGTTCATTATGTGCAGTGACCTGTTGTGCTGTCATCCTACTTGAATGGCTTATGAATGTCTAGCTAAGTACATTAAAATCCACTTGGGAGGGAATCAACAGAAATCTCCTTGTCTGAATGTTCACTTGAGTAGGGTGAAAGGAAATTTATTGTATGTAAAAAAAAGCATATGTTCTAATGGCAGTCAGTATTAATCCAAACAACTTCAGGTTCAGAATAATCCCTTAACAAATGCCAAAATAAAAAATAACCCCTTTTCCATACGGAAGGAACCCCCCAGCCCCGAGCACTGTATGTAATAGTAGATGATACTGCATCCCATTGCTATATTGTTTGTTTGTTTATTTATTTATGTCTTTGATAACTGGGTAAGTGCACTGATCCAGAGGACCATTTTCAGGCACAACCTGGGCCTACAAAGTGGCAGAAACATTGAAGAAAAAAGTGATTTTGGTACATACAAAGCATTAGAACACACCCCAAGACTTGGTATGGTAATAAAAAGAAAAAGTACAGCAGATAAATGATTATATACAATAACATAGGATTGTTTTACAGTACACAAATAGTGGAGTTTTATATACATACAGTGCAGGTTATAACAACAACATGGAAGACAAAAATGAATATTGGAACATACAGAGCATTGGTACACACCCCGAAACAAGGTGTGGTAAGAAAAAGAGCAGCAGATGAATGATTATATATAACAACATTAGGGTTGTCTTACAGTAGGCAAAAAGTGCAAGTTTTATGTACTTACAGTGCAGATTATAAAAACAGTGGCAGGGCAGCTAGGAATCAAACTGAAAGGGTAGTGAGAGGGGTTTGTAGGAGAAATGAAGGGTGACAGGGGAGTGAGCAGAAGATGCAAGAGGAGAGGAGTGGTGAAACCTATAGGGGAAGGTAAGCTACAGGGCCCAAGGTTATTTTAGGGTGCAACAACAGCTTACCATAGTCTGGAGCCAGGTTTTTAGGTTGCATTTGAAGGTCATGTGGGAGGAAGACAAGTGAACTGATGGTGGGAGCTTGTTCCATAGGGAGGGAGCTGAGATGGACAAAGCTCTCATACCCATGGCAGTGGAGGCACATGGCACTTTTAGTGGGGGTCAGAGGATACCCTAAGCCCCCCACTCCAGTAGGCAGTAACTCCCCTCCCCACACCGCCCCCAACTTGACCTCTATGGTGACTGGCACAGCTCTCCACACCTTGAGATGGAAAGCCATAGAATGTTTGGTACCTAAGCACATACAGTGCATAGTATGCGCTGTTTGGGAAAATTAATTTGTACTATGTATTGTACAGGCTCGGGTACCGATAGGTGAGCTAATTAACTACTGATGAGTAGTGCTGCACTAATAGCTGTCTTTTGGATGTTATAGCCCTCTGTCACAAAACATCATATTCTTTTTATGTGACTTGTACTGTGCAATGTTACCTGTCTTGAGGACTGTATCTGAAATTAGCTCATTTAGAATGATGTGCAGTGAAACACAAACAACTTTGATTTATTACCTTGAATTGTACACACTGTACTGTTCTGAGTTAAACAAACTTAACCTTTAGTATTGGACATATTGGCCGAGATATTCAAAAGGGTTGCGCATGGCGCAACAGTGTTGCGCCATGCACAACCCACTGATGCACCCCGGTGCGATATTCAAAAGGGAAAAGTGCGCCACACAAATCCTGATGTGCCAGAGCGCATCAGTAATGTATGCAGGCACAGGTAGGGGGACGTGCCCATGCACAACCTGCACAGCTCGATATTCAGCCTGGGATGTCAGAGTCGCGGCGTGCAACCTCTACCCGCGCCTGCACAAAGTTAAGCCTCAAAAAAAAATGATGGCCACCCACAGGTGAGCTGCCGCATTGCAGGGCACAACACGGCAGCTGCCACCTGTGGGTGGCCACCTGAGTTCCTGCCACACCTGGTGGCACCCCCCATGCCCCATCGTGGGCATCCATGTAAATAAACCTCCCCTCCAATATCCCTGGTGGTCCAGTGGACCCTATGTGCCCGATCACGGGCATTTGTCTCCAAAACACATCCCCGTCCAATATCCTGGTGGTCCAGTGGACTGATTGCTGCCTGATTGTGGGCATCTTTTAAATCACCCCCACCAATATCCCTGGTGGTCCAGTGGACCGCACTCTGCCTGATCGTGGGCATCTGTAAACATAAAAAGTCCTATTACCCTGGTGGTCTAGTGTACCCCTCCCCACCCGCCCACTGAACCCCACTGCCCCGCCTCCCCGGTCAGCCAGTGGGCAGCAGCACCCACCACCTGCCACCCCCGCCACCCAATGACCCGGCAGTTGGGGGTAGGGTGCCGCCAGCGTGAGCCAATGGGCATGCAGCCCATACCATCACCACAGTCCAGATATGTGAATGAATCATTCACATATCTGGACTGAGTAGAGCAGTATGGAGAGTTGATGCCCATTGGCTCATGCTGTGAGCCAATGGCGGCAGCCCTGCCGAGCTGTCAGTCGGCGGGCGCAGGCAGGTGGGTGCTGCCGCCCGCCGCTGACTGGGGAGAGGCAGGGCTCAGTGGGTGGTGGGGAGGGGGTACACTAGAGCACCAGGGTAATAGGGCTTTTTTATGTTTAACAGATGCCCGCGATTGGGCAGAGTGTGGTCCACTGGACCACCAGGGATATTGGATGGGGGGGGATATTATACCGATGCCCGCGATCGGGCACATAGCAGTCCTCTGGACCACCAGGGATATTGGACAGGGATGTGTTTTGGAGACAAATGCCCATGATCGGTCTGCAGGGCGCGTCGGTCCCCGATGGCTGCTACCTGGCAGGGTGCCAGGTGCAAGTCGTCAGATCGGCGATCTGCATGCTAATGGAATGCAAATGGGGCCATAATGACATGCAAATGGCCCCATGTGAACCATGCATAAATTATGTCGCCATTTGCATGTCCCTTTTTGAATATCGCAGGTGCTGTGCATGGCGCATTGGCACTTGTGCTAGCGCATCTCCATGCTCCACTCTGGCCACTTGTGCTGGTGCAGTACCATTCACACCATGCACAGGGGATGGCCAGGTGCGATATTCAAAGTTGCCGCGCCATAGCATAGTTCCGTTGAATATCGCCCAGGCCACACCCCTGCGCAACCTAGTTGAGCTGCGCCCAGGCTTGCACCACAGCCTGGCGTAGTTTGAATATCCGGGCCATTATCTCAATATAGTACAGTACCTCTATGTGAATAACCAATTACTACATCACAGTTTGAGAATATAAATAGCACTGCTTAAAAAATGTAACCTTGAATTATTCTGTAACTTATGTTAAATCTGACCAGTAAGTAGCAGTAACCAGGAGGCTCTGCTGAGGGAAAACAAACAAACAAACCAACCAACCAAAAGAAAAAAAGATGTGTAGATTAAGATCCTGATTTTAAAAACTCATGATGATTTGTTTTCTTTTCGTATAAACAATAGGATATTCATAAGTAAGAATTACATTTCCAAAATGAACTCATGTTAATAAAAACTTTGTATCATTTTATCAGCAATAAACAATCTATGAAATGTGTTTCAATATTTAATTTATGTAAAAGAAATCATCTTAACCAACACTTCTGGGAAAATATGAAATTGAAGCATTAGTGTCACTACACTCGGACACTGACTACACTCTCTGTATCTGGTGTTGAAGATCTCTGCAATTAATGGCTAGAGACACTTCTGCATGGCATCGATACAACCAGGAACAAGGTAACACAATGTAACATATCATAAAACACAGTGGTGGAGTTCAAAAATGTATGGCATCGGCATAAGGCAATCTTAGTGGAAAAGAAAGGGGGAGGGAGAAAGAGTTAAAGATCCAGTAGGGTCTGTGGTGATAATGTAGGTAAGCAAAAATAGGCTGACTGGGTGGGACAAGTGGTCCTTATCTGCTGACAACTTCTATGTTTCTATATTTCTGTAAGAGGTGTCATACAAAACGAACAGTTTTAAAGACATGCAATAACTATTAGACTTTGACTTTGACGGCAGATAAGGACCGCTTGGCCCACCCAGTCTGCCCATTTCCCTACCTACTGGATAACCTGCAGATTCTAGTTAACCAACAGCCTACTTCCTGCCACCCCCCAGTACAATTGCCTTATGTCTGTCCCATGCATGTTTGAATTCCCCCACTGTTTTAGACCCAACAACCTCCCCAGGAAGGCGGTTCCATGCATCCACCACTCTCTCCGTGAGAAACAAAATTCCTCACATTACCCCTGAGCCATCCCCCATCTATCTTTAAATTATGACCCCTTGTTCTTACACATCTCTTTTTCTGAAAGATGCTCCTCCTGGACTTTGTTGATTCCCTTGAGGTACTTGAACGTTTCTATCATGCCCCCCCCCCGTCCCTCCTTTCATCAAGGGTATACATATTAAGCTCTCTCTCAGTCTCTTCATATGATTTCTGATGCAGACCCTGCACCATTTTAGTTGCCCTCCTCTGGACTGCTTCCATCCTGTCTAAGTCCTTGCATAGATGAGGTCTCCAAAACTGCACACAGTACTCCAGATGGGGTCTCACCAACTGTCTGTACAGAGGAATAACCACTTCTCTTTTTCTATTTATGATGCCCCTTCCTATGCATCCCAGTATCCTCCTGGCTCTCCTTACTGACTTCTCACATTGCTTACCAACCTTTAGATCATCTGATATGACTAACCCCAGGTCCTGTTCCATTTTTGTTGTTGTTAGCACCTCCCCTGCAATTGTGTACTCTTCTTCTGGGTTTTTGTTTCCCAGATGCATTACTTTACACTTCTTTGAATTGAATCTAAGTTGCCATATGTCTGACCATTCCTCCAACCTTGCCAAGTCTCTTCTCATCCTTTCTACCCCCCCCTTGTGTATCAGCTCTGTTACAGATCTTTGTGTCATCTGCAAAGAGGCATACCTTAACCCTCCAGACCCCCTGCAATATCACCTATAAAGATGTTAAAGAGGACTGGACCCAGTACTGAGCCCTGAGGTACTCCACTAGTGACCCCCCTTTCTTCGGAATGTGTTCCATTCACTATTACCATCTGTGTCCTGTTGTGCAGCCAGTTTGCTATCCAGATTACCACCCTGGGACCCACTTCCAGGCTGGCTAACTTGGTTATTAATTTTTTGTGTGGGACTGTGTCAAATGCCTTGCTAAAGTCTAGGTAGGCCATATCCACAGCCCTTCCCTGGTCTATTACTTTGGTCACCCAGTCAAAGAAATCTATTAGATTCATCTGACGTGACCTTCCTGCTGTAAATCCATGCTGCTTTGGGTCCTGTGCCCCGCTGGCCTCTAGGTACTCAACAATTCTTTCTTTCAGAAGTGATAACATCATTTTCCCTACCACTGAGGTCAAACTTACAGGTCTGTAGTTTCCTGCTTCTGCCTTGCTCCCACTTTTGTGAAGGGGAATGTTTGATTTAGTTCACCTGTATGAGTAGAACTATTTGCAGCAGAGCCGGATGTACTGAACTTACCAGGACAGGACTTCTCTTCATCCTTGCAGGACTCAGATGAGACAGTTTTTTGACCATGAGACAGAGCAGGAGTTTTAGGTATGGCTCCCTCCATGGCACTCTCTGTAGCACCAGTGGTGCTTTCAATGCGTTTGTCTTCTATAATTCATAAACAGATAAAGATAGATTTCAGTAACGTAGGATTCTGTTGTAATATACTATATTAGAGCTGTGCAGAATGAAAAAATTCTGAATTCACATAATTTTGATGGAATTATGTGGAATCCTGCAAAATGTCCATGAAATTCCACCAAAATGTGCAGAATTTCTTTGGAATTTGGTGGCAGTTTTGATATTTATTAATGTGGTTATGGCTCACCTGTCCATTGAGATAGAGAGCTGAACTTTGGAGAGTTTACTTGTTGATATGTTCTCTAATGGTGTGCTAAATATCAGGGGCTAGATTCATGAAAATGTGCAAAATACTGTGCAAAAGTTTGCACTGCGGCTTGTGGTTGTGCAGATTTTAAATCTTGTGTTTCACAGTAGGACAGCATACTACACTATCTGACTGTGAATAGAGCCCGAAGAGGGCAGTTCTAACCCAGGGAAATTACCGCTAACCCCACTAGTGCTGCCCCAACAGACAGTCAGGAGAATGGTCCTGCAATGAACAGCGCAGCTGGGTTATTTCCCATTCACCAAAGCAGCCATGTAAATGAGCCCCAGGGGGTATGCAAGGCACTAGGTGGCCATTTGCATGTCCATTATGGGCTCACTTACATGGACTGTGGGTGGCTAACTGTGCTCAGCCAGCCCCTGCCCAATGCAGCTGCAGTACCTGGTGGTCTAGTGGTCCCTTCCTGTTCTGTTAGCCAAGCACTGACTATGTTATAATAAAAATACTGTTTCTTGGTGGTCTAGTGGTCCCTCCCTGTCCCCGATCACTGATCGCCAGTCCCAGTACTGAAACCCACTCTCTGTGGTAGTCCAGTGGTCCCACCCCTGCCAATCACTCCACCGATGTATGGAAACATATAGCATGGTGATCTCATAGTCCTGTCCCTCACTGATCACCGTCCCGATTACAATGGCATATGCCAGTAACGGTACCCATATCATACAGTAGAAGTAGCAATAACCTACATAGCTGCAATATTTTGTAACATGTACTGTATACAGTATGCACTCCATAGTGCTGTGCTGAATTTTCAAACTCCAGTGTAACACAGTTCTGTGGAATTTTCAAAATTCCATCAAAATTTTGTTAAATTTTACCAGAAACAGAATGGTGGAATTCCACAGCAGAAAATAGTTGTGAAATTATTTTCTGCAGAATAAATGCTGTTCTGCAGAATAATATTTTGTGGTTCTCAATATTTTCAGTAGAAATTGTTGCTGGAATAATTTTCCACAGAAAAATGCTGTTCCTCGGAATATTATTCCATTGATCACAGTAGGTGGAATTCTGCAGATGAACCAGTGAAATTCCAGTGGAAATTCCACCGGTGGAATGGTCATTCCACACTAATTTCACTGATGGAATTCCACACTCCGCATAGCACTAGGGCTCCATTGACAGCTCAGTTGGTGGAGAGCCATGGTGGTTAGGGGATGGCTGTGCCAGTTGCCATCTCCAGGTTCAGGATGGAGGGAGCTGGGGGGTGGAACACTGCTGCCGGGGTTGGGGAGTGGGAGGAAACACTAGACCACCAGGGAATGTCACTTCAGCGATGCTGCAGGAGATCAGGGATGGTGAGGCATTAGTCCACAAGGGATGATATTTGACTTTTTCTATATGGGACATTAAGAGTCAAGGGTGGGGCTAGACCACCACAGAAAGGTTCTATACCTACACAGAGCATTAGGATATAGGAGGAAAGGGCACTGGGAACATTTTTTTGCAGTCAGGGGGCTGCTGGGGTGGGGAGGGACCACTAACCATCAGGGTACTATTACTGGCATATATCATTCTGATCAGGATGGCAATCAGCAAGGGATGTGATCACTTTACAACTAGGGCATACATTTCCATACATTGGGGCAGTGATTGGCAGGGGGAGGGATCACTGGACCACCATGGAGACAGGGTTTCAGTACTGGGACTGACGACTGGTGATCAGGGACAGGGAGGGACCACTAGACCACCAAAGAAACAGTATTTTTATTATTACATGCTCAGCGATTGGGACAGGGGAGGAACAAATAGATCACCAGGGACATTTTCTTTCTTTATTCAGGGACAACATTGGCGATCGGGACAGGGAGGGACCACTAGACTATCAAGGAAACAATGTTTTTTGCTATTACAAGGTCAGTGATTGGCAGTACCACTGGCAACCACAAGAGTTGCACAGAATAATGTCAGGTCTCAGTCAGAGGTTTTTTATCAACACAATGGAACCCTGCAAAAGGCCCTTGCATGGACTAAATCCTTGGTGAAACCAAAGTAACTGAAATTTAAATTTTGATCATATTCAGTGGAGTTTTTGAAATATATTAATTTAGTCATAACCCAGCCTTGTATGAAGCTTGAGATCAGAAATTTGGTACGATTACTTGTTGACAGAAGTTCTAATTATGTACTAAGTATCATGACACTAGACTGCGTTGTCCCAAAATGATAGGTGTTCAAAGTCTGTCACTATATTTTTTATTGGAAATTTCATGAAAACTTTTAACTGCATATATTGTAACTCAGTCACTATGGAGCTAATAATCTGAAACTGGATACATACATAAATGTAATAATAACCCACATATCTGCAATATTTTGTAACGTGTTGATGAATGCTTTCAAAATTATATTAAACTAAAATCTAAATGCTGGCAAAATGTTTGGCTACCTATAGCACAGCCCCCATTGAAACTTGATACTTGAAACTTGATGCACATACCTATGTTGTAAATTTGTCTAAATCCTGAAACTGTGGTGAAATCTGGATAAGAAATTTTAAAATAAGATGAAAAAAATGAAAATTAAACTTTAATTAAATCATTGGCCACCCATAACTTATAACATATAATTTAAGGAGGCAGTATAGTGCATAGGTTTAAGGCTATTAGCTGCAAACCTGGAGACCTGAGTTAGAATCCCACAGCCCCCACTTGCATACTTTGTGACCCTGAGTAAGTCACTTAACTTCCTTGTACTCCCAGGTTGCACCTGTAAACAAACTTCAGCTTAGTGTGTCTCTCTTGGTTAAAAAAATAAATGAATAACTCAGCTCTCATTCAGTCTAGGACTATTAATATGGTACACTAATATAATCCATTAGTTCCCGTACTCCTTCCAGATTTGGTATCATTTGGATAGATACATTAAAAACTAAGCAAAAATAACTGAAATTTAACATTTGGCAAACTTCTGCAGAATGTTTGTGCAAATTTCATGAAATTTTACAGAATCAGAATGATAACTCTTTGGGCATTCTGCAGGTGGAATTGTATATTCCACACAGGACTGTACTATGTGTATCCTTAGAACGCTAGTACCATAAATAAGCTATGGCATTGCTATATCTTCATGTTAACTAATCAATACTTAGTAAACAGGTGATATAATAGTAGCAATTAGATATTGTGGCAACATAATAATATTAAGCTATTATCAGATCTTGCTGTGGCATTTTTAAAATGAATGATTGTTGAAGTACCATATACGATTCTGTAGTAATATCATTCACAGTTCACTTACTTTTCAAGTACTGTATGTTGTTTACTCTACTAGAGCTATCTTTATAATACCAATGCCATAAATAACATATGAAATTGCTACATCGTCATGTTAATTAATCACTGCTTAGTAAACAACTGATGTAGCTGTAGGAATTAGATATTTTGGCAACATGATAATAGTATGCTATAATCAGATCATGCTGTGACATTTTTCAAGTAAATGGTTGTTGTCAGTTCAGAAACTTGATTCAGTTGTATTGATATGGCCATTGATGTTGCTGTTCTTGGTTCTGTGGTGATCCTGTGTTCATGGTAGCATTTGGGGGATGGGTGAAGGAATTTTTTTTCTTCTGTAGATGGGTGCCCAAGAAACATTTCTCACACAAACACCACCTATTTGATGATAGCTGGTGATGAGAGCAGAGTGGTTAAAGGGTTGGTGGATGTTGTCTATGGAGGTCACAGTTCTTTGCGTGGAGTATCATGCTGAGAGCTCCATACTGCATGATGTTCTTGGGTGGCTGGTGGGTGAGTAGAGGGGTCAGAGGAGAAATGAAAAGAAAAAATATATGTAACTTCCACTATATGGACTGTAAACTGAAAAGAGCGACAGATGGAAATCAGAATTAAATTTACTGATTATGTGATTGTACTATGCTTTGTTTTTCAATAACAAGTACATAGCCCTCTTCAAGGACCTATTCTTTCTCCACCATTTCCTGTGGGACTGGTTCTAAACATCCCTTCTTTGCTAAGGTGGCAGGGAAGGCAGGATGAACTGAAACAAGAAAGACTCAAGAAACAAAAAATAAGACATAATATTATGGCAAATACCATATTAAGTTTTTGCTAGGAAGCAGTATGATACTTACAATATCATATTTTAATAAGTAATTCTTAACAACTTTGATTATTTACTACATATTGTAATATTATATGTAGTTATGATACAGTGTTATAATATCTCTGGTAATAATTCCTAATATCATGGTGTTTTGAACCAGTTTAAACCCAGTTTCAGATCATCCCATAGTTCATGTAAATTTTGTTCAGGTCTAATTGATTTAACATTATAATAATTCAGCATAGACTGTACTCAAAAATATTAATATTATTTGCAGCAAACTGTGTTACTGCACCAGTTAGAAATACCACTTTCTCTCAGTGCAGTTTAACCCCTGCAAGGTATACATATTTTTAAATCAAGGATGGAAATGAGAAAGGAAGTGTGGTCTACTGGGATTCGAACCTCAGATCTCTGGTATGCCGTTCCAGCACTCTAACCATTAAGCTACAGGCTCACTGGTCAAAGCATCTGAGGAATTTCCTTACAGCCACACACACTCCTTTCTCTAGTGTTGCGCAAATGCACCAGTTAGGGTACCTCAATGCTACAACAGTAGGGAAATGGGACATTAGGGTCCCCAGCCCTAACTCCCCACCCATAAACCCCAAACGGCAAAAGCTGAAAACATTAGGGCCTTGGGTCACTGAAGTCTTGGCAAATCAGTGGTGGGGTCTTTCTTGGGGTTGTAAACACTAAGTGCTCACCCCACCCCCGGCCATAGCCTCTTGTCTGAGGCTCAAGGTACAGATCCAGGCCTGTGCTTCCAAAGTGATACCTGTACACTAGTCCAATGGACCATTTCCAGGAATGATTGGGGCCATCAAGATGGCAAATACAAAATATGAGATTTTGCACACAGTACATAATTAATAACTTACGATCAGAGGGAAAACATAGTTCAACAAATTCCAAAGTACAACCAATAAAATAGACTCGAACAAACAAGAGGAGGTGATATATCCAATTGGAGTCAATACATATAGTCCAATGCTCTTTAAAGTTGTTGAACTATGTCTTGCCACATGTTGCCAAAACAGTCTGTTGTACCTTTCTTCATGCAGGGCCCTCTGGGAATGGGGTGTGCGCACTAGGGTTGACAAACCCAAGGAAGACCCCACCGCTGATTCGCTAAGACTCCAGAGACCAAAAACCCTAATGTTCTTTCCTTTTGCTGCTTGTGGGATGGGGTTGGGAGTTTGGATTAGAAACCCTAACATCACATTTCCCTACTTTTGTTGCGCTAAGTTACCCTAACTGGTGCATTAACAAAGTTTTTCAAACAATTTCCTTTCTTTTTGGGATAGCGGAACTATATCCTCATTCATGCAGGTCCCTTTAGGGCCTACGTGAACAGATGTTGAGACACAGGGCCCAAAGGAAAAAAGAGAAGACTCTGTCCAACAACAGAAGTGCAGCCCCCTAGCTGGCCCTGCACTTCCATGCAGCAACAGATGCCAAGAAATCAATGGGTTGTCTGGTGGGCTGTGAAGGGCCCTCTGTCCCTTGTGCTTCCATGTAGCCTAGATACAGATCGACAGGACAAAGAGTCCATCAGTCAGGCAAAGCACAGGCCCTCTGCCACCCAGAGTTGTAGACATGCAGGGCCCTGTACCAGGAGAAGAGTTGTCTTCACTATATGGTACCTGGGCCTGTGCAGGCAACCCTGCATCTTTCCTTCCCTGGCTGGGTGGTTGCATAACAGCACCAACCCCACTCCCTCACTCCATCCAACTGGGTCATTGAGGTCAACCTTGAACTCAGGCCACCAGGACTGAATACCAAAGCATATCTGCTTGGGGCAAGAGTGTCACTACACAGAAAGTTTGTTGATAATTATACATATGTTTTAAATTTTGACCCCAAATTTTTAAGTTAGTTGTTTTATGACTCCCCTCATAAAAATGACATGTGGCATGCATTATATTGTCCAAAATGTCATTTTGCACCAGAAGTGTGAAAATAAATCTTGTCCAGAATTAAAAAAAAAATGACACCTGCCACATTTATGAGAAGGTGTGGAGAAATGACTATGTTGAAAGTTTGGAGTAAAAATATTGAAAATTAGCAACATTATGAGTGAATCTTGAAATACTGCAATGTTCACTTATAGTGTGGGCATATTACCATATCTGTACACCACATTTTCCACATCACCTTCTTATTACCTCACCCTATGAATCCTGTAGGTGAAAAGTTTCAAATACTGCCCAAATGTCAATCTGCTCCACTATAACGGAATGTTATGTAATGGAATATGCGGGATGTTGTCCCTGAAGACCTGATGGCGGTCCTTGACTTCTCGCTGTTTGACGATTTGTGCTCTGATCCTGAGCGGCTTGTGGTGGCCTATAATGAGACCATCTTGGCTGCCCTTGATCAGATTGCACCAGCCCGTGTTCGCCCCCTTCCGCGTCGTCCGCGCTCCTTGGTTTGACGAGGCGTTGAGGGGGATCCGGAGGTTGGGGCATAGGTTGGAGCGTCTTTGGAGGAAGACTGCCTCGGATGCTGACCATCTTATTTTGTTAGAGCATTGTAAGCTCTATCAAACAGAAATTTCCCGTAAGAAGGCAGAATTCCTGTCCAGGGAAATTTCTGTTGCTCGGAATCGACCGGCTCAGCTCTTCAGAACTGTTGACAGACTGTGCAACCCAGGCTGTCAGTAGATCCGTTGAGTTTTTACATAGACTGACTGTGAAGAGATCGCTCGGTTCTTCGTTAATAGGGTGGAAGACATCCAGAGGCAGTGTCCCCGACCTCACTCTAAGGTTGTTGCAGTTGACCAGTGTTTTGTTGTGGCACCTGGAATTTCCTGGAGTACTTTTGACCTGCTGGATTTCGTAGACACTATGAGGATTGCCTGCGAGATGCGCCTAATGTGCTGTAGGTTGGATCTGGGTCCTACTTCCCTGATTTTGGGATGCAGTGAGGTTATCAGCCTGATCCTTGCTCGGATTATCCAGTGCTCCTTGGAGACTGGAGTTTTCCCTAGCTCTCTGAAGGAACGGGTGGTGACACTCCTTCTGAAGAAAACTTCCTTGGACCCGGATGACCTAGCTAATTACAGCCCGATCTCTAACCTCCCCTTTATAGGGAAGGTTATTGAAAAAGTTGTGGCGACTCAATTAGACAACCATTTGACCATCCATAGTCTATATGAACCTCTCCAGTCTGGTTTTCGTAAAAGGCATAGCACCGAGACTGCTCTGGTTCGGGTGCACAATGATCTCCTGATGGTGAGAGATTGGAGACATTGTTCTATTCTTGTTCTCCTTGATTTGTCATCAGCATTTGATACTGTGGATCATGGTGTTTTGCTCGAATGCCGGGGGTCCATCTGTGGACTTTCAGGTATGGTCCTCAGATGGTTTTCATCTTATCTCGAGGGGAGAACGCAGAGAGTGGTCTCGGGATTACATTCTTCCGGGGCTTTCTCTCTGCCCTGCGGGGTTCCACAGGGTTCGGTGCTTCCCCCATGTTATTCAAGTATATATACTTACCCTGAGGCATTGTAAGATGGTATGAGCTGAGGTTTCACTGCTATGCTGATGATACCCAGCTCTACCTGTCTTTGCACCCGACCAGGTTAGTGCTGTCTCGGTGTTGAATAAGTGCCTTGTAGATATCCAAGACTGGATGAATTCCAGTGGTTTAAAGTTGAATCCGGGAAAGACTGAGGTTATGGTTGTGGATCCCGGCCACAGGGTTGGGGGTTTGGGAGTGGGGTCCCCCTCTGGAATAGTTCTAGGGGGTGTCCAGATCCCCATTTCTGAATGGGTGCGTAACCTGGGTGTAGAGCTTAACACAGAGTTGACCCTTCATTATCAGGTGTCCTCTGTTGTCAGGACTGCATTTTTCCATCTGAGAAACATCTCCAGGATTAGGCACCTGGTTCCCCCTAGTGATTTGCCGGTTTTGGTCCACGCCTTTGTGACATCTCGCTTGGACTACTGTAACTCCCTGTACTTAGGGTTTGCTGGGGTTGATATCTGCCGCTTGCAGCTAGTGCAGAATGCAGCAGCACATTTGTTGTCTGGGGTTTCAAGAAGATCTCATATTACCCCTGTGTTGCGCTCTCTGCACTGGCTGCCTATTCAGTGGCGGATCACCTTTAAAGTTGGTCTTTTGACCTACAAAGCCCTACATGGGTGTGGCCCTGACTACTTGAAAGAGCTTTTGGTGCCTTACACCCCTTTGAGACAGCTTCACTCGGCTGACGAGGGGTTGCTGGAGATTCCAAGGGTTAATTTGAAGTCTTCTGGAGCCTGTGCTTTTGGCTTTGTGGCTCCATCCCTTTGGAATTCTCTACCCTGTCCGCTCTGAGACAGTACAACAGTGGATATTTTTAAAAGGGCTTTAAAGTTCTTTTTATGGAATAAGGCCTTTTCACCCATATTGTAATTGGTTTTATTTGTTCAAATTGCTGTTTTGTTTTATTGTATTTGCTGCCTGGTTTTATGAACTGTACAGCACCTTGAAAATTTGAAGGGCGCTAAATTAAATACATTTTATTATTATTATTATTATTATTATAACGTCATTCTGTGTCACAGGTGTGAAAAAACATTTTGGCCAAGATTTGAAAAATGACAGCTGTGACATTCATGAGGAGGTGAGAAAAAATGTCTATGTTGAAAAATTGCAGTTGAAATATTCAAACTTATCAAAGTTATGAGTGAGCATAGAAAAAGTTCAATGTACACTCAAAACTTTGCCATTTTTACATATTTTGACCCCACATTTTTAACATAGACTTGTTATGACCCCATCTTATAAAAAAGGTGTAAAAATGTTCAAATCCTGCATGAAATGTGATTTTTCTAAGTGACTGTGAAATTATCTTTCAGGCCTGATTTTCATAACTCCACCACCATTGGTCATGAAATGAGGTTGCAAAAAGGCCATGTTGAAAATGCGGGGTCAAAATACATAAAACTGACAAAGTTATGCATCAAAGTTTAAAACCTCACTGAAATACATTAAACTGCACTTAACTTAGTTTCTCATATTGCAGTCGCCAGTTCTAGAAGCAAGATGTATCTTCAATCAGAAAGTGGATCTACCCCATGGGACATGTTCAGGTGAATCAGGAGGTCTGGGGTGTGTGGGGTGGTAGGTGCTGAGTTGAAGGTCAGCGTGGGGTGAGTGTGTGGGATCAGATTGATGATGGACCATTCTCTTTGTTATAGTTTTACAAAACAAAAGACGTAATCAGATGGTTTTCTTTATTACATGGGAGTTGTTGGGGGCATTCTGACACTGGGGATTGGTACCTAAGTGTGGGGCTACTGTTTGGCAGCACCAAGGGTGGGCACTCCATGTGTCAACATGTATTTAGTGGGAACATGGAGGGATGACCTGGAGGGGATGGGTGGTGAAGATTAGAAGTTGTACTGGGGGTGGGCTCTCCCAGTCTGCTCAAATAATAAATATGTAAAGATTGGGAAGGACAGGTGGGTGACCTAGAGGGGAGGAGAAAGAAGGAAGTAATAACAGAGGTGGGCATCCTGGTCTGCTTAAGAAAGAAATAGATAGATAGATAGATAGATAGATAGATAGATAGATAGATAGATAGACAGACAGACATACAGACAGACAGACAGAACGATAAAGGGAGAAGAGAGGATCAGTGGCTCACTGCTCTCACTGCAGCATGCAGCACTACTTCCAGCTGTCGCTGCTAAAAACTCAAGAGAGTCCCACTGTTCTCATACATAGAACATGCGTGAATGACTCCTCTCACTAAACTAAGCTGAGGCACCCTGGATTTTGGGGTGCCCAGAAAAGGAATTTCTGGCAAGTTTTTCAAAAAACAAACACCAGAATATACAGTAGTTAAGCGGATACCATTTAGCTAGGTTCAAGTGTTTGTTTTTTGAAACTGTATCATTTTTATGTATTTTCAAAGTTTGTGAGTTTAAGAGAAAAACAAAATGGTGGATGGCACGATCAGTATTTTTTTCACAGAATCAGTATTTGTTTCATCATGACAGGCTGATAGTGAAGATAAGCACTCACAATCTATTTTTGTTGTTGTTGTTGTTTACCATTCACATGTCTCGGTTAAAACTCATTCCTTCCTGATGACACCATATGGCATCATAAAAATACATACCTCTTTTTCCTGATGACGCCATATGGCGTCCTAAATCATATGCTATAGTGCCTGATGATGCCGATTGGCGTCCATATCTTTCTCTTGGTGCAGCTCAAGCATTTGTTTACATTTGATAAATTGAGATGTACCAGCTATTAGGGGAAATCGCACTTACTGATTTTACCTAATATAATATGCGCTCCCATTGGCTATTTTGAGAAAATGTTTAATACATAAATAAATAAATTTACTATTTTTGCATGTGCTGTGAAAATGTATTATGTTCATTCTGCCATTAGTTTGTATTGTAACAACAAATCATCTTGTTTTAGTGTAACATGTTAAGCTGATCAGGTTGACATTATAATTAATTTCATAATTTATATTTTTTTTTATTCGAGCAATCCGATTGGCCATCGCCACTTTGGTATTTTTTTTGTCTTTTGGGGTATTTTTCTACAATAACATGTTGTCACTGATATCATGATTTGTTATAACTATTAGTCCATTTATACCACTAAGTGAGCTGAATATTTCTGTGTTTAAAAAATCAAGCTCTGTGATTGGTCGGATTTTCTGACATTATCAGTTCTGAATTTAATTGATATAAAGGGATTGTCTTAGATGCAGGCACCATCCCTCTGATGAAGCCTTAGTTGTCGAAGCACCAGGGAACCTGCACGCAGATCTTTTGTTATGCCTTCCACTATTCTATTAAATGTGTCAGCCTGAAACATTAGACTAAATCCTTATTTAGCATTCAAGCAAGGACTTGTATTTTTTGACAACCATCACTGGAGGGAAAGTAGCTCTCTGGGCTCTGGAGTGTACAGTGATTTTTTTTTTTTGATGTTTCAGTTAGGGGTGGCAGCCCTCACCTGCACCTGCCCTAGCTCTGTAGTGCATCACCATTTGGTCATATTGATCCTCACTGTTGCCAAGCTTGCTCTATGCTTATTGTACACGTCACTATTTCCATTAACCAGTCAGAGCACACACTGGAGCAGGAAGAGCATGGTGACTGGAAACTTAGTTTCAAGGTGGAGGTGCTGCTCTTATTCTAAAATACTCACTTCATTTTGCTGCCAAAACCTCGATTTGTAATCTGTATTTACTTTATTTGTTTTAATTTTTATTTATGATAAAAGTTTTCATAGTTGTTACTTTGTTCATTTTGGGCTAATTTCTGGTCATCCTGTGTGATCACATCATATGGATCTGGCTGGCATTCCTGATGGGAGAGAGTGTTTCTTGTGCATGTACTGGATGAGGTCACATGAATTCAACACCTTTTGTTACTTTTTAAAGAGTTTATGTTCGGATTATGGCTATGTTAAAATCTATGTGGCATGTTGCTCCCTGAGTTATGGATGATAAGTGAGTTAGGGTCAGTAGCATGTTTGTCTCATGCTCTGCACTTGAGTTTTCTCCCTAATACGCAGTTGCTGATTGTTTAAAATGAAAAAATAATGGTGTTGCCTTCAACTTATCTGGCATCAGTCCAGCCCCAATCTCTGATGCATTGTAAAGGCCAAATCAGTTTTGAATCCCTCCACAGTCACTGGTGTTGTCCATCAACTCGTATGACGTTAGTCCAGACTCAACCTCTGATGCACTGTAAAGTGTTCAGGTTAAAATCCCCTCCACAGCCACTTGTAAGATCTAGCTCCTTACCATGCATCAGTCGAGCCCCAAACTGTAGTGAACAATGAAGTGCATTTCAGGTTCAGATCCCTCCTCAACTGATGGTGTTGTCCATCAACTTACCATGTATCAGTCCAGACCAATCCTAGTGCATTTCATGTTCAAAACCCTCCACATCCACTGGTGTAGTCCATCAATTCATATGACATCAGTTCAGCCCCAATCTGTGATGCACTGTAAAGTATTCTTCGGGTTCAAATCCCTCTACAGCCACTTGTAAGATTTTTCTCCTTATCATGTGTCAGTCGAGCTCCAAACTGTAGTGAACAGTGACGTGCATTTCAGGTTCAGATCCCTCCACAGCTGATGGTGTTGTCCATCGACTGACCATGTATCAGTCCAGACCCATCCCATAATGCACTGTGAAGTGCATTTGATGTTCAAAACCCTCCACATCCACTGGTATAGCCCATCAATTCATATGACTTCAGTTCAGCCCCAATCTCTGATGCACTGTAAAGTATTCTTCAGGCTCAAATCCCTCCACAGCCACTTGTAAAATCTATCTCCGTATCATGCATCCATCAAGCCCCAAACTGTAGTGAACAGTGAAGTGCATTTCAGGGTCAGATCCCTGCACAGCCAATGGTGTTGTCCATTGACTGATCTGGTGTCACTCCAGCCCCAACCTCTACTGCACTGTAAAGTGCTGTCCAGGTTCAAATCCCACCAAAGTCACTGATTTAGTCCATCTGTTCATCAGTCTTCAGTCCAACCTTTATCTCTGACACTCTGTGATGTGCATTACTGATATGGATCCCTCCTCAGTCACCATGGTGTAGTCCATTGTGCACATCAAGATTCATTCTAACACTACCCTCAGATGCACTGTAATGTTCTATTCAAGTTTGAATCACTCCACAACCACTTTAGTCCCTTGTGCTCATAATGCTTCAGACAATCCCTTACCTCTGATACACTGTGATGTGATCAATGCCAGCGTACGACTTATACAGTCCATTCAAATGAAACATAGCACACAGTACACATGTGCACCAATGAGCATCACTCCATGTTGCAGGCATACCCACACTCCTTCCCACCCACACAGTGCGCCATACTGAATGTTGCAACATATCACATATGTATGCAGGCAAACTATGTGACACGGCACATAGTACACAACTTTTACAGGTGCCCATGTCATCACCCTGTATGTGTACCCACAATGTTTCTGCATGGCATATGAACACCATTACCAGGTGCAGGCAGCCCCACCTGCTTCCCTACAACTGAGTATACCCAGGATGGGTGCCAATTCATGATGCAAAATGACTGCAGTGCCTATGAGCATCATTCCTTGGTACAGGCACACCAACCCCCTTCCCCATAACACAGTATACCCCAAATTACCAGTGCCTTTTCAGCAATTTCATCATCCTATACGTATACCTGTAATGTATCTACAGTGTATATTAGCACCGTTATTACATGCATACAGCCACTCTCATTTCCCCAGAACATATGAAGTGCATCTGAGCATGTATTTTGAATACTGGACCCTCCACTGCCACTAACACAGTGCTTCATCATACAGTCATTCCCTCACCTTAAACCATCCCATAATACAACCCCCCCAAAAATAAACTATGCCAGGAAATTAAATACACAGATTTATGTAACATGATGTTTACTGAAAGACTGAACCTTTACATGAACAACATCATGCTCTATTTACAGTATGATAGAGCAAACAGCACAAATAAAATACAGTTTCCTATACTTATCATGGGATTTTATTACAAAAATAAAATAAAATAGTTTATTACAATGAAATTACACATTTTAACTACAGCAAATATGCAATTAATCATAGAGAGACCTCCAGCACTAACAAATGTCTCCATTTCCTGTGTCAGCTCACTGACCTACACTGGAAGTGGTCTTCCTATTTACATCACTAGACCTCACAAAGCACTTCCTTCCTTCCTGCATCACTTCCTGATATGTACTTCTAAGGTAATGTGTAAGTTTGTTCTTACTAAACTAGGGGAAAAACAAAAAAAATGATAATCTGTTTCATAAACTAAAATCAGTGGGTAAGAAGAATTAAACACTGCAAAAATTCCAACCAGTGGAATGGAACAAAAAAACTGAAACTGTAATAACAAGAGATTCAGATATTGATTTCTGACTAAAAAAATGGTAAAAAACTTGCAAAATTTATATTTAGACATTTACAGATGTTTATTGTATATTTTTAACAATTTTAATCAACAGTTTTACAGAAATTTAATATTTTTGCATGATTAACTAAACAGAGCATAATTATATTTAGATAAAATCATCAGAATTTATTAAAATATGAAAACAACCTTACACAACATTAAATCCACTTAAATAGACATTACCAAACCTCACTCATTTTCAAAAATTTTGTCCTGAAAAACCTTTCTTTTTACAGTTTTAAAATTGGATGTATGGTTTTTAAGATATGTAGGTTTAAGCACAGTGTGTTTGTATGAATGCTGCAGATCTAAAACCCCTTCAGGCACACAGGTGTTCTAGCAGCAGGCAGAGGCTACCTGAACATTTTAAGTGACAATAGGATAGAATGAGTTAATGAAAAATCCTTATAACACTGGAACCCTATAATATATTTTCACAAAATCTTTCAAAGGCACACCCTTGTCATAAGCCCCTTCAACCCTGAAACTTGCATGAAAAACTTCCACACCATCTAGGCTGTAGGTGAGAGCAAAAAATACACAGGGGGCAATTCTCAAAGCACCCCATGCATGTTGCAAGTTGCGACATATGAGAGATGTGGCTGACCCTGGTTGCACCAGGAACCCTGTGCCCAATTCTCTATTGAGAAGGGTCCCCACAGCAAAGATGCACAGTTTATGCTAAACCCAAACATGCGCCAAATGGAGGGTGCACCTGATAAGATTGGTGCACACCTGCGGCACTGCAGGGTAATAGTGCTCAAGCGCCCCTCCAGCCCCAATCCCCGATAGTATGACTAAATATGCCCATGTGGGTTATCAGCACCCCATATACATGCCCCAATAGTAGTAATAAATAAGCCCATGTGGGCCTCCCACACACATGCCCTGATAGTACTGATAAATATGCCCATGTGGTCTACTGCCCTCTCAGTCCCAACCCCTGATATTGTTAACATAGAAGCCCTTATGGACTAGCAGATCCCCCCCAATCCCCTATTCCAGAACCCAAAATATTGTCATCTGTTTGAAAAAGAACATATTTGGAAATCCCTGTAGCCCTGGTGGTCTAGCAGCTCCCACCCCTCACCTGGCAGTGACAGATCACCCTGCTCCCACTGACCCGTATCTAGCTGGTGACTGGCACAGCCCACCTCTCACCACTGTAACCAGCCACTGACTGAGCTCTTTTATGAGCGCGTACTATAAATAGTACACGCTCAGTGTATGACAGCTGCTGTCATGCACTGAGCATGTACTATTTACACTATGTGCTCACAGAAGTGCCCTAGTGGTCCCCCACCCTATCCCCAATCCTTCCCTGCCAGACTTTAAAAAGTGACCGTGGTGGTCCAGTGGTCCCACTCAAAGTATCCCCGATCTGCTCCTATATGAAAGCAGAGATTTTCCTTGTGTAGTGAACCCCAACCCCCCCACCGGCTAGTGGTGTCCCGCCACCCCATTCCCCCATCCTGAAACCAGACCAGCAACCAGCACAGCCCTCCTCTCACCACCAGAGCTGTCAGCTGCCTGAGCTCTCAATGAGTGCATAATGTATACATCACATTATATAACTGTCCCTGTTAGTCTAGTGGTCCCTCTCCCAAGATGTTCGATCTCTGGCCCATAGTGAAAAATAATTGTCCCTGGTAGTCCAGTGGTCCCTCCCCCATATACATTACACTCTCATTGAGAGTTCAGTCAGCAGCCAACCATGGTGGTGAGAGGAGGGCTGTGCTGGTCAACAGGCCCAGTTTTGGGATGGTAGAGCGGGCTGGTGGGACACTACCAGCCGAGATGGGGGGCGGCGGGGGTTCCACTACTCATGGAAAATCTCTACCTTTCATATAGGGGAAGATTGGTGATGGGTTTGGAGGACCACTAGACCACCGGGGTCACTTTTTAAAGTCTGGCAGGGAGGGCAGCATTGGAGATAGGGTAGGGGAACTACTAGGCCACTAGGATCTTGCTTGTTCTAATAATGGGCCCACAATAAGTGAATGGTAGAGGGAGGAGGGACCATTGAACTACCAGAGACAATTATTTTTCTCTATGGGAAGGTGATCAGACATTGGGGAGTGGTAGGGACCACTAGAGTACCAGGGACAATTATATGTTAATATGAGATGGCGATTGGACATCGGGGAGGGGGGAGGGAACACTACACTACCAGGGACAATTATTTTTCACTATGGGATGGCAAATGGGGGAGGGGAAGGGACCATTTTACTACCAGAGAGACATCTTTTGTTCTAATCAGGACAGCGATTGGTGATTAGGGAGGGCAGGAGACTATGTGGAAACAGGGCTGCCTCTGGGGCAGGGACTGGGGGGGGGGGCATGCAAACCTCCATCACAGCCCATGTAAATGGGCCCATAATGGGCATGCAAATGGCCAGCTAGTACCTTGCATGACCAATCAGTGAATTTGCATGGCTGCTTTTGTGAATACCAAATAGTGCACTGATGCTATTCATTGCAGTGCCATGTACAGGGATGCAGGTCTGGGTAGTGCTAGGGATAGAGGTAGTGGTAATGTATGTACTCTTACCTCTACCTAGTCCTGTTCACAGTCAGATAGTGCTGTGCACTATTAGTCTGTGAATAGCATTTTTACCACCTGGGCAATCACAAAGTGCAATGAAACTTTTGTGCTGCACTTTGCAATTTTTTTGTTAATCTGGCCCCTGATCTTTCCTCCACTGCAGAAGTCTGTTCTGCTCATGCAGTTCCTCCAGCATTTGATGCAGAGGTCCTGTGCATTCTCAGTGACAGTAAAGTGGTTCTCATAGTGGTCTTTAAGCCACTGAACACTACTATTAAGAACACCATTGCTGCTGTTAAGAGCACACAGTGCCTCACATGTTCTCTGAATGAGCCCCTCACAGTAGCACATGAAGTCAGTTAATTCACGCTGGGCTATATGTACCGCTAAAAGGAACTCGGTCAAAGACCTGACCTGCTGCATCAGATTCTGGAGTTCCCCCTTGCTGCTGAAGGCTGCTGGACTTTTTGTATGCAGAAAAAAAAGAAAAGGGAACATTAGAACAAATACAGTTTCATGTTGTACATATCTATAATTCCCCAGTTGTTGTGGATACATGGGCTGAGCAGTGAGTAACAGGCAGAGCAGTGAATTCATATTACATTACCCTATGTAGTGGAAATATGTAGACAAAAAAATTCAATGGTAAAGATTTGACAACAATTAATATTATTCACAAAACAAACCATTCAGCACACAAGTCAATAAGCACATTTCAACAACAGCAAAACCCAGTTGTATGACAGAGCAGGACATCCAGTGGTTATTACAGGATATGCCACAAATGTATTAATTACTACAGCTTGCATATTGTTAACAGAGCAAGGATGCAATGCATGAATGGTTGTGGAGAGGATACAGTAGCCATTGTTGTTTGTGACATATGATGTGACAAACATAAGCACATAAATAATGTAATGCTGTACCAAACATCAGCATACTGTAACTCTTCAATGGTAAAGATTTGACAATGTTTACTGTTATTCAAGTAACATACCATTCTGCACACTCAAAGCAATAAGCATACTTCAGCTACAGCTACAGCCAGTTGCATGATACAGTAGGACATGCAATGGTTATTACTGGATGTTCCACAAATGAATTATTACTACAGTTTGGGCCCAATATTCAGAGCTGGCCAGATGGGCTGTGCAAATGGATGCACCACATAAAAAAAATGGTCCAGAAAGCTCTGATGGGATATTCAAACAGAATGCATGATCAGAATGGCTAGCACATTCTGTTTGAATATCGGACTCTGGATGCATGGCACATAGTGGTCAGCCACCATGTTTGGCACAGCGAATGAAGGGTTCGAGACTGAAGACCACCAATGGGGGAATGTGTGGCACATATCTGGATATGCCATTTCCACCAAGTGCGATATACAGCCAAAATATAGTAATGAGCTCATTGGGAATGCATGGCGCAATGGGGCCTCATGCATGACCATTATGGGATTATTAACATGACTGCATCAGGCCTTATAATCCAGGCCAGCCCTACCTCTCTCCAGCCCCAAACACAGTGTCAGTACAATACACAAAACCATGTTTCCATAGTGTAGTATCCCTCCTCCATGCCCCCAATCCTCGATTGATGGAAAATACACAGGTTCTCCAGTTCCATAGTGTACTGGACTCCCCCTCTCCATCTCTGATCCCCAATTGATGTCAAATAAATATGTTCCCTGTTTCCATAGTGTAGGGAACCACCCTCCCTGCCCGAGCACAAAGTGTCTTAGGAATAGTAATGCAACCCACAACTGCCAGTCATGAGTCTGCCCTCTATACAATGCATTAATAATGTTGTTCATAACATGCAGTAGCCTGTTGTGTTGTCATCCTACTTGTATGGCATGAGAATGTCTAGCTAGGTGCATTAAAATCCACTTGGGAGGGACTCCACTTTGAGGAGACCAAGGAACACCTGCCCAGGCTGCGTGACAAACTATCATCCATTTCATCCGGCATCTCCTTCTGTGAGATCCTGCCAGTCTGGAAGAGGGCAGCAGATGGATGGAAGGTCAGAGAAGGGGAGATTGGTGAGCTAAACATGTGGCTCAAGGGCTGGTGCCAGGAAAAAGGACACAAATTTGTAGGGAACTGGCAGCGGTTTTGGGAGTGAAAGTTCTTTAAATTTGATGGACTGCATCTGACTAAGAAGTGAGTCAGTGCATTGGGGCAGAAGTCTGACATCTTTGCAGAATATTTAAACTAGCAAATGAGGAGAGGGGTGCAGCACCCCATACGTCGATTGGGAAGAACACCCCTCTCCCCTCAGCTAGTGGTCAAACAGGAGTTCAGCATGTTTGTAGTTCATCTGCATCACCAGGTAAGGAAAAAGGCCTGGCTCCTCATATGATGCATATGGGAAATGCCAGGCCTCACCCAACAACTAACACACCAAAATCTGACCAATGGAAAATCATGTACACAAATGCTCTCAGTCTGGGAAACAAGATCCCAGACCTGCAGACAATAATGACAGAGGCTAAACTGTACATAGTAGCAATTAACGAGATCTGGTTTACCAGTAACCACACTTGGGAGACTTCAGTACCTGGCTATGTACTGTTCAGAAGAGACTGAGGTGCAAAAAGGAGGGGGGAGTGGAGTGGCCCTGTATGTCAATGAAAATATCAAAGCTACAGAAATTCAGAATACACATAAGGAGCCAGAAGAACTGTGGGTCACCCTGGGAACAGAAAATGGGACAACCATTCAAACTGGGGTTGTCTACAGGCCTCCAGACCAGGGGGAGGACATAGACACATTACTGTTAGAAGATATATAAAACATGACAGCTAAAGGGGAGGTTCTGATAATGGGAGACTTCACCATGCCAGATACAGATTGTTCAATACCAGCAGGAACATCTGCCAGAACTAGACACATGGTGGATTCTCTGCAGGGGGAGAGCCTCAAACAACTGGTACAACAACCCACAAGAGACAGGGCTATCCTAGAGCTAGTACTGATTAACAGGGAATGGATCAAAGCTCTCCAGGTAGAAGGTCACTTGGGGGCCAGTGACCATCACATTGTATGGTTCAATTTGGCCAGTAGAACTAAATCATCCCAATCCAAGGCAGAAATATGGGACTTCAGAGGAGCTGACTGTGATAAGATGGCCAACAGAGTTAAGCTAGCCCTGGCAAAAAGAAATACAGGTGAGGGGATACAGGCAAAGTGGGCAAGCATTAAGGATGCAATACTTGAAGCAACATTCCATTGTGTTAGAGAGAAAAAGAAGTGGAAAAGAAGAAGAAAACCACGTTGGTTCTCAAAAACAGTAGCAGAAAAGGTCAGAGCCAAAAGGCTGGCCTTTAAGAAATATAAGGGAACACAGCAGGAGGAAGATAGGGAGGCATACCAAACTTCACTAAGGGAAGCTGGGAAGACAATAAGGCAGGCAAAGGCTCAGACCAAGGAAACATTAGCACAAACAGTAAAATAAGGTGACAAGACTTTCTATAGATACATTAGTGAAAGGAGGAAGTCCAGAGGGGGTATTGCTAAGATCAAAGGGGATAAGGGGGCATGTGAGGAGGAGGATCATGTAAAAGCATCTATCCTAAATAGATACTTATGCTCAGTATTTACTGAAGAGAAGGTAGGGCAGGGCCCACAACTCAGCACCATGGACACGGGGGGGGGAAGGGAGGTGTGCACTTGTTCCTCCACAAAAGAAAGTGTCCTACAAGATCTCGATAAGCTCAGGGTGGACAAGGCAATGGGACCTGATGGCATACATCCCAGGGTACCAAAGGAGCTAAGGGTGGAACTAGCAGAGCCATTATCAGAACTTTTTAGTGAGTCTCTGAGCATAAGAGAGGTTCCTGAATACTGGAGAAGGGCTCATGTGATCCCTCTCCACAAGAGTGGTAGCAGGGAGGAGGCGGGGAACTACAGACCAGTCAGCCTTACCTCAATAATGGGCAAGATTATGGAGGCACTCCTTAAGGAAAGGATAGTGCAACACCTGGAATCCATGGGAGCACAGGATCCAAAAGGCATGGGTTTACAAAAGGAAGTCCCTGTCAAACTAATAACATAGATTTCTTTGACTGGGTAACTGGAGTGGTGGACCAAGGGGGAGCAGTTGATGCTGCCTACCTTGACTTCAGCAAAGCTTTCGATACTGTTCCACATAGAAGATTGATTAATAAGCTGGGTAGGCTCAAGGTGGGTCAGAAGTTGGTCAGCTGGGTGTCAAACTGGTTAACGGGCAGAAAACAGAGAGTGGTGGTAAATGGTATACAGTCAGAAGAGATGCAAGTCACCAGTGGGGTACCTCAGGGATCAGTCCAGGGGCCAGTCCTCTTCAATATCTTCATCAGTGACATTGCAGATGGACTGGAGGGTAAGGTTTGTCTGTTTGCAGATGACACCAAGATATGCAACAGAGTAGATGATCCAGATGGGGTGGGCAGAATGAGAAGAGATCTGGATAAACTAGCAAAATGGTTGAAAGAGTGGTAATTGGGGTTTAATGCAAAGAAGTACAAGATCATACAATATTGCTGAGGGGTGATCTGAATATGCCAGATGTGAACTGGAGTGCAGTTGCAGCAGCAGCCACTTCGAAGAGTGGGGTTATTCTAGATGCCCTATGGGGGCATGCCTTAGACAACGAATATTGGAACCCACTTGAGAGGGAGCAATCTTAGACCTGGTTCTCTCAAATGGAAATGGAGAGAAGATCACAGATGTAGAGGTGGGTAGCCATCTGGGAACTAGCAACCATCGAACAATATGGTTCACAATAAACACAGCAATAGAGTCAAGCCATATAAAGGCAAAAGTACTGGACTTTAGGAGGGCTGACTTCGCCAAAATGGGTGAATGCCTAAGGAATGCACTAGCAAATGGGCAGGAAGAAGGGGTGGAAGAACAATGGGGAATAATAAAAACTGCCATCACAGAGGTAACAAGTCTTTGTGTGAAGCAAATAAACAAAACAAAACGATGTAAGAAACCACTATGGTTCTCAAAGGAAGTGGCAGTGAAGGTTCAAGAGAAAAAGAAAGCATTCAGGAAGTACAAGGAATCACAGAAGGAGCAGGACCGAGAACTGTATCAGTTAAAGCAAAAGGAAGCTGGGAAGGCAGTTAGAACAGCAAAGGCCCAAACCGAGGAAAAGATAGCCAACTCAGTTAAGAAGGGGGATAAAACCTTTTATAGGTACATCAGGGAGCGAAGGAAGACCAAGAGAGGGATAGTGAGGCTTAATAAAGGGGAGAGAGGGTGGGCAGAGGGTGACTGTGGAAAGGCAGAGATACTACACAAATATTTTGCTCAATATTTACAAATGAAGAGGGAGGTACCTAAAACAAACAATAAAACACTCTGGATAAAGTTGATACCAGCCCATTTACAGAAGAAAGGGTTCTGAAAGAACTCTTAAAACTGAAGGTGGACAAAGCAATGGGGCCTGATGGGAGTCATCCCAGAATTCTAAAAGAACTAAGGGTAGAACTAGTGACACCACTGACTACCCTCTTTAACAAATCATGGAAGGATGGGGTGGTACCCGAGGACTGGAGGAGGCGGATGTGATTCCCTTCACAAAGTGGGAGCAAGGCAGAAGCAGGAACTACAGACCTGTTAGTTTAACCTCAGTGATAGGAAAATGATGGAATCACTTCTGAAGGAAAGAATTGTCAGTATCCAGAGGCCAGAGGGCTGGGACCCAAGGCAGCATGGATTCACAGCGGAAGGTCATGCCAGACGAATCTGATAGATTTATTTGACTGGTAGACCAAAGTAGTAGATCAGGGAGGGGCTGTGGACATGGCCTACCTAGACTTTAGCAAGGCATTTGACACAGACCCACACAAAAGATTAATATACAAGTTAGACAGCCTGGGAGTGGGTCCCAAGATGACAGTCTGGGTAAAGAATTGGCTGGAGAATAGGACACAGAGAGTAATAGTAAATGGAGTCCACTCTGATGAAAGGAGGGTTACTAGTGGGGTACCGCAGGGCTCAGTATTAGGACCGGTCCTCTTCAATGTCTTTATAAGCGACATTACAGAGGGACTGGAAGGAAAAGTATGTCTCTTTGTAGATGACACAAAGATCTGCAACAGAGTTGATGCACAAGGTGGGGTGGAAAGGTTAGAGGAATGGTCAAATGTATGGCAGCTTAGATTCAATGCCAAGAAGTGAAAGGTAATGCACCTGGGAAACAAAAACCCAGGGGAAGAGTACACAATAGGGGTTGAGATACTAACAACAACAAAAATGGAAAGGGACCTGGGGGTAGTCATATCAGATGACCTAAAGGTGGGCAAGCAATGTGAAAGGGCAGCAAGGAGGGCTGGGGGGATACTGGGATGCATAGGGAGAGGCATCACCAGTAGAAAACAGGAAGTTATTATCCCTCTGTATACACATCTGGTGAGACCCCATCTGGAGTACTGTGTGCAGTTCTGGAGACCCAATCTCCGCAAAGACGTAGAGAGGATGGAAGCTGTCCTGAGGAGGGCAACCAAAATGGTGTAGGGCCTGCATCAGAGAACATATGAAGAGAGACTTAAGGAGCTTAATATGTATAGCCTCGAGGAAAGGAGGGAGAGGGGGGACATAATAGAAACTTTCAAGTACCTCAACGGAATCAACAAAGTCCAAGAGGGTAGCATCTTTCAAAAAAAGAGGTGTGCAAGAACAAGGGGGCACAATTTGAAGATGGGGTGGGCGGCTCAGAGGTAATTTAAGGAAGTATTTTTTCACAGAGAGGGTTGTGGATGCATGGAATGGCCTTCCAGAGGAGGTTGTGGAGTCAAAAACAGTGGTGGAATTCAAGCATGCATAGGACAGTCATAAGGCAATTCTAGGGGGTGGGGGTAGGAAGAAGTAGGCTGCTGGTTAACTAGGATCTGCAGCTTATCCATTAGGTAGGGAAATGGGCAGACTGGGTGGGCCAAGCGGTCCTTATCTGCTGTCAAATTCTAAGTTTCTATGTTTCTATAAGAAAGAGAAACCCTGAAGCCACCTATAGGCTGGGAGGGGAGTTGCTGGCAGTCACAAGGGAAGAAAAAGACTTGGGCGTCATCATCACTGATGACCTGAAATCATCCAAGCAGACCACTAAAGCAGTAGGTAAGGCTAGGGGGATGCTGGGGTGTATTAGTAGGGGTATCACAAGTCATAAGAGGGAGGTAATAATCCCTCTTTACAAGACACTGGTTAGGCCCCATCTGAATTACTGCATGCAGTACTGGAGGCCACACCTTCACAAGGACATTAACCAAATTGAGTCAGTCCAGAAAAGGGCAACCAAAATGGTGCAGGGAGTGCATCATAAAACATATGAGGACAGATTAACGGAACTCAATATGTATACCCTGGAGCAAAGGAGGGAGAGAGGTGATATGATTGAAACATTCAAACACCTTAAGGGCATTAACAAGGTGAAAGAGTCTAACATGTTTCAATATAAGGAAAATAGCAGGACAAGATGACACAGCATGAGATTAGAGGGAGTCCGATTAAGGGGTAATGTGAGGAAGTTCTTTTTCACAGAAAGGGTGGTGGATGCATGGAACAGCCTACCTCAAGAAGTGGTGGATATGAATACAGTGCAGGGCTTCAAACAGGCATGGGATAGGCATAAGGGAGCAATACAGATGAGTATGAATAGATAGGACATTGACAGAGCAAAGGCCGATGGCACATTCATAAGGTAGAAAAAGAAATGGGCAGACTGGTTGGGCCTTAAGTCCTTAACTGCCATCAACTTCTATGTTTCTATGTTTCAATAAAAATCTCCTTGTCTGAATGTCCACTTGAGCAGGGTGAAAGGAAATTTGTTGTATGTAAAAAAAAAAAAAGCATATGTTCTGATGGCAGTCAGCATTAATCCAAACAACTTCAGGCTCAGAATAATCCCTTAACAAATGCCAAAATAAAAAATAACCCTTTTCCATAGTGTAGGGACCCCTTCCCCCCAGCCCCGAGCACTGTATGTAATAGTAGACGATACTGCATCCCATTGTTGTTTATTTATTTATTTATGTCTTTGGTAACGGTAAGTGCACTGATCCAGAGGGCCATTTTCAGGCATGACCCGGGCTAACGAAGAGGCAACAAACATTGGAAAAAAAAATGACACTGGTACATAGAGCATTGGTACACACCCTGAAATAAGGGGTGGTAAGAAAAAGAACAGCAGTAAATGATTATATACAATAACATTAGGATTGTCTTACAGTAAGTAAAAAGTGCAAGTTTTATATACATACTGTGCAGGTTATAAAAACAATGGCAGGGCAGCTGCAGTAGGAATCAAATTGAAAGGGTAGTGAGAGGGGTTTGTAAGAGAAAGGAAGGGTGACAGGGGAGTTAGCAGAAAATGCAAGAGGAGAGGAGAGGAGTGGTGAAACCCAGAGGAGAAGGTAGGCTACAGGGCCCACGATTAAAGCTTACCATAGTTGGGAACCAGGTTTTTAGGTTGTGTTTGAAGGCCATGTGGGAGGAAGACAAGCAAACTGATGGTGGGAACTTGTTTGATAGGGAGGGAGCTAATATGGAGAAAGCTCTCATACCCATGGCAGTGGAGGCACATGTCACTTCTAGTGGGGGGGGGAGAGAGAGAATGCCCTAGCCCCACTCTGGTAGGTGGCAACCCCCCTCCCCGAACCCCCCAACCTGACCTGTGCCAGTGACTGGTACAGCCATACATTCCCTGCCACCACCAGCCAAAGAATACTCGGTACCCAAGCACGTACAGTGCATAGTATGTGCTGTTTGGGAAAATGAATTTGTACTATGTACTGTACGCGCTTGGGTACCGATAGGTGAGCTAATTAACTACTGATGAGTAGTGCTGCACTAATAGCTGTCTTTTGGATGTTATAGCCCTCTATCACAAAACATCATATTCTCTTTATGTGACTTGTACTGTGAAATGTTAACTATCTCGAGGACTGTATCAGAAATGAGCTCATTTAGAATGATGGGCAGTGAAACACAGACAACTTTGATGCATGACCTTGAATTGTACACACTGTACTGTTGTGAGTTAAACAAACTTAATCTTTAGTATTGGACATATTATCTCAACATAGTACCTCTATGTGAATTACCAATTACTACATCACAGTCTCAGAATATAAATAGCACTGTTTAGAAAATGTAACCTTGAATTAGTATATAACTTATGTTAAATCTGGCCAGTAGGTAGCAGCAAGCAGGTGGATCTGCTGAGGAAAACAAACAAACAAACAAACAAATAAATAAACAAGCAAACAAACAAACCAAAAGAAAAAAAGATGTGCAGATTAAGGCCCTGATTTTAAAAATACATGATGATTTGTTTTCTTTTTGTATAAACAATAGAATATTCATAAGTAACAATTAAATTTCCAAGATGAACTTATGTTAATAAAAACGTTATATTATTTTAATCAGCAATAAACTGTCTATGAAAGGTGTTTCAACATTCCAATTTTGTAAAAGAAATCATCTTAACCAGCACTTCTGGGAAAATATGAAATTGAAGCATCAGTGTCACTACACTTGGACACTGACCACACACTCTGCAAATATCTGGTGTTGAAGATCCCTGAGATTAACTGTCAGTGACACTTCTGCATGGCATCGATACAACCAGGAACAAGGTAACACAATGTAACTTATCATAAAACTCAGTGGTGGTGTTCAAGAATCTACGGCATAGGCATAAGGGAATCTTAGTGGAAAAGAAAGGGGGAGGGAGAAAGAGCTGGAGATCAAGTAGGATCTGTGGTGATAATGTAGGTAAGCAAAAATAGGCACACTGGGTGGGACAAGTGGTCCTTATCTGCTGACAACTTCTGTGTTTCTGTTTCTCTAAGAGGTGTCTTACAAAACTTGTACAAAAAGAACAGTTTTAAAGTTATGCAATAACAATTATTTGGTTTAGTTCACTTCTATGAATAGAACTATCTGTAGCAGAGCCGGATGTACTGAACTTACCAGGACAGGACTTCTCTTCATCCTTGTGGAACTCAGATGAGGCAGTTTTTCGACCATGAGACAGAGCAGGAGTTTTAGGTATGGCTCCCTCCATGGCACTCTCTGTAGCACCAGTGGTGCTTTCAGTGTGTTTGTCTTCTATAATTCATAAACAGATAAAGATAGATTTCAGTAACATAAGATTCTGTTGTAATATACTATATTAGAGCTGTGCAGAATGAGAAAATTCTGAATTCACATGATTTTGATGGAATTATGTGGAATCCTGCAAACTTTCCATGAAATTTCACCAAAATTTGCAGAATTTCTTTGGAATTTGGTGGCAGTTTTGATATTTATTAATGTGGTTTTGGCTCAGCTGTCCATTGAGATAGAGAGCCAAACTTTGGAGAGTTTACTTGTTGATATGTTCTCTAATGGTGTGCTAAATATCAGGAGCTAGATTCATGAAAATGTGCAAAACAAAGCTCAAAAATTAGCACTACGGCTTGTGGTTGTGCAGATTTGAAATCTTACAATTCACTGTAAGATAGTGCACTACACTATCTGACTGTGAACAGAGGCTGGAGAGGGCAGTTCTAACCCAGGAAAGCTACCACTAATCCCACTAGTGCTGCCCCAACAGAAAGTCAGGAGAATGGCCCTGGCAATGAATAGTGCAGCTGTGCTATGTCCATTCACCAAAGCAGCCATGTAAATGTTCCCTATGGGGTATGCAAGGCACTAGGTGGCAATTTGCATGTCCATTATGGGCTCATTTACAGGGACTGTGGGTGGCTTACTGTGCCAGCCCCTGCCCAACTCAGCCACAGTACCTTGTGGTCTAGTGGTCCCTCCTTGCTCTGTTAACAAATCACTGACCATGTAATAATAAAAATACTGTTTCTTGGTGGTCTAGTGGTCCCTCCCTGTCCCTGATCTCTGATCGCTAGTCCCAGTACTGAAATACAGTCTCCGTGGTGGTCCAGTGGTCCCACCTTTGCCAATCACTCCCCCCAATGTACAGAAACATATGCCCTGATGGTCTCGTGGTCCTGTCCCTCACTGATCACTGTCCTGATTACAATGGCATATGCCAGTAACAGTACCCATACCATACAGTAGAAGTAGCAATAACCCACATATCTGCAAGCTACTGTATACAGTATGCACTCCATTGTGCTGTGTGGAATTTTCAAATTCTAGCGTAACAAAATTCTGTGGAATTTTCAAAATTCCATCAAAATTCTGGCGAATTTCACCAGAAGCAGAATGGTGGAATTCCACAGCAGAAAATAGTTAAGGAATGATTTTCCACAGAATAAATGCTGTTCCGCAGAATATTATTATGTGATTCTCAATATTTTCAGCGGCAATTGTTGCAGAATAATTTTCTGCAGAAAAATGCTGTTCCGCGCAATATTATTCCACGGATCACAGTAGGTAGAATTCCGTAGAAGAACCAGTGAAATTCCAGTGGAAATTTCTGCCAGCGGAATGGTCATTCAACACTAATTTCACCAGTGGAATTCCATTAAAAGGTATCAAATCATTTGCTTCTGGATCTATTCTTGCAAGGACCAATACGGCAACTACTAAACCAGTGGAATTCCACATTCTGCACAGCACTAGTACTCCATTGACAGCTCAGTCAGTGGCCAGCCATGGTGGTAAGGGAAGGCTGTGCCAGCTGCCATCTCCAGGTTCTGGATGGGGGGGAGTTGGGTGGTGGAGCACTGCTGCCAGGGAGTGGGAGGGAACACTAGACCTCCTGGGAATATTACTTCAGTGATGTTGCAGGAGATCAGGAATGGTGGGGTGCTAGTCCACAAGGGATGATATTTGACTTTTCTATGGGGACAGTGGGGGTCAAGGGGGGTTAGACCATCGCAAAAAGGTTCTATACCTACTCAGGACATCAGGATGTAGGGGTGGAATGGGCACTGGGAAAATTTTTTTTGCCGTCAGGTGGCTGCTTGTGTGGGGGGAGGGGCAACTAACCACCAGGGTACTATTACTGGCATATATCATTCTGATCAAGATGGCAATCAGCAAGGGCTGGGACCACTAGACCACCAGGGCATATGTTTCCATACATCAGGGCAGTGATTGGCAGGGGGAGGGACCACTGGACCACTATGGAGACGGGGTTTCAGTACTGGGACTGACGATTGGTGATCGGGGACAAGGAGGGACCACTAGACCACCAAGGAAACAATATTTTTATTATTACATTATCGGCGATCATTACAGGGGAGGGACCGATTGATCACCAGGTACATTTTCTTTCTTCAGTCAGGGACAGCATTGGCAATCAGGACAGGGAGGGTCCACTAGACTATCAAGGAAACAATGTTTTTTGCTATTACAAAGTTGGTGATCGGCAGTACCACGGACAACCACAAAGGTTGCACAGAATACTGTCAGGTCTCAGTCAGCAGTAATTTCTCCACATAATGGAACCCTGCAAAAGGCCCTTGCATGGAGAAAATCCTTGGTGAATGGGACTTTGCTGATATACTGGTCCCCTCCCCCTCATTTGCATTGTGGCCCTCTTCAAACTTTGCCTTGACGCAAACCCAGTTTGCGGGTGCAAACTGGGCTTTCATGAATACTATGTTTCTAGGCCTGATTTGCATAACTCCACCATCATTGGTCATGCAGTGGGGTTGCAAAAATGCCATGTTGAAAATGTGGGGTCAAAATACATAAAGCTGACAAAGTTATGAATCAAAGTTTAAAACCTCACTGAAATACATTAAACTGCACTTACCTTAGTTTCTCATATTGCAGTTGCCAGTTCTAGAAGCAAGATGTGTCTTCAATCAGAGAGTGGATCTACCCCATGGGACATGTTCAGGAGAGTGAGGAGGTGTGAGAGTTGTGGGGTGGCAGGTGCTGAGTTGGAGGCCAGGTGGGGTAGATGTGCGGGGTTAGATTGGTGATGGACCATTTTCTTTGTTATAGTTTTACACAAAAAAAGGCATAATCAGATTTTTTTTATTACAGTAGAGTTGCAGGGGGCATTCTGACACTGGGGACTGGGTACCCAAGTGTGGGGCTACTGTTTGGCAGCACCAAGGGTGGGCACCCCGGTGCAACCATGTATTTAGTGGGAACATGGAGGGATGACCTGGAGGGGACAGGGGTGAAGATTAGAAATGGTACTGGGGGTGGCAAGTTTTTAAAAAAATGAACACCAGAATATAGCTAAACAGATACCATTTAGCTAGGTTCAAGTGTTTGTTTTTTGAAACTGTATCATTTTTATGTTTTTTCAAAGTTTGTGAGTTTAAGAGAAAAACAAAATGGTAGACAGCACGATCAATATTTTTTCCACACAATCGCTATTTGTTTCATCATGACAGACTGATAATGATGATAAGCACTCACAATCTATTTTTGTTGTTGTTGTTTGTCATTCACATTTCTTGGTTAATAAAAAAAATCCTTAAAACACTTTAACCCTATAATATATTTTCACAAAACCTTCCAAAGGCACACCTAGGCATAAGCCCCTTCAACCCTGAAAATTTCATGAAAAACTTCCACACCATCTAGGCTATAGGTGAGAGCAAAAAATACACAGGGGGAGATTCTCAACGCACCCCATGCATGTTGCACGTTGTGACATACGAGAGATGCAGCAGTCCCCGGTTGCACCTGGGACCCTGTGCCCAATTCTGTATTGGGCAGGGTCTCCGCAGCAAAGTCATGCAGCTTGCACTAAACCTAAACCTAAACATGTGCCAAATGGAGGGTGCACCTGAAGAGATTGGCACATGCCTGCGATACTGCCCGGTAATAGTGCACAAGTGCCCCCCAGCCTCGATCCATGATAGTATGAATAAATGTGCCTATGTGAGCTATCGGCCCCCCCACACACACATGCCCCAATAGTAGTGATAAATAAGCCCATGTGGGCCTCCCACCCACAGGCCCTGATAATAGTGATAAATATGCCAATGTGGTCTACTGCCCCCATCCCGCTCCCCAATATTGTTAACAGAGAAGCCCTTATGGGCTAGCGGATCCCCCCATCCCCTATCCCAGAACCCAAAATATTGTCATCTGTTTGAAAAAGAACATATTTTGAAATTCCTGTTGCCCTGGTGATCTAGTAGCCCCCACCCCCCTGCCTGTCAGTGACAGACCACCCTGCTCCCCCTGACCCATATGTAGCCATCGAATGACACCATTTCTAAATATTTTCTTTTTCAAACACATGACAATATTTTTTGTTTGGAGATCAGGGCTGCGGGGGATCTGCTAGCCCACAAGGACTTCTATGTTAACAATATCGAGTGTCGGGACTTGGGGGAGTGGTAGATCACAAGGGCATATTTATCACTACTATTAAGAAATGTGTGTGGGGGGGCATTAGCCCTCTTGGACTTATTTATCACTACTATCAGTGCATGTGTGGGGGCAGACGATAACCCACATGGGCTTATTTATTAATGCTATTGGGAATCATGACTGTGGGGGTTTATGTGTGATCATGAGGGGGGGCTGTTGGGGATTTACTTGTACACACAGGTGCAACCCCCAGTGGATGGCAAAGTACACTTACAGCAGCTCATAGCTGGTGTAAATGTTCTCTGATGGCTATCCTCCAGGGATTTTTTATTTAAGAGATTAACCAGGTAAGCATACTGAGCTGGGACCACTCGTTTCCAGATGCGACCTGGGGAGTTACATAGAATACAGACAAGTACAATACAGGAGTGAGATAACAGGTCCAGAAAAGATACAGGCTGGACTCACATTAGATTCAGTTAGTGATCAGTAGGTTTAGTCCTAAGATCGCAGAGTACACAGTTTGCTATTCTGAGGTTAGGTCCTAAGACCACAGAGTATAAAAAGGCAGAGGCAGTAGGTACACAGTAAATTTTCTGGGCCTTTGATACTGTCAAGGTGCATTTAGATGCCCCTTGTTTGCAGGTCTGGGTAGCTGGTTGCAGTTGCATATGTCTGAGAAATGGGCATGGAGGAGCGGTTTAAGGAGCCTTGTGGCAGGGGTGAGCCTAATATCAGCAGAGAGGTCATTGCAGAGTTTGGGCAGTTGATATTTGAAGGCGGATTGTCCCTTTGATGTGTGCATGAATGGGACTTGGAGTAGCTTGGAGTCGGACCATCTGAGAGAGTAGGCCGGGGGGGGTTGAACTGACAAAACGGAGTTGAGATGGGGGAAGGGAATTAGTCCAGAATTTAGCTATGACATTTGCTCAATGTATCCGATGTCGAGACTCTTGTGAAGGAAGAGCTAAGGAGCTGTATAGGTCACAATGATGGGTGGTAGGGGGGCATTCCAGGATGAACCAACAGAAAGAGTGAGAGAGGGTGTCTAAGCTGGCCAAGGTGGATGAGGGAGCTGAGCTGTAAACCACGTCACCCTAGTCAAAGATAGGGAGAATCATTTTGTGCACTAATTCCCTCCTGACCGTGGTTGGCAGACAGCCTTTATTGCGATAAAGTGCACCCAGTTTGGGGTGTAGTTTTTTGTGTAGAGAGTCAATGTGGACAGAGAAATCTATGTGTTGATCAAGCCATACTCCCAGGTATCTAATGGAGGTGCAGGACTCCAAGGTTGACCCGTCCAGGGTATGGAAGGTGGGGGGAGCAGCTAGGCGGGAGAGTCTAGGTTGCGTTCCGAAGGTTAGGGAGACAGTTTTCCTTGAGTTTAGTACTAGTTGATTGGACCTGAGCCATTTTTGAATGGCATCAAAATCCTGTTGGAGGGCTGAGTTCATGTCCCCGGTGGAGGGGCCGGAGGCATACAATACAGTGTCATCTGCATACATTTGTATGGCTGAGGTAGATCGTTTAAGAATATGGAAAAAAGTAGGGGGCCCAGGACGAAGCCTTGGGGGACCTCCATGGTGACTGGGAGCGGGGGGGATACTTGTGAGCCAATTTTTACTGACTGTTTTCTGCCAGTCAGGTAGGTCTGGAACCAACTAGTGGCTAGGTAAGAGAGGCCTGCGTCATGTAGTTTTTTGAGTAGCTTAGGGTGGGAGACAGTATCAAAGGCCTTGGCCAGGTCTATGAATATGGCCAAGGTGATATGCCCCTTGTCCATCCCTGAGGAAATGTCATTTGAGAGTCTTAAGAGCGCTGCGATGGTGGAGTGAGATTTGCGAAACCCCGACTGATAAGGGGTGAAGAAGGAGGTAGAGTCGAGAAATTGTGTGAGTTGGATGAGGGCTAGGTGTTCCTGTAGTTTGACCAGAATTGGGAGAAGGGAGATGGGGTGATAGTTTCCAGGTGCAGATGGATCACCACTTTCAGCTGCTGGAATTTGTGCTGTGGAAAATGAGAGGTTTAGGAGGTCGGCTGGGGGGGGGTGGCAATGGCAGGGGCTGATAGGTGTAGAAGTTTGGCGTCCAGTCCTAATGGGCATTTTCCTTTGTTGGGGTCAAGAGAACGTAGGTCATGTAGTACTTCTGCCATGGAGACTGGACGGAAAGAGAAAGTGGTGGCGTGGGGGGAATGCTGGGGTTGCGAGGGGGGGGCTGGGTGTTGGTGTGGTGCTCTGGTGGTTTGTGAGGAGAGATGTAGCACAGTTGGTAAAAGAGGTGTTGAAGGCTGAGGCAACTTCGCTAGGGTCCAAGACATTGTTGCCCTGGATGGTTAGGGTTGGGGTAGGCAGCTGGGCTGGGGGAGTGAACAGGGTTTTGATGGATTTCCAGAATTTAGAAGGGTGGCTAAGGTTGGAGGAGAGAGCTGACCTGAAGTAGTTATTTTTTGCCTGCCTTATGGCTTTCATGCATGTGTTACGGAGGGTTCGGTAATGCTGCAGGGATTCAGGGGAGCAGGTTTGCCTGTGTTTTTTCCAGGTCTGGTCCCTAGCTCGACATCTGATGGGATCCTTTGACCCTATTGCATCTTGGGGGGGCGTGATAGTCCCATAGAGCAAGTACGCTGTTTCTAAACATGTTGAAAGCATAGTCAATAGAGGGTGCCAGCTGAATGAATGATCAGTAGACGAGGGCAAGGTCATTTAGTAGGGAATGTAGGCAGAAGGATTTATATGCTCTCATGAGGAGTGTTCTGGGGGGGTGGTGGTTAGTAGGTCTATGCACCTTTCTGACCATATAAACCATATGGTGATCACTCAGGGAGTCAGGGAGGAGGCCGGCTTTAATTATCCTGTGGGGATGTGTTGTGAGGGCCCAGTACAGGAGGGAGTGGTTTTGTGTTTTTGTGTTTAGGCGGGTGGGTTGCTCGATTTGTTGGGAGAGGTTTAGGGATTGAATCTTGCTTCGCAGTTTGGAGCAGTCTTTTGCTGGCCAACTGTAGTTGAAACCCCTGAGGATGTAGAACTCACCAGCTGCAGCCGCAGCCTTTAAAGTGGCTAAGTGGTCTAGGATGATAGGCGCAGGGGTGGCAGGGGCGCAGTATATCCCTGCCACGAACACCGGGGAGGAGTGCGGCAGAGCAAGCTTAATCAGCATAGATTCTAATTGGGGAGTAGATCCAGGGATCTGGACAGGGGTGAACTGGAACCTGTTGGACATGTACATGGCGATGCCTCCACCTTTCTTTTTAGCATGTCTGTCCTGCCTGATTACTGTGTAGCCAGGGATGACTATTTCTGAATCAGCATGGTGTGGTTTCAGCCATGTCTCAGATATTATGCAAATGTCTGGGCGGAGGGTTAAGGCAGTGAGTTGCAGCTCAGGTACCTTGTTCAGGAGGCTGCAGATGTTTAGGTGAAGTAGTCTAAGGCCCTTGGGGAGGGTTTGAGGGGTAGAGTGGGATGGTGGACCTGGGTTGGTTTCAACATCCCCAGCCAAGAGGAGCAGCAGGGTGATACAGTGTATGGAGGTGTTCCATGTGTTTCTGGATTTAAGCTTGAGGAGGGTTGTTTGTGGGGTGTGGGGGGAGGCTGAGGTAACTAGGTTGCGTAGGGCAGATAGGCCAGGGGAGAAAGAGGGGGGAAGACAGAAGAGCTAAGAGCCCATGAATGGGTGGGCGTGTGTGTCTGGCTCTCAGGGTTGGGGGTTGATAGGGGGCATAGTAGAGATGATTCAGAGCAGATATAGTGGAGGTTAGGGTCCTTCTGGGGCTGTGTTACTGGGTGTAGAGATGCAAGAGGAAAAGCTATGGAAAATAGTGGTAGTAGGTACAGGATCATGTTTGCTGTGTGAGCTTGCAGTAGCAAGCTGGGACACGGTGTAGCAGTGGAGGGAACTGATAATCTTCAGATCTGAAAGTGGGCTGATAGGTTCTGGCGCCTCACCTGACCACTTTAGCTAGCTATATAACTGAGTGCCGACCAAGGGTGGTGGTGGGGGCGGTGGGGAGCCGGTGCACAGTGCCAGTGGGGCCAGACTCATAGCACTCAAAAGTTTTTCTGTGCTCACCCACAAAATTGAATTCAGTTTGGCGCCAAAAACAAATTAGTACAAAGGGATCCGAAACCAGTCACCAAGCGCTCTCCCACCTACTCCGTACCTTCTGTTGTGCTCCGGTTTGGGGGGAGCTCCAGGTGGTGTCCAGTGGGGAGGGCATAGTCTGTTTGGGCCCTCACGACCTCGTGGGGTTCAAGGGGGAGGGCAGCAGTCACTGGCCTTCGCGACCCACTTCTGTTGTGCTCTGGTTTGGGGGGCTCCAGGTGGTGTCTGATGGGGAGGGCGTAGTCTGTTTGGGCCCTTGCAACCTCGTGGGGTTCCAGGAGGAGGGCAGCAGTCACCAGCCCTCGCGATCCACTTCTGTTGTGCTCCGGTTTGGGGGTGCTCCAGGTGGTGTCCGGTGGGGAGGGCGCAGTCTGTTTGGCCCTCGTGACCTCATGGGGTTCAAGGGGGAGGGCAGCAGTCACTAGGGGATGTGGCACCCACCCTTTGTGAATAGGGTGCAGCTTCTGCCATAAACCCCCTTATGCCATGTCGCGGCTGAGGGTTTGGTATAACTATGGTGCAAGTCCACTTTGGTGCAAGCAGCCTGCATCATGTTACAGACTGCTTTTGAGAATCCTGCATGGTGCGTAAGCTTTTGAAAATTGGCCCCACAGTATTAAAAGGGACATAAAATTAGTGCTAAATGGCAGCAGCTAGAAATGTTCCTGTTCACAGCAATGAAGTTTATATCTCCAAATGGTCTGTATTTAACTAAAGGAATAATGCATGACAGGGTGAGTGTTATGCTGGGATAACATCCTGCCTTGGGTAGTTGGGCCAGAGGCCATAGGTCAAGGGTGTCTAACACACAAGAAGGGATGTTATCTCTGCATAACACCCACCCTGGAGTGCATCATTCCTATTATACAATGGCTCATGAGTGTAAAAAAATGAAAAGATTAAAAAAATACATTTAAAAGTATATTTTTTGATGTTTATTTAATGCGTAGGTTTACTTTTAAAAAAAATGGTACTGATTTACTATTTCACTAGTCGGTGGAACTTGTGCTGGAGCTACTTTTATTGAGGGTCTCCACTCCCTAACATGTTTGTTTCTGTTGTTGTTCATAGAATCATAGAAATCTGATGGCAGAAAAGGACCCCACAGGCCCATCGAGTCTGCCTTCCTTCCCTTGTTCCTTGCCTATACCATGGGCCCTCCCCTTCCCCCCACTTACCAACCCCATATGTCTGTCCCATGCCCTACTGAATCCCTCCACCACTTCAGCCCCTACCACTTCCTCTGGTAGTTTATTCCAAGCCTCCACCACCCTCTCCATGAAGAAGCACCCCCTCACATTGCCTCTATATCTTCCTCCTTCTATTCTTAGACTATGCACTCTAGTTTTAGCCCCTCCTTCCTTTTAAAAAAGCTCCCCTCCTTCATCTTATTTATCCATCTCACGTACTTCAATGTTTCAATCATGTCCCCCTCTCCCTACTAGTCTCCGATGGGTTCATTGTTTTTCCCCCCAGTTTAAATGAGCAGTTTGTATTTATGTCCCTCTCTGTTTCTTCTGCTTTGATGTTTTGGCTGCTGTGTGGAAGTGAGGCATCGTTCTCCCCCTCCATGCCAGAATGTGGCCACCTGTTCCTTCTGTAGCTTGGAAGTTGGAGAAATGGCTCCTACAGCCCATCTCATGGTGTCTTCTCCTGGTAGAGCTTTTACCATTGCCTGGAGAAAGGACTGAAGGAAGAAAACAAAAGGGTAAGGAAGTTTAACATGGAGTTATGCCCACACTCAAATGACAGAGTGAATTACGGAGTGGGGACTGTTGCTATGTGGGGGACTGCTGTGAAGCCAAATACAGTTTTCATTCCTCTAGTGTTTTTTAAACTGAAGTGGTAACGGGTTTGAGGTAATGGGTGGATTTTGTGTCGGATGGGGGGGCACCGATTCTGTGGTTGGGGGAGACCATCAATTCTGGCGAGGGACGCCACCGATTACGAGGAATGGGACCTTTGAAGCTGCTCATATGGATGGCTGTGGAGCCATCTATTTTTTTATGTTTCGTGCGCTCCTCGCTGTGGTGGAACTAGATGAGGGATGTTATGATGGGATAACACCCCAGGTCTAGTCTCACTCTGACCAGTTGGGGAACAGGATTCTTTCTTGTCATTTTTTAATGTTCCTTAAAAAACACTGATGTGAAAAATAGTGCTTTCAATTGTTTTCTTTTTATGGACAATATGCTGCACAGTTCTTTTCATGGAATTGGTAGTTTGGAGTCTCTGCTATGTCATGATTTGTGAAAAGAATGCTAATTATCAGCTGCTGACTTATCAGAACCTCGCTCAGTGTTCAGTGCACAAACCATGACATAGTTAAAACTCCAGATCACAGGTTCCATTAAGAGAACGTTAACAGAATGCTACCCATAAAAAGAAAACAATGCAAAATCCAGTTTTCCATATCACTTTAAGCTAGGTACAGTTAAATATGGATAACTTAAGGGAATTAATACTTTTTCTGAATATAAAAAAAACAACTTTTTAAACAGCTGCCAATTGTAAATGTGTTCCTGTCCTCCTTAAGTATAGGGAAAACAAATATGTTTTTTTCTCTTTTGTTGTGCTCTGTATTCTAAAAACTGAACAACATGCTGCCATGAAACTTTTCCAGTTTTGGGACTTTGACAGCCTGACAGTGCATGCCACATTTTGGGCTAAATGACACAAAATGTATTAATGTACATAAACTGCAGTTTAACATTGAACAGCCTACTCAACCCTAACAATAGGCATGCTACTGCACCCCTATAATAGTGTATAGTAGAGCATTGTTCTGTATAGAATTCCATTCATTTCAAAATGCTGTTGTACCACAGTTCAGAGGTCATGGAAAGAGCTTGTACCCTTCTGTGGTACAACAGAATTCTGAAACCTCCAGACCCCGCACAAGTCAGTTTCATTCTGAAAGTGAAAGAACCACTGTGCACACATAACACATACTATTATTCAGCAAAAATATACAGAACGAGCAACTTTATGCACAGCCAGTCTGTTCTGCCACCTCAGGGTTCTGATTCCCATGCATTTTTTGATCTTCACTCTCAAGGTCAGAGGGAATCAGAACCCCTCTGTGGCAGAACACACACTGGTTGTGCATAGTTGCAAATCCAGTTTTCTGTATATAGTGTAGAGCTGTTGAGAGGCTGAGTCAGGATGGAAGACTTGCAACTGCACGCTGACCTGCTGAGAAGCAAGCACAGCAGGAGTCTGAGAAGACTTGTAGTAATTTAAAAAAAAGTAATATTGCCACTGTATAGATCACTGGTGAGACCCCACCTTGAGCACTGTGTCCAGTTCTGGAGGCCCCATCTCCCGAAGGACACATATAGGGTGGAGGCAGTGCAAAGGAGGGCAACCAAAATGATACAGGGCATACACCAAATGCCCTATGAAGAGAGACTGAAGGATTTAAATATGTACTCCCTGAAAAATAGGAGAGAACAGGGAGATATGAGAGAGACATTCAAGTATCTAACAGGGATGTACAAGGTACAGGAAGAGAGCATTTCTCCAAGGAAAAGATGCTCAAGGACAAGGGGACACAATATGAAGCGAGAAGGAGGCAGGCACAGGGGAAATGTGAGGAAGTACTTCTTCACAAAGATGGTGGTGGACACTTGGGACAGCCTTTTAGAGGAAGTGATGGAGGTAAAAACAGTCACAGGTTTTATGAATGTATAGGATAGACACAAGGGAATCCTAGAAACAAAGGAGGGAGTGTAAAGCTGGAGTCCAAGTAAGGTCTCTGGTAGCACAATAGGTAGGGAATTTTGGGCAGACTAGGTGGGCCAAGTGGTCCTTATCTACTGACAACTTCTATGTTTCTATGTAAACCATCATTGCCTTATATGTTATTTTCTCAGATCCTTTACAGACCAACTTGTGTTGCTAGTATCAAAGCTCTGTTTCCCTGCTTTGCTTGCTCGCTACAGGGTCAGAGGAGTCCCAGCGGTGCCCCCCCCCCCGAGCCTCCTGAGCAAAGTGACGGCAGTAAGCCCTGCGGAGGGCTGGGGAAAACCCGGTGGTGGAAGTGGAGCGCCATTTTAGCATGAAGAGCCTTATTAAAGACCACAGGAAAAATCAAGGAAGATAAAAAGTTTGAAGCATTTTCATTCAGAAAGAATACAGTCAGTGACTGCTACTCATCCAAAACAACATTTTGCTTCAGGTACAAGCTGCTGATTATTATATCCTCCATTTTTCTTGGCTACATATTAAGGAAAGTATTTTTTTTTATATATGATTGGGATTTAGCCCTTTTTTTAAATATATGATATATATACTAAAGGTCTCCTAAGGTTTAAGGGTTGTTAAAATTGCTTGTGTAAGGGTTCAGTTCTGTTTTTTCTTTTTTTTTGCTCTTATAGTTTTTTGCTGCTAAGTTAGTTTATTAGAAAGGTTCCTATAAAAATGTACAAGGCTATCTTCAGTTGTACTGCCATCAAAGCCTAAAATCTCTCCATGATATCTAGAACCTCAACCTAAAGTTTCCTTTCTTTTTTCTTTTTGCAAGATTTGCTGCTATAGACTGAAAGGTGGAAATTAGCATATTTCCAACCACCCAGGAGAAAGGTACACAGATCCATGAAGGTCCCCTGAATTCTCTAACTAGATGCTCAATCAGAAGTTTTCTGATTAAGAAACTATTTGTTGAGCCCTAACATAAAGCCATCTTTTGGAGGCAACCCAAAGCTACTATGGGGTAAGACTCAAACTATTCATCGCAGAAGCACATCAAAGCAAAAGGCTGAACTTATTGAACATTCTGCTTTTCATTTAAGAATTATTATTTATACCATTTGGTAAAGTTCAGAAAATGGCATATTTAGCAGCTGCTGAAACTATTTGTTTTTTCTAAGAGGACTTTTTTTGTTTGTTTGTTTGCATTTAATGCTGGTCTTTGATTCTAAGATCACATTACAAGACATTAAGGGTTATCTATATACTACTCAGTTAATTACCTGTTTTCATCATGAACACTAGAAGTGGGAAGGTGTTGCATAAGGGGCTTGGGAAAGAGAGAAATGGAAGTGTATGTTTAGGAGACCTGACTCTTTCCACCTCAACCGCTTTTGAACCAAAAAAGATAGCATATGCAGAAGCCCATAAAAAATGATGATGTCTGTACAAATATGCTCAAGGCTATTGGAAAAACCTTGCCTGAACCAATGGTAAGTGCACATAGTAATAATAAAGGAAAATCTGTATCTGCTGAATCCATGATAAAAAGTTCAGAACTGGCCAGGCAACAGGCAGTCAATACTTTGGGGTTTGTAACAATTGGAAAGAGGTGTAGAAATAGGAGAAAAGAACCGAAGGAATAAACATAGTCTCCAAGAAACAGGAAATAATCACTAATTTTTTCTCACCTGTATCAGTAAACAAATCATCTATACTAGTAAATAAATCACATAAACCCGAAAATATGTTGCCTAATATGTCATTGGGAGAAAAAAAAATAGAAATGGAAGGAAAACAGGATAATGCCTTAAACCAAGAGAAAGAAGCCAGTGAAATCATAAACATTTGGCTAGCCCAGTGATGCTGAGGGCTGAGGTGCTGGATGCCTTACCTTGCACTATGCTGGTGATCCGGGTTCAGGAATGACCTTGGGTTATCGGGTGCCAGCATGGGGGAGGGTGGGAGCAGAGTTGAGCATTGGCTCTCCTCTCCTGGGAGGGTGTCACCCATCCACAGTCCTGTCATCACCGGATGGAGGTTCGGTAGGAGATGCAAGTGGTAACAGTGTGACTGGTAGGGTGAGACATCCCATTGTTCATGACATGTGTGTGCCTCCACATGCACATGCTACACAGGGATGCAAGGGGTTGGGGAGAAAACCAAAAACACCTACAAACGGAAAGAAAAAAAAAGAAATCATAAACATTACTACTCAAGATTCTATTGGCCTCCAGGAAACTAAACTAGAATTTAACCCATTATACTTATCCTCAAATGTATGTGATTCAATAATTAGATTCCCCATATTGGGAACATCTAAAATTCCAAACCCTAATAATAATAATAATTTTTCTGGCTCTCTTGATACTGTGTTTGCACAGTTGGACAAGGAAGTTAAACAAATTCAAATTGATACAGAAATAATTAATCAATGTTCAAAAAGCATAGCAGGTTATACCTTAAAAATGTCAGCTCATCCTTTAATGGCTAGCATTTTTCTCCCTGAGTCACTCATTGACATTAACAATAGATTGGACAGCTTCCATAATAGAGTACAGGAGCAAATTGGTGAACTAAAGAGTAAAAAAGACAACATTGAAACTCAACTACACAGACAAAAATTGTCCTTTTCTCCTATAATAAGTCCTGATACACCAGTTCAACAGAATAAAATCACAAAGAGGAACACAGATAGCCAATTAAAAAGTAAAATAACAACATCAAACACTGGAAAAACCAGAGATGTTATCTATCATGTAATCTATAAATACTCATATATCCTTATCGAGTTACCAAACAGATAAATAACTGTAACTTAGAGAAAACATGGCATCAAGTGAAGACAGTCAGGAACAGACAAAATTGCAAGGAATCTCAAAAGAAAAACCCAGTTTGCAAGTTTAATAAATCTAGAAAAATCAAAAGACCAGGGCTCTAGAAGCCCATCCATAATAACATTAGAACAGAGTACAACCCTATAATTATCAGGGGATGAGACTATCTTAAGAATCAAAGAGGTGTATACAAAACAAGAACAACACTTCTCTTCAAGAGCTAATAATTCATCTTTTGCAGGCTGAACATGTGATAAAAAAGCTTCTGCAAATGTTCTTGTGGGATACAGAGACCTACTGATGGTCCCTGCACCGGTATATATTATGGTATCAAGCATGGGCTTTGCAAAACAAATATGAGATAAACAAAATAGATTGACATTTCTAGGGCTAGAACTAGCTTTGCCTGTCACATGGAGGAAACGAGATAAGATTATTCTAGGTATTAAACAATTAAGGAAAGAACTAAAACTGAAGACATTTTCATTTGCTCTTCAGAAGTATAATTAGAATCTTACAAATAGGAGAATAGAGCAGAAGCTACAACATGAGGATCAAGAAATACATCGATTTTCGGGGTGGAATGACTTCTGGATGAAAATGAGGAAACTTTGACAATATTTGTTGTTTAACTTTTCTTGGCAATCCTGGAAATTAATATTATAAATATTACTTTCATAAAATTAGGAGAACACATCAGATAGGCAAGGGAGATCAAATTGATGCTCATGTTAAAGGTCCTGCACTGGTGTCTCACATAATAGCAAAGGCAAATGAAACGAAACAGAATAACATTGTTGTAATTGACTTGAACAGTCAGGATACCAAAGAGGAATCCTTACAGCAGTTTACTTGACTAGAGAAATTCAAGATGAGAGCAAGGTAATGGACTCAACTTTGACAAATGGGGGAGATAATGTCAATTTTTTGATTGAATGTAGCAGGGTTATCTAGTAAACTCCCTGATATGGAGTGATTTGCTTTTGTCACACAACATATGGTAATTCTTTTTCAGGAAACATAGACACAGGAACTTATAAATTTAAATGGTTTTGAAGTTGTGACCTCGGCAGCAACCAAAACAAAAAAAAAAAACATGACAGAAACAAGGGAGGGTAGGCTACTTATGTTAAAATTACTAATAGGATAAAGATAACCCAAATATGTAGAATTCATGAAAATTACATTGTAACTGTCATAAATTGGGATGATGGCTCAGTGGTCATGCCTGAAAATAGGCAGGATTTGTCTAGTGCACTTACCCGGTCAACAAAAACTAAATTATTGTGGCTAATGTGTATATTCCTCCTAAAAACAATGTCTTGGCCTCAATCCTTAACAGTCTTACAATAGATCTAGATGCTACCCTGCATAATCTGCTATCTGCCTTTCTTTTGGTTGCTGGAGATTTTAATTCAAGGCTAGCAGATTTTGATAATGCTGACTTACGGAAACTTTCATGGAAACAGGGGATATGGGTAAATGTGTTAACAAAGACAAAATTACTAATGAAAATGGCATGAAATTACATAATTTTATTACCAGCAACTCACTATTGATTTTAAATGGTAGATTAAAAGGGCACGGACAAGGAAATACAACATACTTTGGCCCTAATGGCCAAAGTACTATAGACTATATTTTCTGTAGTCTGGATAGCATACAAGTCTTAGAATATTTAAAGAGTAACATGAGACCAGAAAATGATCATGTCCCCCTTGCTTTAAAGTTTACTTCTCAAAAGAAATTGCCCTCCTGAGGATACTGGATTAGATTCATTAGCAAATTTCTATATTTTAGGTATACACAAACTACAAATAATTGTTCCAGTTCTAGAAAAAGTCAATAACTTATTAAATAGTCCTGTAGTTAGAGGCTTATTAGATAACATAAATAAAACAAAATCTGCCATGGAAGTAGATAGCTCTTTGCAATCAGTTTTTGCCTTAATAAGGTCTAATATATATAAAGTAAAGGATAAAAGCAGTAATGCCAATAATGTCAAGAAATCTTGATTCAATAATTCATGTATAGCAGCTAAGAAGAGCCTTATGAAAACATTTAAGATGTGCTAAGAGGCATCCATGTAGAACAGATTTTAATACTTTAAATAAGGCAAGGAAAGCATAATAAGAGTTCTTAAAAATCTAAGAAAACACAATTTTTACATAGCCCATGACTAACTATGTGTCAAACAATAGAAAACAAAGATCAGAAAGCTTTTTGGAATTTGGTTGCAAATAGCAAAAGGCCCTTTCAGTCTACACTATTGTCTTATATCCCAAAAGATAAATGGTCCTTTTACTATCATTCTTTATTCAACATCCTGAATAAACATACCCAGATGGACCCAAGCCCATAATGGTCTACCCTGCCTAACATAGATTCTTTAAAAATTTCTCCCAGTGATGTGGAGGAAGCAGTTCTTAATTTAGTAGTGAAAAAAACAAACAAAAAAAAAACACCAGGGCCAGATTTTATCCCAGTGAAAATCTTTAGAAAGAACATTAGTTTCTGGGTTCTGTGTCTTATAAATTACTTCTTATCTTTGTTTAAAAAAATCCTTTATCCCTTCTTCATAGAAGACTAATATAATTATTCCCCTACATAAGAAGGGCTCAGTACATGACCCCCAGAACTATCGTCCTGCTGTACAATATCACTATTATAGTAATAATAATACAAACATTTTTCTTTTGAGAAGGCTCAAATAACTCGATGGATCCTCTTACATTTAAAAACAATCAAGGAAAGGATTGAGAATATGTATGTTGTCCTCTTTTTTTACTAATTAAGGGGTAACCACCCCTGCTGTGGTAATCTACCATGAGTACTCAGATACATTTTTAATCAGATGAAAGTTTTCATTGTTTAAAATAATTTATTTGTGTTTAATCAGAGAGGCAAAAAGGTTAGCTATCATTTCAACTTCATTGGTAGTAAAAGGGTGTAGTAATATGAACATTACATCATAATCAAGATCTGCATACTTAGTTAAAGTGAATCTTAAATATGTATCCCTCATACCTTGTAAAAGGGACACTGAAGTGTCACATGAAAGTTTGTGTCAATAAATCTGAAGTTGCAAGGACAATTAGGTTCCAGGGTAGTCTGATCCAAGATTGTAGTTTTTTTTTAAATATTAGTGCTTTGAATTTATTATCCCAAACCTTGCCCAAGATATGAGCTTTCTATGATTTTGAAAAATAGGAAGTAGTAAGTAATCCTCTATATTATGAGACATTTTATTTGTTCTATACCAGGGAGCACATTTTTGTTCACTTATTACCTGCACATTTTTTTCTGAGCTGCTTGGTACAGTGTGTGTGTGTGTGTGTTTAAGAACAGTTCTATAGTTAACAGAGATGTTAATTTCCCTCTGGAAGTCGGTCCAAAGATGGTAAGGTTTTAAGATTACAATTAATGAAGTAAGTCATTTAGATTTAGAATTTGTCTATGACCACGTTATCACCGCTGATTGTGGCAGTCGTTTTCTTTCAACTGTATGCCACTGCATCTGAACTGCTGTCATAAACAGCTGAGACATTCATTGGTGTGGTGTGGCCGTGCCTGCAAAAAGGATCAGGGCATTGGAAGCGGGGGTGGCACACCTATGAAAACTCGTATGGTGCCACTGTTTCTTGCACATGCATGCAAGCAAACATAAAAATGGAAAGGGACCTTGGGATAGTTATATCAGATGACCTAAAGGTGGGCAAGCAATGTGAGAAGGCTGTAAGGAGGGCTGGGTGGATACTGGGATGTATAGGAAGAGGCATCACCAGTAGAAAACAGGACGTTGTTATCCCTATGTACACACAGTTGGTAAGTCCCCATATGGAGTACTGCGTGCAGTTCTGGAGACCCCATCTCCACAAAGATGTAGACAGGGTAGAGGCTGTCCAGAGGAGAGCAACCAAAATGGTGCAGGGTCTGCACCAGAAGACATTCGAAGAGAGACTAAAGGAGCTTAATATGTATACCCTTGAGGAAAGGTGGGAGAGGGGGGACATGATAGAAACTTTCAAGTACCTCAAGGGAATCAACAAAGTCCAAGAGGGTAGCATCTTTCAGAAAAAGAGATGTGCAAGAATAAGGGGGCACAATTTGAAACTAGAGGGGGGGATGGCTCAGAGGTAATGTGAGGAAGTATTCTTTCATGGAGAGGGTTGTGGATGCATGAAACAACATTTCTGAGGAGGTTGTGGAGTCAAAAATAGTTGGGGAATTCAAGAATGCATGGGACAGACATAAGGAAATTCTAGTAGGGGGGTGGGAGGAAGTAGGTTGTTGGTTAACTAGGATCTGCAGCTTATCCATTAGGTAGGGAAATGGGCAGACTAGGTGGGCCAAGCGGTCCTTATCTGCCATCAAATTCTATGTTTTCAATGTTTCTATGTTTGTCATGCCCCCTTTGTAGTTTTCCCTGTTTATAGTTCCTCCCTTTCCATTGTGATGGTCATCGCCAGAGCCAGAAAGGATTTTATGTTCCTGGCTATCTGATTTTGCTATCCTGGAGTGCTCACATTTGGTGCTAGCTAGAGAGGGAGAGGCAGTAGGATCTATGTGTGCTTCTCCTACAGCTACCATCATCTCCCCCCATGCTAGTTTAAATGTCCTACATGGACATCAAATTTCTGGCCAAGTGCTCTGACTCCCTTTATAGTTAGGTGGAGGCCATCAGATTTCAAGAACTCCCTTTCCCAGAAGTTGCCCCAGTTTCCGAAAAGTGGTGCCTCTTTGTATGGCACCAGTCCTTGAGCCATGCATTAAGCTCACGTATCTCTTTCTCTCTTGTATTCTGCCAGTTCTTCCCCATTTCCCAAACAGGCAGAATCTCAGAGATTGCAATGCTGGATGAAAATGAAACCAATTTCTCACCGAGCTGCACAATGTGCTCCTTAACCTCTTCAATCGACCAGCTAGCAAGGTAATTGGTCCCTAGGTGGACCAGGATGTTTGAACCCTTTTCTTCCTTTTTAACTATGTTGACTATTTCATCAGTGTCCCACCAAGTGGATGCTTCTGGGAGACATCTGACCTGCACATCTGCACATTTGTTTTGCCTCAGGTGGGAGTCCACACCGCGAATCATGGAGTCCCCAGTGATTATGATTTTTTTCCTGTTGAGGTTTTGTTTATGATGTTATTTTGCTATCCTGTTGTATTTGGCATTCCTTTGGCTCAAGACATCCTCCATCAAGAGGTGTGTACCTGTTTGCTGTGTTTAGAGTGCTTTGTTGGTTTGGGAGAGTTTGCCAAGCTCTGCCCCCCTTTTCCTGAAACCAGTCGCCATCCCTCAGGCCTGGTCATTCTCTGTGGGAGAGGTGTGCTGGTTTGGTGTCAGCGATGTGGAGGTGCACTCCTAAAAGAAATGTTTCCCTGTAGGTGGTTATGCAGGATGCTGATCTCACCCCATGCCACCTGCATCTGAGCCCTGAGGTGACATATTTCTGAGCATGTGGGACAGCGGCCCTGCCTTCAGGTGACATGACCATTGAAGAGTATCCCACAGTGTTGGCAGAGAATGATATCCATGTGCATGACAGTGGATGGAAAGAAAGTGTACATAATTATTCAAATTTAGAGGAAGATGATCTGTTCCAAGTGGATAAATGAGAAACAGGCTTTTTTTTTGTCTTCTAGTCAGGTCAGGTAGGAAGTGGGTGGTGACATGCAGAACCTATATAGGAAAAAGACCTGGGGTGGGTTGGATTAGGGGATAAGGTGGGAGTACAGAATGCTTGTTACTCCTTCCTGCTAAAAAAAAGCCAATCAGTTTGTTAAGGTCTGCTACTTAGTAGCACAACTAGAGACTGGAGGAGAGAATGGCTCTTTCCTAGTCAGTGAAGATCAGTGAAGCTCAGCAGACAGTAAGGCTAGGAGCTGGACCACACTTGACATATGCCTTCTAGGGTTGCCCTTTGTGTCTGAGCTGTTGCTTCTGGTTGTTTCTGTCTGAGAGCTTTATATTAGCAGATCACTATTTCAGTGGTGGGTACAGCAGACAGTAAAGTTAGGGGCTGGACCGCTCTTGGGGTATGCCTGCTAGGGGTGCCCTTTGTGTCTGAGCTGTTGCTTCCAGCTGAGAGCTTTTTATTAGTCGACCACTATTTCAGTAGTGGTACAGCAGTACAAATGCTGATTTACATACAGCAGTTAGGAATTCTGGGTAAGTGTTCCAACTGTTTCTTATGCTGAGAGAGCAGCCGCTGGCTATATCTGAACAGAGCGATCAAGGAGTGAACTACCTCAGTGGACTGTGCACTCAAAGGGGAATTCAGCCAGGTAGAACTGCTGTCAAGGAATCCCTGCTTCTGCACCTGTCGGAGTCTGCCTTCCCTCCGTGATTGGTCTCTCTCCTAGTCGGTGAAGATCAGTGAAGCTCAGCAGACAGTAAGGCTAGGTGCTAGACTGCACTTGGCGTATGTCTCCTGGGGTTGCCCTTTGTGTCTGAGTTGTACCTCACTTATGCTTCATTTATGTCTGACCACCATATCATTGCTGTATTTCTGTTGCTATTTTATGTTTCTGCTCCATTTGCTGCTACCGCTGTATTTTTTATGACTATATCCATATTTTTGATATGTAATTTGTATCCATGTCTTGCTGTGTAAATTTTTTCCCCTTATTTCCCTTTCCCCAGGTCATACCTGGAAATGACCCTCAGCTCAATGTGCCTTTCCTGGTTGCTAACTTTTAAATAAATAAATGTTGAAAGTTTGGAGTCAAAATATTATTAATTACCAAAATTAGGAGTGAGCATGAAATGTTTTTAACATACATTCATAATTTTGCTGTTTTTTTAAATTTTGACCCTAAATTGTGAGCATAGTTTTCTTATGACACAACGTCATGTCTTTGGCAGATGAAACTGTTCAAATCCAACCCAAAACATGATTTCGGGAAGTGACTGCAAAATTACCTTTTGGACTGGATTTGAAAAATTTCACCACCTTTGTTCATGAGGTGAGGCCTCAAAAAGACCATGCTGAATGTTTGCTGGGAAAATATTCACAGTTAGTGAAGTTATGAATGAACATTGAAATATTTCAACATTCACTTTAACTTGGTAATTTTGCCATATTTTCCCAACAAATTTTCAACATAGTCATCATATGATCCTACCTTATGAACCCGGCAGGTGAAATTGTCAAATTCTACCCAAAAAGTGATTTTGCAGAGCATCTGTGAAATCATCTTTCAGGCTGGATATGAAAAAGTGGTGGAGTCCCAAAAAGGCCATGTTGAAAATTTGGTTAAGAAATATCTAAAATTAAAAAAAAGTTATGAATAGAAGTTCAAAATGCATTGAAATACATTAAATTGACTTACCATAATTTGTCATCTCACAATTGCAGTAATAATTATTTTTTGTTAACCAAGGAATGTGAATGGTAAAAAAAAGATTGTGTGTGCTTATTTTCATGACTCACCTCTCATGATAAAAAAAATACTGATCATGGTGGCCACAATTTTTTTCTTTTTAAACTCACAGACATTGAAAATAAATAGAAATGATCTCTTTTAAAACAAACACCTGAACCTAGTTAAACAGATTCTGTGGTTTGTTTGTTTTTTAAAAAAACTTGCTAGAAATACCTTTTTTGGGCACCCTAAAATCCAGGGTGCCCAGCTTAGTGAGAGAAGCCATTCACATTTGTTCTCTATACAAGAAAGCAGGACTTCCAGCTGTAGGCTACAATGAGAGCTGTGAGCCACCAATCCTGTTTTCTCTGTCTATCTGTCTGCCTGGCTGCCTGGCTGTCTGTCTGCCTGCCTGTCTGTCTATCTATGTATCTGTCTGTCTGTCTGTCTATCTATCTATCTATCTATCTATCTATCTATCTATCTATCTATCTATCTATTTGTATTCTACTTAAGTATTTCTTAAGCAAACAGGGGTGCCCACTCCAGTACCACTGCTTTCTCCCCCTCCCCTCCAGGTGCCTGCACTCCCTTCTCAGTATTTATGTTTTTTTTTTATATAAGCAGACCAGGGTGCCAATCCCAGTACCACTTTTCTTGACCTTCCACCCCTCCAGGTTGCCCACTCCCATTTCTCAAAATGTAGCACAGCACTGGGGTGCCCAATCCCCAGTGTTGTAATGTGACATGAAATAAAGAAACTCATCCCGTAATGATTTTTTTAAAAACCTGTAAAAAAAGAAAATGATCCCTCATCGTTCTCACCCACACACACACCCACCAACTCCAACCTGACCTCCCACTCAGCATCACCAAACCCCCCACATGCCCTCACTCACCTGAACATGTCCTGTGGCATAAATCCACTCTCCACTCGAAGACATGTTTGACTGCTTGAATCAATGACAGCAATATGAGAAAACCATGTCAGTGTGGTTCAGTGTATTTCAATGGGGTTTTGAACTGTGATTCATAACTTTGCCAGTTTTGCATATTTTGACTCAACATTTTCAACATGACATTTTGGGACCCTACCTCATGACCAGTGATGGTGGTGTTATATTAATCTTTCCCAAAGGGTGCTTTCATGGTCACTTTGTGAAATCACCTTTCAGGCAGGATTTGAAAATGTTCACTGCCCTCGTTCATGAGGAGGGGTCATAAAAGGGCTATGTTGAAAATTTGGTGTCAAAATATGTAAAAATGGCAAAGTCATGAGTGCATGCTGAAACTTTTCAATGCTTGCTTGTAACTGGTAATTTTAAATATTTTTACCCCTAATTTTTAACATAGCCATCTTTCACAGCACCTCATGAATGTTACAGCTGTCATTTTTCAAATCATGGGCGAGATATTTTTGCACCTGTAGTATGGATTGATATTTTTGTGGTTCCATGTGATAACAACTATTGCATAATAATTAGAAGCACAAGAGTGACTACAGATCACCGGAAAGCAAAACGGTGATCAGAACTACAGTGCCTCACACAAACACTGACCAGTACTTCATTCTATCAATGGGGAAAACTATAACACTACTTTTTATGTGGAGGGCTGCACCCCCGGGCCCTCCGATTATTTTTTTTGCAATTCAAATTTTTATTCAGTTTTTTACAGTTACAGAGAGAGAAGACCCATGTATATATGTATATAGACATTAGGATAATATGCAATAAAAAAACAGATCAACTCTCCCCACCCTTCCCTCCTACCCTTACCCACCCATAAACACAGAGCCTAGCCACATGATATAAAGCAATCTACCAATAGTAAGATACATTTAGAACAATTGGAGAGTATACAGAGCATCAAGAGGATCCCATATTTTTTGGAATTTCTTAGGCTTATTATGTAGGCTAGCAATGGTCTTCTCTATTGTAAGATTTGCCAGTAATTCTTGTAACCATTCAGTATAAAGAATGTCAGTCGTATCTTTCCAATGCCTCAGGACCAATTTTTTGACTGACATAGCAATGAGGGTTATGCAATATCCCCCTGATTATTAAATAGTCAACTCCAACAGTGGGGTTTGACACTGGGGAAGCAAAAAAAAGAAATCCAACCTGTGGAATCAATAAAAACCTGAAGCCCATCCCGAACCCGGAGCCACCATACTCACAGGCAGTGCTCCTACCCTGTACGACATGCTGTTGGCTCGATTTGGCTCCCACAATTTCCTGCCTGCATATGGCACTTCTGCAGTCCCTACCTCACAATACATCGCTCTTCCTAACCATCATCATTTAGTGCAGCTTATTCAATACTGATTCGCTGTGAATGTGTCTCTCATATTTTCTCATTGTTATTGACTCACTATTATCATGGGTTACATGTTTTGGTGGTGCACCATGATGTTTCAGCAGGGATTTGAAAAATGTTCACCTACTGAGTTCATGAGGTAAGATAATGAGAAGGCTATGCTGAAAACTTGGTGTACAAATATTGCAAAAAGCGTTGAGCGAACATTGC